>OZ005740.1:49095515-50347587 GCA_963930735.1 Dioctria linearis
TACTTTTTACTGTGCTCCAACAGCAACGCTTTATTCGGGTTTCTGCTTAAGTTCACTTGGTTCGGTTCCCATTACGAAGTTGTGTTTTTTCAACTGAAATTGTCCAAAAAGGCAAATCATGTGTTTCGAATTGGTTTCCACTACAATATTTATGTAGAGCACAGTGACACGTAGCATACTGATGATGAAAACACCAACTGATTCGACTTAGATTTGAACTTGGGAACTTTCATTTGCCAGACATATATGTTCTATCTTTTTCGAGGGCGAGATTGATTTTCGATATACACATGTATGTAAGGAGCCCTAATGTATATAGCGAAATTAAAAAAAGTGTAATATTAATAACTAAATATGTTAAAGTCTGGTAGAAGTATGTAAATTTTGATCGTCATCAGCGTAAATGTAGAGATACAAGAGAAAAGGATCACAAATAGAACCCTGAGGTATACCGCAATATAGAGTTAGGGGAGATAATAGTGACTGATTGACTCTTACAGACTGGCTACGTCAGAGCAGGATATTTTTGATGAAATAGATAGTTATAGACCAGTACCGAGATTCAGCTTAAATTTGCAAAAAATAAGTGGAGTGAGTCACTTTTCTGCAAATTTGATTCTGCTAATAAATTCACTCGCACTCATTTCACTCACCTTCAATTTTGAGGTGAGTAGGAGTAAAATCATCGAGCAGGGATTTTAATTTAGAAATTGTATATGTGCTTTATTTACTGTTATTAATTATCACTAATAAATTGTAACTCGCCATTTTCATACTAAAAAGTTCTAATTGATGGACTAAAATAAAGTTGTGATATATTAGAGGAGAAGCTTGTTAGTGCACAAGACTCATTGCATGGGAGGAAAGAGCGGAAAAATTAAATTCTTGTAATATATTTTCCTTCTTATTATGCGCTTATAATAACTCTCAGCTGCGTTCATTTTCACACATAAAAAATAAGTAAAAAACGAGCTTTCAAACAAAACTGAGGCCAAGCCGCATGAAAAAGTAAAAAATAAACTTTTCTTCACACACAGAGGTGAACTCAGAATTTTTGATTGGGACATTTCTCTTGAATATTCTTTCTGTTCATGAATCAAATCACTTTATTACCAGATTGATCATACTGAAATATATCGGTGATTGTCAGCGAATAAAATCTGAGTCCACCTCTGTGTGTGAAGAAAAGTTTATTTTCTACTTTTTCATGCGGCTTGGCCTCAGTTTTGTTTGAAAACTCGTTTTTTTCTTATTTTATTTTCTGCCTTTTTCACGTTAACTAAATTGTTATTACGTGCTGCATGGAGATATTTTAAAACAATTTTGTGAGGGCACTGATTTACTGAATTTTCCCGATTTTCCATGTTTTCCACAGACTTTTCCTATTACCATGATTTTTTTTTTTAAATTTACATGAATTTTCTTCGATTTTTCATGCAAGTTTTCATGATTGTTGAAGAGAAAGTATTGATGCCAGTAGGACGGAAAAAAATGATTCCGCATAGCTTATAAAACTTTTTTGTCGGAAAATTTTCCGGAAAAGTCGGAAAATTCCGGAAATTCCAGAAAAATTGGATAACTCGGCACTTTTCCTGAAACAGATTTATCACTAATCATATCGATGAAAATTTTTCCGATGATTTTTCCGGGTTTTCCATGAAGTTTTCCAAAAAAGCAACTTTATGCAACTTATTTCGCTCTACAACTTTGTCTTAGGTTGCAAAACGCTCAAACGCTTACTTGGTCGGAAAAACTCTGGAAAAGCGTTTTACATGAATTTTCCTCGATTTTTTTCTGCAAGTTTTCACCATTGTCGGAGAGAAAGTAATGATGCCAGTTGATAGGGAACTTGATCCTGCATAATTTAGAAAACTTTTTTACCGGAAAATTTTCCGGAAAAGTCGGAAAATTCCGAGAAAAAAAATTCGGAAAAATCGGAAAATTTTGCATTTTTCCTGAAACGGATTTATCACTAATGAAATTTTTACCAAATTTTCAAATGATTTTTCCCGATTTTCCGGGTTTTCCATGGAAATTTACGGTTCAAATTTTGATAGATTCAATTGTCATGCGACATGAACCTGTGTGCCAAATTTCAGCTCGTTGTAGTGACGAAAAGTGGGTCTACGAGAGTGTCGAAAATAGTAAAAAAGAAATATCCAGACAAATTCGTGTACGAGTTAAAGGGAAGGGCTGGCCTCAAAAAAGCCAAAAAAGCTGTGAAATTGCAATTTGAAATTAATTTTCGAAACTACTCAATTCACTTTTTTGAAGGAATCATAAGTGAAAGAAGTGAGTGAAGTGAAATACTAACAAATTAGCTAAATCTCGGTACAGAACTTGAAATTCCGTTTCAATTTAAGAAGTAGTATATCATAATTAATCAAATCGATCGCCTTGTTGAAATTCAGAAGGACTAATATGGTTATCCGATCTCTGTCAAGAGTATCGGTAATGACCAACACCACTTTGAATAATGCCGACTCACAGCTATGCAGTTGTCTGAAACCTGACTGCTAGCGAAATAGTAAAGATTGTCAGATTCAGAAAGAATTTAATTTGGAAATGCATTATTTTTCATTAACTTTGATGGGGAGGTCTCTGTATCCGGTTGCAAATTTCTGAACTTTTTAATAACAAAATTTTGTAAACCAAGAAAAATATTTAATTGCGAAATTCGCAGTACACACTGTGCTGAACACAGAAAAGTTTAGCTAGGTAGGCTTTTAACTTTGTAAAATGTTTTGAAAACAAAATGAAGCAAGGCTAATGTCAGCGCTCAATTGAAAAAGAAAAAAAAAGAAATCGAATTCAATAAAAATATAATTACCCTCCAAATGAGAAGAATTCTGATTCTGATTAATTTTATGCCTAAATAGATAGCCATTCTATTTCAGCAGCCTCGAAATTTAGATCTCCTAGTGGAAGGAATTGCAAATAAACCTCAGAGCTCTGGAGCTTCTTGCACTCATAGGAGATCATCAGAGTTTCGAAGCTTCTATTGGAACAAGATTTCAGTCAAGCTGTAATAATGACAGCTTATCCTAAACCGACGACTCATCGTCATACTTTAGATATATAGCTACAGTATTTGCTCAGGTTTCCTGTTGGCACCAGACTGTTATAGGGACAGACTGTCCTTTGACATAGAAGACTCCCAACTGAAGCTAGACGATGGACCCCTCTCAATCCTGTATGTTTCGCAGAACCAATCAGGAGACATCCGCCTCTAGTGCTGCATCGATTTGTAAGAACAGCTCGAACTAAGAAGTCGTACGCACCTCAATCCGCTTAAGTTTTTAAAGCCTCAAAACAGACGACGATTAGCTGCAGTGCTCAAGGTCAATAGGAGCACCTTTGGCACTATCACTGAATGCCCTAGAAGTTGATGTCATTGAAGATTTCCGACCGACAGTTTCATGTTCCGAACGATTAAATTCGTGCTCCTGACGAAACTTCCTGCTGCGGATCGCACATCATAGTAACAAACAACGGGCTCGCAGCAAACTATTAGCAACTGCTTAAGTCTAATAAAAAACTAAACATGTTATTACTAGGTATATTGACGTGCGTATCAAATAAAAATAAAACAATAAAATACAAAACATTTATTGAAATATACAGGGTGGGGGCTAATACGTGCCAAAACTTGCTATGTTGAATATCCAGCAGTGTTAATATATTTTCGGTCTTATTTAATTTTTTTTTTATTAAGTAATTAAGCTGTGTACCTTGTTCTAGAACTCCCATATACTGGAGAGAACAAATTGTTCTGTCGATTATAGAGAACTATTTGTACTGTTCGCTTCATTTATAAATCTTCTATGAAAATGTATGAGACGTTCTTTTGTGTATGTTTTGTTCTGTCCTGTTCTGCGGACACAAAAGAACACAGCTATAGACTTTGTACAGTCCCCAAACGGCCTTTTAGCCCGGCATTCGCGAAATAGTTAATTTAAGGGGCAATATGATAATGTGACTTTTTTTTGTTGTTTTTTGCTTAAGCACTCTTTAAAGTATCCAAGAATGATAAAAAAAAGTCGATTATGAGAGTAAAAAACTTTTAAGGTGGGAAAATCGTTTTTGCGAGCGTAGTCGTGTAGCAAAATTAACGGTTTTTCGAATGTACGGAAAAGCATGCGTTTGGGGTCTTTGTTTTATTTTTTGTGTAAACTATACCGACACAGCTTTCAATTTTGACTAATAGGTGTCTCCCCTACCCCAATTTTAAGGCTGAGCAAACAGCTGTTTGTAGAAAGTCCGTTAGAATGCGCAATAGTTAAGTGTTTGGCTTTTCTAAATTAAAATGAAATTTAAATGCGTTTTTCTCGAAACAATGTTTTTCAAACTGGTCGTACCAGTAAGTAGCTCCCTCAATTTTCGTCCGATTGACTTGAATTTTTAACTGCAATTTTAAAGCAATATTTTCTAGTGAACGTCGTAGGATTTTTTGATAAATTATTTTTATAGATTTTGTAATTGATTTCGGCCGATTTTTTTCGAAAAAAAAACAAGAAAAAAAAATTCCAATTGACGCCATTTCTTTTTAAATTAATTTTTTGAAAAAATCCTACGACATTCACTAGATTTTGGACTATATTTTAAGAAAAAAAATTTTGGTTTTTTGTTCCAGCTTAAAAATTCTGACCTGTAGCGGTATGCCTATGTCGACCGTCCGAGATATGTTTTTTTCTTGCATGCGCTGCTATGGCACCATTTTGTATCGTAAAATAAAAATAAAATATGTTTTTTGTAGTACTTTTATATGCAGAAAACCTCATATTTCTATCCCTTTCCTATCGTTCGTGGTACGTCTCAGAAAATCAAATCAAATTTAGTGAACACAAAGTGATATTACCTCTTAAGATAATTTTTCCAGGACATGTTTTGACATTTAGCTGACGTTCATTGGGATGCTGATTCAGCAGAAATGACTTCTTCATAACTTTTTGATACGATTATGTAGTTGAAAAAAAGTGTGTTCTAATAAAAAACAAAAAAAATATTGTCCCCGAAATTGTAACGTTGACCGCACAAAAATTGAGTAATGTGGTGAGAACTCTACACTTTATTAAGCGGTTAATGACTGCCACTTAATTAGTATCATTCATCATGAGTGATATAATAGAAATTATTTTGCATGTTATGATTTAATAAAAAAAGTTCCCGGAGAGAATTATCGCCCACCCCGTACAGACACTTTTCTTCAATATATATTGACATTTTATTGAAGAGTTCGCTTTCACGAAGTAATCTCGAAAAGAGAATTTGGAATTTCTTCCCAAATTCCTTAGTTTCTTTGATTCTGAGCATCAGAGAGAGTCAAGAATTAAATTCCTTTTACTACACTAGTAATCTGGTTCCTTTCGATATCGAGATGTTTGATGGGCGGTATGAGGTCTTTCGTCGAGATAGGAATCATCAGGCCATGGGGACTTGTGATGGTGGAGGTGTTCTCCTTGCTATCGATCGCTCTCTGCAGGCAACTCGTTTCAGTCAAGTTGAGTCTGCGCATGAGGACTTATGGGTCTCGATTAAATCTAATAAGTTGAACTTATACATCTGTTGCCTATATTTTCGCCCATGCTCTTCCCATGAAGTTTATGATGAAATCTTCACTAATATCAGTAATTTTAAGGGCAAAATTAGAGAGTGCTATGATAAATATGTTTCTGACACCGAAAGCTGCATATCCTCCAACCCTAAGGCTTTTTGGTCTTATGTTAAAAGCATGAAACTCTCTGGCTTCTTCCCTAAGGAAATGCATTATTATGGGGTGTTAGCTGATAAACCTGAAAGTGTCTGCAACTTGTTTGCAGCTTACTTTCAAACTACATTCAATGCTTCGCTGAGCTCAACAATCTCTCCTACACCTGATGAAATCCATCATAACTGCTCTGCACATATCCCCCTGATTCCTCAAAGTGATGTTGAAAATATTCTCGCATTGTTGGACGAAAATAAAAACGCGGGTCCATGATGGTATTCCCAACATATTTTATAAATATTGCGCTCCCGCCCTGTCGCATCCTATAACCGTGTTAATAAATTTATCTATTTCCAACCATACAGTCCCAGCGATGTACTTAAGGATCACTTCGTTTAACCTGCTTTCAAAACTGGGGATAAAAACCTTGTGAAAATTTACCGCCATATAGCTGCTTTCAATGCCCTAGCCCTAATCCTTGAAAAAATTATTTACAATAATTTAATACCGCAACTAAAGCCCTACATCAGTCCTCTGCAACACGGGTTCCTACCAGGCCGATCTACGTTAACCAATCTTTCGATATTCACCGAATCTATTGCTCTTGCCCTTGATGAAGCTAAACACGTTGATGTTTTTTATGCGGACATATCCAAGGCCTTCGACAGAATAAACCACAAAGTAGTCATAAATAAGCTAAAGAGATTGGGTTTTGACTCTAATACTACCCTTTGGTTTGAGTCATATCTCTTGAATCATCATCTAACGGTCGTATCTGAAATCAAAGATCTAGGAGTGCAATTTGATAGCAAGCTTCTCTTTGACTCTCATATTAATCACATCACCAACAAAGCTTTTAAGATCTTGGGATTCGTCTTAAGGTGTGGTAGGTCATTTAAGCAGCTTTCCTCGCACATAACTATGTATAACACCTTGGTTAGATCTATACTAGAGTACGCTTCCACAATTTGGAACGCATTCTATACGACGCGACGTATAGAAACAAAATTGAGAGTGTTCAACGCAGATTCACCCGGCACTTGCTCTTTAAACTTACTGGTTCATACGTGGATTATGAAGCCCGATTGTCCAAATATTCCATAATATCCTTAGAAGCGCTTCGCTCCTATCTCGATGAAATGTTCCTGTTTAAAACTTTGCATGGGTCTAATGATTCAGCCCACTTATTATCGCTATTAAAAATCTGCTCTCCTAATCGCCCCACCCGCCACATTCTCACGTTTCTTATTGATGCTCCCCGCTCTAACTTGCGCTTTAAATCCCTCTCCGTTCGGATTCAAAAGGCTCACAATGTCTTATATAATGATTTGGACATATTTGGTGATAGTTTTTCGAGTTTTAAACGCAACCTCTTGATTGTAATAAGTCGATTGAACAATTTTGCAATTTTGTGATTTGTTTCACTCTTATTCTTTTTGCTTCCTTTCTCCTATTTTTTACATATTCAATTTGCTTTGCCCTCATGCCTATTTGTTATTCTTTTTGTTATCCTTTTTTTCCTTTTTTCTTTTTTCTTTTCTTACTTAAGTTAACTTTCTCATTAATAAATAGACTTACTTGTCCCTGAATTCTATGGATTTCTTCTCATGACTTCAGTCTACTATGTATCATATCGTTTTAAGTTTGTCTCATTCCAATTATCCTTTTTGAAATTTTTCTTTATATTTACCTGCATATTAGCTTTAACTTCTCCTATGCATTTGTAGATCTTCCTTTTTCTTTCTTTTTTCTTTACTTTTTAACTTTAGTTGCTTAGCGGAAGTAAGTAAGGAGATGTATCTGTTTCCTATCGCATTAATTTTTCAAATAAATTACGATTTTTTTGCAAATCATTTTCCAATCATGATATTTGCAAGACAAGAAAGTAATGACAATCCCCAACTTCTTTTGTTTTACTGGAGGGGAATATAGCAGAAGTATATGCATACGTTGTTGATCAGATTTTTTCCTCCCATTTTCGATTTAGACAGGAACTTTTGTATTAGAAATTGACTAGTGTGTTAGTTAAAACTGTTGAAAGCGAAAGTATAAGTCACATTATAAAAGCATCCTACTCATTTGACAGTTTTGACAGATAGAGATGTTTTGTTGTATGAAATATACTGTGACCGATTGTTCTATTATTTTTTCAGTATATATAGTTCGATAAGCTTTTGTTTTGGAAACTATAGCACGGAAAATATTTTAAGAATGATTCTCACGCTGCTTAGCTTAATTTTGGAAATTTTAGTCATTTAAGGGGGTATTCTAATCTAGAGGCCCGAATTTTAGGTGATTTTTGAAGTGCCGTAAAAAAAAGGCAATCAATATTTTTCTATCCATTTTTTTATGAGTTATTTACTAACATTGCAAGAATACAGAAAAAAATTAAAAAATTAAAAAAGTTAAAAATTCAAAAAATTAGCAGCTGATGAAGTGGGGGGCCTCAAAAAATTGGCGCGTGATCATGCCCACAATTCCAACCCGCCTAGCAATCCGAAAAAAATAAATAAAAAAGATTATTAGTCCAGATTAATGTCGCTATGTCCGGAACTAGGGAAAAGTTGAAAAAAAATTTTTTCACAAAATGGCCGCTGCCTAAAACAAAAAGCAATTTTTGTACCACTTTTTTTTACTTTTTCGAATTTTTAAAAATAGTAAAAATTGATATTTTGGGATGCGGCTAGTTCCGGACATAGACAAGTCTATAAGTAAATCGGTCCAGTAGAACTTGAGAAATCGTGGGCATCGTCTTGAAAAAGGCAGTTTCGAGAAAAACGCGATTAAGGTGTAACACCATTGTAAATTTTTTGAAAAATCGTTTTTTTTTATTGGCTAAAAAAATAGTTTAAACCCTCTAGAATAACAAGAAAAAAAGGTCCCGTGCGAGGTATTTTTTTTTCCCTTTGAAAATGGAGATCGCCACCAAGCGCGTCAAACTTTCTCCGAAACATTTCCCGGGAAGATGGCTGTGGAGCCGCCATTTTGTTTTTTTTTTTCACTGTCCAAAATTTATCAATAAAGTTCAATGTAGGCCCGATAATACCCTTAAAAGTTTTTTTTCAAACACCTTTAATTTTGCGTGAAAAAAATCCTTAAAAAACCTTTTTTTTTTAGCCGTTACAGAGGCGTTACCCCTTAAAGTGGCTTGGAAGTTAGAATTCAACTGTTAGCAGCTGGATGCAAGTGAACACTAAATAGGTATATATACAAATTTGAAAAATCCTCTTGTAGGCATATTCTTGAATAGTTAAACTTTGAAAATATGAAAACAAAAAAAAAATCGATTTTTTCGATTTTTTCGCAGAACTCAGATTTTTTTTAACAACCGTTTCGGCCGAACCGGCTGAATATCAGCATTGGAGATGTTGTGATGAGGAAAAATATATTTCTTTCTCCATCTTAGTTTCAAGTCAACCCCATGAAAAATATAAGTTGATAATAATAATTCTACATAATTATGGGAGCTTCATATACGTTTTAGAAGAATTGTCTGCCGTACAATATCATTGCGAAAGCATCTTATAGAAACTCTTCTAATGGTCCATTGAATTTTTCTTAATTTCAAGCGGCTAAAGTCAAGGATGATCTTATAAACTGCAGAAATTTATTAATAAGATTGCAATCATCTTCAAAAAACCAAATTTTTTTAATGTATTTCTTCGTATTACATATTTTTCATGAATGACTGGCTTTACTCTGTCCTCCAAGCGGGAGAAATTTGAAACGTAAAAAGGGTTGTTACTGCTAGCTAGCGATATTGATCCCTCCCTTTGCTACTGTAATTAAATTACGAACGCTAAGAAGATTCACGTTTCCCCTTGAGTGATTCTTTTTATTTTCTAGACAATTTATGTAGACACCAGACCAAACCAGATTACTCGTCTACTCGACGAAATGAAAGGGCTGAAATTGACGTTGAAGTGCAATTGAGTTTACTGTTGAAATTTTTATCTTTTCACATTGAGTGCATACACTTTTCTATTCTTTTTTCGTTTCTGTTTTAAGAGGGACAGGTGTATGTAAAATAAAAAATTTTTTTTTTTTTTTTATTTACATACATAATATGTTGTGTGACAGCATAATGAATGGTGTATTGAAGAGGTAAGACATGTCTTTGATTTGTTTTACATTTTTTTTTGTTTTTTTGAATATAATTTGCATTAAAAGGATTTCCTTTTTTTTGTAACTTTGACTTTAGGATGTTGCAGTTTATAAGGCTGCTGCAAGTATTTATATTTTTCAGGAATTATTGGTTTTTCAAATAAATGGATTTTTTTTTTTTTTTTTTTTTTATAAATTTGCGCTTGAACTTATTTAGTCGGCATATCTGTGTACATGTGATATTTATAGCTAAATACTGAATATTAAACCCAAAAGTAGTAGAAGTTCATTGGGTTTAAGGTGTCGTACATTATTCATATATATAACACAAGGGGGATGAAAAGTTCCGTGTACTAGGACAATTGTAAGGAAATTTATTCTCTTATTCCTATACTTGAGTTAGGATGTTTTAGATCATGGATTCCCAAAGTGGTCGATATCGACCCCTTAGGGTCGAAATCGGTTTCCCAGGGGTCAAAATAAACGAAAACTGATTTTGGGGGTCGACGAGATCTAAAAATCGACCCCTATTAATTAACACAAGTTCTTATTTGAAACTTTCAAGATATGTACTGTACATATAAGTTGTGTTACGTGTACCAACTTGTTATAGGAAGGACTAATATTGGGAAGTATCATTGTTGTACTTTTAAGAAACTCAACAAGTTGCACAAGTTCGTACAAGATGTTCGAGCGTACAAGTCTTTCAGGCAGGTTTTGACTTGCTCTATATTTGAAGCATATACGCGATTTAACACGAACGAAATCATGATCAAGTTCAAGTTCAAACATGCTCCAGATATTTTACTAAATTACAAGCTTGCACTTAGGTTGAAAGTTCATTTGCGTTTTGAAATTCGTTGGAGCTTGAATGATAATACACTCATTTACTACTGCGTGATTCACAGACAGCATTTAGTAGAAAAAAAATCTGAGTCCTAGATTGCATCAATCTTTACAATATGTTATAAATACTGTCAACAAGATTCGAAGCAATTCTTTGAACTCTCGGTTATTTGCTCAGCTTTGTCAGGAAAACCGACGAAGTCTTTACTCGATTACTTTTGCACACTGAAGTTCGCTGGATATGAAGAGGAAGAGGCTCTTGCTTAGCAAGATTTTCAGCAATTTTTGAATCTGTTTTGGAGTTTTTACAAGAAAACGATCCGAATTTGAAAGAAAATCTGAACAATTGTAAAACAGATATTTATTACTTGACTGATATCGTTGGTATGTTGAACAAAGTTAATTTACAGCTGCAGGATGATGATCTCAACTTGATTAAAACAAAATCAATAATATCGGCCTTTGTGGGTAAACTCATTCTTTATAAACAAAATTTAAGCAGAAAAGATTATTCACAGTTTCCGCATTTGTCAAAATTACCAGAAATGATTCAAGACGATGTTATTTTATCATATGTCATTTACTTGGACGCATTACACAAGGATTTTACTAAGAGGTTTGAGGATCTCTTAAATTTACAAATTCCTCAATTGATAATAAATCCGTACAATATCACAATCATGGAAGAAGTCAATGTGATAACGCAAGAAGAGTTGATTACAATCAGCGCAGATGAGGAGCTTAAGCAGAAGTTAAACCAAGGCTATCAGAAGTTCTGGTTGCAACGCATCATACCTAGTCGAAAAAGGCTTCAGTGTGGCAAAACAAAGAAGCTGTTTGAAAATCAACGAACGCGGAGATTTAAGGCACAACTCACCAATTTTGAACCGGATTTAGCTAGATTGGCAGAAAGTCACCAGGTTCATCCATCACACTGAATTTTTAATTTTTTTCAAAAAATAATTACCTACTTAAGTATTTTTACGTAATTTATATTAATAATTATTAATTACACTTGATATTTACTGAATTTTATGTCTATTTATTTTGTCAAATTTTGATGAGAAAATGCTGTCAAGTTTACTCACTTAACCAACCGCAAAGTTTTTAATTTGGTAAGTATTTTGTATCAAAAGGAAGAAAAAAACTAGAGATAGGAACTTTAAAGTAATTTGGCTGTGGGGGTCTGAGGAATCAGATCATTTTGGAAAAGGGGTCTATTGCCCATAATAGTTTGGGAATCCATGTTTTAAATGAATACAGGGTGTTCCAGATAGAGATGAGTATATTTCACAGAGCTTATAGCTGGGGTAAATTAAAAGTTTATCTTTTATATTTTATGAATCACCCTATAACAGTGTTTTTTTTTTAATTTAACAGATACATATACACTCTGTTGCAAAAATGTCACACAAAAATTCAAAATCTAGTTGAATGAAGTATATCTCGTGAAAAAAATATTTTTAGAAAACAATTTTTGAATATTATTTTTTATTTTTATTTTCCGTACGCACGATAACTCGAGAACGCGTGTACTTAGAGAGCTGAAATTGTGTACGTAGACTTTAAAAATAAGTAAAATTAAGTTCGAAAATAAAACAAATCGGGCAACTCCTTCGTTGAGTTGCCATACAAAAATTTCGTTTTCCACTATACATTTAGACACTGCCTGTTGCCATATAAAAATTTAGGACTTTACGGAAACTGTGAAAACGATTAGTCCTAGACATTTTTATTGTAGGTACTAAAAACTTCTTCAGAATATGAAATCCTATAAAAATGGTTAAATAATAATTTTTTCTGTCCGACGAGTCATTCTAAATATGCATATATGCAAAATACCACTGCAAAAATCAAAATTGCTGAAATGGGTAACCATACGAAATTTCATCTAGGGTATCATAAGAATTGGTCTTAGACCAATTCTAGCTTTTTTACTTTTTATATATAGTGCTGTGCAAAAAAAAATTGCTCACTTTCATTTTCAATCCAAATGCTCGAATATCTTGGAATTGAGGGTAGGGCTGTAAATTTTATTGCAGTCATACTTACGGGTGTCTAGTTTCTATAAATAGCAACCGAATTTGATACGTCTTGATGAAGTGAAGTTACAGTGAAATTAGAAAAAAATGGGAAAAGTTAGTGAAGCTTTAAAAAGTAATATGTTCGTATAGTCACGAGAGAATTTGTCGACACGTGAAATAGCAGGTGGGCTGGGCTGCTGTGCACAACGAACTGTTGCATGGAATTTAAAAAAATTCGTGAAACGGGCAGTACGAAACGTAAAAGTGGGCCGCGGAAGACAACACCCGTTGAGGATAGATTTTTAGAGCTCCAAAGTCTACGTAATAGATTTAAAACTTCTACAGACCTTCGACATGACCTTTATAGAGCACAAGGTACAGAAATTTCCACAAGGGCTGTAAGGCGGAGATTAAAAGAGGCCAAAATTCGCCCGCCGTTCTATGAGGAAGACACTTTTGACCCAGCAAATGAGGCGAACGCGTCTAATCTAAGGAGCATGTTTTGTGGACCCAAGAGATGTGGGACAAAGTAATCTTCTCCGACGAATCAAAGTTCAAGCTGGCATGTTGGAGATGGCAGACTATTTGTTCGGAGAAGGCGTGGAGAAAGACTGCGTGAAGAATGCATGTAGAATTTGCCTAAGAAAACGGAACGTGTAATGGTGTGGGGTTGCTTTTCTGGAGATGAAAAAGGTCGATTGTGCTTTATTGACCGAAAAGTCACAACGAATGTGTATCTGGATGTTCTACGGAATCAGCTTGAGCCCGTAGTTACCGAGTTGTTTGGAGACACATGTGACTTTGTCTTCCAGCATGACAATGCTCCATGCCACACTGCTAGAACGGTAAGTAGCATTGTAAAAATTTTGTTAAATTAAAGATTTTTAGTTAATCTGCCAGCAGGGAGCAAAAAGTTTTGAACCGGATAATAATTTTTGCTTATTTTTCAATTTGCAGGTGAAGACCTACCTACAAGATCACAATATCGAAGTGTTAAGCATGGCCTCCATATAGCCCAGATCTCAATCCAATCGAAAATGTCTGGGCTATATTGAAACTAAAAGTGGCAAGGAATCGACCGGAGACAATTACAGGACTGAAACGTCTGATCAGGGATACTTGGGTGTCCATACCAGCCAGTACATTACGAAATTTAACAAAATGTCAAACAAGATGTCTAATAGATGTAAGGCTGTGATAAAGGCAAAGGGGGGCCGACGAAGTATTAAATTAAATATTATATTCGTTAAGTTATTAATTTATTAAAAAAGAAAAAAAAGAAAAAAGCGCATCACGCTAATGAAAGTATTTAATTTCTTCAACCTTCTAAGCCCCATTGAAACTCAAGGTTTTGCCTTAATTCCGAAACATCAGCCTGTTTATTCATCAAATTTTTTTTTATTTAAAAACGGTTTTAAATTGTCTAGAAATGTCGGAAGTAACCATTATATTTCGCATCGAGGACTGCAAGTAACACATTTGGGCTTAGTCAAAAAAAATTCCGACAAAATGTGAGTGAGCAAATTTTTTTTTTGCACAGTAGGTACTGTATGTTACTTAGATCCAGACCCCGATGAAAAATTCAAGTTTTCACGGTCCGTCATCTTGAATTTCTTGAATTAAAGGTACAATTTTTTTTTTCAAAATAATTCCTCAACGGTTGTCCTACGACAAAAATGGCTGATACAAACTTGAAGAAGACTAAATTCCCTAAATTTTTTGTAAGTCTGATGCGGCAGAGACGTGAACATTCTTCCAAAGAAATTTATACGTAACAGGGTGTTTCGTTCACGGTAGTCCACAGGATAGGAGATGATAGGAGTCACCTAGTCAAACAAAAAATTGTAAGTCAAGTGGGGGGGGGGGGGGTACTGTAGTCTGCGAAACCAATAAGTCTAAACTATCAGATATAAAGAAGTCCAACAAAAACTCATCTTTTTGGTGAAAACATACAAGTTGGAAGAGTATTGATTATGTTGAGATTTAATACTTTCAATTTTTTAATGAAATTATCCTGCAGTGAATTTTTCTTTAACATAATTATAATAGCATAAATTTATTAAATTATAATTACAACCCCAATCGAATTTAATTTTATTTTTCCAATATTATTAAGGATTTCACAGTTTGCTCTGGCTCTTGATGAAACTAAACAGCTAGATGTTTTCTATGCGGATATATCTAAGGCATTTGATAGAATAAAGCAGAAGATAAGGAGATTGGGCTTTGATTCTAACAGTACCCTTTGGTTTGAGTCGTATCTCTCGAACCATCATCTAACGGTTGTAATTAACGGATTTTTGTCAAATTCATACATGCAAACCTCGGGTGTACCTCAAGGCTCGATTCTTGGCCCACTTCTCTTCTTATTATATATTAATGATCTCCTCTGCTTCCTTAATATATGCTAATGGCACCAAAATTTATCGAGTTATAAATGATTCATCCGATTGCCAATACCAACAAAATGACATCCAGAAACTGCTCTCTTGGTGTAATAAAAATCAACTATCCTTAAATGTGGATAAATACAAATGCATGTTCTTCTCAAGAAAGCAAACCATGTTGTACTTGGACTATAAGCTGAACACCGTCTCTATCATGCACGTATCAGAAATCAATGATTTAGGAGTACAATTTTATAGCAAACTTCTCTTCGACTCGCATATTAATCATATTACCAACAAGGCTTTTAAAACCTTGGGATTCTTCTTAAGGTGTGCTAGGTCATTTAAGCAGCTTTCCTCGCACAAAACTATGTATAACACCTTGGTTAGATCTATACTGGAGTATGCTTCCCCAATCTGGAACCCTTTCTATACGACGACGTACAGAAACAAAATTGAGAGTATTCAACGTAGATTTACTAGGTACTTGTTTTTTAAACTTACAGGCTCATATGTGGATTATGATGACATACTGGTCAGATACTCCATGTTATCATTAGAAGCACGACGTTCCTATATTGACGAAATGTTCCTGCTTAAAATTTTGCATGGTTCTATTGACTCATCTCACCTACTATCTATCTTAAAAATCAGCTTTCCTAGTCGCCTCACTCGCCAGCCACTTACTTTCCATATCGATGCTCCCCGCACTAACTTGCACCTCAAATCCCCTTTGGTTAGGATTCAAAAGGCCCACAATATCTTATATAACGATAGAGATATGCTTAGTGACAGCTTTACGGTTTTTAAACGCAACCTTTTTGTCGTAATAAAACATTTGGATTGTTTTTCCATTTTACGTTAGCTAAATTTAGTTCATCTTTATTTTTCTGCTTTCTTCCTCCTTGCCTTCATGCTTATTTGTTATTTTGTATTTTTGGTTTATCTTATTTTTTTACTTTTTTTTTATTATTATACTTTTTAAGATATCCTTATTATCTTATTTTTTATTTCTATTATCTATTTTTGGTCTGATATTGTTGTTTCGTTTTTTTTTAATAATTAATGGATTTGCATTTTTGCTTTTTCGTTTTTAATTTGAATTTTTTCTTTTTTTTTTGTATAAATTTTGTAGTTCTTCTTCCTTTTTTATTATTTTTTACTTATAGTTTGCATTTGTTTAACGGTAGTAAGTAAGTGGATTTATCTGTTTACTACCGCATGAATTTCTTAAATAAATAAATAAATATGACTAAATGCGAATAACATCCTCAAGATTATTGGGATAAAATGTGTATTTGAGAAGAAAGTTTGAACCAGGCGCGTATACAGGGGGAGGGTCACGGGGGTCATGACCTCCCCCAAAGCGCCACCGTACCTTCGCAATGAATTGAATGTGGTACTGAGCTTTAGAGTGAGTTTTAAAAATGTAACAGGACGATTTTCGTATGGTACGGACACAATATGTAGTTGTCGTCAGCGATTAATGCTAGCGCTGTAACGCACTTTACCAATCTGCGGCGACAGCTATCGCTGGGTTGTGCGTTTGTTCATCTTTTATTTTGAATAGTTATAATGGATTCTGTGGAGTGGGTATAATAGTCATTTGGTCGTAGCTCTTCGTCTTTGAAACGTGTACGATTTTTTTAGAATTTTCTTGTATTTTATGTAGTGTCGAAAAGTCATTTATCACACCTATCACAGGATGCAAGAACACAGCTTGCCGTCGCGCAACAGGCTGTAATAATTTCGACATCGTGTAATCTTAAGTTAATAATTATTCGAACAATTAAAGTATAAAGTGAATCAAAGACAAAAGTGAAATCTAGGCCAAAATTAAAGCCTGTACGTAAACATTTTCAAATATCCCGGGATATCGGTTCGGTTATAGTTTCGTCATAATTCGTTTTATTTCGTTAATCGCGTGTGAAGAACACTTGACTTGACTTGACCTATCACAGGATGGTAAGTAATTTTGGAATATTAGATATTTATTTTAGGGTGTGATTGTTTAGAAATAGATACGCAATTCTTAGCAGCCCGGTTAATATGATGCTTTTATATTTTTGTTGCACCGATTGGTCAGTGATCATACATTTTTTTTAAACCTATCTGAATTCCCGACATAAAATCGATAACAGGACAACTTGGTGGGGAGCTCGCAACAGACGCATAAAAACTGACTTATCGAATATTAGGGTTCTTCCAGTAGAACCCTAGTTCCATGCAGTCAACGTTTAGCCACCCGTTGATTTTCCATGGCGACACTGATTCAAGCCTGAGTTGTTCAAACGTTTTACGTTCGTAGGGAAGCATTCGATTTTTCTTAGAAAAATAGTTGCAAATTCCTAAGAGTTTTAATGAATAACTATTTACCGACAACAGTCCAAACGAATTGGTGGATTAATTCTGGTGGTTAATTTTTACGGACAAGGACACAAGCATTCAGTTTTCTTAGAAAGATTTGACAATTTTTCTTTAGATTTTTCATGCACTACTGGGGCCGGATTCTCCATCTCTGAGAGTTTGGACGATGAGATTTTCCGCTTTCCCCGATTAAAACTCCCTAACTCTCCATTCGCGATCCTCTAACATACTTGGGTAGTTGGGAAAAACGTGGGAAGTATCGGAATATTGAAGGACAGCTAACTCTGTGTGGGAGGGTCGTAGAGTTCCTACTGGGGGAGGGCTTTGGGGGAAGGGGGGTCGTACTACCCCTCATTGGGGGTTATCCAAAATACGTCATGTTTGGTATCAAATTGAAGTTGGAAAAGCGAGTAATATAGTGGTGTAGTTTTTTTTTTGATCATTTTAACTTCATATCTAACATTTTACCGAATTTTTTGCACTTGGGTCAAAAATTTGGTGCATGTATTATTTTCGTTCTTTGTTTCACATCTATTAGTACTCTGTTGTGAACATTTTTCTCATGGAAAGTGAGTTTCCACGACCAGTTCTTCATATTGATGAGTTGAAAATATGTCCATTTTTGTAGCAAAAAGCGACCACATTTTTTTATCTTAAAACGGACTGATTCACTTCTTTTGCAGCTATCTCCAAAACCATTTATCGGACTCAAAACCTAATTACATATCTAATTAGGGCACAAAATGTACATGCGATTTAATTCTACAAACAAACTAATGATCATATTTACAATTTTTTAACATCTCTTCTGTACTGGAAGACGATCAAACTGATCATTTTCGCGTAATTTCAAATTTTTAGCGGGTACCTTGAGACACACCAAAATTAATATTTCTCTGTAAGTATTGCAAGGATTCCATAATTTGCTTTTGTAAATATAGCCAGGATACAGTGAGTCCATAATTTAATTATAAAATCCTAGGTACCTAGATACCTTCACAAAACACAACAAAAACAGCGATTACTCTCAGTTGAAAAGTATTCTGCTTAGTTCTCTACAACTAACACAGCCGAGAGTTTTGTCGAGTGGAATAGAGAGTTTGATACTTCTCAATACAAATTCCCCGAGTTACAGAACTCCGAGTGGAGAGTTAAGTGTCAAAAGAACTCCACAACTCTCCGTGTTAGTGAGTCCGGGCCCTGGTGGCCAATGGTTCCAAGGAGTTATATTGATTTATTTGGTCTTGGTCGCGAAAGCTATTTATGAGCGTTGTCTATCACACATTTTGTTGTTGGAAATTTACTTGAAAATTTTTCTTTAGAATTTTTATACAGAATTTTTACGGCAAACTATAAAAATAAAATCCATTCGCTTTTCTGTGCAGTAGTTGGCATTGCTTTGCTTGTCCTTTCATATTAATTCAAGTAGTGTTGTTTAATTTAACTTCACGTTTACTTTTAATTTGTAGGAGAAGGATAAACTTGCTATATCAGTTAGCGATGGAAGTAGAAATAGTAGCGAACGTGTAAAGCGGAAGACTGATAAGAGCATTGACAACTTTTTTTCAGAAGAAAGCAGGATCAGTTAAATTCCCATCAGAAGAAATAGTCAGTAAGAAATCATGCACTCATACTCTTACTCCCATTCCTTTGAACGTGACTCAAGCTGTAAGCTCACTCTCAGTCAATTACTTCACGCGTGACAGAATCGCTTGGGTCAGCATCTATTTCAATAATCTGTGCACGAGAAGGCGTATCTCGTTATGAGTCCTTAATGTCCACCCTGAGATCGACATTGATGTGGATAATATTATCGACAGGTTTTGCAACTGATAATTGGATTTTGTGATATAACGTAAATATGATTAAAAAAAATTTAAAAGTGACTTCTTCCGACTTTTTCCTCCCCTCGAACGTTTTAGTTGTGACCCCCCCCTAGGCTGCAGGTCTGGATACGCGCCTGGTTTGGACGTGTATTACGGTCAAAGGAAGTTATAATTTCGGTGCTCCTAACGTAAGAGTATAAGCTTGTGATTTTAGTGTAAAAATATTTCTTCTTGTATTTATGTAGTAACTAATTATTGGCAATATTTCTTAGTATAATCGAAAAAATCTTGCATTACAATAGTAGACTACGGATGAAATCCTTTATATTTAATATAGAACCGTCAACCGTCAATCAAGGACAAAAGTTTTCTGATACTTTCAGTTAACCATGGAAAATCGTAATCTGGTACCTATTTTTCTCAGTCCAAGCTGCACTATGCTGGGGTTACAAATAAATTAAATTAAATACCGCTTATAGGTAAGTTAACCTGTTCTAATCATCCCCCATTGAAACAGAGAAAATTACTTTTCAATTTCAAGTCAATTGGCTTCATCAACTAGCTTAGAAGATGATGAAAAATCATAGATAAGTATGAAGGTGTAAATTGACAATTTTTTGTTTCTACACAATTTGAATTTTCACCCAAAAATTCTAATTTTACTGCAATTATATTGTAAAAATATTGTGTAATATTACACAATTTATTTTTAGAGCTTGGTGAGAACCGTGATAGATTATACCTACCTACTCTAATTGATGATTATAATATTGAAAGACAGCCGTTATATGATTAATATACCATAAAACGGAAAACTTGAAAGTTTTCTCATATTGTTTCCTTGAGTTATAAGTTAAATTGATTGATGTGGAAGAGGGACAAATTGTTTCCAATCAATTTAATATAAACAGCGGCGTATGTTTTATGATAGCACATCAGAGCCTCTTACATGCAGTTCATTATAATGAAATTTAAACAATGTATGTTTTGTCGTATCTTTTATTTTTAAGTACAAATTATAAAAACAACAAAAAAAGATTATCCACAACCACCAAAGGTATTTTGTAAACATCTGGAAAAATATTTTCATTTAAAGAAAAAATTTTTTACTGGAAATTGTATAAAACCATTTTTTTTTTGTTTTTGCCATTCAATGCCATTCCATGCCGGCATGGTAGCATGCCATCACTAAAAACATTATTTTACCTTCAGGCACTGTACCGATTCAAAATTTTGATCATGCCACATTACGAAGGAGACGTCCTACATCAACTTAAATGCAGATGCACATGTCATGCAGACAGCTGTTTACGTCGTCGTGTAATCAAAAAATTTCATTTCACCTTTTTACCTGCTTTTTGAATGCTTGCTGCATCTTATCTTTGCTAACACTCAATATTTCTTATTTGTCCCCCTAATCCCACAGTTCATGTTGTATGAGTGGCAGTTCACCTTTAATTCCGGCTTTCATGTACGTACGTACATACATATATCAATTGATTGGCCTGAGTTTACTGATGGTTGGTTTTGTATATAATGTACATAAATACTCCCTAGAGGAAAGAGGACAAAATAAAAAAAATGTAATTTTTTCCTCCAACTTGCTTAGGGGGTAAGTATAAAATGAGAGGTTTTTGTTAATTTTCTTATTCGACAAGTAGAAGAGCAGGAGGTTAAGATTTTTTTTTTTTTTTTTAGGTATAATAATCGACACTTAATGCCAGATGCTTTATACATGATTGTTCATGGCTATGACGGCTATAGGCATTGGAAAGTTGAATTTCTGATGGAAATTTATGTATATACACATGTATTCCTCTCAAGGATTTATTTTTTTTTTTTTGTTAAAGAAAATTTTCTTTGAATATTGCATTCACAGGGGATGAGTTGGCTTAGTCTGGTTACCCATTAAGTGAAACAAGTAAGGGGTACCGGGCTCAAATCTCGATGGGATAATATACATTTCGACGAATTCCTTCGAAACTCTGATTTCATTGAGCTTCCTAAGTTTGACGAATGTTTGTGCGACTATATTTTTATTTACATACATTAAGAGCGCCACGAATAGAAGTGGTATAGGTATAAACATATCAGTGGTGAGGTTTCATTAAGTTAACTCTTTGGTAAATTCAAGATACCTACCTAATGGTCTAGAAAAAAAAAACACCTTTCATGTGTATATACCTATATTCGTATTAGGAGTCAACTAAAAGCCCTGTACCCATTTCGAAACTTCCTTTAAAATCATATTGAATCTTTTATTCGATCAAATCAAGTGACGCACGTGCAGAAGAATAGAGGTCCCAAAACAGAACCTTGAGGTACAACATTAAATGAAAAGCAACAAGAAAATTGCTAAACAGCAGCAGTTTTGAGCTTATTGACAACCTGAACTTTGTAGAAGGTTTATCGGTACAAGATTCCTGAGAATGACACTGTCAGATTATTTAGAGAATTCTACATGGTTATGGTCTAGGGATTTTCAAATATGTACCTAAAGTAATTTATAATGTAGCAGTCTTAAAGTCATTGTCTGAGCGGAAGCCAGATTTTCACTAGAACAGCATACATACATGTTGGTATATAAGATCAAAATGTATTTTACACTTTTTTCCATCTTTACTCCGCTTGGAAGCATAGCACCTGCACACATAATCTCGCAATTCAGGGCTGCTCTGATTCAGTTTCTTGAATCGTATATTTTCACTATGCCAAGTGATTAGTTTATAGTAGTTATTCCGAATTTTAGGGCTGCCATCTGTTGCATATTAGGAAAAGCACACTATTCTTCTTGGTTGTTGTCACAAATGTATATATTTTCGGCTTGAAGTGTTTGTTTGATGTGTTGTATGGTATATTGCGCCGTCATCTTGTTGAAAATACACATCAAATAAGTCAATGATGGCTTTGAGTGGCCCTTGGATAACATCTAAGTTATTGGAGGACTGCAGATCGTCCGTAGATAAGCTGTGTATCCACAACAAGCTGTCTCTTCAATGGGTTCCTGGTCACAGGGAGATCATACGGAATGAAATAGCTGACCTAGCCAGGTCTGGTTCTGGCTATCCATTCCTTGAATCGGAACCCACGATAGGCATTACCACCTAGATTATCGGGTCCCTCATCAAAACGGATGTTCCTATACGAAACATCAGCAGAGATGGGCGAACCTGAGCACTTGCAGGTGCACAAAGCTTTTTCCTGATAGGTCTAATAGGAAATACTGTTTTTCTCTAGGGCTCGAAAGGAAACAATGTAGAAATGTGATTGGCATCAGCAGCAGCTCGTTTCACGCTCATCTAACAAGGATAGAAGTTGTTGACAGCCCTGAGTGTCTGTCCTGCCTGAAAGGAGATTCTGAGACAACAGAACACTTTCTGTGTGCTTGTCCGGCCTTTGCCCTCCTATCTGTGGATGAGCTGAAAAACTTACCTCTCCAAAGCTTTTCAAAGTTCATAGAAACATCAGCTCCATTTTTATTCTCCAAAAAATTAGGTCCGATGACACCTTACTCCCAAAATCAGCTTACAACAATGATTTTCTTTTCAAGATGTAAGGCACGCTAGTGAATCACATTTAGTTTGGTTGGAAAATTCTGTTAGTTGAAGAAACAATTTAACCAAAACTGAGGTTCATCGCTGTAGAAGATTTTTTCCAACAAAATTGTGATTGACCTCCAAGATCTCTCTAATCAGCGAATCTGCGTTGAAACAAACTGTTGTTGAGTTCTTGAGTCAGCTGAATCTTATATAGATGTAGGCTCACATCTTTTCGTAAAATTCGACAAGTTGAGATACGAATGACGTGTAATCGGAAGCTCTTCATTCTCCATTACACTTTCAATTACAGGACTGCAGCAATGACATTTTCTTCCCATCGAGCAGAGTGGCGATGTACTGGTGTTGTAATGTCTGGCACTGAGCCGCGATCCATTGTTCTACAGCCTGTTAAAGAATGAGAACTTGTCTTCCTCTAAGTTTGACCTAATTATTTTTTTCTTTCTACCTATTTAATTACATGGTTAAACTGAAACACTTTTGCAAGAAAACACCGATAAAATTTCAGTATACCTATACCTGACGAGAGCTTTTTTCGCATTGAAACCCCAACCCTTCAGGTAGGTATATAATTAAAAACAAAATGCGATCTGACAAAAAAAAACATAATCCACTTAGAAGTGCTAGATTTTCAGTCTCTAGTAATATTTAGCGACAACCATTTAGCTTCTCAGAAATCATTAACGTTGGGATCTATAAAACAATATGACGAGATCTTTGTTTTATATATTATTGACCAAGCTCAGGGGATTATCCTATAATGCAAAGCACAGCATAAGGATTATGGGACATGAAGAAAGTGACGGAGGTGCTGATAAAGCATATGGCGCTCTTAAATCTTTACAGATTTCAAACCTGAGGGAAGGATGTGTGCGGTTTGTAGCGCAGGAATTAATCTACAAAGTATTAGGCTAGATATTTTCTCGAAACATTGGAACATTGAACATGTATGTAGCGATAAAGGATCGAAAGACATCTGACATTGCGGCGATGCTCTAGCGAGTCGTTATGACAAAATATTGCCACATCGCCAATGAGTAAGCTTGAAAGTTCTCTTCTTTGGACAATATCGAATGAAGCTAAGTCTGAAATATTTTTTATACCTTTTCAGAAGCCGAGACATTTCGATGTCCTTTTTGCATCCGAGAAGGTGTGATCTGTCCAGCTTAACTAGGTGCTGGAGGTATGAATGACAAGAATGTTTTGTGACGGTATATCGGATATTAATGCTCCATCAAAAATAATGGTAGTAGTAAAATGATGTTCTTGTTTTAAAGAGACGGAACAGCTTTGAGATGCATTGAATTCGACGCGATTCGCTTTGCCCCAAACGAGGATATTGTCAATGATCATGCAATTTCGATTGACACATTCGGTATTCCCTCATGAGTCCGCAAGAGTATCAAAAGAGTACGCAAAATCAAGGGTACTGTCAACGACAAAACTATGGTTGGGATTGAAAGTAAGAGAAAGTGGATTATTAATGAAAATTAAGAAGAGAGGCGGGGAGATAACAGAGCCTTGTGGCACACCGGCATTTATACAGTCAGGTTAATATGTTACGCCAACAAATACAACCTTTATTAGGTGAATCAGATAAAAAGCTTTCAATCCATAATACAATAGGAGGGAAGAGACTAAGTGCATTAAGTTTAGCTGAAGGGCAATATGATAGACTCTATCAAAGGCCTTTGAAATATCTAGGTCAACAATCTTGGATTTCTTATTCATTGTTATTATAGCTCTTCAGTTTAAAACTTATTCGAATCGAAATAAATCGATTCGAAAATAGATTTCGATAACGACATTTAAAGTCATTTTTAACAAAAAAAACCCATTTGATTCGATATCGAAATATATTCCTCTTTCGTTCTAAAATGAATCAAACAATTTATACTCATTCTACTTTCATCACGATCTTGATTCAAACCACAAGTACCTACCTACCTAGTTATAAAACTTGCATAACGACTTTTCTGATGTATACATATATTTGAGACCACATCAAAAGCATATATAGAAAACAATCATTTTGTCAACAATATATCGACAAAATGTTCAAAAAAAAAGGAAAAATTATAAAAGAACAAAAACTGACACAAGTTTTATAAAAGACTTCAAGATCATTACCTACGGACACAAGATGAAACAGACAGATAGACAGATGTGTTTGCAGACAGACCAGACTAGAGCAAGCTGCAGGTAAAAAGAAATAAAGAATAAAAATAAAAAATAAACAAATTTTTTTTTTTAAGGTAAGATAGGTAGGCAGCTACTGCTCAACCGATTGTTGTAACCATTCAATTTTAACCGACAACTGAGCCTTCCATACAGGTAACTAACTCCTACATATGGTAGGTAGGTAGGTAGGTAGGTAGGTACTATCTGCCCCTTTGGTCCAGACATCATGCAAACAAGCGAACGCCAGCCACATTAATTCAATTCACGTTTTGCCTTTCAGGTTTTAAACTTGATACGAACATGTCGGCGATTCTAGTAAAATATATTTAAAAAGAAAAACAAAAACAAACTCCTAGAAAGGATAACGATAATTTTTAAGTTAAACTAAATTAAATTTATAAGAAAATAAATTACTTTCATATTAAACTTGTCTCTAGAAGTGTTACGTAAGTATAATACATAAATCCTGTTGAAGGTGTTGAAAAAAAAACAAAGAATTTTTATTTTTGTCATCGTAAATATGACAATAATTCGCCCCCAAAAAAAGGTCCAGTCGAAAATATTTATCAAGAAAAAAAAACAAAAAAGAACAAACAAAAGACAAACATTTCGTGGGTGTTTCCGAGCCAGACACATCCCAGCCAATGATTGGGATGAGATCGATGTCAAGTTCAGGAACTTTTCGAAGCTCTTTCAAGGAATTTCCTATATACAAGCATTATTATATGTATGTAGCTGAGAGAAGTGTAAATAAGGCCGTTTAGTTTATATATATTTATATATATAGTACGCATGCATGTTTGCGTGTATTTACAAAACACCATCATAACAAAAGCGAACGACCGCGCCGTTTAAAGAGGAACACAGCAAAGGACCTCTTCCAAAATTTCAACATTTTCCTTATCAGAAAGCTTTACACAAAACAAAGATCCTAGAGATGGGGCCAAACATGGATTTAAATTGCTTAGGATGGGCAGGGCATGCGCTCTACTCTGTAATTAATTTTTGAATATTTTCTCTCTATATAGCTTGGCTAATGAAAAGCTTAGATGTGGGCATGCGTCGGAAAAGCTCCGATTTTTTGGCTAAGCACGAGTTTTTATATTAACTAAAATATAAGATTTTCACACTACCAAGCGCAGTTGTTCTTGGATTGTCGAAAGCATGAGATGTGTATATCTCAAAATTTTGGAAATGAATGATATTCTTTTTTTGTTTTTCTGTATAGGATTTGGATTATGTCTATATTTGATACTGTAACTAACGTTTATAGATATATGAAGCATTGAAACTGCATTAAATTGTTCGGCCAACTAATCACACAGATCGAATCAAAAGTGAATCCAAATTCGATTCCATTGATTGATGAATCGAATCCAAATAAAAAGTATTTATGCACGCGAATTAAGTAGTAATCAAGTAATTGGGCTTTAATTATTTTTTTGAGCAAGTTCAGTGTGAAATTTAATTTAAAATTTGCCAAATTTTTCAATCTGAATTAAGGCAAATACGTGGATTGAAATCTCAACTCGATAACATTTCCAGTCCTCCATGTACACGTAGTATGTGATTATGTTCAATTCCTTTCAACTATATCGATTAGAAATTGCACTAATATATTTTTTTTTTACTTTAACTTGAAACTTAATCTTCAGGCGATGCGACATTTTAAAATTCGAACATCAGAGGTTGCTATATAAAAAAACAATCAACAACTTCATTCTTGAGGCAGATTTTAGGCTATTTTAAATTTTTCTGATTTTTTTTAGATTTTTTGACAACTTTGATAGGTCAACAAAAACAAAAAAAAAAATGGTTGGCTTTATTTTCATCCACGCGAACAACTCAATTTCATTAAAAAGTAACATTTGAGCTGAGCCATAGTTTTTTTTAAGGCTTGACTTAATGCAGTTTTCGCAAAAACTAAAATATTTTGACGATAAAGCACTATCTTTGGCCGCTCTATAATAGTCTTTCAATCAGTTTAAACGCAGGCGTAGGTCATTCAAGTATGTACACAGCTGTACGGGATATGCTGCGCATGCACCTGTAGCTGCATAACAATGACTTTGTAACGAACTTGTATATAGCTAGGCATTTGTAGAACTATTTGTGAAATGGAAAATCTCACGAATTTTCCCCATGCCGAAAAAATCTTCGTCTAAAGACATCAAGGAATTTAGACCAATCTCCCTCACCTCAAATTTGGGAAAGCTTTTTGAAAAAGTTATCCAGCTACAAATAACAATTACCTGTGAAGAAAACACATCCACCAAAATTCTCAATTCGGCTTCAAGCCTAAACATTCTACATTCCACCCTTTACTAAGATTCCACACGGATGCTACAAGAGCTCTAAGCAGAAACAAATGCACGGTCGGGTGCTTTCTCGACGTTGAAAAAGCTTTCAATTCAGTTTGGGCGGCAGGGCTAGTATACAAATTAAATCAATTCCGCTTTGTTCCACATCTAAACAGACTTATCCACAGTTTCCTAACTTCTAGGAAATTCTATGTGGAACTTGATGACCACAAATCTCCGCTCAAAACAATCGCAGCTGGACTCCCCCAGGGCTCCCTATTGGGCCCAATACTCTTCAACCTCTACACCTCAGACCAACCTCAAAATGGAAGCGGCACAACGCTACTCTTTGCCGATGACTCCCTCACATACGCCCAATCTCGCTGCCCGCTCCTGGCGGTCAATAAAGTCAACCCACACCTCAGCAAGCTCGCCTCCTATCACAAAAAGTGGGGGATCAAAATTAACGTACAAAAGTCCGAACTTATCTGTATTCGGAAACTTAGCACCGGGCGAACCCGCCAAGTCGCTAAATCCAATAGAATTACGGCCGTGTATAATAGGAGCAATAAAGCCCACACTAACAGCAAAATATCTAGCAGTAAACTTCCATGAACTCCTACGGTTCAATAACCATGCTAGCAAAGCCAATTTCGCGTACAGCCTTAAAAACCCTATAATCAATGTCAGGGACGGACTCACAACCCAGACAAAACTACTCATGTACAAGCAACTAATAAGGCCTGTCATCACTTATTGCTTTCCCATATGGCACACAATCTCCCCCACTTATATGAACCGCCTTAGCAAGCTCGAAAGAAAGATTCTTAGAGCTTGCACAGGACTCCATAGAAGAGCCAACGGAAAATACTACCGCAACGAAGTATTGTACGAGGCAGCCAATATAACTCCTATCAAGGAATATCTGTTCGGTCAAACCGAAAAACAAGTCGAGAAAATCCCTATCCATTCAAACCCACCCATAAACAACTTGCCGGATCTTCTAATACCGGCAAATTTCAAATACCTGTCACCCTTGCTCTTGGGTAAATCGGATGCTAGAAGCATCTACCTCCACAAAGGTAGAATAAGTTTCTATGACACCAAAGGAGATTACTACAGGGGGTAATTCCAAAAAACCTCAAGAACCCGGGAATGTCTCTGATGAAACCTGCCAGTATAGCAACTTTCCAGTCCATAACTTCCTAAAGATCCCAAAACATATGGAATCCTCACTCCCTTCCAGTCCCTCCCAAATTTAACAACAAACTCTTGCGAGAAAGTCATTAAGTACAGCTGATGTGGCGCAGCAGCTGTAAGGGAAAGATCAAACAACAACACGAGAAGTGATAAAAACCAAACCAAAGATCAACAAGAAGGAAAAGCAAAACATCTATTCGAACTGAGGGCCAAAGATAAGCCCCAACGCCCTAAAGAAGACAAATCTGAAGGATGTGAAAAAAAATCATCTAACAAAATCCAAAGAAGGAAGAAGCACAAAAGCACTTGACTTGACTATTTGTGAAGTTTTCAATATGACATTTTCCTTCGCTTATAATTCATAGTTACTTTTTGAATGGATATTGTAAGTAGGGCAATATAGATTTACTCACTATAGGCACCTTCAAATTCCCACCCGAATATCCTATCCAAGTTAAACTGGCTTGTCCGGGATATCTAGAAAATCGGCCTCTGTTTCCAAACCCTGCCTGCAAGTCTGTACGTGAACAACGGAGGACTATTGGTTGTACGTGTATTAAGTACGTGAACATCTTAGATCATATAACGAAAGGATAGGCTACCTTTTATAAAATTCGTTTACGTGTAATAAGCAATTTATTTTTTTTTGACACGGGAGGGAATGACAAGAGGGCTAGGTGTTTAGTTTTTGTCAGTTCAGTATTTCTAACATTTCTCATTTGACATTACTTAGGTCGGGTGTTGTTTTAGTGATTTTGTGAGTGTAAACATTATTAATGGCCAGTTTCACAGTCTGAGTTTAAACCAAATATTTAGTTTAAACTCGACGAATGAGTTTCACAGTTTGGCTTAAACCCCGGTTTAAACTAGAGTTTAAACCGTGCCCTTCCTCGGTTTAAACTCAAGATAATTTTATTTTGACAGTAGCATTGCTTTTTTTGTATGAAGAAAATAATTTCATCATCGATTTAGATTTAGACAATTCTAGCGATGAAGAAGATTTTTTTTGAGTTAAATTTACAACTCTGGCGACGACTGAGAGTAATTAGAAATCGGCCAAATCATTTTAATTAGTGGGACGACGTTGATTTTTATGCTAGGTTCAGTTTAAGTAAAGAACTTTGTCACTTTGTCTTCGAATCTATTCTTGTCCGTCTTCTTGCGCTCTATTATATATCTCTTTTTTATGCATTAATGAAGGCAATAGCTCAACTTCACTTATGCTAAAATGTTCATCCTTTTTTAATGTTGGCATATTTAAAATTAGAAAATATAACTACATATTTTTTATTTTTTACTTCTGATCTGTTTACTTTTTCCGATTGACAGATTGATTCATTGCAAAATTGCTTCACAATGGTGGCGATAACTAATTTAATTCACAATTTAATCATTACTACCAACGTTACTAAAAGAATGCACTGTGAAACCCGATTTGGTTTAAACTACGTTTAAACTTGGAAGGTGGTTTAAACTAAACCTTGGTTTAAACTCGACTGTGAAACTGACCATAAAAGTGATTTATAATTTTGTATTAGTGAAAACCTATAGAAATTATTTCTTTGTGCAAGAGACTTGATATAATCGAGACTCCGGAGTCTATAATTATGGTATATGGAGTTATTGACGTGGGCAGTCGTTTTCCAGGCGAGTTTATTTGTTTCAGTAAAAAATTATGGTGTTTTAAATAAAATATAAGTGCAATTAGTTATAAAAATAAACAGCCGTGATAAAAAATTTACCATTTTCCAATGCCGGTTTGTTTGCTTACAATTGAATTGTCATTGGGTGTCTGTATTATGTCAGTCATACAGAGGCAACGCCAAGAAATATTATCGGAAAATAAATGGGGCACTAGGAAAACTCTTAAAAATGTAATAAGTTATAAAAGAATTATAAAATTATAAACTGAAAAATGATACGAATCGCGGTGACAGGAAATTATAAAATTTGTTCAATACTTGATAAAGTTTCAACCACTAAATTATGTACCCGCTCAGAAAATATCATAGTTTACGCCTTCCATGACTAAACAAACACATCAATGCAATTCTAATACTTGAAGAAAAATGCTTAAGTTTTTCTTCCTCTTAGCCTATCTTTTTCGTTATATGATCTAAGGTAAACATTTGAAGCCACTAGTTAGCACAAAAAACAACGGAAAGCCCTCCTGTTACACCGCTCAATAAGATTTGGGCAATATAGACAAAAATTCACTAATATATACTCATTTTACATTTATAATAGGGACACACGCAAGCAATAAAATCACTAAAAGAATTCGAAACCAGCTGTTGTCTTTAGACCCCTTATTCCACTGAAGCTAGTTAAATTTCGACGTTTTGCTATACCGACCAAACTATTGGCGCCCGAGCAAACCCGACCGACCGAGCAAACGAACGACGACACAACTTGAAACATCTGATCGTTAGGAAGTGTAAACGACTGAGGCCCATAAAAAGCGGGAGTTGACAGGAGCATAAAAAATATCTGCAATTCAACCAAGGCCGCGAAAAAGCAGTGTTCAACATTTCGACATTTCGAGAGATGAGATGATGAACGAAACGGGGATTTACTGCTACGAGCTATAAAGCAAGCGACATATCCAAGGAGAAAGTAAATCAACCAAAGTACGAGCACAGAGAATTTGCATAGAAAATGGTTGCCACAATTCCATTGGAGGATCATCGTACAGTCAATGCTGAATGGTATGTTTCCCGGATGTTCTAGTATCGAGCTCCTAACCGCTTCAAGAGTGGAATTGCTAACTCATATGCCCTACCAGTCCAGACTTGACACCTTGTGACTTCTTTTTATTCCCATAAAGGATGAAATCTGCTGTTTGACATTTAACAGCTCTAAATCGACAATAGAACCATACGAAAACGTTGCTTCTGAGGTGATTAAGAATTGATGGGCTTTCCTGGATTTTTTGGGAATATTTCAAAAACCATAACAAAAAAAAATTAAATAATTCTGAAGTTTACTTTATCATCCACAAGACTTCTGTTCCCTAGCCGCAGTTTTTTACGCTATTATTATTAATGTATGTTGGCGAGCGTTCAGAGATAACGACCATCTAATAAATTTTTTAACATCAGTAAAAACAAAAAAACTGAAGAAAGCTAAATAAATTACCTCCAGTTACGGAAATGAAAACAGAAAATTCATTAAAATTTTGAAATTTCGACGAAAATCAGATGCTTATCCTTCTTAAAGTGATCAGAGTTCCAACAAATACTGCTGCCTATTATCATTGGCACTAGTAAAGAATATGGATGGAGCAGTCCTGCACAAATACGATTTGCAGCTACGAGCAGCCATTCCAGCAACATTCACATTTCTGTTATTAGTTCATGGGTGTGTGTGATGGATTCTAATAATACGAAAACATATTCCAGCTTAACAGCAAGGTCACTACTGTAAAACAACTATACGTTACGCAGGACATGCGTAATAGTCCAGATCCTGCAGTCATAGTTTGGAGTTGGTAAATGAACTGAATTATTTAGATATTTGTCTACTATCCTGCAGCCTGGGTTTGATTTTTTACAAAAATAACTCCGACAAAATTAATTTAATTAAAAATGCACCGATAAAATTCGAGTAGCAATATATGGACAGAACACTATTGCTGTTGATCGATTATTCCGCACTATAAAACGTTATAGATGAATTATTTCTCGTCTACAGCACACTGAAATTCACTGAACATAATTTCAATGAATTTCTAAAATGCATTAAGAATGCAGAAAAATTCAAACTTTTCGACCCAGTGATCAGAGAGGTCTCATCAGTATGGTTATCTTTGATTGCCTACCATTAAAAGTTATCCATTCCGAATGACTCATTCCTCTCTGAAATGCATTAACAGGTACTCTCTTGTACCCCATGGTTCTACGGTTCAGAAAAAAAAAAAACTGAGTGATGTCTCCGAGGACAGTATGTGGAGGCAATCCAAAATTAGTTCTTTGAATATTTGACATCAGTGCATTCACATATAGTTGAAAGAATAAGGCACTCACAATGGCAGAATGTATCAATGAAAAAAACATCTATTCCTCATTCACGCTAACAATTTTTTTCTGCTATATTGTATTTTTTGTATTGATGTCTCTTATATGTTTTATGAAATTTTGCAACCCCGTAATTGCTATAAATACTGCAATCCCAAGCACACAGTAACACTGTTCCGGATGTATATTCGATAACACAATCTCTTAGCGGACTTTTACGCGCATAGCTTTTTAGTCCACATTATTGCTCTCTAGTTCCCCTAAGGTCACCCTTCCTTGTTATTAAACGAATCACAGAAAAATCAACATACAACGGTACTGTCGAATTGAAAACTTTCAGAACGTCAGAAACGAATGAAGTTCTGAAATCATCCAGGCGATTTGCGACGAATTAGAACTTTTGTCGCAGTGAGCAGGGTGATATCCCATATCTCATCGGAACATACTAAACCAATTCACTGATGCACAGGGATGTTAGTAACGAGTATAATACGAGTTCTACATTTTCTTACAGCACAACTGGCGCCGCGTTATGTAGGTATACAATACCAAGCTACGTTTTGTTACCAAACGTTCTTTCACTCTTCAGGTTAGGTTGGGTTAGGCTAGAGTGGTGGTCAGTGTACAAGCACATACCCCAGCTCCACTTAGACCGTGATCATGGTTATCCCACCTTATTGGAACTCTGCCTGGAAAAAATACTCCAGATTTAGGGGGTGCGCTGAAACTAGTCACAAGAGTTGATGAACCTTACCAGGTCTCCCAACTCCTTGTCTGTTAATTCCTCCATTTCGCAGAAAAACTAGCTACTAAGCTTATTCCTCCTACGTTTAGCAAAGTTTGAGGGGCATTCGCTCAACAGGTGCTAAACGATCTCAACTGCTCAATTGCAGTGTCCCGTGATAACTGGATAAGATTACGCACATCATTCCGGTTCCTCCTCAGCAAAGATTCACAGTCGTCCCAGGACAAATCTTGGGCCCCATATTCATTCCTCTGTTAGACATATATTCATAGCAGGAGAGAATAACTCTGTAGTTAGCACCCAATTTTTCAAGCTAACTGCGACACTGTTGCATTAGACGTGATCTAATCGTGCTCAAATTCAAAATTTTAATTGCAGCTTGGCTGTAAAAATACGGTCACTAGGTACCTACCTCATAATGAGGCGTGCAGTTGGTAAGGTTCGTGTATACGTACTTTGAGGACACAAACCTCATATTAAGTTCAGACCTTTAGAACAGGTCAAAAAATGAATAGAATTATCACTTTTTCTAACAATAGGGGTATGAGTTCGCTAGTCGTGAGAGGCAAGTCAGGGTAGTGGTTGATTGCGGCGAAGGTAGTAGATAGATATTGGCTAGGGTAGGTGGTGGGATAATTGAAAGTGTGGTGGAGTATTGGAAGGGATTGCGCCTAGGAAAGGAGATATAATTTAAGCCTCTCTCTTTCCGATGCACAATACCTCCCTTAAAATTATACATAACGTTATCAAAACCTACCCACCCGCCACTTACCTTTCATTACTTTAGCACCCGCTAACTTTCCAAAATTCATTCATTCTATCCGTCATCCATCTACCAACTTCCTTTCCTCTCTGCCGCCAGCAAACTCATGTCCATATTTCTGGAAAATGGACAATTCTACTCACATCTTAACAGGGGTTCCATTATAGATTTGAATCTTGTAGACAAACCACTAGTACACGAGCTTAAGAAACTGTACATGTGTCAGCACTTGATGGAGTGCAGTATCTATACATATCAATCAACTCATCTTCTACGAATATCTGAACAAAAATCAAAATTAAGTGATACTTGAACTTGCATCTTGCAAAAGTCACAGTCAAGGGTGCAGGAAGCATTCGACACATTTCTTCCAAGCAGAATAGACAGTCGGAGTTAGAAACGATAGCAAATTTAGATAGATGTGACTAGTTATGACACCGTTCCAAAATCATCATATTCTACGAATTTCTTATTTAGCCTACAAGGGACAGTACACCTACAACAAACTATATACAACTATCCGATTCTCTTGATATTTCCCACTAACAACTAATATCTGCATTGTCCGACATTCCGACTATTGATTGGAACCCTTACAAATCCTAGTAGAGCCGTAGAGTTGGCCATTAAGTCAACACTGACAGAAAGGCAATATTTTCAGTGTACATATTTACAACCAATCGGACCACTAAACTAATAAGCATAGGATAAGGGCATCACATTTAAGCCCTATGTTTTACGATGGACTAAGCAGGGTAGGATGAAAAAATCCCCAAAAATATTTTAAAATCAACAAAATAAATACATCGCCCGTCGTACAATAAATTCATGTTCAAGGATTTTCTGTATTCCTGAAAACTCTCAGACAAATCCATGACATGAAAAATCCTAAAGAAAAAATATTGTTTTTATGGAAGATGAAAACGGTTAAATATTTATGATAGGAAAACATATACTCTCTAGAAGCACATCATTGAGTAGAGAGCATGCGGTGGATGCCACCAGGCTAGGCATAGGTAGAAGATCTAAAGGTATTCCCCAAAGATAGAATTTAATTTTGTTTTTTTTTTCATCCATAGTTCAAGAAAACATTTTTTCACTTATTCAAGCTACAGACAAAAAATTTTATACAGACAACTGTGTGTGTGTTTGTGTAAAAATTTGTACAATCACCATGCCATAAATTATCTCTAAAACACCGAAGAATTTTCTCAACTTTTTTTTTTTTTTTTTTTTTATTCTACCTAAAAATAGATTTTCTCCTATACTTACACTTCCGGAACAATTCGAACCAGTCAGCACTTTAGCAGTTGGACGTCTAAAAGTGAAGGAGAAATCAATAATACGATTACGGTGCACGAACTTGAAAGGGGAGCACCATTTATCTCTTCTATGGAGGACAACGATGATGATGATGATGTCGACGACGACGACGACTACGACGACTACGACGATCCTGTAAGACCCGAAATCCAATAGAGCTTTAATTTCCGTACACAGATTGACAAAAATAGATACAAATTCTCATCTTGATGATAAATTTTCATTAAATTGAAGGGAAGACCCTAAAGTGCTTTCCCCAAGAGTGCCGCACTACAGTGGTATATAGGTACCTTACGTATGTATATCAATGAGTAGGTACAGCTTTTGGGTATTCGTGATTTTCCGGGTTCTACATATATTCTATTGCTTCTATGTCATTATATCTATCTATATGAGAAATCGAGCCTAGAGTGTCGACAAGTCGTAGAAATACATGGAGCCACAAATCCGACAAACTTGTCAGAGTGTTAAAGTGTTTATTACATTTTATGTGAGTCCTTCCAACTCATACTCATTGTGCTTCTATAGTATACCAACTCTATTATAAAGTCAATTGCATCGAAGTCAACAAGGATATAAAGTAGAGGGTGAGATGTTGTGGTGGTGGTGGTGGTGATGGTGGTGGTTATGGTGGTAGGAGCCAAAAAACTTAGCTTTAGCAGCCAATTTTCAATTCTCAAGTGTTGGAAAACTTTGAAAAGTGAGCGGAAATGTTTTGATTTTGTTAAAGCTTCTTTGCGGTACCGATACCTCTCAAACAAATTTCGTTGAGAAAGTTTAGCGATGGTTTAATGTTCTTGTGTGGAATAGTTTTAAGTACCGTAACGATTTTGGGAGGAATTTTGTTAGAGAATTAATTATATACACATATACTAAAGTTCAAGGTATTTGACAAGCAATAGTACAATAATATGTAGGGTTTGCCCTTCAATGAACATAAACACTCGGAAGGATTTAGGACGTAAACAGACTTTCTCCAATAAACTCGCAATCCCAGCTCAAAACGTCCAAAAAATCATTTATATTTTTTGAGTAAAAGAAAAAAGAAAAACAAGCGGCCTCAGCTTGGAACCCTGTGGAACACCATATTCGAAAATTTACAGATTCCCATTAGATTTTTTTATTTTTAAACGCACCGATTGTGTCCACGCTAAAAATGTGTGTTCAAAACTTTATTTTAAATGACAAGGAAAGAAAGCATCAAGAGTTGAGTTAAATATTGAATTTGGTTATTTGAACTAAATATATTCAAGGATTATTTTTCATTAATTTCCCCTATTTTGCAGACTACATAACTTATATCTAGATTGCCATTATGGTATAAGCTCGGCGGTTGCCAAGTCTTGTTGACGAAATGTATCCTCAATTGCTGTGTCTTTAAAAGATAAGACTACCCTGAATGGCCAACAGGTCTGCTTGGAACAGGAACTGTGCGACTATGATGCCGACTTAACGATGCAGGAAACTAATGGCTTCAATGCCTGGCCACCAAACAACCAATCGATCGATAAAAATCCAGGTTGAGGCTCGAACAACTTCCGGATCTAGAAAGATTTGGAAAGCGCTCAGTCTTCTGAATAGCGACTTGATGCTGTCGAAATGTCAATCTGTGGACGAGTGTACCTCTTCAGTCCAAACTGTCTCTATAACAGCCTGAGCGAATGCAAGTAGACCCGAATCCTGTACCAAGTCCAGCCTATATCACCTTGTGAGCCCGACCACCAAAACAACGGACGGATTCAACCTTGACGTAATTTCGGCAGTCCCAATGACAGCCCGACTGGACGACTAGTATCAGCGGAATTGATTAAAGGCTGATATTCGCCCAATATCATCAATGCAATGGCCGAACTAATTGGTTGCTGTTTGTTGTCATGAAAAATGAAATTATCTATTGATAGCTTTTATGTTCAGGAGTTGACACCAGACCGTTTACAATTCTTGTTTTTCAGATTTTTACAAAAGGTTAAACCTACTTAGCTACGACTTTCAACGTTCAGCAAAATGTTTTTAGACGCGAATTTCAAAATAAATTTTGCTGCGTTTACAAAAATGTTGGTCAAGAGTTTGGAAATGTACGACCCAGCCAGCACAGACGTGTCGCCACAGAAAAATCTTACAGAAGTCATAATTGATGATAATAATGTTGGAGATACTAATAAATGGTTTTTACACTTACATAATGCCAATAAAATAAGTATGAATACTTTGCCAAGAGGTATCATTTATCATCCAGTTAAAATATCCTGGTCATATACAGTAAGTACATACCTGAAAAGAAAGAAAAATATATGTTAGCAAAAGCTGTTAAACTTTTTGTAGGAACGACATTTTTTAAAAGTTAAGAAAATTTTTGTTTATTTTTATAAAAAAAAAGGTTTTCATGTATAATTAAAATAAGACAAATCTGAAAAATGCTACAAAATAAGCACCAAATTAATGATGAATATTAATAATGTAAAAAGTAACGGCACAAAGTGACTACTCTGTGGTACCCCAGCGAGCACAAGCACGTCTACAAAATTAAACAAATGTGAGGAAAATTTAGCCTTAAAACATTTATGCCTTTACTTATAAATGAATGTCTCCCAAAATATCAGGGAACGAGTTCGATTTGTAGTAACGGACCTATGCCTTCGGCTACAATGAAAAAGATTATCGAATCGAGAATACAACCTCAATCCTAAGTTTCAATGTTTAAATTTAATCCCTGAGGTTGTTTATAGTCACAAAAAGAAGGCTTCAAATCGATTGTCTTACAGTCTGTTTAGAATGAATTAAACTTAAATTCTTTTGATTTCATGCATCACTAGCTCTACCTTAATGCTCCCAAGCAGTATCTAAATGGATCTTGAAAAGAGAAAATTTACAAAATTTTTAGATTATGCATTCGTATCGAATTTCGCCAAAATAGTTAGCGATTCCTGTTTCACATATACATTATTTGAACTTTCATAGACGAGATCCTTTCTATACACACAATCAACTAAGATTCAAGTTTGGAACACGGTTATCCGCGATATCCTTGAGGAATTTCTAATTAACAACTTTACTTTCCACTGTGAAATAATAAATATGAACTATTTGTATTTCTACATTAAGTAAAGTAAGGATACCTTCCATTTTCTCAAACTCATCGAATCCTCAATTATAAATGTATTGACCCACAACTTCAAATCCTGCCATTACTACATTCCGATTTTATACAGATCACGAAATACCAAAGAAAGCTATTGTAACGCATCTCAACTATCTTCGGCAATTATTTTATAGTATACTTTTTATATGCGCAAACCATTTAACACCTTGTCCTGTACCCCAAATAAATTGAATGTTTCTTTCGTAAGTGTTCTCAATTTGTTAAAATTCAGAAAAATTTTCAACGCCTTGAATACCTAAATTGCAGATTGCCTCAAGGCTCAACTATAGATCCACTTCTTTTTTACTTGTATGTAAATAATCTTTCGGGGGTGTTATTGTGATTGGGTAATTCAAAATAATTTGTATACCTAATAATATGGCAAAAACCGTAATTCCGGATTTGTAGCTCAAATAGCTTTTTAAACAAACTTTTCTAATTCCTGTCACAACACCCGAGGAGCTCCCAACTCCGGAAACCTTTTTGAAACTTGATTTCTTTCTAAATGCAAAAAGGGATGTCAGGGAGCCTGTGGATGCAGTAAGGCTGGATTAAAATGCTCTGTTATTTGCACGATTTGCAATGGTACCTGTGAAAATTTTTCAAGTTCCACTACAAGATAGCGAAACGGTTCTCGAGCAAACCTATGACGACATCGAGGAAGAAGGTAAATTATACATCGAAGCTGATAACCCTATCACGGATAACATGGAAGAAATTTCTATCTGTGACTGTCAAAGTTATAGAATACCTAGATACTATTAAACTATTCCTATGTTCCCAAAAATGTTGAGAACAATTATCATTAAGTACACCTACACTGCGAGCCTATAGAGTACAACTTCATTTAAAAGCCATCAAAAATAATTCAAGTAGAAAGAAAAAAAAGAAGTTAACACCTCAAAAATAGATAAAATATTCTCTAAAAAACCTCTCAGCCGCATTACTCTAAAAGCAACAATGAAAGTTTTCAATTGAGTGAAATTAAAATCATAAAACAACACAAAGCAACTGTAGACAATATTTTTATGGCAAATAAGTAAACAAAGGCACAAAGAATTATTGCTGGCATAAATCACGCTTCTGCGCTTAAAGTTTACTACACCGCCACCACCAACACAACCACAACCACCACCGCTACCAAAAAGCATAAAGTAAAAAGCTTTTATATGGAGTTGAGCTGGGCTGCTGGTATCTGTCTTTTCTCCAGCAGCAACAACCACAAAAATTCGAAATATTCAATGAAAAAAATCAGCTCGTAAACAGCTGCTGCGCGATGTACTTAATTTTGTTGATTTTCATTAAAATTAGCAAATTTGCGGCGCTGCATTGCCATTATCGTTGCAAAAATTCTTCGAGTGTTGATAACAATAATATTATCACATTCGTGCTGTACGTCTAGGTATGTGTGTTTATCAGGAAACGATCATTATATTTCCTCAATTCAATACCATTTTTGCCTTGGTCTGATATGAGTAAGTGCGACGCGTTTCGAAAGATTTATCTACAATTTTTTTTTGTGTTCTTGAAAAGAAGATAGACTTACGATGACATCTGGTGTCGAATTACACAATTTATTTATAGGTAGATGGAGAAAAAAAAATATTCTGTCGGGTGGGATGGGGGGGGGGGGGGGGCAGACGTGTTAGTACATATATATTTTCTAGGAAGTTAGGTTCGTTATTAATTTTTACTAGGTATAGATAGAGGTACCTACTATAGATTCATAGGTACATATGTGTTTAGATGTATGTGCCGACCCTTTTTAGCTTGAGAAATGACAGGTGACTGAAAGACAATTTTGTTTTTTTATATAGAATCGACCCTGATGTTTCCATTTGATGAACATGGAAAGGAATATTACGACTGGTAGTTTTTGTTTACTTGTTTTTTTTTTTTTTTAAATAACGTGAGAAAAACGTGGAAATCTTAAGTTTTTTTTTTATAATTGTTTTCAATTGAAATTAAATAAGAATTTTTATATGCAATTCATTTTCAATGTTTCTTAACAAGTAATTAAAACTATTTTTTTTTTCAATTAATCCTTGGGACTTTTATAGAGCGTCAACAGTATATCTCTACCATATCCTGTTTTGTGTGATAGAATTCAGTTCACTCTAGAATTAATGGAGCTTGTGTAATAAAAATTATTCTCATCCAAATACTTCTTGGTCTTCCTACGCCCCGCAAGTATTTTGTGGTCTTGTTTTCTTGTCGCATCACAGAATATGTGTACTTTTATACGACCAATTCACTTCCACATTCTTGGTTTTATTTCATAATCGATCTTATCTAACCGGAGGAACGTCTCCACAATTCTGCGTTTGTGACTCTATTCCCACTGATTGTTACATTTTCTGCTTTTATAGCGCCGTGGACGCTGAGATTTTAACTTTAACCTTTAAAGTCCTCTGTAATCGTTTTGTAGCTCAAACAGGCCCGGAAATGAAGGGCCCCTAAGCGGTTCACTTAGTTTTTTTTTTTTAATAACTTTCTATCAAATTACAGACCCCTGGGGTAGTAAAAGTGGATGGATTTACATAGGGTTTTTTTTTTTTAATTTAGAATGAGTGAATGGGGAGCTTTCCGATGGGGCAAAATTTTCTTACGTGTGGTCGTAACTACCACTTTTGGTGTTGTGCAATTTGGGCCATCGAGCGTCGAGATTCGAGAGTAGAGGGTCGAGATTCATGATTAGAGAGTCGAAATTCGAGAGTCGAGATTCGTGATTCGAGAGTAGATGTTCGAGAGTCGAGATTCGTGATTCGAGAGAGTGTACAGAATTTATGACTAAAAAGTATAAAATAAAATATATTAAAAAAAACTTTTAAAACAAATAAGTTTTGTAAATAAAATGCACTAAAAAGTAAAAATATAATTTTTTTCTTTCTCAGTGATATACACAAGAAAAGTTTAATTGCAAAATAAGAAATGCTAGAATTCAGATTAAATCTTAAAAGTTTGGGTGAGCATGAATTGCAGTTAGACAATTGTGATTTCAGTTATGGATGTCCAAACTTTTAAGGATTTAATCGGAGTTCTAGCATTTCTCATTTCAAATGTAGCTTTTCTTGCCTGTGTATATGACTGAGAGAAGAAAAAAATATTTTTTACTTTTCAGTCCATTTTATTTACAAAAGTTATTTATATTTAAAGTTTTTTGAATATATTTTATTTGTTATCAAATATTCTAATATTTATTGAACTATTATTTAATCAGAATATATCGAATTTTTATGGTTATGATAGATCACAAGTCCAGTTGACTTATGCTGTAGAATTTGAGGATGGAGGTGCGGTAGCCGTGAATCAAAACGCGACTGAACAAGAAGACGAGGGCTAAGCAACTAAAAAAGGCAAAACTGAAAAAGTGAAAGAAGGTGTGGAAGAAAACGAAAGTTTAGCCGAAGGGATCGGCGAAAGTCTGTCACCTCAGCAAGTACTTTTCAGGCCAAATGTTCCCTTAGTTGATCAAAATGACATTGTAAATACGACGATGACCATGTATTGTTCAACATTGGAATTCTCCAAAGAGAGAGAAGATTCGAGGAGGCGGTGTTTATGAAGACTGAAAAGCGTTCATTGGACACAAGATCTTTTCCGAGAAATACAGAACAATCAAAAAGTTCTTCGCTCATAAATGTGCTATTCGATGAAGAAAGCATAACTTCTCAGAAGAGAACTGGAGATGAGGTATCTGATAAACACCGCTATTGACACGAAGCAATCTGGTCAAAAGAAAAACGCTGGAGGGAAGTCCTAACAAGAATTCTGGATATCATCACGTTCCTTGCGAAGAAGAATTTAATTTTCAAAGGAAATACTAGATCAGGTCTGGTGGAAATCAAGGAATGGAACTTGGAATTGGTGAAATTGATGGCCAAGTACGACCCGGTTTTATGAGATCATGTTCTGCGGATCGATTTAGCACAAAGAAAAACTACATATTGGTCCCCAGAAATCCGAAACGAGCTCATCAACCTTCTGGGTGTTCGCGTCCGCCGGCAGATTATTGCTCAAGTGAAAAAGGCCCGTTACTTCTTTATGATACTGGACAGAACTCTGGATTTCTCATATAAAAACAATACGTCATGCTGGAAGGATCTTCTATTTCAGTTCATAAGTCACTTATTGATTTCATCGATACTAAAAGAAAGGTAGGTAGGTGATCAGAGATAACCATACTGATGAGACTCCGTTAGGTCGAAAATTTCGATTTTTCCTGCATTTTCAATGCATTTTGCAAATTCATTGAAATTAATGTCAATGATTTTCAGTCTACTATAGAGGAGAAATTTTCCATCTACAAAATGCAAGGGCGCAAAACACATAACGAAAATGATAACGGAGAAGTTGACAAAAGACGGTTTAGATATCAATAGCTACCGAGGTCAAAGTTATGACAATACTGCTGTGATAAAGATTGAGCACACTGGAGTACAGCAGCGTATTTTGGATGTTTATCCAAAAGCTAGGTTTGTTGCTTTCACAAACCATTCACTCAACCTCGCTAGCCTTCATTCACTATCTTTTCTTCTTCAACTCAGAATTGGGATGTTTTGATAAACAAAACTGGTTCCATCTTGAAGGATCTAGTTGAAAAAATATGGAGCGCCAGAGTAGATGCAGTAAAAATGTAAAGTAAATAGCGTCCAAGCGTACTCCTCAATTTGCAGAATTGTGCTCAGAGACTCACAGCGTTGCAAAATTATCTGATGGAGATCCGAGAAAACATTTCGCAAAGCATTGTAGATTTAGTTGAAGAGAAATGTAAGGAGCTTAGCATTACAACGCAACCTCTGCGTCACATTCGGAGAAAGAGGAAGATGACTGAGTAAAATGCTGGGATTGCTTTTAAAGATGAGATACGTCCCGAAATACTCTCTACATTTGATCGCATCAACTAGGAAGTATAAATAAGATTTCAATAGCTGCATAATCTCGCAAGCAATTTCGAGATCCTGACTCCAAGCAATCTTTTGGACCTCAGAATCAGTATCGATTCAAGAAAGCTGGATACTGATGAAATCGACAAGGATACCTTTCTGCTGGAACGCTCAAGGTTAATTAAATTCATTGAAACTTCTCCAAAGTCTGAATCACTGAATGCAATGCGGAAGGGCCCTGTACTGACATTTTTTAGGCACGGTAAAAATTGGGACACCATTTTTACGGTCCGCCTTTGGTCCCAAAAGTTTTTACTATGCCACTGTGTAACGCCATCTAATACAACTTATATTAGGTGACCAAATAAGAAACTTTCAATCTATAATAGAAAAGGAGGGGATAGTCCAAGAGTTTAATCTTGGTTAATAATTAATTAATGATATAATTACTACGTGCTATAAAATTGGTGAACTTTTTGCTTTACGTTATTCATTAAATTTTGTACAGAGATGGGTGTATTTGCGAAGCGCACAAGCCAAATAAAAACACTTAAACTAGCGCACAAGCATAAGTTTGTGAAGTACACGCCTATTGTTAAGGCATTACGCATTGTCTTGGAAACACGCGGCTATGGTTAAGGACAACGCATTGTTCTAGCACGTGTCTTTACCTGATCTCTGTAATATAATGTAATGACTGGATTGAAATTTTCATTATTATCAGCTTGTCCACCTGGTTTGATGCATGTCAATTCAAGTGTTCTTCAGCGTTTTTATTCGGTGTTCTAAATTCTGAACATTTTTGCAAACATGTTTAGTCGAAATGTTAAACTGCTGAAAGTAGTCGATGGCTTTAAATTCCGTTTATGTCGTCTCACAGAACAGGGTCAAAAATGGAGATGCACGAAAAAAATCTGCAAAGTTGCATTTTTCCCAATCTTTTCAGTTGGTTTTAGTTCCGGACGATTTGGGGGATTCGCTTCCTTGGGTACTAGGGGTTGTATTGGGTATTGTAGAAATCTCTCGCTTTTCTGCCATAGTGGCAAGTTGCTAAGTCTAAAGAATGGAAAAAAAAACACATCTGAAGACACTCCTTAGCGTTCACATCTGTGTTGATTGCGCCTGTCGTGACGAAAGGTGACGATTCTGGTCACACGCGTACCTATACATATGGCTTACTAAATTAAGTATTTACCGGGAAATTTAGTGCACTGACGATTCTTAAACTTGGGATATGTTTCGCCCGCCCTTTTTTGCCACATAAACCTCCTGACTTGGAAGCTGGTTGAAGTTAGCTTCCACTAAAGTTTCATTATCCATAATGCAGCAGTTGTTCGTTAGGAAATTTTCATACAAAATCCGGCTTCTGGACTTTGCAACTGGGTTCTTTTCTGATGTTCTGTTCGGTGATTTCTGAACATGGAAACTTCGTGGGCGTTCTCGATGGATAGTAGCAGATTACGTTCGACCATTATCAACCATATATCTCAACGACATGTTGGGATTTCATTTAAAATTGTGTATACCACTTCTTCAGCCAATTTTTGGTCTAATGAACCTGATTTCCTTCCTGAACCGGACTTTCTCTCGACACTAACAAGATTCTCGAAATACCTGATATACGTTTTAGATGGTCGTCTTCGGAATTGTCAACTTTTTAGCTAGTTCTCTTTGAAACATACGGATTTTCAATGTGTGGAAACAATTAATTTGCGACATTCTTCTTGGCTGACTTCCATAAGTGTACACTTTTTTTAGATGCAGTCTTATCAGAGGTCATACATTTTGTTTACCTGATGATTAGTAAATGGGAGTAAATAATTGGTGAATTTTTTTCTGAAAGAGTCCTAAGTACGACATTATGCAAAGAAAGTTCGTTGCGTGTAATCATACGCTTAGATTCCCAGTCGACGAGATTTTTTCTCTGCAAAGGAACGGATTAAGTCACTTTAGTCCACAGACTTCAATATTTTTGACTTATATACAGTACAGAGAGTGAACTGAGCTTCATCTTCTCTGTGGTGGATCTCAAATATTTCTTCATATGTCTTAGCACTGAAAACGACCGTTCTGCTGAGCATTTTGACCCTGGTGTACACAACATCTATTTCCACATTTGAATAAATATTCAAAAAGCCTTTTTCCAGGATGTACTTGTAGTATAACTCTAGGGCCGATAATTGTTTTCCCTGTATAGATTCAGCGGGCGGCAAATGAACTTCCAGATGGAGACACTCGTTTCCCAAAGTCCAATTTAAATTTAAATCTCCTACATAAAACGTTTTCAAGTTCGGTGCGCCCCCGCGAATATCTTGAGATTCCAAACTATGTCGCTTCATAAGAAAGTCAAACTTTTTACTCAAGTTTTCGTCTTTGTAGTCTTGCAATCAACCTGTCGATAATGATGTTGAAAACGGTAGCTCTGAATCCGTCCCTGCCGGATTGTGCGACTTCGATCTCGTTTCCTTTTACTTCATCAATTGAGAATTTGCTCGCCCCCCCTTCATGCTCGGCCTATTGGTAAATCCGCCCCTGTATGCAGGAACAATAAAGTAAATTAATTTTTTTTAATATTCAGTCTCGCATGTCCTCCAAGTACAACATTTCGGCCCCTGACAGGGCACCCTACAAGGTTGGGCTCGTAGGTAACTGCCTAGTTCGCCTAGGCAGAAGTTAAGCTCAGGACACTTGTATAAATCGATTCGAGTTGATGGAGGTCTTCAAGATCCTTCTGTTTTTTAATATTTTACCAAATTTCGTTTGATATTTATTGCTTTCGGCTTCTTTTGGATATAACTTAGGCTTTGATTAGCATTAGAGTCCTCAACATTCCATTTTTAGAATCTTGTCATGGGTTCGAAAAGTACAAGAAATCGTCATCATTGAATTTCGAAAATAGGTTCGCCAGTTTATACAGTCGAAGCTCGGTTAACCGTCACCCGATTTTTTGTAACTTCCCTTAACCGTCATGACCCACAAGACATGAGAAATTGAAAGATTTTGTTTATATTATGAAGCGATAGCGATGAATGAAATCTAATATTTTCCTTGATTCCTTCCGACGTATATTATAGTTTAATATGTAGGGGAATGTCGTCAGGGTTAGACCGTCGTCTTTGTCAGCCAACTGTGATTTTTTTTGTTTTGACCACTAGTACTTGAAAAGGGCAAACACAAAGTCATTTTTCTTCATGACAATGCTCCATCATATACGGCAAAACCGGTTCGCGACACGTTGGAAGCACTCAACTGGGAAGCTCTACCCCCATGCGACTTACTCACCAGACTTGGCTCCTTCGGATTACCACTTGCTTACATCGATGGGTCATGCACTTGCACAGCGCTTTGCTCATTAAATGGTTCGCAGCAAAAGAAGAAGATTTTTACTGGCATGGTATACACAAATTGCCCAAAAGATGGGATAAATGTATAACAAGCGATGGAGCATGTTGTTTTTTAGAAAAAAAACCCCCGCACTTCATACGTGTACACCTGGTAAATCAATTCTTTCATTTCTTCCCTCTTAATTCCATATATTTGAACATTTACTCAAATTATTTACCGGTACTTTAACGTTCAGTGCATTCCATGCTACCCAAATCGTTTGTCATTTGTAATCCTGTTCAGAAATGTATTCCAGTATTTTTCCAAGCTCAGCCGCACACTAAACCAGTTTTTTATTAGGTTTAGAGTTACTTCATTGCCAATTTTACATTTCAATTTTCCAATATGTCGGTGTTTTATCCGGCTCGGAGGACCATTCGTATCAGTGATATTGGACCCTACTTCCAATTTTACCATTATTCATTATTATATATTATCATACCATTATGTATATATATTTTTGAACTTGGTTTAATGGTAAAATTAGAAGTAGGGTCACTGATGCCAATGGTCCTCCGAGCCGGATATTTGAAAAAACAAAAATTGAAATTACAATTTTCCTTTATTACACAGAAATAAAGTGATCTGTTATAACAGCTTATCCACCCCTCATCTCCACCTCCCTCCTACCATACACAATCAAGAAAATTTCTGTGACTCAAAACCCGAAGATTGCTAAGTCAAAAGAGATTCTTTCTCACATACTACCTATCTGTAATAAAATTACGAAAAAATGTTTCGAAATGCAATAAACTCTTCCCGTATTCATTCTGTCGATACTTAAAGTATAAATAAGTTACAACAAGAACATAATATTAAACAAATGACGATATAAAATAAATTCCCCAATAGTCGTCGTAACACGCAAAGCTAATCGCATTCATAGAACGAAATTACTTCAAACAAATTTACACATTTCCTGCATTAGCATATTTCTGATTAAAGCGAAGAGCAGCATCTGAATTCCCAGCCCCGTGTTCTTTTAAAGGTACGAGTATGTGTAGAGAAAAAACAATAACACAGAGAGAGAAAAAAAAAAAAACAACACCACCAGATTCCAATTCGCGGCTGAAATTTATGGGACATAAAAGAAAACAACGTGAATATTATGAAAATATAATCACACCTTGTTGAGTGAATTGATTAAATCAATCTCACGAGATAAAAACAAGAAATATATCGTCATCTGCATACATATCCACATCCAACTCTTGATCTTCGAGAGATTAACCTTTACTTATTGACTTCGATATAGTGAGACGAATCGATGTCGATGAATCGCGATAAGGTAGGGTAGGTATAGGTAGAGGTATATTTGCACCAGTGATAATCAGCACATTCTCAAATCATGCTACAATCACAACACACGACGATCAAACTCGACCCGATTACCTCAGAGTCGTTGCATAACTTAAAGCCAGCGAAATGACATTGATTAAGTTCCCATCGAGGGCTATGCTGTAATACGATGCAGAACAGTAGTGGCATAAAGTGCCCACCCACTCACTCACAACCACTCTATATCTGTATCTACACATACAAGCAAAGATAGACCGTGACAAAGTACACTCAAAATCGTGGAAAATAGGGAGGAAAAACGCTGACAAAAAAAAGAAAAAAAAAATCACGACATGAAACAACTGAAGTTGGCAGTGGGCCTGTATATTTATGTATGTATAACAGTAATATCGGCTTCCTGGCCTAGCATCGTAAAGCACAGCTCTCAATTGGTATATTAGTGTGTGGGGGGAAGCAAAAGAATGTTGTACTGATTATGTTGGGCCTGTGCTGCACCTGGAAAGAGGAACGATATCAGAGCATTTCCTGAAAAAAAAGAACAAAAAAAGCCAGAGGCATTTTCTCAGAGTGAAAAATTTATAGTTCGGGCAGTTAGGATCTACCTATATATTATATGTAATATACCTGTGCACCAGAAGAGGGCACCAGTGTAGCATCCCTATAATTAAGTTTGGACTCGAAACGATGACTATCTATCTATCTACCTATAATATGGAAAACCAGACGTTGAACGACGACGGACAAGTGATTTTAAGTGTAACTCAATTGAAAATCTTCTCGAGCGAAAATAGTCGAGTAATGGAATTAAAATCTCATTTTATGTTTTTTTTTTTTTTTTTTGGTTATACCACCTTGGCTTTGCAGTTAGTGGTTAAATAAACCTGTTGCCACATTATCTACCTATGCTATATTGGATTCACCCTATGAGAGAGGGAAGTGTAGTCTACGCCAACTGGATTTTCATAATTTTATAATATTTATCACATTCGACTTGCTGATTTTCCGCGATGTTTTTTTTTTATTAACAATTTCCTCATATTAATTAAACTCTGCTTAATTAAATCAACAGAGGTATAACAATTTTTGGGATATTGATGTATTTTTTAAACGAAATTATTATTGGAGGTTTTCGCGAAAAGTGATTTCAATAAAAAATTGCATACAAAATATGTAAAGGAAAAAACCAATTACAAGATTTTATTTAAAATAAAACACATACGAAACAACTATTCCAACTATTCCACTTCAAAACTCTCGGCAACCGAGTTGTAATACTCTGTAACTAAATTTAACTGCTGATAAACTAGTTTCAACTCTCGGCAACCGAGTTGAAATACTCTGTTAATAAATTTAACTCTCGATAAACTAGTTTCAACCCTCGGTAAGCGAGTTGTAATACTCTGTAACCAAATTTAACTTTCAATAAACTAGTTTCAACCATCGGCAACCTAGTTGTAATTCTCTGTAACCAAATTTAACTTTTGATAAACTCGTTTCAACCCTCAGCAGCCGAGTTGTAATACACTGTTAATAAATTTAACTCTCGATAAACTACTTTCAACCGCCGGCAACCGAGTTGTAATACTCTGTAACCAAATTTAACTGCTGTTAAACTAGTTTCAGCTCTCGGCAACCGAGTTGAAATACTCTGTTACTAAATTTAACTCTCGATAAACTAGTTTCAACCCTCGGCAACCAAGTTGTAATACTCTGTAACCAAATTTAACTTTTGATAAACTAGTTTCAACTCTCGGCAACCGAGTTGAAATACTCTGTTAATAAATTTAACTCTCGATAAACTAGTTTCAACTCTCGGCAACCGAGTTGAAATACTGTTAATAAATTTAACTCTCGATAAACTAGTTTCAACCCTCGGTACCCGAGTTGTAATTCTCTGTAACCAAATTTCACTTTTGATAAACTAGTTTCAACCCTCGGCAACCGAGTTGTAATACTCTGTAACCAAATTTTACCATTGATAAACTAGTTTCAACCCCCGGCAACCGAGTTGAAATACTCTGTTAATAAATTTAACTCTCGATAAACTAGTTTCAACCCTCGGCAACCGAGTTGTAATACTCTGTAACCAAATTTAACTTTTGATAAACTAGTTTCAACCCTCAGCAGCCGAGTTGTAATACACTGTTAATAAATTTAACTCTCGATAAACTAGTTTCAACCCCCGGCAACCGAGTTGTAATACTCTGTAACCAAATTTAACTGCTGTTAAACTAGTTTTAACTCTCGGCAACCGAGTTGAAATACTCTGTTACTAAATTTAACTCTCGATAAACTAGTTTCAGCCCTCGGCAACCGAGTTGTAATACTCTGTAACCAAATTTAACTTTTGATAAACTAGTTTCAACTCTCGGCAATCGAGTTGAAATACTCTGTTAATAAATTTAACTCTCGATAAACTAGTTTCAACCCTCGGCAACCGAGTTGTAATACTCTGTAACCAAATTTAACTTTGGTAAACTAGTTTCAACCCTCAGCAGCCGAGTTGTAATACACTGTTAATAAATTTAACTCTCGATAAACTAGTTTCAACTCTCGGCAACCGGGTTGAAATACTATTAATAAATTTAACTCTCGATAAACTAGTTTCAACCCTCGGTACCCGAGTTGTTATACTCTGTAACCAAATTTAACTTTTGATAAACTAGTTTCAACCCTCGGCAACCGAGTTGTAATACTCTGTTAATAAATTTAACTCTCGATAAACTAGTTTCAACTCTCGGCAACCGAGGTGAAATACTCTGTAATCAAATTTAAATCTCGATAAACTCGTTTCAACCGAGTTGTAATACTCTGTAATCAAATGTAACTTTTGATAAGCCAGTTTCAGCCCTCGGCAGCCGAGCTGTTATACTATATACCAAATTTAACTTTTGATAAACCAGTTTCAACCCTCGGCAACCGAGTCGTAAAATTCCCTAAAAAGCATTCTAGTTTAGTTCAATGTAAAGAATATAAAATTAGTTCGACAGTTACAAAATTATAAGACATGGTTGGTTTTATTTGAATATCCATCGCCCCTAGTACTCAAGTGTTTCACCTTTTCTTTAGTTAAACTTCTACGCAAACTAATTCACCTGGCCTATTCGACAGGAGGAGAGGCAAGCGATCCCTCAAACTGTAGACCAATTACCTTTACTTTGATTCTTTCGAATCTTTTCGAAACACTCATCACCACCCAACTGATGCAATATATAGCAACTAAACAAATTATTAGAGATCGCCAATACGGCCTTCGTGCTGGCCGCTCTACTGGAGATTTACTAACATTCCTTACCGAGCGTTGGAATCAATGTCTCCATGATTTTTTGTGAATCTGAAATCATCGCATTAGATATCTCGAAAGCTTTCGATTCTGCTAATTTAACTAAAGAGGCATTAGGACTAGACCCTCTTTTTCTTAAAATGGATTGAAAGTTTTCTCTCCCGCCGTTCAGTTTGAGATATATTGGATGGAGTTACTTCTAAACGTTTTATAATCCATGCCGGTGTACCATAAGGTTCTATTCTTTCTCCTGCTGTCTTTCTCATTTTTATTAATTAATTATCTGTTAGCTCTCATTTTTGATCCTATTCATAGTTTTGCAGAGGACAGTACACATGATTTCGTGTACTCATTCGACTTTATAGTTGATTCCCGTGGGAATGTTATACCTGACAAACGAAGCCACATGTTCAGTTCACTAAACTATGATACAGCAAATCGGGTCTTGTTTAATGCTTTTTTTGCTTTAGTTTTCCGAGCTCACCCTAACATCTTTGAAGTCAAATTCGGCAGCATACTGTGAAATTTCGCGAATCTTTCATAAGGAGAACAGTACGAATGTACGAACAGTTTGCCATCCTCTGTTTCCCCCTCAGCTATGAGTCGCAAACATTCAAGCCTAATGCTCACCGTCACTTCCTTGGCTGAACCGAATAATTCTCAATTCCCTACCCTTTCTTCGTGCAAGGGCTGCGCTACGGGATCATAGGGAATCCCCTGAACTTTGACAGCATCATAAAAAAAAGCAACGATCGACAGACTCTGCTGATATAAAGACAATTATTTATAATAATATCAGCAGGTATGGATATTATCACTTGGTTGCTTAGAACGGATCAAACCTCATGTCCTCCAACGAACTTAAGGCAATTCTTTCATAATATGTAAAATCTGATTGATGGTAGATCTTTCGTACTTTCTGCTGTATTGATCATCACAAGATCATTTCAACACCTTGCAGAGCATGCGATTAGATAAAGGAATTCATCTGAATGATTTCTGCATATCAAATTGAAACTTTATTCGGTTCCAAATAGTTCAATAATTGTTGTACAGAGACGTGATTCGAGTCCATGATCATGTAACCATGAAATAATTTATATGGAAGCGTAGTAACTAGACTACTTAAAGTTTCAATAATCACAGAGTGATAATCGCCTAATATATTATGTATTTTCGATATATTCTGTTAAGGACACGTTTTTAGTATATAAAGCATTCATCATAGAGATTCGCCTGCTTAGTGGTTGCATAAAGCATTATCGCCATTTTTGCAAGTAAGTAGAAACCATACCTGGAAAAATGGCAACGACGCTTCATAAGGCCATATATAGAAATATCAAGCCATATTAAGCTTTTTCCCGTGTGAGTTTGTTGTTGCTAATATAATAATGCCAACCAAAAACTAAAGAAGAAGCATAGCATCTCGTCGTCTAGTGTTGTGTATAAAATCGTGCATATTTATATCCATCATGCCGAAGATATACTGGACGAGTACGAATGTAGGTTCTAGTCAATCATAAGACGATAAGGAGGTACCTACATCTCAATTGCATTATAGTATCAGTTAGGGCCTAGGTTTCCCATCATCCACCAATCCTATTTCGAATCTAGACAGAATATAAGACAGTAGACAAAAGCTCAGATGTGCCAGAAAAAATATTTTTATGCCAGCTAAATTTTGCCATTTTAGCCGAAGTAATACCCCCTAAACAAATTATCTCCCGTAATCACTTAATTTTTAATTAAATGGAGTCAAATGTACATGTGTGTCATACAAATGAAGTCTATCAAGGACCCATTTACAACATTTCGCTTCACTTTCAAATGGACCAAATTTTACTCCATTCATTGAAATTGCAGTAAAAGTGCCATCTACCGTCATTAAAATGAACTGAATTTATTAGAAAGTAACAGCTGATCATAAAAGAATTTTCTTTGCCGTTTTCTTCCCTTTTTGGTCTCTTTCAACAACAAAAACTGTCTTTTATTAAATGCTTCGCAACTACAGTCAATATACTCGCAAATTTTCTTGATAGCATTTAATTAAATTATTCAACTGCGCCATGATTTTTTCTCACATTGAGGAATTCTCAATGACATTGCAAATGAAATAATTTTCGTCCATAGTTTGTCACTTCTTCATTTCCGTGAAATGACTGAATTTAAAATTAAGTCATTATGGACACAGTCTATCTAGGGTATTAAGGCCTTTGAATCCGGCTAAATCCTTTCAACCTGAATAGCAGTACGCCAAAATTCCTACCCAGATTTTTTTTTTAAACCGTCTCAAATCTTAGTAGTTTTAGGCCTGGAAGATTCATATTGAAAAGCGGCTAAAATAAAAACTAATATCGAATTTAAAATTTTTAATTTGTGTTCTTTGTGTTAATTAAATAAACTGCTTTTGTAATGATATTTTACTTTCGTTTTATTTTAAAACAGTTTGAGATTCAAACGATAATTAATAATTATAATAGATCTTAATTTTTGTTTTAAATTCAAATTGCTTTTAACAATTCTGATTCTAGCTCCAAGGTATGCAGTATATAATAGGTCATCTATCATATACATATGGTGCCTAGTATACCCTGGAACTGTAATAAAATTCGCCCCAAATAAAGATTGTTGTTGGAGGAGGCAGCAACTAACGTCTTTGCCCCCCCCCCCTTCAAAACATTTAAAAGTACAGCACTGATATCAGTTAATAAATAGCATGTCATAAAAATAAGTTCTTTGATTTAATTAGTTCACAGGAAATGGCGCTTTATTTTTCATAAGTTTCCTTTAGCAGGACAAATTGATAGTGAGATGAATGAACATTGACTACGGTCTGTCGGATAACATTTACCTACCATACTTGGTAGGTTTTTGGACGGTTGCAAGAAAAACTGTCTCCATTCATACTTTTTACTACCATTTTAGACCTTGGCTGGTGGAATCCTTATCTTAAATAAATGAGGCCCAATAGAAAATTTTCCCTTTTACTTTCTATTGCAACCCTCTATTGCAGACCAGAATTTAAGTGATAAATGCTTCCTTACTAAAAGCAAAGCGAACATATCACACTAACAACAATCGAATTATGAAAGTGTTGTTTCATTTTAAAGTTATTTACAATTAGGCGCCAGTAAACCTTCCGACCCACAAAAGTCTGTACAACAACCCACCTATACCAATACTTATAGCATAATGTAAGTACTACTGCTTGTCAAACTTGTCGCACCCTCGTTAACTGTGGTGAAAACATTTCCATCCCAATTGCTTTTAATGCCCCATGACTCCAATGTCTCCAATTAATTATCTCCGCATCCTTTTCTTGGCATAAAATCTAAAGGAATAATACATAGTAGCACCTCTGTACCGATTCGGTAAACATATGCATCTGATGCCTCCGCACAAAAGGTGAGCAAATAGATTTTTTCCTTTCACACCGAAGAACTTTCAATTTGCTGCAACCTTCTAGTCCTGGTAACTATCATCTTTCGATGGAAATCGCTTTCGGCAAAATTTCATATTTTTTGTTTTCTTTTTTTCTCGCCTAAGACAAACTCCCTCAAGGACTTGTTGTGTATATTTTTTTTTTATTCTTTAATGGGCAGATAACGCATCATGATGAACGATGAGGCTCATTTTCATATCTGGAAGCATATTCGAAAAGGATTTATCTCATCGTATTTCATTCTTGAAGTGTTTTTACCTCCTGCTGTGAGCCTTTCCCATATAGTTCCCTTGCTTTTGTGTCACAGGGGTTGTAGTAACTGTCGTTTATGTTCATACAATACATATATACATATACATACGACAAGGGTCGATGAAACCATGCTAAACAAAAGGTTTAACGTTTCTTAGTATTTTAAGATCTTCACCGCATACACATACACAGCAAAAGGACGAACAGGAATAGATAGGCTTTGCTGTTCACATGTATACGATGCTATCTATATACATTTTTCCCTTAACTCTGGCTGGGCACATCCAAATGGTACGAGAAAAAAGAAGCAAGTTGAGATAGTGGCGAGGGTGATTCCCTTTTTTTTGTTTTTTTTTTTATACAACACAGTCACAACAAAACAGGAACTCCGACTGGGTGACGTGTGGGGGAGTTTGCGTGGTGCACGCTATATACTTTTACTACACAGCTATGGTGTGGAGACTGGATACAATTGAGAATGAGAAGCCAACGAAATTGTTAAACGTAAACATGAAAACGTGCAGGAAGAAATTGCTGCTATGGCCTCGATTTTCGATATCCAAAATTCCTGATGGATATGTTTTGCTTTTTTTTTGAGCTAGTATGAGTGGTTGACCTTTTTTTTTTGTGGGGAAATTTACTGGTATTTATTGGATTAATGGGGAACTTTTTTGTTTCAATTAAATGCCATTATTATTGAAGTTCATAGATTTAGCAGTGCATTTCTCAGTTTTGCAGGTGAGTTTTAATGAATTTCAAGCACAGAAAATATATACTTTTTTTTTTAATTAGACAGAACGAAGCTCGAGTTGATATCCAAAAAAGTAGTGCAACACAATAAAATAGGAAAGAAACAAAATGGGTAGGCGATTGACTTTTCGGGACTAATCAAATAAAACACAAAATATCAATTATTCATCCAAATTTATTGAGTATCCTTCAAAATTGGCTCCATTTGAAGCGACATACTTCTTCCAACGAACAATCCAATCATCCACACACTTTTTGAAGTCATTTTCCGGGATTGCCTTGAGTTCTTCCAGTGAACTCATCTTTATGTCTTCAATCGAGTTAAAACGGGTTCCTCGAAGCGGCAATTTAAGCTTGGGGAACAGGAAAAAGTCACACGGTGGTTGTTCGATGATATTCGTGGCGTTTTTGTTTTGCTCCGGAAGAAATTCCGAATTCCGAATTCGAATATCGAAAAAAAACAGTGAGAAGAACCTTAATTTTGCATCCTGTTTGCCTTGGTTTTTTGAGCTTCGGCTCGTTTGGCAAGCGCCATTCCGATGATTGCTGCTGGTTTGCATATCATATTCATAGACATGAGTCCCATTACCCGTAATGACGCGTCCGATGAATGTGGAGCCCATTACTCCAATTCACTCGTTCTAGCATGTCTTCTTACACTCGATTACGATGTTCCACTTGAAGAAAATTGAGGTCCTTCAGAACGAGCCGGGTTGCGACGCATCTGTTGCCAAAACATCAACCAAAATAGTCCGAATCGATTCAATGAGAGATGTTGAGTTCAAGAGCTACTTTTTGAGACTGGAACGATGATTATCAAGCACTAATTTCTTCACTTTATCGACATTTCCCTCAGTATTAGTTGGTTGAAGGCCGTCCAGAACGAGGCAAATCATTAACGGCTCCACGACTCTTGTGACGTCGTTTGCTCGGTTGGTCGGGATTACTCAGGCGCCAATAATTCGGTCGGTAGCAAAACGTCGAAATTTGACTCTGGGTAGCTTCAGTGGAGTGAGGGGTCCAAATGACAACAGTTGGGTTGAGTTCAAATTAATTCTTTAATCTCTTGCGTCCCTATTACAAATGTAAAATGATCTATATTAGTAAATTTCTTGTCTAAGTTTCCTAAATCTAATTTGAGTGTGTGACAGGAGAGACTTCCGTTGTACACGTACTAACTAGTGGTTTCCGTTGCTCACGTACCACCACTAGTCCTACGTTGTTCACGTACTGGTGACAGGATAGCTTTTCCGTTGTACACGTACTGACTATTGGATTCAGTTTGTCCACGTACTACCAATAGCTCTCCGTTCTTCACGTAATGGCTCACAGGCAGGGTTTGGAGGTGGAGGAGGATTTTCTAGGTATCCCGGACAAGACAGTTCAACTTGCTAGAAATGTTGTGCAGGAAATTCTGGTAGGCGGATGAAGGTGTCTAGTGAATCTATATTACCCTACTTATAATATCAATTCAAAAAGGTATTGTGAATTACATGAAGGAAAATTTTCTATATAAAGCTTCAATCATACATTACTAAATATCTATCTATGTACAGTTTCGTTACGCTCTTTTTGAACGCTTTGTGGAGGAGAGAAATAGTTAGGTTCGTTTAGAGTAGGTATATCTAATACCTATGAGGTTAGGAAGAAAAATTATTGATAAAAAAATGGCAAAACGGATTCTAATGTATGTCGACATCAAAGAGGTCTATGACAGTATAATTCGAGACCGAATATGTGAAGAGTCCGTGGATAATTCTATTCTATGGAAATACACTAGCGTCATCCGACCCATGCTAATCTACGGTTCTGTAGTGTGGTGGAAAGCAATGGATTTCGCCAAACATCCTAAGACATTGGAAAAGATTCAAAGACTGTGTCTCCTCTGTGTAAGAGCGTCAAAGAGCAAGTCAACTAGCACTCGGGCTCTGAATTTAAGGTTATCCACAATATACTCGTCGTGACATATTGGAAAAAAAAGAGGGGCGTCAATCGCAGCTCTGAGACTGCATCTCAATCAGAGCTGGTTTTTCACTGGAACAAGGGCTCCACACGAATCCATTATTGAATTCGTACAGTCTATCGCACCTGACATCGATAGGGACAGCAACCACCTCCTCGAGACTATACTGAAAAGCAACTTTAAGTTGAAAATTTCATCTAGGGCAGAAAGGAAATCACATTCTGTACTTTAGCACTATTGACAAACCTATTATCTACAGAGATGGCTCTAATTCTGAAGAAAATACCGGAGTAGGCGTTTTCTGCGAGAAGCCTCATATGCAAATTGCCAGACACTTTGAAAGTTATGTTCACGGTTTTCGACGCGAAGGCAAAGGCCATCCTTTAAGTGTTAAGGTATATTCTCAACTCTGAGAACACGGAAATTTCCATCTGATCGGACAGCCAAGCAGCTGTCAAGGCATTCTCAAAACCCTTTACAACCTCCAAGGTAGTATTGGAGTGTAAAACCACCCTGAATTCCTTCTTCCGGATTAAGAGGGTACTCGTTCTTTGGGTACCATATCACAACGTTATCAGCGGGAACGAAAGACGGACGAGCTTGTTCGTCTTGGTGCAGCCTCAATGTATGTATGCCCATATGTATGTTTGTATTTATGTGTGGGATATGTGCCTACATATAAAACCCCGAAACACTCAAAATTAAATATATCGAAATAAGTAAACGCGGAGAAGAAGATCTCGGAAAAATGTGGAAGTTTTTTTTTAACTAATCTAATGACATAGGATCGAAATCTCGGAACTCAAAATCCTGGAAAATTATAGTCCCTGAACCCATTATTATATCTTTTGAAATTTATTTATATTATTTTGGGATGTGAGATTTCCGTTCCGCCATTTTACTTTTGCTACAAGTTTCAATTTCCGGGATTTTGAGTTTTGAACATATGAGGTATGAAATTATTTAATATTCCTTATTTTTGCATTTCAGGTTATTGAGATACCCAACCTTTCGTAAGGAATTTCGACATGCTTATTCAGTATTTTGTATTGACGCTTATTTCTATAGTGGTGTGGTTGGGAACATTTATGCATGCAAGATTTCAAATCTTTTATGTATAAGAAATTCAACAAAAGTAAGGAAAATAATCATAAAGAATAGAAAATGAATAATAAACTAAACTAAAATGGAAAATTAATCTCTACAATGTGATAAAGGGGGGGGGGGGGGGGGGAAGAGAAAAGAAAATAATAACAAAAAGTAATAGAAATAAGAGAATTTTATGAAAATATGTAATAATAAAAAAATAAAAAATAAATAAGTATTGCAGTGCACAGCTGGAAGTGAGAAATTCATAAATTCTTTCTTTTTTAAAACAGCTATATGAACTGAATATAATTTTTAATTAAGTAATTAAGAATTAAGTATATTTGTCGAGATATGGTTTACCAAGGTTTTGTTTTCCGAACATTTGATTTTATATAAAATATTCATATTACCAGAAAACACATGCTACTCGAGAGAAGGAAACAAACAATAAAATTCGGCATCATATTTCTTGAATACTTATTATAATTTTACCCATTATTCCGAATATCTTTGGGAAAGTTTAATCTTCGGAATTCCTTTTTAACTCCACTCCGAGAATAAATCTATGATGTTTAGCCAAAAACACATATCTCTGAAAATTTACTTTGGGCTACTTACGGAGTTGAGCGCTTTTAACTGAAATAATATTCAGTTTTTTAGGTGCTATGCATTTTGGACCAATAATTTTAATCATTTTGAAGAGAGGTGCGTAGTTAGTATATAACAACAAAAAAATTTTTTTTAAACACTTTTATATACATATGTACCTCCAAAACTCCATTGGAAATATGTACATTTTACTAAACACCATAGAAATTACCACATCCCTAAAATCTGTATGTAAAAGATCTCATAAAATTCTGGTTAAGTTTGTTGCGCTTGTATTGGATACAAAAATAAGAATTCCAAAATCCTAGAAAATACATATGCAACTATAATTCCAGAATATAAAATCCTGGAATATAAAATCCCGAGGTAATCATATAAATTTTTTTTTTATGGAAAAAGTACCTGCAAGGGTTGGCTACAATATTTTTTTTTTTTTTACCTACAGGTACTATTTTCAAGAACTCAGTTGTTTTTAAATACCAGAAAATTCTCGTTTTTTCGGTTAGGTTAGGTTGAGAGTAGGAGCGACTAGGCTATTAGAAACATGCGGACACCACGATCAGAGTGGTTAGCCAAAATCTAGACTTTTGACGACCTCGATTTGATGCTATTAGAGTCAGTAGATTACAAGCCTTGTTTGAATAGATAAGTATGTCTCTAATGATTTGCAACCTTAAGGCTGCAAGCTTGATACACTCACTCACATATAATCAGAGTTGTATCATTTTAAGTACCAGTACCAGTCAAGTACAAGTACTCAAACTAAAAAACAATATTTAATCTAAGGTCACATTTTTTTACTTTTACTCGAAAATGTACCAATACCAGTTAAAATATTGGTAATGTCCAGTGCCATTACTTTTCCAATAATTCCCAGTACTTCCCAGTGCTTACTAGTACTTTACTGGTAATTACTGGTTTTTATAAATGGGTACTAAATTTATAAAAATTAGTAATTACAAGTAAGCACCAGTAAATTTTCACCCTGTAAGTATTTTCTAGTTTACTACAATTAGTAAGACGCAGAAAATTTTTTAATTAAGTCAATGAATTCCATTTCACATAATCATATGCCTACAGCCTACATAGAAGTCTTGCAAATCCGTCTCATAAATCATATTCTTTTTTATTTTCTTCCATATACTCTAATAATAAATATTCCAACTTTGCTTAATGTTGAAAACAATCCTCATAATAAGCATTAGTTAAATCTTTGTCTTCCACAATTAATCTTCACTACGCGCTATAAATGGAGTGTTGTACTAGTGAGTATTGGTAAGTACTTATGGCGAATACTGGACAGTATTGGGAAGTACTGGGAAATACTGGTATCCACTAGTAAGATTTTCGTACTGGTACTCATAACATTTTAAGTACCACTAAAAAATACACACTTTTACTGGTAAATTTATTTCCAGTATAAGTAACTGGTGCTGGGACATGTAATGAATACCAATTTACTTAAATATCATACAATTCTGCATATATGCATATGCATCGTGGTTTCATCTTCACATTTGCATATCTTCTCAAAAAAAATAATATATATAAATAAATAATATGCTTGTTTTTAATTTTAACATTTTTTAAGAGGCGTATAATTTAAACGGAGCGTAACTATATCCAGTTTTTCAATATTCTTTTGTTTTTTAAATTCCGTTTACTCAAAATCTCGTATTTTAAAATATCTTGTGAACATTTTTAAATTCAGTAAAAATACCTTTTTTTATGAAAGTGATTCTGCGGGTTGCAAAGAATTTCTTAAAAGAGAATATTTTTTGAACTGGAAAATTCATTGAAAAAATTTTTGCATGATTTTACGCCGGAATTTTTGAATTTCGGAATCGATCTCCCATCGGGTTTTATGAAGATATAAATTATTTGATATTCCGTGATTTTGCGTTTGGTACATTTAGGGTTGTTGTGTATATAAAACAAATCGTTTTCCTGGATTATGTTTCTCAGTATTTTACAATCTAAAAATTCATATCTAACTGTAGTTAAACTAATGGTGTTAAAGATTTTTCTATGAATCCAATATTTTCAGGAATTTTGTATTCCAAGTTCCGCATCCATTGTTACGATCATATCGGTGCGTGGTTTCAAGTCATCTAAAATTTTGGGCACAATTATATAGCAATAGCAATTGTCAAGAAATTTCAGTGAATTTCTCCATCAAACTTCTAGCTCAAGGAGACTTAGCTGTAAAGAAAAAAAAAGCACTAAAAGTAAATCGATCGTAAAGTATCGAGCGTAAACATAAGATAAATATCGTGTTCTCTTCATTAAAACTATCGAAATTTTTTGCTTATAATTCCGAAAATTCTTTAGATTTTATTTTCTTGATAAATATTTTATTTTGCAGATCTTATATCAGCTACATCATTATAGTATGAGACTACATTATAATAATAATATAGTTAAATCCAAGACAAAACAAAAGGAAAGAAATTAATGAATCCAAATAATTGAGAAAACAGAAATAAAAATTTCACAGCATGATTGGTGCTATGTATAAAAAATTCTAAATTATTGACGGGGCTTCATTTGCATATAATTGGCAGCTATTTTTTTACTAATTTAAATAATTATGTATATCTCAGCATGATATCCGAAAATGTCGTTGAGTTATGTAACTATAGATTTTGATTTTAATCTATGTATGTACATACAAAACATACCTATACATATATGTATATATAAAAAAAATCGAATGTGTTTTAAGTCGGTTAATCGATTCATCGAATCTCTTAGGAAAATTCATGTTTAACTCATAATTCTTGACCGCATTTAATCACACGTGGACAGCCCTCCTATCTCCGGATACAAACCTGTATTAATAAAATTCAACAGTCAATTACTCAATATCTGTAAGAATTTTATCAAGATGCATATATGCATATAATAGATGTGTGTGTGTTCCTTCGCTAAATATATCTCTACCTACTTAGTTTCCTTCCTATATCTAAAGTTGTAAAGGTTACCATGGAATGGAACCACCAACCATAAGCGGAACGCGCAAATATATAGTTTTAGCTATAAAATCCCGCGAGTTATCTTTGAAATTATTGAGGCTAGACAGACACGAAATTTGTCTATTACGAAACAATTTCAGAATATTTTAAAACTTGCTGCGCTATTTGCTACTTACTGCAACTTATATGCCTTGCCGTAGGCAATAAAAAAAAAAGTAAAATATAAAATAAAAATAAAAAAATAGAAAAAAAAATCTGCAAAAGTAAAGGGGAAAATTATAAATCTCCTGCAACTTCTGTATATAGCTGAACTAACCAAATACCAACTATATATACTCAAGGTAAGCTCATATTATCTGTATAGGAATAAGAGTATAAAAGTAGTAGCATAACTAGCTGCTAGTACCTTACCGTCCGTATAACAGCTTACAGCTGCGCAGACTGCTAGTCAGTCGTGTGGTTGATTACCACGCCTTCCGCGCTGTTGCGTTATTATGCAATTGAATATTGCATTTGCTGCACATACGCATTCAATCACCGCCGGCGGCCTGGGGGCTTGGGGCTGAGAGGCTGGGGCTTGAGCTTCCTTTGAATTAAATCAGAGCCGAGAGGGACGAAAGAGAAGCTATTCAAACGGAAAGGAAACAATAACAATTTTCCATTGAAATCGTAATTGCAGTTTTGATATTCCTCTCACTTCGTTCACTATATGCATGCAATGCAACTCAACAACGAGTCAACATTTTTCCTGCCGATAAGTTGACTGGCTTGGCCTAGCATGGATCTTCAGACGAAAAAAGACAACGAAACATGCTTAGAATAAAGCGTAAACGAAAGGAAATGCATAAAAAAATAAAAAAATAAAATAAAAAATAAATGAAAAACTGCAAAACTCCGACATATGAAAGCGAACATGAAAATAGAACTTGTTGTACTAGTTCGGCAAGCGGGGCCGTATAGAACCGCAATATTACGTTGAAGCTGCATTACTTAGATGCAGTTTGTTACTATACACATACACATTAATATGTAACTACATATCCATGTATAGTAGATATAACTGTGCAACTGCCTGCCTATGCCTTCTGATGCATGATTGTGCTCGTGCCGTGCCTATAATAAACAAAAGCGATGCGACACCAGAAAAAAAAACAGATGCAGATTTGCATATAGTCAGCAACTGATTTATGCAGATTTGCCTGAATGAGAGAGAAAGTTTTAGGCCAACGTATTTCACAGCGAACAAAGGAAGAGTGTTTTGTGGTTTTCTATGCTTAATTGAGTGAAGAAGAAGAAGAAAAAAAAACATATCATTTCATAATCACTTCACCTTCACTTTTTTTAATTGATATCTCCGATACTAAACGTAATTACAAAGAAAGAAATTAAGAAAATTTATTAAAAGGTTATTTCAGAATTAAGAGTTCGAAACCGTATGTATGTATATGTAACGTTTTAATTTCTCACGCAACGAGATGGCTGATGAGTTGGCCAAAAAGGGCTCCGAATTGGATAGCTCCACAGCTGTAGCTTACGTGAGGATCCCAATCGGAGCCTTAAAAGAGGAAATCATCAGGGACGTCTTTCAAAAGGCAGGCCTCCGATGGACCAGCAGGGATACCTGTCGTATTGCGAGGCAATTGTGGCCTGCATATAACAGGAAAAGGACAAGGGAACTGCTTAATAGCAGCAGAGCAAATACCAGGAATCCAGGGGACCATGCTAGAAGACTGGGAATAGCGGCGAACGATTTCTGCAGGAGTTGTAGGGACTCGGAGGAAATTGAATCCGTCAAACATGTGCTTTGCGAATACCCCGCTTTGATGAATAAAAGACGGGTAGGCTACTAGGTAGCTACTTCTTTTCAAGTCTGGGGGAGCTTCAAAGCATAAAGTTCAGAGACATCATGAGTTTTCTGAGTGAGGCAGGATGGATCTAGGTTAAAGGTCTTGGATATATCCTGAGTTTCCCATGGAAAGCATGATAAATCCGCGGGTTGAAGGGTTATCCCATGAGGTCTAGGGGCACAATGGACCCGTTGGAGGTCTAAGTGGGGCTGGCTGGTTGTCTAGCGGCACCCCTCTTACCTAACTAACCTAACGTTTTAATTTTGAATCACCAATGGACACAGCACTAGACTTCTTTTTCAGTAATGTTTTTTTTTACATACATTTATTCTTATTTAGGAAGGAAAGAAGATCAATTGAATATCTAGCAGTGTTACCACTTTGGCTACAACAAATATGGCTACTTTGAGCAACGTTTAGCTACTGGGATACCCCCCACCACAAATATTTTGGCTACGCTCTAGAATTTTTTAATACGTGGTTAAAATATTTTCAATAATTTTTAATTATTTTATTTTTCAGTACTGTAGCAGTGTAAGGTAGTTTCATTATGCTGACTGAACTCACCCACCATTGTGAGCCATAGCCCATAGCGATTTGAAAATTTGTTTTCTGAACTCACTTATATAACAAAAAAACTGTGAAGGTGGGTGGGAGACTATATGTTCAGTGCCATCTTTATACATGGGCCCAGGGCCCCGCAATTTATGGAGCCTTCTAGAACCTGGGATAGTGTACAAACCGATGACCAATTCTTCAACCAGTAATACGCTAGGCAGACGAGCAAAATCAATGATCATTCGTTCGTAATTGAATTTTTCAAAAATCGCTTTACCTTTGAATTTTAATTTTAATTATTGAAAATGTGTTGTCAACAGTGTTGGGCAAAATGTAATCTGATTAATGATTAACAATTACAATTAACCATGTAATCTGTAATCAGATTACTTTGTAATAGATTACTAATGTAATCCATTTCCATAATTACATAATGTAATCGATTAACGTGTAATGTGATTACAAGTTAATCTGATTACACATTAATCGATTACAAATTAATCCCACTACATGTTAATCTAATTAATGGGATTACATTTAAGACATTTAAGATATTTAAGATATTTGTATTCTAATTCTTCATAAAACTCCATAAAACTAATTTCGTACGAGAACAATACTATTTTCTTTCAATTCATTTCATTATATTATTAATTACTTTTAAGTAATCTACAAAGTAATCTGTTACAATGTAATTAAATTACAAATTAATCTAATTATATTGTAACAGATTACACATTTGATAGATTACATATTCTCTCATAAGTAATCTGATTGATATGTAATCGAATACAATTTAATTAGATTACTTTGTAATTTGACTAAACCGTAATGGAATTATTAATTAAATTACACTACAATCAGATTACGCCCAACACTGGTTGTCAATTACATCTAAAAATTGACAGGACTTTCGTTTTAGTTCAAAAAATCTTGGGTAAGTTGATTTTTGAAAAAATCTATTACGAATGAATCATAATTGATTTTGTCCGTCTGAATAGGGTATAAAGACAACCTATTAAAATTTAGTTTAGCCTTTAGGCAAGTGCCACACCAGGCCACTGATATGCTGATGTACTGATGTACAGACGTACTGATTATCAGCAGCACTAATATCTTAATAAGGCATGCCACATTGTAAAAAGTAGTGATGTCCTGATGTAATACTGATCTGCTGATAATCAGCAAGTGATTTGCATGTTGCTGATTTTTACTGACATCAATTGATATTTTATTTTCATACTAATTAAGTCGGACTTAGTTTAAAATATTAAAAATGAAAACGAAATTTTGTTTTAAAATTAGTGCAAAGTGCAACCTGTGCAGACTACTGCAAAAGGGATAAATTGAAAAAAGGTTGGAGAAAAATTTCAACGTAAATTGGAGAAGTGGATATGTTTACTTGCGTGCTTTTTTATTAAATTATACTCCGTACTGAAGAGTATTAGGGTTTCTGCCAATACGAAACGCTTCTTCCAATCAATTTTTGAAGTTAAAATTTGCAATTCACAATCGTCATTAACATGGCTTCTTTCCTTCATACACAGAATATAACTCACATTCCAGAGGCGTTGGGCCTACTGGATTTTATCACTTATCTTGAATGATAGTGAGACTTCATCGTTTATCATGAATGATGGCTCAATTTTATTATTGATCATACAAATACTAAGCCTTTATCAGTCGAAATAGTTAAGAGTAAACCCAGTTGTGTATCGATCTAGAGAGTTGGCAATCGCAGTCCAGTTCTGTAGTCAGTCAGTTAATATGACCTATTATTCAAGAGGAGTCTGCAGCTTACAGTTTTTATAAAAAAAAAGTTATGTTAACGATGTTTTTTCAAAAATAATAGAAGTTAAATTAAAAAAAAAAGGTAAGAGAATCCGAAATTTTTAGTTTAGACAACCATAATACATGATTAGAGAAGGGTGTGGAGGTGGTTGAGCAGTCGTTGGAAAGGCCATAAAGTTCTGCATACAATGAGCTCTTAAGTGTGACCGTAACCCTGTAGTTTATAAGATACAGGGTGTTTTGTGAAAAACTGGCTTTTTTTCTTAATCACCCTGTAACTCCTAAACGGTTCATATGCCTCCCCCCCCCTGCCTAATAATTTTTGGTTCGTCTAAGTGAGTACTATCACCTCCCGCTCTACTGACCTCCTAGTGGGAAACACCCTGTATATGAAATTTTGGGCTTGGAGCTGGACTAGAACAGTGTAATTTGTCCGGTAGAAATATCAGTTCAATTTGTCCGCCTGTACTCAAAAGTTCCAAAGGATATGGTCAATGTACCAAGTATCCACTAAGAGAAACCATTTTTGAAGGAGATTTTCTTTTTATTTTAGAAAGCCTCAAGCTTGGTAACAAAACTGTTATGGAAACATTCAGAAAAAAAAATTTCATGTCATACAATCGTTTCTGAAACTTTATATTCCAAATTGAATTGAACAATTTTTCAATGTTCTTGAACGATGAGAAATGCCAATAACATGAAATTTTAATTTATATTCTTCTGAAGTATTTGCACAAGGCATAAATGTTCCTTGTTTACTTTTCGACCATTGGTGCTTGTTTCTCGCAGGTCGTCGTTCCCCTTTCCAATGTAAAATTACACCATAAAAAGTAAATTTTACCTTATTAGGGTGTAAAATATTTTCACATTAAACTACTTACTACATGTTTTTGATTCGAAAGAATTTTACTTTTAAGAAAGTTATATTCTAGTGCATAAATACATCTAACCGATTGTAAATTTAACTCCAAAATTAATCTAACAATGCCGTAATGAATCGCATAATTATAGAAAACGAATGTGGTTGTATAAATGGAAATTTTACATTAAGAAATATTTACATAGTTTGTTGTGATAATTAGAATGTTTACATTTCATTTATGTAATTTTACTTGTTGTCGGTTTAGAGATTACACAACTCTCTAGTAATTTTACGAATTCTCTGGGAAATATTCGCAAACTTCTTGATGATATGATGTAGCAAATTTCTTATATTGTTAATGTTAGGAGTAGGGGCGACTAATATCCTAGGCACACGACGCACTAGAATGATCATTGATCCAATTACATAATTAATCGAATGATCATTGCTTGGTTAGGCAAGCACACGATATCTTGACGGTAATTCTATTTGACTGATGACAGTTCTCAATTTTGTAAATTAAAAACTGTGAATTGTGAAGTAATTTGTGAAAAATTGATTCGAGCCTTGTATTAAATATATAATGTCAGAAATTTGTTTTGGAAAATACTCAAAATTGGCCTTGATAAATGTATCAGTAAATTTCACAAATGACATATGAAGTGATGGCTGGAAAATCAGCTGATTTTTCCAATAACTTTCAATTTCTCACCACTGAAAGCGCACTTATCGACAAAAGGAATGACAAATAATGAATAATTTCAAACGAATAAGCTTGTGGAAGCGTAATTGGTGCAATGACGAAATGAATGATCATTGCGCCAATGATGCAATAACACACGAGCTATACAATGATCATTACTCCGTCAATGATCATTGATATGTTCCGTATGTCTAGGGTGTTAGCTTCCAGGACCTTGCGGACACTGCGACCATAGTTGATCTATTGTGCCTTCTCCTAGAGTGGTTAGGCAAAATCGGGCAGTTTAACGAGCTCAATTATTGCTTGTAGGGATAGATTGCAGACATTATCCGGAGAAACAAGTGCTCCTCCAGTGATTTGCAGCCTTAGACCTGCAAGTGCTGGGCACTCACATATAATATGCATCGAGGTTTCATTTTCTTCTTCGTACAGTCGACACAGTTCAGTGCCTATCTTCTTCAGGAAGTAACGGAAGGGGCTATGACCAGTGACTGCGTTAGCAAATAGTCTGAGCGACTGTCTGCTAAGTCCAATAAATTGGCGCGTCTGGAGATGAAACGGGTTGAAGATTTTCTTCGCCTGCCTCATACCGAGCGCGCTACGCCAAAGGAGATCCGTTGCGTGTTTTCCCACTTAATCAGTTCCCCCCTGAAGTGGCTTTTTGGTAGGCCAAATGTCGGGTAGGGACCAGTATACGGACATTTAGTTCCGGTTTTATCCAGTTCGTTCGCTTTTTCATTACCTTCCAGTCCTTCGTGTCCAGGGACCCAAACCAAGGTTATTTGGCTGTCCATAGACAGTAGTTAGAGTTCCGACTCAAAGACTTGAGAGGGCAAAGCTAGGAGCGCAGCTTGGCTGTCTGAACAAATGTAGATGTGGGAGTTCTTACAGCCCTTATTTAGGCATTCCTGAGCTCCAACCTCTATAGCATAGACTTCCGCCTGAAAAATGGAAGGTGAGCCATCAAGCGGAATGGATAGTTCCACTTCTGGACAAACCACACCTGGGTCTGTTTTCCCGCCCTTCCGGAATCCGTCAGCATACCGGACTTGGGCCCGTTGCGGAAGCTGGAATCCTCTATCTAGTATCCGGCTTCTTTCATTTAAATTTCTTATACGTTTAATGTTGGTAGATTTGAATTGAGTGTTCCCCTCTGACATTTCCTTTGAGATAGAAGTTCTCAATGTATTGTCGAACTATGCACTCTCAAATAATTCTCCAAATGTAAATTATTTCCGATGTCGACGATACTCGAGGGTGGGGCAGACGTGCACAAGCTTCCCCTACACACAAGTGAGACATGATCACAAACTTATTTAAAAATCACCTGTTTCATTACAAATTCTATAATTGAACGTACAATTTTAGCTTGGCTTTGAACCACCTAGACAAATTTGAAATCAGAAACTTTTACTTGATACCTAAGCTTCCCTTTGACTTTTTTCTGATCGAAGGTGAAAATGTCAATTGCAAATCGAAGCCCAGTGAATATGTATGCAAAATTTTTCCATTGTTTTTATTTTATTTTTTAATGAAAACTTAGGTGCATCTTTCAAAACAACCTGGATGAAATCTACCGTTCAATTCAAAATATCATCAATGTGAACTCTTGCAATAAAAATTTCATGCATTCTGAACAAAACTATTAATAAAAAATAAAAATCAATTTAAATATTATTTTTTCAGCAAACGAAAAATAAGTACAAAAACATGAGGGAAAAAATTAATTTTAATTAAATAAAATTGATTTAAAAAAAGAAAAAAACCAACAAATTGAAACAATTCAAGTGAAACACACTCGTTAAGTGCAGAGCTCACAATGCATATCTTTTCTTCAACGACTGCGGCATTGAGTTGCAATTGCTGGAATTATGCAATTTTATACATTCTCCTGCAAACAGTAGATAACAAGACCGATTTGATTACGGATTCGTTTGCTTCATTGCACGAGTATAAAGACGCATGGGAATGAAATAAGAAACCTGCAAATAGCACTGATATAAAAAAAAAATGGGGAAAACGTGAAAAATCTCCCGATAACGCAGCCTGCGTCAGATGCATTTTGTAATAATAAATTCAATTCAGATAAACGGAATAATTGAGATGTTTTTTTTTATATTTATTTATGATAATAAAGAGAAGAATTATTATACGATAAGAGTTTGGTTAATGATTATGCGACTTATTTTTTTATATATTTAGAGTGACCATTGATAATGAGCGAAAGGTGGTGGCTGTATATTTGCTGGCGAAACTTTTAAGAAATAAATGCTTTTTGAATGGAATTTTTTTGAATTTCTTAAAACTTTATTGTGCGAAAAATTAAGATAAAACAAAATTATATCAGTGTTTATTGAGTGCGAGCAGAGCTTTGTTGAACTAAATTCAATAAAAACGAATTTTCAGTACTCATTGTTTATGGGGATAAGGGTTCAGATTTTGTTTTGTAACAAATTAACTAATTCGAGGATTTGTAGATATTTTGAGTAGGTAGGTACCTATCAACTTAAAAATAAAAGACAAAATCGTAAAAATCATTGGTCATCCCATAAATAATGTTTTTTTTTTCAATTACATGCATTAAAAGTAAGAGAGGGTTGGAGATAAACTACATGCATCAATTTCACCATGTCAATTCAAAGTTTGACGAACTCATTCAAGGGAATGAGCATCTGCACATTAGTACTAACCCTGCTTCACATCCGCAAGATCAAATAAGCAAATTAAGAGGCACAACATTTTCGGAGCCTAATCATAAAAAAAAAATCATCAAGAACCTCCCTTCAGTTGCTTTAAGAATGCTTACTTTCCTGACTCATGGAAAATTGCGTACATTATTCCAATCCCAACTCTAAATTTCTAAGAGCTTTCAAACCCATATCCCTTCTCTCCAACATTGGTCAAACTATTTGAGAACCTTCAAAGCTAACAAATCATGAACACATGCGATAAGGAAAGCATCAAACAAATATTCCCAAATCGACTTTAAAACGCAACACTCAACTTAACAAGCACTATATATACTAAAATTCACACCAACACACAACATCAGCTCTAAATAGAGGAGAGTGTATGGTGAACGATTTCCTGGATGTAGAAAAAAAGCTTTTAACTCCGTATGGAAAATGACTTAACTTTAAAATGTTAAAAATCCCACTTCCTACCACATCTAACAAAAATTATCCACAATTTTCTGTCCTCAAAGAAATTCTCTGTGTAACTTGAAAACTGAAACTCAGCAATTTTACCATTGGAAGTGGGAGTTTTTCAAGGGTTAAAACTTGTCCCTTAAAATGCATTGAGAGTTTTCTCTCCTGCCGCTCAATTCAAGTTATATTGGACGGAGTTACTTCGGACCGTTTTATAATTCATATCGGTGGTGTACCGTAAGGTTCAGTGCTCTCTCCTACTCTGTTCCTCATTTTTATTAATGATCTCTTAAGTTCTCACTTTAAATCCTATTCATAGTTTTGCAGACGACAGCACCCTTGATTTCGTGTACACGTTCGACTCTATAGCTAATTCCCGTGGGAATGCTACAGTTGACAAACGAAGTCACAAGTTCAGTTCACTAAGCCATGACCTTACAACAATACTCGCTTGGAGCAGAGCGTATCGGATCTTCCAAAACGCAATGTTGTCTCTTATCACTCAAACGTACTGCGACACCCACTCAACCCATCGCCATCCCAACATCTTAGCCATTGAAATATCCAGCAATCTTAGTTGGTATGTTCACATTTTTGGTATTGCCAAAAACGCTATGAAATGCCTGGACTTCTTGCCAAGATGCAAGAAATATTTTACTCCAAATCTTCTAGTTTCATATCAGGCCTAGATTAGAATATAATTCCCATACTTGGGTAGGGGCTGGACGTATTGTCCGTGTTAGACAAAGTCCAATAGAAGGCCTTCCGGCTTATTGGCGTTTACATATGAATAGCAACTATTGATTCCCTAGATCACCGACGCCATGTCGGTTGTCTATCTCTCTTTTATCGCTACTTCTATGACTATTGCTCTGACGAAATCTCTAGCCTGATCCCTTGTAGAATTCTTCCTATGCACACCACACGAGATGTAACCCGAGCACACCATCACACCCTTGAAGTCAAATTTGGCCATACCGTGAAATTCCGCGAATCCTTCATAAGCAGGACAGTACGAATGTGGAACAGTTTGTCATCATCGGTTTTCCCTCTTAGCTATGGGTCGCAAACAAATCAAACAACGTTTTACGAGGTTGCAGCAATTTTTCCCTTTACCATTGATGAGTTACTTGCGGCACACAAGACTAGAAGATAGAAAAACTTCCCCATCAGGTATATCTTACCTCTTCGACTTGTCGGTCCCAAAAGTAGGAACATTTACTTTACTGGCGAAAGATTTACTTTCTTTTTCACCAAATGGGTACACCATTAGGGATAGATAGAGAACAGATCAACGAAGGAAGACCTCACAAAGAATTCTGGTCCAAGTTCCAGAGCTCCCCAAACTCCCCGAACCAATGAAACAAGGATAAAAGATTTGAAGAGAGTGGTGTTTGATTTTTACATTTAGTTTTTCAAAAGTTAAAATGTAAATGACAAAGGACCAGAATATTCCGAATCTGTTTTATAAGTTCAACAAAAGGCAACAATAAAACGGAAGTTCAAGGAATATTCACGCAGTATAAGCGGATTAAAAAATAGGCGCAAGGAAATGTCAACAGTGGTTCCAGAAATTTCGAGCCGGGAACAGCTAAGTAAAGCCTAGTCGTGGTGCATAAAACACAGAAAGGGTTACATTTTGCGTAAAAAGTGGTATTTTAAGCTAAGCTTTCGGAGTTTTTAAATCCAATATTAAAAATTAGTGTTGATGACGTGTTTTTTTGATAAAAATAGCAGGGGTATTCACGCAATGTTGTATCAAAGAGTGTATCGTTGTAAAAGATGTATTTGATTACAACCCAGTAAAGAAATACAAGGCCTATGCATATGAAATGCAATACAAGGGTCTTGTACTTCTACATTTCCAAATTGGCAGTGTAAACCGGCTTGTATAGTTGTACTTAGGAGGTCAGATTGAACGTTAAATGTCAGGGTGTGCGGAGAGGGAGGAGAGTATCCTACGAAAATTTCCAATTTGCCAAATGAAAGAGCCTTTTGAGGACTGTCGACTGGTGCACTTATATATTTTCTAGGTGGTACTTGGTTGATTTAGCGGGGTATTCAATTTACATCTCGGTTTTCCTCCACAAAAAAAGGTATTGCAAATTTGTGAACCCAAAACATAAGTAATGGCGCATCAAAGAGCATGAAACTTTCTGGAAAACTTAATAAAACATCACCGAAAAACAAATTAGTGTGTTCGATTTTCTTTTTCGGCCCTAAATTACTTAATAATAGTATTTGAGGCTCAGAAATTAGCTTTAATTATTTTCAAAATTCGAATCTTTCTTGCGGGGTGAGGGGAGGGGGGGGCGATTAAATTTATCAAAAAAGGGTTTACGGTGGGGGGGGGGGGTGCAGGTTTCATACTCCACCGCCCTCTAACCACAAATATGACATGTGGGGTGTCTAATTAAAACCCCCACTTAGCTCTATCGAATGGCGTTTTTCAATTTTCAATCCGGTATACTTCATAGTATATTTTCTCCTCCCTCTAAAACTTGATTACATTTTAACTGAAAACCACTTTTTCACTTTGTCGGACCCTGCATCATAAAAGATGCCCCTAAATTAAAGGTAACAAAATTCTCTATCTATTAGAAGGTTTTTATTTTCAATTCGAGATATTTTCACACTGAGCTTTTACTCCCGAATTTCAAAGTGTTTCCTCATCTGAGTCCCATATACCCCATTACTACATATGAGTTATTTTTCCATTTTTTTTTCGATCATAGGCATAAGTGTTCGATTAGGTAACTTTTTCATCTTTACAAAAAAATTCCTCCGAACCACCGTTATTCCGTAAAGGTAAATTGTAAATTTTTACATTTTTTCATGGCAAAAAGCGGCAAAGATTGCCGTAAAAGGATATTGTTCTACTATTATTAACATTTCTCCTAAAGTATTAGCCCGAGCGGAAAACTAATTGGAAATAAACGTTTCCAACAAGACAGGCTTCATTTTATCCGCTGATATTATACTGAAATAGTGTATAATTAAGTAGTAATAAGTAGTAGAAATAACAACTTGGGAAACAACCAAAACGCTCAAAAAACGCTATGAAAAACCGGCATTTCCTTTAAGCCGTTCTTTTCATAAGTATTTGAGATACTTTAGTTTTATCTCAGCTATTTTTAATCGGATCTTCACAATTATTTATTTCTAGAATAACTATGAATCCTGGGAATTTTGAGGATTTTTTAATTTTTTCTGGGGTCGGGGAGAGCTTCTACGGGTCTATTTTATCACCCTATTCCCATTATTACATTTCGAAGTATGCTAAGGGCTAAAGGGTGTGTTCACTCTTTGTTGTAAATTCATGTTGTATTTTTACATCGGTTACACTGATACATTAAAGAGTGAATACCCCTAGTAATTAAATAAAAAACTGGTTAAAGCTCCGAAATTTTAAATTTGTTGAGCCATAAATTGAAAACAGACAAGAAGAGGGGGAATGTTTGTAGACCATTGGAAAGGTCGCCCAACGATTGTGTATCTAACAAATTTTAAATAATCATCACTGGATATAATGTTCAAAAGTTACAGCGTGATATATAAAAAACATACCCAAATATCTTTAAGTCACGCTATCCAACCACCCCCCTCACCCAAAAACAATTTTTTTGCTTGTCTAAGCATGACCTATCCATATAGCCTTCGGGTGCAAGACTGTGCTCACGGAACTCCCTATATTTAGAGTAGATATACAAGAATATATTAAAAATAAATATACTGTAAAAGACTTAAGTAATTTAGTATCTTTTGACAGTATTATACGATTGTTCTATACAACTGTTATACGACTACAAGTATGTAGTTGTAAAAATTGTAAAATATTAACTAAGTTTCACCTGTGTACAATTATAGAAGCGAAAACTAATCAACAAGTGAAAGCATAATTATTATACTTTAACTAAAACGACTTCCTTTTCCATTTATACTTAATGAATCATTGGCCGTCTAATCTCCTCTTAAAATTCAATTCTCGTTCGATGTAACTAAATCCGCTGAATTCAATAGCGACCAGAAATCACTATAAGCTTAAAGTAAACGTGTTCTTTTCTTATAACTATTTTATTATATAGCTAGCATTGAAGACTAGCAATATGCTATACATAAGCCCGTCAATGTACATAGGATAGATAGTTAGATTGTGCATTAGATGCAACCAAACCGAAAGCAATTGAGCTTGAGTGCAAGTACATAAATATACATATATATTTATATAGTATATAGGTACTTACCAAGTAAGTAAATATCTAAATTCATGTGGCAATAGTTGTTAACGAATTTATGCAATCAAAAAATATTTCGCAATACTCCAACCAAAGCATAATGAATTCATGTAACAAGGCAAAATGCGCGCAGCAGTTGTGAATGCATTTTAGAAAATTACTTTCAAATTTGACCTTCGGTAGATAACTAATCGCCATCCATATCCATTTTGCGGACATGGTTTTTCCTCTTTTGCACCTTTAAAAGGCAAAATCGAGAGATTATATATATAGAGACGGGGGTTGGTGGGGGTAAGTGTATTGCATGCTAGCGATATATCTATTATATCTACAACAACAACAACAACAACAACAACACCAACAAAACTTGTAATGTGGCACAGAGCCACATTCTGAAAAAGTTTCGCAAAATAGTAAATGAACCAGTCCCCCCGTTCCAGTCCCAGTCCTCAACAACGCCATCATAGTACAAGAGAAGTCGTCGGTGTGCCTATGCGCTTGCATCACTAAACTGCAACTACTATATGCAGCACATAGATTTTTTAGCATGTAGGTAGAGCGACAGAGATTGAGAAAGAGAGAGAAGGAGATAGACTTGTTAATGAAGTCAAACTGCGAGATTTATTCGCTAGATGAAGCTCTTTAGTGAAGGTTACTGTCGATGCAACACACCAACAATTTACTACTTTTATGGCATTTTATGGTAATTGTCAATTTTACGATAAATTTGAAAATTTTTGTTGCATTCAAGTGCATTAATACGGACATATATAGATATGTATGTAGGTACCTATGTAGGTAGGTATGTGGAAAAAGAGATAAATATTAACTAAATTTGTGATTATAATTGGCAATTAATGATTTCTATAAATCAAAGCCAATAAGATCTCACGATCCAAATTTCAGTTATAAAAAACCAAGTAAATTTTTAAAATACGGGAAAATAAGGAGAACAATTTTAAGTAAAAATTTACATATTTCAAATTTCAAATTTCAAATTTATTAATTAATTAAATTTACATATGAGCTTTCGCTCTTTTGCATGTAATAACTCCAGGAAGGATAGTAACAAAAAATATGTATGTATATATTAGGGTGTCCTTTATTTTTCGAAGTTTTTTTTTTTACGCATACGTCCTAGATATTTTCGTACCCAATATACTCTGAAAATAAATATGAGCTCTTTTTATTAACGGCAACCCGTGTCGACTTGCGGTTGAAACAAGTTCATACAAGTTACGCGCCGTGGAATGCGCCGGTATGGCACTACGAGCCCCACTAATTTATTTATTTGTCATTGTTGTAAAATTTAAAATACTCTTCCTATAATAGGTTGTAAGAATTATGTATATGCCACTGATTGATGCGGTGGTGGAACTTCCCCCTCCAAAAACCCGACCGGGCAGTGTCCACGGTAGTAGTCATCAAACAATAAATATCTTCAGCCAGGCCGTCCAGGATGCTTAGCCGGTGTAGACAAAAAGTTAGCGGATAAAGAAGAAAGGACAAGGCAACGGAAATTAGAAAAAGAAAAAAGAAAACAGAGACAAATGGAGGTTGCATCAACTTCTTCTTCACAAAACTTTCTCCTTCTTAAAGATTTAGACGATGAAGAAGAGATTGTCAGTTCTGGAGTCAACTTACAAGAGGTTTCACTTACACCACAACCTGAAACGAGTTCCAAAAGAGGAAGAAAGGATTTGATCACTCCTAAATTAGTTGCAGCTTTAGACAGATGCCAGCTAAGCATAAGAGATTCCGTTTATATCCTTCAGGCGGTCGTAGAGGCATTGGGTCTGAGCTGTGATGAATTTCCAATAAACAAGTCCTCGATTCAACGAACTAGAACACAGATGAGAAAAATCAGGGTAGAAGCTATAAAAACTTGTTTTCAGAACGACGTGCCTGACGTAGTCACAGTTCATTGGGATGGAAAACTTTTACCAGGCTTAGATATGAGAAGCTCAAAAGAAGAACGCCTGCAAATACTCATTTCATTTGATGATAGAGAACAACTTCTTGCAGTACCAAAACTCGAGAGTTCTTCTGGGAAAAATCAAGCTGAAGCCGTTTCAAATGCGCTCTGTGATTGGGACCTTAATGACAATGTACAAATAATGTGTTGTGACACAACAACTTCGAACACTGGCCGCTTCAATGGAACTTGTGCCCTTTTGGAACAAAACTTAGAAAGGGAGCTCTTACTTTTCGCTTGTCGGCATCATGTTTATGAATTGGTTCTTAGAATTGTGTTCGAGACCAAAATCAAACAAGTCACTAGCAGTCCAGATATTCCGCTCTTCAAACAGTTTAGAGACAACTGGAAAAATATTGATTCGAATAAGATCGAACTGTGCACAGATTTCGTAACACAACATTTTTCTGATATAAACATTACATCTTTGCTAACGTTTTATACAACGGAACTGAACAAAGTTATCATAAGAAATGATTATCGGGAACTGATCGAACTATGCATAGTATTTTTGGGAGGAGATCCAGAGAAGAAAATGAAAATTAGGCCTCCTGGAGCTATGCATCAGGCAAGATGGATGGCAAGAGCGATTTATTCTTTAAAAATATGTTTGCTTCAGTCTCAGTTGAAAGCAACCGCGAAGGACAAACAAGCCCTGCAAAATGTTTGCTTGTTTATTGTCACAGTATATGTAAAACCTTGACTCGAATGCTCAGTGGCGATAAAAGCACCTAACCAGGATTTATGCTTCTTGAAGACGTTAAAGAATTACGAAAAATTTGACACAACAGTTTCTAAAACAGCCCTAAGTAAGTTTGGCCAACATTTGTGGTATTTATGTGAAGAAGCAGTCATGTTATCACTCTTTGATAATGAAGTTGATAACCAAACAAAGATGGAAATGATTGCCAATTTAAACAGGAATAAAATCTCAGATTTTGGTAAACGATATATCCCATCGAAGGAAGAAATGTCCAACTCGATATTTGGTAAGTTGATAAATATTTTTTCTAATCTTTTTATTATTTCGTTGTTGAAGAAAAGATTTTTTTTTTTGCATAAAACGTTGGGTGATTTCGTGTCTGAGAAAAGCAAACGTTTATTATCACGACTGAAAATCGACGACAGTTTTCTTCAGATAAGTGTGTCTTCATGGGAAAGTAATGCTGCTTATATAGAAGCTAAAGGAAAAGTTAGTCATCTGAAGGTTGTTAATGACACTGCTGAAAGAGCTGTCAAATTGATGCAAGACTTTCACGGGTTAATCACAGCTGAAGAAGACCAAAAGCAATTCCTTTTGCGCTGTGTTCAGGAACATAGAAATTTGTATCCAGACTGTAAAAAACAGACCCTAAAACGAAGTTACCCTGGCTAATTTTTATTATTCTATGTTTTACTAATAAAATACTACTTTTAATTGCATTTTGACTTTAAATTACTTCATTTATTAAAATTTTATTCATCTGGTAGATATACCAAATATTATGAAAAATTACTTTTTTTTAAAAAGCTTTGTGGCTCGGTCGGCACCAGTTTTAATCGTCGTAGAAAGACCAAATTTCATACCTAGGTAGGGTGTAGTATTTATAAAAGATATAGGGGGTATGCGTTTTAAAATTGAAAAAAAAAATTCATATAAGGGACACCCTAGTATATATATATTAAGGTAATATTAAAGTTAGTCGAATAAGTGATATCATTTGTTGTGGCAATTATTACAGAAATTATTATATATAAAAAGAACAAATAACAAGTAAAAAAGCTAGAATTGGTCTAAGACCAATTCTTATGATACCCTAGATGAATGCCCGTATTAAATTTCGTATGGTCACCGATCTATTCAAGTTTGATTTTGAAGTTGTTTTTCGTATATATTTCTAGAACGGTTTGTCGCAGAGAAAAAATGATTATAATCAATTTTATAGGATTTTGTATTCTGCAGAGGTTTTTAGTACAATAAAAATGTCTTGGACTTATCGTTTTCAAAGTATTCGTAAAAAACCTAAATTTTTATATGGCAACACCAAGAAGGAGTTGCCCGATTTAGTCCATTTCAGACATTTTAATTGCTAATGTAGTAAAAACATCATGTACGAAATTTCAGCTCTCTACGTCGACGTGTTCTCAGGCAGTGTCCAAAAATATAGCAGAAAACGAAATTTTTATATGGCAACCCTACGAAGGAGTTGCCCGATTTGTCTCATTTTCGAACTTAATTTTAATTTTTTTTTTAAAGTCCATATACAAAATTTCAGCTCTCTAAGTATACGCGTTCTCGAGTTATCGTGCGCACGGACGGACGGACGGACGGACGGACAGACGGACATGCAAAAATCAAAATAACTTTTAATATTATGAATGGGTGTCCAATCCATTTTGCTCTACCATCATTATTTCGAGGTGTTACAAACGGAATGACAAACTTAGTATACCCCTTAGATTTCATCTAGGGTATAAAAAGAAAGGTGAAAAAAGAAGAAAGAGAAGAAGGAAAAAAGAAGATATAAAAAAGGAAAAAGCATTATATTACAAGCATTGAAAATTGGCATTAAATTAAATCGCGTAACAACATGGCGTGGCTAGAGGTTTATGGCAGCAAAGATGTAAATACTCAGCCATAGTCGGAGAGAAAATTGAGAGCGGTAGGGAGTTCCAAATCCTGACACCGTAAACGAAAAAAGATCTATCGCTCTATCAGGATTGCTTGAGATTTCGATGCATTTAACAAAAGTTTCTTTTCAATAGCCCAGCGAGACACCCTAGCAAGTTCACAGTTCATCAGTTCATCTACAATATCTCTCATACAAGTAGCAGGAGCAGATAAAGTAAGCTGAACATCATCGGCATACAGCTGGATATTGCCACAACGGATTACTTCAGGTAACTCATTAATGTATAATAAGAAAAGCAACGGTCCGAGAATTGACCCCTGTGGAACACCTGAGAAGCATTCACAACCTTTTGGAACCTATCCGAAAGATAAGAAAAAATTAAATTAACTGCAGAACTGCTAAAAAGGAACCGTGTTTTAAGTTTACTACATAATACATTAATATTTACACTGTCAAACGCCTTAGAAAAATCTAATAATACGACCAATGATACTAGTCGGGCATCCATATTTAATCTAATATTATCTACTAGGTGTAAAATTTAGTTCAATGCATAATTCCCTCCCAGAGTTAGCAGCACCATTGAAACAAGGTCCTTGCACGAAAAACTCATTTAATACATCAGGGTCAATGTTGCAATAGGCCGGTGATTTTTTAACTCCAAAATCTCTGATGTTTTTCCAAAGAGTTCGCGGGGGAAGCGCAGGGTCAAGTTTCCGAAAGGAAAAGTCACGCTTAGCTGTGCGAATCGCTTGGGTATAGTTTTATTTCGCAAATATTTGAAATTTTTCAAAAAGAGGTCCGTTTTATAGGTTTTCCAAAGTTCATAGGCATAATCTCGCTCACACATGAATTCAATTTGCGCAAATATTTTGTGCAAGCAAGTGTGCAAATATTGTAAATAGCAGGAACCAGGAAATACCCTTTATTGCGGTGCATGGAATTGAAGATTTAAGGAGAAAGTCATTCAGAGTTGACTCAACTAAAAAATCGATAGACAGCATAGTAACAACAACAAAAACATATTTTTTCCACCCAAACTGCCATCTGAATGTATCGAACCCAAGGTGTAACTATAATACCTGCCTAGATCTTTTTGAAGATTATGTATCTAGAATACAATCGACTGCAAAATGGAAAATTACTTGTAGGCGATTAGAAAAAGTTCAGATGACAAAATCAACATATTTCGAATGAAGGCTTGTATATTTCGAGACCAGTTTAATATACCACACTATAGGCAATTTTCAGACTACTGTGTATGAGCAGAGAATTTTAAAAGAAAAATACCGATTTACGGTAAGTTATTGGCTTAAATCCGAAAATCAAAATTTCATTAACAAATTTGGAGAGTATATTCTGTGTTTCGATCAGCGAGGCAGAGCGATCTCATCAGGACAGGAATGAAACACTGTAAACTGTCTGCTGTCTATACTACAGTGAACTCAGATGTCTGAAAATTGGTTCTATTTAGTTCGAATGAGATGTTCAGAAATTATTTAATGTAAATAAAACCTATTTTCCTTTAAATGATTACAAATTTAAATTTTTACATAAATCTTTTGGACATATCACTTCACTGTATAGTGTAGACAGCAGTCAGATTTCTTCATGAAATTTTAATCTTTAAGTCAGTAACTGACAGTACCTCGGTACTTGTCTTTCAAAAGCATATTTCTTCAACAGTCTTAAATGTACAAACACAGTCCATTTCAGAAAATAATCGATATCCATCTATGTCAGTGATTCTCAACCTGTGTGCCGCACGAGATTGTTAAATGTGCCGAGAGATTTTCTGACAAATAATTACAATTGCATAGGTTTTGTAAACCTTGAGTTACTATTTATAATTGCCCCAACGAATTCTACAAAAAATCATTTTAAACATAAATTTCTTAGATTTCTATTTTATATTCACCCTTATTATGGTGGTCACTGGAACAAATAGATTCTTGAGCAAACTTTACAAAAATCTCGTACGACATAAAATATTGTCGGTACTACGTTTACCGTGAAGTTTTTTATTTTCAGCTATTTTCAGCTATTCCAGATATTTTTGTGTGCCGTCAATCAAAAAAGATTGAGAAACACTGATCTATGTAGAAGAACAGAGTTCTTGAAACTAGATTCAAACATACTAGCAGATGTCCTCCATTTAGTTCTTTAAAGACTCTTGAACACCTGTACATTCTCTAAAGAATGAATGAATGTTATCATTATAATAAAGATTCCAGAAAAAAATGAAATTAACAAAATGAAACACTTGGACAGAGCTCTGCCGATGATCAATAATTCCAAAATTCTTATACCACATATTTTTGAGTATAGAATTAGAAATTAAATCCATATAGGGCCGGGTTTAGAAAAAGTCTCTCTTGCATGTAGATCACATGAACGCCTTGCATAGATGATCATACGTCAATCGATTGAATATCGGTTCTAAAATTAGCTTAGCGATTGTGGAATATGAAAAGCGTTTCCAATAGATCCTAAGTATGAATGGAACTAAAGAAATTGAGCTGATCAAGGAAATTTATAAGGTGTGCAGAGTGTTCCCACAATGAAAACTTATTCAACAGTGTAACTGCTACAGACTGATGTGCGCTCTCTCTCCCTTAAATGGCAAAAAAAAAATAACCCAAACGTATGGGACTCACAAAACTTTCATATAAAGATCACGTGGGGGGGGTGGTTTTCGGGTATACATAATGTAATGCAAACCCTCTCGAACAATCCTGTAAACTATTATCTATCTAAAATGCTTACAACAGACATATACACAAGTTTTCTGGTATCCTCTCTTGTGTTCTTGGCCAGATGCTTGAGCTCCCTCAGATTGTCCTCGGTCAAGCTTTCTGGATGCCTCGCATAGACCATCTCATTGATCTTTCTCCCAAAAAGGGTCTATGGTATTAAACTCGTCCTGAAGCTTGGTAAATTTCCAGCCATCCTAGATCCGCTGGTGTACCATGTGATTATTGGGAGGAGAGGCCGGGGAGGTAATAAGACTAAAACCAACACAACTATCAAAAGAGAAGAACTGGTGTGTTGCTCGAATCCATACTCCATCGAAGAGAGTAGTCGTATCTTAAAACAAGGCAACAAGAGTTTAATATTGGCGATTTGATAAGTTCTCGTTTTTTGAGGCTATCTAAGAATCGATACCAATTTTTTGCATTTTCGCTGCTCAACCCGGCCATGAGTCATCAGGTAACGTCTAGTGAATACAGCGGTTGGAGTAGAACTTCGCATTTAAGTATTTCCAAGTAGGTTTTGACCGGTCTTGCAACATGTGGCCGAGCGTTATCATGCAGTAAAATCACTTTGTCGTATCTCTCTCCGTATTACGGCTGTTTTGCCTTCACTTCCCGGCTCAAACGCATCAATTGTAGTCAGTAGCTTTCTCTTGTGATAGTTTCGTTGGATTTGAATAACTCATCATAATACACTACAGCCAGGTGATACCACCATGAGGTTGGAACTATGGATATTCGGCCTTCCCGCCAATGTTGATGCATGGCTGGGCCACCCCACGATTTTCTGAGCTTCGAATCTGTATCCACTTTTCATCGCCACTCACGATACGATGAAAAAAAAAACCTTTGCTTTTCTACCGTTGGAGCAGCTGTTCGCACGTGAAAAAACGCTATTCGACATCGCTCAGCTTCAATTCTCGTACGGCACACAATTTCGTTGCTTTAAAATCATTTCTAATAATTTTAAACATTTGACAACTGTTGTGTGATCCTAATGATTCTGCAAGTTCATTTTGCATCTGACATGGGTCTTTATCGAGTAATGCTTCCAATTCTTCACCATAGTAAACTTTTTCGGTGTGTCAGAGCGCTGTGCATCTTTAACCTCAAAATCGTTATTTTTGAAGCATCTAAGCCAATCCCTGCATGTTGTTTCCGACAGAGCATGATTACCGTAAGTCTCCACAAGAATTTTATATCCTTCAGCTGCAGATGTTTTTTTACAAGAATAATGCAGTAAAATTCCCCGGAAATACTCTTTTTGTGGCATAAAATTCGACATATTTAACACTATGAAAAAATTGGTTGTTTGCACTTACGCGGAATGATACATACTGTTATTTCGAGCCTAATGGGAAAGCTTCATGATGAAGTTGGCTGTAGTATTGCCCTATACAAATACAAGTAGGTATATATAAGAAGCTAAGATAACGCCATCTATTGGTTAACAACGAGAACTTATTCAAATTTACAATATGAGTTGCAAAAAATTCAGCATCAACAGCGGACCGAGAATTAAAGAGTGATTACGATAATTTGAATCGAATATACTCTGGATTGGCTTAGTTCAGGCAATCCTCACAGACAGTCAAAAGTCGTTGCCTTATATTAAAAACCAAGTATATCATAGCAGCCAACTGGAAAGATATCACCCAAAGGCCCTTAGAAAGACTAATTTATAAAACTTCTTCGATTAATGCCATCGTATCCATAGACTAGCAGAATTACACAGCGAATACAACTATACTGACAAAATGTTGTGAACCGTCGTCAGAGTGAAGGAAAATCATCTAACGCCCGTAGTCTCACAGACCTCTCCATCAGTCTGTGACACGATTTAATATTAAGGACTAATATAAAAATTCAAACGATAAACAAGGTAAATTTAAGAAAACTATATGCCAGTGGTGGTTCACCACAGGATTCAAGACTATAATAACTGCACTGGACAGTAACTTATGGAGCTTAAAAGATAATCTGACCGATTTTAATTGTGCCCCTATATAATCTCCTTGTTAGTCCACCGAGACCAGGACCTTAACGCCATGTTACATCGTGCAGTAGAAGACAGTCCAACCAATTTGAATATCTCTCTCTCTCTCTCTTTTTCATTGCAACAAAAACAATTGGGGATAGATACTCAATCTTTTAGCTCAAAATCCCGGATGAAAAACAAATACTCAAATTATACCTATGCAATTTAGGTGTAAAAATCTCGGAGAACTAAGTTATTTTCAAATTCTCGGAACACAAAATCACGGAAAAATACGTTGCACTTTCCATCAAATTATTAAAATCCTAACTGATGATAAATTTCAACAAGTACCGACGTCAATTTGTCAAGGATTGCAAATACTAAGGATAACACTTGTCTTATACAAAAATTTAAAAAATCGCGAGGTCAGCTCAGGACAGGATAAACGTGAAAAATGGAAATTGACACTTCGATGACGTGCTACGAACTACATGCTCTTGACGGTGAGTCAAGTATACGTGTATGTCTTGTCAACTTTTGCATCCGGAATTGTGCAATCTTCTTTCTACCTTAGGACACTATGCTGTAGATAGATAGTTCAACTGTGCTCTTATTAATGATGTCATCGATTATTTCATTATCTGTCGTTTACCGTCCTCACACCCAGAAAACTGAATTCCCTGACATACACGTAATTCTCTTTCCCATGGGAAAAATACTCCAACAATTTTCCAACATCTAAATCACCCATTAATGCTATATAAAAATTAATCTACTCACATTTTTATTGATTGCATCACATTTTACATGGCATGTAGATTACATCAATCCCATTATATTTCTCCACCATAATAAATAGAAAGGGAATTTAAAATCAAATTCCCCCCAAAAACCCGAAATCAATATTTACAAAATCTTATGGGTTCGGTATAGAATGAAATGAATCCACCCACGCAAACAACGGACGTCTTTGGTTGAACGACACCACTTCTTCAGGAAGATAAATTTTCTTCGATCTGAATCACCGGATGCTGAAAAGTTTCTCAGTTTTCCACATTAGTATTAAGCCCACATGATGGCACAAATGCATCTAATTAAGGCCCCATTGAGCAGCGGCAACAAACTTACTTTCAATTGCACAAAATTCAAAACTTAAAATTAGCATCATGCTGCCCCATGCAAGTGGTGGGCCCTGCAGCAATGGAGATTGAAATGAATTCGGGATCAAACGATTTAACACTCCTCAACAGCAGCGTGTGCATTTGCTGCAGTATGTGGTAACAGCTAGGCTGATAAGATCCATAGAAAAGTCAATAATTCTAGAATTTATTATAGTTGTAGGCTTAGCAGCAGCAGCATCAGCATCAGCATCAGCATCAGCAACAGCGCACAGTGATTAACCTCTTTGCGAAAAAAAAAACAAAAAAAAAATGATTTTGCAATTTTCATTGAGAGATGGATGGAATAAGTATCGGTGGTGGTTGTAGGAGGGTAAACAAACAAACAGTCAAACATCACATCACAATCGCGTAATGTTATGGAAAAATTATATGTGTGAGCTCGCAATGAAATCTATTTTTAGAAAAGAGCCAACAAATGACCTGACCAGACCACCACACATCTTGCTTTGCTTGCCTTTATTAGTAGTACTCGGCCCGCGCTAAACAGATGTCAACATCTGCTTCTTCTCTCTACAACACAATATATATAAAATGTGTATTTGTAAGAAATAAGCGCAAGCGCATTGCACTTACGCATGCGTAAGTAGCTATACAAATGACAAGTAAAAAAAAAAAAAAAAAAAAAAACGCTAACGCGACATTTGCCGGTTGGCATCTCTGGTGGAGTGGAGCCTTCGACTTCATTTCCGGTTTTATTGAAAATGAAACGAGACTTGCATATGACAGTGGGCCTTCGCGATGACAAAACAACAAGAGAAATGAACATTTTTTTATAACAAAAAAAAAATAAAAATAATAATAAAAAATGTGTGCTCTTCACCTGTCGTGGTCGTCGTGGTCATAGCTGTCATCACCGATTTGTATGTTGTGAACTTGGTTTTCAAGAAAAGCTCTTGTTTTTTGTGTCGTGCGAATGAAGTGTTTTCTACATATACGTAAACGTGTTAGCTATTCTCGATCTGTTGTTATTTTTTTTTTCTAAGACTTTCTATATATTCTTGTGAAAAATTAAGAATATCTATCCGGGGAATTTTAACGAGATCTTACGTTTATGGAAATCGACATCAGATACCTGTTTTTTTCCAAGATCCCAATGTGCATAGATGCATGATCAAGTTTTTCCTGGTAAAAGCTTTTTGTGAGTGTTTAGTAGTTTTTCTGACGTAAATAAACAACCTTACTTTTCCCATGAAAATTATTAGGTAATAGAAAAAATCCCAAGGATTGCTGTCATATTAATTTTAATAAAACTTCATTAAATCTCTTTTCTAGGTAGAAATATTTAGACTCCATCGCTCGTGTGCATTCTTCTTTGATCTTTGACTCACGAAATCAAAATTCTATAGATTAATTTGGTGGAAGTATCTCGAGTACCTTAGATAAAAAATAGTTACAACCCCATTCTAAGGCAAGAAGGGAAAATGGGAGTTAAAGAACTTGAACATGAGCAATTTACATATGGAATAGCAATGTACACGTATAATTTAGTATTGCAAACTTGCATTCTTAAGACAAACAACATTGTGGCGATACAAGTAATAAATCACAAAAAATTGCCAAAACCTTTCGTTTTTTGGTCAGCTGGAGTTCATCCTGTAATCTATGCACCATCATATTCTATAGCGGTACCAAATAGACGATGAAAATTGCATCAGTCTATTGCCCTAGGTAGAAGAAAATCATTTGGTTTTTATCTATCTTCATTTTTAAGGATAAATAAGTTTTTCATTCAAGAAGGTACTAAGAGAAAAATTCAACTACGACCACTTTTTGACTTGTGGCAATAACGCATATTGCCCTCAGCGAATTTCGTAAGTAATTTTCAGTAGAACTAAGGCAGTCCAGCAACATTAGAGACTGGTATTAATACAATACTGATAAAATCAAGCCTACACCATGATGGAAAAGTAGAAGCAGAGTGGAAAAACTGCATGATGGAAATATACACCACCACCAACAGCATAGTAAACTATAGCAGATTTGTTAGATTGAGATATGTATAAAAAGTATGCACACAAGTACATATATCCTTCAAGGCTACCACAAAGAATATATTCCTGACAGCAGACAAAGAGTGAGATGAGCTCAAAAATATCAGCAATCTCCTATGAAATTATTGTTTTTCTTGGACTGTACTCAAAAAGACAAATGGCGAAATACCTGGACTATAGCATGTACCTTCCCTCAAAATAGTCCTGGCACAAAATAAGAGAGTAATAACAACAACAAATAACTTTAGGAGAGACCTGTAAAGTACTTAAATACTAGTATCAGTACCATTACCTGGACTTGTACTTGAAAAATTTTAAAGTACCAGTACAGGGACTTGTACTTGAAATGTTTTTAAGTACCAGTACCGGGACTTGTATTTGTACTGAAAATATTTCAAGTCCAGGTACTGGTACTTGTACTTGGAATTTTATAGGTCTGCTTTAGGATTGATCTAGAGCTTGTATCAAATCTTATTTGGGGCCAAATATGACTAGGAGTTAGGTCAAAAATATTGGAAATTCCTTGAAATAGCGAAAATGGCGACTGCAGAATTTTCATATTACATCTATTAAGTGTGGATAGTTATAAAGCGGCAGTTTTTGATAAAATTAATAGGAATTTCTCAAGACTCCAAAACATTATTTTAATAACCAGCTTGTTAATCGACTTTGGAGTGCTTTTCTTAAATCTGGAAAATTCATAGACTCAATCGCCTCACTACATAAGCGTGTGCTACAAGGTTTACATTTATAGCCGCAATTCATATTAACCAGGTTATCGCCAGGGAACAGGCTAGCTTCCACAACGAACTAGGTATTCTCCGGCTCCAAGAAAATAGGTAATCGCGTTAAAGGGATTAATACAGTATCTAGCCGTACAAAAAAGAAGGTTATGTCCCTTAGAATGCATCTGAGTTCCTTTCTTTGCAACTCCCCCAGACTTGAAAAGAAGTAGCTATACCTAATAGCCTACCTCTTTTACTCATCCGAGCGAGGAACTCGTAAAGTACGTGTTGATCGGATTCGATTTCCTCCGAATCATTACAACTCCTGCAGAAATTGTTCGCTGCTATTCCCAGTTTTCTAGCATGGTCTTCTATGGCCCAGTGACCCATAATATGACCTCTTTTTATTTTAATCTGTATACGTATCCATGACATGGTTGACAATTTTGTGTAGAAAATACAAATTATACAGACAACTTGGATTTGGCGAAATGTAGATATCGCCAAAAACAGTCTTCACTTGTAACCTGGAGACTTTGCGTAGGTTATTTCAAAGCCTGGAAGCTGTTACCAGATCCGGATATTATTAAAAATGAATTCACTCGTTTTTTCCTTAAAAAACCATATAACTTGCTAATTTTTATCCTGAATATATGACATGGTGGGTCACACAAGAAATTTTCGTAAAGCTATGCTGTGGGTAAATCACTAAATCTGGAAATACATCCAACACAAAGAGCATGGGAAGCCTCACCCGACGAGAACTTCCGGACTACTACTTTAGATTTGCTTTAACCTTCTTCTTCTTGTCAAAAAAAAATAGACCATCAGATCAACCCTAGTTCTGTGCAATATCGCGACATAGCAATCAAAATGCAGTAGCTATCTCCCTACTTCAGAAGTATACCAAGATGCTGAAAAGCCCATAATCCTGCTTATTCATCGAATTAAATATTGAAATTAGTCTTGGCTTTATGTTACGAAATGATTCCCTGAGGCAGGTTGTCTCACTACGCGACACGAATTTCAGTATTAATGGAGTTGATTCAGAGAACTCGCCCCAATATTTCAAGAAACTGTATTTATTTTGTCCTATATAAATAGTTACGCTCCTCTAGCACCAATCATTATTTTACATAATTTTTCAAGTCATCCAGAAATATGCTCAGGCCTTAATATCGTAATTATATTAATAACAACTCCAGTGAGATTGTACTAATTAATCACCTCTTTTTTCGATGACCAGTTTGGAAAAATATAGGGTATTTCCCCTTTCTTAATTCACATATTGGATATTGAAGGGTGACATATCACATACACAGTTATGTAATACTAATAAAATTTTGAATTACCTTTAATCTCTGGCGCCAATACTCTTCCCACAAAAAAGAAGAAAAAAACAACATTGATAGCACACGACGTAACAACCTAATTTTTCCAAGAACACATTCAACTCTTATTGCATTGTGTAAACATACGTGTAAACGTGTCAAGTGTTTTTGTCAAATAAAACTGCCTAAAAAAAACAACTCTCCACTCCCCGTTTTTTGATATCTCTAAACATTTCATGATAGTAACTCTCCCTCTTCCCCGAAGGTATGAAATACAAAAAAAAAAAAAAGGAAGTGCAAATATTTGTTATTTACTTAATAAATCTTGTGTAGAACTGAACAAGTAAAAATAAATTTTATCGTACTCTACTCCCTTTGGAACAATACACGTTGCCGTGCAGTATTTACTTCTAAAATTCAATAAAAACGCCGCCCTTATTCCAATTTCATATCATAAGGAGAATAATTCACAAAAAAAATGAGCTTCATAATATAAATCAAACCGGGTCATGTCAGTTAAACCAATTTTGCCAACTTTTAAAAATCGTCAAGGGTTTTCCGGTCTCGCTGAAGTACCTACATACTCGTAAATTTCTACCATAACTCAAGTACCTTCCAAATTCACAAACAGGGAGCAGCACTATAAGTATGTATGTAGAAAATACGTATATTTGTATGAGCTTATTGCGCCTGAGTAATCCGCTTAAGCCCGGAAAATAATTTTAATTCTATTCGTATATGTACGATGCGGGCATTCTCTGTCTAGAGTGCAATTATTAAAATCGCCGGATGCTTTACATGTAGTAAATTTTCAATATCGGTCGCATCAAGCACAGTTAAGTGAAGAAGAAAAAGCATATTTAAGCGCGATATTTACTTACCTTATTATGGGGGAAACAAATTGAATTTGAAATCAAGCCGTCAACCATCAGCCATAGGCCTACTACTGGCGAGCCTATTACGAGAAATGTTAAAATATTTTACGATAACCGGCCGCCCGTATTACTGTTGGTCGCTGTTAATCTTATTTATGAGTTTTTTTTTTTTATTTATATTTTTCTTGTTCATTTTATGATGTTCTTTTTCAAGAGAACAAAAAAAAATTATGCTTTAGGAATATTAATTTTATCGGAAATGGCATCTCAATTTGGTGACGCATATTTCCGTCAAGAGAGGAGTTCATTCCCCCTATGGTATGGTTTGCATGATATTTGATCTTCAAGATTATTCTGAAGATAGTGTTTGGTTTTTACAGATTGATAAAAAAAAACTTGTCTGAACTGCATAACTGTAATTACACAATTCTGAAGGTGTTTTTTTTCGTATAGGGTAGCAACTAACATATCTTACAGGTCATTTTTATTTATTTTTTTTTAGAATACTTGTGATTTCTGTAAAATGGTGTGCCACAGGGATCCATCATGGAACCAATACATTTTCTTTCATAAATTATATAGTAGCTTCAATTCATATTTGCAAATAATACAAATTACTTACAATATAGTATTAGTGGTCACCATTATAATGGGAAAGAATATTTTATACAGAAAGTCCCCGCCGCGTATAATATCTTAACAGTTTTGTTGGTCAACTGATAAAAAACTTCTTCAACGATCTTAGGTGGATTTGGTCTAAAGTTGAGAAAACCTTCAGCTGTTACCTAATCAACCACATCATTTAAAATGAAAATTATAAGATTTACTAAATACCATGGCTGCGTCTGCTTGTCATGCTTCAAATGAATGAATTAAGCCTGATTAAATGCAATCCATAACGTAAGCACTAGTAGGAGAGGAGGGAGGGGCTGAGAAAGAAAGAGAGATAGATAGAGAGAGTTATATAGAAAGAGAGAAATAAGGAAAGAGAGAGAGATACGAGAGAAGGAAAGCAAGAGATAATACGAGATGGAGAAGGAAAGTAATAGAAAATACGAGAGAAACAGGATTATCAACTCTCAGATTCACCAAAAGTGCCTATTTCTTTCCTCATTGTTTCACTCTGACACTCTTCCAGTTAAAGTCGTGCAAATGCAATACCTATATACTACTGCCGAGTGCTTGAGCTATATGATAAAAATAATGATTAAAAAAAAGGAAACATTAAGCACGTTCTTTGTACTACAAATAAACCTAGAGAGAACGGACAAATTGAGCGACTAAAGGAGGATTTACATTATGATTGCATCCATTTTTACCAGATCTTGTGAGGGATATGGCCGTATTGAAAATTAAATGCTTCCGAAGCAATCACTGCAATATCTCACACATACACTGCCCTCTAGTTTTTATGGAAAAAAATCGCAAACTCTCGCACAGTCAAATCATTTCCAATGAGCTCCGAAAAAGATCACTGCAGCGAATATGTGGATGCAGTACTTCCTGCTTTTCCACGAGGAACTAACTCCGAAATAACTTGAATCATTTCTATAAACAAATATTTAAAATCTTTCAATTTCGAAATATTTAATTAGGAATTAGAAACGTACTGTTACGAGCGTGGCTTAAAATACAATATTTACTTTTATTAAAATACCACAAATAATTACCAATCAACTCCAACTTTAATTATCGCTAGTATTGTACTTCAAATTATCTTAATCCAATTTCGCCTGTTAATTACACGATCACTTCACTGTCCGAGACAAGACTCACTCCTCGCGATCACAAGTGCTTATACCCTAAAAATTCTCCATAAAAGATTCCATTCTAGAAACATCGACCCTACGAACCTAAAGTTATTTATGTCCGTACTTTGTAGATGTCGCTTGCCCTTTTCTGTGATACGATTCTCCGAAAATTGTTTATGTCCGTACTAAATTAGTCATTTCACGCCAAGTACCTATCCATTTCCAATAGATGTCGCTTGTCCTTTGCTTTTGCACGTAACAATACTTTCATTTCCTTTCATTTTGACAGATAATTTAATAAATATTTGCTATCAAATAATAGTAAAACGTGTAGCCAGTTGTCAAAATTGACAGAATAGCGTTGTCAGTAACAATGTTTTAGTTCTACTATGATAATAAAATTATCCAGACACGCACACATTGGCAAAATGAGATCTGAAAAAAATTCAGAAGGTGTTTGCTTCTCTCATCACTCATAAATAAATTTCCGTATACGAGTTCTCTATATCCATCACAACTTCTGGAAAAAATGCGTGTCATCATAGCCGTTCGTATCTAAGATGTATACAGAAGATCCTCACAAATGTTTTAAGTATATTCAACAATATCATAGCCAATAATTAGAATAGCATGCGAACTGTTGATTGGTGTATAGAAAAAAAGACGGTAAGATTAACATGGAAAAACCAATTCGTCAAAACTTCCGAAAAGTTGTTGGCGCGAAATGATATAAAAAAATAGGTGCTCTATTCGTCTTCTTATATGTCAAATCTTCGACAATTCGAAGTCTCATTGGCTTTAGCAACCAAAAAATCATAGCTTCTTTAAGAGGATAATTGCATACAGTAATGACGAAACAGCAAATTACCAATTAAGGTGATTTCTATAATAAATCGTCAACAATTGAACCTACCCCTATTAAATAATTATTAAAAAAAAAATTTTGCGGGTGCTCAAAGTGATGAAAACCTTTGAGTCGAAGTTGTTTTGTAAATTGCTCACTGTTTACAAGCAACTCTAGGTATCCTCGACATTAAGGCATTGACGTCAACTAAATTACGGACCACCTTGAAAATGAATTAGACAAATTTGCCTTTATTGTCTAAACATTTTACTATGGTCATTTTTCTATATACCTTTCGGAATAAGTCAGACGGGCGGGGAATTGGAAAAAAAATAATTGGTCACCAGCTATAGACTCGAAGCTTCTCTCTATATACAGGATCTATCCGGAAAATAAGTTGAATGATTTTTTCCTGCCAACCCGGAACGCTGTAGTGTTGCGAGTGGTGGGGGAAAAGTGAGAGGGGTCTTGGGAAGCCAACGCGTCTTGGGAAGACAACGCGTTCCTTGCTATAAGCTTGCTGGCCGTTGCGGATTGCTCGTAGTGTGTACCTGTGTTCCAGTGCCGCATCGGGAGATCAAAATGCTACGATTCATTGAACAGCGACATGCCAAAAAAATTTTGTGTTAAGTTAAAGAAATCAGGATCCGAGACCGTCACAATGCTTAGTTAAGCAAGCTTATGGGGATGATTTACCGGTGGCACAAGATGTTCCTGGACGCCACACAGGGACAAACTGCCAACAGCCAATTTTACTTGAAAGCCCTTGAAAGGCTTCGAAACCGGGTGCTTTGCGTGAGGAAGGATATCAATGAAAATTAGCGACTACATTACAACAACGGAACGGTTTGGCAACGCTGCCTCAGCGGACTTCTTTTTGTTTCCTCGAATAAAGAGAAGCTTAAAGGGTCATCGGTATGGAACGGTAGATGCCGTGAAAGCCGCTGAGACGAGATGTCTGAAGAAGGTTCCCCACACCAGGAAGCTTACCATAGCTGGCAGAATCGCTGGAAATAGTGTATTAACGCCCAAGGGTGCTATTTTGAAGAATAGATATTAAACATTTGAACTTTTATTTTCAATAAATTGTTTGTTATGAATTTATTCAACTTAGTTTTCGGACACACTCTGCATATCACATACAAATGACGAATGATGATTCTTTTCTAATTTTCTATTTCAGGATTAGAATCTTCTATTCCATATGTAACTATTTACAATATGATTCCTTAATGTGACTTTTTCACAACTTCCAGGGGCCGGATTCACTAACTCGGAGAGTTGTGGAGATGAGAGTTCTTTTGCCACTTAACTCTCCACTCGGATTTCTCTAACTCGTGGAATTTGTATCGAGATTTTTCCAAACTCTCTATTCAACTCGTCAAAACTCTCAACTGACATATTGTCCGCTTTTATTGTCCTTTGTGAAGGTACCAATGTACCTAGGATTTTCAAATTGATTTATGTATTCATTGCATATCCTGGCTATATTTACAAAAACAAATTATGGAAATCCTTGCAATACTTACAGAGAAATAAGGATTTTGGAGTCTCAAGGTACCCGATAAAAATTGTAATTCACGCGAAAATTGTCAATTTGGTCGTCTTCCAATACAGAAGAGATGCTATAAAAATTTTTAATATGCACGTTAAAGCTTGTATGTAGGATGAAATCGCATCTACATTTTGTCCCCTAATTAGATATGTAATTATTTTTTCAATCCAATAAATGGTTTTGGAGATAACTGTAAAAGAAGTGAATCAGTCCTTCTTAAGATGAAAAAATGGCCGTTTTCTAGTACAAAAATGGACATATTTTCAACTCATCATTATGAAGAACTGGTAAGTCGTGGAAATTCACTTTCCATGAGAAAAATGTTCACAACAGAGTACTAATGGATGTGAAATAAAGAACGGTAGAAATATATACAAAATATAGGAACTGGAGTGTATGTGACCCAAGTGCAAAAAATCCGTCATGCGGCGATAAAAAATCAGTTATGAAGTTAAAATGATCAAAAACAAACTACACCACTCGATTACCCATTTCTCCCTCTTTAATTTGATACCAAACATGACGTATTTTGGGCAACCCCCAATGGAGGGGGCCCCTCCCTCAGAAATTGTACACCTATATTTTTGAACTCTAGACTCTAAAACCGTAGGAAAAAACAGCAATGCAATACGACCCTCCCACACAGAGTTATCCGTCTTTCAATATTTCGATACTTCTCACGTTTTCTTTAACTCCTGTTAGAGAATCGCGAATTGAGAGTTAGGGAGTTTTTAACCGGGGAAAACGAAAATTCTCATCTCCCAAACTCTCCTAGTTAGTGAATCCGGCCCCAGAAGTCAGAAGCCTCTAGATGATTCGGTTCCTAAACATAAACCGCGCGTCCGTTCTTACAGCGATTCTATGTTCGGTTTCTGCACTTTCTTGTTCCATGAAAATTTGTGGTTACGGTTCGAGGATAAACGTCAAATCGAAAGTATTTGTAATTAAAGTGTGGATGTGCGCATATTTTGAGAAAATACAATTAATTTATTGAAATGGTTTATTTTTTATTAAAAAAGGACGAAATGGTTTATTTTTTATTAAAATCATAAAGAACGAACATTTTCGGATATTCTCTTTTCTTGCATTCTTTTCAGCTTGTCATTGTTCGGGACAGGGCTAAGTTCGGGTGTAGATCTGAAAGATTCTGGTTCAGTTCGGTCCCTGTTCGGTTTTGTTGAAAAGAATTCACCATTATAATGTCGACAAGTATATGGGATTGATCCTAAATGAAAATTTATAGGTAGGTATAGGTACTCACTTTTTAGTAAAATGATTTTTTTCATAGAGGCAATGAAAAAAAAAAATAATGAAGGAAGCTTAAATGCAACCTTACCGAGTAACAGGATGATTATCAAACATAGATCTTAATCACACCCTAACTCAGAAGGATCGCATTTTAAGTTGAACCCCTTTCCATACAATTTTTAACTACCATATCATTTTGCAAACCAGGCACTTTAGCTCTCCTTGACCATTCTCATATACCTCTTCCTTCTCCTCCTCCTCCTCCTAGGCATTTCTGATGCTTTAAAGCAAAAAATTTAGAAATTTTTTCATTAATCAATTTTTTTTTAAATAGGCCTATTAACCCGTTTAATATTTTAAGACAAAATCAATAGAAATTTCCACACTTTTTCAAGTCAATAACAACACAACTCCTATAAACGTATACATTACAGTTAAGAGATACCGCCCAACACGAAATCGCTATCAAACTTAGATATTATCAGCGAACGAAAGTATATCAAAAAATAACCTAAAAAAAAAACAATCTATAGATTTTGTTAACATATCAGTAGAGCGAGAGAGATAAAGCTGGCTAGAGGGAGGGTGAGTGGGAGGGAGTAAATTCAGCAGCGGGGGAATAAATTAAATGTTAAACGAAGAAACCCTTCTCAGTTTACAAGTTTTTATGGCGAACTTGGAGGGTTAATAGAAATCGATAACCGAAAACCAACTGTCTGCTTTTCAGGCAGGCCAAGTAATAGTACAGATGGCCGCAGATACACAGAGGGAAGTCTTACTTTACCTATGTACATACATCAAATAGTAGTATAGTTCCGTTTTTTTTCTCCTATCAATGATTTTTTTTTTGGATTTACTATACTCACAGCATATGGCTTCTTCTATTCGTGGTCTCTGAGGAAAGTTAATTAGATTTTTTTTTTATCTCATATGGGAGGGTTGCGATAAATCTAAGATTTTTAGATGAAATGAATTTTTGAATCGGCAATCACTCCTGCAAATGTTTGTTAATAAAAAGTTAAATTGATGAGAAAATCATATTTAAGCTAAAAAAAAAAAAACAAAAAAGGAAAGATTTCGTCGACCAACCCGAAATCATGAGATTTAGCAATCTGTGCATGCGCATAAGACTGATCCCAACGACAATTATTATATTAAAAGAGTTGATACTGGTGCAGGTTCCTTTCATTTCAAGTATTAACCTTCATCTTTTCTATGTATTAGGGGTAGGTATCACCGAAAAGTAATGTTGTTTCTGCCCATGTCAGTATTTGTTTATGATTTAATTGGAAGAGAAAGCAAGTTCGTGTCAGAAAATCGAAGAACTGTCAAACATTCTTAACCAACCTTGGCCGATCCTCCAAGAACATTTGCAGCAAATTGGTAAAGTAAACAGAGCAAGTGTATGGGTTCCGCATAATCTGACCGAAGATAAAATAAGTAAAAAATGAGTTTTCAATCAAAACTGAGGCCAAGCCACATGAAAAAGTAGAAAATACACTTTTCTTCACACACAGAGGTGGACTCAGATTTTTTGATTGGGACATTTCTCTTGAATATTCTTTCTCTTCATGAATCAAATCACTTTATTACCTCTGATTGATCATACTGAAATATATCGGTGATTGTCAGCGAATAAAATCTGAGTCCACCTCTGTGTGTGAAGAAAAGTTTATTTTCTACTTTTTCATGCGGCTTGGCCTCAGTTTTGTTTGAAAACTCCTTTTTTTAATTATTTTATTTTCTGCCTTTTTTACGTTAACTAAATTGTTATTACGTGCTGCATGGAGATATTTTAAAACAATTTTTAAGTCATGTTTGGTGCCGATCCGAAAATAAAAATTTTTCGAGTATCAAATCGTTGAAGTACTGCACCAGTTTTCTGAAATTCAAATTATGTTTTAAACAGCGCTTTTTACCTGTATTCCAACTTGATCCCATATAACATGAATTTTCCAGATTTTCCATGTTTTCCACAGACTTTTCCTATTACTATGAAATTTTTTTAAAAATTTTAATGGATTTTCCTCGATTTTTCATGCAAGTTTTCATAATTGTTGAAGAGAAAGTATTGATGCCAGTAGGACGGAAAAAAATGATTCCGCACAGCTTATAAAACTTTTTGTCTTAAAATTTTCCGGAAAAGTCGGAAAATTCCGGCAATTTTAGGAAAAATTTCCAGAAAATTGGAAAATTTTGCATTTTTCCTGAAACGGATTTATCACTAATCAAATTTGTAGCGAATTTTCAAATGATTTTTCCTGATTTTCCGGGTTTTCCATGGAAATTTCCGGTTGAAATTTTGATAGAATTTTAGCTCGCTGCGATGACGAAAAGTGGGTCTACGAGAGTGTCGAAAATAGTAAGAAAGAAATATATACATAAATAAATAGACAGACAAATTCGTGTACGAGTTAAAGGGAATGGCCTCAAAAATAGAGCTAACCCATCGTTCATTTTGAAGTGCTGAACAAACTGGACATATTGTGAATGCAGACCATTACTGTGAGCAATTGGATCGAGTAAATCAATCTTTAATTGAAAAGTGTCCATTGATTGTCAACAGAAAAGGCGTTATTCTGTATGCAACATGATAATGCAAGACCACACTGCGCAAGACGAACCCTGAAAAAATTAATGAATTGGGGTGAGAGGTGCTGCCTGACCGACCATTCCCGCCCGACATTGCATCATCGGATTTCCATTTATTCTGATCCTTACAACACTTTCTATGTGACAAAAAATTTGGATTATATCCAAAATGCCTTCTCCAAATATTTTGTTCAAAATTCAATTGATTTTTATCGATCCGGCATTGAAAATTTGCATACTACTAGATGGCAAAAGGTTGTTGATAACGTGGGTGATTACATAATTGATTAAAAACAAAAACTTGATAAAAAATTATTTGTTTGAATTTAATGTACAAAAAAAATTACAGTACTTTCTGCCCCCCCCCCCCCCCCCTAATATATATATAGTTAGGAGGGATTTTATGGAAAATACTCGGAATAGGGACAATATCACATGAACTAAGTTACATTTTAAGCCTTTATAAAAAAAAATTGTTCTGTGCCAGTTGTTGTTACAAATTGCTTAGACAACGAGCATCTTCGTTGGTCGGGTATATCATATCCTTACCGAAGAAGGCATTTATCCTTGGGGCTTATGAGCTCTAACGACACATTGATACTATACTATACTCTTGAGACAAAAGAGAAGATATAATGGTCACACAGAGAAGATGGTTTAATCATCTGAAGAAGTATTGGACTTGATTATTTTGAATACCAAATAAATCATTTTTGGTCACGATACAGAACCATCGAAACCTTTTCGAGAGCAATTAAAGATGAAAACCGGCACACAAAAAAAAGACCTATTGCTCTTGCATTATTACTGTACATATGTAAACGCAATCTCTTATAGGATTATCATCCAAAAAGTTGACGACAACTTCACCTACGCTATATTATTGATTTGTCCCTTACCAGCGACTTTAATCTCATCTGGATAGAAAAACAAGAATTTACTCAAATAAACTGATCATATTTTGAGGAACTTGTCGACTTGACCTATTCCAATGAAAGCTTTGAAATATCGTTAGAATCAGGGCATATGTGCAAACTTATTAACACATTGACATGGAGATATGACCAGACGTGAATATAGAGAGCTTATTTTGAGCATCGATTATCTTCTGTGTGGAGATATCGTTCTATTGGCCAGATCTAAAAACACCCGATAAAAGATAAACTAAGTCAGCTAAGTAGCAAATGGGGCTGCCGAAGGGCAATTTGATCTTGTAAAATTAAATCTATAAGGGTACGTATACAGCGAGTCGAGCCGGGACGAAGCGAGGCTAGGATAGGCACTTGAGCGAGGCGAGGTGAAGATACACCTCGAGGTGTAGTGTTCACAACAAGGCGTTCAGTTTCTTGGTAGATCGCGAAGTGAGAGCATATAAATTATGTCATCAGATTCGGAAGAAGAAATTTTGTATTTGTCAAGTAGTGCAACTATATATGCCACTTTTCACATAAGTGTACTTTCCGCAGTTTTGCTTGTGACCCGATAAATAACAAACGATTAGAATTTGGAGAGTTCGTCATTTACACATGTATATGAAGATTTACATTATACTGATCCTCATATATTCTTCCAGTATATAAGAATGAGTTAGGAACCCTTCGATTATATCAAATAAAAAACCTATCCGAATATGCCAGTTATCAAAATTAGCGCGCTGCACCTTGTGAAAAAATGAAAAATTTCATTCTCGAGCGAGATACCTCGAGGTGTCTCGCCACATCGCGCGCTGACACAGCGTTGTTATGAACACTCTCATAGTACAGCGTGCAATCATTTTATTTCTTCAACTCTTGATATAGCCTCGCCTCGCCCAGCCTCACTTCGCTTTGCACGTACCCTAAGACACACCAGGAACGGCGCGGAACAGCGCAGCACGGCAAAATTGTTGCCAAGCGACAATTTTAGAGATTACTCAAAAATACAATTTTCTTATTTATTCGCAATAAGTTCGTGCAACTCGTCAAATTCGGCTTTTGGCATTAAGTATTCATAGAATTGATGCTCATCATTTTTCTCTGCTTTTCTTCAACCAGAGCTACTAATAACAGATCTTCTTCATCGGAACTAGGATAAATTTGGAAAAAATCTTATGTGAACACCCTATTTTGCCGCATGGTGCCGCGCCAAGCCGTACTGTGTCGCACTGCTCCAGATGTGACCACAGCTTCATCTAAACATTCTTCTGCTACTTGATTTTATTAAGGCGTTCGACTCCATGAATTACTCTAAATTGCTAGCTAAGTTGGGTAGCAAATTTATTTTCTCTTCATTAGCAATAACCTTCATTAAAAGTTTTCTAAGTGGGCGCACGAGGAGTATATTTCTCTTTTTTCGTGTACCGCAGGGATCCATACTTGGTCCCAAGCTTTTCAGTCTTTATATCAACGATCTCACAGATGTTATCGTAGATGTCTCTGTTCATCTGTATGCTAATTATGTGCAAATTAGTATGCCAGTTGGGATAGTGGAAGATATTTTAAGTGGCATAAATGAGGATCTTAAATGTGTATGTAACTGGTCTGATGAAAAGAATTTAGCACTCAAACCCAATAAAAAATCGAATTGCCTGGCAATCTATAGGCAAGATATTTATGAAAACGCTTTACCACCGATCTATTTGAATGATAATGTGAATTCTGTGAAGGGTTTTGGGCTTCATCTCAACTAAAAAATGTTTCTGTTGTGATTATGTAAGTGTTACACTAAGGAAAATATAAGTGGACAAACATTTTAGAATTTATTATTGAATAAAGTTGTAACAAAATAAAAATAAAAAAACAGCAAGGAATATTACGTGGGCCAGTAGAACAGCTTACATCAGTGCTTAATAAATGTATGCCTGATGTAATACTCACTATTCACTGCCAGTTCAAGAATCAGCTTAGATATTGTGGGATATACTAGCTTGCTAACATTAGGAAAAGAAATCAGTCCACTGAATGCTTCACTTTCAGAGATTTCAACTCTGTATATATGCAGTCCTTACATACTGTACTTATGGAGTTGAACCTAATTATTTTAAACTCTGTCTCAATCGATGATAAAGTTGTAATTTTGGCGAATACTGTACTAGAGCTATTCGAGCGTTTTGTTTCTATTAAGATTGTTAGAAGAAATAATAGGAATCATTGGTTTTCCAATTCTATTGCTAACTTATACAACGGAGAAATAAGGTACATTCTATTTGGAAACAGACACGATCTCTTAGGGATTTTGAACGTTTCAAAGCACTGCTTAATAGTGTTAATACATCTATTTGTAGGGCAGAGTACCAGTATTATCATAAAAAGTTATATACCAATCTCCAATGAAATCCAATCTACCAAAAACTGTGACGTAATCTACGTGAGTTTGGTGCATCGAAATCTGTGACATAAATTTATACCAGCTCAATAATTACCTTATCAGCTACTGTATGCCTGCATCTTCAGTAGTATGTAGGACAAACACTCCGCGACACGATCACAATGAGGCATTTCGTGGAGATGATGCATCGAAAGTTCTTCAAGCTATTAATTCTATAAAGTCAAGTGCGACGGGATCAGACAACATTTCACCACGTTTTGTCAAACTAATAGCCCTTTATATTCTCCCCTCTATTACTCATATTATAAATGCGTGTTTCTCGTCTTCACAATTTCCTGTAAAATGGAAATTGGCCGCTGTCATTCCTATACAAAAAAAAAACAACTAAAATGTTGCGGACCTGAGGATTTTCGTCCCATCAGTATTCTCCCGTTTTTATCTAAGGTAATGGAAAAGATTACGCAAAACCAAACCAAATTGCATCTTATGTCAACATCAAGAATTTTTTGTCGCATGTGCAATCTGTTTTCCGTCCAGGGCATAGCTGATCTTCTTACTATTATCACCTTACAAGATGTATTTTATGGAAAAAATTGTCCACGTTATAGAGTCACAGGGCTACTGGTTTTATCGCGAACTTTTTATCTTATTGGAAGCAGTCCATTAAAGCTGGTAATCATATCTCTTCAGTCTTACCTCTCCGCTCTGGAGTACCACAAGGCTCTATTCTTTGTCCTCTCCTCTTCGCCCTCTATATCAACGATATGACTTCTGTTGCCAGGTACGCTCAAATCCATGTATACACAGATGACGTATAAATCTACCATGCTAGTGATAGTGATTCTCTTGAGTGTATTAGTAATATTAATTACAATTTATTGAAAATAACGGATTGGGCACCTAATAACTTGCTGCTATTGATCCCTGCTAAATGTAAATACGTGTTGCTATTTTCAAGCATAGCTTCGAGACGGGAATGTTACCTCCTATAACACTTAATGGGAGTTCTATAGCTTACGAGTCACTAATCTTGGTATTAAAATAAACAAAACATTAACATGGAACGATCACATTAACTCTTTTGTATCGAAGATTTATGCTTGCATTAGGCACATATTTTACCTCATAAGAAATCAAAAACCCTAGTCATACCGATCCTTGCACTTCGATTCACTATCTTGCTGTAAAAACTTAAAGTTGCCCTCAATTCTGCTGTTCGATATGCATTCAATCTACGCAGATTCGAAAATGTGTCTCATTTAGTCCCGCAAGTATTAGAAATGAGCCTAGCCTGTCCTCGTACCTTCGATTTCGTACATGTCTGTTTCTATTCAAATTGTCAATCTTTGGCTTGCCATCCTATTTACATAATAAGCAGAGACTCCCTCGCAGCTGTATGTTTTTCATTCAAGCCGTTCATTTATGGAATACATTGCCTGATTCCCTTCTTCGGGCCGAGCCGGTGGATTGCTTCAGAGGGGGGTTTTTGTCGCATTTTCATATCAATATATTATGGGCCCTCTCGACAATATAAAGTTTTAATAATAAGTTTTTGTTTTCTATTTGTTTTTGTTTAGTTTTTTTTTGTTTTTTATCTTCATTTTTAATTTTCATTTATTGTAGATATATAATTTGATTTTTGAACTTATAGAATTGAATTTTATTTGCTAGGTACATACAAAAAGAGTTGTATTTTCTTGTTTGTACAGTATCTAATAAATGAGGGGAATTGAATTGAATATACAGAGGTATACAGATGGACGTTCGCGGGACCCACATCATATGAATGTCTGTAGGTATGCACATATAAGGAACTGTACAATTTAACAAAAGATATCGTTTCAAAAGTTTTTCATCTTCTGATTCGTATTGATTTTACCTTTTCACACTTCAAAATACTCGTAATTTCTGTCTAAATTATAATTCCGATGTTTTTTTTTAATTATGATTACCTGCCTTTTTGCTCAGGTTTACAATCTTTGAAGGTTCAAAGGTGACATATATCGACACCTCTGACACCGTCATATTCCAAAATCCTTTACTATATTTTCTTCCTGCCATGCTACATATGTTTGACATCATAGTGTATCCGCTGAACTTGGCTAAATAATATAATAAAAAAAAACATTGAAATCACGTAATAAACTCAGCTATTATAACAGTTAAACGAAGATACACACATAACCTCAGAAAAATTATCTTTGTGTAAAAGAACAAGGCTCGACGAGTGCACGTACATACATATAAATAGTTTGACTTGGTGTGATGTATCAAAACATGGATTTAAATATTTAGAGCCTATCGAAATCTTAATAGACATCTGTTAAAACTTTTATAACAGATAATAGTGTCAAACTTAGTTAAGCTCTTAACTAATATAACAGTTAAGTCCATATGTTATCTTTATAACTAAATTAAAGGTTATTCTATATCTTCAAGAAAAACCTAGCCCATGTTGTGGTTAAGTAAAGCTTCGCCTTACTTGTATAACAACAATAATTATCACTAACTGTTATAATAAATTGAAATTTTCGCTTAGCTTGAATAAATAAAAGGTTATCATATCTTCAAAGAAAACCCAGCCCATGTTGTGGTTAAGTAAAGCTTCGCCTTACTTGTATAACAACAATAATTATCACTAACTGTTATAATAAGATGAAATTTTCGCTTAGCTTGAATAAATAAAAGGTTATTATATCTTCAAGAAAACCCTAGCCCATTGTGGTTAAGTAAAGCTTCGCCTTACTTGTATAACAACAATAACTATCACTAACTGTTATAATAAGATTAAATTTTCGCTTAGCTTGACTAAATAAAAGGTTATTTTATCTTCAAGAAAACCCTAGCCCATTGCCCCATGTTGTGGTTAAGTAAAGCTTCGCCTTACTTGTATAACAGCAATAATCATCACTAACTGTTATAATAAGATGAAATTTTCGCTTAGCTTGACTAAATAAAAGGTTATTATATCTTCAAGAAAAACCTAGCCCATTGCCCCATGTTGTGGTTAAGTAAAGCTTCGCCTTACTTGTATAACAACAATAATCATCACTAACTGTTATAATAAGATGAAATTTTCGCTTAGCTTGACTTAGACTCTCTAATTATTACAAATTTTAAGCATGATACAGAACGCTATTATATCTAGGTATCCACAGTTTACCATTAAATACAAATTTGCGCTAGAACAATCTGAAAAGTTTCCAATACAGCTTGACCCATTTTCTCTATAATCTTTGTACAATACGCGCCATACCGCACTAGCCACAGCCCATTTAATTACCTTCGTTTACAAGGCTTATCTGGATAGTTGCGGATACACATGTAGCTATCTCTATAATAATACCTCCACTACGACAAGCTGAACAGAGCGGACCCTTCACTTATTGAATGCGCACAAAAAATAAATAAATACAAAAAAAATACAAAAAAAAAAAAGCTCATTAAATAGTTATTCCTGTTTCTCGTGAGACCCTAAGCATTGCAGCAAGCAAGCAAGCAAGCACGAGTTGACTTTGGATGTGGCTGAGAGATTCTCTCTGTGGTCGTCGTCGTCGTTATTATTATCTTGTCATTGACCCCGTGCGCATCTTCCCTTTGTATGCGCGTGCTTTGTATACTTTTCTTCTTCTCCTAGCTATTTTACTGCACCTCCTCACTGTCACGACACACAAAAGTATAAAATTAAATAATGACATCGTAAAAAAAAGTAAAAATAAAATTAAGCATTACTCCATAGCCGAAGCCGCGTAAGAAATATACAGGCAAAGACATTTCTAGAAATAGAAAAATGGACAAAGCATCAACCGAACGCAATGCAACAGGTTCGATGCTATTACTCCTGCGGTCTCTGACTGATAAGGCATGAGTCGGTCCAGCTCTAACAAGTTTAATCATTCTTTTCTCATACATTAATATGAAGAGGGGAGCGAGGTAGAAAACGGTTTCCTATATCAAGACCCGACTACTTTGGTAATTTCTTATTCATTGATGAAGATAAATTTCTAGCTAGCAATACCGCTATTATCTTAACGCGCCGTGGCTCCTCTGTCCGACACACTAGCTTTGAAGATCTTCTCCGAAAAATTATTTGTTATGATATTTTTAGGTTATGAAATCTTTATTAGTGGTGGCTGATAAGCGCTGATCTCGTTGCATTCAATGACAATTTTGTAAATCCATTAATTTCGACCTAATTGACATAAAAACTGTTATCAGTTAGTGGGGTATTGATAACAAACTATAGTTTTACTACCTCCTAAAAATTGTATGAAACGATCATTAAATATGATTTCGTAAAACAAAAAAAACAAAAAACCAGAGATATGCGATTGCCTGGAATTAGAGCCGGTTTTAGTAGTAGGCAATCGTTATGAATATTTGAGGACAGCATTATCCCTTCGTTCTTCTAACAATATTCAATATCCTCGATTTGTGGAAGGGTGTTCGTGTACAGGCATTAGCCTCGCATTCACTGCGACCTGAAAGGTCTATTGTGAGTCCCCGTTCAGTTTACTCCCTTTCTAGGTTTATACTGCTAATAAAGTCCAGAACAATTCTGTAATTAAGGTTTCACACGCAGTTTGGTGAAGGAAAAACGTGTTCGAGGTGGAGTAATTTTTTGTTTTTTTGCCAGAGGTTTCGATAAATTTTTTTGCCTGAAGAAGTCCTTGTAGAATTTCACAATAAACTGATTTTTGTTTTGCTCTCCCAGCTTATTAGCTGGGTAGCTCTGAGGTAATACTTTGAAGGGCCACAAAAGGTACTGGTCCAACAAAAGAAGTTTCCGCTCGGCTGTCAGAAATTTCATTCCCTATATGGCTCTCATCTCCAGGTACCCACATGAGAATCACTTTTTTTCTCCTTGATAAAGTTTTAAAGTTTTGCAGACACTCTCAGACTATCATTGACTTGATAGTGTACACCTTTAAGGCCTTGAGAGCAGCTTGACTGTCCGATAGGATATAGATAGTTGAGCCATTTATGGCTCTCGAAATGCAGGTATTGGCGCATTCTTCTATGGCTAATATCTCAGCCTGAAATACGGTGGGGTAGAGTCCAGGGCCTTTGATATATGGCATCTGAGGCCGTATATGCTTAGTCCGACTTCACTGTTTGTTTGTGAACGGTCTGTATACAACACCATTGATCCTTATTGGAAGGACGGTTTAGTGGAATGCCAATGTTATCGGTCTCCCAAGATCACATCAAATGGTCTTACAAAAATTCACCTTGGATGTGATTATATCAGATATTGTAAGTCATTTGCTCGAAGCATAACTGTTTTAAGATACATAAATGACCAACCAGATTATCTGGCCTTAACTGTATCTCCTTTTGCAATTTCCCAGCACTGGAGATTCCTCCTCTTTTCACCTGCAAATACAGGGGTGGAAGGTTTAATAAGGCTTCTATGGCTGCTGTAGGACAGATCTCCATTGCACCAGTTATTCCTAGACAAGCAAACCGCTTAGGTTTTTTAAGCAGAGACTCGGTGTCCTATAAATTAGTTAGCTTGTGCACCTTGCGAGAGCCGCATAGGTGACCATAGGTCGAACAACCATGGTGTACATCCAGTATATCATTTTTGGTTTCAGACCCCATGTGCTGCCAATGAAGAGACGACACGTGTAGAGAGACCGTCACTCTGGACAGATGCGAATTCCAGGTAAGTTTTTTTTATCTATAGTCATCTCTAGAATTTTGACTTCATCTGAAAATATCAATTCGGCGTTATCAAGAAAAGGAGCCGATAGTGTAAGCTTCGTTCTTCTTGTGAACTGAATGATAACCGATTCGTTGGAGTTTATGCTAACGCCTTTGTTTAAACATCACGTGCGGACTTTGGAGTGATTTTTGCATGAGGTGGGATATATAAGTTGATCATGCTTGTGACTATTAGCTCTTCCGCATAGCCTTGTACATTAAATCCCAAACTGGTCAGCTTTACTAGGAAATCATCAATAACAATCGACCACAAGAGTGAAGAAAGGACTCCTCCGTGTGGGCAGCCTTTAGCTGCGGTGATCGTGACCGAACAGTTCCTTAGAGTTGTGTTCAATATTCCAGCAATCAACTCAACCGAGAATTTTTTTTTATAATAGTTACAGCGGTGCAGGCTAATTTTAGGCGAGACCTTATAGCACAATCACAGTTAACCAAATATAACAAGAAAATAAGGGAATGAGAAAATAATGTGTGCTTCAGAAACTATGTAATAAATGTTCAGCTTAAAGCGGCCCATACACGATACAACTGTTGGCCCAACTGTTGTACCAATCTGCGTTGGCATACAACCGTTGTATGGTGTGAGGGCCAATTGTACGTAGCATGCAACGATCGTAAGCTCGGTTGGTTGGTTGGTTGGATGTGCATGCAGATAAACCGCTGTTGTATATGCGACCGTTGTATTGTGTATGTGCTTATTATGCAACCGTTGATCCAATTTCATTATCCGTAAAGTACTGAGATGTACTCAGTATGAAAAGTTAGAAGTTAGAAGAAATCGGTCCAACAGTTGTATCGTATGTGGACTACCATACAACTGTTGGTCCAACTGTTGTACAACAGCCGTTGGACCAACAGTTGAACCGTGTGTGAGCCGCTTAAGCATCTGCAGATTGTTCGACCAAAGAAAACTGAAGCTGGTAAACAGTTCCACATACGCTCAGATTCGAAATAGAAAGATATTCTGAAACTTTTAAACTTTTTACTATAACCTCCTTTGGACATTTCTCACCACCAAAAGCAGTCTAGTCAAAGCATAGACACTAAATTCAAATGACCAGAACTTATCGATGAATACAATAGCTATGTTCTCTTATGTACCTTGTTCTAGAACTCCCGTATACTGGAGAGAACAAATTGTTCTGTTGATTGAAGCGAACTAAATTTGTACTGTTCGCTTCATTTATAAAAATCTTCTATGCCAATGTATGAGGCGTTCTTTTGTGTTTACCTTTTGTTCTGCCCTGTTCTGCGGACACAAAGGAATACAGCTAATGTTTGAAACGTGCAAGCAAAGCTTTAGGTCGTATCATATTCTCTTTAGTCACATTATTTACATTTCAAATTTCTATCCATCTCTTTCTCTCTCGTCTCTCTTTCATTATAAGTTTCCAGATTGCTAAATAAAGATTACTTCTGGCGGTAACATCACAAAATCTTTAAAGGATCATAAACGGTTTTTTTTCTTCCTTTTCTTGGAATGTGTAGCATATCTATGCTACTTACACAAGCAGAGAGACATTATTATACATATGTATGGATGTAAATCTGTAAAGGCTTGTAAATTTTAAATTTCATCTTAAAAGAAACCTAGCTATAAAATTCTTTTTCCATATTCACAAAAAGTTTAGATAGAATTTTATTTCCAACGTGAAAAAAAACAGAGAAAAGGAGCACAAAGGTATTTCGTGCACTTATTAGGGGCTGTCCCTTGATGTCCTATTAATGAGACATAGGTAATGTAAGGTATGTGTTCAACTGACCTTTAAGTAGTAGAGCACAGTGAAAATAGTCTGCCTACCAAGAAATCGACGAAATTCATAAAAGTATTCAGTCGTTTCATGTTGGGCAAATATTATTGTCATGATTTAGAAAAATGTGACCACATATAGGCAGCAACCATAGAGCTTACATTAGGTCTGTTCGCGTACTTAGTTTTGGGACAATGCATTGCAATGAATTTGCACGAACTTACACATTTTCCGTTCGTTTACTTTCTCGTGCAGACAAAATTACACGAGTTTTGCATACGTCACAGCTTCCCCTCTCGCATGAATTTACCCGAAGTTTTTAGTTACTGCACATTTCTTGCAAGGAAAATTGACAGCTGTCATAGGATCGTTCATTTTTGTAATTTTCTGAAAAGTTTTTAAAGCGCAATCAAAATGTCGAATGAAGATAGTTTAAGTATTCAATGCTGTCAGGGACTTTTCAAAACTGCAACAAGTTAAAAAAATAAAACAATACTCATTCGCAAATGTTATTCCACACTTCTTCTTCTTGTTTTTCACGAAGTTGTATGAAAAGCGTTCGTTTACTTTTTCATGCATTTTACATTCTTCCCCCACCACACGAGTAAGTTTTTATCCAGAAAGTTTTTGCACGAGAAGTTCACGAACAGACCTATTATCTCGTACACTTTGAAGGAAAATCTCGTTAAATCCATTAAGGCGAGAAAGCCCTTTAAAAATTTCAGAAATATTAAATAGTTACAGAGTTATCGCAGTTATTCATACCGTATACTAGCGAGTCAGGTAGCCGGAGCGTTTGGGATAGAGCAACCTTTCTTTCACAATACCTTTGTAATATTCTTTTGTCCCATTAGCATTGTCCCACAGCAGCAGATGGAAGATAATCAGCTTTTCGAGGAAGCTGAAGGCTTATTGTATGCGCCTGAAATCGCTGATTGATCGAGAAGTCACTAAATTAAGTTTTTTCGTATTGAAACTTTAAACGCGATTATCTCGAAAGTGCATCTTCAAAAACTGCTGCTGCTGTATATCAAAAAGTTATTGATCGATCTGGATGAAACTTGCAGAGGTTTCTGTCTATAATATTATCGGAAGAATGTACCTAAAGTTTTATAGATATAGCGGAAAAAAATTAATTTTTTGGGGTACAAATGATCGAAAAAGTGGTCGAAAATCTAAAAATTTGATAAACAGCGGACGTCATTTTTTATTTTATAATTTTTTTTTATTTTATAAGTTTATCCTTCCCCTGAACATGTCCGTAATCGATAAATAATTTTCTTGTTTGTTTATGACAGTGTTGGGCGTAATCTGATTGCAGTGTAATTTAATTAATAATTCAATTACAGTTTAGTCAAATTACAAAGTAATCTAATTAAATTGTATTCGATTACATATCAATCAGATTACTTATGAGAGAATATGTAATCTATCAAATGTGTAATCTGTTACAATATAATTAGATTAATTTGTAATTTAATTACATTATAACAGATTACTTTATAGATTACTTAAAAGTAATTAACAATATAATGAAATGAATTGAAAGAAAATAGTATTGTTCTCGTACGAAATTAGTTTTAGGGAGTTTTATGAAGAATTAGAATACAAATATCTTAAATATCTTAAATGTCTTAAATGTAATCACATTAATTAGATTAACATGTAGTGGGATTAACTTGTAATCGATTAATGTGTAATCAGATTAACTTGTAATCACATTACACGTTAATCGATTACATTATGTAATTATGGAAATGGATTACATTAGTAATCTGTTACAAAGTAATCTGATTACAGATTACATGGTTAATTGTAATTGTTAATCATTAATCAGATTACATTTTGCCCAACACTGGTTTATGACCAATAGAAAACAAATTACAGAGGCAGCAGTTTTCGATGTCAAGCAAAATACACCTGGAGGAACTACCCTACAACGCCGCCATTTTCTTAAAAAAAAAAAATATTTTCTACACCTTAGAGCTGTAGCAAAATAGTATTAAAAGTTTAAAATGAAGCCTCATTTTTCGGCGTCTAAAGGGTTTGCTCCCCTTAAGCACACAGGTACTAAGGCTAAATCAACACTGTTGGTGTTTCCTGAAATATTTTCTTCAGTGACCCCAATCATTAAGGGTGTGACTGATTAAAAAACAAAAATTTTTTTTTTTTTGCATAAGTTGCATCCAAATATAGTGCAGAATAGAGAAGCCGTTATATCTCTAAACTCATTTTCTGTTTCCAATATAACGATTAATTTAATCTTAATTGAGCAACGTGTTCGAATTTTATTTGTGATAATCGTATTTGAACTTTTAAACGCGTTTTTCTCAAGACTACGTTTTTCTAACTGGTCTCCACGATATCTCAAAAACGGTTTGACCAATTGCCTTGAAATTTTTACGGTAGATTCGGCACACATCGAGTCATCGAGTTAATTAAAATAATGCAAAACTTCCGAACCGTTTTTTTTTTCGTAACAAAATGATCGAAAAAAATCACGAAATTTGAAAATTAATTTTCAAAAACATCGCAATTATTCAATTTTCAATATTTTCGAATGATTCTAGTTCATTCGATAGCCACAGCTTCATAGATTGAAACGTCGTTTGGTTTTTTGATTTCAGATAAGCCAATTAGCCGGAATCATGGAGACCGTCGACCAACTTTTTTTCGACATGGGTACCTTTGTAGTGGTGCAACACACATTATGATAAATATTTTGGTCTGAAAATATTCTGGCTTACTGCTGAAATGTCAAATAAAATATATAGTAAAAAGTTCAGACATCTACATTTTTATTGTTCGTCAAAACAACATCCCAAAAAAAGGTCAAAAAACAGGAGGTCACACGGGTTAACCCGATGGGAATGTCGATAGCAAGGTCTGGTTCATGAAACTATGTTAGCTGTGAATATAGTAGACACCAAAATTATCAGAGGAAGCGCAGAAAGTAGTCCAAATAGACAAGTTATTTTTCTTAGGGGTGACACTTGATGGCCAACAAACTTACCCGATCTTGAAACTCGTGTTAACGATCCCTTTAATATCTTTAATGCAATGACCCAGTCTACGTTCAATAACCGTAAAAAATAAATAGAGCGCAGTCTCAACCGCTAGTCCCTTCTCCAAACATTTAAAGAAAAATGGGGTGAGATGAATAGAAAATAGATGTAATAAAGTGTTGGTTACGACATAAACGGTATTGTACTGTTGCTACCCTTGCAAGTAGGTAAATTCGCCACCTAAAATCCCTTCCAAATGCATACAATGTCCGCGCCAAATCGTAAGCATTCATTGAAGTATACATAATTGAGTGCCACAAATAAGAAATTTTAGAAATCTTCAGGAACGATATGGACATAAAAAAAATAATAAAAAATATGTCCTGACAAGCGCCATACCATTTAGAAAGTTATGCAATAAATTTATGGTTGTCGCACGAAAAAGAATTCAACGACAACCACATTTTGCAGCTTACATTTTATGATTAAAAAATTAATTAAAAAACAAAAGTGGGATTATAATTTGATGCTGGTATTCGAAAGCAATAGAATAAAAAAATTAATTCAATGATTGTTCTACTCACAAAACTATCCATATTTAATAAATTCCATACCTGAAAGAAAAGAGAGAAAAAATTAGTGATTCTGTTATATTTATGTATATTCAAATAATACACGATTTAAGAAAAAGTATAAATGATCTTTTTAAGTAGGTAACTTTTTCAATTCAAATAAAATCAAAGCATAACACTTTTTCAGGCCCCGGGTACTCAGGTTTATAAGCTGAATACAATCGAACTTCCTGTTTTTATCTTTCAGTATAACAATAGATGGATGAGTGCTCACAGATCACTCACTACAGTAACCAAGATTGACCCTCCAGAAAACGTAAGAACCCGGAAAACTGGATTATAGAATTTATAAAAAAACAAAAAAAAAACAAGAAAACAACAATAAACACATCTATCTAATAAATCAAATAAATCCTTAATGAAGTTATTATGGTGGTCCATAGAGACTTCTCTGGATTCAAAACCAAACGATTACGCTTTGAACAATTATATATCCAGTCCAAGTCAGCATTTATATGTGCGATGCAGTCCTCCGATTGGTCTGCTTAGATAGATCTATACCTCGTCGGCATAAAGATGGATTTGAACATCGCGAATCACATCTGGAAGCCATTTTATGAAAACGCTAAATAGTAGTCGAGCCAGTATTGAACCCTGAGGAGCACCATGCATGAGAGTGCAAACACTAGACAGTATACTATTGACTTTAACTCTCTGGCTGCGATCCGACAAAAACCTGTCACTGTCGATCATGACAATGGCAGAACTACTAAAATTAAAAGATTTTTGAAGTTTCTCTGTAAGTAAGATGTGTAAGATCAACACAGTCGAAAGCTTTGGAAAAATCCAGCAATATCAACGTCGTGAAGTTATCCTGGTCGAGGGCAGCTCTTATGTCAGAAGATACCTTGAGCCCCGGCAGTTTCGCCACTATGGTTTGGACGGAATCCCGATTGCCAACGCGTCAGCAAGTTATTTACTTCGTCATAAGAAAGAATTTATTTGGACATAACCTTTTCTAGCACTTTGGACAGAGAAGATAACAGGCTTATTGGGCGAAAGTCAGTCAAATATTGATGACACCTAGTCACCTAGACAAAAAAAAATTGTAGGGCAGCGGAAGGGGGGAGGGGCTATAATATCAACCGCTTCGGAGTTACAGGATGATTACAAAAATATGCTAGGTTTTCACAAAACACCCTGTATCTGGAAAAGTACAAGGTGTACAGTCGCCGTCAAGAGCTCATTGTATGCAGAACCTTTCCGACGACTGCTCAACTGGCTGCATACTCCTCTCCTCTAAGGATTTATGGTGGTTTAAGCTTAACATTTCATAGAAAGTTTTGCTATGAAATAATTTCATATAGCGAATTTAGTCAAATGAAATTGACTTAGTTTGCTGCCAAATCCGCAGCTCGAGAATTGAGTGGGAAAAATACTTTTACAATCGAAAAATCTGAATTTTGGCGTATATGGCAGGCTTGAACCAAGCCGTACTGATGAGTAAGACGGCTGCTGCTATTACGAAACGCCTGCTTTTTACATAGAAATTTCTTTTTTTAAAAGATTTTTCGATTGTAAAAGAATTTTTTTCCACTAAACATTTCAGATTTTCTAACTTTTTTTTTTTTTTTTTACAAAAAGGTCGATAACATAACTTTTTTTTATAAAAACTGTAAACTGAGGACTCTCCTCTTAAATTTGACCTATTACAGCTATGTACTATCTGTAGCCGTTAAAGAGTTATTAGCTCTTGACCTATTCTCAAAGATAATTTGTTTCCTTAGTGACTGAAAGACGTCATTTAAAAAAAAAATGTCATCTAATTTCGGTATGACTTGAATAGGCTATGAGCTAATAACTGTTTAACGGCTACTAGAGTGTAATAGGTCCAAATTAAAGAGGAGAGTCCACAGTTTACAATTTTTGTAAAAAAAAAAGTTATACTAACCGCCAAGCAAGGTATACGTATAGAAAACAAGGTACATATTACCATTAAAATGTTGACACATTGCAGCTGATAGCCTGTGACGTAATTCTGTTACTAATGTATACACATTTTTATAGAAAAGACAGAGAGAGGAGACAGAGTATTGGGTTCTCTGTACCGTGCTTTCTTATACATTTTCACGATAAGTCGCCGCTAATGGCGGAACGTGGTTCGTAATGGGAATACCTTCTATTCTATATACCTTGACCACCTAGCATATTTTCTTAATCATCCGAAATGGTTGATATGGAAAAAAACCTAATTTAGGGATTTATTTATTTTATTTATTTATTTTGCTAAATGCTAGCTAAATGATTCTTGAGCACGTACAGAACAATTCTTGAAGATTTTTCTAAATTACGAAATATCGAATGGAAATTCAAATTAAAAGTACAGCACATTTTACTGCTCAAAGTGTCCATAGTTGGTGCGATGGGAACACAAATAAATAATATCATTAAAACGCAAGTGTCGAGTTCGTGAATTGAAATTAATTTTCTCAAGCACCAAAGGCAAGTCAATGTCACTCTTGAGAAGTTGAAATACAAAGGTTATATCACATATATTTTCCTACGAGTCTAAGGCGTGGAGTCTATACCTCCATTCGAGTCCTCTTAAGGCAAAAAGTAAGAATCACCTTTGCACGCTCTCAATACGATCGGAGTGATTTTTGTAAGAAATGATACCAGACAGGACTGGCATATTCCAAAATGGGTCTAAAAAAAATGGGAAAACAAACTTCAGTAATATGGATATCATTTAATTCTTTTGCACAGCGCTTTACAAAGCCCTAACATGAAGTTCGGCCTACTAACGATGCGATCAATGTGGGAATTAAAGGTTAGTTTGGAGTCATACAATACCCCCAAGTCACGTATATTATCAACTTTCGAAAGTAGCAACCCATTCGTAACATAGACAACATTCGAAGGGACTCGCTTACGAGAATAAATTATTACCTTATACTTATCACCGTATAAAAAGACACCATTCAACAAGTTTGTCCAGGTCATCCTGCAATTTGAGACAATCGCAATGCAAATCGATAGATTTATACAGTTTTAAATAAACATAGCAAATCATATTCAGTAACTACCGTCATTTATGAATAATATGAAAAGAAGGGGCCCTAAGGGACTACCATGTGGAACACCGGATTAAGCTGCTATTTGTTCAGACAGAGCCGATAACGGCACTGTATACTAAGTTTGCAATCCTTTAAAGTAGGATGGTAACCAAATCAATCTTAACATGAATAAGTAAATAGAATCGGACCGGGTCCTGAACCTTGAGGTACATCATAATTCGAGGATCGTGTATATGTATAATAAAACAAAAAAACTAAGGTCAGTCAATATATGTAGATGAATTCAATTTAAGACTTGTAACTAAAGCAAAAACAAACAACAGGAACACAAAATGCTTTCATTAAAAAAATAAATCAAAATAAGATCGCAAGTCAGATGTGAATGTTATAATAATTATACAAAACTGGTAACTAAGTACACTATCATGGACACTATGATTATATCTGGTCAAAAAGCATTAAATTCAAAAGCAACAACAACAACAGAAAATCCCTAACTGGTTGTACAGCTGTGAATATGCAAGTGGGCGTTTTATATATACCTACTGGCCTAGTAAAATTCTTGTCATAGTTCAAACGTTTGGGCTTAAATAGCTATCTAGATCTATCAAAGTATATAAGTATAAGAAATAATTATTGTTGAACAGAATAAAAAATATCACAAATACATAGGTGTTGGTATATGTATATTTGCCTACTCAAAGGCTCGCGCGCGCTGAGGTACTTCCAGTTTTTCCTCAAATTACTTTATATGATTTAGACCGTTTGCGGTTATAATAAATATTTTCTTTGGTCCACCACGTCCGAGGTTTTGACGGTAGACATTTTATTTTGAAAAAAAAAACATTAATTTACACATAATTTTGCCATGACTTGTGGTTAACTTTTATATCGGTCGGACATGAATCTGATTGCGTTCTCTTGGAAAAGCGCTCTAACCTTTGTTCATATAAATATTCGTTCTATAGCAAATAAAAGCATTATGTTACTTCGCCTGCGCGTATGATATGAATTTCGTTCGTATGGTGTGAATATATTTGTAAAGAAGAAGCCGACAAAAATTATTATTGCTTTGCCTCAGACTTAATGCAAACCGCCGACAAAATGCCATTTCCAGTGGCTTATATATTACGTAGTACGTATACGGTTAGATTGCGCGCAGATTTATGTATATAAAATATATGCGTGCGCACTATAACAATATAATGGCGTGCCTGTCATAACTATCCAGTTTTAGGTGTTTACTGGTATACGAGATGAGCAATTAAAATTTCTTCTCCAGAGAACTTTATATTGGATCTGTCTCCAAAATGAAGTTCTGAGAAGGTGCACGATGTTGAAGTAATCTTGTTTCCATTAAAACATAATAACAAAGCGATGTACAATATAAATGGACCACAATTATCCACCATGTCATATTAGAACGAATCATAAGGGTGTGTCTACTCTTTGCATTATAATCGATATTGATGGAGTCATTTCTGATTGAGGTGACTTGAAGTAGGTGTTAAGTTATTAGGTGATAAGCTTTAGTCTAAATCGATAAAGAACACATCAAGTGTGTGTCACGCGCATTAGTTCTGTTAAACGTATTAGAGGGTAAGTAAATTACGTTAAATTAAGAGCTTCCGCCGTAAAGGCAGCTACTGAACGTTTCGCTCCAACCACCGAGCTCATCAGCAGTTTTTTGTGTGTAACGTGATGTCTTCCAACATACCAATTCAAGACCCCACGTAGCTTTAAGGATGAAGTCGAAGCTCCAGGCTCTTGGATATGAAGTTTTATCTGACTACCTTTTGCTCCTCTCAAAGCAAAATTTGCTCGCGGGAAAAAAAATTAAAATTTTTAGGATATTCAGAAGGAATTATTAGATTTCCTGACATCTAAGGAAAGGAACTTTTTTACAAGCTGAATAAATGACGTTTTCAACAGATGGAGGCAGTTCAAAGAAAACAGGGGCCAATATTTCATTGATTAATCTTAAGTATAAGCTTAAATATAAGAAAAAGTACAATAACATCTTATCAAGCAAAGTTGTGGCATACAAAAGAATATACAGGGTGTTTGGTAAATGAATAAGATGAAGTATACCAGTGGATATTCCTTGGGCTGTCCTGATCACACTTTTAGCCTAAGCCCCTCAATTCTCAGAGTAGAAATATGTAATTTGCATCTTTAAACAGAAGCGGATATTGAGGTAATTCTTTTTTTATTTTAAAGGTCTGTCGACGGAAATATCCCAAGTGTAAAATTTTTACAGGATCAAGGAAAGCCAGAAAGCTGTAGAGGACTACATGGTAAAGCGACGCTCGTCAAATACACGAACTATGTAATGAAAAAAATGAAATATCTATGTGAAAAACGTAAATTTAAGGTAGACAATCCAAAGAATCCATTGGAATACTCCATCATACCTATTTATGTATAAAAAACTGGAGGGAAATTATTACAGTTTAAAATATAATTATACTATGATCGAATAGAAACATTTACATACAATACCTATAAAGGAAAATATTACATGTGGATGAAAGTGACCTAGTCCTATATCAGATCAATAAGAAATTTTTAAAAGGTGTTAGATGAGTTATATGAGAAGGGCAGTTTCTCAGTGCCAAGATTTATTAAACATACAAGAATATGCTTAGATTCGCTATCTCTATACCTATACTCCTAGACCAGAGGTAGAAGGAAGTAACTAATTGTTTGTGCATATAATGAAGCTGCTTAAGAAACAAAATAATAGAAAAAAAATGAAAATAAAAAATAAATCATTTGCATATACGTCTAAAAGAAATCGCATCCTTAGTGGAAAGCAGATAAGCACATCACCAGAGTGCGTAGTCTATTAAGAATTTTGTCCACGCAAGATACGAGACATATCCGTAACATGATATTGTTAAGTTGATCATCACTTTTCGGTTGAGAATTCTGTAATATGCCGAAATTTTGTGTTATGTTACAGTAGATAATGGGCCATCCCACACGAGTATACTTGTATGCAAACAGGTTTTCTGTGGAAGAGGTGACAACAAGATATATCTCTTTGCTTCTTCTCACCTTTTCCCTAGAAAACCGGTATCCATACTGCATCAAAAATACTCGTGTGGTATGGCCCATTGCATTTATCGCTTATACATAGATCACCATCACTTAATCAGTCACCATGTTATCAATTCGATCGAAATGTTTTTATATTGTACGTCATCGAAATATACATAGATCCGACACTCCTGAAGTATATACGGGATATTGTGGATGTTTGGACTAATTAACAAATATACATAGGCCCCAGTAGACAACTTTGTGTAGCTTCTCAGATAATTGATCATGGAGCTGAGAGATTTGATTTAATGTAGGTACTTTGATAATATGTATCTGAATAATTAGTATGATAATGGGGTATTACTTGGATGCAACCATAATATCTGAAAAATTCAATGAAATTTTACGCCTGCTGTACATAATAAAAGGAAAAAAAAAACAAATAGCCATCCCGGCCATCTTCCACGTTTTTCCAAATTAAAACATGACCATAAACTTTGTTGGCGTGGGAGTTTATGTGTTTAGCCTTCTCTACTACACTGAGGAAATTTATTTCTTCGATTTGAGAAAACTATTTTTATTCTGAGTATCGAAGAAATTTGTTCAAGTCATCCTATCCACTTGGGGGTTTGTAGTCAAGTCCTTTTGCTCTTAGACTTGATGGCCAACAGCTATACCTGCTATCTGGACACCTCACTGAATATCTTCTCTATAGTAAAATAGAAGTGCAACATAAGCTTAAAAAGGAAATATCAATTCAATTTGCTAACATTGAAAGGGATACTAAATTTTAAGATCACACCATTTATGAAAGACGTGTTTAAGTCCAAACAATACGAAAGATAAAGAACATCGGCCCAATACGACTGCCTTGTAGTACATCAGAAATGTTATTACTGCGAACAAAACCAATTGATAAAAAATAAAGTATAAAAACCAATATGGGACTGGTTATAAACAAGAGTTTGTCCGGCGTGAAGGTCGGCCTCAGCATTCATTATTGTTATTCATCTAAACACTGCAGGTAAAAAAGTCATACGGCTTACGGAATTATGAATCATTGAAAGAATACGAAGATAGATGGAGATAAAATAAAATAAAAATCTTAATCTGAAAAGAAATCATGAGAATCTCTAACTGAAATTTCACATAATATGAAACAATCTGTCAGATTTTTACAAATATTTTCTTTAAAAACCGCCCACCCCCACATTGTAAATTTTCTAGCTATATAAATTTAAAATTTCGCAAAGTCAAGAAAAAATATAAAAATATAAAATAACGCAACAACGAATAAAAAATGACTCAACGTTTTTTTTTGTTTTTTTTTTTAATCAATGAACGAGACCCAAAAAAGCACGTGAACTGGCTGTCGGGGCACAAGACAGACCAAAAATCGAAAGTTCATTCAAATTTGGTTCAACAGCCGTTGATTATGTTGTCAACAACAAGCACCGAAAATATTACAATACGGTGGCGGTGCATAGAGGCCGCCCGCCGCCTAGGTAGAATGATAACTCGTGCAAGTCAAAACACAAAGTACCTACTTAATTTCGCTAAAATATTAAAATAAATAAAAAATTAAAAAAAAAATACAAATTGAACATGTGCTCGCACACATGATGTGATACATGTATATGTAACAAGTGATAGTGATGTGAGTCTATGGGTGTGCTCTTAGATCTTTTTACATTACTCAGCAAACTCAAAATATGTTATTGGCGCGCTGGGGCGGACTTTGCCATGCAACCCAAGTCTGTATATGCAGTGCACACAACACTTAGCCACATTTGTGTGGATTCACTGTGGCCAGTCCAAAAAATGAATAAAAATAAAATTTTACGACGCACGGTTTCAAAAGAGGTGAATGTCTGCGGTTTCAATTGCACCAAGAAAAAGGAACAAAACGATAATGAGAGGCGAACATCGTACGCGCGAAGCAAGGTAAGAATAAAAATGTAAAAATTGCGCGTAGTTGATGGAATGGTAACACGAAATCGTACCTATTGAGGAAAAAAATAATAATAATAAACAAAATATTTGCAATTGTATAGTGCACATTTTGTGAAGGAATACGTGCGTATCTATGTTTGTACTTGCAACAACAATAGAAAAGATTATTGACTTGGCTTATTGGATTTTCCAATTAGAACTAGTACAACAAATAAATCACCTTATACTCCTCCCTAGACATTACAGATACGTTTGATTATACCTCTGTGATCTCGATAATACACTTGATGGGAAAAACATGATGAGAACATTTTTTTAAAAAGGAAATTTCTTCAAGAAAGAGGGCGTTTCGGATCAGTAGGAACTATATACACTCTTCAGTACGGCTTCATTCCTACCTGCTGTAAACTCTACAGAAAACCAAGGCTGATACCTAGATATGTATGTAACAACTTAGAAAAAATGTTAAATGTGAATCATAATATGCGGCGAAATAATAAGTATTTAATACAGCAAGTTAGGAACCAAGCCGTACTGAAGAGTATGTGGTTCTTGCTGATACGAAATGCACTCTTTTTTTAAGGAATTTCCTTTTTAAAAGATTTTCTTTTTTGAAGGAATTTCCGTTTTAACATTTTTTTTTCTTTTTTTAAGAGTTTTTTGTCACCCGATTCTCGAACTGCAGACTTGTCACTATCATATTGACTAAATTCTATTAAGTACAATGAGTAAATCCCAAGCAATTCTTCCAACATGATATCAAATACTCCTCCTATGTGATAGATACTAGCACCAGTTTGTATTACATGGGAAGGTAACTAAGTTCCGGATTGTAAAAAAAAAAAACAAAAAATAATAAAATAAATAAATCCCAGAGGTGTGAAATTTTCAAAATCGCAAAATGTCTAGAATCCCGTAATACGAAATGCCCAATCGAACTCGAAATGTTGGGGGAAATTTTATACATTCAAAAAATGAAATTCAAAAATTTGTCTAAAGATTATACATAGATATGAAAATTTTATCAAACAAAATGTTGGAGGATAGATTACGTTTGAGCTCTGTGCCGTTCAACTCATGGAGATTCCAGCTCCGAGAAGTAGCTATCAAGTACCCCGACTCTTTTGTTCGCTAGAGTATAGACGTAGGACATTTGGAGAGCACAAGTCAAACTGTTTTGATTTCTTCAGAAACTTTTACAACTTTGACAGAAATTTATTAGGCTCTAGACCCAGTCTCCTAGCACATGGCCCAATAACCCGTTATCACCACTACTAGTTTATTGATATGCACTCCCCCCCCCCCCTAAAGAGGTTTATTGTTTTCTTCTAATTATATACAGGTCATTATTAACTCGCAGTACCTACAACAGATGTCACCATTAACCGCACCGATGATTAACCTTCTTATATAGCGATCGGGATACGATATTGCATTGGATCTATCCATTTTAAAACCCTTTTTTGCTAGCACATCTTCTATCTCATTACTCTCGATATTTCTATTGTCAAGTACCTACCTAGCATACGATCACTTGGTGCTGTATGGAAATTTCTACTAGACTGCGTATTGGCCAACTCCGCGAGGCTTGATTTTACAACCGCAACGTATTAATGGCCGCCTGGCTGTCAGTATACAGGGTATCCCGTATGTGGTCTGGCACCCGAAGGCTATAGATAGGACATGCTTCTGAACGTTACACCCTATGATATGATTTAAAATTTGTTATATAGATAATCGTTGCACTTTTACAAAGATCTATTAATCTGTCCCCTCTCCCTGTTCTGAGGTTTGAACCAACAAAGTTAATATTTCGTAATTATAACTTAGTTTACTTTATTTAACTACTGTTTTTATCAAAAACCACTTCATCCACATCAATTTTTCATATTGAATTTAAGTAAAACGACCTATCACACTCTGTACTCAAAATATAACACTTTCAGCGTTTTTTCTAATACATATCCAACGAAAATGCTTTAAAAAGTTCATTCCCAAAAAATTAATTGCCTACTTTTTGGCATTTATTGAATTTTTTCGCTGAAAGGGTTCCATTTTGGAGGCTTTTTTGGAAGCGAACCTCTTGACTTTAACTTTGTTGGGCCATAACTTCAAAGCGGAGAAGAGGAGAAGAAAAGTTTATAATAGAACAAATCTTAAATCATCAATAATAACGTTCAGAAGCTACCGGGTAATCTATAAAAACACACCCACTCAAATATCTTTAAATCCCGTTATCTCGAAGACCGTTAGGAAAGAAATGGCACAAATTCGATAAACGCTTCTGACATACACAGATCCCCACGCCATCAATTCAAGATTCATATTCTCCAGCACAAATAGAACATCGTTAAAACTTCGTTCAGTCGGAGTCTGAATGCTCAAGAAGTTCAAACACCACATTAACAGACAAAAACATATGGTGACCGCCTGTAGCACCGAAATACATTCACGACTGACAAACAGACAGTACTTACTTCCATAAAGAACGGCACGTGTTGGACGAACAACCTGTCAGCCACTGTGCTTTCTTTCCTAATTCTCTGAAACCAACGATTTCGATGGCAGGGAGCTCTATTACTCACCAGTCTGCAGACCACTGCAAGAGAAAAATTTGGGGACAATAAAATTTTAGTAGATGATGAAACTGGTCGGCACTCAATTGTTTAAAAAAGTAAGTGTGATCGCGAATCTCAATAACGTTCTATCACACAATCTCTACCGAAACCATCCAATTCATTCCATTCAAATAGACGAACACAAGAGTAGTTCTGTGTTCCTGTCCTGATGTTGGACAACATGTTTGACAAGTGTATGGAGAAAAAGCTTTCATATGTGTCACACCAAGTTGGACAACATGTTCGCCGTGTATGGGCAAGTTGGGTAAAGGGGCCCATACACGGTCACGCATATCACGATGTTGTCACGCGGATTTTATCGTGTGTGGGCCTGTTTGCGGTGTGACACGTGTGTCAAGCGGCTGGACGAAAATCAAATTCGTTTGATTTTTAGGGGCGCTGCTACGTGTTCGACAATATATTATAGCGTGTAGGGGTGATTTATGTCACGCAATTCACGTCATTCTTGAATCTTAAGTGAACTGTATTGAAGAAAAGATAGTAGTTAATAGTTCTAGCAGCTCCTGATATGTGTTTCTGTCTTGATGTTGGACAGCGTGTATGACAGTGTGTGGAGAAAAAGCTTTCATGTGTGGCACAACAAGTTGGACAACAAATGTTCACCATGTATGGGCCGCTTTAGAGTTGGTCTCGAGTAGGACAACGATGTTGTCACGCAAATTTGACCATGTGTGTGCCTGTTTGACACGCAGTATGCCAAGCGATTGAACGAAAATCAAGTTAGTTTGATTTTTAGAGGGCGGGGCTATGTGTTTGGCAACATATTGTACCGTGTAAGGCGATTTTTGTCACGCAAACATAATTCTTGAAAGATCTCCATTGAAGTGAAGATAAAAAAATAACGAGTGAAATATAAGTTTTGAAAAGAATTATATCTTCAAAATTTCCACCTGATGCAAAAAATCCAAGTGTGACAGATAAATGCTCGTTTGGAGTGATAGCATCCCTCCTACAAGTATTTTGATTTTGAATAAAAGGGGTTAATAGTTCTAGCAGCTCCTGTCCATTGTAAGGAAAATTTTCAAATCAGCTGAAGATGTTTCCTCTAATTCCTATTAAATATGTGTGAGAATATTAATGTCTTTTTTGAAACCACTCCTTCATCCAAATTGTTTCCGCTTTTTTCCTCTTGAGCTGATGTTGGACAAAAAGTTTGACAAGTGTGTGGAAAATAAAGCTTTCATGTACGACACACCCGACAACATGTTTGCCGTGTATGGGCCACTTTAAAAATTAACACAAAAATCACTGACAAAAAAAAACAGTTTCCTGTTATATATGACTCAATGCCTACTAACCCTGATAATATAGATAAAAATGTAGAAGCCTAGCACATCATGGAGGGGAGGGGGAAGGTGTTTTTTCGCACAGTTTGACAATATCTTTATAACCAAGTTATCAAAAATTTTGAATCCATAAAGCCCATTTAAACGATACCCCACCCCACACGATGCAAAAAAAATATTTTTTTGAGAAGGTCCAACTCACACCCATAAAACAACAAATTTAAAAAACAAAACTTTTCATAAAATATGTATGCGTGACGTCAGCCAAATTAAAATTTCTTCTTCACTTTGTTTTCGAGAAAAACGTCTGACAGGCAGACAGACAAACGGACGCAAGAGCGAAGAGCGATCTTATAAGAATTCCATTTTTTTCCTTCTAAGGTATGGAATCAAAAAAAAAAGTAGAAAAAAAAACACATTTTGTTCTAGAAACCTACCTACTACTTCTGCGTATAACTTTCTTTTTCAACTTGCAGAAAATTTTCAATTTTAAGCAAAAATATGTATGAAGACGGCATCGGTACTCAATAAAAAACATTTTATTCCCAAATTTCTTAAGAAGGTGCCAAGCACATGCATAATGTAGGACCTAAATATTCTCTGTGTGTTGGTGTGTGCGCGTATAATGCATTAATTTACATATAGCCAGGAGACAGAGCTTTTATAAAAGCTTCAGACAACAAAGGCCATTACCCACTATGAACACCTTTCGTAATTGTTTCCAAAATAACAGAGATGATAAGAAAAAATGATTTGAATTTTTGCCCAACCTAAAAAATTTTATGTTGGTTCTGTTGTTGTTGTTGTTACTCGCAATATGTATGTAATGCATGCCTTGAAAAACCTGTACCTCAATAAAAGTAAAATGATGACAAAATCCGAAAAGATATTGAACTAATTTCGCTCCTAATGAGAGAAGACTTAGGAAGAACTTGAAACAGGTTTAAGAAACCTCTGATGCCCTACCACTCTCAACCGAAATACAGTTCAAGGTTTTGTTGAATCAGTCATACCTGTGGAGAGGAGGAGGAGGAGGAGGAGAAGATGGAGTAGGAGGGCCAAATATCCCGCCGCCCTATACATCATTGGAGAAAAATTAACAACTTAGAAAAATCTTAGTTGGAGTCGTCTACAAAATACCAACTTTGTTGTTGTTTTTCGTCTATTATTTTCTGGAGGAAAAATTTCGTCGAGTTGATGTAATCTTGTGACACTAATTTTTATCATCCGAATTGCGAATAGTAGCAATCACCAACATGTGACTATGTATGTACGTGTGTTACTCGATTGCTGTCATTATTTGACGTGTGTACTTTTTTTTTTTTTTACTTTTTTGTGACACAATTGGGTGTATACAAATTTACTCGTCGCACCGTGTAGCAATAATAACAAGATGCAAAAACCGGCGGGGAGACGGAACGGGAAATAGAATTGAAAAATTATCATCGATGAAGATTATACACATCGAGGAACGAATGAAAATAAAACGAAGACGAGTAGAGCAGTGTAGGTTGGTTGTTGGTTCGTTGAAAGCTTTTGGTCATTGACCTATGCCTGGTTGCTTGCTTTAGAGTGGATTGCGTGTATATATATATGAAAACGAATGCACCGCGGACTCAGGCGCATCAGGCAAGGTACCCGCAACAGAATCAGAATCAGCCCATTCCCCATTGCCCCATTCATATATGTATATCTACAACACTACAAAAGTGTGTGTGTGTGTATGTGAAAGACTGCATCGTCGACATATAGTGGTAGCACCATTGCTGCATATGTGTCGTCTCATTATACATTAGGTCAGCGTTCGCAAGCGAGCTTCAAGTTGTGCCTGTGTTGCATTTATTTGTCCCCCTGTGTTACCTCGTGCCCGCCCTACTTCTGTTGTTAAATCAAGGAAAAAATTTAAAAATGTTTAGACTTTATCAGGCAAGCCGGTCAGATCGTAAAGTGGTGGGGGGAAAAGGAATAGGGGAAAGATAAAAAATAAAAACAAAACAAAAAAAAAGATATGGACACGATTTAGAAGTCTAAAGATGCACCACCACACGGGGCGACCAATGCACCGCAGCACACCACACCGGCTAGAATGCTATAGTGGAAAAATCCATCCATTTTCATCCAACCCAGCCGCAGCACCACTAAAAAGCAGCATAAAATATCGAGAAGCGCACCAAAGTCAGCGGGGCGAGCAGACTGGGTAAAAGATGGTAAAATCTTGTTGGAATTTCATCGTCGAATATACATACGAGGATTTAGTATATGCTACAACAACAAAAAACTTGATTAGTGGACGTCTCCTCTTATCGCGATCCTTCATCCCTGAAGAGTAATATGGCATCAGACGAGTCTCGCATTTTTATAGTGCGAGCACAACATGGAATGGATGAACTGTACATACATACTTGGACCGGAGACCTCCGCAATAGTAGTTACATACATATATCTGTACCAGTATTGAATGATATAAATACATCTGTGATCATCATCGTTTGTGATATGCATCGTTGAAATACTTTCCGTACCCCAAAATAGATTTTCTTTTAAAATGTCCATGCATGCCAACCAATAAGTTTGTTAGTTAGCTAGCTAGCATCTTTGTCTATGAGACGAGCTATGTAACTTTCCCCCGTTGTCAACTATTTCTGGTCACACTTTTTCACTATTGACATTTGTCGTCGATCTATCTCAAGATTTTCGTAGCACGGCTGTCAGACTCATGCCAAGAAACGAGTTTTTAATGCTAAACAAACGTCGTTGACGCTGATTATAAACGATAGCGAGTTTGTTTGGTACGTTTCAGGTCCGATAATGGATCTACGAAAATTTAAAAAACAAAAAAAATTTATACATAGTTTTTTTTCCTTTTTCCAGCTGCGCGCGCATATGTAAAATTTTTTTGTAAAAATACACAAATTTCATAAATTTTTCGGAATAAATTGTATAATTTAACAGTGTTAAATGTAATTATTATTATTTTTTTTTTTAAGCGGGTGGATATTCGAGATCTACCTCTACCTGAATGAAGTCTGAGTCTAGCGCATACTAAAGGAAGAGATATTTATGAGAATATTAATATTTTGTATAAAATTCGCAGCATTCGGAAGAATCAAGAAACGCAAGATTTTTACGCAAATTCCCATACAATTTAGGGTGAAGAAAACGTATAAAATATTTTAATTATGATGGTGATTTCGTAAGTCAAACAGGTTTCGCATAAGAGATAGACTATATGAGACAATGCCTCCGATACATATACCAACATATGCATGCATACTTATATCCCACCAAAGACCATATACTTACTAACAAAACTACTAAATTTAATATGATGCTAAAGTTAGAAATTAATGAGGGTGAAATGAATGGAAACACGTCTTTCTATGCTTCTTCTGCGATGTGACTAATTTTCTAAGAATTTATTTTAAGATGAAACTGAAACTTTTCAAGGATTAAGGCCGGAAATTTTAGAAGCTCTTTATCCAAAAATCTATTTTCGAGCAAATGAATCTTGTTGTTTCTGATTTTAATATAGAATAAAAAAAAATGTTATTAACAGCGCAAAAAAGTTTCCTGTTAACCATACTAATAATGATGTCACTAATACAATGACGGATCAATGTATTTATCAGATCCAAATGAAACAACCAAAGATTAGAACTAAACTGATTTCGAGGCTTTACACTTCTGCAGAAGAAGAATTTAAAATGCACAATCAGGATCGATGTCTTCTTCACCTCGAAGAGTTCTCCAAATTCTGGGTTTAAACTCTCTAAGCTATGATCAAAAAATCGAAGGTATCCTTGCAGATCTTCATCAAGAAGCAAAGAACTAGTCTACGTAAAAGTAAACCATAAAAAAATATCAAAATTATATTGGCCATAAAATTCAATGTAATTTCAATACCGACCATACCGCTAGGCCTAGACTCAAACAAACAAAAAATATTATTTTCATACAGAAGGGGTACACCCTAACCACTTAGAGGAGAACATATTTTAACAGAAGCCGCGACAACTACAATAGAATCATAGGGAGTGAATTGAAGGTTGTTGCATAAAATACGTTCCAATGGAGAGCTATGATGGGATGCAAATTCGTTATGGTGAAATATTATTTGATAGCAATAAGGTAGTAAGTTTAGTTGGATAGTGACCAACGATATTCATTGAACGGATAACTTACTCAAAGTTATTTTTGCCGATGGTATTAGGTCGAATCCACCCTTTGATGGGCCTATGCGGACAAAGTAGACTATAAGATAGATAGATAGAGCTGTTTAGTTAGTAGATGTGTATCTAGTTTCTAAAAATCGTGTTTCATCTGCATCAAGAACTTCAAAAGTTCAAACCCCTACAACTGATCAAAATGTGAATAGAATTGTCAGTTTTCTAGGAATACCTACCGGCATAGGGTTACTAACGGTGGGTCTGCCACTGCCCTGGTAGATGGATCAAATTGAGAATTAGTGAATTTATGGAAGTTAGTGAGTGGCTAAGTGTATGAAAGTGAGAGTTTGATCATATGGATGAGGTGAGCCGAACCCCCGGAAGATACAAGCCATGAAGTCGCCGATGACAACGCACATTAAAAGGACTTAACGGCTGCATCTATCGCTTCCATAGAAAAATAAAGTTAAAACAAATTTCAGCAAAATAAAATGTTTTCTTTCTAATTGTTGTAAAAACAAATAGCATCTAGAACAAATTTATGGAAATTATAGCGTTTGAACAAAATACAAGCTACTTTTACATGAAAAATTCCTGCAGTACGAGAAGACAAGAAGACTGTGATGTTCGCCTGCTAACCGGCCCGCTACCCTCTTTTTCATACTTTGTTCATCACTTGTATACTCCGGGGGCTACGGGTGAGCTCTTGTATCAACTAAGCTCTCCGTTATGTAAGACCCATGCTCACATATGTCTCTTGTGTTTGGAGGCCGAGGACGTAAGTGGGGACTGCGTTCCGTAAGCTGGCGGGCTTGCAAAATCTTACCTGGGAATTACAGGCTCCATGCGATCTACGGCTACTACTGCTCTTGAGGTCTTACTTAATCTGGATTACTGGATCTTGTCATTCAGGCAGATGCCGAAAGGGTTGTATATAGATTGCGCTCATGGAGATGTTGGGAGGACAGTCTGGTTTTCTGATTGCTTATTGACGTGTGGAATGGAAGTGCCTTATCGCTATAAAAAATTTCACCGACGGCTCTCTCACTAATGATGGAGCCGGTGCTGATGTTTACTTTCTTGAACCTGACATTGGGATGAGTACTCATTTGGTAGGCATACTTTCCTACCCTATTCACTTGGAAGGCCCACCACTATCTTCTAGGCTGAAGTTTACGCCACCACAATGGCAGAGAAGATAGCCCTTGATATAGAGATTAAGGGAATGGACATTGCTATTCTTTCGGATAGTCAAGCCGCCTTGATGGCTCTGAGTGGCAGTCAAATAACATCTAGGTTACTGGAAGACTGCGAGTCGTCCGTAGATAAGCTGTATATCCACAACAAGGCGTTCCTTCAGTTGGTTCCTCGTCATATGGGATCATGGGGAATGAAAGGACTGATCTTCTGGCTCTGGTTCTTCCTTCCTTGGACCGAAACCCGCTGTATGAGCTACCACCTCATTTATCGAATCTTTCGTTAAACCGAGAGCATCTCTGCGAACCTGAGCAAACATTTTCTTGATGGGCCTAATAGGAATTTTTCTAACTTTCTCTTGGAGCTCGGAAGGAAACAATACAGAACTGTGGTTGGCATCACCGACGCCTACAGCTCACTTCACGCTCATCTAACAAAATAAGGATGAGATTTGTTGACAGCCCTGAGTATCTATCCTGCCTGGAAGAAGAGCCTGAAACAACCGAACACTGCCGAACGCTGTCTGTGTGCTTGTTCGGCCCTTGTCCGGAGCAGGCTGAATACTCTTGGGTCTGCCCTTTCATCTGTAGATCAGCTGAAATGCTTACCTCACCAAGACCTGAAGCGCGTCATTAAGAGGGCAAGAAGATTTTGGTGAGAGAGTTTATAGCAGCCTCCGTGCTTGGAATTTCTCGTCTTCTGCCTATAATAAAACAAAAACAAAAAAAAAATGCTTTCCGTTACTCAGTTAGTAAGCGCGCTCTCGACACGCTCATACAATTTTTCCTTTTAAATAGTTTTCTTTCCACTTTTATATCTTTATAGCTCTTCCTACTTAGCAGATTAGCACAACGGACTACCTGGCCTCCGTGCTTGAGATATTCATCCCCCTCCCCCTGACCTGAAATAAAACAAAAATTACGTTCTATATCTATTCGAAGTTATTGTTAAAAAAGTAGGTGATCGCGAGCATGCATTTGTGGGGGTGGTTTAGATGACCACATAAGTAGCATTTCCGAATCAAAAAATATTCATTAAATTTCTGGCACGACTACCGTGCTGTTCGTTTCCGATAACTCCTTGCAAATCGACAATCATCAACTTCCCTGTCCGTCACCGACAATAAATCCATGCTCATATTTTCAAAATGATTGGAAAATTCGACACGTCTAAAATTCTAAAAGGCCTAACTTTAAAAGTTAAACTAAACACACAGCAATATATTTTGGCCTGTGGAGACTTAGAGACCCATGCTAGTTATATACTTTGGAGACGCAAAAAATCTCTAAAGAGATCAAACTCTAGATTTTTTTGGTTTCCGATCATGTACTTAAAACCAAATAGATGTTCGTATTCGGTTTCCTGTCTCCAAAGTTGGCTAATTTTTTTATCTCAAAGTCTCCAAAATCTATTTGTATGCTCTACTCTATTAGGTAACTGTACTCCAAAAGGAAAATAAGCGAGACCTATCTAAAATCTATTACCGATCTGTGGGTCACGGGTATGGTACCCGGCTATTTTAGCGCAACTCCACACCGAGAGCCGATTATCTAAGCATGCAGTACGTAAACGTCCATACTTTCAAATCCTTAGATAGGTGCACGCAAAAAGCTGCATACATCTCCTATTATAAGGAGGATGTCACTTATGTCATGCTAGACTCAGTTACTCTCTCTCTCTCTCTCTCTCTCTCTCTCTCTCTCTCTCTCTCTCTCTACTCGCTTTATGGGTCACCACAAACTACCACGATGCTTCCATCAATTGGCCTACAATCATGTCGAGGTGTAAAACAAGCAAGCAAGCTTTACAGGGAATGTCGGATACACAAATGGTATGGCAAGGCTGCGTAATCCATAAACCTAATTATAAGGCTATGTTTACTCCCAGTAGATTCTCCATGCAGAATTTTTATAACATAAGACTGTTTGCTCCGTCCGGACTTAATCTTATTTGCACCGAGGTATCAGCGTGGACCACGTGAAAGTTAAGATCCGCCTTTGAGTTTGAAGAGGTTAGAGATTACAGCGAGTAATTTTATAGCTGCTAAAATACTACTAGATTGTACATATATGTGCAGGATTATTCAGAACCCGCACTATCATCAGTTATCAAAAGCTACCTGTGAATCAGCACATAAAGCATACAACCTTTCCATCGCTAACTCCCTTTGCACCGCCACAATGGAGTGGATAATAGAAAAAATTAAAATTACGCTGGAATACGTTGAAGAATGTCCAATATTGTGGTAACGCGAGAGTAATGATTTTAAAAACCGAAGCCGGAGGGTTGCCATCATTTCTAGGAAAAATAATAATTTAACACTGCACCAAAAGAGGAAACAATTAACAAAGATCTGTGGAGATCTAATGTGGAGACCAAACAATATTTCGTGTACAAACTTCGTAGACGTGTCTCTCTAGACACTTTTTATTTAGGACCAGAAACCTATTTTTTTCCAGAAACAAGGGTCTCTTACGGTGTGAACATTTTGGAGACTTTAGTCTTGATAAACGGCAGACTAGAGATCAAAGATCTCTCACCGTGTCTTTATCGTTAAGGTTGCCGGCGATAAAACGCGGTGTTTACGAACTTTAGCAAATGCACATATACAACGAACTATTAAAAAACAAATATGTATGTGGTTGTCATGAGCATACATAGCGGTTCGGACTATTACCAATAGCCTTCCTTATCTATCTAAGCAACAGTAATGACTCAAAAACGAGAATTGTGGTTTTTTCAATATTTGTTCGAACCAATACGAAACCTAGATCTGCTAAAGGCATTGCTTGAATCAGCATAAAATTCCATAAGTCTGGAGGGTTAAAGAGGTGAATGGACAATAGCATGAGGGAAAACCTCTTTATCTCCCTATTTATGGATAAAAACATTCAACAATTCTACTCAAAAAAACGATAAAATTATTATAAATTGTCGTTTAATTATAAAAAACAAAAACTTGAATTATTTCTCCTGATGACTTCCTAGTTGTTGAGATAACAATTTGTAACCCTTCCTTAGTAAAAAAAAAAAACGAATGTCATCACTTACGACGCCAAACGAAACGATACGAGCCAATAAAAGTAGAAAATATGAAAAGGAAATAATGGCAGGCACATAAAAACTATTTTTATTGAGATTATCGCACATCTAGCTATCTCTAGTTGAAAAGACTGGACCTCGTAGTATCACTCTCGAAGTCAAACTCTCGAATGACAAAAACAAAAAGTTGAAATAGTCTCTAAAAATGGATTTGTCGTCGCCTGCACTCTTACTACCCATTTCTTATGTGGCTGCCGGTCCTCTGTCCTGAGTGTGTTTTTCAAAGATGTTTTCATCACTAGCATGGACGCAAAATAAACACTGTCCTCAGTATCCTCCATCCGCGGTGACTCCTCAGTCCTCTCATCTTCCGTATAGTATATACATACTTCTTCCCTGGTTTTATGGAAAATATATGTATATCATAGATTTCGGGTAGCAGCGGTAAAGAGTCTGGAGCTCTACTAGAATCCCATGCTTCCATGCTTTAATGCAGGATCATCCCGTCTAAAACTAGGAAGAATTTAAGGATAGCAACGAAAAATTATTCGAGACTATAATATGATGATAGAAATTGAAAATTTTCCATTTCAAACAGCATCAGCATCACCAGCAGCAGTACCTACAGCTCGATCTCTACCGTCAGTCATAGAACACTGACATTCTGGTTCTTTTCTGGTCTACATTTAATCTGAACCGATACCATCACCTTTTACGGCGAGTCTACCCAAGAAGAACACATATCTATCCATATGTTGTCCCATGCTCATCATAAGAGATAGAGAAATCAGCGGGACACCGATTTCAAACTTTGCCCGAAGAAAGCTTTTCAGGGCTTTTGTGTCGCGAAAATAAAATATGTGGATGCGATGAAATGGAATGGAATTCTGCTTCAAGTCTATCTCTATCTCACACAGTCCCATCTCATCATCCCGTGCAACCCACAATGTCTACACACAAAATTACCAATTTCCTCGTCAGCTCCTCGTCTCCTCCTAAAAATAAAATTCCAAAGCTTAGGGGTTTGGTTGTGGCTCAATCGTTGTTTTCTCACCACTCTGTGGGATGAACGCAACGGTCCGGTCGGTCGGTCGGACGGACGGTCGGTGAGGACATGGAATTGATATGTATCGTTTCTTGTATATAGTAGTCGTCCGTTGTGTAGGGCTCCATTCGATTCGACCGCCTCAAACAGACAAGTTGGGGGTATTTCGTGAACCGTTCAAAATGTTATGGATACGCTTCTATAGCAGGAGGTCGAAATGTGTGTATCTAAAATTATCATAGGCGCGTATTACATCAACAAAAATAACCGCGTTTCTTCCTACATCTATGTAGTAAAACGTATAAGAGCCATTGAAATAGAAAATTCTAAAAATCGTTTTGCACTTGTTACATACACACAAATATATGTATGCATATATGTATACTATCCATACATACATATCTAGCTTAGGGCAAAAAGAAACTGGCTATGGAATGGATATGGAAGATGCAAGAAAAGTGTTGTTGGTGTTGTTCTTGGTTGGTTTAAAGGAGAATTACACGTTTTTTTCTCGTCTTTTATGCGTGTGTGTGTGTGTCTTTATCCTGGATGGAATTCTGGATTTTTACTTGATTTGTTTGTCTTGTGATATTTTAAAATTTAATTTCTTCTGCATTATCTGAGATTTCACTTCACATTTTCATTTGATACTAATAACTAAAAGATTCTCTGCCAATTCGGGCCAACCAACCTACACGGCGTATAGCCTCAAATTGAAAGAAATCGATAAGACTACATGGAACACCTGTAAATCCATTATTCAAAGAAAACCACCACATTAGATAAAGAATCCACACGAGAGTTGGGTACAAATACAAGCGACACACAATATCTCCAAAGGTTGTTCTAATTATTTCTCGCCCCCTTCAACTCGCTCCCTTTCCATTTTCCCCTTTCTTATTTGATGGAATATTTTTCAACGTCTTGAAAACCAACCCATCTTCAGCGAATTTCAAAAAAGGATAACATAGGTGACCAATTGCAAGGATTTCCGATCTCAATCACTTCGAATCTTTAGAAGATTTTTACTAGGTCTAAACTTATGTACAATGTAGAAATTAATCACTTCATCAAGGATTGTCAATTAGGTTCCGGTCTGTAACTACTCATCTGATGACTTGTTGACTTTTCTTATTCTTCTTCCCGCCGTTCAATTTAAGTTATATTGGATGGAGTTAAGTACTTCTGACTGTTTTATAATCAATATCGGTGTACCGCAAGGTTCTGTTCTCTCTCCTACCCTCTTTCTTATTTTTATTATTTATCTTCTAGCTTTTGCTTTCAATCCTATTCATAATTTTACAGACGTTAATTCAACTGGAATTTTTTTACTATGTATAGCTGATTCCCATGGGAATATTATAATTAACAAACGAAGCCACTCAAACGTACTCCAACAGCCGCTAAACCTATTTCCGTTGATGGAGAAGTTATGTCGAACTTACCATCTCTAAAAATCTTAGGCATTAAAATATTCAACAATCTTAGTTAGTCCGATCATATTTTTGGTATTGCTAAAAACGCGAATTACCCGGGCTTCCTGCAAAGATGCAAGAAATATTTTACTTCATCAGACTTGGCGCAAATCTATAAATCCCATATCAGTCCTAGATTAGAATATAATTCCCGTACTTGGGTAGGGGCTGGACGCATTGTTCGTGTTAGATAAAGTCCAAAAAAAGGCCTTCCGGCTTATTGGCGGTGACATATCAATGGCAACTATTGATTCCCTAGAGCGCCGGCGTAATGTCGGTTATCAATCTCTTTTTTTTCGCTACTTCTATGGCTATTGCTCTGACGAAATTTCTGGCCTGATTCCTTGTGGAATTCTTCCTATGCGAACCATACGCGCTGTGATTCAAACTCACCCACCCATCCTTGAAGTCAAGTTCGACCATACTGTGAAATTCCGCAGGAATCCTTCATAAGCAGAACAGTACGAATGTGGAACAGTTTGCCATCTTCTGTTTTCCCCGTCAGCTATAAGTCGGAAATATTCAAGCGTAATGCACACCGTTACCTCCTTGGCGCAACTCAGTAATCCTCAATTCCCTGCCCCTTCTTCCTCTCCTGCCAAGGCTGTGCTGCGGTATCATAGGGTATTCCCAGAGCTTTGGCAACATCATAAAAAAAATCGTAGTCTTCACAAAGACTAAAATCGTTGCTAGAGATATTTCTAAGGCTTTTGATAAAAAAATCTGAAGTCCTCCTCTTCTATTTTGGATTGAAAATTTCTCACTCAGTCGTTGAATAAGGGTTGTTATAATAGATGGCATAATTTCCACATATCATTGTTTCATAGCATTAATATTACCAGAACAGCAAGTTGCCAAAGCACCTTCGACATATCTTTTCAACAAGTTCTAGATGCATCAGTCAGACCTACGGAAAACGGGATGTTGGTATACAATGCTCATATTTGTACAAAACATAGTACCTATACAGTCTTATTGGGGATGAGACAATAACATCCCATATCGACCTGTTAGAGTACTGTCGCAATGTAAATTATCCAGTTTTAAGTCAATCCTTGTTGACAACTATTTCATACTGCAAACTGCATCTACCCCATCACCCTTTATTATAATTATGCCGGTGCGAATTTTGAACAGTTTATTATCCTCTATCTAACCTCGAGTTCACAATCAGTGAAGAGATGTGACATACATTGCTGCATCTGCCTCTACCTGCACACGTCATAACCCCCTACAGCTATACTATTTGTGCTGCTTGATTCATAGTGTATTATAAGGAATCCGCATAATTACATATTATTATACAACGCTGGGTTCGTTGGGGAGTATAATAGTTAATATACAGGTTAATGTTTTATGCGCCCACACCGGAGCGGCACCAATCATAGTTTGAATAATTCTTAGCTCACTTAGAAGCAGAGCAGCTGAATCAGCTGCAATTTTCATTGCATTTACACAACCACTTGTTCACTTTTATCATAACACCTAGGAAATTGGGAGAACAATTAATTTTAATCCGCGTATTCCTTTTACAAATTCCCAGATGGAAAAATGGTCAGGTCTTTTGGAAGGAATAAATCCATGTCGACACATTCCTTAACTTCTTAAAGGAATGCTTTGAAAGGTAATGCACTTTCAGTGAAGTACTAAATCCTTCCGTAAATTGCCTGCGCTTCAGCAAAAGTAAAAAACTTTTATGACCACCTGTACCTCAATAAAATATTCTTAGAAAATTGCACTTCGAATTTTTCAGAGAGCTGAGTTTTTTAGTTGTTTAATTTTTGAAATTATCTTCCTTTTCCATCCCTAGAAATGATATTAGCATTACTTCCAGAAAACTTCTCAGGAAGGCAAACGCGATTTTACCCATCCATTCTATATTATACTAACCAAAACCTAACTTGAGAAGGCTTTCATCTGCGGACATACATGTAGAAAATATATACAGGGTGTCCCGTATGTGGTCTGGCACCCGAAGGCTACGGATAGGTCATGCTTAGACAAACAAAAATTGTATGGGAGGGGGAGGGGAAATCGTAACGGTTTCCGAGAAAACGGGTCTTTAAAATATGTGGGTATGTTTTTATAGATCACCCTGTAACTTCTGAATGTTACACCCTCTGATGATGATTTAACTTTGGTAGATAGATAATCGTTGGACCTTTCCAATGGTCTACGCATTTTTTCACTCACCCTTAAAGTTTTGATGTTATGGCTCAACAAAGTTAAAATTTCAGAATTTTTACTCGTTGTTTTTTATTTAAGTACTATTTTTATCAAAAAACTCGTCATCAATATCAATTTTTCATATTAGATTTAAGAAGCCCAAAGCCTTAGCTTTAAAATGACTTACCACACTCTGTACTGAAAATGTAACCCTTTCTGCGTTTTTTGTACTTTTTCTGAAGCATCTCCAGCGAAAATGGCTGAAAAGGTCATTTCCAAAAGATAATTGCCTACTTTCCGGCACTTATTGAATTTTTTCACCCATTTTCGCTGTATATGCTTAAGAAAAAGTGCAAAAAACGGAAAAAGGGCTACATTTTCGGTACAGAGTGTGGTAAGTCATTTTAAAGCTAAGGTTTTGGGCTTCTCAAATCTAATATGAAAAATTGATATTGATGACGAGTTTTTTGATAAAAATAGTACTTAAATAAAAAACAACGAGTAAAAATTCCGAAATTTTAACTTTGTTGAGCCATAACATCAAAACTTTAAGGGTGAGTGAAAAAATGTGTAGACCATTGGAAAGGACCAACGATTATCTATCTACCAATGTTTAAATTATCTTCATAGGGCGTAACGTTCAGAAGTTACAGGGTGATCTATAAAAACATACCCAAATATCGTAAAGTCCCGTTATCTCGGAAACCGTTACGATTTCCCCTCCCCCACCGATACAATTTTTTGTTCGTTTAAGCAAGACCTATCCGTAACCTTCGGGTGCCAGACCACATACGGGACACCCTGTATGAAGAAATATATATGTAGAAAACATATACGAGGAATTATGCCTCCAAATCTACCAAAAAGAATACTTCTGTACGCAATGATTGTAGGTATGCTTCCATTTCCCACTGAGTTAATACTTCACAACAATTCAGCATGCCTTTGAGTCAATATAACATAAAACAAAAAAACAAATTCATCCTCATAAAATATCAACAACGTGATGAACCAAACAAAACAAATGACGCTGATACCTTTTGGGAAGGTCAAATCTTGTTAATCTTTGCAAGAGGCCAAGAGGCACTTATATTTCCATATGGGGCACTAAAAATTTTTATTTGTGTAATGCAGGTAAACACAAATTTTTCCGATTTAGAAAATTTACTTGAAAATTTCTCCTTACAATTTTCATGCTCTATTAGTGGCCGACAATAGTTCTCAAAAGAGTTGGATTGGTTCATGGTTTACGAGTGTGTAGGTAAACATAAAAATATTACATTTGACCATGACGTAATTAGAGAAATGTACAACAACAAAAAATACAAGGTCCAAATGCCGACACAAACAACAACAACAACACTACTACGGCCATCGCATTTAATTTTTCATAGAAATTTACTTGAAATTTTTTTTTTCAATTTTTATGATTTCATAGCGAGAGTACAGTCAAAAAATAACATAATGCAGATCTACAGAGAAGCATAAATTTTTTTCTTAGGAATTTCTTCAGAATTCGTAGGTATATGCACTAAATTGGAAACAGCTTGCGTGTGCTTAGGTTCTGTGAGTGATCGGGTCATGCACTAACTTGTATAACATTTCATGTGGGACCAATTTCGTTGACAGGGGTGGAACAATTGTCTCAATTTTAAGTTTAATTTTTGCTTATTAATATTACAAGCTCAAAAAATTCCAAATACATTCGAAATTATTATTTTGATTGTAAACTTATCTCATACAACATCAATTACTCCTTACACAGGATTTTTAAGGAAATAAAATTAAGCAATTTTTGTTTGCACAACCCTAAAAAAATAGGTATGGGGGCAGAGAAAGGATTACAAATTTTGTATTACCATCTATTTTTATATTATATAGGTTTTCATTTGGAAAATCCACTGTATTATGGTGGATTTTGTATAGAACTTATTATTTGAAGTTCAGCTGAATTAGTTTTTTTATTTTGGTTTAAAATTTTAGGTAGATATAAAAAATTTAAGATTTTTAAAATGAAACAAATCGGGTAACACTTTCGTAGGGCTGCTATAAAAAAAAGGGGAATGCACATTTTAGGCCGACACCTCCAGAAATGAGAGATGTCTCAAACGATGTATTATGATACTCCGAACATATTTTATTAACAATGTTTATTTCAATTCAGCGGGTTGAAACTTGGGGGTGGGGGTGTCAAAGTTCTATCTAGTACATTTTGGAAAATCTAGTACAGAATCAAATTCCTTAGGTCCTGAGAAGAAGTTTGAGTACCCACACTCTTATACTACTTTATTTATATGATTTATAGCCATCCCCATGCTAACTCATTCCCTCTTTTTAATTCCAACTGAGGTACTAGATTTTTCGCTCTTTAGATCGAATCTAACTCTTTAGGGTTATTTCGGATCGAAAAACGGGTTTCACTGTTCGCCTCAGCTCATTACCAGCTACAATTCGTAGAAGAAAACTTTTCTCTGCATACTTTTATGGTGTGGGTAGGAGGAACCCCCGGGGGATGGTTCCAAATCCGGCATGTTGCATATCAAATTAAAGGTCTCGCCGAGTACTATCGAGTGGTGTACTTTTTTCCCGATTCAGAAAGCTTTTTCGGGACGTTTTAGCTATTAGTGCTCTTTTGTGAACATTTTTCTCATAAGAAGTCATTTTCCACGACTCACCTATTCCGCGCAATCACGAAAAGTAGAAAAGTCCACTTTTTCACCCCAGAAAGTCGCTCAAGAGAATTGAAATAAACATTGTTAATAAAATGTGTGCAGCGTATCATAATGCATCGTTTAAAACATCACTCATGTCTGGAGGTGTCGGGCTTATATAGTTGTATGAAAAGTGGGCATTCCCCTTTCATTCGTCACTATATTTGAACACTACCTGAGAACGCGTCGATGTAGAGATCTGAAATTTTTTGCACGACGTTTTCATAAATATAGCAAACAAAATTTCAAAAATGAACTAAAACGGGTAAGCCCTCTTGGTGTTGCTATATAAAAATTGTGGTTTTCTACGTACAGTGATGGCCAAAAATATGGAAACCAAACGCCTTTACGTCTTACTTTACGCCAAAATGGAAAAAGATTTTTTATTAAAAAACACCATAAATTTTGAACAACATATCGTAAATGATTGTCATGGTACAAAAAAATACAAATTTTTATTATAGTATGAATATAAAGTTAAAGAAAATTAAAAGATCAACAATTTGACAAAAGCATGAAAACTCAGAAAAGAAGTCAAATTAATTATAAAAAGAAATACATGGGATTGGTTTTTTTTTTTCCTAGAAAATTGTCCATTTAAATAATTTTTGGCTTTACTTTGTACCGCATCGTTTTGACGTTATCAATTCATGACATCTTCGTGGCAATCTTCGCACTAATTTTTTACATTACTCTCGTTTTACCACTTCTCACAGCTCAGTAGTGTTTTTAATGAATACCTTAAGGGCCCTTATACCACGTTTCACGTCATCTCATATATTCTCTATGGCGTTGAGGTCAGGATAGGGTTGTTGGTCGAACTCGAAGCAGGCGGTTCGATGCTTGAAAGTCGAACCCTTCGAAGCATGAACGTATTGCCGAAACTTCGAAGCATGAACTTTTCCTGGTGTCTGCTCTGCAGTATTAAGTTAAATTAAAATATTCGGAATGACTCGAAATAGTTTTGGAATAGTTTAAGGAACGTCGAGTTTTTCGGGGAATAAGTCTTTTGGTTATCATAGGAATATATAAATATATTTTATTATATGTATGGTATAAAACGCAAAAGCTTTTACGCTAATTTCACACTCTTCTTGTTTTGTTTTCAACTAAAATTTGCCACACTTACACAACTTGGATAAAAATACACTTTTAGAACTTCATATAACATAAAATCAATACGGCAGCTCCAAAATGGTGGACGAATTATACCACTTTAACGGTTACAGATAGCACATAGGATGTACTATGTCAAATTAAAGAAGACAGTATACAGTTTACAGTTTTTTTTAAAAAAAAAAGTTATGTTAGCGACCTTTTTGCAAAAAAAAAGAAAAAATAGAGATCAAATTAAGAAAAAAGGTGGTAAGAAAATTCTAAAATTTTAGTTTAGACAACCATAACTCTTGAGATGAGATGGGTGTGGGGGTTGGTTGAGCAGCCGTTGGAAAGGCTATGAAGTTCTGCATACAATGAGCTCTTAACTGTGACCGTAGCCCTGTACTTTTTAAGATAACAGGGTGTTTTATGAAAAACTAGCTTTTTTATGCATCACCCTGTAACTTCTAAACGGTTGATATTTCCCCTGCCATACAATTTTTTGTTTATGTAGGTGAGTACTACCACCTCCTGCTCTATTGACCTCCTAGGCAGAAACACTCTGTATACTTATCAATAATAAGTAATATCTATCTCGGACGAGTTAATTCGATAATCCAAAATATATTTAACAAAAGGCGCACAGTTAACCTTCCGTCGTAATTCCAATTGAGATAAACCCAAAAATAAACATCTTACAGAATATGAAGGTAAATTATCATATCAGTAGTTGCATTTGTAAAGCGCAAATCTAGTTAAGCTTTTCTAAATTGATTCAAAACGTTCCATATTAACCTTGTAGTAGGGGCCACCAAATGGCACATACATATTCTTCAATAGATCTCATCTAAGTGAAGTAGAGAACTTTAAGAATGTGACCATATATGAAGTCTTTAAAATTATACGATAAACGATGAAATGTCATAGTTTTTCATTTACTAACGTTAACCGTAGAACACCAATCAGACGGACTATTAAGATCACGTTGTAGGAGTGCGCAATCATCCACAGAATTGACTTTTAAAAACATTTTCAAATCATCAGCAAACATCATACATTTAGTAAATTTGAAACTTCCGACTACCTATATTGTTAATAAAAAGTAAGAAAAGCAGAGGATCTAAGTGGCTACCTTGAGGCACACCAGAATCAGCGTTAATCTATCTGGAGAGGATCCTACCAATGTTGACATATTGTTTACGATCACTCAGATAGGATTCAATCCATTTTTAAAAAATATGAGTGAAAGCAAAGTAGTTATAGGTACTAAGTTTACATAAAAGAAGAGAAATATTAGTTCTATCAAATGTTTTAGATAAATCCTTGTACCGGGCAGGCATTCACCTAGGACATCGTAAGAATTGGTCTTAGACCAGTTCTAATTTTTTTCCTTGTTTTAAATTAACTTAAAAATTCGAAGAAAGTACATTGTATAATTTTTGTCAGGCATACATACATACTAAATGTATGCTCCGATACGAATGAAAAAAATTGATTTAAAAAAAACAAAAACAAACAAAAAACTATTATTCTAATTAACATAAAACTCATAAGAAAATGTTTCTTTACAATCGCATTTTATGATTAATTAAAAGTGAAATAACGTTCCTTCTATGCTTTTTTTTCTTCTTTTATTCACACAATTAATTAAAAACAATTTAAAATCAAATGATAATGATTCCTACCTACCTACCTACCTACCTATATACCTATACCTGCCTTGATGAAAAGATTTGGAAAATGTTAAAAAAGAGAAAATCTTGCATCAATCAGGATCAATCAACTCCCACATTCTCGAAATTTCCAATTTGATTATATGCCATAAACAAAATGATTTAAAAATTTCGAAGGTCATCAATGGAATCCTATTGGGTACCTATAGGTGTATATGTAGTTACCTACTATACTATTTTCAAAATTTTATAACCGCACTAAAAACTTCTTCAAAACTGCTGTGCTAATGCCCACTCTAGTGAATCGTCTCAGGTCTAGAAAACGATTATAGAAGGCACCACAGCGAACAAACTGACTAAATTAACACAAAAACGACCTGCAGTTTTTCATTCTCAGAAATGCGGTCTAAAATTTTACTGAAGATTTAGGAAGATCGGGTCTATGGGTAATTAACTATATGAGACTTGTGCGAGACATATGGATATGGATGTATGTAAAAATTGACGTATGTACATTTGCTCGGTTTCAGTTTATATATGTACCTATATAAATATATATAAAACCCTTTGACTAATTTTCAAATATTTCGTTGGAAAATCCATTGAAAAGGGTTAAAACGTACAACTCAAAGTAGGATTAGAGTTTTTGGAAAAGCAGAAATTGACCATATTTCTGTATTAGAGTATGCCGTGCTGCGTCATGCTAGGTAAGCTCTCGTAAATATTTTAACTTACCCATATGAAAGTAACAAACCAGAGAATACCTAACCTAGATAATCCCAGCAGTAATATTACTATAGAAAAACAGTCAAGGTAATAAGGGAAAAAAGTGTTGGTTTTGTTGAGTGTACCTCTACCTACAGGAATTATGCAGTTTGGAAGTGAGATCATAAAATTGAAAGATTTCGAATAAGATCATTTCTGGTATGCTCTTATGCAGTTGTAGAAAGTTGTATAATTTCACTGTTAGCACTTAAATTAGATTTTAGTATTTGGGAATTCAAAGAAAAAACTTTTAATGATAAAGTCTTAAGTCTGGAATGTGTTAATGAATGCATTTCAGAGACACCACCACGTAACTAAATTGCATCTCCATTAAGGTGAAATAAGGTAATGCTCTTTCGATAGATACCATACAGCCAAAAACTTCAAAGAAAGTTCTTCAGTTTGGATAGGTAAGATGAGAGTTATTTTGACCCTGCTTGGTGCTAAATTTACGTCTTCTGTTAATACCAGTGTACCTACCTACATATAGTTGGGTAATTTTAAAATATTTATGAAAGTGGACGACTCTCGAGAGTATAAATCTCTACCAGTGAGTGTATGTATAATGAACATAAGATGAATTCCAATTTCCACTAGACATGTTTCCAGACTCAGACAGCAAAAACTTGAACATTGCGTACACGTAGATTCTTCAAAATTTCTTTGAATACACCCTCACCTAAACTTGGTTTATAGAATGAATAGAACAGCAAAAGAGGGGCAGGGCGCACCCACCAAAAGGTGAATCTCATGAAAATCATTAGATGTAAAAAGCTCTTCAATGGTAGGTACCTACGTACGCAGTGACTGGATTACTTTCAAAAGGGGTCTCATTGTTGAAATAGGCAAGATAGGCAGTGTCTGTAGGATGTGTACAATGTCTTTCTATGGTCTATTGTCCTTTTTCGTCATATATGTATATGTTCGTACACGAATTGTGACGCTAGATTCTCTGTCCGAAAATAGCTGAGGTGTAATTAATAAAGTTAAACGTTTTTATTTATTTTTTACTCCTCCTGTAAAAATTTTCCTTTCGATTTTTGGGCAAACAACAAATTTTAATTATTGTTTTTCTATATAGGAATGTACTTGGAATGATGTGATAAATGGGAAGAAACTACTTAGAGGAAAGCGCAAAATCAAGTCAAAGATGGGATGGGTGTAATTCAGCATCTTACTTCTGTATTCAGGAAATACATTAATGTAAACAATTTTTTTTTGGAAAAATAAAAAAGCGGTAGAGGATTAAGGAAATTTTTAGTTAGAACATAAACATTATAGGTATGTGATAATATATGTCCAACCTATATTCAAAGAAGATGTGGAACATCATACAAATCTTTCACATGAAACCGTATAAGAGTTACGCTCGGTTTACCGCTGTTCATTCTTGACATCTACACTTCCGTCGTTAGGTATAAAAGGTCGACTGCCGTCAGATTTTAGACGACTGTGATAGTATAAAGACAATCTAAACAAAATCCCCAGCAATTCAAAGGATATATTACCGTGTGTGTGTGTTCGTCCTATATCTAAAATCGTACTCAACCTTAGTTCGTTCTTTTTTGCAGGACACCCAAGCTTTTAGTATCAGGCAATAGGTTGGCCCAAAATAGATATATAGAACTGAACGAAATTAATAGACGTTTTTAGGCTAAACCAAAATGAACGTAAAGAACTTTACGAATTGGAAGGAGACTGAGGTTTACTTCATTGAATAAATAACTAATAAGGAAACGGCATATCGGGTGAAAACGTAAGCATCTCGGCGAAATGTATTAGTGTGCTGTTTGTATTCGTTTCGTCATGGCAATAGTGAAACCGAGAAATTTTGAAGTGGGACATTTTTTATAATCCAAATTGCTATGTAAAATACACAAATTTTTGGCGCCTCCTTATCTTCAGAAAATATTCCGTGTCGTTGCCTATGAAAATTTAAGTGACTTGTCAAGCGAATTTTCAAATAAGTGACCAGCCCTCTTGTCATTTCTCCCCCCGCTCCATGGGTTTGACTGTCATTGAATTGCCTACTCACGTACACTGTATTCGCACGATACCCCGCTTCCTTATTAGTTATTTATTCAATGGGTTTACTTACGGATGATTGACATTTTTGTCCTAAATAGACGTCACATTCCGTACAGGTTTTTATATTGACATTTAATGTTTTCAATTTTAAAAAGTGATAAAACCAAAAAAAAAATAACAAATGAAAGTTGATTTACATAGTTGAAGATTTGTGCTTTTATGGACATTATGTAAAAAACATAAAAAGAATCTAAAGAATAATCTGAAGAAAAATCGGCAACACTTCCAGAAGCAATATCTCGCTTTCTTAGATTCTTACCAGAAGAAGCGACCGCCTGTTTTCACATTCTTCTTCTATGATAAAATAAAATAATGAGACTGGGTCCGATTTCATTAATATTTCATAAAATATCATTGAAAAACAGACATGTCATCCGTACGTAACGAACGACTCTTACCGCACTTTACTTACGTTACTTTGAAATTTAAACTTATAACGAAAGCTTTCTTATCAACTCTTAAGGTTTATCAATGGTGTGGTATACAGACGGTTCAAAAACGAACAGTGGAGTCGGACTGGGCGTATACGGCCCCAGATGCCATATATCAAAGGCCCTGGGCTCTACCCCTACCGTATTCCAGGCCGAGGTATTGGCCATAGAAGAATGCGCCAATACCTGCATTAAAAGAGCCATAAATGGCTCAACTATTAATATTCTCTCGGACAGTCAAGCTGCCCTCAAGGCCTTAAAGTCCTACACCATCAAGTCAGGGATAGTCTGGGAGTGTCTACAAACCCTAAAAGATTTATCAAGAGGAAACAAAGTTATCCTCATGTGGGTACCTGGACATGAGGGCCATAAAGGCAACGAAATTGCTGATGGCCTAGCCAAAAGAGGAGCGGAAACTCCCTTTGTCGGACCGGAGCCATTCTGTGGCACCTCAAAGTGCTACCTCAAAGCTGCCCTAAATAACTGGGAGAACAAACAAAAATCCCTATACTGGGAAAGGCTACAAAGACTTCGTCAGGCAAAAAAGTTTATCGACACCTCTGGAGGAAAAACAAAGGTTCTATTACTTCTCAAGAAAGCAGAGCTCAAAATAATTACAGAACTCTTCTCAGGCCATTGCCCCTTGAGGTATCACCTTAACAAGATGGGCTTGGCTGAGACTTCATCCTGCCGCTTTTGCCAGGATGCTCATGAAACCTCGGAGCACCTGCTCTGCAACTGCGAAGCATTGACCAGGCGGAGACTACTCCATCTCGAACATGCTTTTCCTACACCTAACTACGTACGGAACCTCAATCCCAGAAAGATCCGAGACTTTATTAACAGTCTGAACCTAGAAAGGGAATAAATTCAACGGGGACTCACAATAGATCTTTTAGATCGCGGTGATTGCGAGGCTGACGCCTACACACCCCTCTACGAATCTAATCTAATCTAACTCTTAAGGTTTGTTTTTGTACGTCTGTTTTATTTAAATGACACGTTCACCTTATATACAAGTAACTTTACTTACGTATACGTCAATCAATTTTGGGCCAGCCAATAGCCGCGCTGACAATCAGTTCCCTTAGCGGGAACTGAATGAACAGTTGATGGAAAAATATAGCGTAAAGGAAATGAATGGTATTTTTTTTCCTTGTCTATTCTCTACATCGAACATTTCCGAACGAATCAACCAATTTATACTTGCGATGAACATAATGATTGCTACTTGACTTTTAAAAAACTTGATTTCTTCCATATAATAAGGTTTGAACAAATCAAATCAACTTTTTAAAAAATACAATTATCAAAACGTGTCGAACATTCTTGGAGCATAGGTTTCAAACAGTAATGGAGGACCACTGTTTTGTGAATGTCAGATGATTGCACGTTAAAGGTTCTACCATTTATGCTTATTGTGTTATAAGGTAGCTTGCTTCAGAAAGTTCGTCAGGAAACCAAAAGTGAAGTGGGATATGTGAACAAACATTAATAAAGATTATCTTGAACCGCCTACTGGGAATTACATTGAACTTAAGGATTACCTACTATTTTTTGTTAGTAGGACTTACTAAGGCATTTTTATCTGCATATTTCATTATCTTAGCCTTATCCGTGCAGATTTTGGGACATTTACCTTATCTAAGACTAGCAATTTCAAGGTCCATTAAATGAATACATAGTTGTAAAATATTGAGATAACAAACATCAGAAACATATGTTATCTGCTTAGAACTTTCATTCCTGACTGGATATGCTGTCTAGTCTACCCAAAAATAATCATGCCCAGAATACAAATCATCCGACCATAATCCATAAAATCCCTTCAATATTTTTCAGTCTCTAATAATCTCATTCTCCATTTATCCAACTATTTTGACATTTTTTTTTTCTTCACGGTAGCATTGTCCCGCCATTGACGCGACGCGCCGCCGCGACACTGCCACTGTAAATTTCACTGGAATTTATTGGAATTTAAAATTCCGCCAAGTTAGAAGAAAGCGAAATCAGCAAGAATAAATGGCAGGCATAGGAAGGAGGCAGGAGTGTATGCAATTTTCTCATAATAAATTGTTTGACAACGTGCGTCTGGAATTGCACGGATATATATATTATTCTGCTATTATACACCACATTCATTCCACCTTCCACCCCACAATCCACTCCCAAGATACCCCTCGCTTATAATAGCAGCAGAGCTTCAGTAACCATATATGTATGTAGTCAGTCAGGCTATAAAGGCTACCATTTTTGAACACTTTCCCATCACCTCCTTTTCCGTTTGTTGTTGGTGTTGTTGTTGCTGTACTATCGTCGTCCCTTATCAAATACTTGTGCACATATCTATGTATATGTATATATAATATACACACGTGCAAGTTTCAAGTTGCATTGCAGCAGCAGCAGCTTTTCAAAGGCGTTTTGTAATTATATTTTTTGAGGAGTTGTGAAAATCTCAAGAGCCGAGAGTATAAAATTATTGTGTCGAGCCAGCAATGTAGAGTAGTTATATGTAGGTATATGTGTGTACAATTCATACACTCACACACATATATATATATATATGTTTGTAAGACGGTATATCGAGGCTGGGTTGGGCTATGCTGCTCCAGTGCCAGGCATTTTGATGAGGAGAAAACACAAAAGCGAAAAGTGAAGTAAGCCAAGAGGTCTTTTTTTTTTTTGCTATACACGAAAAGGAAAAAAATAAGGAACAACAACTGCTGATGGAAGGCAAGCAATCCCGCCCGCTTCTATGGTTTACCTGCCTGACAGCCTGCCTACCTTGCTGCTGCTTGTCATGATATCTTTTGTCTCTTGGATCAAAAGATTCATTCATGAAAATACTGGAAAAACTTAGTATACCCACTTTTATCCGGGATTAATCAAGAGGCAAAGAAATAAAGATTCCATCAATCAAACCAATAATGGCAATCCGTCTCAATATTGTTGCGTAATTACAATAAGTACTACATGCAAGCTGCGCGCATGTATCAACAATAGTCGCGACATTAAACGCGGGATCCTTTTCTAAGGTGATTGCCCATCAGCGACAGTGTAATGATTACAAAAATTGTTTCAAAGCGTATAGGTACTAATGCCTCAAAAAAAAAAAATAACATAAAAGACATAAAACAAATGTCTTCTCTGTTTTCCAGGTAACAACATCAGCAGCACGATTCAAGCAGAACAAAAAACAAAAAAAAAAAACAAAGTAATTCTAGTCCCTTCTTCTTAGGTTATATACTCGTACCTTAGAAACCGTACGACCCAACCGGTTTTCGTACACAAAAAAGCACAAGGTGTATACCCCGGTCTTACGAGCATATGTGGAAAATAACTATACCTACTATACCGCAATACCAAGAAAATAGAAAAGCATACAAGAGTTGTTAAGAAGAGATGGTGAAAAAAAAACAAGAAGAAGAAGAAGCAAAAAAACGCTTTTCTTTGAATACCCCTGTGCTCTCCTACTATCCAGTATCCACTTATCTTTTTTTTTTTTTAACAAGAAGCAACACTTTTTTTTTTTTTGTATTTCCAGCCGAATACACTTAAGAGGTAGGCCTTATCGCATTATCAAGATGAGATCAGATGAGTATGGGAAAATGCAGGCAAGCATGCGCAGTAATAAAGCAGGTGAAGTTCTAGTTTTTTTTTTGTTTTTTTTTTTGCTTGCTTGATGTTTAGAGAGTAAATCAAATCTTATTCAAAATTTTAAGACTTCAAAATAAATATTTACCTGCTTAAGCAAATAATTTAAGCGTATATACAACTACTACACTGTTAATTGTGGGCATATTATTCTTCTATGATTGAGATGTGAAGAATTTAATGAGTTTGGTGGAGAGGAGGGGAGGGCGGTACTCTTTGAAGTCTTAACAGAGAGCTATTTGATTTAGAGATTTATACCATTTATAAACACTAAGGATCCTTGAAAATTACAGTAATATATACAGTTTCTATCTTAGACAAACTTTAAGTTTCTCTATCGTAGGTTTGTTGTCACTAAGAATGACATACACCACGCCACTTACAAGAGAATTCTGAGAAATCTGATTAACTGCAAGATTAAAGTTGCTAAGCTCAAACATTTCGATAAGAAATAGTAATAATTCACCGTATGAAAAAGCTGTGGAATTATCTAAAATAAATACTGCGTGCATAAAAATAACTGCTCTAATCCCCAATCAAACCCAGGATTCCGATATCCTGAATGCACAATTTAGTTCCGTAAGCTCCTCGAACAGCTCTTCTTCCATAGCGACTAATGATTACACTCTTAATGGATTTAGTTTCTGTAGTGTTGGTCCAGAGGAGGAGGTATACAAGGCATTTTATGGTATAAAATCTAAAGCCATAGGATCTGACAATAAACTATGCCTCGAAAATTTATAAAGATTCTTTTACACATCTTTAACTCATAACTGACGAAGTCCGCATTTCTTCACACCGTAGTATTACCTGTTGCAAAATCCTCCTCTCCCAATACTCCTTCAGATTTTCGGCCTATTAGTATACAGATGGGCTACCTCTCTAAGGCGCTAGAAAAACTAATATGTGAAAATTAGAGTAATATTTCATAAGTCACTCACTTCTCACGCAATGTAAATCCGAATATCGGAACCACTGCAATTGTGAGATTGCTCTCTTGAGGATTACAATAGACCCACGTCTGCCACTTAATAGACAAGAATTCTTCCTATGCGTAACACACACGCGCTGTAGCCCCAGCTCAACCTCATACCCTTGAAGTGAAATTCGGCCGTACAGTGAACTTCCGTGAATCCCTCATAAGCAGAACAGTACGAATGTAGAACAGTCTTCCATCCTCTGTTCCCAATCCCCCAAAGCTAGGGGACATAAATATTCAAGCGTAATGCGAACCGTCACCTACTTGTCTCAAGCCAATAATCGTCAATTCCCCACCCCTTCTTTCATTCCTGCCAAATCTGTGGTACGGCATCATACGGTATCCTCTGAGCTTTGGCAACATTAAAAAAAAAATGTTCGCTAAATTTGCTACTTGTCTCTGTTGCATTTTTCGAAAGCAGCATAAGCTATTTTTGGATAGAGGCTCTGAGAGATACAAACTCTCAGTAGGGTTGTCATTCAACAAATTTACAGTTTCCTATCGGAACGCACGCACAGCAGGTAAAAAAAGTGCAGAGCTCTTTATCTACAACTGCTACTGTAAAATCGGATGTTCCTCAGGGCTCTATATTGGGACCCCTCTTATTTTGTGCATTTGTCAATGACTTACCGGAAGTAATTCAAAGCTCGAGCATTCAGATGTATGCAAATGACGTCCAATTCTAACTATATATGTATTTAGGCCAGTCGGTCTCGTTGAGAACTGCGTTTCTAGACTTAATGATGACTTATAGGTACCGAGTTTACCATTGGACTATAAGTGACTTTCTTGACTTGATTGTTGCGCCAACTGGAGTCGATACACCTGATTTTCTCATCATCGTTCTCAACAATAACCCTCTGGTTCGAGTATACAAAACTAAAAACTTTTGAATGATGCTTAACAGTAGCATGTCTTGTTGCAATCACACATCAAAACGCTGTCTTACAAAATGTTTATGATACGCTTAGAAGGTTTTGGATTTTTGCTGCGCTCCCCCAATCACTAATAAAAGCTATCGTCCCAACATTTTTCACATTTAATAATTTTATATACGCTTTCATGGATTTTTCTTGGTCCAACAAAATTAATGTCTCGTTCAATGACTGTATAAAAGGTTTGTTTAGATCACTTCGTATCAGTGCTCATTACTAGAGCTTTACCTTAGCAAGATCATTATGCTTCTTTCATAAATTAATTCAGATTAAGGAGCTTACCTTTTTAACGCATTTATAGCTTGTTCTTTGCGCTCAACAAGACATCTTGACTTACTAGTTTCACTATTCTAAATTGGTCTAATTGGCGAACGTTCCTTCTTTGTTCAAGACATCCGTCTATGAAATTCATTACCCGCTGATTTTCAGCGTTTTTGAGCTCGTTTGGTGTGTTCAGGAGGTGTTTCTTTCAGTATCTCACCTTTAATGACTTTTCGTAGATATTATGTGTGCTCTCACTTGACTTTTATTTTCTATGTAGGTTCTGTAGACTTTTGTTTGTTGTTTTGTTTATCATTTTTATTGTATTTTTTTCTTTTTATCCTGTTTTCAATTTTATGGTTATTTTAATTTAAAGTTTATTAAATAACGTGTTGTTGTATTTATTTGCCAATCCTTGTAATTTGTTTTTATGGTACAAACTGAAAACATCGTTTTTTTAGATCTTGTACTCTGCTACAAATAAAGTATTGTATATTGTAAGGGAACCCAGGACGGAACGGGGTAGTTAATTTTGTTTACAATTTGGGAGATTTGGACAGAAATAACACCAATATTTGTAATATTTGTACGTTTATGTACATCTTCCTCTATAAAGAAACTTAAGCTAAACTAATGTAAATTAATAATTATTATCCAAAATCAGTGTCTGAAAAAAAGAAGAAAATTTCCCATTGTGCCCCACCCCCGGGGTACAATGGGAAATGCACCCTGGGCACAATGGGGTACCAATTATTGGCAGAGTTCATGATAAATAAAAACTGCCTATTAATCTGAGATGTACAAATATTAGCGGGGGCGAAATGGGGTATACCCCATTGAGCTCCGACGTAATGTTCTTTGAAACACGAGTATTATGGCCGTTATACTTGTTAGCCTTGAGTTATCACTAAACTTTTAATCAGTGAAAGTATAGTATGTTGAATCAAAAATGTAATGTAAATTTTCGAATAAAGAATAGTGTATAGTGTAAGTACCTTGGTGTCGCAGATCGAAAATTGGAGTTTGCATGCTTTTTTCTTGGCCTTCGATAAAATCCAAACTAAGCACTTTCTCTCGCTGACAGCAATCACTCTATATAGCGCAGCACAGCGAATTGAAAGCTGTGTATGAAGGTGGGGCGTCTCTGTCGTCCATAGCGAGCACCCCACCCCTTTCCCAACTCGCTCTGGTACCCCGTTCTACACCGGATTCCCCTATACATAAGTATGTGTAAGATATGGAAAGCGAATTGTTTAAAATTTTCTATCTCATCATGTTCTGATTAAATTGAAAAGATCAACAAGAACATAAAATAAGAATTTTATTTGGGAGGAGAAGTAAAAGAGAGAAGAGAGTGGGCTCATAAGGGATCATTTGGTTCGAAAGACAGGGACAAGTATTTATTAATCGAATATATTTTTACCCGAAAGTAGGTCATATACCACTTCTACACTTCGCCAACTAGGGTACATGCCTAGTTACGGCAACTTCCGATATCTAAGGCCTGTAGTTTCAACTGTATAAATTATAGCCCATAAGTTAGACATATCGAAAACTCTGGCCACCCTAGACAGATTTAGGTTGAAGGTTAGTGTCCCAATCTCACACGAAATATAGTGAAGATTGCTTCGAAACAGGGAGAAATCTCTTAAGTCAGCCTAGTTAGTTGAATGCTGGAATGGAAGTCCTTTAGTATAACATATCGATAGTTCTCAAACATATGCGAAGGAATTCTGCACTATAGCTTCAGAGATGGGAGATATGCTAGATAATAATTCAGAATTTCGGGTATAGGTACAACATCACTAGCGTCAGCAGGTGATTATAATAGTTAGATTGAAAGTTGCAGTAATGCAATAGTCCAAATAAAAGGCAGCATTTTCAATAAGTTCCATATCACCAAAGGTTTAAAGCTGGCGTCATATTGGTAAATTTATTTTGTAATGTACTTTCTTTCATATCTCGTCTGTATCAATCTGTCTCACTCACACTGCATGCAATGACTCCCCGTCTCACTCAAACTAGAATCTTAAAATTACGGTCTTACGGCAAGCTTTGGGTACACTAGAATCATTTTTAGTAGGTGAAAAAAAAACTTTCGAAACTGGGTTTCTTGAAGAAAAAACATTTTTTTTTCCGTAATCTAAGAAATATTGTAGCAAGTGTTATACCATTTTAGAATCCTTATTAAATGCGTCAACTTTTAAAGTTACTTGCCTAACTGGCGTAGGACATTTTTTTTTTTCGTTACAGTCAGTTAAAGTTGTGTGAAATATTAATTTTCTATTCTTGGTTCGGCAAAATGTGATATTTTCTTCCAAGCTGGAACAGTTGGCTTAGAATTTAAAGCAACAGGTTACATAAGCACTATTCGAGATTACATAAGAAAAATAAAATTGAAAAAAAAGTAAAGATTTGTAGCAACAGGAGCTAAAAAACCATCACAGGGTGTACATTTTCTCGAAATCAACAGAAATGTCTATAATTTGAAAAATACATGACTTAGATTTTTTTCTTTTATATTTTTCTGGTAACTGTTATGATTTGGTCTATCACCCGATTCCGGTTTGACGTCGACTTACCGGACACCCTGTATAAAAGGATCACAATACACACCGCACTCTGAGGCTTCAAATATTATGTAAAATTTTTCAGGGAATGATCCAATTTTAAGTGCCCTGTGTGTGTGTGGGGAGATTCCTTGGTTTATCTCGGAGTCCAACATAACACCACCAAATATATAATAAGTACAGATGCTCTTTATGTCAATCATAGCATACACCCAGCAATTTTAAAACTCATACCTTGTGGGAATATGATTGATTTCCAGGCCCGGACATGTAGACTCAGGGCTTCTAGGCGGTTAACAGAGTCAGTTTTCATTTATTTAAGGTACATCGACTTTAGAAAATAAACTAGTGTACATTACTTTGCCTCCCTTTAGATAGAAAGATAGATAGATCAAGAATTGATTTTTCTTTAGAAATATCACAAATAAGTACGAAATTATATGCAAATAAAGCTCGTTGCGTGTAAGCATACACTTAGATTGCCATGAGACGAGCTTTATTATCTACAAAGGAACGAACTACCTCACTATAGTCCACAGAGACAGACTGCATTATTTCTGAGTCTATGTACAGCACAGTGCGTGAATTGTGCCTAACCTCTTCTGTGGTGGATCTTAAATATTTCTTCACAAGTTTTAGCACTGAAAACCACCGTTCTGCAGAGCAGTTTTACCCTGGTGTACAGAACAACATCCTGAGCGATACTTACATATTTGGATAAATGTTCAAAAAGCATTTTTCCAGGATGTATTTGTGTAACTCCATGGCTGATAATTGTTTTTCCTGTATAACCACAGCGGACGACAAATGAACTTGCAGGTATAGACACTCGTTTCCTAAATTCCCATCTAAATCTCCTATAGATAGAAGGCTTTCAAGTTCCGTGCGAAGCTGTGTAGCTTCATGAGAAAGTCAAATTTTTTACTCAAGTTCTCGTAAGCAGAACCACGTCTTTGTAGTTCTGCAATCAACTTGTCGATAATGATGTTGAAAACGGTAACTCTGAGTCTGTCCCTGCTGGATAGTGCCACTTCGATCATGTTTCCTTTTACTTCATCAATTGAGAATTTGCCACCCTACTTTGCCTATTTGTAAATCCACCCCTGTATGTAGGAACAAAAAGTGAATTAGAATTTTTTTTTAATGTCCGCTTTTGTATGTACTCCATACTATTTCGGCCCCTGGCGGGACCCCCTACAACTAGGCAAATGCCTAGTTTGCCTAGGCAGTATTTCACCCTTGTTGAAATTTCGGGGTTCTTGGACGGAAAAAAGCTGAGCCGAATTTCTATTTTTTTTTAAACTTCGTATAATGCTCGAAAAGTTCACTCCATTCTCACTAAACATCACGGTTCAGGGTCGTGGAAAATCGTCTAAACTTAACTTTATATATACAGATACTTTTATATGATTTTCTGCTAGAAATATATGTAGTAGATATGTATATGTATACCTAACCCACCTAGATTAGATTATTTCTGTAATTTCAAACCAAAGTATTAATTTTCAACCATAAACTCTTCTCAGGTATAATGGACACATCCTCAGACTTTATTATTTTACGAATTTAAGTAAAACTCTATTTCTGTGTAGGTACAAATCTCAAGTTTAAAGTAGCCAAACAAATTCCAACTAAATTCTAATCGCCTTTTGTTGTTATAAGAATTAAAAAATAAAAATACAAAAAAATAAATCGCAAAACCTCGTATTGAATTACAATCTCTCCATGTAATGGCATAAGTCAACAAACAAAAACAAACAAAATTCCTAAAGAAAAAACAGAAATAAAAGGGGGGGCAGGTAAAAGCGAAACAAAGCAGATGCACCACAGTACTTATACCGCTGTACTACGGTGACGGCGGCAGCGGTAGCGGCACCGTCAGAATTCACTCTCATTGCTTTGCACTGGTGAAATGAAAAACATGACAAAACATAGCCGCGAGAAAAATACAAGAAAAAAAAAGCAGTTATCACGTAACAACAGTCGACATTAAAGCTTAATGGTGTTCAGCAGTCAAAGCACGACGCGACATCATATCGTACCGTACTGTAGTTCGCAACGCCACCGCACCCTGCATTGCCGCCTCCCCCCTTTCGCTTACACCCACTCACTATTACTTTACTTTGCTTGTATATATACATATGTATATCGGAAAAGCCGTAACCGTAACCTTGTCTCGACGTTCGAACGATGAGGAGTAGAAGCGTAGTCAGCGTCACTCCTCATTATAGCGGCAGAGACCCCCCCCCCCCCCCCCCGGCCACCTTGATTTGAAATCGACTGAATCAACTGATTTTGCCGCGATTAAATTCATTTTCTCCTCAATGCCATTGCCAAAATTACGTGAACCCACCACCGCATAGAAAACGAGCTTTTTTTTGCGCCAATGTTATTTATATTGCGCGTAAAGCTGGCTTTGGGTTTTTTTTTTGTTCTCGATACCCAATCCAATGTCGCACTCCGCGCTCGCCACCTCCCGTCAATCACCCTCGTTGAAGTTGAACTCTGCTGAGGTTGTAATTTTGTAAACAGTTCAATGTGCCGAAACACTCGCAGTCGCTGCTATATACATGCACATACACACACATACATACATAGCTAGCAAGCATCAACAATACCGAAAATAAGCAAAAACAGTCTCCTCTAGATAACTTGCTCCTCCTACCGCGCACTGACAATTGAACGTCATCATTCAACCGCGACACCACAAAAAGTTTAATTTCATCTGGAGTACATCAATAATCACTTGCCTTACCTTGCCGCCCACCGCCCGCCAGTGCCAATGAAAACAACAATTAGAGTAAAGTGAGCAATGACACTTTTCATATTTACCGGAGTGGCGGAGGGAAGGTGAGGGGGGGGGGGGGGGGAAATAAAAGTCAGAGCACGTTGCCTAATTAACAAAATCATCATCGAACAAAGCTCTCGAAATAATGAGAAACAAAAGTGAAAAGCTCACTTGGTTGGACTAAAATTCTCGCTGTCGATTGTCTAGTGTTAGCTAGCGCGCACCTGTTTGAGGTGAGCACCACGACGACATTCCTTTCCAAACAACCGATGCGATACCGTGAGACGACGACTATTTATATTCGCGATTACGCAATTTTTTTTCTCTCCTATGTTGAGTAATTCGCGAAATTGCTAAACAGATAGGCCATTGACGCGGTAGACTATCATCATCCGTTGCTTGGACTATCTTGTTTACAAGGTCCATGGTAGTGTAGGGGTGTAGATGTAACCGGGATACAGATAGTTAAGCATCACGTTCTTCCGTAGTAAAGGTCAATGCAGATTGCTCTGCAAATTAATTTTAAAAATGCATTATTATTATGATGCACATCATCGCGCACCATGGACCACTGACTGTATACAGGTAAAGTTTGTTTTGGGCCTTAACCCCATTGCATGTTTGTATGTATGTATTCCCAACGGTTACAGCATTTCACACCTACGACCTACAACCTGGTATAGTTGGGCCACAGGCACAGAGCGTCGTCAATTTCACAGCCAAGCCATTTTAATTGGTTCATCATTTTAGAAAGAACTTCTAACACACGAGTACCATTGGGAATCGTTGTTCATTTGAACTTTGATAATACACGGCACCATATCCTCTCACTTATTCATACGTAGTTACCGCATCTCTAAGCTGGGCGTGTTATATAATTTTAATAGAAACTATGCCGTTATGATGGCTTCAATTAGTCGCAGAAACTAGCTGGGGATGCGCTATAGGTGGAAGAGTAGGAAAGTACTAGAAAAAATTGATAAAAAAATTCCTTACTGGTTTTTCCTTTGGGTATACATATTCAGGTGAATCCAGTAAGACAACGTAATCTCTTAACTTGTTTCCATTATATATGTGGGAACAGATGAAAAATTCATCAGCTTCATCGTCTTTTCATTATAAAATGTAATCACATTTAGACAAAAAGTTAAGAATTTAGTGGACTGTAACTTGAGCAATGAGCAAAACAAATCAGAAAAAGAAGTTAGTAAACAAAAACAGATCCTACTTCAAAATCGCTAAAAATTCCAAATATGATGATTAGGAAATGGAGGATGAAGAAGTACCACATGCAAATATCATGGATATGTACGAATTGCTTTAGTTCAATCGAAGTTGTATCTTGACATAAATAGGATTCAATTCGTAGGTAATCTTCGTTCGAGAACCAATTAAAAGTTTATCAAATAAATACAACAGAGCGCTGCCTGTCTAGGTGCTCTTCGAACAACACCAACGGCAGCAATGGAGACTATACTCCGGCTCTGGCCCACATTAATATCCATGCGAAATATATAACTGTCAAAAGTGGACTAAGGCTTAGAGAGTCGTTTTGCTAACTAGATAACAGCAGACCAGGGGACTGTATACGGGAAGCTAGGGACTACATTGTAGTGTATACCAAACAGAGGTTTTCGCTATTTGCAAAAGCAACGCCAGGCTGCTGGTTACAACTTATGAAATACCAAGCGATCCTAGTTATCCAAGCTGCAATCAAAGCTCTAAACTTGTGAGTACCTACCATTAGACAGCGCCTAGTGCAACTGTGTCGGTGTGAGCTCAGAAAATTAGATGCTAATCACAGTTATTTTCTGTTGAGTGTATGGTCACAGTCACATATGTACCTGGAAACAAGACAGCTAATGCTCTGTTCATAAAAGGTTCTACTATGAATATATGTCTAGCGAAGGATTCCGTAAGGTCGGCCCTTAAAATCAGTGAAGAAGCTTATAGATGTACTACAGGCCTGTAAGCTGGCATATCTCAGATGGAGCGAACTGACCACATGCGCAAATTCAAGACAGCTTTGGCCCGAGATATGTCTTAGAAGGACCGAATCTATGCTGAAGAGGAACCGGAATAATGTGCGTAATCTTACTGCAGTCATCACAGGAACAATGTCTCTTTGGCAAACATGCATAGCGCATACAAGCTCCATACAATGACTACTGTTGAAGCTGTATGGACGAAGAAGAGGTTAACAACGTTCAGTACCTGCTGTGCGAATGTTACAACCTTGGTAAGCGTAGGAGGAATACGCTTAGTAGCTAATCCTTTTGTGAACTGGGGGGGGGGGGGGGTTGGTTGACAGACAAAGAGTAAGAATTGGAGTACCTGGTAAGATTTTAACTCTTATGGTTGGCTTCAGCGCACCCCCTATTCCAGTGCCATCTTTACGCATGGGCCCGCGCCCAGGGCCCCGTGGTCCATGGGCCCCTACGATAATAGACCAACCAATGATTAATTCTTTAACCAGTAAGAAAACCTATTACCAGCTAATTTGGCTGTTAAGAGTTTGGCTACTGAAAGTAGACCGTGGGATTTATTCCAGCTTCTGTACATGCATGCCATGGCAACGAATTTTCATACATACAAAGTAATAGTAAAGAGTGAATGTGTTTGCAGTCCCGTATTATTTAAATTTCCGAAATTTTTTCATGGTATACTTTCAGTAGCCAACCTCAATTTATTTGGTAATTAGCGAAAATTTGTATACTGTTGGTTCATGTTAAGCCTAACGTGCATTGGAGACTTTTTGTCACACAAATTTTCGACCACTGTCGCCGTGGGCTAGTTTAGTACGCACCAGTGAATAATTGTCACCCAAAAAACTCATGTTTTATGTCATCATTTATCAATATAAATTCCGAAGAGACAGTTTGATATATGCATTTGTCATAAGGATATAGAAAACATCAACGCTATTGGGCTCTACCAATTTGGAGAGAAAGGGTGCTTAAAGGAAAATTTCACTTATGTAATGTTTGATGAACTGTGATCCTGTCCTGAAAAATTCTATGAATATTTCCGTATGAGTGTTGAAAGCTTTGATAATTTACTACAGATCTTGAAACCTGCTATAACTTATCAAAGTACCATTATGCGATCATTAATTGAACCCGAAGATGGACTTGCTGTAACTCGTATATCTAAAAACACTTTCATGGATATTTTTTTCTACATTTTTATCTTCAAATTGCTATCAGAGTATTCCTTCAAATTTTTGTTGTATAGTGGTGGTATCATTTGTACTAGGTACTTGTATTATTGCTTTATTTTTTATATCTTCCTCTCACACTATCGTTGCAGCAGACATTTAATACAAAGATGCGTAGGATTTTTTCTAGCTCTATACAAAGTCTCCCAAAACAATGGTAAACAAGCCACGACAAAAATGTTGCCAATGCGTGCACATCCATATAAATGTGAAGGCTCGATGATAGTTTCGTCACCCAAGCTAGCCGGAATAACCAAAAAGTGATGTTGCTGTCATGTCACTTTATACGTTCATTTACATTAGAGCCTCATGAAATTATCGGTGGTGACAAAAAGTCTCCAATGCACAATAGGACTTAACAAACTTTACGTTATTAGTCCTGTTGATAACCCACCAAAGTATTTTAGAAAATAATTTCTGTTAGCGGGTCCACATATCCTAAAGTGCTAAAGACGGTCATTCTCAAAGGTAGGATCCCAATAAGTTGGCATCACAATGGAACTTAAATGATCTAATTGTAAATGTGGCTGATCGTACATGCCAATGTAACCTAATCTAACTTAACCTACCAAAAATAAAATAAAACTGTAAAATGGGGAAAATGACAATGACAATTTTAATTTGTATGAACTCGATGTGCTCATCAGTCGATTCCATGATAAGCAATCCATAGAGTCGGCTCCATTTGCACTACAGGATCAAATCTCAAAGTTTATTTAATCAGTGTTCGACAACAATGTGTCCAAATTCGATAGATAATGTAAAATAAATGCTAGTCCCTTGCACATGTATACTGCCCCTACCACATCTATTCATAGGTACAAGAACTGTAAAGTAAATAATTACCATATAATTACAATTACTGCATAATTGTAATTGCAATTGAAAGTTTTTAAATCGTGACAATCTTAATTGAAAAATTTTCAATTACAATTACTACTAATTGTGAACATAATTGACGATTCTTGGTTTTTCAATTATTTCGTTTCCAATTATATAATTATTTGTCAATTACTTCGAATAAGACCGAAATTTTGAAAATATTTGTTATATATTATGAGCCGTTGAGTGGCGTATGTCAATTTTGCATAGTTTAGAGTTAATTGGTATTTTCCACCTCGGCCTATAAAAACTATGGACATCTTTTATTGAAAATGACAATGAAATGCTGCCATTAGTAGATGTAACTATAAATTTTGACTTACTTCATGATGGTGATTAGCGGGCGGTGGTTAAAATGTAAGATTTTGGTCATGAAAATTATTGATTTACGCCACTATGATTCTAACCGGCTTAAGGTACATAAAAGTGTAACAATTCTTACCCTTTCCTATCTGCCTCACGCAACTTAATTCAGAGGTCACAACTGAGTTGGATTTACATTTGAGTACCTATCCCTAGTCAAAAATTAAAGAAGTTACAAAAAATTCAATTCAGTTTGCTTCTATAAAAGACTGCAACCACTTAGTATCTATTTTATAGAAAAGTAATCCACATCGTATTCCATATTTTTCCTACGAATTTTTATACGACATTTTTCTTCAGAATTTGTATGAACGTCTGACGTCAATAAAAAAGAATTTGATTGATGATTGGGTGCCTGAATATGGGTCGATCCTTAAAATATATTCTAAGGGTCGAGTCGATAACAATTTTCATGAGAATTAAATTTTTTAGTAGAAATTCTCTCAAAATATATTTCTTCAGAATTTTTATATGGCTATTATCGTATAAAATAGCTCTCTACAGCCAGATGAATTTGGCTACCAAAGTAATAAAAATTCTGCCGAAAAATTTTCTGTAAATTTCTAAGAAGAAATGATTTTCCAAAGAAAAAACTTCCAGTAAATTTCTCAGAAAAATTTTAAGGCTTCCCTCCCTACATCAGCTCAAGACATCTTTGATTTTATATTGGAGCGAGGCATTGCTGGCTTACTCTTTGGTTACGTCAGCAAGTCGAGACATAAGGCAACCCAGTGAAGGAATCGTCTGCAGTACAGTACCAGTAATATGTCTGCATCTGCACGGTGTCTTCAATGAGACAATTACATAAAATATACATGCGCAAGAAAGAGAAACAATTTCTGGCTTGGCGACATCTATCAGTGAAGTAAATAAAAATAGTCCAATATGTAAAATATTGAAAACGTATCTTTACTGCGTCTTTTTTGTGTGACTTTCCGGTGTATTTTAAGGGAAACCAATACAGTCATGTTTTACTTTTATATGAAGAAAGAGTGAGTCATCTTGTAGAATTAATTGCGAAGATACTCACAATAATGTGAACCCACTATTTACAGTCTTAGAAAAGGTATATAGAAGACAAGGTATTCTCATTAAAATTTTGTACTAGAACTGTGACGTGTTTCGTCCTATAACGTATATATACCTTTCTATTGAAAAGACAGAGAGATGAGAGAGAATATTGTGCTCTCTGTACCGTACTTTCCTATACATTCGGACACAAATGGCGGAACGTGGTTCCAAATGGGAATACCTTGTATCTCTGTACCGTGGTCTTAGATGCTTGGGCTTCTCAAAGTAAATTAAATTACAACTTAAATTATTGAACGGAATTTCTGTAAATCAGGTCTTAAAGTGTAATTACAGTGAACGTTGCGCATTGGTCGCTGTACGTTTCTGTTGTTATTAACAGAAAACAAAAGCAAAAGCATGGGTACGAAGCTATACTGATACTTGTGCTGAATTCATTGTAATTCTAATTTTAAATACAGATCTGAAACCTTTTCTTTAAAACTCATCTGAAGACTTGTCATAAAGACATTTACGAAAACAAATGTTTAAAGAAAACTTAGTCAGCGCCATCTAGTTTTGACATAAAACACAATACAAGATAAAGTTAAGCAATGTCTTAAAGACAGAAGCGGATATGCCATTTGCAATTGTCTTTTGAGTGTGGGCAATTCGTCTTTAATACTGGTCTTTAAAACTTAATTGGTAAGTCTTGGGTAACACCGTCACTGGGAACGTCGATTTTATATTCAAGCGAGCCGTTACTGATTTTGTTCTAAGTGCCAATCTTTGTATGTATTAATTGTCTATGGTTTAGCTATACTAACATTCTTTGGAATCTTTCGAATTTCTGTGTACTATTGATGATCGAACGGACAGACGCTAGTAGATTATTAAAGTAGCGTAGGCTGTAGAGGTAGACAAACATTGACTATTCTTAGGAATTTACTTGAACAATTTTCTTTTGAATTTATATGCGCTATTGAGACGAGACAAGACTTACCTTAACAAGTAAGGTATAGCTAAAATGAGCAAAAGTCTATCATAGTGAAGCAAAATAGTGCTTTTGTTGTTGTTATTATTATTATTACGAATTACTCTTGATCACCTTGTTTATTTATCCTCTCAATATAGCAGTTGTTCGCTCCTTTACTAGTACTTTTTCTTTACCTAAAGTGAATATTTTAAAAGGGCGAAGAATTGATACAGTAGGAAATAAATCACAAGAAGTTCTGCAGATATGTATTCAATTCGTGGTATGAAAAGGTTGTGATAAACTTGAAACGGACCAGAACTAAACTCGAAGGTACTTCATCGAAGACACATTGTTTTACAGAAAGTAATGGATCTTTAGCTCGTCAATACCTCGTGGGATAGACGTAACCATTTTGCGAAGATATTTTCTAAAATTTCAAAATTTATTGTTAAAGGAGATTTGTTTTTTTCTTTCTAGATTTTATTACATATAGAAATCATAAAAGGTATAATAAATATTGTCAGTATCAAGTCCAAATATATACATACTTACTTACATACATTATGCATGATAAACAACCCCGAAACTGCAACAAAAGTTCTTAAAAAATTCATTACCTTCGTCTGGACACGCGATAATGTAGATAGTTATAAGTGCACAGAGTCCATTTTAAATTCCTTCTTTGTAAGAATTCAGTCGAAGTTTACATTAGCCTCAGCAGCAGATCTACTTATCCACAAGAATTGTGTGTACATACATAGGTATAGACTATAGAGTAGTAGACATTATGAACTGCTGGTTTATGTGCAGCAGAAAAACTTTCCAACTTTTGCAACACCTTTCATAATAAATGAGAGGAGGACACACAGAGAGTAGGTACCTTCTGCAATTCAGAAATCCATCACCTGGCCTGGCGGCACCTACTCGTATATCTACTACAATATATAATTTTCACATACCCATATGACTTAAAGTGGCTTCTTGAACGAACTTTTTTAAACTTAGTTAGGTAGGTAAAGTAAAGTCAGTTGGTATTTTCTTGGGGGCTTCTCTTTTGACAAAGGATTTTTTATATTCACGCTATAGCTAGTCTCGCTTAAGCTAAGTTACAGCTCACATAATACAACCTTATGGTCTCATACCTTTAAAAATACCACAAAGTCAAGTTTTTAACTCTATCCAACTCAGTCTTATGTAGGTATATACATATAGTTGCATCTGAGTGAATAATTTTTTTTTTGTAGTTGCCTTTTCTTCCTAAATATTCCCTTTTTTAACTTTTTAGTTATTTTTTGCAACCTTTTTTGAAAAAGAAACCTGAAAACCGGAATTCGTCCGATTTCGGTTTCTGTTTTCAGTTTTTTTTTTGTTCTTTTTCTTTTACTGTGTGCTTTCCAGACACGAAAACTGTAGAAATAAATCCAAAGCGCTATTTTATGTGATCTAATTTGAGAAGAAGTTCACTTTGTCGCGCAGAGACTACAATAAAAAAACTTTGTATACTCTGTCGGCTGTCAAATGACAAAGACGATGACAAGAATTCTATTGCGTTCGATGCAGTTCTACTTAGTTTTAGTCCTAGAGCAGCACAATAGAAGAATCTGAAGTTTGGTTGGGAGGTGGAAGTGGACCCGAAGAAGTTTGTGAGCATAAAATTTTTTTCGTCATATAGAGATTTACAGAAAGCTAGTAGAGAATTGGAGATAAGAGAAATAAAGTAGCACAACAGAAGGCCTCGTTTGATACTAGACCAGATAAGACACATATTAAGTTCAGCTTTAGTTAAAAATTATATCTTAATCAACCAGCTAGAAGGACTATAGACGTGATTATGGTTGCGAGTCGCTTAGAGGCGGGACGGACTGTGCGATAGTTATGTATGAGTGAAACCTATACATATGTAGATCTATATAAACAACCAAAGTCAAAGCTTTATTATCACATTCTACCATCTGTCGTACGTGTGATGATGCTTTGTATACATATATTAAGCACGCCAGAGAAGCACATCGGAAAAGATTATTAATATGTGGAATGGAACTATGCTTCGTTGCTTCTGTCACACAATTCCAAGACCGCCATCATCATGCCGGCCGCCGCACCGAATCGAGACGATTGACCGACGGCGCGGCCCGGCCGTGGTAAAGTTAAGATATTATTTTTTCTAAGGTTCGCGTGGGAAAATTTATAAGCGCGTAATAAATTCAGTAAAAAGCTTATTCCTAGAGGAAATTATGTATTTTTACATAGAATTTCGTTATCAGAAAATGCATGCTGATGTTGGCGGTTTTAAATTTTTTTTTTCTTTTTTAATTTTCTAGTAGGAAACTTTAAAAGCACAACCAGGTGCGGCTTAATTTTATATGTAAATGTATTGAAATCAATTAACGTAATTTGAAGTGAATTTTAAGTACCTACCTAATTACTGTAAAAAAGAATCAACTATGTATGTACATATATAATAGGAATTAAGAAAAATTTAAGCTTTGAAAATTATATAAGATTTATTTTTTAGATTTTATTTTTTCTGCTAAAAAATGCATTGAAAGTTTGAAGATACAAAAAAAAAATCATTTTATAAAATCCTTCAGATTTATATGACCATTTATAGTAGCGGTCAAAAATTTAATGCAATCGCAGCAATGGAAGCCAAGGCAGCCAATCAACTATCTGAACACAATGGTAAAAAACAAATTATTTATTAGTCAGGCAATATCTGACCGAAGAGTAGTTTTCATATGACTACAAAATACATTAACTGGGTAGCTACTTTTATTTACCAGATCCAAAATGAGGGCGAAATAGGCTAAATACTTACCAATTGAATACATTTCCATATAAGAGTTATCACAGTGTCGTCAGCCTAGAAAAAATTTATCCTGTCAAGGATTAAAATTTTGTGATGTCTGACTTTGTTCAAACATTGAAGACTCTTAAAATAACGTTCTGTGGATTTGCAGAAAGCATGCTCTCTTCATTCTTCTATCTATTTAGAGAATCGACAACAATTAATATTGTTAGCTATGATCTTGGCCACTTTCTTGAGTAAATAGATAAGTTACTTATGTGTGAATCATGGTTTATTATTAGACCACAATTTGATATGCATGACTTAAAACAGCAAGGATCTCTCACACTGTCGCTAGGCTGAGGAGCCATTTATTTTCACATTTACCTCCCCTGCTAAGTGCCACTTTTTGAAGCCGTACAAGTGCTCGAATTCGGTAAATTGATATTCTCTACCTTTTCTTGCGCGAAGCTGTTAGGGATCTTTTTGACCTCATTAAATTACCCTCAGTACATGGAAATTGTAGACTGGGAGTGATGATGGTTGTATCTTTATTCCGCTTGCCTGGTCCACTAGTCTGAAGGTAGCTAGCTATCTGTACAGCCTACCGATTCCAGCAAACTGAGTACACGGGTGTGTGAAAGAACCGTCCTGGAGGACTGACTTTTTGTCGGACAGCTCCGGGACCTCAGGGACTATCTTCGGCAAAGGACATTTCAAAACGTCTGGCTTCTAAACGGGCTGTCCTATGGAACTTAGATTTTGCATTAGAAAAAATATACGTGCCAGTTGGCAACGAGCATCCAGTTTTGGGGCTTCAGGAATGGTCTGAACAAGTACGATCGTTAAGGATGAACGTCTGCAAAGACATTCCTTGGACAACCAGAAGCTGGATGAGCGTCTGCACGTACAATAATCGAAAATCCAGAAACTGGACGAGCGTCTGAACAGACAGTTCAAGATGAAAGGATTTGGCTTCTGAGAAGTTCCTAAAGCTAAGAAAGGAAACAATATTAAAGTAGCCCTTTTTCGAAAATAAAAAGCCGTCAATGGGCGGGCGTCTTCAATACAATCATTCTTTATTGAGGTTGTTAGCTTCCGGTAAAGCTAAAGAAAATTTCATAGTGGTATACGTATAAGTCGCCTTCTGGTGATTTATTGGGAGCTGGTCTGCTCAACTTGGAAATCTAAGCTAACTAAACTAACATACCTATACAAACCACTGACATGTATATAAATGGACTGACTGATATCTTGTTTCATGTGACACCAGTTTTGATTTCAGAAAGTAATGCTCTCACTGACGCTATATTTAAATTATTTGGGAGTTTACTTCTTATATGCATGTCAATGGGATTTACCGAATTTACCACAAAAATATTTGGGATTATTCTTAAATTTTAATTATAAGACGAAAGTAGTGTATTACAAGGCTGTTTTGGTTGGAAATACCGCTGAATCGTTACAGTTCAGTGGTAAAGTATGATCTCACGGAAAGAGACAGGAACATGAAAGTGGTGCCATTTGCTTTCGTGCATTTTTGATTCAACGAGCAGTCCATTTATATACATGTGAATGATACAAACTAACAACTTAATAGGCCTACTTTATAATTCCAATCAAATACTCTTACGCCACACAAAGTAGTTTTTTTGTGATTTAGAAACCATCCGACTACTAAGATCAATGCAGCGGTTAACTTTAATCAGGTACTCGTACATGCTATGACAAAAGTGTGACCGTTGTCTCCACAAATTCATCTAAGGATTATTGTCTTTACAGACATCATAGGTTCTGGAACAATTGCCATCCACTATTTTACTATAGTTGGCAATTACTGCGAATCGGCGTCCTTGGTAGCCAAAGTTTGTAATGCCCCCTTAAAGCGTACGATTGAAAAATATTCCTCCCTGTAGCTCACACACACCTCCTCGAATCAGACGCATGCCAAATTTTTGATAAATGCACGCATTGTGTGGGACCCGCTTAATAAAAATTGTCTATAATAGTTTGTTGGTCGACGAAATCTGTTTGTTTTTTGGAGCGTCTGATATGCGATAAAAGCGGGTTTTTTTTATGTCAGAGACAATCCTATCATCAGAGCTAAAGCTGATGTCAAATATCCTCATTGCACCTGTAATTCGAAGATATAAAAATGTATGTATGAAGGCACCATATAGATGATTATGGATGTAATAACGTACGTTTGTAGTGTTGGACCAATAAATCGTTTTTATTTCCTGCCAAGGAGACGTTCGCATACATATATACAAAATACTGCAGTGACTTTCAATATCATTCTCGACATTTGTGTTGACTTCAAATAAATCTTACTTCCATGTAATGAATGTTCTTTTTTGTCGAGGTTTCTCCTCCTTATAAATAAAACGATATTAGTTTTTTTGCTTGTATTGGATGTTTAGCGCCCATCGCTTCATCTTACGTGTTGGTTACAAGCTAAATATCATTCCGAAATAGAAGTTGAATGACAAGCTCAGGACAACGTGGTTATGGGACTACAAGGGACTACTAGTTGGGGTGGGGAGAAAAAATTTCTCCAAAACATATTAGCTGTGTTCGTTTGTATCCGTAGAACAGGGCAGAGCAAAACATACACAAAAGAACGCATCATATATTTTCATAGAATATTTATGAATTAAGCGAACAGTACAAATAGTTCGCTTCAATCGACAGAACAATTTGTTCTTTCCAGTATATGGGAGTTCTAGAACAAGGTACACAAAAGGACACCTATAACTCAGGTCTAACCTCAGACAACCACCGACGGCTGCATGCATCGCGACTAAATAAATTATATCATGGGTAGGAAAGAATCAAAATGTATAAATTATTGGTGACTTGGTATGATATGGCTTTGCTTGGGCCTTGCACTCATTTCATATCCTATAGGAATATAAATTTTCTTCAATCTAGACAAAAATTTACTTTTTTTCTTAGAATTTTATTCGACCATATTTTTGGCTGAAGACGGTCCAAACAAGTTCTGCCTGGGCAGATAAACATTAATTTTTTCTTAGAAATTTTTTGAAACTTTTTTCTTCAGAATTTCTTGTATTATACTTGGCAGCAATTTTTCTATTACGATAAAGATTAGTTTGAATTTTTAGTTTAAACTGGTCACACCGGGAGCGACGCGGTGCAGCGCGGCACTGCCCGGTGGCACGCGGCAAAAGAGTGTTCACACCGAGAGCGGCGGATTTTATCCAAATGTACTCTAGTTCCGAGGAAGAAATTCTGTTATTAGTAGCTCTGCTTGAAGAAAAACAGCAAAAAGTGATAAGGTTCGATTACAAAATACTTAAGAATGCAAAAAGCCTCATTTTACGAATTGTGCGGACTTATTTCGAATGAAAAGGAATTTTGACGCCAGCGGCAACTATTTTGCCGTGCCGCGCAGCGCCGCTCCCGGTGTGACTTATACACTTAATTTTGCAAGAACAATCGTGCAGCGGTGTGACACCCACTTAAATCTCGATATTCCTTTCATTTGAACTATTGACGGCTGCATATGTATATGGTGAGGAAAAAAGAATTCAGTAAATTCCTAAGAAAAATTTATGGCTTACTGCATTCATAAAAATGTTTATCTGCCCAGACACAAATTGTTCGGACCTCTTTATCCATCAAGAATGCACACAAATTCAGAAAAAATATGGTCGAATAAAATTCTAAGAAAAAAAAATAATGCATTGAAAAAATTATGGTTCGTGTCCATGATATATTTAGCCGAGATCATTATTTAAATTTTCTACGACCTCTTCTCGTAGGTACATCATTTTGTTAGTACCTACAGCTTCTATACCTGGGTTTTTTGTGTCTGCGATCTAACGTCATTAGCTAATTCTCAGTATTATTATCGTCTTTCTTTGAAGCATATTATGCCGCTATATGGAGAAAGTCATCATAATTGAACTTAAAAGTTTAAGTTTTTCTTCAAGCCACCGAGTGACACATCACACGCACATCTTAATGGGCTTATATGTAGTAGGTGATCAGTTATTAACAGAATAGCCGCAACAACTGATGAAAACTGGTATGAGGCTCGTATGAAAAACTTTGAACAAAAAAGGAGAATTGATTTACTCAAGATACCTAGGTTTTTTTAGAATAGATGTTTAACAAGGTGCTGTGCTATCAGGTAATAGTATTCTCAATTTTTACATAAAAGTCATATATCCAATTTAGAATTCATTTAAACTAAAACTAAATAGATTCTAGTACCTACTTAGTGACGTTCCACCTTACTTTTGTCACAGGCTGCAATCCTAAGATGTTTCAGTTTTTGGCAGGCCCAGGCATGAAGACCCAGGGCCCCTAGTCCAATTAGTCTTCGGCGTTTAATAGAGATGGGCCTTTTTTTACATAATTGAATAACACAAAAATGTTACCGTTATTTTTAATTTATTTAAGGTACATTTTCAATCCTATTCAGAGGTATGCAGATGACAGCACCCTTGATTTCGTATACTCATTCGAATCTATAGCTCATTCTCGTGGGAATGCTACAGTTGACAAACGAAGTCACATGTTCAGTTCACTAAACCATAACATTACAACAATATTCGCTTGGGACAGAGCGAACCGGGTCTTGTTTAACGTAATGTTGTCTTTTATCACTCAAACGTACTGCAACACCCGCTCAACCCATCGCCAACCCTTAACATCTTAGGCATTGAAATATCCCACAACCTTAATTGGTCTGATCATATTTTTGGTATTGCCAAAACGCCATGAAATGCTGGGCTTCTTGCAAAGATACAAGCAATATTTTATTCCATCAGATTTGGCGCAAATCTACAAGTCCCATATCAGGCCTAGATTAGAATATAATTCTCATATTTGGGCAGAAGCTGGACGTTAGACAAAGGTCCGAAGAAGGCCTTCCGGCTTATTGGCGATGACATATCAATAGCAACTATTGATTCCCTAGAGCAACGTCGTAATGTCGATTGTCTATCTCTCTTTTATCGCTACTTCTATGGCTATTGATCTGACGAAATCTCTAGCCTCTTGTAGAGTTCTTCTTATGCGCACTACATGAGCTGTAGCCCGAGCTCATACTCGCACACCCTTGAAATCAATCTTGACCGTACCGTGAAATTCCGCGAATACTTCATAAGCAGGACAGTACGAATGTGGAACAGTTTGCCATCATCTGTTTTAGCCCTTTGCTATGGCCCGCAGAAATTCAAGCGGAATGTACACCGTCACCTTCTTGACTCAACCCATTAATCCCTAATTACCTACCCCTTCTTCCTTTCCTGCCAAGGCTTTGCTACGACATCATAGGGTATCCCCTGAGCTTTGGCATTATATAAAAAAACGACCTTAAGAAATAAACAAGCAGACTTAGAAATATTACAAATAAGTACGAAATTATATGCAAAGAAAGTTCGTTGCATGATTGCGATACGACGAACTCACTATAGTCCACAGACTACATTATTTCTGACTCTACCATATGTACAGTTCAGAGAGTGAATTACACCTGATCTCTTCTATGGTGTATCTCAAATAGTTGTTCACTAGTTTTTTAGAGCTTAAAACGACCGTTCTACCGAGCAGTTTGACCCTGATGTACACAACAATCATCCGGAACGCTACTTCCACATTTGGATAAATGTCCAAAAAGCCTTTTACCAGGATGTCCAGCTCCAGGTCGATAATTGTTTTCTCTCCGGCGGACGACAAATGAGCTTGCAGGTGAAGATACTTGTTTTTCAAAGTCTCATCTAAATCTCCTGGATAGAAGGAGAAGAGCTATGTAGCGTCATTTTTCCTCAAGTTCTCGAAAGCAGAACCACATCTTTTTCTGTGTTAGGCGTTACTGGTTTTTGTTCTACTTGCCCAGTCTTTTTAAGTTATTATAGTTTGTGTATGACGACACCATATCAAGAATTAAGGCCTAAGCACAATTGCGACGGCGACGGCAAAAGGCAGACTATTGCAGTAATGCGAACAATATTCTCCAGGAACATCTTATGGAGCGTGTATTATAAAAGGAATCTTCAGTTGCCGTCGCCCGTCGGTCACTTTATTGCGGCCTACAGGACGACGACTATTACAGTCATAGGAACAATTTTTTATAGAAACGTCTTATGGAGCATATATTGTATAGGAGTCTGTCGGCCGAACTATCGTCGCAATCGGGTTTAAGCCTTAATTCAATTATGACGGCGAGAGAGGCCAAGGAGCGACGGAAACTGCAGATTCCTATGTAATACACGCTTCATAAAACGTTCCTGGAGAAAATTGTTCCTAGTCTGCCGTTTGCCGTCGCCGCCCGTCACAATTGTGCTTAGGCCTTTACTCAACAATAGTATATTGGGTATCAAACAGGGAGATCAGGACTTTAAATATCGCGCGAACATCGACAGTCGCTTAAACGCCAACTTCACCTACCGTAGACACGCACGACAAAGCTATAAAAAAAATAGTACCGTTATATTTTATAGTAATTTCAAAACATTTTTCATTTCCCAGGAAAAAGTCACCAAACATATCCCGTATAAACATAAAACATATTTATAAGTTTTTTATGTTCTGACAGTGCCCTATAACACACCGAATACAAATTTTTTTTCTTTGTGTTATGTCTACGAAAAAAAAAAAAAGTTCAAAGATCAGTTGAGAATTTGTCGCCCCGCTTCATGCCTATTGATTGATAAATCTGCCCCTATATGAAGGAACAAGGAGCAATAAGGTAAATTAAATGTTTTTTTAATGTCCGGGGTAGTATGTCCTGTATGTTCACTATATATACCATTTTGGTCCTTGGCGATGCCCCCTACAAGCTTGGGTCCCTAGGCAACTACCTAGTTTACCGTTGGTTTTTGGGTTCTTGAAAACTCAATATAATTCAACATATTCCAATTGGACAGTAATCCTACCGCTTTGTGCAAACCTAGAGTTTACGTTCACTAAATTCGGAATTGTTTTACTCTCATATTGGTATACGACCACAAGACTTAGCTTTTGCAGAGAATAAAATGAGATTTGCACTTAGTAAAATTCACATTTCTTTATTGCAACAATTTTGAAGTATGCAGCTGGAATTTTCATATTTTTATTGTAGTTGAATTGTACGAATTTCTAATACTATTTTTCCTATAAACCCTCAGGTGATAATATGATATTGTTAAGGATGGACAGACGAACCAAGAAACGAAAAAAAAATTATTAACTTTTGCTCATATAATCTATAATGGCTACTATTTCTGGATTTCCGGTTACCATGCACTCTCTTCCATTCATTTCCCTCACAAAACATTTTTATGGAGCAGCTTATTACCTCGTCCTGTATCAAGTTTTAGGTTTTACCGAAATTTAGTGGCTACATTAAAAACGGACTCAGTGAATTTTCAGAGAAGAGACTTCCAGTTAGATTGTAAGATTTTTCATTATCTACCTAACCTAAACTGTGTACTCAAATATGACAATTTATGTAAAGTGGAAAGTGGATTGAAATCTTGTATGAAATAATACTTGAAATTTCATTTCACGCGAACCACTTTGGTTGGAGTGGAATTGAAGCGGACAGCATGCTTTTACGCAAGAACCAAACTTGAAAATTGCCGTCGGCAAATCTGAGATGTAAAATACTTTTCAAATCAGAACTGGATTTGATTTTTATCAAAGTTCTGAAAGTGAAAATGACTGGTTGGATAAAATTGTCATTTTTTGTTTTTTATAGAATAAAGCTAATTAATTATTTCAATTATTTGGTTATTTATGCGGTACCTACCTAGACTTCAAATTTGTTGCAGTCTAAAATGGTGGTAAGTGTCACCTAAACGGCGGTTTGTGTAGGAGGCACAGTAAAATAGATGAAAAGAAAAACAAAGGTATCGCAGTTTTAAGAAAGTATAAAATTGTCATCTTCATTGCGCATATAAATTTGAGTTGTGTTTTTAATATTTTCACAAAAAAATAATGGCACCCCGCTTTTTCTTAGGGCTTTTAGTGTCTTATTTTGGGTAAGAACGAAGTTAGTTAGAGATTGGTGTTTTTCCTCTGATGAAATGTGTCCTTCTATCGGATTTGGTGGTTCTGCCGATAGTTTTATTCTGACAGATTGGTGTTTCTGCTGGCAATATTAAGAGTTCTCTGTCCCCACTGGAATTGGTTCTTCTGCCAGTAAGATTTTTCGTTAATTATCGTCAATTATTTATTTTATTCTTTTCTTTTGCATTGAGGCATTGATGGCAGAGTAATTCATCAAAGTAAATCAGGCGACAGAGGCTAAAATTTATAGCAGATAACAAAAATACCGACTGATTCCAAATAAAAATTGAAATGAAGTAGGTACTACTCCGAAAGATGTCATCTCTCACAGCATAGACAAACTAATAACATACAAAGACTGCACACGTAGCACAAAAGTATGCAACGCTTTTCTCGAATATAAAATCGACTATGTCTCGACTTACACTTGATGACGTACCCAAAAGGGTGAGCCTCGGTCCAATATAAAATTGACGTTGCCTTGACCAGATGAAGGGAAAACCACATTTTTTTTCTTATAAATTTACTGGAAATTTCTTCTTTTGAATATTTATGAATTGGTTGAGACCACTGACTTATAACAATGGACTTGAGTGTATTGTCATTTTCTTATAGGAAAGCATGGCACAAGTTTTATAGTTCTCTCTTTCGCCCTATGGCAGAGTTGGAGCTACTACCAACACAAAATATTGCATGCAGGAACATTTGCTTTTGCCATTTGATGTTTTCATGTTGGCTACAGATGTAATCACCGCAGAAGGAGTAAGGTAAAGATAGTGTTTACCATGCTCCGTCTCTCTTGCCCATAAGCAGGATTCAGTTAAGAATAACTTTTGAAAATTAAAGTCGGAATGAGTTTAATTCCTTAAAAGCGATTAAAATATCACTTGGGCACAAGAAAATATATTTTTTTAATTTAATTCGATTTTCGGATGTAAGATTTCATCTGATTGGTCGAGTTTTACATGTTTTTTATGTAATCGTTTTAAAGGGTGCTCTATCGGTGATATACAGAAACAGAATATTTTTTGTGCCACATGAAATAGCAAATCGCTCAGTCCATTTTTATATGTTATAAGTCAGTGGTTGAGACCGACGGTAATTCCTTGCCCCAATATAAAATCATTGATGCCTGGACCTGATGTAAGAAAGGCCAAAAATGTTTCTTAGAAATATATTGGAAATTTTTTCCTTAGAATTTATATGCATCTTTGGAGGCCAACAACAACACATATTGTATCTGAAAATAGCTCCAGTCGGCCATCAGACTTAAAAAGTCTGTCCAAAATATTTTTTGTAAATTTTTTAGAAGAATTGTTGTCGGACTCCAAAAATGCATAACATTTCCAAGGAAAAAATTTCAGTATATTTCTAAGAAAAAATTCTGGCCTTCATCGGGTCGAGGCAACGTTGATTTTATATTGGAGCGAGGCATTGCTGACTTACCTTTGTGTTGCGTCATCCAGTGCAAGTCGAAGCATCGTCGAGGCATTGCCGATTTTATATTCGAGAAAAACGTTACATATTTTTGTTCTAACGTGTCCAGCCATTGTATGTTATTAGATTACCTATGCTCACAGTTTTTGAGCTTTCTTGACATTATTTTCATAGATCCTTTTCTTTTTACATTCTGTCTGTCCCATTCCGGTCTACTAAGAAAAACTGAAATACTTACGTAGCTATTTTTCTCTCCAAGCTACGAGTGTCGGAGATTTCGAACCTAAGTAAATATTTCCACTGAGCTATTATTTTGACAAGCAAAATACAAGTATATTCTAAGAAACTAATTGGACTTCAGATTGAGTCGAACAAATCAAATCGGTATTGCCATTATCCAGCCTTTTAATTCTAGTTTCTAGAACAACAAAGGAGCACACATCGGAACAGAAAATATGTATTGGTCAATTGTTTTGTAGATTTTTTCTTTTCTTTTATAATTTCCTGGATATTTTGTTTTACTACAACCCTGAATTCGATCACTCTGATAGGAAGTTTCCTTTATGATAGATCCCAAGTTGTTAAAATCGGCAGTAGATTATCTAATGCGTTAAAGTTACCAGTGGGGTAACATAAGGGTCAGTTTTGGGCCCATTGTTTTTAGCTTACTTATTAACGACCTTGCAAAAGTGGTAAAGGATGTAAAAGTACATTTGTATGCTGATGTCGTACAGATATACATTTTTAAACAGGATTGTGGGACTTCTGGAGGATTGCATTGAACGAGTAAAGTAAGGTCTGTAAAGTCTGTATAGTAAAGAAAGTCTGCAACCAATGGATTATTAATTAACATCCAAGTCCCAGTGTATTTCATTTTACAATGGTCCTTTGTGTGTGTAAATCGGATATTCCGCCTATATGGTGCTGTTCTAAGCAAAATCACAAATCCTGGACTGGTGATAACCGAAGACATGAAATATTGTGAAAATATCAACCTAAGCAAAATTTATGTTAATCTTCGGAAGATATGCCTTTTTTGCTACCGTTTTATCGCTTGATATAAGAATGAACTTGGTTAGGGCGTTATGATAGCCTGGTATACAATAACTGTAAGCGCAGGATTGAAGTATTTTTAATCTATGCAGATATAATAACTGTTCGCCTTTTAATTTTAGGCTATTGTTGGGTTGCTCCATTAATTGTTATTTAAAACATAAAACGCCTGTATTCATTCATAACTTGATTTACAAAGGCAAACCTGATTACCAGAAAGAAAATTTTGGGTTACCAACCTCACATCGAAACTTAAACTTAATTATTCCGCGTTTTCATAGCTCATTGATGGAATTCAGGCTGCGCAATTATGGAATTCACTTTCTTATCATAAGCATAAAAAGAACAAGCTGAAAGCGAAGACCTGCAAAAGAGTTAAGTAGAGAGTAGAGGTATTTCATAAGATCTACATCCCACAAGAGATTACAGATATCTACGGCGGCGTCAAAAGCATAATCATAGGATTGAGAACCATTGATTCGTGGGTATAATTAAAAGTACCTACCTGGTACATATTGTTGAGACGTCGTAGCCTATCAAGATGTTCTAAAATGTGCTCTAAATAAAAACTTTAGTTACTTTGAGCTTGCAACCCATGTTGTTAGATCATAAATCTGAGCCATGGTACAATAATGGAATAAAACCACTCGACTAAAGCTGCGCAAGCAAAAGTTCCAACATTTATCCAAAATGCAGGGCACATTTGCAAAGCAAAAAGAATTTTAATCTATTCTATTAGAATGAGACTTACCAGCCATTGTTTGAAGGCATTTAACAAGGCAGTTAATAAATGAGCGCCCGAGTAATTGACTTATGAGATCTGATTGAAAGCAAAACTTTAAGTTCAATAAAATTCAATCCCTTTTCACTCAAATGTGCCCCTTAGGCACCACACCAATGGATAAATTTACATTGGTAAAAAAAACCTTTCAAGTGAAACGAGTTAATAAATTAGATTCGGTCACCACACAAATCCGGGGTTTCGTTTAAACTGATATCTTAGTAAAAATTTAGTCTTTCTTGCCAAAATGAGATTGAGATATATAAAAACAGTTAAAATTATTTTCCATATGGCTATGCCCAGTATACACATAACCTACAAAAATTTATGTTCCCATTTTGAACAAAATTTTTCTATTAGAAGATGCTCGTTCCAATTAGGTACATAAATACGTACCTACTTAAAAGTAAAGAAAAAAAAACTTTTTTAAGACAAAAAACCACATCCTGCCACTATCATTCACCAAAATTCACTTCTGCAAAATATTCTACCCAAATTAGACTTGGCAACGTTGCTTTCAGGACACCAGACTGCGACTAGAGCACTAAGAGTAATACCCAAAGTGGGTGGAACTTTGGAACACATTAACTTCGTGTTTGCGCCTTTTTTTCTTCCTTTCTTTTCGGTACGGGTACGGTGCTAGCTGGTGTGGTCTATGGAGTGCTTTTTCAGTTCACATCTAGCTAGGTAGAGGTATACTCTCTACAGGCATAGAAAAGTCCCTCGGGAAACATTAAGGTGTCTGAAAACAAATTATGCTTTTCGTTTTATGCGTTCATCATCCTGACAAAGAAGTTAATTTACTACAAAATAACGGGAAAATTGACAATAATTTTTTTCTCAATCAGAGAAAATAACGTTTTATAATTGTTAGGGGGACAGTCCAGGATAGAAAAATATTGAATGCTAAATAAATTTACGAGTCCAAAAGCAGAGCAGATCGAGGAGCTCTTACTTTCAAAGGACTAATTTTTTTGTTACGCCCCTCCATTTTGCAAGATAAGAAAATAAAGTAAATTTTAAAAGCAAATATGAAAAATATAATAATTGTTATCAAAAAATCTAAATTAGTTAAAAAAAAATAAAATCATCTTACCTGTCAGACGATTCGGAAGAATCGTATCGATCGGAGCATCTCTTCTTCTTAGTCCTACTATCATCCGTTTCCTGTCCACCGTTTTCAGTAACTGCTTTATTTAAATCCATTCTTTGAGGAGGGTGTAATCCTTGGATGCTGCTGCTGCTGCTGATGTTATTACTACCGCTGCTGCCAGCTAATCTTTTACAATTATTCTTATTTTTTTGCACAACACACGCACCAGATGAAACATTTTTTCTATCATTATTATTATTATTTTTATTATGATTTATATTTTTTATATCACCACTGATATTGTTACTAATATTTTCTCCACCGCCACCGTCACTTAGAATAATTTTACCAACATCTGACGACAACAATTCCGGTAGATTTGGATTAATTTTATGCTGCTGCACTTTTTGACTTGCACCCGCAGTCATATTCTGATCACGTATTACTCCTGATTTCTGAGTTTCAGACTGTTGAAAATTAATATTAGCACAATCGGCACCATTAGAACTTATTGATTTTTCACATATTTCAAAATTTTCATCACTTTTTATTGAATTTTCATTGATTAAACTCGCTACTGTTTTACCATCTGAGCACAAACCGTCTGCCATCTTGTTGTCGTCCGCATATCACGGGCCAACCAACAGGAGAAAAAAAAATATTGGAAATATATATATTGTATTATATACGACACAGGTTATATAGCATTATGCTATATTTATTATTTGTATATAACAACTTATATAGATTATCTATATTTATATATTCACATAAATATTTACTATCTTCAAGATTTATGTTTTTTTTTATTTATGCGCCCCGTATATACATATACGACGAGTCGACGTCGGATTCAGTGTGTTTATATTATATGTATATATATATACGATGAAATCTATGAGAAGATGATGAGAATCGAGAACTGTTTTACTGTTGTTCTGTTTTTGGGCAAAAAAAAAAAACAACAAAACGAGATCCAGTAAGGAATTGTATTTGATTGTTCTTTTTTTTTATTATTTAAATTAAACAAAATAATTATTAATACTCGGTTACTATAACTGTATTGATGATTACGGGATGCACGAAATGGAAACTGATTCGAACAAAAACCGAAGAAAACTCAGGCAACCGCACCAACTCACGAAACGAGACGACGCACTGCTCTGCTCTCCGGCGTGTTTGCTTCTACAGTGAAAAGCGAAAACCTGCTCGCTCACAGCACAGCACACTGTCCGCCAAGCCAAATTCTATACCATCACCAGCAGCAGCAGAACCACCAAAAGCTGCACAGCAGCGAAGCGATTACACAAAAGGGGCCCCGCTGGCCAACACTACACACCCCTTAAAATGTTCTTTAATAAAATCACACCACGCACACTCGACCACTTCCTATATATAAATTTTTTTTTTATTTACATTTTACTCGACTACTTTTATGTAGTGAAGCTAAAGTCTTGCCAGATGATGTATCTATGAGTTTTGTAATTGAGGAAATGATAAAAAAAAGAAAAATTTTAAGAATTATGCACTGAACTAAAAAAATATACAAAGTAGAATCATTCCAAATAATTGGCATACAGATGGCGGCAAAGTAACATTGGGGATGATTGAGCACGAAATGTTTATATTTTGAAAATATTCATGAATTATGGGGCATGCAAATACCTGTAAAACTGACAATTGGATTTCTAGACAGCTGGCAAAAAGGTATATACAAACATTTCTTTGCAGATTACAACGTTGGGAAAAAGGCCTCAATTCTTTCTTAGAAATTTACTGGAAATTTGTTCCTTAGAAGTTTTATTGATTATTGGAGGCTGACAAGAGCAGCAGAAATGAATGCTTATTACAATTGGAGGCCGACAAAGGCAGAAATGAAAGTATTATATCTTGAACGAACTCCAATCGACTACCAAAGTGAATAAAAATTCTACAGAAATTTCTAAGAAAAAAAAACAATATTATTGCATATTTACTCGTCTACGCCACTGACTTATAACAATGGACTGAGCGATTTGCTATTTCATGTGGCACAAAAAATATTGTGTTTCTGTATACCACCGTTAAGAGCACCCTTTTAAAACGATTACATAAAAAACATGTAAAACTCAACCAATCAGATGAAATTTTACACCCGTAAATCGAATTTAATTAAGAAAATAAATTTTCTTGTGCCCAAGTGATATTTTATTCGCTTATAAGGAATTAAACTCATTCCGTCTTTAATTTTCAAAAGTTATTCTTAACTGAATCCTGCTTATGGGCAAGAGAGACGGAGCATGGTAAACACTATCTTTACCTTATTCCTTCTGAGGTGGATTGCATCTGTAGCCAACATAAAAACATCAAATGGCATAAGCAAACGTTCCAGAATGCAATATTTTGTGTTGGTAGCTCCAACTCTGCCATAGGGCGAAAGAGAACTATAAAACTTGTGCCATGCTTTCCTATAGGAAAATGACAATACACTCAGTCCATTGTTATAAGTCAGTGGTCTACGCTTATAAGTTGTTGTCAATCCCCAAAAATGCGTATAAATTCTAAGAAAAAATTTCCCAGTAAATTTCTAGGAAAAAATTAAGGGTTTCCCTACATCAGGTTGATTTTATATTGGACTATTGGAGCGACGAGGAATTTCTGTCGGCCTCGATCAATGCTATTCGAAGGAAAAAATTTCCAGTACATTTCTAAGAAAAGATTTCCAGTAAATTTTTAAGAAGAAATTGTGGCTTCCGTTCATCCGGGTGGAGTTATCGTTGATTTTATATTGGAGCGAGGCATTGTTGGCTTCCTTTGGTTTCGTCAAGTGCAAGTCTAGGCATCGTTGATTTTATATTCGAGAAAAGCGTTACTGATTTAGATTTATTTGCCCAGCCTTTGTATGCCATTAGTTTGTCTATGATTAAGCAATACTGCCTTGCCCTGGTAAAAGATAGAAACTTGGTTGTGTGCTTGAACATTAGAAACATTTCCTGTTAATAACAACATTTCTTAAGGCTTAAACACAATTCCGACGACAGAGCGACAGAACGACAGACGACAGCGAAAATATCGTTGCGAAACAGGCAGTCGAAAAATTGGGAACACAATTGCAACGACAGGCGATGAGCGACGAAATTTCATTTATTAAATGTTTCGAGCGTTTTAAAAGGAGATTTTTATTAAGAATATTTTATATTATATTGAGAGAAATGCAATGTACCAAAGTGTGAAAAAAACTGAAAATGCGCAAATTAACTAAATTAAACGCTTTGAAATATCCATCCAAACCACGTCTTTTTTGTCCATTTGTCTTGCCTGTCTTGTAAACTATAAATTATTTTATGGATTTCGCATTTCCTCGATAAATTTTTCCTCAAACCTCATTATTTTAAAATTACCGCGGCGTGCTACCACCTGAAAAAGACAAAAATGAATGCCACAACCATTTCATTCGATTAATTTTGTTGGTAGGACTGCAGCGACGACGGTAAAATTAGAAATTGATCAATCCCGGCGAAGCGAACTTGTCGTCAATCGCTCAACGTCGGTCGTCGCAATTTAGTGCATTCGCATAAGATGTGCTTTTAGAAGTTTGACAGCGATATATCGTCGTCGTTTGTCGTCTGTCGTCGCAATTGTGTTTAAGCCTTTAGGCTGTATGGCAAACCAGACTTTTCAACGAAAAGTATTCTGGCGAGTAGACTTTTCAATGACAATTCAATACTTTTACTTATGGGAAGCAGAACCATCTCTACCGAAAATTTTAATAAATGAACTCTGTTTTGACGTATGAAATGACATACTGACATGAACATGGCTGAAAAATGGAAACAGGACGATATTCTGAGCCTTGTAAGTAAAAAATTCCTTGAGGAAGAAGACCGAAATGCTGGCCACAAGAATCGCTCGAAGATTCTCTTCGTCTTCAACGCCGTCTACTTCAACCTCAAAGAAAACGAAAGAAAAACGAAATTGAGCCTTTGGAGGAAAAGGCCTTAAAATCAATCAATAAATGTTGTACAGCCATCCAAAAGTATTTACGGCAGAAATATGAAGTTGGAATTTCTTCAGAAAGTGAATAAAACTAAAATAAAAACGTCAGTTGAATTTGAATTTATTTCCTCTCTCTTAATTGTCCACCCTCATTTTACAATTGTATGTGAGTTTTACAAATTTACATTTATATTAAAGTTTCCACAAGAAAACTGATAGATTCAATCTCAAACTTCTTGAAATCGGCATATTTTCACGAAAAACCTGGTCACTGTTATTCAGTATTTCCTTAGAGAGCAGCGACTTTTGATTGGAACAATATAAGCGTGGCTAAAATTTTAAAAACACATTATTATATGCAATATATTAAAAACTAGAATATTGGTTACCCTGTTTAGCATACAACGCTTTACTTTCCTCCTCTTCTCTTTTATATATTTCAAATAGTTTGCCAGCATTTGAAGAAATATAATTATAAGTTCGACATCTCCATCCATTTTCCGACTTTGTTAAATATCAAATACAACAAATGTCAATACAACGTCACGTGAAAAGCCTCCTCTTGTTTGGCACAAGAAACTTGATCTAGTACATTTTTACCGAACTTTTCAAACGTAAAGTCTGGTACAATATACATTTCTGGTAACCAAATTAGTTATCTAGGTCGTAACCCCCAGAATATAATACAAGCCATGAAGTTGCCGAAGGCACCGACACATTAAAATGCCTTAACGTGCCAGGTACAGCATGCAGTAAGTGCTCACTCTCACTGCTTTTTGTATACTAGTCATGTACCTTGTTCACATGAAGCGGAGTAGACTAGACTGGAATAGTCCTATTTCGCAAAGTACCAAGTGTTCACATGCGATGGACTGGGTTAAATCGACGAGGGAGACATCTCCTTTTCTGACAATTCTCAATTGAAAGTCAACTGTCATTTGAAGTTATTTATTGAAAGACGGACGATGAAAAGAATGATAATTTTACAATTTCTAAAAAATTGTATGAAAGCACAGAGGAATTCGAAGCGAAGGATAAAAGTATACCGAAAAATGTTGTCGCAAATTATCAGAAGGTACTATAATTCATTTCTACAATCAACATTTTGTGCGATGACGAAAAGTTTGGAGAGATGTAAACCAAATTATGGCCGAATGTGGAAAAAACCGAGACCTAATAAAGATTTTTGGGTAAATGTACTAAATACTTACGATGATCAAAAGTGGTTAGAGAATTTTAAGATGACAAAAAGTACATTTGATTTTGTTTGTTCACTCGTAGTAGATGAACTGAAGCCAAGTGAAAACTCTTTACCTTGTCAGAAGCCTTTATCGGTTGAAATGAAAGTGGCAATTTCTTTATATAAATTGGCTAGCTATGCGGAATCTCCATCATCTCCACCAACCTACCTCAATAGTAAACCAACAAATTTCAGATGAAGGAAGACATTATAGGGATATTTTAAAAACGTACTTGGCAAAAAACTTCCAGTTAAGGAAAACCAATTATTTTTAGTTATGTTTTTGTATTTATTTTTGAATTAAAATGTTAATTCCAGTCTTTTTATCTTACTTACTCCCACGTGCAGAAATTATTACAGAAAAAATAAGTATATATGTAAAAAATCATTCTTTAAATAAAAATAATATATAATTCATTTTTAAATAACTATAAAATAAAGAAGAAAGTTAAACACCACCATCTATTTTATTCTTCTGATTGTTCATCCACTATGTAACTATCAAAATAATCGTCGTCCTGCATTTTCACATTTCTGAAAAATTTATGACCATATGAATTGGAAGACCCAAAGGTTGACTGATATCCCGAAAATGAAGCTGATGTACTACGAATGCTCTGACATCCACAAGTATTATTGGGTTGAAAAATTGATCTTAATCCAGACAGAAACTCGCTTGACCTTTGATCTTCCCTGTCTTGTAGATCCATTTCAAATTGTTTTTGTTGCTCAAACAACTCCTTCTGCTTCACTTCATTTGAAAATGTCTTGTGGCTCTTTTCATACTGTTGCGAGCGTGGCCTTTGGTTCGTTATTTAAAACACAATATTAAATAATTAATATATAAGTTCTTTATTTCACTTAAATCATATAAAATTCACAAACATTCATTTAATCAACTCAACTCTAATTATCGCTAACACTGTACTTTCAATTATCGCAATCTAATTACACACTATCGCTTCTTTATTACTTTCGCTTCTTAACACTGCAACGTCTAAGACAAGACTCTTTTCTGGCGATGACAACTGTTATATTTATACCCTAGAAACACTCCGGATAAATCTGAGTGTTCCATTCCAAAAGCTTCTAGACTATTCTATTTGTTCTATTCCTGAACTTTTATAATCGATTCTCCGAACCTGAAGTCATTTACTCTCCGAACCTGAATTTATTATTGCCAGTAGATGTCACCAGTTGTCTCTTTCTATTGCACGTAACAATACTTATAATTTTTTTGCCCCTTCTTAAACTTGTTCGTCCCGAACAACAGGTGGTCCACGGTCTTGATGCTCGTAGTATTGACACAAGCGGTCCAAATGAACAATTTTGTGCTTGCCTCTTGTGCCACGCTGAATCCTGTATACCACGTCATTAATTCTAGTTACTACTGAATATGGTCCTTCCCAGTGTTGTTGCAATTTTGGAGAACGTCCCTTACGTCGTTTCGGGTTGTACAACCAAACAAGATCACCTTCGTTAAATCCTGCGGAATTAGCGCGTAAGTCATAGCGGGTCTTCATCCGATCAGTATTTGTTGCTAATTTCGTCCTCGTGGCCTCGTGTACATCGGCTAATTGTTGTTTGAGCTCCGATACGTAGTCTTCTGGTAACTTTTGTTCACCTCTGGGGGTACCGAATTTGAGGTCGCTAGGTAAACGCATCTCTCTTCCGAATATGACTTTAGCTGGGGTTTGTCCGGTAGTACTATGAACGGCTGATCTATAAGCCATTAGGAATACAGGAATATGTCGATCCCAATCGCGTTGATGATAGTCAACTACTTTCTTTAGATGCTCGATCAATGTTCTGTTGAAACGCTCTACCATGCCATCAGATTGTGGGTGTAGAGGAGTTGTTCTAGTTTTTCTTATTCCCAACATTTTACACATCTCCTGGAAAGTCCGCGATTCGAAGTTCCGTCCTTGGTCCGAATGAAGTTCGTGAGGCACACCAAACCTACTGACCCAATTCGTTATTATTTGTTCCGCAACTGTGATTGCCTCTTGATTAGGGATTGCATAAGCTTCAGGCCATTTACTGAAATAGTCAATGGCAACTAATATATAACGGTTACCGCCATCCGTTTCTAGAAAAGGTCCAGCGATGTCTATAGCTATCCTTTCAAAGGGGGTTCCGACATTATACTTATGCATTTCTCCTCTGCTTCTGTGTTGCGGCCCTTTGCAAGCAGCACAGACAGTGCATCTGCGGCACCACTCCTCCACATCTTCTCGCATATGTAACCAATAAAACTTTTCTCGTATTTTGGAAATGGTTTTGTTCACTCCCAAATGTCCTCCAGAGGTTCCACCGTGCATTTCTTCTAGAACATCTTTGACGTTTGATGCCGGCACGACTATCTGCATTCGGAAAGATTCGCCATTTGGTGTTTCCCACTTGCGTTTTAATATACCACATTCAACATGAACAGAGTTCCATTGAGCCCAGTAACTTTTCAGCTTCTCACTCCGTTCCGAAATATCCTTCCAGTCTGGTCTTTCCATGTCTTCTTTCCAAGCAAGAATAGGTGAAATGTCCGGATCTTCTCGTTGTGCTGTTCGTAGGTCCTCGTTGTCCCAACCTGTAGATGGCTCCACGGTTACCAACTGTATAGTTGCTGTTGTTTCTTTTTCTTCTATTCGGGTGCAATGTTTGCACTCAAGTTTACATGGACGTCGTGAAAGGGCGTCTGCATTTGCATGGATACGACCTCTTCGGTGTTGTATTTCAAAATCATAAGCCTGGAGTCGCTCTATCCACCTCGCCACTTGTCCCTCAGGATTCTTAAACTGCAGAAGCCATTTAAGCGCTGCATGGTCGGTGCGAAGGATGAATTTCTGCCCGTAGAGATATTTATGAAAATGCTTTGTTGAACTTACAATGGCAAGTAGCTCCTTTCTTGTAGCAGAATAATTTTTCTCTGACTTTGAAAGTGCTTTGCTATAGTAAGCTACTGGAACTTCTTGACCATTCTCCTCCTGAGAAAGCACTGCACCAATACCTTCATTGCTGGCATCCGTGTCTAATATAAATGTTTTTTCCAGCTTTGGATAGTGAAGTACTGGCGCTTCACAGAGCTGTTGCTTCAAATTTTCAAAACTTTCGTTGCATTTATCCGACCATATGAACGGCTTTCCCTTTTCGGTAAGTTGATGTAGGCTTCTTGCTATATCTGCAAAACCTTTCACGAATCGCCTGTAGTAGGGAGCTAAACCAAGAAAACTCCGTAATTGATGTTTGTCCTTTGGAGCTGGCCAATTTTTGACGGCTTCTATTTTCTCTGGATCGGTTCTTACTCCTTGTGATGAAACTATGTGCCCTAAATATTTAACTTCTTTTTTAAATAGAGCACATTTACTCGCACTGAGCTTTAATTTTGCATCTTTGAGTCTTTGAAGTACATCCCGTAAGTTGTTTTTATGTTCCATGAATGTCCTTCCGATTACTATTATGTCATCCAAATATACAAGACATGTTTTCCAGGTTAAACCTCGTAGAACACATTCCATTAGTCGTTCGAATGTGGCTGGAGCATTGCATAACCCAAATGGCATTACTTTGAATTGCCATAAGCCACTGCCAACTGAGAAAGCAGTTTTCTCTCGGTCCTCGGGATGTATTTCCACTTGCCAGTAACCACTCTTCAAATCCAGCGTGGAAAACCATTGCGCTCCGGAAAGGGTATCCAATGTGTCATCAATCCTTGGTAATGGATAGGTATCTTTTCTCGTCACGTTATTTAGTTGGCGGTAGTCTACACAGAATCGGGTGCTGCCATCCTTCTTCCTAACCAGAACAACCGGCGATGTCCAAGGGCTGTTAGATTCCTCTATGATGCCTTGTTTCTTCATGGAGTTCATCATGTCTGCAACTTCTGGTTGTTTGGCTAATGGCAATCTTCGTGGTGTCTGTCGAATGGGTCTGGAATCTCCTGTATCGATTCGATGCTGGACAAGATTTGTTTTACCATAGTCATCATCATTCATTGCAAATAATTCCGAAAATTCATCGATCACCTCTTTGGCATCGTTGTGTTGTTGTTCACTTAAGGCACTGGACGAAAGAAGCTTCTGAACATGTTGGGTAGTAGCTGGTATAGTTTTTGTCTCCTTGACATTACTACCATTATCCAAATTAACGATTTGGTAAACGGGTTCACAATTTCCAATTATAGCACCTTCTTTTAGTTGTACCTCGTTTTCGGATGTGTTAAGCACTCTGACTGGAATTAATGTTGCACCTTCTGCCTTCACTAAAGTCTTGCCAACGATGATGTTCGATGTAACTTTTGTGGGGTTAGGCTCCACCAGATAGAATCGGCAGGTCCCGATGTCATCAGTAAGCTTTGTCCATATTAGTGTCTCGGAGCATGGCGAAAGAGTAATATTTTCGCAAACCATCGTCCTTACTTTCGCAGGATGATCTGCTTCTTCTCCTAGTTTCATAGGAATTTCTATGTTGCCATATTTAAGAATCCGCTTTCCGACATCCAGATTTATTTTGTATGTGGTCATGAAATCTATTCCAAGAATGCAGTCATCCATTATGTCTGAAACCAGGAAAGTGTGAGGAAATAGTAGTTCGGCTAGTTGAACATCTAAAGTTATTTCTCCAAACACCTGTGCTGCCGCTCCAGTTGCTGTTCTTAGTAGATATTTGGTGGTGTTGTGAAGCCATTTGTTCTTAACAAGATCTGCTCTAATAATTGATCTTGAAGCTCCAGTATCGATAGTAACTGCGCAGTCATTTTTTCCTACACTTCCATATATAACAAGACTGCTATTATTTCTCTGTAACTGACCTACTTGGATGATGACTTCGGGGCTGTCAATTCCACCAACCAACTTCTGCCCCACGAAGTTGGTTTTTACTAGTTTTCCGACTGCTCAAGAGGAGAGACGATGCGACTAGTCGCTGTTTGATATCTAGTCTCTCCACGAATTGCTTGTTCCCTGGCTCGACATCTTTGGCATTCTTCTTTCCCCTCTTCTGATGATTCCACTCGTCGACGTTTTCTACAGTCTCTTTGAAGGTGCCCTGGTATATTACAATTCCAGCATCGAAGGACACCACGTGAAGGCGGGCTCTGTGATGATTGCATTCTGTTGCAAGTACATTCTTCCACTGAAATTTCTCTCACTCGTACTGCACTCCGTGAAGCTTGTCTGGCGGATTCATACGCTAATGCATAGGCTAGTGCTTCTGCTGTTGATTTCTTTCCTGCTAGCCTTAATGATTGTTGTAAATTTTGATCTGTAATAGCGTTCACAAATGCTTCCGTTGCCACTTCATTGAGAAAATCTGCATTCACGCTGGAGTATGAAAGATGCGCTAATCTTTCTACATCTGCCTGCAGTTGCTGTAGTGATTCTCCATGTTTTTGAATCCTGTTGCGCAATTGTAGGCGATATACTTGCTGCATGTGTTCATCTCCGTAACGTAATTCTATCGCCTGTACTAATGAAGAGTAATTACGTTGATTTTCAATCGGTACAGTTTGTAAGAGTTCTGACGCAGGACTTCGAAGTGCTAACACCAGAGCTATAGCTATGTCTTCATCATTCCATCCATTTACCTCTGAAGCTGCCTCGAATTGTCTCTTGAAGATATGCCACGAATTTTGTCCATCAAATATTGGAGCTTTCATTCTACCTGCTCCGGATATTTCAGCTGCTACGTTTAGAGGCTGACGATGCTTTATTCTTTCCAGATCTGCTTTAACGTTTTCAAGTTGCTCGGTGACTTTTTGTTGAACTTCCGAAACCTTTTGTTGAAATTCCTGCTCAATTCCTTCAATTTTCAAATTTTGTTCTTCTAAAGAACTTTTTAGAAAATTTTTCTGATCCTCCAAACGAGTTTCTAGACAATTCTCCAGAGAACTCTTTTGTTCGTCCAAGCGCGTTTCCATAGATTTCTTCTGCTCATCTAACCGGGATTCCAGAGAATTCTTTTGTTCAACAAAAGCATTCTTTTGTTCGTCCATAGATTTCTTTTGTTCATCTAAACGTGATTCCAGAGAATTCTTTTGTTCCTCGAGAGAATTCTTTTGTTCGTCCATAGATTTCTTCTGTTCATCTAAACGTGATTCTAGAGAATTCTTTTGTTCCTCGAGAGAATTCTTTTGTTCGTCCGTAGATTTCTTCTGTTCCTCGAGAGAATTCTTTTGCTCATCAAAACGGGCTTCCATTTTACTCATTAAAGTACTCAAAAGCTGTTCCATTTTCATCGCAGGCGCTTCTTCAACTTCGATTTCCTCCAAGTTCTCTTCGAAAACAAATGTTTCAGGATTCTTTCCTTCCTCTATCAAAGATTGTCTAAGTCGCTCGACTAGAACTTTCTTTATGCCTGTCGTTTGTAATGACCGGTTCCCTAACTCCACTTTCAAATCCTGCGTTCGAAGCTCGTCCACTTTGCGTCCCATTATTTTAGTAATTCTCTTATAGATGAATATAAATTATTTTCCAGAACTTTCACAATTTAACACAATTTCTCAAAATTAATCACTCTTTTAATTTTTAGTCAATTGCCACCACTTTATTTCGCGAATTTATTTCACTTCTGACACCAGTTGTTGCGAGCGTGGCCTTTGGTTCGTTATTTAAAACACAATATTAAATAATAAATATATAAGTTCTTTATTTCACTTAAATCATATAAAATTCACAAACATTCATTTAATCAACTCAACTCTAATTATCGCTAACACTGTACTTTCAATTATCGCAATCTAATTACACACTATCGCTTCTTTATTACTTTCGCTTCTTAACACTGCAACGTCTAAGACAAGACTCTTTTCTGGCGATGACAACTGTTATATTTATACCCTAGAAACACTCCGGATAAATCTGAGTGTTCCATTCCAAAAGCTTCTAGACTATTCTATTTGTTCTATTCCTGAACTTTTATAATCGATTCTCCGAACCTGAAGTCATTTACTCTCCGAACCTGAATTTATTATTGCCAGTAGATGTCACCAGTTGTCTCTTTCTATTGCACGTAACAATACTTATAATTTTTTTCTGAAATAGGTTTATAATTTAACTCATAGTTTCCCTCAAAAAATCTCTCTTGTAAATTACACATTTTTTCAAAACTAAATTGAAGCGCGGACTTAAAACAAACTAATGTGATATCACTCCGTGCGTTCAGGTGTACACACCGATGTGCTTTTCAGCATTCATTGAAAACGTAGGGATAGCACCTAAACGGTTGGTGTGCACTTCGATTCGAAATGTCAATTTTGAAAGTTCTTTAAGAACAAAGCTACGCTAAACGTCAAAACTACAAAGCGCACCGGGACACTACGCTACCAGACCGTAGGGTAAAATGTGCACATCGATGTGCTGGGGAAATGACAACGCTTCGGTCGCCTGAACTTCATGGTGTGAAAAAATGTGACATTATGTGACATTCTGCGTGCACCTGAACGCACGGACTACCTTCACCGCTGACGAAGTGTCAAAATCTAATCCGTTCCACTCCACTCCGTGTTCACATGAAACCAAATCCACTCTACTACCGAATTAAAACCGGTCTAGGCTATTCCACTCCAGTTGGTGTTCACATGACGCATTAACTCACTCCGGAGTTCGATAATCCAGTCTACTCCACTTCATGTGAACATAGTAATGGAGGAAAAACTAAAATTTCAATTTAAACAGGTCCTAAAGCCCAAAACTTTCACCCCCACAGCAAAATGAAGTTAAAACAAATTGCAGCCAAATATGTTTTCTTTCTAATAGTTTTAAAAAAATATAGCATGTTGAGCAAATTTACGGAAGTTATAGCGTTTGAGCAAACTACAAGCAACTTTTATATGAAAAACTCCTTCAGTAATACAAGGCAAGAAGACTGTGGATGTCGCCTGCTGACCGGCCCGCTGCTCTCTTTTTTCGACTTTGTTCATGGCTTGTATCTTGCGGGTGTTACGTCTAGGTACGACGAAAATTGCAGCTAAGGCTGTGTGCCAAACCAGACTTTTCGTTTGAAAAGGTTTGGCACACAGCCTTAGCTGCAATTTTCGTCGTACCTAGATAACTAACTTGGTTACCAGATGTTGGCAACTTCAGACTGAACGCACCCAATTCAAGACGTGGACACTGACAGGTTTGAGTCCAACTTCACATATTGTACGCGCGTCTTGTCGGCTTCACAGAAAGATATAATTTTAGTAATTTATGTAACCTTTTGTAATTAAATCATTAAGTCAGTAGTCGGTCTTTAATTACGAAGTGGGTAACAAAAGTGGCGACGAGGATTTGGAAAAAAATATAAAAAAAAAATATATTTAATTGGAACTAGTTCGAGAATTTTCATGCTCACTGCAAAATGGCGGAGATGAAAAAATTGCTTCAGTTGATCGAACAACAACAGAAATTGTTGGAGATTCAACAACAAATGTTCCAAACACTTCAAACAAGTAATTCTGACACTGCGACTTCGGGAAAAGGAACCGAATTTACAATGGATTCCTTAGCAAATAATATTACCGAATTTTTCTACGACCCAGATAATGGAGTAACGTTTCACGCATGGTTTTCCCGCTTTGAAGATTTATTCAAGTAGGATGGTGCTAAACTAGACGATAAGGCTAAAGTTAGACTTCTCATGCGAAAGTTAAATCCACTGGTGCACGAGAAATATGCAAATTATATACTTCCAAAACACAGTAGAGACCTTCAGTTCGACGAGACAATTGCAACGCTAACAAAAATCTTTGGAATTCAGGAATCGCAGTTCAACATTCGATATCGATGCTTACAAACGTCAAAAGCAGGTTCGGATGATTATATTTCATTTGCGGCTAAAGTCAACAAAAATTGTGAAGACTTTAATTTGGAAAACTAAGTTCAGATCAGTTCAAGTGTTTAGTTTTTGTTATTGGGCTGCAATCTTCAAAAGAAGCGGACGTTAGAGCTAGACTTTTATCAAAGCTTGAAACTGAAACTGATGGGCCACTGACACTTGATAAATTGGTATCAGAAGCGCAACGGATCATCAATCTAAAGCGAGACACAGCTTTGATTGGTCAAACTCCAAACAAGCCAAATGTTAAGGCTATTTATCAAAACAAAACAACCGGTTCTCCAACAATAAAAAGCGTCAATCAATCACTCAATTATCGCGGTCAGCTTCATCAAGCACTGCTGACACTCCACGAACACCGTTTTGGGCATGCGGAGGCATTCATTTCATATGTTATTGCTCATACTCAAATCATAAATGTAATCAATGCAGTCAAGTTGGTCATAAGGACGGATATTGTGTTTGTTTTTTTACGGAAAACTGCAACTACTTCAGATCAATCACAGAAGTTTGCCAGATCTAGAAAACAACACTCTTCTAATCATAACAAGAAGTCTATAGTCAACAATTTAGCTGTATTTGCCAATGTCAACAAAGTTCAATATCAAAATAGGCGGCGGTATACAGCAGTTCAAGTCAACAATATTTCTGGTAGAAATGACATTGTTAATGCTTCGCTTCGATTGCAAATTGACACAGCATCAGATATAACTCTTATCAGTCAACCGGTGTAGGAGGAGTTAGGGCGTCCTGTCACTACAGTGGATACCAAATTGCAAGCAAAAAGTGCATCTCACCACGGAATCAACATAATCGCACAGTTCCAATGCGATATTCAATTAAATGGGAAAGTTCATTCAGGACAAATTTTTGTAACTAATGTTAGTAGCCTTAATGTTCTAGGCATTGACTTGTGTGATGCTTTCAATCTGTGGGAAAAACCTCTGAGCTCAAACTGTTACCAAATCAAATCAATGGACAGAGAAACAGAAATTGCAACCATCAAGCGTCAATTTTCTGAGCTTTTCCTAGAGGTATCAGGAACTTGTACAAACATCATTGTACATCTACACCTCAAAGACAACGCAAAGCCAGTGTTTCGACGGAAACGACCTGTAGCATATTCAGCGCAAATTTTAATTGAAAACGAGCTTCAGCGTCTGCAAGATTGGGGTATAATATCACCAGTTGAATATTCAGACTGGGCAGCACCTATTGTTGCTGCGAAAAAATCAAACGGGGATATTAGGATTTGTGGGGATTACTCTACAGGGCTAAACGACGCATTACAACCACATCAGTATCCATTGCCTGTTCCAGCCGACATATTTGCTACATTGTCAAACAGCAAATTTTTCTCTCACATCGACTTATCCGACGTTTATCTTCAGATACCGGTCGATGAACAAACTAAAAAACTACTAATTATCAGCACCCATAAGGGATTATTTTCATTCAATCGACTAGCACCAGGAGTTAAAGCTGCACCAGGGGCATTTCAACAGATTATGGATACAATGCTAGCTGGGTTGGATGGTGTTGCAGCTTACCTTGATGATATTTTGATAACAGGGGTTGACATGGAATCTCACATGCGAAATCTGGAAAAAGTTCTACAACGGCTACTTGACCGCGGTTTCCGTGTAAAATTATCAAAATGTAAATTTCTATCACAGCAAATAAAGTATCTTGGTCATATTATCGACGTAGAGGGGCTACGACCTGATCCGGATAACATCATTAAAATCAGGGAACTTCCTGAACCAGAAAATATCACACAGCTGAGATCATTTCTTGGCGCAGTAAACTATTATGGCAAATTCATATCACAAATGCGAAAACCATTAGATGAGCTTCTAAGGAAAATCGTAAAATTCAAATGGACATCTCAGTGTCAACACGCATTTGACAAATTTAAGGAGATTCTTTCATCAAACTTACTGTTGACTCATTTTGATCCAGCGTTACCAATCAAAGTAGCAGCAGATGCTTCCAACGATGGTATTGGAGCATACATTGCTCATGCGTCCAGATCACTCACGGATACAGAGAAAAAGTACAGCCAGATTGAAAAGGAGGCCCTTGGCTTAATATTTGCCGTAACTAAGTTTCATCGGTTCGTATATGGTAGAAAGTTTAAATCTTGACCGATCACAAACCCCTTGTGGCTGTGTTTGGTTCTAAAACGGTATACCAATATATACTGCGAATAGATTACAACGTTGGGCACTAACCTTGATGCTTTACGATTTCGACATCGAGTATGTCAACACAAAAGATTTTGGATGTGTTGATATGCTGTCACGACTTATCGAATCACATACAAAACCAGAAGAAGAGTATGTGATAGCCTGCACTCGCCTGGAAGAAATTATTGAAGAAGATCTTTGTTCAGCAATCAGAGCATTGCGAGTCACATTTCGCATGATTCAACGAGAAACACAACGAAATAGAGTTCTTCGCACTGTCTTAAATTTCATTGTACAAGGCTGGCCTGCATCAATATCAAAGGAACTTCCATTCCATTCACAATTGATTTCATATTTCAATCGAAGGGAATCTTTATCAGCGGTTCAAGGATGTGTCATGTTCAGCAATCGTATCGTTGTACCTGAAATCTTCAGAAAAAGGGTACTTCGACAACTGCATCGGGGACATCCGGGTATAGAGCGCATGAAAGCTGTGGCAAGGAGTCATGCTTACTGGGAAAATATTGACGATGACATCTATAAATATGTCAAAGAATGTCAAAACAGTGCTAGTGTAGCAAAGTCACCTGTAAAAACAATACTTCATTCATGGCCTATAGCAAATTCACCAATGGAAAGATTACACATTGACATTGCCGGACCTTGTGGTGGGAAATTTTATTTGGTAATAATTGACGCCTACTCAAAATGGCCCGAAATTTTCCAAATGGACAGAATTACATCGACTGACGTCATTGAAAAACTTCAAACTGTTTTCTCTCGATATGGGAATTGTCAACAACTTGTAACGGATAATGGCACACAATTTATTAGTGCACAATTCTGCAAATTCATGGAATCTCGAGGGATAGAACATCTTAATACAGCGCCGTATCACCCACAGTCGAACGGCCAAGCTGAACGATTTGTGGATACACTCAAACGTGCTCTGAGGAAACTTCAGCAGGAAGGAACGAGTATAGATAACTTGGAGACATTTCTTCAAACATACCGATCGACACCTACTAGGAACTTATCAAATTCTGTAACACCTGCAGAGATGTTTATTGGCAGAAAAATTGCAACAACCTTAGACCTGCTTAAGCCTCGACAAATAATTTCACCTAAAACAAATGTAAAGTACAATAATCAGTTCAATCGCCGTCATGGAGCTAAATACCGTGAGTATAAACCTGGAGACTTGGTTTATGCTAAACTTTTTTAAAAAAAAACAAACATCACTGGAAACCTGGCGAAATCATCGAAAGAGTTGGAAATGTTAACTACAACGTCCTAGTCCAATCAGATGAGGACAAATTTAGACTAATTCGATCAAATACCAACCAGCTTCGGGATCGAAAACAAGGCGACGCTGTCGTAGCTAACAGCGATTTATCTTTTGAAACGTTGCTTGATGCATTCAGCATTTCACGAAGCGATTCAAATAGTGAAGAGCCTAACTCTATGCCTTCAATTCAATTAGAGTACGAGTTAGAAGGAGAGCACTCATCATTGTCATCAACGTTATCAGGTGCTGAAATTACAGAGCAACCAGATGAAGAGTCAGCAACTGAACAAATATTCCTCACATCAAATTTAGATCCTGTACGCACTAAAGCTGGAAGAGTAGTCAGGCCCCCAGCCTACCTTCGAGATTATTCAACCTAAAAAGGGAGGTGTTGTCATCTTCAGACTGAACGCACCCAATTCAAGACGTGGACACTGACAGGTTTGAGTCCAACTTCACATATTGTACGCGCGTCTTGTCGGCTTCACAGAAAGATATAATTTTAGTAATTTATGTAACCTTTTGTAATTAAATCATTAAGTCAGTAGTCGGTCTTTAATTACGAAGTGGGTAACACCAGAAATGTATATTGTATTATGTAAATCAATTTTATTTGAACTGGAACAATGACAATCATGGGTATTGTTTGCATCTTGAGTACAGCACTGCAAGGAAAATGAGTCTTAGATACAAATCGTACTATCAATAGACTGTGGTACAATTTCAAGCGAGTTGCTTTTGGACTTTAATTCCATCCAGTCAGCATGAGCTGACTCCTGTGATCAGCGATAGCACAGGGCGCCAGACTAGCTCCTCGACTAGTGCTGGAGAGTTATAAGGTAGTGTTGCGAGCGTGGCCTTTGGTTCGTTATTTAAAACACAATATTAAATAATAAATATATAAGTTCTTTATTTCACTCTAATCATATAAAAGTTCACAAACATTCATCTAATCAGCTCAACTCTAATTATCGCTAATACTGTACTTTCAATTATCGCAATCTAATTACATACACTGCCGCTTCTTTATTACTTTCGCTTGTTAACCTGCAACGTCTAAAACAAGACTTCTCTCCCTGGCGATGACAACTGTTATATTTATACCCTAGAAACTCTCCGGATTATTCTGGAGTGTTCTATTCCAAAAGCTTCTTGACTATTCTATTTGTTCTATTCCTGAACTTTCCTGTAGATTTCATAATCGATTCTCCGAACCTGAAGTCGTTTACTCTCCGAACCTGAAGTTGTTTATTGCCAGTAGATGTCGCCAGTTCTCTCTTTCTATTGCACGTAACACTGCCCCCTTCTTAAACTTGTTCGTCCCGAACAACAGGTGGTCCACGGTCTTGATGCTCGTAGTATTGACACAAGCGGTCCAAATGAACAATTTTGTGCTTGCCACTTGTGCCACGCTGAATCCTGTATAGCACGTCATTAATTCTAGTTACTACTGAATATGGTCCTTCCCAGTGTTGTTGCAATTTTGGAGAACGTCCTTTACGTCGTTTCGGGTTGTACAGCCAAACAAGATCACCTTCGTTAAATCCTGCGGAATTAGCGCGTAAGTCATAGCGGGTCTTCATCCGATCAGTATTTGTTGCTAATTTCGTCCTCGTGGCCTCGTGTACATCGGCTAATTGTTGTTTGAGCTCCGATACGTAGTCTTCTGGTAACTTTTGTTCACCTCTGGGGGTACCGAATTTGAGGTCGCTAGGTAAACGCATCTCTCTTCCGAATATGACTTTAGCTGGGGTTTGTCCGGTAGTACTATGAACGGCTGATCTATAAGCCATTAGGAATACAGGAATATGTCGATCCCAATCGCGTTGATGATAGTCAACTACTTTCTTTAGATGCTCGATCAATGTTCTGTTGAAGCGCTCTACCATGCCATCAGATTGTGGGTGTAGAGGAGTTGTTCTAGTTTTTCTTATTCCCAACATTTTACACATCTCCTGGAAAGTCCGCGATTCGAAGTTCCGTCCTTGGTCCGAATGAAGTTCGTGAGGCACACCAAACCTACTGACCTAATTCGTTATTATTTGTTCCGCAACTGTGGTTGCCTCTTGATTAGGGATTGCATAAGCTTCAGGCCATTTACTGAAATAGTCAATGGCAACTAATATATAACGGTTACCGCCATCCGTTTCTGGAAAAGGTCCAGCGATGTCTATAGCTATCCTTTCAAAGGGGGCTCCGACATTATACTTATGCATTTCTCCTCTGCTTCTGTGTTGCGGCCCTTTGCAAGTAGCACAGACAGTGCACCTGCGGCACCACTTCTCCACATCTTCTCGCATATGTAACCAATAAAACTTTTCTCGTATTTTGGAAATGGTTTTGTTCACTCCCAAATGTCCTCCAGAGGTTTCACCGTGCATTTCTTCTAGAACATCTTTGACGTTTGATGCCGGCACGACTATCTGCATTCGGAAAGATTCGCCATTAGGTGCTTCCCACTTGCGTTTTAATATACCACATTCAACATGAAGAGAGTTCCATTGAGCCCAGTAACTTTTCAGCTTCTCACTCCGTTCCGAAATATCCTTCCAGTCTGGTCTTTCCATGTCTTCTTTCCAAGCAAGAATAGGTGAAATGTCCGGATCTTCTCGTTGTGCTGTTCGTAGGTCCTCGTTGTCCCAACCTGTAGATGGCTCCACGGTTACCAATTGTATAGTTGCTGTTGTTTCTTTTTCTTCTATTCGGGTGCAATGTTTGCACTCAAGTTTACATGGACGTCGTGAAAGGACGTCTGCATTTCCATGGATACGACCTCTTCGGTGTTGTATTTCAAAATCATAAGCCTGGAGTCACTCTATCCATCTCGCCACTTGTCCCTCAGGATTCTTAAACTGCAGAAGCCATTTAAGCGCTGCATGGTCGGTGCGAAGGATGAATTTCTGCCCGTAGAGATATTTATGAAAATGCTTTGTTGAACTTACAAGGGCAAGTAGCTCCTTTCTTGTAGCACAATAATTTTTCTCTGACTTTGAAAGTGCTTTGCTATAGTAAGCTACTGGAACTTCTTGACCATTCTCCTCCTGAGAAAGCACTGCACCAATACCTTCATTGCTGGCATCCGTGTCTAATGTATTTCCCAGCTTTGGATAGTGAAGTACTGGAGCCTCACAAAGCTGTTGCTTCACCAGTTGTCTCTTTCTATTGCACGTAACAGTAGGTTAACCAAAACCTGCCAACGGTCACGAACCATAATACAAAAAAAATCGTGCCTGTACAAAAGAACCACAAGCACCACATCCGGTCCTGAAGGGACCCTTACACCACTTACCTTACCTTCCCTAGTACCCACAATTCCAATGTTCTCAATGTTGCGAAAATTCTTCCTTGTTATAATGTCAGATGGCTCCACTTGTGCCATTTTGAACAGCTTTGCTCGCGCTCAGTCGCTAAAAGTTCTGCAAATGAAGTATAGAATAGGGGTTCAAGGGATAAGCCGTAAGAGTCCTTAAAATTGCCTGAACTGTCTAAAAGCGCTTGTGTTTTTCATGGTAGATATGTACATATTTATTATTTGAGTTTTGCTCACGGTTCGCCAAAAGCAAAGCTGTGCAACTGAAGTATTGAAAAACATACAAAGGCTGGGAAGTAGACGTCGCCTCGATAGAATATAAAATCCACGATGGCTGGACTTGATGTAGGAAAGGCCGCAATTTTTTCTTAGAAATTTACTGGAAATTTTTTCCTTGGAGGCCGATAACGGTTGAGTGACCCAAGCAACCGTTGTCGGCCTCCAAGGAAAATTTTTTTTTGAGCATAGACTCGTAGATGAGGAAATAGCATTCATTCCTTCTTAGAAATATACAGGAAATGTTTCGGGAGAAATTTTATTCAATCTGGCCGCCGACTGGAGTTATTTTCAGCAGATGCAATCATACAATGTGTGCTGTTGTCGGCCTCCAATGCTTAACAATTCTAAGGAAAAAATTTCCAGTAAATTTCTAAGAAAACAGGTCCAGAACTCCATCCAGACATCGATGATTTTATCTTGGAGCGAGGCATTGCTGGCTAAAGCTGGAGTCAGATTGAAAATTTCAAACGCGTAGCTCGCGTAGCACGCGTTGACAGGTAACATCGAATATATTGTTACGTACGATAGAAGAGACAACTGGTGACATCTACTGGCAATAAACAACTTCAGGTTCGGAGAGTAAACGACTTCAGGTTCGGAGAATCGATTATGAAATCTACAGGAAAGTTCAGGAATAGAACAAATAGAATAGTCAAGAAGCTTTTGGAATAGAACACTCCAGAATAATCCGGAGAGTTTCTAGGGTATAAATATAACAGATGCCATCGCCAGGGAGAGAAGTCTTGTTTTAGACGTTGCAGTGTTAACAAGCGAAAGTAATAAAGAAGGGGAAGTGTATGTAATTAGATTGCGATAATTGAAAGTACAGTGTTAGCGATAATTAGAGTTGAGTTGATTAAATGAATGTTTGTGAATTTTATATGATTAGAGTTAAATAAAGAACTTATATATTAATTATTAAATATTGTGTTTTTAAATAACGAACCAAAGGCCACGCTCGCAACAACTGGTGTCAGAAGTGAAATAAATTCGCGAAATAAAGTGGTGGCAATTGACTAAAAATTAAAAGAGTGATTAATTTTGAGAAATTGTGTTAAATTGTGAAAGTTCTGGAAAATAATTTATATTCATCTATAAGAGAATTACTAAAATAATGGGGCGCAAAGTGGACGAGCTTCGAACGCAGGATTTGAAAGTGGAGTTAGGGAACCGGTCATTACAAACGACAGGCACAAAGAAAGTTCTAGTCGAGCGACCTAGACAATCTTTGATAGAGGAAGGAAAGAATCCTGAAACATTTGTTTTCGAAGAGAACTTGGAAGAAATCGAAGCTGAAGAAGAGCCTGCAATGAAAATGGAACAGCTTTTGAGTACTTTAATGAGTAAAATGGAAGCCCGTTTTGATGAGCAAAAGAATTCTCTCGAGGAACAGAAGAAATCTATGGACGAACAAAAGAATTCTCTCGAGGAATAAAAGAAACCTATGGAAACCCGTCTGGACGAGCAAAAGAATGCTTTTGAGGAACAAAAGAATTCTCTGGAATCCCGTTGGGATGAACAAAAGAATTCTTTGCAGAATTGTCTAGAAACTTGTTTGGAGGAACAGAAGAAATTTCTGAAAGTTTCATTAGACGAACAAAATGTGAAAATTGAAGGAATACAGCAGGAAGTGTTGGAAGTTCGACAACAAGTGTCGGGAGTACAACAAAATGTCACGGAACAGCTTGATAACTTTAAAGCAGATCTGGAAAGAATAAAGCATCGTCAGCCTCTATGCGTAGCAACTGAAATATCCGGTGCAGGTAGAATGAAACCTCCCATATTTGATGGACAAAATTCGTGGCATATCTTCAAGAGACAATTCGAGGCAGCTTCAGAGGTAAATGATGGAATGATGAAGACAAAGCTATAGCTCTGGTGTTAGCACTTCGAGGTCCTGCGTCAGAACTCTTACAAACTGTACCGATTGAAAATCAACGTAATTACTCTTCATTAGTACAGGCGATAGAATTACGTTACGGAGATGAGCACATGCAGCAAGTATATCGCCTACAGTTGCGCAACAGGATTGAAAAGCATGGCGAATCACTACAACAACTGCAGGCAGATGTAGAAAGATTAGCGCATCTGTCATACTCCAGCGTGAATGCGGATTTTCTCAATGAAGTGGCGACGGAGGCATTTGTGAACGCTATTACAGATCAAAATTTACAACAATCATTGAGGCTAGCAGGAAAGAAATCAACAGCAGAAGCACTAGCCTATGCATTAGCATACGAATCCGCCAGACAAGCTTCACGGAGTGCAGTACGAGTGATTTCCAGATAATATTTCTTGGCGTTGCCTTTGTATGATTGTCATAATTTAGGCACCAATGACAATTCAATTGTAAACAAACAAACCGGCATTGGTAAAATGTTAAATTTTTTGCCATGGCTGTTTATTTTCATAAATATTTCACTTTTATTTTGTTTAATACACTATAATTAATTAGTAAAGCTATTAAAGTTACTTGATGAATGCTTTCCCACGACAATAACTGTGTTCGTTCCTGCAGCATAGAACAGCGCACTTCATTATGATAATTTGTTATGGTACATAACAATGGACGCGCACAACGTATCAATCCTAGAACAATGGACAACCCTTGAACAGAAGGTTCACGTGAAGCCGAGTACTGAAGTTATCCCTTTTCCACTGGATGTGAGAATACAGAGTCAGAAAATCAGCTGAAAGCCAAATGTCCATATCTGCTAAGTAATCTCAGTCCCCAGTAAAGAAGTCTGACGTACTCAAGATGTTAAGGCCCCACGTTGGGCGCCATTTTGTTATGGTAGTTATGTTGATGAGTGATTGGTCAGGACGTGAAGTCCAAACTGCCAGCATAAGCTGACAGATCACTCGATGACAGCGATAGCACAGGGCGGCACGCTAGCACCTCGGCTAAGGGTGGCGGAGAGTGTGGGAGAGTTCCCGAAATAACCTGCCGCTTGTCATCACTCATAATCAAAAAAATTTCGTGCCTACTTACAACAAGCCTAGCACACACTCGGTCCTGAAGGGACCCTTATGTCACTTACCTACGTTCCATGGAAGGCGCAGATGGCATGCCTTCCTTGCTAAGCCCCATCCTCCCATTGACTTTGGGTGGCACAATCGTCCAAAGTCCCTTATTGACCTGAAAAGAGAGAGAGACTAGGCGAGCGTAGACGACTTTCATCCTGTGTGAGAGGGCTCCAGGAAAGTGATAGGAGAATCAAAAATCTAGCGTTCCATTACGTTATAAAAGTATTTTTATTAACTAATACAGAGTCCGATCGTATGTAAGGAGGACTTTCAATGGAATTCAAAAATATTCTGATACAACCGCATTTATATATGTAATTATAACGAGTTACATTTAACTATATCCTGTCTTCTTTATTTATAACAGCTTAGTTTTGCGAAACTTAGAACAGGTACTTACAGCAAACATTGAACGATAACATTGTCGTAAATGAGTCCGAAAGGCATTACATTACATTACTCTCCAACGTGGTTAGAATTGAATTGAGGTATGACTAAATGAGCACTAGGTGAGCTAGGAACGTAATAGTCGAACCGGTGAATATGCTACATCGTTTATTTAACCTACACTGTAAACCTAACATGGATCCATGCGTACGATTATGTGCAGAATATCAGTTATCTATCAATTCGAGTCATACTATCAATGTTAGTTTAGAATTTCAACTTTAAAAATAAATTTTAATTATCAGGTTCGATCAAAATATGTTACTAATAATTATGTATGTTACTGTTCTTTTACCAAATTTGGTTCTATTCTGAACGTTATCTCAATTCAATTTTCGTAGAAAAACTTCAATCGTCAATATTAAGTTTAGAACCAATGAATGTAATTCAAAACGTTCGACCTGGAACCTCTAAATGTAAATAACTACGTTGGTCTCCAGTAAATATTCATAGGCTTTCAGTCTCAATTGCGGCAACAGTTGCGAAATTTATATTTGGTACACTAAGAAGTTATTTAGGTTGTCATATAATAATCTATCACATGCAATGATTTTAGAAATTAATCATTAAATCCAGTAAATGTTTTGTTATCAATATAGTAATATAGTTTCCCTACAATTGAGATAAAAAAAATATCAAAAACAATATGTATGTTCATAATTCAAATGTTAAGAGCTACTAATTTGTAACAGTTGAAGTTACAGAATTTAGAAAAATGGAATTTCTTTAATAATTAAATACCGACTTGCATGAAGATACAAATGAGTCCTTTAAGTACACGTAGCTGAACCATGGGTATTACTGCAGCAATTCCACTGGAACTAAACCAGACGTGACGGAATGATGTGAATTCATTTTCCCACCTTGATGTGACTGGTATTACTTTTCTTGCCGCGGAGGCCGACTTGAGTTAGAGGAGCACACTTGCCATGCGTTGCGTGAACAGGAGTTTCTTGAATGTGACATTCGTGGCGATTACTTTTTATATCACTTCTTCTTACATATTTTTTCGCTGCGTCTCCCTTGGAGTTGGTCAATACAAACTTAGCGAAAATAATACTCGATGGATAAATATTACTGGCGATGTATGTAGATAATCCGATGCAAAATTTGCACCCTCGGTACGATCGCTTTTTCTTAACAGCAGCGGTTAAAATTTTTGAGCCAGATTAGTGATGTTTCCACTTGCACCTGGTAGATAAAAAACAAAAATCACGCCAGTAGTGCGATTATGACGAAGTTAATCGAAATATATCAAAAATTATTATTCTCCGATGGAATAGGAAATTTTCTTCTTTTTGACAACCGATAATCGCTTCTCCCTCTTCCTTTTCCAGTCCCGTCAACATGGCACCTGAGCGTGAGGATATGCATTTCTCTCGTTCGGGTGCGGTCGTTTTTTTTTTCTGTTTGACACAGCCGGCACGTGTAACATATTGCTATATGCACTATACTACGACCATAACAAATTTAAGACTCCGGAGTCTCTATTACACAAAATATCGTTCACAAACGAATATTTCGCACTTATTTCACACTACTATTACGTAAAAATCAAGTTTAATTATTTATTTTTCACAATATCGCGAATTCAAACCCGAGAACTTCTTTTCAAAATTATGAAATGTCAGAATGTTGAACTGACACAAAATAGCCACAACGTCCTCTTGTCATTCCCTCTCGACCATAGGTCGCACTGTCATTGAAATACTTAAACACGTACACTATATTCGCCTGATACGCCGCTTCCTTATTAGTTATTTATTCAATGGTTAACATAACACGCAGCTTTGTTTAGATTTCCCAGTGCTCTGTCGCTGGCATAAGAATAGAAGATTGGAGGGCAGTGTGAATAAAAAACTCATAAATTACAGTTCAAGAGAAAGGGAGGCCGGATGAGGGAAGGAAAAATAGGTCGCCATTCTGGATTCTGTGTCCAAAATGGAAGAGTGGTAGAAAATAAATTAGTAGAAAGGTTGAAACTCGGGGGGCCGCATAATAAAAGTGTTTTTTTTTTAATGTGAGAAGGATTGTGGTGTGTCTGAAAAAGAGTACAGAAGAAATCATTTTAGTGACCTCCAGTCACCGGCTCATCATCAATCGTAATCGTGACATCCAGTCACAACCCCAGCATTAATATCGGTAGAAGGTTCAATATCTAATAGTCATAACGTTCACTCACGAAGTCAGATTTATCCCGGCAAAGCTGCAATATCTGAGTGACATCCAGTCACAAACTCGGATATATCTAGTCGAAGTTACAATATCTAAGGTTGCAATGGCATTTAGTTATCATCTGAGTACTAATTCTCATCCAGTCCAAAGTTATAAAGCGAACCACGTTTCTTAAGTATTACTTCAATTTCGTTGCCTTCTTAAGCAATATCGGATACAAGTTTCTTATTTTAGTGGAAGTTTTAGCGGACATATGGGTTAAAACAAAAAGAAAATTTGTTACATTTTTTAATGTAGGGCAAGCGAACCACCATGGAGGCCTCTCCGGGGACCACTATCAGCACAAGTACATGTAAGTTGACGCTCTGTGCGTTGTTTTAAGAATATTGCCGAAGGAATTTTAGGCACTTGCATGTATGTCCAGGATATTTAAGTGATAGGGTCGAACGGTTAGCCGATATTGTCGAAGTGAAGAATTTGAAAAGTAGAGTTAACTAATGTTGTACAAACTTTGAAATATACAATTGCCTTTATAATATAACTTTTTTTGTACCTTCTATTCTCCTGGAGCCCTCATCAGGATAGGGGCCGTACAGGCTCACTCCTCCGCTCCTCTCAGGGCCAATTAGGGACACTGGAAAAATGTACTGCCCACGGTGTCATTGGGTGGATAGCGCATGGCAGGAAGACGAAATCGTCTATGTCTTCCATGTAAGAAAGGGTAAGTCGTGTAACAGTGCCTTCTGGACAGGATGTAGTACTGCATGTTTTTTTTTGTGTCAGGTACGAATTTATTTGTATGTGGCAGGTGACCGCGGCAGGTTTTGTGGAACCCTCTCCCCCACCCCCACCTCTGTAGAGGCGTACTAGCGTCGCGCCCTGCATTCCAACGCTGTTCACCGAGTGGGCTGTCAGCTCATGCTGGCAGTTTTCACGTTCAAAAGGTACTCACTCTAAAGTACTACCATAACAATTAATATCCAAGCAGCTTAGTTTTTCTTTTACATTATGTCTAACTATATAATTAGTGCTATGCTTAGGATCAAGTTATGTAAGAGCTTTTTTGGCGATTATTTTGGGATTATCTCCCATCTATGTCCAGTTGAAAAATTAAAATTCATTTTTTTTTTGTAAAAATGTTTAGTACAATATTTTATTTTGTTTGATGTGCTTTAATATGTGATATTTAAAATTTAATTTATTATAATCTTAAGGTAATTTTGTTGTAGTTCTTAAAGTGTCTCGATATTACTTTACACATTTTTCTATAGCCTCAAAAAGAGAAGAGGACTAGTAAAACCCGTGGGTCGAAACGTCGGGAGAATATATTTTAATAAAAGACGTCCTAAAAATCACTCTTTTATTTTATTTTCACTTTTCAACTGAACATAAATCGGAGATAATCCCAAAATAATCGCCAAGAAAACTCTTTAAATTAGATGGTAATATTCCCCTTACCCATTCACAGTGTGGCTGGAGTGCCTCCAGAAGGCCTTTCGGAGTACGAGCTTGGCGGTTCGGTTAAACCTGAAATTAAAGTAATGAAAACAAAATGCGCGGTAGGGCTCAGCTGTCTTGGGGTTGCTCTTAGATTTTCCGCTCAAAAGATATCTAAGCGTTAAAACCATTTTTTTTTAATCAAGGTTCATGTACTATAAAATAATGCGGCGCTGACCGTAGACGTTAAAAATATCTATTGAGAAAGAAAACAAAGCTTATAATTTAGCATTTCTTCATGGTCTAGTTACTATGTGCCGGAATGTAGGCTTGCAAGAAGAAAATCTCTAAAAATTCTAAACTACTACTTGGTTCCCACTTGGAATTCGGATCGGTAGGCTGTCTGGTCTCACAATATAGGCTCACTTCAAAATTCTCATAACACTATAATTAGCTCGCGTCGAATAATTCCTTGCGAAAGAGTCTGTCATAACTTAAACAATTTAAATTTGATTCGCTACTGTAGATTGAACTGACTTTCGGTGCTATGTGCCTGTTAGCAGGCTGATTAAAAATCTTTTATACGTAGTAGATATACAAACTATAGGTACTGTTTTGTCACTGTAAGTTCAGATAGATGTTTGCTAAACTCAACATAATTATTTGGAATGTGCTTATCGAAATATCAATATAATTAACTATAGCAAATGTCTAGATTAAATTAACGAAATTATGTTCATAGAAAGTCTTTTTATTAAATATATAAAAGCCGACGCTACTCTGGGTGGAAGCGCAATCTCACTCTAGGAGCCTAGAGTCTCCAGATGAAATGAAATATTCGCCGTTCTTACTGACTCTAAGTACTTAGCTTGGCGGTTTCCCAGGAAAATTTCTTGATGATACTATTTATTGCTAATGCAAGAGAATTTTTCCTATTTTACTTTTCACTTCTGTACCTTGTGTCTTTCCTCTCTGAACCTTTCGACAACTCAATCTCCCACCAAGTGATAACAAAATGGCCGGCTCTTACCACCCTTCCGGCATTTATCTCTGGCAAAATTTACAATCCCATATGGCACACAGTTCGTTCCACTGGCAGCTATCGAGTGATAGTGTTATGGTACCTAGCTTCGAGTGAGTTACTATTGGACGTGAAGTACATCCTGTCAGCATGATCTGACAGCTCATTCCCGTGATCAGCGATAGCACAGGGCGGGACGCTAGCACCTCGACTAGTGAGGGAGAGTGATAGGAAGGGGGGGGGGGGGGTTAACCAAAATAAAAAAAATCGTGCCTGTACAAAAACCAAAAGCACCACATCCGGTCCTGAAAGGAGCCTTACTCCACTTACCTTTGCTTACTTGAAGGCGCAGATGGTCTGCCTTCACTGATGTGCCCCATCCACCCATATGACACTGAGGGCAGTAAGTTATATTTCAGTGTCCCTATGATTGATGGCCCGAACTCACTAACACGGAGAGTTGTGGAGTTGTGAAGATAAGAGTTCTTTTGACACTTTACTCTCCACTCGGAATTCTGTAACTCGTATTGAGAATTACGAAAATCTCCATTCCACTCGGCAAGACTCTCGTCTCGGCTGTTTAGTTGTGGAAAAGTAAGAAGAATATTTCTCAACTGTCAGTATTCGCTATTTTTGTTGTGTTTTGTGAAGGTACGTAGGTACCTAGGATTTTAGAATTAAACTATGGACAAACTACATATCCTAGCAATATTTGCAAACGCAAATTAAGGAAATCCTTGCAATACTTACAGAGAAATATTAATTTTGGTGTCTGAACGTTGTTAATCACACGAAAATGGTTAATTTGATCTTCTTCCAGTACAGAAGTGATGCCATACAAAATTTAGATATGCACGTTAAGCACGTAGGATTTAAACGTATCTACATTTTGTCCCCTAATTCGGTATGTATTTAGTTTTTGAGTCTGGTAAATAGTTTTGGAGATAACTGCAAAAGAATTGAATCAGTCCTTCTTAAGATGAAATAAATGTGGCCTCATTTTGGTACAAAAGTGGACATATTTTCTACTCATCATTATGAAGAACTGTTAAGTCGTGGAAACTCACTTTCCATGAGAAAAATGTTCATAACAGAGTACTAATACTCGAAGATGTGTAATAAAGAACGGAAGAAATATATGCAAAATATGGGAACTGGGGCGTATATGACCCAAATGAAAAAAATCCGTCTTTCAGCGGTTTAAAGTTAGATATGAAGTTAACCCATTGCACCACTAATAAAGATGACATAATTTGTTCATACAACACACTATTTAATGTTGACATATTTTTTTATTACAATAACATTAAGACTAAATTTCACACATAATAAAGGTAAAACATAAAAGCATAATTTTTTTTTGGTCGTAAACTAGATCATTATGGCTTATACCCAGGTAGTTTTGGAAGAGTGTGATAAGCTTTAAAGCATTCTGGCATGTGGAAAGCCACCAAACATTTCTCACATTCCCATCGAGATTCGTTCTTCTTTTTCTTCAAGGAACACATTTTGCATAATCTCGATGGGTTTTGTTTGGCTGGATTTGGTGGAATTTGCCTAGGAAAGTGTGCCCATTGAAATGCTTGTAGTCACAAAGGACATACTCCTCCTCCTCATTTCTTTACGATTGCGTTCGGCCATTTTCGAGGTACTGACAGATGTTAAAATATCGTTTTAATTATGAAATCAGTAACCGAAATATACTTATTTATGTCATTTTAATGAATAAGTTATTGTCATTCAGTTTTAATGTAAAAAAAAAATCACCTCAAAGACAAACCGGCGAATCGTCGGCTTTGTGAGTCAGTGATAAATTTACCTTGGCCGGCGATTCGCCGGCTTTGTGTTGCAATGGGTTAAAATGATAAAAAAAACTACACCACTATATTACTTCTGCATCCCCAAAATACCTTGCCCGAAAAATTTGTTATCTATATTTTTGTACTCTAGACGCAAAATCTGAAGGAAAAACCCCCAATACTCTATGACCCTCCCACGCAGAGTTAGCCGTCCTTCAATATTTCGATACTTCCCACGTTTTCCCTAACTACCCACCTATGTTAGAGAATCGCGAATGGAGAGTTAGGCAGTTTTAATCGGGAAAAACGAAAATTATCATCTTCCAAACTCCCAAACTCTCAGAGTTGCAGAATTCGGGCCCAGTAGTGCATGAAAAATCTAAAGAAAAAATGTCAAATCTTTCTAAGAAAACTGAATGCTTGTGCCCTTGTCCGAAAGAGCGAACCACCAGAATCAATCCACCAATTCGTTTGGACTGTTGTCGGTGAATAGTTCTTCATTAAAGCTCTTAGAAACAATTCGCAAGTATATTTCTAAGAAAACTTTAATGCTTCCCTATTAACGTAAAACGTTTGAACAACTCAGGCTTGAATCAGTGTCGCCATGGAAAATTAACGGGTGGCTAGACGTTGATTGCATGGAACTAGAGTTCTACTGTGATAGGTGAGATAAATGACTTTACGACACCACATAAAACATAAGAAAATTCTACAAAAATCGTATACGTCTCAAAGATAAAGAGGTATGACCAAATGACTATTATACCCACTCCAGAAGTCACTATTACTATTCAAAGAACACAAATAAACGCCGAACCCAGCACTAACTGTCGCCGCAAATTGGAAAAGTGCGTTACAGCACCAGCATTAATCGTTGGCGATAACTACACATTGTGTCCATACCGTACGAAAATCGTCTTGTTAAGCTTTTAAAACTCACTCTACAGGTCAGCACCACATTCAAAACATCGCGAAGTTGAGGTGGTGCTTTGGGGGAGGTCATGACCCCCGTGACCCTCCCCCTGTATACGCGCCTGAACCTAACCTTGAATATTCTATTCCTGAACTTTCCTGAAGATTCCATAATCGATTCTCCGAACCTGAAGTTGTTTACTATCCATTTCCAATAGATGTCACCAGTTGTCTCTTTCTGTTGCACGTAACAATGCCCCCTTCTTAAAATTTTTCGTCCCGAACAATAGGTGGTCCACGGTCCTGATCCTTGTAGTATTGACACATGCGGTCCATCCAAATGAACAATTTTATGCTTGCCTCTTGCGCCACGCTGAATCCTGTATAGCACGTCATTAATTCTAGTTACTACTGAATACGGTCCTTCCCAGTGTTGTTGCAATTTTGGAGAACGTCCCTTACGTCGTTTCGAGTTGTACAGCCAAACAAGATCACCTTCGTTAAATCCGGCGGAATTAGCACGTAAGTTATAGCGGGTCTTCATCCGATCAGTATTTGTTGCTAATTTCGTCCTCGTGGTCTCGTGTACATCTGCTAATTGTTGTTTGAGCTCCGATACGTAGTCTTCTGGTAACTTTTGTTCACCTCTGGGAGTACCGAATTTGAGGTCGCTAGGTAAACGTATCTCTCTTCCGAATATGACTTTAGCTGGGGTTTGTCCGGTAGTACTATGAATGGCTGATCTATAAGCCATTAGGAATATAGGAATATGTCGATCCCAATCGCGTTGATGATAGTCAACTACTTTCTTTAGATGCTCGATCAATGTTCTGTTGAATCGCTCTACCACGCCATCAGATTGTGGGTGTAGAGGAGTTGTTTTTTCTTATTCCCAACATTTTACACATCTCCTGGAAAGTCCGCGATTCGAAGTTCCGTCCTTGGTCCGAATGAAGTTCGTGAGGCACTCCAAACCTACTGACCCAATTCGTTATTATTTGTTCCGCAACTGTGGTTGCCTCTTGATTATAGATTGCATACCCTTCAGGCCATTTACTGAAATAGTTAATGGCAACTAATATATAACGGTTACCGTCATCCGTTTTTGGAAAAGGTCCAGCGATGTCTACAGCTATCCTTTCAAACGGGGCTCCGACATTATACTTATTCATTTCTCCTCTGCTTCTGTGTTGCGACCCTTTGCAAGCAGCACAGACAGTGCATCTGCGGCACCACTCCCCCACATTTTATCGCATATGTAGCCAATAAAACCGGTCTCGTATTTTGGAAATTGTTTTGTTCACTCACAAATGTCCTCCAGAGGCTCTACCGTGCATTTCTTCTAGAACATCTTAGACGTTTGATGCTGGCACGACTATCTGCTTTGCTATAGTAAGCTAATGGAACTTCTTGACCATTCTCTTCCTTCGAAAGCACTGCACCAATACCTTCATTGCTGGCATCTGTGTCCAATACAAATGTTTTTCCCAGCCTTGGATAGTGAAGTACTGGAGCTTCACAGAGCTGTTACTTCAAATTTTCAAAACTTTCGTTGCATTTATCCGACCATATGAACGGCTTTCCTTTCCAAGAAAACTCCGTCATTGATGTTTGTCCTTTGGAACTGCCCAATTTTTGACGGCTTCTATCTTCTCTGGATCGATTCTTACTCCTTGTGATAAAACTATGTGCCCTAAATATTTAGCTTCATTTTTGAATAGAGCACATTTACTCGCACTGAGCTCCAATTTTACATCTTTGAGTCTTTGAAGTACGCCCCTTAAGTTGTTTTTACGTTCCTTGAATGTCCTTCCGATTACTATTATATCATCCAAGTAGACAAGACATGTTTTCCAGGTTGAACCACGTAGAACACATTCCATTAGTCGTTCGAATGTGGCTGCATAACCCAAATGGCATTGCTTTGAATTGCCATAAGCCACTGCCAACTGAGAAAGCAGTTTTCCGTCGGTCAACGGGATGTATTTCCACTTGCCAGTAACCACTCTTCAAATCCAGCGTGGAAAACCATTGCGCTCCGGAAAGGGTATCCAATGTGTCATCAATTCTTTGTAATCGATAGCTATCTTTTCTCGTCACGTTATTTAGTTGGCGGTAGTCTACACAGAATCGGGTGCTGCCATCCTTTTTCCTAACCAGAACAACCGGCGATGTCCAAGGGCTGTTAGATTCCTCTATTATGTCTTGTTTCTTCATGGAGGTCATCATGTCTGCAACTTCTGGTTGTTTGTAATGGAAATCTTCGTGGTGTCTGTCGAATGGGCCTGGAATCTCCTTTATCGATCCGATGCTGGAAAAGATTTGTTTTACCGAAATCTTCATCATTCATTGCAAATAATTCCGAAAATTCATCGATCACCTCTTTGGCATCGTTGTGTTGTTGTTCACTTAAGGCACTGGACGAAAGGAGTTTCTGAACCTGTTGGGTAGTTGCTGGTATAGTTTTTGTCTCCTTGAGATTACTACCATTATCCAAATTGACGATTTGGTAAACGGGTTCTCAATTTCCATTCATAGCACCTTCATTTAGTTGTACCTCATTTTCGGATGTGTTAAGCACTCTGACTGGAATTAATGTTGCACCTTCTGCCTTCACTAAAGTCTTGCCAACGATGATGTTCGATGTAACTTTTGTGGGGTTAGGCTCCACCAGATAGAATCGGCAGGTCCCGATGTCATCAGTAAGCTTTGTCCATATTAGTGTCTCGGAGCATGGCGAAAGAGTAATATTTTCGCAAACCATCGTCCTTACTTTCGCAGGATGATCTGCTTCTTCTCCTAGTTTCATAGGAATTTCTATGTTGCCATATTTGAGAATCCGCTCTCCGACATCCAGATTTATTTTGTATGTGGTCATGAAATCTATTCCAAGAATGCAGTCATCCATTATGTCTGAAACCAGGAAAGTGTGAGGAAATAGTAGTTCGCCTAGTTGAACATCTAAAGTTATTTCTCCAAACACCTGTGCTGCCGCTCCAGTTGCTGTTCTTAGTAGATATTTGGTGGTGTTGTGAAGCCATTTGTTCTTAACAAGATCTGCTCTAATAATTGATCTTGAAGCTCCAGTATCGATAGTAACTGCGCAGTCATTTTTTCCTACACTTCCATATATAACAAGACTGCTATTATTTCTCTGTAACTGACCTAGTTGGATGATGACTTCGGGGCTGTCGATTCCACCAACCAACTTCTGCCCCACGAAGTTGGTTTTTACTAGTTTTCCGACTGCTCAAGAGGAGAGACGATGCGACTAGTCGCTGTTTGATATCTAGTCTCTCCACGAATTGCTTGTTCCCTGGCTCGACATCTTTGGCATTCTTCTTTCCCCTCTTCTTCTGGTGATTCCTCTCGTCGACGTTTTCTGCAGTCTCTTTGAAGGTGCCCTGGTCTATTACAATTCCAGCATCGAGGGACACCACGTGAAGGCGGGCTCTGTGATGATTGCACTCTGTTACAAGTACATTCTTCCACTGAAATTTCTCTCACTCGTATTGCACTCCGTGAAGCTTGTCTGGCGGATTCGTATGCTAATGCATAGGCTAGTGCTTCTGCTGTTGATTTCTTTCCTGCTAGCCTCAATGATTGTTGTAAATTTTGATCTGTAATAGCGTTCACAAATGCCTCCGTCGCCACTTCATTGAGAAAATCCGCATTCACGCTGGAGTATGATAGATGCGCTAATCTCTCTACATCTGCCTGCAGTTGTTGTAGTGATTCGCCATGTTTTTGAATCCTGTTGCGCAACTGTAGGCGATATACTTGCTGCATGTGCTCATCTCCGTAACGTAATTCTATCGCCTGTACTAATGAAGAGTAATTACGTTGATTTTCAATCGGTACAGTTTGTAAGAGTTCTGACGAAGGACCTCGAAGTGCTAACACCAGAGCTATAGCTTTGTCTTATCATTACATCCATTTACCTCTGAAGCTGCCTCGAATTGTCTCTTGAAGATATGCCACGAATTTTGTCCGTCAAATATGGGAGGTTTCATTCTACCTGCACCGGATATTTCAGTTGCTCCGCTTAGAGGCTGACGATGCTTTATTCTTTCCAGATCTGATTTAAAACTGTCAAGCTGCTCGGTGACTTTTTGTTGAGCTTCCGCCACTTCCTGCTCGATTCCTTCAATTTTCAAATTTTGTTCGTCTAATGAGTTTTTCAGGAAAGTCTTCTGTTCCTCCAAACGAGTTTCTAGACAATTCTCCAGAGAGATCTTTTGTTCGTCCAAACGGGTTTTTTGTTCCTCAAAATCAATGTTTTGTTCATCAAATCGGGCTTCCATAGATTTCTTTTGATCGTCCATAGATTTCTTTTGTTCATCAAAACGGGCTTCCATTTTGCTCATTAAAGTACTCAAAAGCTGTTCCATTTTCATCTCAGGCTCTTCTTCAAATTCGGTTCCTTCCAAGTTCTCTTCGAAAACAAATGTCTCAGGATTCTTTCCTTCCGCTATCAAAGCTTGTCTAAGTCGCTCGACTAGAACTTTCTTTGCACCTGTCGTTTGTAATGAGCGGTTCCCTAGCTCCACTTTCAAATCCTGTATTCGAAGCTCCTCCACTTTGCGCCCCATTACTGTAGTAATTCACTCACAGTTGAATATAAATTATTTTCTAGAACTTTTAAAATTTAACACAATTCCACAAAATTAATCACACTTTGAATTTTTCAGTCAATTGCCACCACTTTATTTTATATTTCACTTCTGACACCAGTTGTTGCGAGCGTGGCCTTTGGTTCGTTATTTAAAACACAATATTAAATGATTAATATATAAGTTCTTTATTACACTTAAATCATAAAGTTCACAAACATTTATTTAATCAACTCAACTCTAATTATCGCTAACACTGTACTTTCAATTATCGCAATCTAATTACACACTATCGCTTCTTTATTGCTTTCGCTTCTTAACACTGCAACGTCTAAGACAACACTCTTTTTCTGGCGATGACAACTGTTATATTTATACCCTAGAAACTCTCCGGATTATTCTGGACTGTTCTATTCTAAAAGCTTCTTGACTATTCTATTTGTTCTATTCCTGAACTTTCCTGTAGATTTCATAACCGATTCTCCGAACCTGAAGTCATTTACTCTCCGAACCTGAAGTTGTTTATTGCCAGTAGATGTCACCAGCTGTCTCTTTCTATTTCACGTAACAATATGAAACCGGTTCCAGTTGCAATATTTAAAGATTTTACAGTAAAGCGGCCACCACACGATACAACCATACAACTGTTGGACCGATTTCTTCAGCTGTCAGTCTTGCGTAACTTTACATACTGAGTATATCTCTAATACGAAATAATGTCGTCGGTTGTCAAAAAAAAAATAAAATGTGTATTTGTTTTTCAGCTGTGATTATGTGTTTGAAAATTAATAATATATCAATAACCTCTTCCCAGAAGTCCTTATACTTAATAGACACCATTTTGGTTTGGTTTTTAAAATGCAATTACAATAAAAAACGATGCTCACTGTATGAAAACTTCACATATAATGAAATCGGATCAACTTTTGAACAACAAGCACATACACCATACAACGGTCGTATATATAACAGCGGTTTACCTGCATGCACATCCAACCATCCAACCGAGCTTGCGATCGTTGGATGCTTCGCACAATTGGCCCACACACCATACAACGCTTGTATGCCAACACAGTTTGCTACAACAGTTCGACCAACAGTTGTATCGTGTGTGGGCCGCTTAACTCTGAAATGCCAAAATGACATACTTGCAGTTTATTTGATTGATTTCGATTTTGCTTTGTCAATTAGTTTCAAATTAACTAAGAGCTAATTCGGGAATTACAATAGTTTGAGTACCACAAATGAAAGAAGCCAGATATTAGTAAAATTCAAAGTACATTTCTGGCTCTTCTTCTTACTTTTAATATACTAAACAGTAACACAACAGAGGGAGAAAATTATCTTCTCTTCTATATACATCATCGATGGTTTAATTTTATACCCATGTCTACGGCCCACACGCTGCAATATGCTACATTTTTCTGAGAGGCATTCAGCGGGAAGCATAAATCCGGTGCTACTTTTCTAACCTGCAACACGGGCAGCATACTAATGCTACTGCAAGCAATTCCTTACCTGCGATTGAGATGATAGGCATAATAATTTAACTCTCAATGCGAACTATGAATTTGTGATACAGTTATTATTTATATCAATAATTGTAACTTGTTTGAACACACACATAACTAAACTCGCAAATCATATACGGAGCTACATCGTAGCATAATTATTGTGATGACACGTCAGGCACAAGTGTAGCAAAATGCGCATTCTTCGCGCTGTTACGTGTGGGTTGGACCCATGATAAACTGTTGGTTGAATTGCTCCATCTGTAACCCCAGCATATACGCTGCTAACATATAGTACATCACTTGTCGAGGATGAGGGACTTCGAATTTTCTCTTCCCGATTGTATCCACGAAAAGAAAAAAGTGACGGCGGAAAAGGGGTCTGTTGCGCGCAGGCTGACATATGAGAATGAATCATGCATGTTTAACGACAAAAATTGCGTTGAATTGAAGGAAGAAGAATAAGTTGTTACAGAGGATCGCTTTGAATCTCCCACTGTGGGCACAGTAGTAGGGTACTGTGATGGAAGTGCATGTACAAAGAAGTTATTCGCTGACATACGCGATTCCACTGCGAAATAAAATATGAGATTTTTAACTACATATGTATATGGGTACTGTAGTATGGGTATGAATGACAAAAACGTCATTATACAAAGAATTTGTGTGCTCACGCGAGTCAAATAAATAAAAATCTCAAACATAGTCCTGACAAGGGACGGAGGATGTAGAAAGTTGACTGATTGGATAAGTTAATGCATGATGAGGGTAATTATTGTATGTCGAGTATGCATGGTATGCTATAAGATTATTGGCGTGATTTCCGTATTCTCTAGCCTCTCCAGACTTTATCTTAACCTTCTCATGGTCCCTGCTGACACTGTGTGTCAATAAGATGTTAAACCCGAATGACTCCAGTCCCGTTTATAAAAGGATATCTACATGTAAAGATACCACTCGGAGTACCAATGACCTTATGATCATGGACAACGAAGCCATACAAATTGGATAGCCAAGATTGCTAACTTCGTACCACGAGTTTGAGGAGCCCTGGATAGTTCTACTATAATAGAGCTATTTGCCTCAACACGGAGAAATTCCGGTGGTGGTTGTGGTAGCCCATAGGCGGGTAAAGAAAGAATGTCTGAGTCTACATGACTTAGGCGGACATTCTTCCTTGCACAGAAGAGTATGTCCTTTTGAATAAATTACATACTGCGTCCGAGGATTTGAAGGATGATCGCTTGGATATTTGGCTTTCGGCGTGGAGTTGCGCTAAATCAAGCGTGTGCCGTGAACCAGAGATCGACAGAGATTTTCGATGGGTTTCGCTTTGAGTAGTAAGTTATTGTCTAGCATGCACTGGCATAACTACTCTGTTTCATGAGGGAGTTGATTATAGCATTGATACTCCGCGCATTTAGACTGCCGTGGAATTAAGGCTATTCTAGCTAGGTGGACATGTTAAACTACACCGACTTTCTGTATCCACGAAAAGGGAGTTGAAAAGGAGTCTGTAACGCGTAGCGCAGCCGAGGTGAAAGATATAAAAGAGGAAATCATGCATACACAAAAACGAAAATTTATTGAACTGGAGGAAAATGATGTACAGAATATCGCTTTTGGATCTCCCACTGTGGGCACTGTTGTACGGTTTGATGACCGTTTGGCTCGCAGTTTTGTACAAAGAATTTAAGTTGTCATATAAGTCAGATACAAAAAATCTCAAACATAGCTCTAGGCAAGGAGCGAAGACGTTGATAGTTGATGGATTGAGAAGTTAACTATGCATGATAGTAGTGCTTCTTTTTCTTCTGTCAAGTATGCATGGCAGCTATTAGCTTGCCGGCTGAAATCTCTAGGCTCTCCAGGCTTGAAGGGCGGATCATAATCTTGTCGTGGTCCACTACGGTCACCTTGTGTGATGGGAGCATCGTGGTGGGTGTTGTAGCATATATGGGTGCAGAGAGAAAGAGAGTGTCATCAGAGCCTAGCTTGCGTAGGTGCACATGCTCTAGATAATGGGAGAAATATGTCGCTTGTATAAAATGCGTACTACAATTTAGGATTTGAAGTTATGGTCGCTTACTCATTGCATGTTCAGATATTTGGCTTCCGGAGTGGACTTTTGGTAGTTTATACCATGTTCTGTACAAGGCTGAGCAGTCGTCAGATGACGTTGGTACTGACGTAAGGATACCAGTTGAAGACGACTGTTTTATTTCAGGCGCAAGTCTTGAGTTGGACGAGGTCCAATATATGATCTATCTGTTTGGCGATGTGGTAAATAAGATAACCACTAAGTCTTGAGTTGGACAAGAGGTCCAATATATGATCTATCTGTTTGGCGATGTGGTAAATAAGATAACCACTAGGTACTTGTTTACAGATGGTTCAATGACTTCGAACAGTCGCAGAGCAAAAGAGTAGTTCCAATAACTATCGATTGCTCGTCGCTGTACTGGACCTGGCTAGGAGTCCTGGCACGGTTGACAGACGTGTGCCAGTTAGACGCTTCGTGACGTCGAGCAGACGTAGAGCAAAAGAGTAGTTCCAAGAATATTGATTACTCGTCGTTGTACTGGACCTGGCTAGGAGTCCTGGCACGGTTGACAGACGTGTGCCAGTTAGACGCTTCGTGACGTCGAGCAGACGTAGAGCAAAAGAGTAGTTCCAAGAATATTGATTACTCGTCGTTATACTGGACCTGGCTAGGAGTCCTGGCACGGTTGACAGACGTGTGCCAGTTAGACGGGATGCCGGTGAACGTTGCTCCGCAAGCCTCTGTGTTTGCTTGTAGGTAAATACCTGGTCAGCACAATTTGACACGTTCGTTCTCCTAGACTGGTGGAGGTTAGAAAATTGACCTGAAAGAACTTTATTTTAAACAAGTTGGGTTGTCACTAATGACAGTGCTGTGTAGAGCTTATCAGCGTGCCGTTGCACAATTGGGTTGTTTGGTGAAGCGCTATCAGCGTGCTGTTGCACCACTACTCCAATCTGATTAGCAGATCAGTTAGGATGATGTTGCGCCTCTTGCGGAATTTCCCTGGGCTCTCCCGGTGCTGTTCTTGCCTGCTGTAGCACCCTAAATGTGGTGCTCTAAAATATAACCTAAGAAAGGCTGCAAGAAAGGAGTATTCACCCGAAAGATGTGTTCATGAACATGATCATCGAATATGGTAATTAACCGTCTTGAAGCTCTTCTTAATAAAAGTTAATCCTTTTGAAGAAAAGAATTATTTTTTTTTATTTCGAAAGTATTATTTTATATTTATTTTAAATCTTTTTTCGTGTCCTCACGTTGACGTTACAAAAAACAAAACTAAACTTTTTACATTGTTTTTTTTTTAAATACATTGGTTCATAGCCTACCTAGCTACGGCTTCCTACGTATCAGTAAAGTGTGACTAGCATGATATTTTGGAGAACATTTGACCTGGTTTATACGTTGGTTCGATAAATTTTGGAGAACAATCCAGCAGACACAGACGCGTCGCCACAGACTTGTGCTAAAACAGCCGGGTGCCGTGACCCACAGATCGGAAGAGATTTTAGATAGGTATCGCTTCGAGGCATAGAGGTAGGATATACTCTGTATCATTAGAGAACTGATTGTCGCGTTGTAACTAATCCGTGCACTTCTAGAGTGCCGTGCGATTAAGCTTGTGAGGTGCTCACTATGTGTATCCACGAAAATTGCATGTACGGCGGGGGTAAGTGAAGATGTACAAATGACAAAATCATGAAGAAATACGATAAAATCTTAGAATATATAACAAATAGGAATGCTAATAAACTAATTAACACTCAAGCTTCCAGTTGTTAGTTGTTTTTTGTGTGCTTTCATCTCATTTGCTCTGTATTTTCTGTCCTTTGTTATCATTAACCTCCTCAAGCTTTTATCAAGAGTTTTCGGCTTCACTCATGTACACGAATTTTATACGATACCCGCATTTATCACGTCCCTGGTTACATCTTGTTGCTTATTTTTTCTCAGCATAGAGGGATCGCAATATACCTATATATCCGGAATGATGTGGCCTTAATCATTCTTAAAGATTTTCCTTCCGCCAATTCAGAATTTAATTACATCTGGATTAGGCTCAAACTTCAAAGGCACATCTTGTACTTCCTTTAAGATAATCCAAATTTGTTTGATGATAGGGTACTTGTATTTGACAATGTTAATCATTTGCTTTGTCTCTTCCTCTTCCGAAATTGTCCTGACAGGCGATTTCAGTGTCTAAAGCACACCGTGACTGACAAATTTTTTTACCACAAGCCGATTCGTTGAACTTTTCTGTGAATCTTGCTATTTGAAACAGCTTGAATTCCTGATTTCCTAGATTTGTTTCTATCATCTCACCCTGAGAAATATTCTATCGTAGTCGGTTCCCCTCTTATAAATTCAGACCACTGTTTAATCACAGCTCAGTTCACCACATCAAAAACATGTGCTGCCCTAATTTTCCATTTACAAGTAGGCTTCTTTGGCCCTATAAAAATGCAGATTATGAAAGTCCCAATCAGTATCTCAAGAAAAGTATTTGGTCGGTCTGTTTCCTTCGAGGGATGTCAATGAATGCACAATGGAACTTAGTAATACGTAAATACATTCTAATAGCCGATTTCAACAACATCAAAATCGCTTTGTGTTTAACGATAAGGTCAACCCAGCTATAAGAGCTAAAGTCTTCTTTTCGCGTCTATCAATTGCACACATGTCCAACACTGAAACAAATCTACAAGAGTGCATGGAAAATGACAAGCCGCAAAAGCACCAAAGGTTTCTGGTCTCTCGTCAAAACCATCAGGAATAATTTCACAGGAACTGGTGAACTGAATAAAGCTGAAGTGTTGTTAACACCCTGGATAAAGGTAATATTTTTACTGCTAGATTCGCTTCAAATTCTTGTCTTCCACCCATTTCACAGATACCTGTTTTGCATCTCTCGTGAGGATGGGTACAAGAGCCTATACACATCGTACGAGAGATGTGTTCAATTTCCTAAGTGGCTCAACATTTCTAAAGCTGCAGATCCTGATTGTTTCTCGCCCCTGTTAACAAAAAGCTGTGCTTCATCCTTAGGTAAAACTATGTTCAAACTATTCTACTTGTCTTATCCAACAGGAAACTTTCCAACCAACTGTAAAGTAGCCCATGTTCAGGATGTTCCAATGAAAGGAGAGGGTAGCGATGCCTCAAATTATCGACCAATTGCAATTACTTCGATTTTTTCAAAGGGTTTTAGATCTATAATTAACTCAAAATTAATTAAGTATCTAGAAACCAATCAACGTATCACCGATCGCCAATAAGGCTGGACGCTCATCTGGAGACTTGCTGACTTTTCTTGCGGAACTTTGGTACTTGTAGTCTTCACAATTTTGTTGAGGCCACCCTAGATATTTCAAAGGCCTTTGATAGAGTCTGGAATCCTACCCTTTTAGCCAAAATTGATGCACTTGCTCTCTCTCCTCCATTTATATTATGGATTGAAAGGTTTTCATCTGATCGCCTGAACGGGTTGTATTAGATGGCGTTACGTCTGAACCTCACTTTATAAATTCTGGTATATCCCAGGGCTCTGTTGTCTCTACATTTCTTTTCTTAGTTTTCATTACTATTTTGACACTTTTGCGGACTCTGAAGGGAATGCCGCATGTGTCAAATTAGATTGCATGATTAGATCACTGAATAACGATCTTGACAATATCCTCGCTTGGGATAAATTCAATGCATCTAAGACCTAAAGCTGCCTCATCTCTTTAAAAGAAGATCACTTAACCACCCTATTTTTTTTATGCGGCATTAATTTCCGATTCACCGTCACTATGCATTCCTGGCATTAATATTTCCAGTTAGCTAAGCTGGGCAGACCAATTCCTCTCTGTTGCCAAAGAAGTGTGGAAATGTCTTGGATTTCTGAAGAGGTGTAAGAAATATTTCAAATCGTGAAAATCTAACGCTCTTCTACAATTCCTGTATCAGATCTAGAATAGAATGCAAATCCCATATCTTGGCCGGGGCTGGTCGCAAAGCTTTAACTTCATTAGATCTTGTCTAAAAGAGAGCCTTCAAGCACATTGGCGATGTGGAAATTAGTTGTCATACCGACTCGCTGAGGCACCGCCACAATGTCGGATGTCTTTCGTCCTTCGCGCTTTATCACTACAGTACTTGCGCTGCAAGCTCATCCTTTCATCCAAATACTCAAATATTTTTGGAAGTACAGTTAAATTCTGTGAAACTTTTTTATACCAAACTATGCGAATGGGGAACAGTCTACCATCTTTTGTCTTCCCTCGAGGTTACAATCTTCGAAGATGCAAGAGTGACATAAATCAGCACTCTGCCACTCTCATATTCCCTTGTGGGCGACGCTGTACATTCAATAAATCACAAGCACCGCTGTATTTGCTGTAAACAAATTCAATTTTAAATACCTTGGGATACCTTGCTGACGACCCAAGGGAGTTTAGCTAGGTAGGCTAAAAATTTTTATTTTGAATTTTGAAAAAATAGAAAAGCTCATTCCTATGTCAGAATTGAACGGATAAAGTTATTGTCTTGAATGTCAACGAGAACACAATTACTCAGCAATTTTGTATAACAAATAATTATAAAAACAGGAAAGAATTAAACTGGATACCATCAGCTCAATAAAGCCCCGGTGGATTATCAGCAATGCATCTTTATTTTAATGCTCTTTTCTATTAAATAAATTCTGTTACATCCAACAATCCAATCTAGGTCTTACAGTACGGACGGACATTCCCTGTCGAGGCTACCGTATACACTGTCAACAGAAACAATTCGACTACAGCCACCGAGGATACGGGAATGACGTGATGTTGACTCAGCGAATTTAACAAGGTCAAAGTTGCTGTCACTAATCTTTCAGTAACGCCGTTCTTCCTGAAGCACCCTCAAGATCGTATAGTCCGTTGACTATTAGTACCTATCCGGATTGTCATAGGGACAACCGAAAGCAGAGACCACGCCTCAGTGTTCTAAATTGGACTTCTAACACAAGGCCGTATACTTATAGCCGATTCAATTAACTTTTCTCATAGCTAAAGAAACCCTTTTCTCTCTACATCACTGCTGGGTCGTGTCCGGCGCAAAGCAGTGTCCAGACGTTCCCAAGCCAATGGTAACATTGAAACATTGAGTTGCCCGAAGTCAAGTCAAGGTATCAAGCACCACCTATGCTGAACCGCCTTTAGTCGCGTTGACAACAGAGGTCCTATCTTCGCTCCAACATCGTCTTGCAACACGGAGCTCGTGGTACGACATATTGTAGCAAAAGAAAGGCATCTCATCCACGGTGCTCACGAACTTTGAAGTCTCAACACTTCATGACAGCCTAATACCCTAGACACACAGCACGAACTAATGAATCATTTGTACTAACTATTCATTAAAATGCCGTGTGTCAAATAGTATATGTCATTATAGCTCGAAAATCAGATGATAATGAAGTACACTAATGAAGTGTTTTCCTCCTTCATTATAGCTATAATGAGGAAAAATGTGCTAGATTTGGCATATAATGTAAATCTGGAGCTCCGCTGTGCATCTGCCGATTTGAAAAATAAGAAGAAGAAATGCAAAGAAATGCAAATCACAATTTATATTAGTAATATTTTTTTAAATAAAATGTGTTTCTCATCTGGAAATTGTTAAATTGAAAATAAAATAAATGAAAACAAATTTTATCACGTTAATTCGATCCATATTGCTTCTTTAATGTGATAAGTTCATCAAAACCAGTTTGACAGCACAACTTAATTAAAGAAATGGCTGTGTGTCCGCAGTTTATAATGAATCATTATAGACTAATGAGTCGTTAGTTATTTCTTCATTAAGAGTGCTGTGTGTCTAAGGCATAACCTTCAAGAGGTGATTATCTGGACAAATGGCTGTGGTAGCCATTTTCCTCACTACAAGCTATCACTAAATCCTAATCCTTTCCATATCTCGTTCCTGCCATGCTGTGCTTTACATTGTTGGACATCCCGAAATTAATTTAATAACATATAAAAAAATACAGGGGCACAGGGGGACCCATCATCATAAATACCTTTGCTTGTGAATGCATAATAAACTGCAATTGTTTTATTCGTAAAATATATAAAAAATAAAATAAATGAGTGGTCATTGCCGTAAATACTGAAATTATCCATATTTTCTGAGCAATATGAGTCAACTTAAAGAGTATAAAACAAATTGAAACTGCTCTAAAACTAGTGCGCTTGTGCGCAGGGCTTTGTATTTTTTGATGCTTTTGTGCTGTTTTAACCTTAACCACGAAGTTCTTGTTAGTTTCTTTTTTCTTATTTCACTAAGAGGCTTATAATAAAAACTGTATAAAATAGAAATACTGTCACGTCCAAAGCGAAGTGGGCATTAGACCTTCTTTACTAGCTCCAGGTGGTGTTAAAGTTTCTTGACTTAAAAATTCTAATGGCAAATGCACAATAGAGCCCTGAAAATGAAATCAATATCAGTCGCAGTTTATGTACATTTGCTATATAAATTGTACTAACTTGAATGTTACTAATTCTTGTAATGGCTAATTCTGGATCCGATTTACATAACGGAGGCTCTTCTTGATATTTACGTAGCCCCGCAAATGTTTGTACGTTATTTGTAGGTATACATTTGAAGATTTCATCATAGATTTGCGTATTTCTCAAGGATGTACGCTTCCACACTCCATTCCAAAAAGAGTCTATAACAGGATCAGTTATATCTATGGGAATCCTTTCTGGATCAGGTTCTAAAAGGCCTAGAAAATTAGAAATTATTTAATAATTAAATCTCTTTTGGATTTAGAATCTTTAAAATACGGTTTTATATGAAATAACCATTGAGTGCAATACACAATCGATTACTGAAACGATAGGAAATTTTATTTTACTGTATAGAAATTTTACGTGCAACAATGTTGAATATTGAATTGGATTGAAAAGAGTTTGAGCGCCACGCGGCTTTTGAATTGATAGAACCTCAAAATTTCAAACTGATTAGCTCATAAAAACCAATCAGTTGCTTTTATGAAATTATGAATGGGCTCCCAAAATTCACGGTCTGCTTCATACAGTTCATTGAAGAAATCGGGGCCACTGAATGTTTCTCTATACCCATATAGGATTTGCTAGGACTTGTCTCTTATAGACCGAATGGTCCTGCGTGGAGATTAAATCTTTCCAGAATAGGTGTACTTTAGTTCAAAATCTAAGTTTCAGTCTGTCGCGATTCCGGTTGTATATTTCTATTGCATTGAGTTTCCTTCGCTGGAAAGGAGAAGGGAGCATTTAAGGTACAATAAGATGAATGTCAACCTCTTAAATGGTTTGATCGCCATTATCAACTGTTGAAGCATCTTGTCAATATTCGTAGGCTCATTGATTGTGATTGGCTGGAGTATTATGAGACTGCTTTATATGTGTTGTATACCTTTGGTAAATCGCGGTTGGCTTTTTATGATAGACCATTAATATTTTGCAGATTTAAGGAGGATTTACATTATGATACAGAAATTGTGGGGGAGATAGCACATCGTATACGGAAATTTATTTATGAGTGCCGAGAGAAGCAAACTCGTTCTGCATTTTTTCTAGACCTCGATCTGTCAATGTGTGCGTGTCCGGAACCATAAAAGATTCTCAAGCATCGTAAGTTTTAATAGTTACTGAAACTAAAACATTGTTATTGGCAACCCTAATTTGTCAATTTCGACTACTCCCGCTGCCATATTGTTGTTGTTACTATAATTTTACAGAAAATATTTATTAAACCATCTATCAAACATGGAAGAAAATAAAAGTAAATTTTTAAATTGTAATAAAATATTGCGAAATTTAAAGTTTTTACATATTTATTTATAGAAAAGATTGAAGTTATTTCGGACATAAGTAGTTTTCATCCATTTTTTAAGAACAATTATTATTACAAACGTTACAATTTGACAACTTGACAATGTGTCAGTTTGCGATTTGTACCATAAAGACTAGAGGGGACTGTACGTGAGAGGTATTGCAGTGATTGCTTCGGCAGCATTTAAATTTCAATAAACTATCTCCCTCACAATTTCTGTAAAAAATGCATGCCATCATAATGTAAAACCTGCTTTATAAAATTTAAATATCAAAGCTGATTGCTTGAACGATGTAGGGGTCGATTTTTTCAAGTTTTTTTCCGGAATAACGGTGCAGGGATAAAAATGGGAGCAAATTAACGGAAATTTAAAAAAGAAAAAAGGAGATTAAGAATTGTAATAAATTGTAGGAGTAAGCTCAGGATCTGTAAGTAAAAAAAAAATTAGCTATGAATGGGCGTAATAGGCTATTTTTTATTTCGATTTACGGTAATTTGAAGTTTTGAGGGTCCTCGGCGGCACCTAAGTATATGTAGGGTGTCATAGAGCAATGGTGTTTTCCCGATGGCATCCCAAGGTCAAGTCTATGGACCGTCGTACTCCTCGCTGTTACGCAGCACGCGCCAATTTGCAAACTTGTGCCCACATTTGTCATAATAATTTTGCACCGCTGTAGGGTCATTCCATGTCAAATAGGCAACAAGTGTGATATGACAATCACCAATTTTGTTGAAATTTTACATGCTTGGAGGGTTTGGGAAAAAAATAATACAAACCACAAATTTTCCTTCTACAGTGCGTATTTCGCGAGTTATGGCATTTTCAAAATTTCACAAAAAAGAACAGCATTTTTCTTCTTTAAAAATTCATATATATTTTTTTATTTATTATTAGACAGTGAAATAAATGCCAGAAAGTAGGCAATTATCTTTTGGGAATGAGCTTTTGAGCCAGTCGGTGGATATGCTTAAGAAAAAGTGCAAAAAACGCAGAAATGGCTACGTTTGAGGTACAGACAGTAATAAATTATTTTAAAGGGAAACTTTTGGGCTTCTTAAATCCCATATGAAAAATTAGTTCTGATGATGTAAAAATCCGAAATTTTAAATTTGTTGAACCATAACTTCAAAACGGAGGGGTAAGATTTGTACACCAACAATTATCAATCTACAAAATTTTAAATCATCATCATAGGCTGCAACGATAAAAAGTTACAGTGTGATATATAAAAACATACCCAACTATTTTTAAATCCCTTTATCTCGAAACCCGTAAGGATCCCCCCTTGTCTAAGCATGGCCTATCTATAGCCTTCAGATGCAAGACCACATACGGGACACCCTGTATAGAAACAATGATTTTTTATTTATAGATAGTTATAAATGTATTTTTATGAAACTTTCTTGAGTTTTTACTCCTTGATCTCGTTAAGATTCCAAGTCACAATTTTAATATGTTTTAGTGGATAATATAAGGTATAAAATATAAAAAAATGAACAAAATCAAAAGTACGTCTTCCAGGATATTCAAGATAAAATGCTTATCCTTAATGTTCTTTTTCGCGTATATTTTTAAGATTCTATTTTTCTTAGATAGCTTGAGATCCTATCTTTCAAATGAGCCATATTTCACTGTCTTATCATAAATTGAAAAATATATAAGAATTTTTAAAGGACCAGGACAGCATTTTTGCGAAATTTTGAAAATGCCATAACTCGCGAAACACGCACTGTAGAAGGAACATTTTTAATTTATATTATTGTTTTCACAAACCCTCCAAGCATATAAAATTTCGAAAAGAATGGTGATACTCATGTCACACTTTTCGTGATTTAAGGTCGATTTGCTATGGAATAATCCTGTAGTTCCTTATAATAATACCGAGTTTAATTGTGTACGTGTTCAAACAAGGTACAGTTTTTGATATAAATAATAACTGTATCACAAATTCACAGCACGTAATGAGAATTTAATAACTATATTATCATCTCAAATCGCAGTTAGAGAACTGGACAGCCATCCAACCACAAATTTCACAATTTCAAAATGGCCGAAGCGATTTGCTTGCAATAGTATTGGTATGCTACTCGCACTGCAATTCGAAACTTGGAATTTCGGAATTTTTCCTCCCCCGATTGCCTTTCATTCGTAAAAAGTGCAGAGTGTACGCTTAGGTTAAGAGTAAAAAAATATAATATAGGTGTCGAAATTTGGGTATGGTCGTATCACCCCCTTAGGTGTTGTCCAAAATACTCCATGTTTGCTATCAAATTCAAAAGAGAGGAAAAGGTAATCAAGTGGTGCAGTTTGTTGTTGATCCTTTAAACCTCATAACTAACATTTTACTTACGAAATACAGCTTTTTTGCACTTGGTTCATATACACCCCAGTTCCTGTATTTTGCATATATTTCTTTCACATCCATTAGTACTCTGTTGTGAAATTTTTTCTCATGGGAAGTAAATTTCCACGACTTACCAGTTCTTCACAATGATGAGTTTAAAGTATGTCCGTTTCTATACCAAAAAACGGCTCATTTTTCAACCATAAAAAGGTCTGATTCACTTCTTTTGCAGGTAACTCCAAAACCATGTATTGGACATATAGCCAGGATATGTGGTGAATCCGTAATTTAATTTGAAAATTCCTAGGTGGTACCTTCACAAAACACAACAAAAACGGACAATACTATCAGTTTAGAATTCTTCTTTGTTATTTTTCCATTTGCAAAACACGAAGAATTTTAACGAGTGGAGTAGAGAATTCGGTAACTGTCAGGTCCAAAATACATTCACGGCCACAAGCCACAGGCCATTTGAAGCAATGGAAATCTATTCCCAAAGTTACATTCGCCGTGATCGTGACGAAGTTTGGTCAAATCTCAAATTTGTGGCTCGTGGCCCCAGAATGCTGTTGGCAAGTTTTTCAGTATGCCGGGAGATTTGTAATTATTCAGAATTTTGTTTATCAGAGCGAAAGTTGTTTACCTGTGAGAATTATTTCATATTAGATTGTAACAATTCTGCAAAAAGAACAACAAAGGAAAAATTATTAATTACATAAAAATACATACATGTATGCATAATAAGAAAAAAGGGCTTCTTATCGCCAGTGGCCGTGAATGTACCTTACTTGGATACAGCCGTCGGTCACAAACCTAAAGGGCATATCTAGTACACCCCTAAGAATATAAAACAATAAGGAATGAATTTATTTGTAAAACCATATTCGTATAAAGAGCATTTTTAGTCGGTGATGTTCTTGGTGAAGAGGGATTTTCGCCTTATTCCTTGACGTTTTTTTTTTTTTTTTGCCAATTTTATTTCCTCCTAAATGCTTCGTAAGATTTGAAGGGAATGAGAAATTCATTTGGTTCCAGATAAATACTGTTATTTTAGGTAAATTCCAACTCACCAAATAAAGTATCACTCGCAAATTGGAGAATCTCAATGGTTTCTTAATAAGTAATCTATCTCAGTATACCCCCTAGAATAATGAGCCAATGTGTGGTCCATTACTCCACCGCCGACACTTTCACATGAAAAAGTTCTGAATATCATTGATACGTTTTATGAGTAAATCATCCTTGGGTGTGCAGAGAAACATCATTCACATGTTTTTTTTTCACATTAGAATCCTTCACTTATTATAATAGAAAGAATACCAAAAACCACGGTTAACATTTTTCATCTAAAAATTTGGCTGAAATGGTGCACAATTATTCGATGAAAGATCTAAAGCATTCAGCATATAGTGACCACAATGTGAATGAAGTGAATGAAGCCATCGCAAGATTCACTAATATTTTATAGTGACATATAGTTAATGTAAATAATTTAAAGAGCGCTTCACCTAGCCAGATTAAAGATGCCAAGCAAATTTTCCCCAGAGTTTATAAAAATTACATCAATAGAGTGACACCTAATTTTACCTAAATGTTCCCTGAATAGATATTTTCTCATTCGTCCAGCAAAAACACCACTTGGATAAGTATCACCATTCATTCTTCCGTCCTCGAATTCCTCATCCTAGGGAGAGTCGAATTTTAGATTTAAATAACAACAAAGTACTAACAACAAAAAATCTTTACCGTAATAATAACAGCCACTTCAGAATCTCTTTTTCCAATCAATGATCGATCATTAATATTTGCCGAGCCACAAATTATAACACGGTCATCTGCAATAAGTAGCTTGGAATGAACGTAAATTAATTCGGTGATTGGATGATTGTTAAGCATATCATATGTCCGCAAGCTATGAAAGGAAATGTATTCACTAGGGTTCTCAATTCCAACTTCCTTCAGTCGGGTTAATATGGATGCTCTTCCTCTAAAAGTTGAGAAAATTGAGAATACAATTTTGAATAAAACCTACATTTATAAAAATGTCAACCTTGAAATCGATGCATAATTCCAGTGAGTGATTGCACGTAGAGCATTTCCACTTGTACCTCCAACATCACCTTCAAAGCCAGGCAGAAGGGGCATTATCACATAAACTCGAAAAACTTTCTTTTCTCTACAAGAACCAAGCAATAAAGTCAATAAATAAGCAAGGATTTTCCAAGTCTTCTTACTTGTGAGCCCTGACTATGCGCTTGAATAGAGTTTCACCAATTTGATTTCGTACACAATTCGCACCCCCACTACCGAACTGTAAGGTAATGAAAAATTGATTTTCAATGTAAATGTAATGCTGAGCCTTTGTTATTGTCTGAATGTAAGCGTCATGAATGCTCTGCTCCACGAGATCTTGTTCGATGAAACCACAACTCCAGCTTGACACACTTCGTAGAACCTTTTTAGAATAAAAATAAAAGTTGAGATTAGGCTAATAGATTTATGCATGATCTATAGGATTTTACCTGACATGTGACTCGATGTAGCGGAGCATTCACTAGATTGTGGAATATTTGTATATCAACATAACTTTTTGGCATTAGATACGGAAAGGACTGAAAGAAAAAATCAAAGTCAAAAAAAAATGTAAACAATTTTAAAGGCCCTTTGCAGCTTAATTGCACTAAAGATGGCCTCCTTTTCAACATGGAGCTGACTGTTCTGAATCTATGTTAGCTATGAGTTATCAGCTGCTCCTTCATTCTTAAAGTACCTAAGCCTAAAATTCATACTTTGAACATAACATTAAAACTGTAGTTTAATGTAAGTCCTATGCGGGTAGAGCACTCCATTGGATAATCTGCTAATCGTAAGAGGCAACTAAAAGATGTTTGTGAAGTAGTATGAAAATAAGTTGATGGAAGAGGAGCCCAAAAATAGGACCAACAGCAACAACTAGAACTTTGCAGAGAGACTAGTAGTAGTAGTAGAGAGTGGACACGAGTACGTCATTCGATTGCCTTTCTGCAAACAAGGTGTTTCAAAACACGTGCAGCCAAATACAAAAGCGACGTTTTGAAGAAGGTAGGGAAGCCGTTAAGCGACATCAGCACTTATGGGACGCCAATTTCCTCACGACTATGGCCGCTGAAGACATGACTCTCAGGAAACCCAGATGACCTCAATCTTTTGAACTACAGAATGTGGAATATTTTAGAGGAAAAATTCTACTCTAAGTCATATCGAAATATCAAACCGTTAAGAGCAAAAAATAAATTTCAAATGTGCAAACGGAGGCATCACTCATTTTTAATGAGGGTGTCGTTCAAATGAATTTCTGCAAACAATGAATTAAAACTCATGCAACCTCAGACACTCAGGAAGATAACACTACAAATCTTTGTATTACCGAAAATTGTGGAATGTTTTAAATGAGAAACAAGAGAAACGAGCTCTAAACCCTATGGAAATATAAAGACGTTAAAAAACTATTTTGAGATGATAGCAGCCTCGATACCAATAGAAGTTGTGCGTGCGTCGATAAACAAGTGGCTGGATCGGTTGGAAAAGTGTGTTAAGGAAAATGGTGGCCTTTTTGAGTAGGTTTTATATATTTTTTAGGTTGTTTAGGAATAAATGACATGAATGCTTTGAATTTGTTTTATTGTCCCTTTGAATTAAGCGCCCTTGTATTAGGTACAACAAAGTCAAATACAGAAACCTGCCTAGACACAGTGAAACTGAAGGATGCACAGGAGTTCAGCTTACTAGTGTATAACAATCATACAGCGCTCTAACAGCTAGTGTATACTGAGCTTTTGTGGTAGCTCTCAATACAGAAGAATTGGGCTCCTAACCACCTATGTGAATACGCTACTGGAGAAGTAGGTGTCTCTTTTTCTCAAATAGGATTGATACTCAAATATAATACTTCTTTAATGGAAACTCGTACTCCACATGATCTCTCTATAGCAATAAATCGTTCCACTGAAGTAGTACCAGTTCAACACTACGCAAGTTAATGCTGACCACTCCCATGTCAAAGTCTACTTTTTCCACCGGTCGATCCTTGGAAGATTATTCTATTGAGCTGCATTCATTTGCATATAAATACACTATATTTCAATGAAATAAGCAAAAAAATCAAAACTCAAACCCAAAAGACCAACGGAAAAAGCTCCGAAACCAAGAGCTACAGGGACGATTGAAAAACCAAGTTAACTACCGTATTTGATATGGACATGTACATGGGGCAGATGCCAGCTATCTTAAAGACTGCACCTGAAAATATTTGGAGTGATTATTGCCATTAGGTACTCAAAAAAAAAACTAAGTAAATTTTATTAGCCAGCAAAAACAAGCCAAATACGTCAACGATTTTAGACCAATATTGACATACTATAATAAATCGTTTTGCATAAATAAAAAAACCTACGTCTTTGCAGCGGTATAGCGGCTATTTGGAACCGTCGTAATGGTATGGCATTGTGATTCTCGTGAATGGCATTGCGCAACCGCCATGTTTATTTTCATTGACTAAAAAAATGTAAGAGTTTTTGTGTAGCAAATCGTTTGAATACCGTAATTTTTCCGATAAGTTTATTTAATTAGCCTGTAATTACGACACGCCGGCCAGCCCTAAAAGTATTATTTTCATTTCTTAAATCATCTAATTCGACCCTTTAAAGGTCGCCATACTTGTAACAAATGACTTGGATTTTTCTGTCATCATCTCCCGGTCTATTATGTCTTATTTTCTACTCTATTTTTATTTGTCTGTATTCACACTGCTTGTCATAAGTCATAAGGTTAAAACCAGTACGGCTAAGCTTAATATACACCGGAGGCAAGTGAACTCGTAAAATTTTGCAATACTAAAGTACTTTTCTACTATTTAACATCATATACAGGATGTCCCAGGCTAATATGACTATATTTTGTCAAATGATTCTTTCATCGAGACAAGTAAAAAATTGTTGGCAGGGGAGGGTGGGGGGACAAAAGGGTCACATTTTGTTAGCGCGTTAGAGGGTGATTAGTCAAATATGCTCTTTTACATTAAACACCTTACATTAAAAGTACCGGCTGTACGGTCTATTTTAAGACGGCATTGTATGTAGAACCTTAGGGCCTTTCCTATGAATGTTAAACCACCCCCGTACCATCCCCACTTTAGAGTTATGACGCTTAAAATTCAAAAATTCGGTTTGAAATTTTGTTTTTTTTTTTTTACAAATCCACTAACATACATTTTTGTTACAAGATTACGAAAGCCCATAGTCTCCTCTTTAATTTAACCAACACTTGGGTTCTATCTGTGACGATTAAGGAGTTATTAGCTTTTAACCTATTCAGGTCCCAGGCAATTTGTTCCCTTAGTAACTGAAAACACGTCATTTTAAAAAAAATATCGGCTAATTTCGGTATGACCTGAAAATGTGATGAGCTAATAACTGTTTAACGGCTACAGTTAGCACATAGGGTGTAATAACTAAAATTAAAGAGGAGGCTCTGAGCTTTTGAAATTTTGTAACGAAAATTTATGTTAGTGAGGGTTATTCTAAAAACAATAAAAATTAAAAACCGAAATTTTGAATTTGAAACGTCATAACTGTAGAGTGGGGAGGAGTAAGGGTGTGGTTTAACATTCATAGGAAAGGCATACAATGCCGTAAATAGACCGTATACACTGTGCTTTTCAAGATATACGGTGTTTAATGAAAAAAGAGCATATGTTACTAATCACCTAATCACCCTGCAACTCGGTAGGGTGACATTTTGCCCCCCTCTTGTCCTACTACAATTTTTTACTTGTCTCGACGAGAGTTATATATATTTGGCAAAATATAGTCATATTAGTCTGGGACACCTTCTATATACAAGTGGTGTGAAACCCGATGACTATCGATAGGTCATATTTAAAAAAAAAATTTATATGGGTGGTGAGGAAATCCTAACGGTTTCCGAAGTAAGGGGACGTAAAGATATTTGGGTATGTTTTCATAGATCACCCTGTAACTTCTCAACGTTACACCAAATGATAATGATTTAAGCTTTGGTAGATATATAATCGTTGGACCTTTCCATGTTTCCCCTCTTCCCGTCGATTTTGAAGTTATAGCTCAACAAAGTTAAAATTTTGGAATTTTAACTAGTTACATAAAAATACCCGTCATCATATTGGATTTAAGGGGCAGAAAGCTTAGCTTTAAAATGACCTATTACACTCTGTACCCAAAAAGTGACCCTTTCTGAGGCTCCGCAAAGTTAATTTGTTTACAATGTTGTTTTATAATCTTAAGTACTTGGATTTACATAGTCTCAATAGCTGTGTTCTTTTGTGTCCACAGAATAGGGCAGAACAAAAGATACACAAAAGAACGCCTCATAAATTTTTATAGAAGGTTTATAAATGAAGCGAAGAGTACGAATAGTTCGCTTCAATCGAGACAAGGTACACAAAAGAACGCAACTAATAAATAAATGAACTGAACTGAACTAATAGGCAGAAGCTGTGATGGTGAATATATTAAGGATAGGAGTCGTATAATTTCTACTATAAAACTATTGGGATGCTGTAAAGTGTTTCAGAGCACTTCTAAAATAGTAGATCGATTCCTAGCCCGGCATATAAGAGAATTGAAAAAGATGAATAGGTTAGTTTTGATAACGTAACTATACTTTAGGACCCATTACCACTTAAAACAACACCCTTTTAAGATAAATTAATGTTTCTTTTACAATAAAAACTCACCTGATTATCACGAGTCTTTTCTAATTTAGTTGCATTCCATCGTTGAATAAAATGACGTGATAAATCTCTAGCACTTGCGCCTAATATTACAACTCCAACATCATGCCAAGGCATCCTGGGTGTTGTTGTTCTATCAACAAGATCTAAATAAATATATATATTTGTAATTGTATAAAACTAAAAACTCATTCAAAAATTCTACACCCACCAACATACGGAGCATCCAAATTCACAAAATCTTTCATAATAAAATTTACATAGTCCTTTCCAAACCAAAATTTTGCTTGTCCATCTAAATTTGTTAAGATTTTCGTTTGAAAAGGTGTCGGATCTTCATAACCAGCTTTTCGACCATCATCTAATTCTCCTTCAGAAAAGAAAAAATTCTTATCTTTGTTCGTTTGCTTGCTATTTTCTGGACTTTTGTTGTCATCTACACTGCCATCAATAGAAGTTAAACGTTGTACCAAATCCTTACCCTTACGAACGTTATCTTTAAATTTCTCCAAAATTTTTTTTCTTTCCATTTCAGGAGTATTCTGCTTTATGTGCTCTGATATATTATCAGTGACGGTATACTCAGGCATATACAATTTATCACCAGGTTCTAATGAGGGAACATATCTCTCTGTTTGCTGAAGATCAGCATTTATGTTATGAGAGGATCTTTGTGAACCTAATGCTGAAATGTTATCATTGAAGAATGCAGATCTAGGTATAAGAATGAATTTCTAAGATTTGGGAAAATGATAAGAAAGCATAAATAATTTTTTCTCACTTTCTTTTTGTACTCCCAGATACACTGGAAGTAGTAATACTGCCCAAATCTGTAAGTCGATGTCTAAAATCATCCCATCGACCGTAACATAAATCAATTCCACCCAAAAATGCATAAGTCTGATCGACAGCGACGATTTTTTCATGATGACCCCAGAAAAATACTCCAACACGTGCATGATCTGGATGTCGCATGACCTAATATTTTTTTTTAAATATAACCAATAATAGAGAGATGTTAAGAGTTGAGAGAAAAAGCAAACCTTAATATTTTCGTGTGTATTCACTAATCTCTGTTTGCTGTAGTAACTGTTAATACCCAAAGCCATTTCGACTTCTTTATATAGCAGAACAAATACTTTAACGCCTTGCGACTGTTAATGATGATAATAAAATAAAATAAAATAAAAGGAAAGTAAGAGGAAATATTTTACGTACAGCTTTCCTATGAAGAATTCTATCAAGCCTCCAATACTCGCCATTAATTGCAGGTCTCTTCATATAAATCTCAGGGCTAAGCCACCAATCAGCTATATAGATTTCCTCTTTGGCTCCTTCCAATGCATCTGCTACAGCACTCATATAGCTTGAACCGTCCACAAACCAGCTTGCTTGTATTGAAGATCGTACTGGAGCAAAGGACATATGTGGGTTGGGGCAGGTAAAATCTCTTGCTGAAAGTTATGAAATTATTATGATTATATGAGTTAAAAAATATTGAAATAAAAATGAAGGAACAACATGTGTTTGTTGACTTAAAGAGTTATAAAAATTGGAAGGAGACGAGAAGCTACATATTTTTTATTTATTTTTTCAAAGCAGATGGTGTAGTCTGTATCGTTAATGGGATTCAAGGGAAATCTTTAACGATAGGAAAAAATTTGGCCTGTCCAGTAGGGTGGTCCATCTTTTTTAAGTACGAAAATTTTGATTTTTTGATTAAAAAATAATCCCAGTAAAAAATAAATGAGAAAAAAATTAGGGGAAGGCATGCGGCAGGATACCCCTATTTTACAATATATAGGAATAAATGGAATTATTAACATACCATTTTATACTGTCTGTTGTATTTCATATTTTCTAAGATGGGGCAACGTTTATACGAATATCTAACACTTCATTAGGCATTTTAAATTTTATTTAAGTTAACAAAGATCAAAAAAAAAAATTTTGTACGGAGTATATTCCCGAACCGAAAGTCCGCAGGGTAGGAAATATTCCCGAAACATTGCAAATTTGAAATAAAAAAAAATTATTAGATTAGATTAGATATGTGGAGGGGCTGGTGCAGGTGTTGGCCTCGCATTCACTGCGACCTGAAAGATCTATTGTGAGTCCCCGTTCAATTTATTTCCTTTCTAGGTTTAGACTGTTAATGAAGTCTAAGACCATTCTGGGACTTAGGTTCCATACGTAGTTTGATGGAGGAAAAGCATGTTCGAGGTGGAGTAATCTCCGCCGGGCCAATGCTTCGCAGGTGCTCCAAGGTTTCCTGAGCATTCTCACAGATGCGGCAGGATGGAGTCTCAGCCAAGCCCGTCTTTTGTAGGTGATACCTTATTGAGCAATGACCTGAGAAGAGTTCTGTGATCATTTTCAGCTCTGTTCTCCTAAAAAGTAGGAGTTCTTTAGTGTTTCCTTCAGAGGTATCGATAAAATTGTTTGCCTGACGAAGTCCCTGTAGCCTTTCCCAATAGAGAGATTTTTGATTGTTCTCCCAGCTATTTAAGGTACCTCTAAGGTAGCTCTTTGAAGTGGCACAAAATGGATGTGGTCCGACCTAGGGAGTTTCCGCTCCTCTTTTGCCTCGGTCGTTAGCAATTTCATTGCCTTTACGACCCATGTCCAGGTCCCCACATGAGGATGAACTTGTTTCTCATTGATAGATTTTTAAAGGTTCGCAGACATTGCCAGACAATACTTGACTTGATAGGTTAGACCCATAAGGCCTTGAGAGCAGCTTGACTGTCCGAGGAGAGGATATAGATAGTTGAACCATTTATGGCTCTCGAAATGCAGATATTGGCGCATTCTTCTATGGCTAATACCTCAGCCTGAAATACGGTGGGGATAGAGCCCAGGGCCTTTGGTATATGGCATCTGGGGCCGTATACACTCAGTTCGATTCCGTATTCGTAAAAACCCTAAATTTTTATATGGCAACATCAAGAAGTGGTTGTCCGATTAGGCCATTATTGATACTACATTTACTGTTTTTATAGAAAAGGCGTGTACAAAATTTCACTCTCTACGTTCACGCGTTATCAGGAATTGTACAAATATATAGTGAAAGCGAAATTTTTGTGTTGTAACCCCACGAAGGAGTTACCCGATTTGTCCTATTTTCGAACGTAGATTTACTTCTTTTCTGACAGCTCGTGTGCAAGATTTCAGCTCTCTAAGTACACGCGTTCTCGAGTTATCGTGCGCACAGACAGATGGACATGCAAAAATCAAAATAACTTTTAACCTTCCGGAAGTGGCATCCTCTGGCAGGACATAAGCGGTCTACGGGACCGGAAGTAGTATATATAGAACAGTTTTCAAAAGATAAAATAAATCTTTCATTTTCTATCTTTTATAACAAAACAACGACTCTTAACTTTTTGTGCAAATAAGAAAAGCTCAAATATTCATGCTTTTGCTTTAGAAGAAAATTAACTTTTTTCTACCGTGCGCGTGCGGTCTGTGGGATGGGAAACTACAATATCAGGACACAAGCACATGCGAGAAGATTTGACAACGGGAATCTTAAATGCTCCCTGAGGCTTGTGTTCTTTCCTAGGGCCTGGCGGGAGGTGAGGGTAATCTTCATTCCTAAGGCAGTCAGAACGCACCATATGGAGGCAAAGGACTTTAGACCTATCAGTCTCTCCTCTATGCTTAAGGTCTTGGAGAGACTAATAGAGCTACATATAGGAAGTGTATGGCAGGGCGGTAGGGGTAGCCAGCTGGGTGGAGAGGATCTTATGAAGTATTTGGGAATCATACTTGATTCCAAGCTAAGCTGGAAGGTTAACCTAGAAGAACGCGTGAAGGAGGCCAGTGTAGCCTTCTACACGTGCAAGAGAATATTTGGCAGAAATTAGGGAATAAAGCCCAAAGTGGTATTGTGGATATGTGCACAGTCATAGTTCGGCGCATCCTCCGCTTCGGTTCCATGGTATGGTGAACAGCACTGACGAGGAAATGAAACCTGGATGTGCTGTCAAAATCCAGACGGCTGCTTGTATGGGAATAACTGGAGGTCATGCTTGACTTACTGCCACTGGACCTCTATTGCAGAAGTGTATAGCGGCAATTAGTGCTGCCAGGCTGAGCGCGGCGGGTTGGTGGATGGAGAGGGGTATTGGCAACTCCAATATACTCCAGAACATAGTCTGTAGTGATTGCAGGAAAGAAACAGATTACCAAGTACCAATCTTGAGTTTTGGTGGGGGTGTCAATACAATGGGATGGGAAAGAGATGGTCGTAGCATCCGATATTTCTATTTTTCGGATGGTTCCAAGACAAGTGCGGGCACAGAGGCTGGAGTGTACTCCAGAGTTCTACAGTGGCACGAGTCTTATTGCCTGACAAATGCAGTATTTTTCAGACAGATTTATCGGGCGGCAACACTGGTATCCATGTTCAGACAGCCCTCACGGCATATATGCATATATACTGACAGCCAGTTTGCCATGAAGGCGCTGGATACTGTGCTGGTAAAATCAAAATTGGTGCAGTTATGCAAGACTAGCATTGAGATATTGGCAATAAGGCACAAGGTAACCCTATGATGGCTATAAGGATATCGCAGGCAACGAGATACCTGATGAGCTGGCCAAAAAGGGCTCTGAATTGGATAGCTCCGCAGCGGTAGCTTATGTGCGGATCCCAATCGGAGCAATAAAAGAGGAAATCATCAGGGGCGCCTTATCAAAAGGCAAGCCTCCGTTTACAACAAAAATAAAGGGGTAATATAACATTTTCAGATTTAATTAAACCTTTTGCAGAAACAATTAAACAGAATTAAACCTTTTTCCACAAAGAATTAAACCTTTTCCATAAAGAATTAAGGAACAGCCACAAATAACAAAACTAAATTCATAAACAATAATACTAATGATTTTTTTATTTGGTTTTTACATTTGTAAATAGTTTTTGGTTAGTGAAGTGGTTCGGCACGCGATGCAGGACTAATTTTCATCATCATATTCGTTATGAAATTTACAGCATCTGTATAGCATTTATCTCCGTAACGCTGCTTTCTATAATAGAAGTAAGGATGTGATTAACAGATATATCTGCGAAAATTCTCCTCGCAGCTACTTTAATCTTTAAGAATGCTTGCTTTATAGAACTAAGCATAGATGAATTTGGTAGAAGAAATTGGAAACGAGCAACTCTCGAATAGCATTTGTTTTGTATATCACGGCATTGTGTGTATGTGTAATGGCTGCTGAGTAGTCACCGCTTATCTTGAAATTCCGAAGTTCGCATGACAAAATTTAACTAATTCGAGCAGTACGTAAATTCAAGCCAAAGGCATCACAGCTTGGGTTTACTGGAGATAACATCATATATATTAGTGAGTGCTGATCAAAATATTTTTAAAGAGTGCATGAAACTGAAAAGCAATCATGGTATTGCTTACATCAGGCGAAGTCAAACAGAGGCCCCCTAATAAGCTTACTTCTCCTCTACAGCTGAAGAACTTGATGCAGTCATCTGTTTAATCTGGATCTGGTCAAATATGCTGATTTTCGGAGTCTTTTTTACGTAAATTTGTCTTTTCTGTTGTTTGTTTGAAGTCTCTTATGTTATTAAGATCAACGTTTTATATATATGCTTATTTCTTTTTCAAATATTGCTTTAATAGAAATTATGTTAAATTCTTAAAATTTTAGGATTATGATCTTTAATTTTGGGCTGGCTTACGTTAAGTTGCTTGGTTGATTTGTGATGATCTACACTCTGGCCCTATTTCGAAAGGACAGATACTGAGCAGCTTTGTCTTGTCCAATGAAGACTGTGTTAGGTTCTGCCATGTTAATTCGCCAGAAGCATTCTATCAAATCTAGATGAAATTAAGTGTGTTTTTGCCGTTAGTGGTATGGACGTATGATGATATCTGAGTCGTGGCTGCAGGTTATGCAAGGATTTAATTAGTACCGAAATGATCGTGGTTACTTCCGCGGAGGTGGTATAGCTCTGCACTTCTGATGGTACTATTCCTGGTCCTGAATATTTGTTGTTGGAAATCCTTGTGTCTGGACAAAAAAGGCTTAGGGAAAACGAATAGATTTAATTTTAAAGAAGAATGAGCAGATTGGTCTACCCTTCTTATAGTAACGAACTTTAGCACTTAAAAAAACTGCCTATTCAACTCCCTCGACCTGCTCCATTTAACAAATACGTATGGTGGACAGAGAAAGGACTACAAATATTGTATTGCCATCTATTTCTGTTTTATATATTCATTTGTCAAATCCATTGAGCTATGATAGATTTGGTATAGAACTTATTATTTGAAGTTCAGCAGAGTTAAGTACATAAACTAAAAAGAGATGATAAGTGATCGCATGTGTCAGTGCCTTACGCATACAATAGCGGGCGACCACTGCACTGATAGGTGTGGGCTAAAATACGAGCGTTGGGTTGTCATGTAATTGGTCACAGGACGTTATAACTCCGAACGGACCAATAATTGAGATGAGTCGTAATATTAATTAGGCCCGAATTACAATTAAGATCTCTCAGTCGACTTTGCCCAAATTGTAAATGCATGTGACAAGAATAAATTGCAACTTCAATTTCGACTTCGAATGAAACTGAACTTTTCTCAAAGTGCAAAGTTTGTGTCGGCCGCGACCAACTTCAGTCCAGAAATGTCCACGTTAAGGAAAAAGTGTGGAAAGAAATCGGCAAAGTCGAAGTCGACTGAAAAGTCGTAATTGTAATTCGGGCCATGGTGAAATATTTCTAGTGGTATATCATTCATTGCTATTGGAGGAGTAGACCAACTTCCATACATTTCTGACCATTTTCCTTTGACAGCAGAAGAGATTCTTTGGAAGCGCGAAAATGTAAAAAAAATACTCTTTCCAGCTCTGCGATGTAATTTGGAATAAGATCGTAGAATAAATTTTTAGACCACGCGAAATTATAAACATGCCTTGGAAAGCACTGTGCATGTCGAGCCAAGTCATTAAAAATCGACCACGATATTGCGCAAGTATTTAGCGACTACTTAGGATACAACTAAATTAATAAGAAATGGATTGTTAGTAACACCTAAACTAAATTAAAATGTAGCTAATGGGATATTAATATACGGACAATGAACCAAAGCTAATGAAAACAACTAAGATATATTATGCCATTGTCGAATGTTTCATGCCGTTGATTTACATGCCTTGCGCAGTTATTCCAGTTAATGGCTGTTTTCGATTAACGGTTATTATCTTTTTAATAGCAGACGAAAGTATTAAGGCATTAAAAGGCTTGATAAATTATGCTAGGGCGTTATTAGAGTGCAAAATTCTCTGTTAAAGCCACTTAGCATAAGTTTAATGGGTAAAATAGAAAAGATCAACCAGCTAAACCGGGAGACTGTTCCAATCCTAAGCAGAAGTTCGACAATTGCCAATATAGAAAGTCCAAAAAAGTCATCAACTGTAATAACCGCCCCAGAAAAGACTATTCACTACAGATTAGATTAATAACAAAAGAACACAAGATAACTATCGATTAACGAAGAAACATAATCGAACTTCAGCCGAATCTTCACCGTAACTCAAAGTGCAGATTCCTCAATTGTGGAAGATTCTCAAATATCTGCGATATAAAATCGGAATCTCAACCAGAATATCTACCTTCTATACGTTTATCGAATACTCTGCATACAAACGACATGGAGCTCAAAACCATAATTTAAAGGTGAGGAAATATATTGTATAAATATATTTTAAATGTAGGGGAGACCGGGATCAAGGGATACTTAAAAACTTGGCGAAATTTGAAATCATCACTAGATAGAACTAACTAAATTTCGGGGCGAATGGACACAAGTTCTCCCTGGTTAGCCTACACTGTTTTTTCCCATACGAGATAAGTAAATAAAACGTGGACAGTATCCTTTGTATTTAGATCTCTAGCATTCAAAATAAAGTTAGAAGAACCACCATTCAAGTGTTTAACCGTTGTAAACTGTGCCACATATCTTGGTTTAGTAAAAAAAAAAACAGCAGATTTTTTACTAAAATTACATTAGATTGTAATGAGTTTTCCTTGCGAGCCCTTATTAGGGGTTCCGGGTGCTCATGAGTTACGCCAGGGTCAATAAATAACAAGGCCCACTTACATAAACATAAAATCGATATATATTCTTGGTTAACATCTACCCTAATATAAAATTTCACTCTATGCAACTTACTCTAATCATATGTATAAATATATATACAGTTATAGGAACAGTGTACTTGTTCACAAATTTCTCTGTATCTGCCCTTTATTTTATTCCAATGGTCATTTTAATGAATACATGCAAGACAAAACCATTTCCTGACCAGTACTATATTACCTTCTACGGTTCTACCTTACGGGGAAGAGCGGGACAGAAGCACCCACAGAAATACATCACGAGGGCGTTTCGAGGAAATAGGTTAGCAACGGGAATAGAAACACTCACAGAAATACATCATGAGAGTGCGCGGAAAGGAAACAAGTCCCTCACAGAAAAACATCACGAGAGTGACAGGAAAGGAAACACTCACACAAATACATCACGAGAGTGACAGGAAAGAAAACACTCACAGAAATACATCTCGAGAGTATACGGAACGGAATACACCTACAGAAATACAACACGAAGGTGTACAGGGAGGGAGGACTGGAGCGGGCTACAGCCAATGAACCGATGTCAAACAAGAAAGAAGTCCCCAGAAATACATGACGGGAGCTCCTATCTTGTCAGAAGCTAGCCACCGACTGAGCTCTCGAATGAATGGCGTGCGACTTTTATACTTTTTCTAGCGGCATTTACTAGAACATTTCGGTAATTTCTCCATTGCATTAGAGTAGGGATAGGAATCAGAAGATTACAGGCGGTTATGAAATTATGAGTGACTAATCTCAACTATAATGAGGTCTAAAATTATACATTTATGTTACTTTGGTCACGAAAAGAGGTGACTGGTAAATGGTTCGTTACAAAATAGTGTCTTTGAACTGCACGCAGTCATGTAAACAATGCAAGTATCCCATCCCAAAGTTCTGTCCTCGCGGAGAATAAATGTCGACTGAAATTCACTTGAAGTCGATATAAGTATTTGTATGATACCATTACTTTTAGCAGGACGGGCACTACCTCGTTTTTCCCCCAGTATCCCACTTTACTTCGGTCTCTCCTATTGCTTGCGTCTGGCTATTTGAATATTCGGAGCTAGTCTACCTACGTGTATCTCTGTATGTCTATGTTAACACTATGAGAGAGTTGCCTGATTATGCCAATATTCAAATCTAAAATCAATTTTTTATACCCTAGATGAAATCTATAGCGTGTACTAAGTTAGTCATTTCCCAGCAAACAATTTGGCGAGGTTTTTCCAACAGTAAGGAATGTGCAATAGTTGTGAAACAGGGATAGCACTATTGCAATAATGTGTGTATATGATTGCCTCTCCTTCATCTATTGCCTTTTTCTCGTTTTTAGCAAGACACGTGCAAATTTGCATTACTTCTTCTATTCTAAATTCAGCTTATTAAATTTTTCAACAATTCTTTTTACAATTTAGTACAATTGCTGACGCATTTTGTTTCCCAAGGCAGCGGACTTACAATAATTGTAATAAAATTACAATATATTGTGGAAATATTTAAAAAAAATTGCCCTTACGTTTATGAATTACAAAAGGTCAATCCAGACATATTAAAAATAAGTTGAAATTGGTAAATTAAAAGTAATTTATTGCCTAGACACACAGCGCTCTTAATGAAGAAATAACTAACGAATCATTAGTCTATAATGATTCATTATAAACTGCAGACACACAACCATTTCTTTAATTAAGTTGTACTGTCAAACTGACTGATAAACTTATGACATTAAAGAAGCAATATGGATCGAATTAGCGCGATAAACTTTGTTTTTATTTATTTTATTTTTCAATTTAACAATTTACAAATGAGAAAAATATTATATTTAAAACAATATTAATAATATAACTTGTTAGTTGCATTTCTTTGCATTTCTCCTTCTTATTTTCAAATCGGCAGATGCACAGCGGAGCTCCAGATTTACATTATATGCCAAATCTAACACAGTTTTCTTCATTATAGCTATAGGCGGAACCATAGAAATATACATATGTAAGTACATTTACTTACATAAAGCGAACGCGCCCTTCAATTTAACAGGCGTACACAAATTAACTTTAACTCGTGTGAGACGAACTTTCGTTAAGTTTAAATATCCAATTTTCAGTAAGTATAGTGCGGTATGAATCGCACATTCCGTAAGAACGCGATGTGTCAAACAGTTAACAATTGTTAATTTTTTCACTTTTACCACTTTTTAAAATTTAACACATAAAATGTCATTCGGGCACTGCGAATTAATAGAAGGCACAAATCTTCAATTACATCAACTTCCATTTGTTAATTTTTTTCACTTTTACCACTTTTCAAAATTGAAAATATTAAATATCAAGATAATAACTCTTACGGAATGAGATATATATTTAGGCTAAAAGTATCAATTTTTTGTACGTACCTGTCACGTTTAATTTCGTAAAGTTATTCACTTCTATTGTGGTTCAGCCTTATAATGAAGGAGGAAAACACTACATTGGTGTACTTCATTATCATCTGATTTTCGAGCCATTATGACGTATACTATGTGACACACGGCATTTTAATGTTAGTTAGTACTAATGATTCATTAGATCGTGCTGTGTGTCTAGGGTATTACTCAACCCTCGTAGTTGGCAAATATAAAAAATATATTTACTTTTCTTTGGTAAGGAATAGGCGAATTACTTAGAAATTACCTTTTTTAGCTTGCTTTCTTATGTCCCTTTAGTCCGCCCGCCGACTAAATTAGAAACGAGCATTTGGCAATATCGATTTCAAGGATTATGTTTCCCCATGGCAAGTTACTTTCGAGTTATTTTCGATTCAATGTGTTTACTGGGTCCGTTTGTAACGCACATATATGTATATAAGCCTCCTATAATTTCACACATTGATCCTTTTTTTTATGAGCTAATGCAGCTTTACGGGGCATATCAGGTGAATTTAATCTATAGTGATTTTAACATTAATATGTAATCAGATAACTCAATCAAAGAACATTTTATTACTCAGTTGGGTACTATTAACTTACAAGTTATAAATACCAATCCAACATATTGTTGCGAGCGTGGCCTTTGGTTCGTTATTTAAAACACAATATTAAATAATTAATATATAAGTTCTTTATTACACTTAAATCATATAAAGTTCACAAACATTAATTTAATCAACTCAACTCTAATTATCGCTAACACTGTACTTTCAATTATCGCAATCTAATTACACACTATCGCTTCTTTATTACTTTCGCTTGCTAACACTGCAACGTCTAAAACAAGACTCTTTTTCTGGCGATGACAACTGTTATATTTATACCCTAGAAACTCTCCGGATTATTCTGGAGTGTTCTATTCCAAAAGCTTCTTGACTATTCTATTTGTTCTATTCCTGAACTTTCCTAACTTTCATAATCGATTCTCCGAACCTGAAGTCATTTACTCTCCGAACCTGAAGTTGTTTATTGCCAGTAGATGTCACCAGTTGTCTCTTTCTATTTCACGTAACAATATTATTATGGTAGTTGTTCAAGCTTGCTTCATTTAATTACATGTGATAAGCCAGAACTATGTACATAGGTATGTAAATCTTGTTCGGAGTTTCCATTGGCTGGTATTGGTGATCACTTGTGTCTATTCTTGTTTCAGTGGTATGTCCATCTATTAAAAGAGCTAAGCTTACAACATTCAAGGCTAGGAGTTTTCATTCAATTGATGTCGAGGGTCTGCACCAAGAAATTACATCTGTCGAATGGGACTATATTTACGCAATTAAATAAATTCCTTTATAATAATATCTCGTGCTTTTTCCCTAAATAACCAAAATCCCACATGTATAATGAATTTGTTCCATAATGAACTATTACTACTCGTTATTGCTCGAAATGGATTAACAATGATGTTAAATCATTAAAGAGAAACCAGTGCCGGATCTACGAAAGATTTGAAGGGGGCAAAGACGTTATTTACCGCCCCCTCTAAAAATGATCTTTATTTGGGCCAAATTTTATTACAGTTCCAGGGTATACTAGCATCATATGTATATGACTTATTTATACTGCATACCTTGCAACTAGAACCAGAATTGTTAAAAACAATTCTTATTTGAAACAAATGATTGTTATACAAAAAGAATTTGAAATTCAAACAAAAATTAAGATCGATTGTTTGAATCTCAAACTGGTTTAAAACAAGTAAAAAAGCTAGAATTGGTCTAAGACCAATTCTTATGATACCCTAGATGAATGCCCGTATTAAATTTCGTATGGTCACCGATCAATTCAAGTTTGATTTTGAAGTTGTTTTTCGCATATATTTCTAGAACGGTTTGTCGCACAGAAAAAATGATTATAATCAATTTTATAGGATTTGGTATTCTGCAGAGGTTTTTAGTACAATAAAAATGTCTTGGACTTATCGTTTTCAAAGTATACGTAAAAAACCTAAATTTTTATATGGCAACACCAAGAAGGAGTTGCCCGATTTAGTATATTTTAGACATTTTAATTGCTAATGTAATAAAAACATCATGTACAAAATTTCAGCTCTCTACGTCGACGTGTTCTCAGGCAGTGTCCAAATATATAGCGGAAAACGAAATTTTTATATGGCAACCCTACGAAGGAGTTGCCCGATTTGTCTCATTTTCGAACTTAATTTTACTTTTTTTTTTAAAGTCCATGTACAAAATTTCAGCTCTCTAAGTATACGCGTTCTCGAGTTATCGTGCGCACGGACGGACGGACGGACGGACGGACGGACAGACGGACATGCAAAAATCACAATAACTTTTAATATTATGAATGGGTGTCCAATCCATTTTGCTCTACCATCATTATTTCGAGGTGTTACAAACGGAATGACAAACTTAGTATACCCCTTAGATTTCATCTAGGGTATAATAAAAGGAAAGTAAAAAATCGTATCATTACAAATACAGTTTATTTTATACCAGAGACAGACTTGCAATTTTAGTATTGATATATTGATAATGCAATTATGACAATTGCAATATAAAATTTCAGAGACACACTTGCTGTTTACGATACTTAAAATTTAATTAGAGAATTTACATTTGATTTATCACTTGATTGGTTATTTGACTTAAGAAAGTTCCGCGCACGTACAAAACGCGAGCAGATACTGTGAAATTACTATATGAAAAATAAAAACGAAATAGACACTATTTGACAAGTGTCAAATATTAAATGTCAGAAAAAGTTGTAGCCAACATTACAGTATTAAATTCGGTTCTAAAATGTTCGTGTATTATATGGTTTATAACTATGATCATATTGCAATAAACTCGTATACCGCGTACGTTTCGCGATTTCATTATTGAGCTCCAATGTACTACATACTGAGTGTACACCGACCGTATACCGAGCTGTTTTTCAGTATATAGAGACAGACTTTCGGCTGAGCGCAAAATGCAATATCGAAATTGCTAGCCTGTCTCCGATATTATTAACACAAGGATAACAAATTAAAAACTTAAATTATGTTAGAGATCAGTTTTTATTTTTGCCGCTTTTCAATATGTATCTTCTCGTCTAAAACTACTAAAATTTGAGCGGTTTCAAAAAAACTCTGGGTACGAATTCTGGTAAACTGCCGTTCAGGTTGAAGGGATTTATTCAATTTTTACTCAGATTCAAGGGCCTTAACTCCGGCTAAAATGCCTAAATTTAGTTGGCATAAAAATAATTTCTGGAAACTCTGTGCTTATGCCTACTATCTTATATTCTGCACATTCGAGGTAGGATTGATGGATGATGGGGAACATAGGGTTACCAGCCACTTTTGTACAATTTTTGAATTCATTTCATATGATACAAAGGTAAAATTTGAGAATTTAGGGGAATTTTTAGTTTAATTAGCTTACAGAGGCTTACACACTTATATTTAATAGACAGTAAATTGCTTGACTGTATAAGTATAAGCACAATTAAAAGTATGATATCAACAAGAGAGCTTTTAGATTCCGGAAAGAAGACTGAAGTGTTAAGTATGGTCTGAAAAAATTTTCTAATACTTGTAATTAGATTTTTTCTCGTTTAGTTATGGGTTCAGAGCTCCGTCGTATTGCCGCCCCCTTAAAACTAGCGCCCGGGGCAAGTGCACCCGAGTGCCCCCCCCCATAGATCCGGGCCTGAGAGAAACTATAAAAGATTACGAAACCTTACTACAGCTGAGATTCGGAAAGTGAAATCTTGGTATTTTCGTCGCAAGTTGGATCCGTCTTTGCCAGCTGGTACTGTCTGGAGAAATATAAAAGAAGCCGGAATTATCCCAAAATCTTACTACAGTAGTACCATTGACCTAGATGAACTTAATACTTACTTTGTACATAGTTCCCGTAACTCTGGCTTACCTAATGTAAACATGTTGCCCAATACTGTGAATAATACATATATCCGCCCAGTTCTCTTTCAGGAATGTCACTATTAATGACACCATCTTTGCAATAAAATCGATTAAATGAAATCCAATAGGTTCGGATGATATTGATATATGGTTCCTTAAGCTCATCTTGCCTTTTATAATTAGACCTAAAGTAGATATTTTTAACACGACCATTACAAAATCATTTTTTCCGACCCAGTGGAAGATTGCAAAGGTCTATTCGATGAAGAAAGTAAGTAAACCCTCTGCGTCACAGGATTTCAGACCTGTAAGTATTGTCTCTTGAAGATATGCCACGAATTTTGTCCATCAAATATGGGAGGTTTCATTCTACCTGCTCCGGATATTTCAGCTGCTACGTTTAGAGGCTGACGATGCTTTATTTTTTCCAGATCTGCTTTAAAGTTATCAAGCTGTTCCGTGACATTTTGTTGTACTCCCGACACTTGTTGTCGAACTTCCAACACTTCCTGCTGTATTCCTTCAATTTTCACATTTTGTTCGTCTAATGAAACTTTCAGAAATTTCTTCCGTTCCTCCAAACAAGTTTCTAGACAATTCTGCAAAGAATTCATTTGTTCATCCCAACGGGATTCCAGAGAATTCTTTTGTTCCTCAAAAGCATTCTTTTGCTCGTCCAGACGGGTTTCCATAGATTTCTTTTGTTCCTCGAGAGAATTCTTCTGTTCATCTAAACGTGATTCTAGAGAATTCTTTTGTTCGTCCATAGATTTCTTCTGTTCCTCGAGAGAATTCTTTTGCTCATCAAAACGGGCTTCCATTTTACTCATTAAAGTACTCAAAAGCCGTTCCATTTTCATCGCAGGCTCTTCTTCAGCTTCGATTTCTTCCAAGTTCTCTTCGAACAAATGTTTCAGGATTCTTTCCTTCCTCTATCAAAGATTGTCTAAGTCGCTCGACTAGAACTTTCTTTGTGCCTGTCGTTTGTAATGACCGGTTCCCTAACTCCACTTTCAAATTCTGCGTTCGAAGCTCGTCCGCTTTTCGCCCCATTATTTCAGTAATTCTCTTACAGATGAATATAAATTATTTTCCAGAACTTTCACAATTTAACACAATTTCTCAAAATTAATCACTCTTTTAATTTTTAGTCAATTGCCACCACTTTATTTCGCGAATTTATTTCACTTCTGACACCAGTTGTTGCGAGCGTGGCCTTTGGTTCGTTATTTAAAACACAATATTAAATAATTAATATATAAGTTCTTTATTTAACTCTAATCATATAAAAGTTCACAAACATTCATCTAATCAACTCAACTCTAATTCCCACTAATACTGTACTTTCAATTATCGCAATCTAATTACATACACTTCCGCTTCTTTATTACTTTCGCTTGTTAACACTGCAACGTCTAAAACAAGACTCTTCCTCTGGCGATGACAACTGTTATATTTATACCCTAGAAACTCTCCGGATTATTCTGGAGTGTTCTATTCCAAAAGCTTCTTGACTATTCTATTTGTTCTATTCCTGAACTTTCCTGTAGATTTCATAATCGATTCTCCGAACCTGAAGTCGTTTACTCTCCGAACCTGAAGTTGTCTATTGCCAGTAGATGTCACCAGTTGTCTCTTTCTATTGCACGTAACAATACGTTCAATTAATACCAAAATGAGATATCGTAAGAACAAATGTTCGTTTTTTGTGATTCATAAACGAGTCCTTATTACTATGTGCATATGGTCAATTATAAGGTTTCTTTTCGGAACGTGTACCTTTTTATTTATCTTTCGGCAAACGGTTGTTGAAGAGATTAATACCAAAATCGTGTTGTTTCCGTTTTCTTTAATTTATCTTCATTAATCGCGCTGTAAGGTAGTAGTACTTAGTTATGCCTAAAAATAACAAGTTTTCATTTTTACTAGTCCTTATCGGTTAAAGACTTGGGTTTTTGCATTTTTATTTTAGGCAAAGCTTTTCTTCGCGCTTACACATATGCTTGCCAGGAAATTTACTTTTCTTATAAACTTTGACCACGTTGTTGGTCACAATCAATATGAGAGAACTTATCATTTAGTAAATTGTGATAGTAATAAGTCATGGAGATTTCTCCAAAACTTTGAATTTTAGATTGTAGTAACAGAAAACGGCAAAGACCCTGTATTGCATATAATTGTAAGATATTCCGTTTACCTGTGGACAATACTCCAGTTCAAATAAATAGCCTGGTGACACGTAACGATATGAAGTATTAAAATTTCATATCTTCCCCTGTCTCTCCTGCAACCCTTTTGAGATGTTTTGAGATGGAGGTGGCTTAGGTCCGCTCCTCCGCTGTATTATCTGGTCATAATAGGGACACTGTAACATATTGGCCCACAATGTGCATGCTGAGATGTGCTCTTGCACTCATCGTCCGTTTGGGGGGGGGGGGGGGGGGGGGCAATACACTTTACCGTTTATGATAGCTAAAAATGTTTCTAATACGATACCAGATCCGGATGAGCTTAATAAGATGTTTACTTCGTTCACTAATTCCTCCAATTCTCCCACTTTTTCTCCTTTGAACTATTCCTTAATTCACTCCATCCACAGTTTATCATCTTTTAGCTTTTCAGGTGTATATCCTGATGAAGTGCATGATACCTTTTTTTGTGTAAAGTCTAAGGCAACAGGAATTGATGGCTCCTAGATTCATAAAAATGTGTATACCTTACATGCTCAACCCCTTAACTCATATTTTCTACCTCTAACGACTTCTCGCTTCCCTACTTCCTGGAAAAAATCAAAGATCATCCCTCCACCTAAATCTACAATTACCAATCCTATCAAGTCTTTGAGAAGTTAATTTCGGTCCAAATTTTTAAATATTTACATGAACACGGTCTTGTTCATGAACATCAGCCTGGCTTTCGCCCTGGTCACAGTTGCTCGACGGCGCTATTAAGTGTCTCTGAAGATATTCGACGGGCAATTGATGCAGATAATATTACTATTTTTGTTTTGTTGGACTTTTCCAAGGCGTTTGATGTACTCGATCACAATCTTCTTTGTAAGAAGTTAATTACAAAATTTAATTTTTCGGCGTCCGCAACACATTTGATTTACAATTACCTTACTGTTAGATTTCAGAGCGTTTTCTGCAATGGTTCTTCTTCGTCTCTTCTGGGAGTTGATGTAGTCTGGTGTGCCCCAAGGATCGATTCTTGGTCCTCTACTTTTCTCGTTGTTCCTTAATGATATCTTCGAGTGTGTTACACATAGCTGGCTTCACCTATATGCTTATACCTGTCAAGGCCACTTGGTCTTATTGAAGATGGCACTAGTTGCATTAATGACGACTTACTAAGCATTCTTCGCTGAACTGTGGTCAATGCTCTGAAGCTTAATACTGACACTACTGTGTTCTATCCTTTATACCTACTGCAACAAGATTATTCTTATGTCGATCTGTCCTTGTTCCTGTGCTCATCTTCGGATGTGAAGTGTATGGCCAGCTTGATTACAATAATTCACATAAACTTCATATGGCCTTTAATGCTATGATCAGATACATTTTTAATCTGTGTAGATTTGACCATGTGTCGCCTTTTAGTAACTCTGTATTTGGTTGTGGCCTTTTCTGCTATTTAAATTATCGGTGTCTTGTTGTACTGGTCAAGTTAATGAAATTTCGATGTCCAGCATACCTGTTTCGCCTTCTCCATTTCGGCAATTCTAACAGAAATAGCAACTTAATATAGCCCAGATTTTCCAACTTAACTTCCCAGTGCCTGTTCTTCGTTCATACATTCAAGCTTTGGAACTCCTTATCTGCTTCTATTAAGCGATCCGTCTGGGCACACTCGCTCACCTTGATCAAATGACTCATTACGTGCATTTTAATTATGTGATTTTGTATATATTCGCTCAAGTCACTCAGCAATTTAACTGAGATTTAGAGGTGTAGTTTGGATTAGTAATGTTATGCACTATTTATCTAAATTATGTACTTAACTTTAGTTGTATGCTTTTCCTCTATATTATACAGACCAATGCAATGTATTTAAAGTAACTTTGAACCTCTCCATTACATAGGCACTTATATTGTTTTAATTTTTCTAAACATGTACCTACTAAAAGATTTTGTATTTTACTGGTGCATTGCCACGAAGATATATGTATAGTGTTGTAGTTATATATATATATATATATATATATAATAAATTTGAATTTGAAGTATTTGAATTTTTTCAAATACTCAATATTTCTTTTTTATCAAAATTTTTCTTTTACTTTTGCCTTTCGAATCTTAATTTTTCTTCATTAACAAAACCAAATCCTTCATGTTTTATTTTATTTTTCCAAAGAAACTAATATTTGTCCTTTATCTTTAACGTTTCCCACTCTCAAAATTATTTATGTTTTTTTTTCTTTATCAACATTTTTTTTTTTCTTTTCCATAAACTAAATGTTATTTATATTTTCCACAAATAACTCTTAAATTATCCATAAACTAAATATTATTTCTATTTTTCTACAAATGTTTTCACCATTACCTCATATTTTTTCAACGTTACTATTTTTATTTTTCAAACAATTAGTGAATTTACCCTTTTCCTTTCCAGTAATAAATACTTGCGTATTTTTGTTTTTTGTTTTATTTACAGACAATCGTTCATCGAAATTTTCCTTTTCAGGATTTTAACATTAATTTCCACTAAATTTTCCTTTATTACTTTTCAGCAATATTTTAATTTTCATCAATTTTTTTTTCTTTATTTCTTTTCCACATTTAATATTAAATTTTCACAAAAATTTTCTTGCGTTATTTCCTTTCAGTATATAATATAAGCTTTCACAAAATTTTTCTTGATTTATTCCTTAGTGAATTTATTATATTTAATACATTTATTTTTACAAAACATCATTCAAGCTTTAATTTCTATGCTTCATCAAAATTTTTTCAAATTTTTATTCTAAACCTCCATTGCTCAACAAAACTTCCAACTATCTCATTCTTTTTTTTCTTCGTTTCCTCTCCTTGCTCACATCTTGTTTTATTATTTTATCATCCCAATCAGCGATTGCATCATCCTTTGTCATCTCTTTTTGAATTCTTGACAATACCCACTAATTCAACCGGGACGCACAGTATCATAAAAATTGTTGATTCTGCAAAGTTGATTTTGTACGCATCAACAAATACAAGCATGTATTTGATTAAGGCTACACCACAAACTGGACAGTTGAGATTTTGAAAGTTGTTAAAGTAAAAAACACCAATCACATATCTGCTGGAAGATTTTCAAGGAAATTCTATCACAGGTGGATCTTACGAATTGGAGCTGATGGAAGTTAAAAACGCAAACCTATATCTCTTGGAGAAAGTTTTAAAGAAGAGCGGAGATAAGCTTATTCTTCAAAATACAATTCTTGGATTAATAAAAAAGATGTTTTACAATTGCTTGAAAAACAAATGAATTTAATAAATGGAACTATAACTATAATACATGTTATTGTTTAAAATAATACACTAGAATTAGACTATACGTTTTCTGGGACTGCTGTCCTGATGGAATAGAGAAATATCCCCATGGTAGAATATCCGTTGTGCAACACAAAAAATACCGCTTGTTATCATGCGGAATTAACGCTACCTATCTTCATTTGATTGATAGTGTGGAAATTATGGTTATGGATCGTATGCAGCTCGTGAGTTGCAGTTATTCAGGTATTCAATAAATCTAGCACATGATGGAATAAATTTCTCAAGGAGAACTCTCAAGTGACGAGGTATTGGGACTTGATATCCTCTGGACTACATTTATCTTTATTGCTTTCCCAAAGCCGCCATTCGTTTATAGAGTGCCTTATTAAATAGCATTTTCAATCTCTTTAATTCCACAGCCATTAAGTTTTCATCAAATATCTTCGTACTGTGTGGTGCAATCAGAGCTTTTGGCCTATGGCGACCTTCCCACTTTACGAAAAGCTATACACAGGCGAACATTTTCCATGGTTTTACGAAGGGATACATTATTCATTATTTTATATCGGTCTTTCTCATGACCATGCTTCCGATTAGTGGTATTCAAATCAATATATGGTTTAAGCCACGCTGACTGATTAAATTGAAGGATTCGGTGCACATTTTCAGGATGGTCTATGTGATAAGCATTGTTTTAAATTTCGGAATTTATTTTTAGGATGCAATGCTGCTAAAAGCTTTTCTAAAGTTGAGTCTCGTGGTGATGCATGCTCAGAGCAAAACGGTATGTCCTTATGCTTATCATGTAGATGTTGAAGATAGTCCAAATCAGCTTCGAATATGTAACCAGTTGGAGAATCATCAGGAATTTAAAAACACCAATATTGAGAGTATCAACTTATTTAAGCTCTCCAGTCGGTATATGCAGTGGCATGGCCCAACCATAAAAGTTATACACAGAATAATATATCAGGTATTTCTATTTTTCATCAGGTTTAAAATCAAACTTATATATATATTGTTTACTTTGCTATATGTGTTGGAACGTTGACTTATACCATTCCGAATGCCTCTCTCTATGACTAGCAGTATATCTATGTCGGTTATCAGCCCCAATTTCACTTTGGTATATTTTAAAATAACATCGCATGTTAGGCGTGGTATGGGTAATAATGTGCTGGATTGAAATTGTACATTTTCATGCACACCACTCGAAAGTTCTCGAACATGTCAGCAAATAGAAGAGCATCAGTTTTAAGGTAGAAATCTGAATATTCACCAAGTGTTTGTATTTCATATGTCTGCTAGACCTTTTCAGCATGACTGTAATCCTCAGGAGATATACCACACTTCCTGTCTTGGTAAGTACTGAAGATCCAATTTATTCGAATCATCAATAAAGTCGCTCGTAAGCTATTGATATATTTAACTTATCTGTAGATAGCAATGATGATAGGTTATCTATCTGATTCTGACATAAAATGAAAGGAATCGATGAATCTGAATTTTTTTAGCTGTCTTCAACATGCTTGGTTAACGAAATGTAATTTTCCTTATTTATTGGTAAGAGATACACTTTCCAGGAAAAGCTGTAGCTACATCCTTAATTATGAAATGAGCTTCATATCCAGATAAATTATGAAAAATAACTGGAATTATGCGACAATCTTGATAGATGAGATTACATGCATTGTGCCCTAGTCCTCGGTATTTATATGTTAAGTGACAATGATCCCGGACTCGTTCTTCATTGGGTGCAAATATTTTTTTTACATATATGACAGCCAGTATTTTCTATGTGCAAACGCCTTTCCTCTTCAGTCAGTGGATGTATTAGTCTGATGTTGAGCTTTTGTTTATAAAATGTAAGACTTCTCATATTCAATACACTCACCCCTAGACATGATAAACAAAAAATACATGAATCACTTAACTTAATTTATTAAATCAAATATTGGTATTACTTAAATTTGTTTACTTTATACTAATCAACCGTACAACTTCCACTACTGATCTAAGGCATCCCCAAACAAAAATATCATACTACATTAATAGCATAACACCACCTTCTTTCGTCAAAGCATTTAATTTAGCCCACTCTTAACCTAGCGCTCTCATGGTAAGAAAATACTGTACACATTCCAATATTAGCATATTCTTAGCACCTTCGAGTGAATTATTTTTAGATATCGAATTTCTTGTTTATAAAAAACTCTGCTCGTACCTTTCTATGCCAACCACAAGTATTAAAAGATCTTATTACGAAGATAAAATTAAAAATGTTCTTATTTGGTTGTTGAGCCAAAATTTCTCATCACCTTATGAATTTCAAGGTCAGTTTTAAAAATGGTCTTGGTTAAGAAGCCGTGAGAATGGTCCTTGGTTTTATTTTATAATCCAAGCTATCTCGGTTCAATAAATAAATTCAGGAGCCAAATCAGATTAACTATCAGTATGATTTCGGAGTTCAAAACAAATAAGAAACAAGAAGACATTAATACAAAGCAAATTGCAAGCGCATTGGAGGAACTAAAGAAACTAGAGCAGTACCCACCATCCCTGAAGACTTCTCAAATGGAGTTGGATAAGGAATTCAAGATTCTTGGAGCAAGAAAGTGTAAACCTACATTTGGAGCTCGTGTGGCCCTGAACTTGGAGAACTATCACCTTTTTCTTCATTCAAAACACAATTTCGCAGAGATTTCTATGTGATTGATACAGGTCCAATCGGCCGATCATATAAATTGACTTTATCCAACATGATTTAAATCTGTTTTCAATTATGTACGTATTATAATAATCTAAGTGTTGAATAAAAGTCAATAATGTGAAACCTGTTTTTATATATCATTCTTCAGAGTGATTTATTAGTAAACGTATCCTAATTTATTTTAAATTTTCATGATAATAAAGGTCACTTCTAGTACTGCTGCTCCACAAGTTTATGTAATTGAATATGAACCCAGAAAAGGATGGCTTTCGTTTACAAGATAGGATTGACAGAACTTCAGTTATATTGCTACCAATTTTGGATATGAAATACAAAGATATTATAACTTAAGGTTTAAAAATAAATAATGAATTTGATGTAAATAAATATTGAGTGAAATATTGATTTGGTATATATTATTTACAGTTGCTGTTGTTGTTGTTTTTTTCAGCAAAAGAAATTGATTGGGAATTGTATATTTTGAAATACAAGCCGTACAGCTTCTACTACTCATATAGTGGTGAACTCTTTTCACCTGAACTAAATCATCACTCGTTCGGAGTGTTTTATTCACCGCATTGACCCAGAGCTGCTTCTGCTAGTTTGTTCTGTTCACAGCAGCTCTACTTTCGGTTTTTGCACCGGTTTTGAACTTTCTTACTCCATGAAAATTTGTGGTTACGATTCGGAGCTAAACGTCAAATCGGAATCATTTTTCATTAAAGTGGGGATGTGTGAACTTTTTGTCATTTGAAGTGGTTTAGTTTTATATTCAAATCATATTTGACGAACATTTTCGGTTACTATACTTTGTTGCATTCTTTTAAGCTTGCCCCGTTCGGCGCAGGGCTAAGTTCGGTGTAGATCTGACAGCTTCTGGTTCAGTTCAGTGCCTGTTCAGTTTTGTTGAAAAGAATTCGCCATAAGACAACATATCCTCCAGATTAATATCATACCAATCATCAAAACTTTTAATTTAATCCGCAACTTATACTAGTCATATGGTTGGCGTCATCTTCCGCCGAATAGCCATAAGAAAACTTCAAACCATCGCCATAGCAAGGTACAAACCGTCTCTCCACGAATGGTTGCACACATAACTTCCCACAGATAGCGGCACCTTAGCTAAGATACGCTACTTTCACAGATGGCAACACCTTAGCTAAGAATAAACGTGCAAAAGGTATCCCCTCGTTGCACCTTATGGTGAATTCTTTTCACCAAAACCGAGCAGGAACTGAACTGAACCAGAACCTGTCAGATCTACACCGAACTTAGCCCTGTCCTGAGCGGGGACAAGGTGAAAAGAATGCAAGAAAGTAAAATACCTGAACCAGGCCGGTTTTGTGGTGAAAAGAACAGTTAGAGACTTGGAACCTGTTTTATTATAATTTCAACAAAAATAATAAATCACTTAATAAAATAATTCCGCACATCTATACTTTTAATGCCTTTTTAAATGTTCGTCGTTTATAATTTTAATAAAAAAATAAAACACTTTGACAAAATAATTTCACTTCCAAATGTTTGCACATACTGATAACAAATAATTTTGATTTGACGTTTAGTTCGGAACCGTAACCACAGATTTTCATGGAATAAGAAAGTTCAAAACCGGAGCAGAAACCGAACAGGAACCGCTGTGAAAAGAACATACGTTCTGAACCAGTTCTGTGTCAGTGCGGCGAAGAAAACACTTTGGGTGTAGGAACCGAATGAGCTATGGTTCAGTTCAGGTGAAAAGAATTCACCATTAGATAAGTCACTCACGCAACATTAGAAATTTCCCCACAGACAGCGACACTTTAGCTTAGATTCAAAGGGTCGGCTACACGGAGCACTTAGAGTTTAGACACAAACCACATTCCACATTTAGCTTGGCTTCGAACCCGCAAAAAGTGTTTTAGAACCCCCATAGGACAACTACTGCTCTACCAAATATATGTACTTACTTGGTAGAGACACAATGTCGTGTACATATTTTTATGGAATGTGTATTACTCGCAGAAATGAAAAATGTTCAAGTAACTGAAGTTGCGTTTACATGAATTTTTCCAAGTAAATTAACCAAAATTTTGTGATTTACTTGACTCAAGTATACTTAAAGTCAATGCGAATTTACATGATATTTTGAAGTATACTTCAAGTATTCATGTAAACGTACTGACTGTTATCGATTGCTTAACGACTGATGAATGCGATCTTTTGTCTCTAGTGCGCTACATTGAAGAATTGTGCCGGAAACTCGCATTTTAATCATTTCTCAGAACATTTTAGTTGTGATTTTTATTTTTTTTTATTTCGGTATTAACTGACTTAATTGATTTTGGAAACTAATTGAGGTTATCATTCTTTATTTTATTTTATCTGAATTTTCGCTATTGGCCTTAAATGGTGGATTTTGGCTTCACATAGGTACATTTTTGGCATGATACAAAGATAACAAGGTAAGGCCGATTCGATAGGAATTTTGTGTTGCTACGTCATGAAGTGACTTAAGTCTTTTCCAGAGCATTTTTTTTTAATTTTTCGTATTTTATTGACAGAAAAACATTGTGAATATATTAATATATTTAAAAAAAAACATTGGTTTCTTCATTTAAATCACTTCGGGAAAAGTAATTATGAGCTAGTGGGAAAGCAAAGAAATTTCCAAATAGAAATTTTTTTTCACTGTGATAAGGACGAGGCAAGCAACAAATTGACATATTTTCCGGCCATACCTTGTTAATCTTTGTATCATGCATTTTTGGTATATCGATTTCTGAATATTGTTCTTAAAATTGAACTTTGCATACTTGTCCAATTTTTAATTATTGAACATTGCTTTTGGAATTTTTACTAGACTCTCAACTTCGATTTTTGAACAAATACTAACTTTGTAAAATATGCCAAAAAGTCGCATAACGTGGGGGGGGGGGGTGCAGTGTTGCAAGGCGCATAAGCTTATTGAGCCAGATGTAAAGTTCTTTAGGTTTTCAAATACTGAAACAAGTATTTTTGATAACTTTGTACAAAAAAAAATTTAAAAGGGGAATTGCAGACCACATATGAGTGTTCTAAGTTATGTACAAAATATTTTTGTGTGTTGTAAATTATCATTTCCTGATGCGCGAAAAATATAATCTTTTTTGGCATCAACTTTATCAGCATAGCTTTTACTTAAACCTATAAAACAGTTTGCACTATCTTACCAACTGTATATCCATCGCCCTCGTACGGTATTTTCGGTTATACAGTCACGAACACTTGGACTGCGCATATGGATACAGGGTGGTGAATTTCATCTGACTCTCAAATCAAACGATCTTAGACTTATAACTATTTTTACACTGACGTAGAGAAACATGATATTTCTGTGGAAAATAAAGCATATGATGAACGAATACGACTCCCCCATTACACAGCCAACATGCTTTTGGTCTTGAGCTATTTGTAAACTTGGATACCAAAGAGTCGATTGGATAGAATTTTTCTGTTCTTCTAGCTCACAAAACAAAGAGATAAGAAATTTAATTTTTCATGTAAGGCAATTTTTGCATTGCAAAGTACAGTTGTTGGCCCTGATGTGTCTCAGATAATAATGTAAATTCTGCTGTGCTGTTTTAAACATAGGTTATAAAAAACTTAAATTTATCGAAAGACTTACCTTGGTTATTAGCAACTGACTTTAAATGGTTCATCCATTCTTTACATTTCCTTTTTGTCCAGCATTTTAATATAATGTGACGATTATTAGTGATTAATTGTAAACCATTTCTCATACCAGTACTATAAATCCCAGTAGAAACGTCGAAACCTTGATCAAATAGCACAATGCTCCTTCAAATATTTATTTTATTTAGTTTATTTGAACAATTTAACTGAAATATTGTCTTTATACCTTGTTTCTCCATCGCTGGGTCTTATATAACCAAAAAACGTTTCCTTAACGAAAAACCAACGATTTCTCCATTTGCCGCATAAAACATCCGAACAAAAATAATTGCACCGCACACAACACTTTTGATGGCAGCATCCAAAGCAATTACAGCCAGCCTGACCGGGACGGGTTGAACCGGTTCTTTTGAAAATTGGTCCCTCTTTACCTTTATCTCCGAGACCGGCAATAAATGAAAGATTAGATACCTCAAGAAAGTTTATCTGTATTGAAACGAAAACGAGTAATTGTGTGCATAAATAAAATCAGTTTACAACGGAAATACAAACCGTTTCATGATGATTCCTATAAAGGCTTATATTCAGTAAATTATACAAGTATTCTTGCAATTGTTTTATTCTAATTGGCAGTCCTTCAACTGTTATTAGACTTTCTGGTCGATTCGGAAATCTTGGCAAAGCCGATTTCTTTTTTTTCTTTTGTGTACCGTCTACAGAATTTTTTTGCATTTCATAATTATTTCTGTAGGAAGCCCTTTTCTCCTTATGACTGCGAATAGGAAATGGAAAATTCAGAGAAGCTCTAAAAACGCGTAACTGCTGATGAAGGGCGTTAAAATGTTTATAACGTTTCTTGATAATCCATGTGAATTTCCCATGGGTCAATTCAACTGTGTATCTATAAGAAAATTTCGTAAGAGCGCTTTTTCTTACTATACAAATGCAAAACATACTTACAAATTTGGGTTTAGAAAATGTGTTGTAATACTTCTATCATTTTCAATGATTTGTACACTAATATCTATGCCTGGTATAAAAATTTTCCTATGAAATGAAGTAAACTTGATTGGTGAATTATATATTGCCGTGAATGGAATATCAGCTTCACATTGAACAACATTATCTACTTCATCATCCTCTTCTTTACGTTCAACAAGAACTGGATTATCACCGGCCACTGATAAAATAGTTACAGAATCTGGAAATGCTAATGTTTCATCATATTCGGATTCAGCAGAGAATGGACCATCGGAAAAGCATCGTGATACATCCAAGGAGTCATTCTCGCTTTCCTTGTGTATTTCATTATTACATGTTGCGCCATCATTATTATCATCAGTGGTGATACCAGGATTTGAAGTTCCCAAATCTGAGACAGACATCTCATCTGAAAGATTTCGTGGTATAATTGTAGAGCACCAAAAAAATGTGAGTTTTTTTCTCGATATTTTCAATATGAATTCCCTAAATATACATAAGTATAAAAACACAAAAATTATTTATTCAGGCGAAGAGAACACTGCACAAACTGTGTGTACACAGAATATGCTACCCTAGTTAAAAAAAATTGCTAACCATTGCATCGACTGTAAGATTTTCACTGGTATGACAGAGAACTTTGTAGATGATTGTGGAGATATGAATAACGAAGAAATAAAAACGAGAAAATGGAACTCGAATGACTGCACTAAAAACGACTTTATCATTGAATTGGGAATCCGCATGGAAAATATCGCACAGGGAGTACGTAGTTTTTTAATTTCTCGAATAGCTTGTACCTGAAAAAGAAGTTTGTAAGTGCTATTCAATTTTTTAATGGTATTTCATGCTAATCGAAAGTAATCAATACTAGGAGCTTTGCAAAAGTTTATGGGAGTGATTCTACTAACAAAAAATCCTCTCTGTGTAGATCATGTCTTCTTGAAAAAGACCGTGAATGAGATAGGAAAATACTTGGGTAAAATTCTAATGGATGACTTGGGACTCAGTATTTAAATGGGGTCGGTGATGATGCTAAAAATTTGAGGACACAATTTCAAGGCAAAAGCTGCCGTGAGAAATTTCAAAGCCGATCAAATAGTAGGAGGTCTGCGCAGAAAATTACGACCTTGGAACAGCCAAAGAGATTTTGTAGAACAACATCAACGTATTACGTTTGCAATATTTCAAAACAGATATGTAAAACTGTTTCATAAGATATACAACTATTTGGTTTTCATCGTGATAAGGGGCCGGCTTATTCTGCGGCAAACACTCTTCAATAAACATTTCTAAATTGAACGACAATTTAAGAGTATACCAATAGAAATCCACGAAAGTAAAAATTTGGTGCTATGGACTATTTGATCTTAAATGCTACAAAAAGCCATTCCATTTGTCTTGGAATTTTTTGTCTTACTCATATTCATACAGGTGGTGATAATCGACAATAGAAAGGAAGAAAATTATATTATTTATTTATTCTATTTTATTATTGTATATTGAGAAAAGAAACAGTCAACACATACAGAATTCTTGTTGACATTGATCTTAATATAGATCTTTAATCATTACATGTTACTATCAGATCCATATATGATAGCTTGAGATGATTAACATGCGTCCTTAGAGAATAATGTGGTCATGTGCGAAGTAGCCTGTAAAATAGGAAGATCTACTACAGCTTCCGATCCCTATACGCGGTCTCGCATCATCTGGACATTATGCCCCAGTTCTTCTACGCTGATGTTGCAATGTATTCTCCACATGCCTCAGAAAAATCACCAAGCTTAATAGAGCTACCAAAACCTGTGTGAGAAATTTTTATTTTTTGCTAAGACTGCATTCCCATGTCTCTTCCATGGTTCAACTGCTCATGCCTGAGCCCCTCGCTAAGCTCCTTAAAGTCAGAGTCCTATGCTTTATCAGCAAAGCTAGATGGTGCTCTCTGCCTGCATACATTAGTCAAATGCTCTCATGAAGCAATCTCAATAACTCCAGACTTGTCCTTCGGACTCGCACCCGATTTGTGTCCAATTTGGTTAGGGAACGTATCTTTGGAACTCTCTTTCGGTATCCATCAGGAAAACTTGTCTTTATAACCAGTTCAAGAAGCTAGCTCAGCTTCACCTCATGGACCCTTAATGTTCTCCTTTATTCTGGTCCTACATTAGCTCATACACTCTACATATTATAGCTTTTCACTTTTATTGTTAGTATTAGGCCTAACGCGATTACTGCTGTTGGTCCATATTGCCTTTATTTTAGTTTTTATACTTTTGTACTTCTGAACCAGGAACGCTGCTGCCTCCACATGCAATGTTCTTTTTTTCCTATGGTTCCCTCGATGGCTAGTTCCCTTTTTACTTTTCCGCCCTGTCTCAATCAAAGATTGTTCCGACCATTTTATCACACCTTTCAATCCCCCCACGTCAGATTTAACCCCCCCCCCCCCCCCTATTTTCCCAGCTCACCTTCCAATTGCTCCGTAGCTCCCAATCTTGCTCCATCTGGCAGTTATGTTTCCAGTTCAAGCTCTTACTAATAGAGAACGCTATGTTGCTCTATCTAGCAGCTACCACTTTGCTCCAAGCTCATTGTCATTTTGAAATTATCCCAGCTACTATTCTCCATTTTAATCAATAATACTGTACCACTTTCAACATTTTAGTGTTTAATTCATTTTGTTATAATTAAGATTTATTTTCAAATTTCTACTGGCATCTATTATGTTCTACTACTTGTACTACTTGTTGGGCCTACCCACTTGTTTTGTACTTGTTTACGTTAGTTTCTTAGCAACTGCTTGTTATTAGTTTAAGGCTCTTGATATTTCTTTATGTTACTATATCTATTTCATTGTATTGCACTTTTTTTATTTCTTCTATCTTAAGTTATTAGCATTTTTTTGGCTTTACTTTAAGCTTTCAATTGTTTGACTTCCTTATCTTAATCTATAGTATACTAATATTCCATTGATAATTCCAACTATTTTAACTTACTCACACACATATATACTACCGTTGCAGCGTAGTGTATAAGCTGAGGTTCTTTAATAAACGCTTTCTGAATTTAAATGTAATATGAATTATCAGGTATACATATATCTATACTATAATTTCTTTAAAAAATCTTAAAGGGAAAACAGGTACAGGATACCTTGTCGTTTGAAAAACATTGAATTCAACCAACTTTCTGGTGTGATATAAACCAAAATAGGTAGGTTATATCATAAAATGATGAGGCCGGGCAGTTGTTGCTTTAAAAAAAAACTATTAATGTACTTAATGAAATAAATAGATAACAAATGCTATCTACTGCCAATCAGAGCTCTCTAATGTAAAACCTTTAGTTTGTTTAAATAGTTAACTGATAAAAAATAGATTAAAGCAGCACCTCTGTCAATTTTCTATTAATATCACATTTGAAGTTCACTCAATTAATTTGCAAACACTTCGTAAATTTTATTTGATTAATTCCTCCAATGTGAGGCAGAGTATTTAACAAATAACCCTGGAAGTTGAAAGTTGCCACGGCAGAGCACACACACACTCATATATATGTTCATAATAATTAAAAACAGCTGTGATGCTATGCTGCCTTGGGTGGAATGAAGTGAGTCACAATCAGAAGAGTTGAATTTGCAATTTACATTAACGAGCATTGGAGTTTTGCACTGGCCCTCGATTACAAATTACATGTAGATGTGTGATTAATAAAACGTGATGTGATACGAAGCAAAACACTTGAGAATTTCACAATTGCTAAAACGTTATAAAACACAGGTCCTACTTAGGCATACCTATAAGACTATGAAAAATTACAAAAACAATTCTTTCAATTCGTTATAGTTACAGCTGAGTTACTACTTTTGTCTACCAGTATTGCTGGAATGTAAACATCATATTTCAATATTCAACACTTTTTCTTTCAGAAAACTAGAGGAATTTGTAAATTTAAAAATATCCACATAAACAAAATATGTTATCTCTACCCATGTGACCAATTAGCTGAGATATGCTTCTTCGATGATGAAAACTATTTTTTTGAGATTCCATAATATGAATTTCTCAAACTTCTATTTTCACTGTCAATGTTTCACATAAAAGAAATGTGTGTGAGAAATCTTTAAAATGTTGTCACCACACAACACATCATCCAAGAAACTGCACAACCAAACGAAAAAATTAGTTAAAATTGCTTATCAAAGCGGACCTTTCACTTTTTAATCAGAAAAACTGTCCCCTTTTATCAGAAGATAACTAGAAATGATTAAGTTTTTATAATTAAGGCAAATAAACGTAAATAGATACCTGGTAGTAATGAGAAGTTCGTGTCGCCCGTTTTAAAGTGTTGCCTCACTTCGCTGCTCTATTTGTTATCAAGTTATTTATCGTCTTTCTCACCATAATTCATAAAAACAAAATAAACTTGAAGCTCGGTGCTTCCTCACACTTTTTAGTTTATTAAAAAGTTTTTTTTAGATAGGATTTTAGATATATTTTTAACTTATTTATGAAGACGTTCCTCATCACACCCACACCTTCTTGCCAGTCTTGAATAAGGCAGGCAATCTTCAGATTCACTCACCACATATCGTCAGACATTAAAATGACGTTTTAGCAGCCCTGCGAGCCCCGGCTCTTAAGTCGTACATTTCAATCCGTCACATTTGAATAGGCCATCAGAATCACGGCAGACGGCACAGCGCAGCACTCAACTCGCCAGCAGCAGACCCTGACCAAAACAAAACTCTCCTCATTAATGCAGTCTCGTCTCATTATTTATTTTGCGCCAAAATTTTTTTGTCTCGTACTTCCCGGTTGTTCAAGTCCTCATGCAATTTTAAATCATTCTCTAAAACAATATCAAATATTTGGAAGCTTTCAAAGTTATATATTTAAGCTTTAAATAACCCGTAAATTAACAACCCAATAAGCCGACCAGACAATATTTCTATATGGCCGCTGTGGCTGTCAGCTGTTTTACTGTTTATGTATAATTTAATCAAATCATATCCTAAAAAAAAAAAAACATGTAAAAGTAAATAAAGAATTGAATTTCCCTCCTGAAGTTTGCTCAAATTCTCCTGCCTCTGGACGGATCTACGTTGGATGGAAGCAATATAAAATAAATGTTTTAACGCTAATACCATAATATTGAAATGCGACATCTTAATCTTTACGAAGCTATTAATTATGGAGCATACTATAAAGATTTATAAATTTTTCGATTAACTTAATTAATTTAAAATTGAAAAATCAAAATTTCCTTAAAAAATTTCCCAACATATCCCTTTTTTCCTATGGATGTAGTATTTATATGCACATCCGCCATGTTTGAAAAAAATTGACATCTATAGAAAATTTATTGTTGAAGATGAGTAGCACGCTGTACAAACTCTGGGCTTTTATTATCGAATTTTGAAGTTTAATTTGCGTTAAAGTTGTAGATATTTGTAATTCTTAGTACAAAGAACTCGGGGAACTATTGCAAATAATGAGCTATTCGGTATATTGAGCGTTTTTTTGTTTGCGAATAAAAGTTTTTGCATGCTCAGAACTCGGAAGTATTGCGTGCTTTTTATTTGACAGTCCCGCCATTTTGTGTTGTACATTTGTAACCGCCATTTTGAGCATAGGTGAGTTTTTGTTTTGTTTTCATTAACATTTAAGTAACGATAAAATACGATATTGGATTGATTTTTGTTTTTATTAAAATTTCTGCATTAATGTGATACGAAATAAAGCTTTTAATGTAAATGAAACTGTTTATGGTATGCTCTGGTGTTATCATAAGGTAAGGGTTGAGAGAAACGAATTGAATGAGTGTAGTTTGATGAAGTTCAGTTTTTCAAATGAAAGTTTTCAGATTAAGTTAATTATTATTTTAATTTGAGAATATAGATCAGATGCGTTCGTAATCGATGGAGATGATTAGAAAATATAGAATTTGTTTGCAGCGGGTTTTTTTTTTTTTTATGTAATATAGCGATCATTTTAATTTTCATTCAAGACTTGGTTGGTTAAACTTTTTTGTGGTTTTAATTAATATTATTTAGTATTTTATATTGCAATAAGGAGAGACGTGGTTAGTTAAACTTTTTTGTGGTTTCAATTAATATTATTTAGTACCTATTTTATATTGCAATAAGGAGAAACGTAAAGTTAAACCAACAGAATTATGTTTTACTTGTATATAGGTATACATTACATACATTATAAGAAAAATCCAAAGCAAAGGAAAGTGTATAACATAAAACAATATATTTCTAGTACTTATTTAATAATACTAACTAAGAACTTTAAATATACAAATTAAATCCAACTGAGATTTGAAAAATGACAAAACCCACTGCGGTAAAATATAACTACAATTTTCGTGTTGTCTTTCTCTATTATGTGGCATATCTACGTTTCTCTTGAAGTTCTCTGAACGGTGATAAAATGAACAAAATATTGTTTTATCCATTCAATAAATAACTAATAAGCAAGCGGGGTACCGTGCGAATACAGTGCACGTGTTTAAGCAATTCAATGACAGTAAGACCTATGATTAGGAGGAGGAAAATGGCAAGAGGGCCTATTGTGCGTTCAACATTTCATATTTTATGAAATTGAAAATAAGGGGGCGCTAAAAATTTCTTTATTTTACATAGCAATTTGGATTATAAAAAAATGTCCCCTTCAAAATGTCAGGATTTTATTACTGCCATGATGAAACGAATACAAATAGCACACTAATGCATTTCGCCGAGTGGCTTAGGTTTTCACCCGATATGCCGTTTCTATATTAGTTATTAGGTCTGTTTGATGAAAACCCCGGGTAAACCAAGGGCTACACCGGGCTAGACTAACTTGTTTTTTGAAAAACCTGGGCTACCCAGTACTTACACCAAAAATTTCTCGGGGTAATGGTTTGACAATTCCCACTTGAGAACTGTCACTTGCAATTTGTTGTTGATTGGGACATATAAATTACTTCTTGAGCAAAAATAAGCAAAAATTAGAAGAAAATAAATAGAAAAATAGCTAGACACATTTTATTTGTCTTCACCCATTTTATAAATAACTATTTACAATTAATTATACTCGGGAGAACAGTCAGAGAAATGTCATTACATTTGGTTTACCCGGAGTGCATTCCAAAACATAGCCACAGTTGACTATAGCTGACTTCATAGCGCACAATAGTCAACTCACCTAACATATTTCAGTTGACTAATGGGTTTTGAAACGCTTGAAGTCAACTGTAGTCAACTGTAGCTATGTTTTGGAACGCACTCCCGATGTTTTAAAAACTTGTTCGATGAGTGCACAAAACCCCGGGTAAATTTGGGGAAAATTGTAGGGGCAAATTTACACAGTGTTTTGCACGGTATTTTCATCGAACAAACCTATTTATTCAATGGTTTTATCTACATAATTAATCAATTGTCAATATTAAGTGCCAACTGAGATTTATAAAAATGATAAAAACCGAAGCAACTGAATTCTGAAAAGCCATAAGTCGTCACGCCAATAAATTGAATAATTATTTTGATTTTACCTAAATATTTGGTTGCCCGTCAAGAACAGAACAGGGAGAAGATTGTGTCTACTAAATACACCTTTTAAAGTATGTGTGAATTTTGACCAAACAAAGTAAGAGCTCAAGTTTATATAATACGTGAAATGAATACGTCAGTCATTGAGGCGAGACATTTCGCTCACTTATGTCGATTTCGATGGGACTTCCGTGCAACACCAGTATTGCACTTTTTGCAGCAGTGCAACACTGAAAATGTTCGATAGGACAATTTTTATAGCAGAAGTGCAACACTAGTTTTGCACTCACTTCCCCTACTTTGCACCGGAAATTTTGTTGGTGTTACAAATACATATTCAAGTTGAATTGTCATCTGCTCTGTCAAAGTGTACTGTCGCGATTATTTGTGAAATTTTGGAGTTAAGTGAATTAAACATTTTTATTTGGGTAATTGGCTTTAAGTTAAGAAAAAATTTGTTTCTATATATCAATAAATAACATTTATTACGTTTGACAGTTCCGTGTATATAATACGTATGCCCACAAATACAAGGAATATGACAGAAATATGTTCGATGGACTTCAGTGCTCCTAGTTCACCGCTGCCAGAAAAAGTGCAAAACTGAAATGGTCCCATCGAAATCGACATTAATTACACTATTAATAAAATCATAATAAAATTTCCGTTAAAGTGCTGCATCCAGCTCTGAGGGCGAAAAGCTTACCGCAAGGCTCAGCACATAGCTCCTTGATGAGACGTTAACAGCAGTGTAAACTTCGAAATCAATTCTTCTGAGCCCGTACAGCTTAGGTGTGCCGTACCACAAGGCTCTATTTTGGGTCCGTTATTGTTTAGCCTGTACATAAATGGCTTACCTAATATTGGTATATCCGGTTGGCTTTTGTCACTTAAATATAGACCGTGAACGTATACGTGAGCGGTCTATCGCTAACAATTTATTGTTAAATTGCGATAAATCTAGTTATAGAATCAATAACAGGATGACGTTGAAGAATACTGATTTTTTCTCGGTTGCTATGAATACATCAAATATACCACATTTTAAATGTGTTAGGAAATTTTGTGATGCTCAACATGTATCTAAATAACGTATAGGGTACCTTACGAAGACTGGCCTTCGGGATATTTCCTCTGCACTGTTGCTAAACTTAAGATAGTCAGCAAGTAAAAAAGTTAGAATGAGTCTTAGACAAATTCTTACTATACCTAGAGATGAATGTCCGTGTGGTCGCCCCTCTGTGCAGCTTTGATTGTAAAATTGGGTTCTAATTCTAGAACGGTTCGTCTGACAGTAAAAGTGATTCTAACCAATTTCATAGGATCTTATATTCTGAAGAACTTTTCAGTACAATAAAACGTCTGGTTTTCACAGTATACGTAAAATCCCTCAACTTTTGTATGGCAACATCAAGAAGGTGTTGCCCGATTTCGTTTTTGAATTTTTTTTTACTATTTTCATGAAACCGGCGTGTACACAATTTCAGCTTTCTACGTCGACGCGTTCTTAGGTAGTGTCAAAATATATAGTGAAAGATTAAACTTTGTATGGGAATCCTAGGAAGAAGTTACCCGATTTGTCCCATTTTCGAACTTAAATTTACAATTAGAAAAATTTAAAAAGGCCGTGTGTACAATTTCAGCTCGCTAAGTACACGCGTTCTCGAGTTATTCTGAGTACAGATGGATATGCAAAAATCAAAATAATTTTTAATGTTATGCGTGCGTGTCCAATCCATTTTGCTCTATCATCATTATTTGTATGCGTTACAAACGGAATGACAAACTTAGTATCCCTTCAGATTTCATCTGTTTTCCCGGCGTTAGATCATAATTGTAATTCTGGGTTGGTCCTTAAAGACGTATCATTCTCTTTAAGGCTTAAATATATTTTCATATGCTCGTGTATATCTACTCTTAACCTAAATATTATTATGCCACGCTTTGTAACACTGACTGGCCATCATTCATATTTTGTCCATGCACCTAAATTTGGATTCAGCGAACGTGGATGGTTGGCATTTCGATTTTTTATTCCAAAAGATTATGTGCGTGAAAAATCCCGAAGTATTCGATTTTCGTATTCTAGCGCAACCCCTCTTGTTCCGCAGCGAACTCCTTTTATGAGTGCAGTCGTAGGCTGTAATTTGAGGGACTGCAGCAGATATATGGCAGATAATAAAGACATCTGATACCTGACTAGGCTAGAGCTTATTCATCGACTGTAGATGTCACTTTCGACTCACGAGTATTCGAGAAGCGTCTGTTCTGTTTCAGATTAATGGTATTGAAACATTATTCACGTCCTGACTTTCTACAAACTTTAGATGCGTTCATCTGAAAACTACATTTTCACGTCGGCCGAGCTCATAACTGAAACAAATTTCATCCGATTCATTTGAAATTTTTATAGTACATTTAGAATTACGTTTTCTAAGGCACTACATAGGATTTTTTCATTATATTGCAATTTCCTGACGATTTTCTCATGCAATTTCCCCCTTTTTGATTTATATATGCGCCATTTTGACAACAAACAACATCAAAAAAATCCTACGTACTTCTATAGCTATTCTTAAATTTATCGAAAAAACTTGACCTTCCAAAAATAAAGACGTCATCGGAAAAATGCTAGCACAGCTTCGAATATAGAGAGTACAGGATGTGTGACAAGCCACATTTAGCATAGTCAAATGCTGGTTTGGTTAGTATCTGTTTCAGCTGTAGTGAAAGCTCAGTACAACCATGTAGTGCGAATCAACAAAGAGAGCGGGACAACACGATATATTCAAATTCTTTCAAATTAGGCAAACTTCATCTGACAGCTGAAAATACATTTGTCTCTTTCTTCAATATAATTCTGACTTACTTCATGATACTCTGAAAAAATCCACACTCAGGCACACGAATTTTACAGGTATCAACACTTTCTGTTGTTTTTTGTATTGCCAATTACATGTATAATAAAAAAAAACTTTTATGTAAATCCAATTTATATTATAGTTTCGCTGAAAAAAATCACGAAATATGCCGTTTTTTGGTCTTAATACTGACATCTATCTGAATTGTGCGATGATCCTTTAAAAATCCACTTGCTGACAATAGGTAGGTACGTTATATTATGTTTTTATGAACTTACACGTTGAGGACGTCCAGCCCAAAACACTACATATCCATTTAAAAACAAAACTTATCGATTTTACTGGCTATTATTTAACTTTCTCGGGCAAGACAATTTACAAGAGTTCAACGAACCTTTGGTTTTTAGCTGGTTCCCTATTTTGCAACATGCATAATTTGGAAACTGTCAAATTACCTTTGAAGCACATGTTTGGAAGGAAGTGATTTTTTACAAGTTATTTAAAACGTCAAGCGGAGTCGAGGCCTTAATTATTGAATGTTGTGCAAAAGCAAGCAATGTAAAAAACAAACAAAAAAATAGTCTTGTGCAATTTTTTGTTTATTTTATAGATTCAGAGAATATGCACACAATTCAAATTCCTACACCCATCAACGAACCGAAAAACACGATACGATTGTCATCAGCGCTGAGTATAATGTCAAAATTAATAAAAATAATGAAACAAATAGTCCTGGTATGCGTTCAACCGCACCCAGGATATCACATATTGTCACATTTTTACATACCATGTCGTTCAGATTTTCCAAGCACATCAATGCACACCAGAGCGTTAAGGTGTACAAAATGTGCACATTTTTACGCTACGGTCTGTTAGAGTAGTGAATTGAATAACTAAAAAGAAAGCGGGATATCAAACGAATACAGTATACGTGAATAAGCCACTCACTGACAGTCGAATTGAACTTGGTTCGACTTGCTTCGACGTTTGTGAAAGTTAACATTTCAGTGGGAGTTCAGTATTATTAATAAACATTAGAGATTGGAAATAGCCTTGTTTCTAAAGCTTAAAGTGTATATTTTCATTCAATTTTAGTGTTTTGTATAGTTATTGCTCACTAATACATTTAAAATGTTTGTCAGAGAGTAGTTTCATTTTTCACTTGATATGCCACTTCTTTGTTAGTTATTTATTCAATGGCGTAGTGTCTCGGTGCGATTAGTAGTTTTGGCGTTTAGCATGGTTTCGTTATTGTGAATCAAAGGGTAAACTTTCAAAAGTGACGTTTCGAATCAAAGTGGACATTATCCGTCCAGTTGTTAAATCAGAGTGCTGTGTGTATCCCAACGTTTTCAAGTCATGCGATGTATACTACACATCATAACCGCTGACATATATATAAATTGACTGCTTGTTGAACCAAAAATGCATGAAAGCAAATGGCACCACTTTCATATTCCTGTCTCTTTCCGTGAGAGCATACTTCCCACTGAACTGTAACGATTCGAAACGTGAAATTGCTTCAGGTTCAACGGCATTTCAAACCAAAACAGCCTTGTAAAAAGAACTTCCTTCGACACATAATTAAAATTTAACAATACAAATAGTCCCAAATACTTTTGTGATAAATTCGGTAAATCCCACTGACATGCATATAAGTAAATTCCCAAATAATTTAAATATAGCTCCAGTTTACGACAGTTGGTAGCATTGACAGTGAGAGCATACTTTCTGAAATCAAAATTGGTCCCACATGAAACAGGAGATCAAGTGAGTCCATTTATGTCTATATATGTCAGTAATCGCAATGCTTAAAAGCACACCAGTTTGATTTCCACACATTTTTGCTCTGAAATGAAGCAAACAATCAATAAAGTTATGTCCATGGTGTAAAGGCTCGTTAACTAAAATTCGAACAGAAAAACTCTACTTCTCGATTGACAAAAAGGTGTCGTTCTTTTTCGAAAAATCCATTTATATCAATATTTCTTGAAGAAATAAGTACTGATAATTTTGACGTTGGTGAAATAATTGAAAAATTGAAGGAATCAACGGCGATTTGCACTAGACTTGATGCACTTATTATCAATTGCAGTTTTCCGATATAATTTATTCCGTGGTGAGCAATTTATATACAATTGAAAATTATCCATTTCTTTATTTTCTTTAATATTTCTATATTTATTTTGAGATACCTACACATAATTGTCAAACATTTCTTGACCAAATGTCCATTTTTTTTTCAAGAAATAAGTGGAATTATAAAGGATGAAAGGTCTTCTTTGAAACAAGTGCTCAGGTTTGGTCCTCCTGTGATATCCTTTAAAGGACTTATGAGCGCGTTGACGTATACTTTACTTTATCACTTTTCGTAGATGAAAGATTCAGATTTTATCAAATTTTTTGCGTACGGCTGCAACTGCCTCCGTCCATTGTGCGCGATTCCATTGGGCAAAGCCACACGTTGCAGTATACTTACTTTTCGTCAATGCAATCGTATGTACGATTCGTGTACATGAGCTTAGCCAAAATTTACCTCCATTTGGTCTTCGCTGTAAAATTTATAATTAGATTACATTTTTCAATAAAAAAGCACGTTGATTTTTACCTACTGTCAAATAAGGGTGTAGTGGGTCACTGTTGTTACACACTGGCGACTAAGGGTGTTTGAACAGCTGTTCAAGATATTTCCCTTGTTATTAGTATATGCTCGCCGTATAGGTCGTGTTTCAGTTTTGTAATTTTGACATCTTCTCAATCATAAAAACGCAAACAAATTAAAAATTTGTTTCTCTTCTTTCATCCGTTTCGAAGTTATGGATTTATCTAAATCCATCGAAAATGCCAATGGAATTATAAGGATTGGCAATTTTTAATATAAATGAGCTTCAATTTGTTATGAAACACTCAACCACACCTAGCCCGTGTAAGATGAGTTAGAAATTTCGTAATTTTACTATAAGTGTCGGGAATGGAGGAACCAATTTTTGCTGTCCATATATCAAATACAGCTAAATACCTACTTTATTTTTCACAAAAAAATTAAAGATGGAAACATCGAAATAAGAAAATCGTTAATAATGTAAATGAAACAAAAAATTGTACTATTTACTATTATGAGGTCCACTAGCACTTTTTTCTTACTCAGGAGCCGGAAAATGTGGTCCGAGGTAATAACTATGACTTGTTCACGAGCGCGATTTATCGCATGCGACAGAGCTCTGATTAGCTGCAGCAATGTAGTTGTCGCTGAACATGCGTACTCTTTCTACGTTTCGTGCGATACACAAATTTATCGCAGCAATGCTCTTAGTTTGGTGCAATTTTCACCTTAACCCCAACATTTACATTTGTTTACATTTGTAATCGGATGCTAAGGCTCCATAGTGATGTCAAAATTTATTATAATATGTAAATATAAAAACATAAATATATGTAAATTTCACACTAATATCTCCTTGCCACTACAAAACTAAACAAATTAAGTTGTAGCCTCGGTCAACCTTGTGCACGTATCACGTGATAAAAACCAGTCGCAAATAGAGATAGATTTATAGAAAGAGCAGGACGTCACCAAAATATCGCACGTATCGTATCGCGCTCGTGAACAGGGGTTAAAGGAGATGCAATCATATGTACGATCCGTGTACATGAGCGTACCCAAAATTGCCCTGCATTTGTGTATTTTTCATTCCGCCATTTTTGGTCTTCGCTGTCAGATCCATACTTAGGTTTGGTTTGATTTGGGCTTGGCGCATTGACGCAGGAAAACTCATGAAATAACCGTAGGGGCACGAAACAAATATTACTCAAAAACTCATTATCACTGAACTTTTCTTCTAAATTATGAACTTTTTTATGTTCATGTTTGCAAATTCAGTAAATACTTTTAAGTATGTGAAAATAAAAGCGATTAAAATTGCGAACAGGTTGTACAATTGTGTACAGGTGTACACATTTTACGGCGCTTATGTACAAACAATATCAGTATCAATGTGTTAGAAATGGGTAGGTACGTGATATTTATCATTTGCATCTCCTTTAGTTCTTACCTCGTTGGTTCCAACATACATAAGTAGACACATAGTACAAATCGTTTCTATGTGTTCTCTTGTTGCCATATAAAATTCTTCGTGTGGGTTATAAAAAAATTCTTACTCTATGAATCCTCCAATTCAATATTCCATAACTTTTCACCTTTCTATATAAGTTGTGACTCAACAAAATCAAAATTTCGAAATTTAGTTGTCGCTGAACATGCTTACTCTTTCTACGTTTCGTGCGATACACAAATTTATCGCAGCAATGCTCTTAGTTTGGTGCGATTTTCACCTTAACCCCAACATTTACATTTGTTTACATTTGAAATCGGATGCTAAAGCTCCATAGTGATGTCAAAATTTATTATAATATGTAAATATAAAAACATAAATATATGTAAATTTCACACTAATATCTCCTTGCCACTACAAAACTAAACAAATTAAGTTGTAGCCTCGGTCAACCTTGTGCACGTATCACGTGATAAAAACCAGTCGCAAATAGAGATAGATTTATAGAAAGAGCAGGACGTCACCAAAATATCGCACGTATCGTATCGCGCTCGTGAATAGGGGTTAAAGGAGATGCAATCATATGTACGATCCGTGTACATGAGCGTATCCAAAATTGCCCTGCATTTGTGTATGTTTTATTCCGCCATTTTTGGTCTTCGCTGTCAGATCTATAGGTACTTAGGTTTGGTTTGATTTGGGCTTGGCGCATTGACGCAGGAAAAGTCATGAAATAACCGTAGGGGCACGAAACAAATATTACTCAAAAACTCCTTATCACTGAACTTTTCTTTTAAATTATTAACTTTTTTATGTTCATGTTTGCAAATTCAGTAAATACTTTTAAGTATGTGAAAATAAAAGCGATTAAAATTGCGAACAGGTTGTACAATTGTGTACGGGTGTACAAATTTTACGGCGCTTATGTACAAACAATATCAGTATCAATGTGTTAGAAATGGGTACGTGATATTTTCTCATTTGCATCTCCTTTAGTTCTTACCTCGTTGGTTCCAACATACATAAGTAGACACATAGTACAAATCGTTTCTATGTGTTCTCTTGTTGCCATATAAAATTCTTCGCGTGGGTTAAAAAAAAATTCTTACTCTATGAATCCTCCAATTCAATATTCCATAACTTTTCACCTTTCTATATAAGTTGTGACTCAACGAAATCAAAATTTCGAAATTTAGCTCAATTTTGTTCTCCTGTCACTACTATTTTTATACCCTAGATGAAATGTAAGGGGGAGTACTAAGTTTGTCATTCCATTTGTAGCACCTCGAAATAATGATGGTAGAGCAAAATGATTGATTTTTGCATGTCCGTTGTCCGTCCATCTGTCCGTCCATCCGTCTGTGCGCACGATAACTCAAGAACGCGTATACTTAGAGAGACTTTAAAAAAAAATTAAAATTAAGTTCGAAAATGAGACAAATCGGGCAACTCCTTCGTGGGTTGCCATAGAAAACTATCGTTTTCCACTATATATTTGGACACTGCCTGAGAACGATCGATATAGAGAGCTGAAATTTGGTACATGGTCCTTTCATTGTACTAGCAAATAAAATTTCAAAAATGGACTAAATCGGGCAACAGTTTCTTGGTGTTGCCATATAAAAATGTAGGTTTTTTACGTATACTGCGAAAACGATCAGTCCAAGACATTTTTATTGTACTAACAACTTCTTCAGAATACGAAATCCTATAAAATTGGTTATAATCGTTTTTCTGTCCGACAAACCGTTCTAGCAATATATGCGAAAAACCACTTCAAAAATCAAACTTGCACAGAAGGTTGGCAATACGAAATTTCATACGGGCATTCATCTAGGGTAACATAAGAATTGGTCTTAGACCAATTCTAGCTTTTTTACTTGTTCTTGTATTAAAAAACACGTCATCAGGACCAGTTTTTCACATCGAATTGAAGCCTTAGAATATAGGTATAACAAACAGGAATGTGGGTGCAGTATAAAATTCGTGTACATGAGTGAAGCCGAAAACCCCTTAAAATCTATAATAAATATCCCTAAGGGGTAGGTGATAGCAAGGGACGGAAATTACGGAGCACAGAGTACAACCAAAAAATTGGGTGTTGAATGAATGGCAGCGTGTAGAAATTTCAACTAATTTGCACTCTTATTGGAATAACTTGACCGCTCCTTCATGAATTCTGCTAGCTGTTTATACCTGCACTGTGCTCGCACACTAGAAATCCTGAGTTCAACACAAACATTGCTCCGGCTTCACTTAATTTAGCTTATTAGAATTTCTGTTGGTTATATATCCCAAATCCTCAGTTTAAAATGGAAGCATTACAACATTGCAACAATCTTAAACTCAACTGTCATGAGTTTTAATTTGTGATTTTAAGAGGGAATCACAATTCACTCATTAAGGTAGATAAATGTCAAAAATGTGAAGAAACAAAGTATATTTCACAGTATTTAGTTAGCGCTGATAAGCTCTGATGATCGCTTTACTTTTTTTTAACATAATATATTGTTGCGAGCATGGCTTTTGGTTCTTTATTTAAAACACAATATTAAATATATTTAATATACAAGTTTTTTATTTCACTCAATCTTGTAAAATTCACAAATATTCAATCAATTAATCAACTCAACTTCAATTATCGCTAATACTGTACTTTCAATTATCGTAATCCAATTACACTTTCGCCTGTTTATTATTTCGCTTGTTAACACTGGCAATGTCTAAGACTAGACTCTTTTTCTGGCGGTGACAACTGTTATGCCCTAGACACACAGCGCTCTTAATGAAGAATTAACTAACGACTCATTAGTCTATAATGATTCATTATAAACTGCAGACACACAGCCATTTCTTTAATTAAGTTGTACTGTCAAACTGGTGTTGACAAACTTATCACAAAGTGAGAAAAACATTATATCAAAAAGAATATTGATAACAAAACTTGTGATTTGCATTACTTCTTCTTATTTTTCAAATCGACAGATGCACAATGGAGCTCCAGATTTACATTATATGCCAAATCTAGCACATTTTTCCTCATTATAGCTATAATGAAGGAGGAAAACACTTCATTAGTGTACTTCATTATCATCTGATTTTCGAGCGATAATGACGTATACTGAATGAATGAATGAATAGTTAGTACTAATGATTCATTAAATCGTGCTGTGTGTCTAGGGCATTATATTTATACCCTAGAAACTCTTCAGATTATTCTGGACTGTTCTATTCCAGAATCTCCTTTACTATTCTATTCTTGAACCTTCCCGAAGATCCATCATCAATTCTGTGAACCTTAAGTTGTTTACTCTCCATTTCCAGTAGATGTCATTTTTGCATGACACACTTTCAATAGCCAAACTATTTGGTAACAGTGAAAATTTGTATACAGTTGAGCCATGTTAACTAATACTGGCATCTCTGTCTGGTTAAGGTTATTCCCCTAAATCATTTGATTACAATATTACGATATTTTATTTCTCACGACTGAAAATCAGTATACCAACCTTTGAGCTTGCAATCGGTGTGTTTGTGATCGTATTTTATGTTATAGCTTATAAAATAATTTCTGTTAGAGGGCCTTCATATTCTAAAGTGCCATGGGCCCTACGGGGCTAAAGACGGTCGTGTATGTAGGCTATGTGTCGAAAAGGATGAAACATTGGAGCACGTCTTATGCGAACGCGAAGCCATTGCACATTGTAGATTCCGGACCTTTTACCCTAGACGTCTTATGCGAACGCGAGGCCATTGCACATTGTAGATTCCGGACCTTTTACCCTAGACATACTGTCTCCATAATGACTTGATTTTTAATTAAATGGAGTCAAATGTGCAGTGTGTCACACAAATGTAGTTCATCAAGGACCCATTTACAACATTTCGCTTCACTTTGAAATAGACTTAATTTTACTGCCGTCTACCGTCATTAAAATGAACTGAATTTATTGCGAAGTTTTTCCAATAAAGTTAGCAGTGACAGCCATCAGCCGATCATGAAAGAAATTTCTTTGCCGCTTTTTTCTATTTTTGGTCTATTTCAACAGTAAAAATTGTCTTCTACTAAATGCTTTTCAACTACAGTCAATATAGTCGCAAATTTTATTCATTTAATTAAATTATTGAACTCTGCCATGATATTTATTCACATTTTTACATTGAGGAACTGTCAATGAGATTCCAAATGAAATAATTTTTGTCCATAGTTTGCCACCTCTTTATTTCCTTGAAATGACTGAATTTCATTCATTATGGACACAGCCTGTCTAGGGTATTATTTGGCTTATACTTCTTAAAGCCTGTCGACTTCGAAGAAATTTCACCAAAAAAAACACTACTCTTCCCAGGAAGAGTGGAATTGTTGGATGAACTATAAAGTAAGCGAAGGAAATTTAAAATTGCATTCTTTTTTTCACACCTCTTTTCTTATACCTATGTACTTCTATTTTTTGTAGGTATACTATGATTTTATTTTAACTAGAGAAATTTGACTATTAAATTAAGTAACTGGTTAAGTTTACCCAAAGTTCCTTCTAATCCGAAAATATACTAGGTAGGTATATAACTAAATAAATACCGTTAAAATAGTTTATCGTAAACATTTAATCTGATGCACCCCGGTCTCCTCTCCTATAGGTACATTTGTCCTCTAATAATTACAAAAATAGTATCAGTCCGATGTAGTTTTTAAATACCTACAAAAGATATTCTGGTAGGATTTAAAAAGAAAATATAATTTAAAACAAAAGTGGAATATAATTTATCATTCTTCGAAATATTATTTCTTGAAATAAATGCATATACATACACCTACCTACAACTGAATGGCTTCAGCTTCACATTCGCATCGCTCTTCCTTTATCATTACCTCGCAGCAAATCAGCCAAACTAAAACAGACGCCTTTATTAGCACCACGTGCGTGATAGCTTCACCGGCTAGGCCCTGAACTGAAATTTCCTAGTATCTACCGGTTTTGTGCTATTTTGTGCACACTTCTGCGCAGTCACACCTGTACGAGTAATGAAGTAAGAAGAAAACAATTTGAAAAGCGTATACAAGAAGAAACCTAACTGAAAATTAATTTGGTTTTACTTGCGATCAGGCCATAACTTAAATATTTGAAAAATGCTTAGAAAAATAAAACATCTACGCCACAAACTTTCCGATTCGATCAAGAGTTTACGAGTTTATGTGCGCTCAACAAAATTGTTTTTCTTTTCGACTGGTGTAGAGAAGTAATTCTGCTGATTAGGAGCGGGTGACATTGATATGACGAGACTAGCAGCTCTGTTAAATTTTTGCTTTACTTCATTCAGAGAGCTTTCGTTTCTGACTTTTGAAATTCAATATTTCTGGCTGTTTTTTCGTGCTTTTAGATATTAATTTCATATAAAGCACATCAGCAGCCTCCATCCAAATTCAATTCCCTGCACACACAAGATGAGATTGAACTTCGCGAGATTCTAAAAGCACTCCATTACAACATGACTGCAGTCAGCAGTGTAGTACCAGCCAAGAAGGCATCTGGGGCTCTGGGCTGGGCTCTGTCCTGTTTGGTTCTGGCTTGATATGGTGCGAACGAATGTAGGTACGATGATGGGATGAATGATGTGATTATGGAGAAAAATATCGCATCGATGTTCTGTCTCAACGCATGCGTTTCTGTTGTGAAAATGAGTTCATTCAAATGATCCCGTAGAAGAATAATAATGTTAAAATCTTAAAATTTGTTTATTTGAAACACGGAGATGATAATAAAATAATTAAATTTCAAAAAAACAGAAAAACTTAATTTGAAAGAGCTTGAAATTAAAGCTTTTCATAAATTTACCCTAAAGAAAAATGCTCAATTCCTTTGGAAATGTTGCGGCCATATTGAAAAACTTTGACGTCTCTAGAGATTACTTTTATATGGTATGAAATCTAAACACGCGGTTCGTTTGCTGCTCGAAATTTCTTATTTTTGCGTTTTTTAACAACTTTAAAGGTTAAAAGTAGTGTAATAATTATTGGTGAATAAGAGATTAACTAATTTTTTATGCTGAAATTAAATATCTCTAGAAGTTTCGTGAGAAAGAGTCATTTTATGTTGTGAAAATTGTGTGTGGAGATATCTGACAGGTACGCCATTTTGTGTCAGGACGTTTCGCCATTTTGTTTATAATTGGCGTAGTGATTGTTTTGAACAGTTATAACTGCTGTTTAATAAAATAGAACGGAACTTCAGTTGGTTTTCGGCGTATAATGTGGATTACTTATATGTCATTGTAGGATGGTTAGATTACATTCAGAATGAATTTTGTTGGCAATATTCGTAAAATGTTTTTCTTTTCTTAACAATAATATTTTGCGTTTTCCAGTTAGACATCTTAGAAGTGCGGTTATTTTTAGAATTATCTTGGAAATATAAAAAAAAAATTAATATAAATAGCGCAATCAAATAAATTTTGTAAATTGTTTGAAAAAGTATAATTATTTTTTGAGTTAAAATATTTTAATTTGCGTTGTTCCATAGAATAGGAGTGAGCTTAAATTGGATTATAGGAAGATTAGGATAATTACGTGTGAAGCATGTGAAAGTGTAATTGAATGAGCTACGTGCCGTAATTTTTATGAAGTAGAAGATGTAAGTGGTCCCCCATTAAGCATTTCGCATGGAATTGCGTACGTTTTCAATGTAATTTTTGATGAGTTTACCTGGAAATCCAAACGATTTTCGCACGGACTTCCGTTTTTCTGGCCGAAGAAAACTGAGCCAAGAATTGAAGTCTGTAATATTAGTGTAGGTATTGAACGTAGAAATCCATCGGATTCCGATGTGTTCCGATGTTTTTTCAGTATTATTTTTGCATGGTATTTCTATATATGGAATTCCTAGGGATTTCAATACTCTTTCAGTGTTTTTATATGCTAGATGCTAATATCTATATATACTACTACTATATACTTAGCTTGTCATTCCGTTTGTAAAGCATAGAAAAAATGTGTTAGAATGTATTGGATAACTGCGCATAGTTTTAAAAGTTATTTTGATTTTTACATGTCCGTCCGTCTGTCTGTCCTCACGATAATTCGAGAACACATGAGAAATAGAAATAGAGATCAAAGTAAAAAAGGCAAGAAAATCCGAAATTTTTTTTAGTTTAGACCGCAATATCTCCTAAGATGAGAGCAGTACTGGCTGGTTGAGCAGTTGTTGGAAAGGCCATGAAGTTCCGCGTACAATGAGCTTTTAACTGTGACTGTACGCCCTATACATTTTAAGATACAGGGGGTTCTGTGAAAAACTAGTTTTGTTTTCTGAATCACCTTGTAACTCCGAAACGGTTGTGTAATAATAAAAGTATGCATTTCTAGACTACCCATAATTTTTTGTTTGCCTAGGTGAGTACTATCACCTGCTGCTCTACATGACCACTATAGAGGAAACACCCTGTATATTTTGATACTGCCTGAGAACGCGTCGACGTAGGCAGTTGAAATTTGGTACATGGTATTTTCATAAATGTAAATGAAACTTCAAAAATGTACTAAGTCGGGCAACTCCTTCTTGGAACGCGTTGACGTGAAGAGCTCAAATTTTGTAAAGGGTATTTTTATAAAAATTTTAAATACAGGTTCAACAATGGGCTACCCCTTCTTTATGTTATGAATTGAAATGAACTTTTCTACTACTTTTTTTGTGTTTTTATTCAGCTCAGCAAGCCTTGAATTACGTAGAATGATCTGACACTTCATATTACAAAATCAAAAATATTATTTCGAATTCAAGCACTTGTAAGGCTAAAGTAGGCGTAGAATATTCATTTACCGTAGTTTAAAAATTTTTTCACAACCTCTGAAGCAATTTTAGGTCTGACGTTTGTTAATTGCAAATACCTTTTAGTTTAATTTGTGGTTGATGAAAAGGATAAATTAAAATGAATAAGGCGAATATAAAAGTACGACAAATTTGTGGTGAAATGTTAAAATATGTGACTAAAATATACGCCTAAGCTATGACAACAGATCAGAGATTTTTTTAATAACATCCTAGCAATTTAGTATCTAACTAATGCCAGCCCTTATTATAAGTGGGTGTCAAACCAGGAGCGGCGCGGCATTTTTCAGTTGCCGCTGCGCGATTGTTGTTGCAATATTTAATCTATAAGTCACAACGGGAGCGGCGCGACACGGCAAAATAGGTGATGCGCGGCGATTTTGGAGATTACTCAAAAACACAATTTTGCCGCTGCCACTGGCGGCAAAATTCCTTTTCATTCGAAGTAAGTCCGCACAATTCGTTAAATGAGGTTTTTGCATTCTTAAGTATTTGTAATCGAACCTCGTCACTTTTCTCTGTTTTTCTTCAACCAGAGCTACGAATAATATTGTAGAATTTGTCATCGGTGTGACCAGGGCTATACCCTACATGAAACCATAGCGTATGCTAAGTTCATCATTCCGTTTGTAACGCACAGAAATAATGCTGGTATAGACACAAAAACTTATTTTGATTTTAGAATATCCGTCTGTCTGTTCGTCCTCACGAGAACGCGTTCACTTAGGGAGCTGAAATTGTGCACACAGGATTTTTTTAAAAAAAGTAAATTTAAGTTCGAAAATGGGACAAATCGAGTTACTCCTTCGTAGGATTGCCATATAAAAATTTAGTTTTTTACTATATAGTTGGACAGTGCCTGACAACGCGTCGTAATAGAGGTCTGAAATTTTGCCCACAGACTTAAAAAAAATGCAAACTTGAGATCGAAATTGGGATGAATCGGGCAACTTCTTCTCGTTTTGCACTATATATTTGAACACTGCTAAAGAACGCGTCGATGCAGAGAGCTGAAATTTAGTGCACTGTGTTTTCATAGTAATAGTAATTAAAGGTTCACAACTAAATCGGGCAATCCCTTCTGGGTGTCGCCATTAAAAAATTGAGGTTTTTTACGTATACTGTAAAAACGATCAGTCCTAGACTTTTTATTTTACTGAAAAGTTGTTCAGAATATGAAATACTATAATATTGGTTATAATCTATGTTACTGTCCGACGAGCCGTTGTAGAAATATAACGAAAACCACTCCAAAAATCAAACTTGCACAGACGGGTGATCATACGAAATTACATATGGGCATTCATCTAGGGTATCATAAAAACTGGTCTTACACCAATTCTAGCTTTTTCACTTGCTTATAATAATTTAGCTTTGTATCAGAAAGTTTATGCTATTGGTCTATAAATGGCTTAGTCTATAGATCAGCTCGATGAGATAAGTCTACCCGTACGTGACATATATAATTACAATAGTGAGTTTCGTTATCCTATTTAGTGCGATTTTTCAAAATTAAAACTCACCGAGAGTTATATCACAGTAATGAAGTAATTGCAATTATGTTTTTTCGATTGTTTCGTACAAATACATAGAAAAATTTAAAAACTGGTAGCGCGAGCGTGGTTGTTTCCAAACCTGGTGGTAGTTTATAGGTTCATTTGATGAAATGAGAAAACTATATTTTCAGCACGACTTTTCACTTTGCATTCAACTTCATCTTCATTTATGTATTTGCTTATTACTAAACTAAAAATCAATCTCAATATTAAAATAATAGCGACCTAAGTGTAGAGATATAGTACTTAATTATAAATGGCAAATGCTTTTTTTTATACTTTTAATGGATCTTTATTCATTATCCTTTTTTTCAGGTATTATATTGAGGCAGTACCTAAATGTAGTATTTTTTTGCAATATTTGACGTTTCTATAAAAAAAAATTACTCGAGATCCAGTTCTTATTTTTTTTTCTGAAATCGGTTACTATTTATTTATTTAATTAATGCAAACATGTAATCCTTTTACATAAGTACTATCGATTCACAAATAATGAAAAGATATCAAGTGGTAAAACATGCAAAATAAACTACAGAAAGCGAAATAGAGATTATATTTATACATTACATGCAGAAGAAAGTTGAAAAGGTCTGTTGGCGTACTTTTCCAATGAAAAACGTCAAATTGTATGATAGAGAGAGAAATTGAGAGTGACACTAGCAAAGTACGCGAACGACTTCGAGTAAAAACTGGGCATTGTGAACCTTGGCCTTTTTATACTGCCGGTTTAAGCCGCGATATTTGGCCTCAATTTGGGTTCCAGAGAAATCATAACCCTTTTCTGCGAGTCGATTTTTATCTCTTGCCACATTTTCCTTTTAGCTTCATGCGCGTCCCTACTTTTGATGCCATTTCTTTAACGAGCACAAGCAGCCGTTTAGGAGGTCCATCATAACTATTCTCTTCTAGCTCCTCAATTGGTGGAAGATCCTCATCATCCATTGAGGAGTTTACTAAGTGTTGTGTAACGACCTCTTGCACATATTCTAGATCTGTAATAACGACGTGAAATTTGCCTATCAAGTAGTACAATAAACAAATTTAATTTACCACTTTGAATACGTAGAAATATTTTTTGGAGAACATTATAATTGTACTGGAGGAGGAGTAGCAGGTTTTTCCATTTTTTAAAAGTATCTATAATAATAACTTGAAATAACTTAAAACCGCCGGCAAGTTGTCAAAACTGACACATTCCAAGTTTCCACTTGACGATTTTTCTCTAGTTAAATTAAGAAATAAACTGAATGGAGGTGAAAAGTGACGTCAACAATTTCTCTCGTAATTTTCAAGTACGCGAACGCCTTCGCGTAAAAACTTACGAAAAGTTTTACAAGTTTGTACTTTCAAGCTAGTACGCGAACATACCTAAAATAAAGCACACTTTATGCTAAAGACGGAAACTTATTTTTAATTTCTTTCAATTGGTTGAATTAGTTATTAGAACAATTTTCATATAAATTAAAAAGGATTTTTCTTAATTTTCATTTTCATAACCTTTCTCTACATTCTGTAAATAAAGTAAATAAAGTGGCAATAGAAAATTTCAACTGTCTACCTAATATGGTTCATGAGATACAGCCCGTAGGCGTACAGCGTAGGCTTAGTAGGTGCCACGGAACTCTAAAAATGATAGCAACATTATTTTTAATAACCTCAACCTCTTCAACATAGAACTAATAAGTTTATCAAATTTTTTTTTTTAAGAAATCGTTCTATTTACTTTTGATTTCTGCAGCATTTCTGAATTTTCCATTGCTTCTAACCATCTGTTTTGTAATATTCCAGAGACTCTCTATCGGGTTTAAGTTTGGAGATTGGGCTAAACACTGTATCAAATCAATCATATTTTCATTCAATGAGTGGCTCCGTGCAAACTTTTCATAGAGGGATATACCCAAAAGCACTTCTCATCGGAAGATTAAGCGTAACCTTTTGTAATACCTACACAACTTGAAGCGATTTGGGATTGCATGTCAGTGAAAGAACTATCAAAAGTAGACTTAGACAGGTCAAACGTAATAGTTATAGAGCTGTAAAAAAATCTATTCATTTTTGCATGGAACAGACGAGCACGTTTGAACTTCGCCAGGAAGCATGATGAATGGATCCTGCACCGTTGAAATGCTGCTCTCTTCTCTGACGAATCAAAGTTTAATCTACAATATTCAGATGAGATGAAACATTCTTGCAGACGGTCGGGTGAGCGGTTGAATCTAAAACATTGTATTCCAAGAGTGAAGCATGGTGGATGAAAATGTGTGATGGTTTGGGGATTGTGTTTGGGACCTCTACATCAAATTGGCGGCATCATATACAGATTCCAATAAAGAAAGTTTTTTGCTTCCACACGCCGACAATAATATGGACTTGAACACACATCAAATATTGAAAAACATAGATGAATGAAAAGAAGATTGATGTAATACAATGGTCAGCCCAATCTCAATCTCCAGAATTAAACCCGATAGAGAATCTCTGGGATATTACAAAACAGAAGGGTAGAAGCTATGGAAAATTCAGAAATGCTGACGAACTATACGAAGAAATCAAAAGTGAATAAAATGATTTTCACAAAAAAAAATTGATAAACTTATTAGTTCTATGTTGAAGAGATGTAATGAGAGATGTTAAAGAGATGTAATATTAAAAATAATGGATACAAAACTAGATATTCACATTAGGAATGATAAGGAGCACTGACGTAATTAATAATATTTTTTTTTGTATTAATTTCTAATACAGATATATCAAAAGAATTGGTTTTTATTGCTTCCAGTTTCCTTTGTTTTGATTGCTTGCACTGTATGTAAGTGAGACATGAGATTAAAATCTGGTTTTGTTGTGCAAGAGCCTGGATGCGACCCATGTTCAAAAGCTGTTTTTGTTTTGTGCGTAAATAGAACTGAGTCTAGTTAGCTTAGTGAATCATGAAAGCGACTACGTATTTGTTAACATTAGCTGAAAGTTAGACAGACGAGCAAAATCAATTATCTTTTGATCGCATTTAGTTTTCAATTACAATATTATTTATAAGAAAAGACAGAATATATTAATAACGATGCTCTATAGCTGTCAATATAAATCGAATTGTAAAATTTTTAGGGGCATGCGTTAATATTTTGGTTTCCGAAGCAATTTAGTAGCATGACTTGATACAAATATTTGCATTGTATATTTTTTCAATTTTACGTTAGTAAAACTCAATCTCATCGAAATCCGTAACATCTTTACGGCTATTGTAGTTGAGTCTTTACGCTTTGGTTACTTCAGCAAGTCGCGGCGTCAATTTTATATTCACGCAAAGCGTTGCAGACTTTTGTTCTACTTGTCCAGTCTTTGTGGTTAATAGCTAGCACAAATAAGTAAATAATATACAGATGAAGAATGCATATCAGAAAAATGAAAGTGTTATCAACATTTCTGGTAACCAAGTTTAGGCTTCAACACAGTTGCGACAGCAAACTATTTCATTGCAGTAATAGGAGTATTTTATGGAGGGTGTATTAGGAATCTGCAGTTCCATCGTCGTCGTCGTCACAACTTTGTTTAAGCATAGATGGCACAAGAACTAGATGTTTCATGTAGTACCAAAAATGTATACAAAATTTATAATGTTGGGTGGTCCATTCCGGTATGGACCACAACATTTGAAATGATGTACATATGTATATACGTCGAGTGATTCATATTTGTTCGTATCTGAAGTGTTGAAGAAAGTGTTGAAGAAGTCGATGAAATGTATACAAAACTGTTATTATAAAAAAAAGTTCGGCACGCTCTAAAACATGTTATGGTCCATTTCAAAATGCACTACCCATTTCACAATCTGTATATGTACTCTGTTCTAGTATGCCATGCGACATCTAGTTCTTGTGCCATCTATGGTTTAAGCCATTAGCTAGCTACGACGAAAATTGTAGCTAAGAAATGTTATTAACAAAAAATTTTCCTAATGTTCAGGCACCAAGATTTCTATCTTTTACCAGAGCAATGCAATGCTCGCTCTAATATAAAATCAACGATGACTCGACTTGATGTAGGGAAGCCCTCAAATTTTTCTTAAAATTCATCGCATTTTTGGTGACCGTTGAAAAATTTTATGAGCGTAGACGCGTAAATATACAATAAGATTTGTTTTTAGATTTACAGAAAATAGGTAGAATTTTTATTCAGTTTGGTGGCCGATTGAAGTTATTTTATTTATTTATTTATTTAGTCTACCGATTTTAACAATTTTACAGACAGGAAATAATTACATATTTACATATAAGCTATGTAACTGCATTAGCAACAATCATACATCATCAAATCATTAAATATCATTATTAACATAATTAGACATCATTATACTTGAGGAATCATTAATTATAGAAATTATACATAGACACGTCAATTTACAAAGTTATATAGAATTATTTCGAATTACAAAGTTATATCGAATATATCCTTAGAAAACACAATTAAATGTTGATTGAAGAATTAATTAATAGCAAGGGTTAAGGAATAATGCAGAAAAATGGAAGGAAACTAGGTGGAAGGAGAAGTACAGGACCAAGTCGAGGTCGGAATCGAACCCACGACCCCAGGGATGGTAGCCAGCGCGCTTACCAACTGAGCTACCGAGGCCACAATACTTTGAGTTGTGCCTTTGTCGGCCTCCAATTGCCAATAAGCATTCATATCTTCTGCCGTTGTCAGCCTCCAATAATGCATAAAATTTCTAAGGATCAAATTTCTAAGAAAGAATTGAGGCCTTCCTACATCAGATCGAGACATCATCGATTTTATTATTTTTTAATTGACTCGCAACATGTACCTATCTGACTTCGGTTTTGAATTTTCCTATTCGATTCGTTATTTGTATATTTACTTATTTGTGGTATTATACCCTTGTGTATAGAACTATGTATATATGTAGTGGTTGCGAAAATGCTTCCTTGTTATAATGTCAGATGGCTCCGATGGCTCCACTTGTACCATTTTGAACAGTTTTGCTCGCGCTCAGTCAGTCGCTAAAAGTTCTGCAACTTCGACAAGGGGCTCAAGGGATAAGCCGTAAGAGCATTTAAAATTGCCTGCTAAAACACCCTGTGTTTTTTCATGGTAGGATATACATATTTATTATTTGAGTTTTTTGGATAAGCATACAAAGGCTTGGATTGGAAGTAGACAACGCCTGGTTAGAATGTGATAGAATATAAAATCCACGATGGCTGGACCTTATGTAGGGAAGGTAGCAATTTTTCCTTAGAAATTTACTGGAAATTTTTTCCTTAGAATTGTTATGCATATCGAGGCCGACAACCATTTGTTGGGCCACTAACAATTTTTATGAGCATAGACTCGTAGATGAGCAAATAGCATTCATTTCTTCTTAGAAATTTACAGAAAATGTTTCGGGATAATTTTTATTCAGTCTGGGCGCCGACTGGAGTTATTTCCAGATACAATCGTACAATGTGTGCCGTTGTCAGCCTCCAATGCTTAACAATTCTAAGGAAAAACTTTCCGGTAAATTTATAAGAAAAAATTGCGCCTACATCGGGTTCAGCCAAGGTAAATCAAATAGCGTTTCGCAGCGCAACACTATATAGTTCTATACACAAGGGTATAAATACGGCACTTGTCACCACCGGAGGATTACCTTGGGTATAGAACTATATAATGATTGCGAAACTCAATTTGACTTAGTACTTTGTTGTACTGTAGAGGCGCTACTACACTACAGCCGAGCAGACGTAAGCAAAGGGTAAGCCAGCAATGCCTCGCTCCAATATAAATTATAAAATCATCGATGTCTGTCTGGAGCTGGACTGGACCTGATGTAGGGAAAGCAGCAATTTTTTCCTAGAGATTTAATGGAAATATTTTCCTTACAATTGTTATGCATTGGAGGCCGACAACGGCACACATTGAATGATTGTATCTCAAAACAACTCGTCGGCCACCAAACTGAATAAAAATTCTTCTAAAATATTTTCTGTAAATTTCTAAGAAGAAATGAACGCTATTTGCTCATCTACAAGGCTATGCGTATAAAAATTGTTAGTGGCCCAAGCAACTGTCAGTACGTTTGCATGAATACTTGAGTACTTGACTTGAAATCTACTTGAAGCTCAGATAGGGCGGTTGATTGAATTAATTCCAATTACTTGACTTGAATTTTTCTTGAATTTAATTTTCCAATTACTTAAGTTGAAATTTACGCGTTGAATGCGTGTTTTTATGATATTTTGATTACTTCAAGTATACTTCAAGTATTCATGTAACGTACTGTGTGTCGGTCTGCAATATTGCATAACAATTCTAAAGAAAAAATTTCCAGTAAATTTCTAAGAAAAAATTGCGGCCTTCCTTACATCAGGTGCAGCCGTCGTGGATTTTATATTTTATCGAGGCGTTGTCTACTCTCAGCCTTTGTTTTGGGTATGCTCTTACGGCTTATCCCTTGAACCCCTTGTCAATACTGAATACTTGAGTTGGACAGCTTTGCTTTTAGCGAAAGGATGGGGCTGGGCCGGATTCATTGGGGAGATGAGAGTTCTTTCGAGTTTGACACAACTCTTCTCGGGGAATTTGTATTGAGAATTACCAAACTCTATTCCACTCGACAAAACTTTCAGCTGAGTATTTTTTATTTCTTAACTGACAGTATTGTCTGTTTTTGTTTGTGAAGGTACCTAGGAATTTTTAAATTAAATTATGGATTCACCGCATATCCTGGTTATATTTACAAAAACAAATTATGAAAATCCTTGCAATACTTACAGAGAAATATGGGTTTACGTATCTCAAGGTATCCGCTAAAAATGTTAAATCACGCGAAAATGGTCAATTTGGTCGTCTTCCAGTACAGAAGAGATGCTTAAAGCTTGTCCCCTAATTAGATATGGAATTAATTCTTGAGTCCGGTAAATGGTTTTGAAGATAACTGTAAAAGAAGTGAATGAGTCCTTCTAAAGATGAAAAAATGGCCGCCTTTTGGTAGAAAAATGGACTTATATATTTCCACTGATCATTATGAAGAACTGGTAAGCAGTGGAAATTCACTTTCCATGAGAAAAATGTTCACAACAGCATACTAAGGGATATGAAACGGAAGAAATATATGCAAAATGTAGGAACTGGAGTGTATATAACCCAAGTTCAAAAATCCGTTTTTCGGTGCTAAAAAGTCAGTTATGACGTTAAAATGATCAAGACGAAAACTACACCACTGTATTACCCGCTCCTCCATCTTTAATTGGATACCAAACATGACGTATTTCGGACAACCCCCAATGAGGGGTGGTACGACTCACATCCCCAAAAGTCCCTCCCCCAGAAATTGTTCACCTATATTTTTCTAATCTAGACCCTAAATCCGTAGGAAAAAGCACAATGCTCTATGACTCTCCCACACAGAGTTAGCCGTCCTTCAATATTACGACACTCCTCACGACCCCAAGTATGTTAGAGAATCGCGAATGGAGAGTTAGGGAGTTTTAATCGGGGAAAACGAAAATTTTCATCTCCTAAACTCTCCAACTCTGCGTGTTACAGAATCGCCTCTGAAGTTGAAATTTGATGTCTTTTGGCGTTATCGTAATGTAAATTATTATAGTCTTGTTGAATAAGCTTCTCTTGAAAGCCCCAGATCCGCTCATATGCAAAGTGCCATTACGGCCAACTGAATGCGCATACCCGAGTATCAGCAAAGGTTAAGTGCCTTTGGGATTGCAGAAATCGCAATTCATTTACTAAATGTACGTGGATTGATCTGTGTAAATACGTTTCTGTATAAAAGTTACTGTTTTGAGTATAAGATATATTTCAATCGCGCACTCCAACGCAGAGTTCTGGTATTGACTTATGTGCTGATTTCTTCGCAGGCCGTATATGAAGCGGATATAGTCGTTAACAGCTATTTTTAACTTTCTAGGACAGGCAAGACTTTGATGAGTGTCAACGTGCTTTTCTTGAAAGTAATGATCTTGAGAGCAGAGCGTCATTAACCTTCCATATGTTTTTTTTTATATAATCGACTTGACTTGATCATAACAGGACAAGCCCGTGTTAATCATGAGAGCAAGATTTTTAGTTTATTGGGAGTAGGGAATAATCGCGTCATTCAAGATTACAGAGGGGAAATAGGTTGTGTTTAAATTGCTTCTATGAAGACCCCCATACATCGGACTTGCTAGCATTCAAACTTCAAGCACAATTTGTTGGCCTGCGCCCATTAACCAATATCATAGATAAACTAATAGCTACAAAGACTTTCCAAGTAGAACAAAAATCTGCAACGCTTTACTCGAATATAAAATCGACGATGGCTTGACTTGCTGACGTAAACAATGACTGCTCGTTGAATCAAAAATGCATGAAAGCAAATGGTACCACTTTTCTATTTTTGTCTCTTTCCGTTAGAGCATTATTTCCTGAACTGTAACGATTGGTAACGAGAAATTGTTTAAGGTTCAGCGGTATTTGCAGAAGGTAATCAAACCTTTCCTATCAAAAGTAAAACACTTCGACTCACAATTAATATAAAATTTAAAAACAAAAATAGTCCCAAATTCTTTTGTCGAAAATTCGGTAAATCCCACTGACTTGTACATATATTAATAAGTCCCCAAATAATATAAATATAGTGCCAGATTACGACAGTTGATAGTATTGATAATGAGAGCGCTTAATCACTTTTTATATGATGTGTCTAAACTTTTTAGCCACTTCAAGAAATGCTACAAGCCTTTATGCCGATAGTGTAATACCAACCGACTTAACCGAATGCTAGGACGCGCTACGCGGAACACGCAGGCACACACACACGGCGGCGTGTGTATTGTTGTTACCGGTTATTCCAAAATTCACCGCTGGGACTCTATAATAACAAAAAGCTAGAATTGCTCTAAGACTATTATTAAGATACTCTAGAATCTAGATCAGGGGTGGCCAAGACGTCGACCACGATCGACCGGTCCATAGCGTAGACGTTTTTGGTAGCCCGCGAGAGTAAAATCAATTGAACAAAAATTACAATAAATTGTCATTTTCAGATAATTGCGCCGCCTCACGTGGGGTGAGTAACGGATAGCTTCTCTCTCTCTCTCTTTATCTCCCGTACTATAATAAAAAAACGCGCCTTTGTGTTCTCAGTCAGTATAGTCCGCTAAAAGGGCAAGGTTGTCGAGTGCGGAAAAAGGTTATCATTATCAGAGTGCTCTTTACCGGTATGTTCAAGGATGAATGATAAATGTGTTTGTCTTATTTGTAACTCAGATGTAGCACTAAAAAAAAAAAAATGTCGAAAAGCATTAAAAAATAGAAGTAGGTACGTGAGTTAAAAACTGGATTATGTGCACAGCAATCTTTTTTACGATGCCAGGCACAAAATGGTAAAAATAAAGAGGAAATTCTTTTGTAAATCAACGGCATTTCATTGCCATGAAACACTGTCATGTACCAGCTATGTCTGCAAGGAAAGGCACATTTGATTGATATGAAAAGCATAGTTAAAACATTCAAAGAAAAGATTCTGTTGCATGCATCCCATCCCAACTAAGATTAGGCGGATTGAAGAATTACCAAAAATTTGGAGCGAGAGGACACATAATTTAAATCGGGGATTCCAAAGTTTCGCCAAATAGTTGGAGAATTTACACGAGGAGCTCGAAGTATTTGGAACTCGGGAAGAAGTCCTCAGTTTCATGGTGTTCCCTTTTAACGAAGGCATTAACATTTACAGAGTATCTACTAACATCGGCCAATTAATGGATTGGTGCGACATAAGTATTTTTCAAATCTGGAGCATTCGAAAGTAGATGAAGAAGATTTTGCGTTTTATTTAAATCCGTTGCTGACGGTAGACCACTACGATATTCTGAATTGTAATGTAGACCCCGTACTTCGAAAGTTTGGCCACCCCTGATCTAGATGAATGCCCTTATGAAATTTCGTATGGTCACCCTTCTGTGCAAGTTTCATTTTTGAAGTGGTTTTCCGCATATATTTCTAGAACGGTTCGTCGGACATAAAAAATTATCATAACCAATTTTATAGTATTTCAAATTCTGAAGAAGCTTTTAGTAAAAACGTCTAGGACTGATCGTTTTCACAGTATACGTAAAACTTCTAAATTCTTTATAGCAACACCAAGAAGGTGTCCATTTTTTAAATAATATTGTTACGTGCAATAGAAAGAGACAATTGGTGACATCTACTAGCAATGGAGAGTAAACGACTTCAGGTTCGGAGAATCGAAGGTGGAGTATTCGGGAAAGCTCAGGAATAGAATGAATAGAATAGTCAAGAAGATTCTGGAATAGAACACTCCAGAATAATTTGGAGACTTTCTAGGGTATAAATATAACAGTTGTCACCGCCAAGAAAAGAGTCTTGTCCTAGACGTCGCAGTGTTAACAAGCGAAAATAATAAACGGGCGAAAGTGTTGTAATTGGATTGCGATAATTGAAAGTACAGTAATAGCGATAATTAAAGTTGAGTTGATTAATTGAAGGTTTATGAATTGTATAAGATTAGAAGTGAAATAAAGAACTTGTATATTAAATATTAAATATTGTGTTTTAAATAACGAACCAAAGGCCAAGCTCGCAACAACTTGTGTCAGAAGTAAAATAAATTCGCGAAATAAAGAGGTAGCAATTGACTTAAGAATTCAAAGTGTGATCAATTTTGTGAAATTGTGTTAAATTTTGAAAGTTCTGGAAAATAATTCAACTGTAAGTGAATTACTAAAGTAATGGGGCGCAAAGTCGAGGAGCTTCGAATACAGGATTTGAAAGTTGAGTTGGGGAACCGGTCATTACAAACGACCGGTACAAAGAAAGTTCTAGTCGAGCGACTTAGACAAGCTTTGATAGAGGAAGGAAAGAATCCTGAAACATTTGTTTTCGAAGAGATCTTGGAAGAACCGATCCAGAGAAGATAGAAGCCGCCAAAAATTGGCCAGTTCCAAAGGACAAACATCAATTTAGGAGTTTTCTTGGTCTAGCTACCTACTACAGGCGATTCGTGAAAGGTTTTCCGGATATAGCAAGGAGCCTACATCAACTTACAGAAAAGGGAAGGCCGTTTATATGGTCGGATAAATGCAACGAAAGTTTTGAAAATTTAAAGCAACAGCTCTGTGAATCTTCAGTACTTCACTATCCAAAGCTGGGAAAAATATTTATATTGGACGCGGATGCCAGCAATGAAGGTATTGGTGCAGTGCTTTCGCAGGAAGAGAATGGTCAAGAAGTTCCAGTAGCGTACTATAGCAAAGCACTTTCAATGTCAGAGAAAAATTATTGTGCTACAAGAAAAGAGCTACTTGCCATTGTAAGTTCAACAAAACATTTCCATAAATATCTCTACGGGCAGAAATTCATCCTTCGTACCGACCATGCTGCGCTTACATGGCTTCTGCAGTTCAAGAACCCTGAGGGAGAAGTGGAGAGCTGGATAGAGCAACTCCAGGCTTATGATTTTTAAATCCAACACCGAAGTGGTCGTACCCGTGGAAATGCCGACGCCCTTTCACGACCATCTACAGGTTGGGACAACGAGGACCTGCGGACAGCACAACGAGAAGATCCGGACATTTCACCTATTCTTGCTTGGAAAGAAGGCATGGCAAGAGGAAGGATATTTCGGAACGGAGTGAGAAGCTGAAAAGTTACTGGGCTCAATGGAAAACTTCATTTTTGATGTGGTATATTAAAACGCAAGTGGGAAGCACCTAATAGCGAAACTTTCCGAATGCAGATAGTCGTGCCGGTAATAAACGTCAAAGATGTTCTAGAAGAAATGCACGGTGGAACCTCTGGAGGACATTTGGGAGTGAACAAAACCATTTCCAAAATACGAGAAAGGTTTTATTGGCTACATATACGAGAAGATGTGGGGGAGTGGTAACGCAGATGCACTATCTGTGCTGCTTGCAAAGGGCCGCAACACAGAAGCAGAGGAGAAATGCATAAGTATAATGTCGGAGCCCCCTTTGAAAGGATAGCTGTAGACATCGCTGGACCTTTTCCAGAAACGGATGGCGGTAACCTTATATATTAGTTGCCATTGACTATTTCAGTAAATGGCTTGAAGCTTATGCAATCCCTAATCAAAAGGCAACCACAGTTGCTGAAGAAATAATAACGAATTGGGTCAGTAGGTTTGGTGTGCCTCACGAGCTTCATTCGGACCAAGAACGGAACTTCGAATCGCGGACTTTCCAGGAGATGTGTAAAATGTTGGGAATAAGAATAATAACCAGAGTGCTTCAACAGAACATTGATCGAGCATCTAAGAAGGTAGTTGACTATCATAAACGCGATTGGGATCGACATATTCCTATATTCCTAATGGCTTATAGATCAGCCGTTCATAATACTACCGGACAAACCCCAGCTAAAGTCATATTCGGAAGAGAGATGCGTTTACCTAGCGACCTCAAATTCGGTACCCCCAGAGGTGAACAAAAGTTACCAGAAGACTACGTATCGGAGCTCAAACAACAATTAGCTGATGTGCACGAGGCCACGAGGACGAAATTGCAGCAAATACTGATCGGATGAAGACCCGCTATGACTTACGTGCTAATTCCTCAGGATTTAACGAAGGTGATCTTGTTTGGCTGTACAACCCGAAACATCGTAAGGGACGTTCTCCAACATTACAACAACACTGGGAAGGACCGTATTCAGTAGTAACTAGAATTAATGACGTGGTATACAGGATTCAGTGTGGCACAAGAGGCAAGCGTAAAATTGTCCATTTGGACCGACCGCTTGTGTCAATACTACGAGCATCAAGACCGTGGACCGCCTGTTGTTCGGGACGAACAATTTTAAGAAGGGGGTAGTGTTACATGCAATAGAAAGAGACAACTGGTGACATCTACTGGCAATGGAGAGTAAACCACTTCAGGTTCGGAGAATCGATGATGGAATATTCGGGAAGGTTCAGGAATAGAATAGAATAGTCAAGAAGATTCTGGAATAGAACACTCCAGAATAATCTGGAGAGTTTCTAGGGTATAAATATACAAGTTGTCACCGCCAAAGAAAGTCTTGTCTTAGACGTCGCAGTGTTAACAAGCGAAAGTAATAAGCGGGCGAAAGTGTTGTATCCAATTATAATTGAAAGTACAGTAATAGTGATAATTAAATTTGAGTTTGATTAATTGAAAGTTTATGAATTGTATAAGATAAGAAGTGAAATAACGAACTTGTATAGTAAATATTTAATATTGTGTCTTAAATAACGAACCAACCGCCACGCTCGCAACAATATTTACTATTTTTATGAAAACACTGTGTACAAAACTTCAGATTTCTACGTTGACGCGTTCTCAGGCAGTATTCAAGTATGTATGTAGTGAAAAACGGAATTTTTGTATGGCAACCCTACGAAGGAGTTACCAGATTGGTCCCATTTTCGAACTTAATTTTACTTTTTTGCGCTCTCTAAGTATGTACACGCGTTCTTCGATTAATCGTGTGAACGGAAGGACGGACATGCAAAGAATCAAAATAACTTTTAATATTATGCGTTGGTGGGTTCTAAACCATTTTGCTTTATCATCATTATTTCTATGCATTACAAACTGAATGACAACTTAATATACACTCTGATTTCATCATCTAGTCTAGGGTATAAGAATTTGTAAAACTTGAACCGTAGATCTTTTTTCTAGATTTATAATCTTTGAAATTCCAAAAATTTTTACCGTGAAATTGTGCGTTCAATTTTTATTTAAAATAAAACTATAATAATTTTTTTTTTTTTTTTAAATTTCAGTACCTTTTTTTTTGTCTGAAAAGCATGAATATCAGTGATAAACATGTTAAAAAGTTCAATCGTTTACTTAAAAAATATGGAGTCTCATTGGATTTTGTTATGTTTAATTTTGGAAAAATCATAAAACTCTACAACTATGTCTCCGAAAATCACCATGTTATTAAGAAAACTTTAATTATTAAGAAAAATAAAGTTGTGATTAAATATTATACGCTTAGAACGAAATTATTTTCGTTACCACAAAATAACATGAAGAAAAGGAGAAGAGAATTTTCATGGTCGAAACGTTTTGTGAAATATATGAAGAAACAAAGCATATTAGATCATCAAACCGACAATGAAATTGAAGATGTCACAGAAGAACCAAAGGAATCTTCAGATGATATACAAAAAAAAATCAAAGAACAATTAGAACGTCTGAAAAGCGGTAAAAAGACATTTTCTATGCTTGACAAAAGCAATAAAATTCTTCCGCTTAAAGAAACTCTTGAGAATAATACCAGTGAATGTAGTACAACCACTGCCACGTCATCCAGAGAAATTAGTTTAACTGTAGATTTAAATAAAACTAATACAAATGAAGAGAGTGAAATACCGAGTTTTTCGAATTCCACATGGGATGATTGTAGCATTATTGATGTAGCGAATATAAGTGAACTACAAATAAGTAAAAATATTGATGAAACACCCACTGCTACGATTTATACAGAATTGAATTCAGAAATTAGCAATAATAATAAAAACGAAACGGATGATAGTAAAACAGTGTCTAAAAATCGATTAAAATTTTTAGATTTATTAATAAACAAAATGCAAAAGGCTTCAAATGATGATAACACTACACTTTTCAATCGTGAAGAGGGGGATAATACTCAGGGAGAATCAGGAGATAATATTCTGCAAAATGTTAAAATATTTGAGGTAGATGCTTCAATGGGTGAATCTCAAAATTGTATTGATGAAACCGATTGCACAGCAACAACATTTGAAAAAAGTGATAGTACTGGTGAAAAACCCAAACAAACACAGCAAATACAAATTTTAACAAATATAGAAGAGTTTTTAAACAATGAAAATTTACGATCAACTGAAACAATAAATTCTCAAACTAGCCTTACACTAGCACGCAATGATAGCGTTAAACCCAAAACTGCTGGAACACAAGTAAATTCTGAAGAAACTTCATCAAGCTCATCAGAATTTTTAGGTTTTACAGAGTATGAGTTAACTCCATGTACAGTACCTGGTATGCTGCCAACACCACTTGTTACCAAATCTACACATGATACAAACCAATCTGCTTTTATAAGTGAAGATCTTGATAATTTTCTTCGAGAGAATCCCCGTGATAATGTAGTCTCAATAGAAGTACCAAAACAAAAGAATTTCGAAGATGGTTTGGTATGTGATGGAGCTCAACCCCCCAGAATGGTAATGCCAATTGTTCCAGCAGAGCTTACTAAACCGAGAACAGTTGCACAAAAACGTCATGTCTTACAAAGAAAACAAAGTATTAAATATTATATGATCGAAAATGAAAATACCATTTACAGGGAATTAAAGAAACGTACAAAATTTGGCAAAGCAAATGCTTCGCTTATTCGATATATACAAAAAATGGATCTGCCATTCACAAGAGATTGCTGGAAAGCTAGTTCATGGCTATCAACTGAAAATGGTCGATTTTATTATCAGATACTTAACGTTAATGGTACTGAAGTTAAACTAATTGGTGGAAAAGGAAATCATCCTGAAAAATATATGTCAAAACAAAATAGTAATGAATTTGAAAGTCCTTTTAGCAAACAATGTCCACCTGGTTGTCGGCAAAATGTCGATTTTAGAAATATCCAAATTAATCTACCATCAGACGATGAAAATGAGTTAGAAGATATTAAAATAATAACTCCTCCTGATTTGAAATTGCAAATTGGTCCAGTTATAGATGAAAAACCGTTTTATAAACCTGCACCATTATCAAGAAAGTGCTTGTACAGCCCATTTGAACCCAATATGGGTGTGTTAGAAGTTTATGAAATGCCAGATATTCAACTTGAAGTATCTCCAGCTGTAGATAAACCACTCGAAGATGTTGTTAAACCATATTTAAAATTAATTTTACCATCTGAATGTATTACACGGCAATGGGCAGAATTTGCAGTATCGACATTACTTACAAAAGATGGTGAAAACCCTGAACTCAAATCTTTTACATTCACCATTCCATATCTGAACAATCAGAAAACTGTTTTAGTTCGGAAAGTATATAACCGAAAGGAAAACCTTGAAAGATTCTCAACGAACGATTTTATATTCCGCAAAACTATAAATACAGAAGATGAAGTTACGGTTGAATGTGCAGATATTTTGTCTGAAATGATAAATAGTGTTGCAATCGGAATGAGTGAGGACTCTTTTATCAAAGATGATCCCGACATTGATTATTATAATAATAAGAAAGTTAACGCCGAAACACAACAGTATTCTGGTGATAAAATTTTAGAAAAGAAAACTCCCCACAAGAAAAGATCTACCCGTGATAAGCTCATGTAAGTATAAAACAACATTCATTTTTTTTTATTTCTTAAATATTTATGAAATTTATTCTTTAGGTTCGAATTAAAAAAATTAAACGCTACTGTAATAGATGCTGAGTATTTGTATCCAAAAGGTGAGTTTCCTGTCTTCTTAATTAGTTAATTAAAAAAATTGTTCCTAATTCAAACTAGGCTATGTTCTAGCTAGGTCCTTTTGGATATATACTTTGGGTAAAAATCGTCAAAATGTAAAATGTATGTCAGTCTGAAAAAAAAATTAATATTGTTTTTAGATGCATATACGCGTATTTTCTTGTACTCCTTCAAATACTACTTCAGTCAGACTACAAGATTCCTCCTTTCCAATGCAAACCGAAAAATGAATACATGTTTTCAGTCTTTGCCATAGCTGATTGTCTATCGAAATGTCAAAGCAAACAGACCTCTTAATGTTTGCTAGATTGTAGAAAACTCCACAAAACATGTGCACATACACTTGAAATTAGACAGGAACACCATAATTTAAATAGAATAGAACAGAAATGCTGCACACCAGCTAGACATGAAATCGGTTTTTGTCTGTGTGAAATGTGAAGTGTAACCTCAAGTCAAAAACGTATCTCTGACGCAGCAATTCAAAATTCAGTTTCAGGATAATATGCTGAGGTCAAATTCATTGCACAACGCTAAATTTTGCATTGATAAAGCAATTATTATTCGTTTTTAGATTTGACCCTGTGTATACTCAGAGAGCTTCCTTTCTTGGGTCTGTAGGTAATTAATAATGATATCAATTTTTTGCAGATGTCGCAGCTCACTCTCTTGCATGAACTATCGGAAGGTTTTTAGCTAATATAAAATCGCCATTATTACTTTTGATCTCAAGCGGTGTACGAGATATCCTTGAAAGGACTTATGAGCACTTTTGTGACTAAACTCCAATTAAAAAACGACAAAACTCCTAACGCAAATTTGAGTAGGAAGAAGTGATTTTAGGGATTTTAGGTAGCAAAAGGTGTGTTAAGGATACTCCAAGGAATCCGTTGACATACTCAATTCTACTGTTTAACGAGCACCCTGTATATTTTAATAATGTTTGTTTCTTTGTTTGCTTCTATTCTTCAATCATTATTCGTGAATGCGATAGTCAGTCTCAACTTTGGGTAAATTGGTTCCCACAAAGCTCTGCGCTTCTTTCCCGCCAGGCTGCCTTCTACTGACAGATGCCAATCTAATACAATGAAAACGCTTTTGCATGAACTCTCTCCCTCTCTCTCTCTCTTATGATTATGGCAATATTGTAAATAAGGCTTAATAAAAAGATCCTACTTTTTGGTGCTCGAAACGCTCGTGAACTCCTTTGCATTAGATATTAAGCTACAGACATAAAACCTCCCCTGCAGACATATCTTTACAATTTCTGCATACCAACATCCTGGATTGCAAATATGCACTTAATTCGTTAGATCTGTGCATCGATTTTGTCTGCATATGCTCGCTGTATGCTAAGTATCTAGAGGAAGGATCGGAGGATGCTTTGAATGTCAAAAGGAAATGTATCGGTATCTTCATTGTCGGTATGTTCATTGCTCCTTCCAGTTTGTAAACTGAATTTTGAAGGTATGAATGTGACATATGTTGAAGCGATCCCATATTATGTATACAATATAATGTTAGAAAAAGATGGATGGATTGAAAAGATATTGAGAGAATCTAAAGTTTCAGGGCACAACAATTCCCATTGTTCACTTTCAGATCTATGAGCTATTACTCATATATTCCAAACGAATGCTCACAAAAGTTAGAATCGCTCCCCAACCCTCTCTACCCGCTTCATGCAGTTCAACTAGGACGTGTGAGCCAAAGAATCTGTAACGTCCACCAGAGACGGACGGACAATGATAGAGAAGATGAGTCATATCTCTCTCCGCATCCTCAGCATACGGGGTTGCCAAGAAATCCCATCCTGCGTAGGTTACCCTTGAGAAATAAGTGTCCAGTAAAATAGACACTGGTTAGCTTGTTAAGTTCCAATAGCTTTTTCGTTAAATTTGGGTTAGGTTTACCCCACAGTTCCTTTGTAGTTCTACTCGAGGGGTGATCTAACCAAAGACGACTGTATTGGCAGTTGGCCCAAGCCTAAATATTAAAAAAGAGGTGTTTTGGTGAAATCTCGATTGAAAGGAACCCTCGAAACTGCACCAAGAGTAACAAGCTCGTCCGCCTTTTAATTTCCACTTATATCATTGTGAAAATTTAATTATACAAACAAAAGTACGATAAATATCTGGTCATAGTAAATTTTTTTAATGTTCTGTCGATGTTTCCTTAATTCTACATTATAAATTAGAAGCTTTTCTATTTATGTATGCATCCCGTACAACCGGTGTTGTATGTCGAATTAAAAATAACATTTGACTTTGGCAGGGTGATATATACCACTGGCAAGAAAATATACATACAGGGTATCCGGTAAGTGGGGTTATACCCGAAGGGGATAGGTGATGATTAGGCAAGTAAAAAATTTTATGGGTGGCGAGGGGAAGTCCTAACGGTTTCCGAGATAACGGGACTTAAAGATATTTGGGTATACTCTTATACCCTATAATGATGATTTAAAATTTGTTCGATAGATATTTGTTACGCCTTTCCAATGGCCTATAAATTATTTCCCTGCTTCTCTCCATTTTGAAGTTATGCCTCAACAAAAATTAAAATTTTTGAATTTTAACTTGTTTTTTGTTTTATTTAACTACTATTTTTATAAAAAAAACACGTCACCAACATCGATTTTTTATATTGGATTTAAGAAGCCCAAAAGCTCCCCTTTAAGCAGGCCATACACGATCCGTTTTGCCATGGTTTTTCCGCAAAACCACGGCAAAACGGAACGTGAGTGGCGAACACCACGTTTTGAGGTTCGGATGTCTATTAAAACCAGAATTTTGGTCATGTCATGGGTAAAACGTCGGCAAAACGTTACGTGTGTCGTGATTACCAAAATGTTCCCGCGCTTCTGTGAAAACCGGTTTTTGCTGAAATATTGTGAGAATTATTATTATTATTGTCACTACAAGAGGACGGCAAAACGTGGTGAAGTTGTTACGTGTGTGGAGCTTTTTCTTGACCACGTTTTAGGTTCTTATCTCGACTAAAACGTGGTTTTAAAACGACGGCAAAGCGGATCGTGTATGGCGCCCATTAAAATGAACTATTACACTCTGCACCCAAAATGTAAACCTATCGGCGTTTTTTGCACATTTTCTTAAGCATATTCTAAGAAAAAGTTTAATGAATGCTTAAAATACGCAATTATTTTTGGGAATGAGCTTTTTAAGCCATTTCACTGGATATGTTCAAGAAAAAGTGCAAAAAACACAGAAAGGGTTACATTTTGGGTATAGAGAGTAATAGTTCATTTTAAACGGAAGCTTTGCTTCTTAAATAAAAAATATGAAAAAATTATGCATTTTTTTATAAAAAAAAACCAGTTAAAATTCTGAAATTTTAACTTTGTTAAGCCGTAACTTCTATCGTGAACCGGTTAGGCTGCTCAGGGCTCTTAGGAGTGACCCGTCGGCCAGGCTGAGTGTTCTGATAACGCCAGATGGCTCCTTTGCGGCATCGAAAGAAGAAACCTGTACACTTCTTCTCTCGACGCATTTCCCAGACTGTAGGCTTGAAGAAGACCTGCAGTTGTGTGGCGAACATCCCCTACCTCTCTGCCCTGGTGGTGATTGGTCCACTGCTGCCAAGGTGGTTGATGACGAGAAGGTGAATTGTTCAATTTCAATCTTCTCAGCTTTTAAAGCCCTGGGTCCAGACGGTATTCTGCCTGTCCCTCTTAAGGCAGAGAGCGTTGTGCTGGCTCCATACATCGACTCCATTTTCAGGGCATGTATTGCTTTTGGATATGTCCCTGAGGTGTGGAGGAAGGTAAGGGTTGCCTTTGTTTCGAAGCCTGGTAACGCTTCTTACATGGACTCGAAGAGTTTTCGAAACATAAACCATTCCTTTTGAAATGCGTGGAGAGGCTTGTGGATGAATATATCAAGGGAGTAGCCCTAAACACTTCTCCCTTAAACATCTCTCAGCACGCTTACCGCAAGGGCAGATCTACGGAGACGGCTCTCCATTCAATGGTTACTGTCATTGAGCGGGGACTTGATCGTGAATTATTTACTTTGGGAGCCTTTCTGGACATCGGGGGGCCCCCCGAGTCGCTATGTGAGACAGCCCGTCGACATTATGTTGACCGCACTGTATGTAGTGCGATGGATCGACCAAATGTTAAGACGACGATACTTGCGCGCAAGGTAGCGTGCTTTCTCCAGCACTCTGGTGTATGTTGGTTGACTCACTCATCACGGTGCTGAAAAATGTGGGATTCTCATATGAAGCGTATGCGGATGACATCCCTCTGCTCATTTCCAGTCACAGCATAACTGCTGCCTGTGCTTTCATGCAACGAAGCCTCAATATTGTTGAGGACTGGTGCACCCGTCATGATATGACAGTGAACCCAACAAAGACCAGCTTGGTGCTCTTCTCCAGAAGACGTAAGCTTGGGTATTTTATTCTTCCAAAGCTTTTTGGACACACTCTGCAACTCTCACCTTCTTCGACTCGACGCTGACATGGGCAAGTAGAGGAAAAAGTTAATGCGGTTACGTGGGTCTTCGCTCAATGAAGGAGAATCTTTGGCTCGACATGGGGCATGAGACCGAGGGTTGTGCACTGGATATACACTCCCATCGTCAGACCTATGCTTACATATGCCTCCTGTGTATGGTGGCCGAGGACGCTTGTGGGGACTGCGATCCGGAAGCTGGCGGGACGGCTATCCGGAAGCTGGCAGGCCTGCAAAGGCTTGCCTGTTTTGGAATTACCGGCATCATGGGATCTACGGCTATTGCTGCACTTGAGGTCCTACTTAATTTGCCACCCCTGGATCTTGTCATTCAGGCAGATGCCAAAGGGCTGTGTGCAGATTGCGCTCATGGGGATGTTGGGAGGACGGCTGGACTGGCTCTTCTCATTGCTCTCTGGCGTATGGGCTGGAGATGGACAACCCTCTGGCTAGTATGTCACGTCATGCGATGGCACCTGGTTTCGGCCGTCGTTTCTCTGTGAGCTTTCGTGTAAGGGAATCGTGGACTGAGGGAAGTGTCTTATCGAGCCTTCCCCGGTCCGCTCTAAAAAATTTCACCGACAGCTCTCTCACTAATGAGGGAGCTGGGGCGGGTGTCTACTTTCCTGAGCCTGATATTGGGATGGAGTATTCACTTGGAAGACACACCACTGTCTTCCACGCTGAAGTCTTCACCATATCAATGGCTCTGAGTGGCCCTCGGATAACATCTAAGTTACGGAGGGATTGCAGGTCGTCTGTGGATAAGTTGCGTATTCATAACAAGGTGTCCCTTCTGTGGGTTCCTGGTAACATGGGGATCATGGGAATGAAAGGGCTGACCTTTTAGCTAGGGCTGGCGCTGATTTTCCGTTCCTCAGACCGGAACCCGCTGTAAGCGTTGCCATCTCGAGTATCGGGTCTCTCATCAAAGCGGATGTTCATAGAAAGCATCAGCAAAGATGGGCGAACCTGAATACTTGCAGGTGTACAAAACAATTTCTTGATGGGTCCAATGGGAATATCTCCGATTTTCTCATGGGACTCGGAAGAAAACAATGTAGAACTGTGGTTGGCATCATAACCGTACACAGCTCACTCTAGGGTCTCACCCGTGGATGAGTTGAAAAACCTTCCTCATCAAGTTCTGATGCGCTTCATTAAGAGGACAGAAAGCTTTTGATGAATGGGCTTCTAGCAGGACAGCACAATGGTCCGCTATGGCCTCCGTGCTTGGGATGGATTGTTATTAATCTAACAAAATTTAAATCATCATCATTGGGTGTAACGTTCAGAAGTTACAGTAAAAATATACCCAAATATCTTTAAGTCTCGTTATCTCGGAAACCGCTAGGATTCCCCCTGCCTTACAGTTTTTTGCTTCTCTAATCATGACTATCCATAGCTTTCAGGTATAACAGAACTTACGGGACACCTTATGTATATTTCAGAAACATTCCAGCCCACCGATTCCATTAACGGGGTTATTCTCTCACGTTAAGTCATAAGAATATGCTATGATGGGACGTCCCATACTCAAAAAGTCTCCCAAACCCAAAATCTGAACTCAAAATCCTCCAAGATTAGCCTCGCATTAGCAAACAAAACATAAACATCGGTTTACAATAGCGTTTTTCATATTTAGTTTTTTTCTTAGTTTTACATACAGAAAGTAGTTAATATTATCCATTAAACTCCAATCAAAGTTGTGTTTACCTCCAGCTCAGATGTGTGATGTCATAATTAGTAAGAGCTTTAGTGAAGAGCATTGAAAATATTTTTTTTTTTTATATTTTATTAGTTTTTTTAAATATTTATTCAAAAATTTTAGATGATAAAGATTGTAACAATGCATTCTGCAAATTTGGGTGTGTATGTCAGAGTATGTCGGGACAACCAATAATGAGAAAACATTGTAAGAAAAGCAGTTGCATGGTAGAGTGCTCATGTAAACGTACAATAACATCGGATCTAAAAGAATTTGTGGTAAGTTTTAAATAATGCAGTATTTTTTTTTTTTTTAATTTAACAACAATTTCTCAGAGTTCATCACTGACAACAGAAGATGCACTTTTAATACGAAAAAAGGCAACAGCTAAACTGGCAAGAGTCGAAAAAGATTTTTGTGCTACAGTCGTTTTAACTGATAACAAGACATTTCTAATAAGTGATCCGGAAAATGATAGGAAACGTTCGAAGAGAGCTCCGAAACGTTTTGATGATTATGATACAATCGATAAGAAAGATAGTTTTAATGATTCTGATTCAACCATTCCAATATTATATCCTTACGACGATGAACCACCACCAAAAAGATTTAAGCATTGCAATGTTGATATCACAAGATTAATGTGGCTAGACAATTTGGAGCCATGGTGTATGGTACATTGTTTATATAAATGTTTCTGTAGATTGGAAAATGTTACTGGGGTACCATTCGAGATAAAAAAAGAGGAAACATTACAAAAGGAAGAAGAAGTTTGTTATCCCAGAAAACGTTTATATTCTTTTGAAAAAGCCACTAATTCACCAAATAAATCAATGCCCCAAATTGACCATAATGAAAAACGAAATAAAATAGTAACCAAAAAAAGTTTAATTGCAAGTGAAGAGCCTCTCGATAATCGAAAAAATGCAACAGTAATTTATGAAAGAGAAATTAATGAGAAATGTAAATATTTGTATTCTGGTAATAATTTATGTAAACGTTTATGTCCTATACCTGCTCAAGTATACAAGGATATAAATAAACGGCGATCATCAAAAGTAAGAAAAAGTATTAGTGCTGCTGAAAATGATAAAACAAAGTTAATACTTGCTGATAAAGTATATCAGAGTTTTAGTTTTGATATAAAAAAATATGCTGAAGAAAATAGTACAAGATCTTTGCTTAAGAGTGGCGGCACAAGTGAGCTACAACCACTGAAAAAATATAAGACTAGAAATGTTGGAGAACTGGAAATTATAGCAAAGCCTAAATTTGAGGAAGTAAATGTATCAAAAGTACCGATTATATCCTCTGTTCGTTCATTAAATATGGGTACCAATCTAGGTAAAGAACTTGAATTATTGAATGCTACTACTAGACAATCAAATGCATTAACTGCGAATACTATAGAAAGTAATTTGAATCAAGTTTGGATTGAAACGAGTCCAACTTTTAACAGTAATAGCAGCTTCGCTACTCCAGTAATGGCAAACAGTTCGATTCCATTAAGAGGAAATTTTACGATACCATCAACAATCACCACTTCGATTCCATCAGCAGCAATCACTTCTTCGATTCCGTCAACAAGCACTTCAGTTACATCAACAAACAATTCGATTCCATCAACAAGCACTTCGATTTCAAATTGCAATTTCTTTAAACAAATCCCGAAAAAGTCTAATGTCAACGATAAGATTCATTCACTTACAATTAGTAATTTAAATGCAGCTGTAACAAAGACAATGCATAGTATTTGCTCTATTCAAAAGAGAAATACAAAATACGTACCGCCTCCCGTTAAAAATACATTAAACAGTCATCAATGGAAACTTTTCTTACAAGCTCATCTAGAAGAATTAGTGTATATTTGGGAAATACGAATAACTGAAGGTTCATTTATTGCTGCTACTATTAAGAATATTATGCCAATCATTCCCAATGCATTAAGTGTTATAAATATTAAGGCAATTCCGGATAAAAATTTGCCCTTGTTAGGGAAAATGTTAAAAGCGAAAATTGACAATAATAGTACCAATACATTGTCAGTTTTGATGTCTGGACAACAAAATTACTGGAGAATAATTGGTTTTATTAATAGTTCATATGATTATCTCTCTCGGGGTGGGATATTTAAACCAACACCACAATCACATCCTTGGCTTTCAAAGAAAATCAATAAATTGTTTAATTCACTAATGCTTCGAGAGTTTAAAAGTAATAAACAACATGTACAAAACCTAATATCTAATTTTCCTATACACAATGTAAACCATAATATTCCTGATAATCTCAAAGTAGCTGACAATGTAAATGCAAAGAATATTGCAGCACCTGTTTTACCAGTACCATCATCAAATTTACAGATAAAAACGGTTACTCACAAAGAAATTTTGGGTACCGTTATACCTATTGCCGTAATGGGAGATCATCGTTGGCTCGTTTTAGAAATTGTCGATGATTTTTCACATATTTATATTCCAGCTTGGAAAACTTTTTTAACACATGATCGAATCAAAAAGGCAATTATGCTAACACGTACTACATCAAAAATCGTACGAATTGGTCAGGAGACAAATATATTTGATGTCTTCGCAACCCCAGATGTACGAGAACGTATCTACATCGGTCCGTATGATATAAATAAGGAGCATGATATTGTCCTTTATCAAAATGTTGATAATCGAATGTTCTTACGAGAAGACTTTGAAAAAAGTCAAAATATTATTAGACAAGAAAAAACAATAGGTTTTTGGTTATTTAAGAAACATGGAAAAGTTATTTTCGATATGGATATTAATACGTTGCAAATGTCAGATGTTAGTAGGCCTGGAGATATCAGATCACCTGAAGATGATTGCATTATTGTGGAAGATGAAGAAGAGAATGCTGAACTGCTAAAGAGTAAAGAGAAAAATGATATTTCTGCATTCTCTCAAACTTTCTCTTTGGATAATTATTCAATTAATAGCTCTGAGGATAACAGTTCATTTGGTACTAAAACAAATTCATCACATACTATCACTAACATTTCTACTCCTGCTGATAACATTATGCAGCAAGCAACAACACATCAAAATATTCAAAAAAACTTTAGGACAAGTGATATTCTAAAGTCCAACGATCGTTTTGTGAAACACACTAAATATGCAGCCAAAAAGGTATCTTTACTGTCAAATACGAATTCTATTTTAAAGAATTCGTATGCGAATGAAATTTCCTCAAAACATAACTTATCAATTCCAAAATTTGGACCCTCATCTACAAATCCATTAATTGGAAATGTTTCTACGATGAAAGTAGCCAAAATATCACCTACACCCACTTCTAGCAATATTTTCATAATCAAAAATCCTATTGATACCGAAAAGAATAAGGAATGTAATAAACCATCATCTCAGCAGCCACAACCATTTGCAACTTGTAGGTCAACTAATTTTAAAGAATTAACCACCATTAAAAAGGTTGGAAATGAGATCGATAATATTTCAGAAATACTGAAAGAATGTGAAATATCAGTTTCTACAATTCCATCAGATGAACCAAAAAAATTTATAATAAATAAAACAACTCTAAATCAATCATTACAAGCAATTGGAACTTCGCATCAAACTTTAACGGAAGACTTACTTCCAGAGTCTGCATCCATTAGCAACATTAATAATTCTAATATACTTGGTCAAAAATTACTTTCAAGCATAAGTATGTCAGGTCCTCACCCATCAAATACTACCATATCTAAATCTTTAGTAACAAGCAATACAAACGATGTCCAAAACTCTGACATAGCTATGCGAAAAGTTTTTATAAAGAAGGTCGCAACAGAAAATCCAATAAAGAAAATTGCAACGACACAACTAACTAATAGTACAAATTTTATGACTGTAACAAAAGCATCGACTACTATAACTCCTTTATTAAAATCGCACGAAAGAACTTTAAAGCAAAATACAATAAATATGAACAAAATATTGTCCGAGACAAAAAACTTACGAGGATCTAAGGCTATAAAGAAGATGTACCTAACAACAATATCATCATCTGGTCAACCAACAACTAGCACCATATCCTTAACAACATCTGCTACATCATCAACAATAAAACCTTCTGTAAAATACGTTTTATCTGGTAATAAAATGCAAACAAGCGAACCTAAGGTAGTTAACTCACAAACCTATAAAGTAAAAGATTTCTTACCTTTGGATAAAATACAAGCAAATGACGCAAAGATGGCAGCCTCAACAAGTAACCGGTTAACAAATTTTTTCTCTGCTAAGCAATTGCAGATAAAAGATTCTAAGGTCACAGCTTCAAATAGCTCTAAGGTAAACGATTTTATATCCGTTAGCCAAATGATAGCACCAAAAAGCAGCAGCAATTTGTCATCTGATAATCAATTACAAAAGCCTAAAGCTGAGATAACAGCTCTAAAAAGTAATGTTCTACCTTCTGGTAGTCAAATCCAAACAAACGAAGCTAAAGAGACTATTTCAGACCGCCGATTAAGTGATATTTTATCCGAATTTGAATTGCAAAAAGAATCTGAAGTGGTAGCTACAACGAGCAGTAGTGTTGATACTTTCGCATGTAAAAATGAAAATGATGTTAAGATGCAGGTTATTTATGAACCGGAATACGGTTATATGATGTCCAATAAGCCAAATTTTGGAAAATATCCCGTAAAGAGATTGGGTGATGTTTATTTGCTTAAAATGCCGAATTTAAAGGGTATACTCAGGATAATGGGAATAAATCTTGTGAACAAGTATTTAGCGCAGTAAGTATACTTTTTGTTAATAATTTTTATTCTCCATCTGATTAACGAGTAAACACCAATTGATTACTTATTTTATTTACCCTTAGCAAATTAACTCGACTACCACATTTGCATATATAAACAAATAGAAGTGGAACACTTTCGAGTGATATTCGAAAATCTATTTTGTTATCAGAATTGTCTTTCGTCTCAATATTTCTCATTATATATTTTAAATAGTATTTAGACATGGTATAAAAATTAAATGGGAATTACCGTTCCAAACTTGCAATTAGAAATCACTGAATTTCTCTCAAAAATCACTATACAGAAACTCATCAACAATCGCCAATATGGCTTCCGGTCTGAATGCTCTTCTGGAGACTTGCTGACTTTTCTTATCAAACGTTGAAATCGTAGTCTCCACAATTTTGGTGAGATCACAATCGTAGCCCTAGATCTTTTAAAGTCTTTGATAGAGTCTGAATGCTGCCGTTTTAGCCAAACTTAAAGCACTTGATCTCTCTCCTCATCTTCTATCATGAATTGAAATTGTATTACATGGCGTTATATTCAAACCTCACCCTATATATTATGATGTGCCCCAGGGCTCTGTTTTCTCTCCGTCTCTCTTCTTAACTTTCATTAATTATCTGCTTTCGCTTATTTTCCATCCCATCCATAGTTTCGCTGATGACAGTACCCTTAATTTCGCTTACTCCTTTGATACTTGCGGACTCAAAAAGGAATGCCGCATGTATTCCTTCTGGAATCTGCAAGTGTCAAAGGAGATCAAAGGAGATTGCATGATTAGATCATTGATTCACCGTCATGACATTAATATTTCCAGTAAGTTAAGCTGGACAGATCACATCTTCTCTGTTTCCAAAGAAGCATCGAAATGTCTTGGATTTCTGAAAAGGTGTAAGAAATATTTCAGCCCCTTAAACTTCCCATACCTGGCCCGGAGCTGGACGCAGAGCCTATGCTTCATAAGATATTGTCCAAAGAGAGCCTTAAAGCTCATTAACGATATGGCAATTACTTTTCATATCCTAGAGCACCGCCGCAATGTCGGATGTTTTTCACTCCTTTATCACTACATGCATGGTCAATGTTCTAACGAAATATCTAGTCTTATCCCATGTATGTAGATTAATTCCTGTACGCAATACTCGCGCTACAAGCTACGCTCATCTTTTCATCCTCTAAAATATCTTCGGTCGTACAGTAAAATTCCTGTACGCAATACTCGCGCTACAAGCTACGCTCATCCTTTCATCCTCTAAAATATCTTCGGTCGTACAGTAAAATTCCGTAATGCTTTTTTATCTCGAAAAGTGCGAATGTGGAAAAATCTACCATCGTCTGTCTTTCCTCCGACTTACAATCTGCGAAGGTTTCATAGCTACATACATCAGCATCTCCGACACTCTCGTCATGTACCCTAATCCCTGCTAAGCAATAGAAAGCTCATATCGAGATCCTTGATTTTAGAACTCACAATAAAACCGCTGTCAAATTTGTGCGGAAACGCCTCAGATAGTTGGCTCTTCAGGGGCTGGATTCTGATAAAATTAAAATGACAAAATGACTTCGAAGGAAGGACAATGTCACTATGCCATAATTTGGAATTCTGATTGTTGGATGACATGACATGTATCTTAAATTATAGCAGTGAAAATTGACAATTGCGCAGTGATTGAATATGTTCCGAACAACAACGTACTACCTAATAAAGCACATTTTATCGCGAAAACGTATCCAAAGAAGGAGGCAGTATGTAAAATAATTGCTGAAATGTTATAACGAGTAGCTTGTCCTCTTCGACTTTTTTTTCAATAATACAATATATAATAATGTAATAAATACAAATATTTATTATTTTTATACTTGATATCTTTGATATTACTTGTTGACAAAAGTCACAGCGGCAAGGACTAAGTGACTTCGGTTGCAAAAATTGTCATGAAAAAAAGTCATTTGTCATGTCATCCGGTTTTGTAGGATTTGGCATTTCGAAAATAAGTAATATTTTAACCCTAAATGTCACTTTTTATGGATGAAGTCCTGGTGTAAGAATCGCATTTTCGAAAAAAGTCACGAAGTCATTGTCATTTGTCATTTTTTTCTAATCAGAATCCAGCCCCAGATCAGGAAACACTATAGCATATTCCAGGGGCTGGATTCTGATAAAATTAAAATGACTTCGAAGGAAGGACAATGTCACTATGCCATAATTTGGAATTCTGATTGTTGGGTGACATGAGATATATCTTAAATTAGTGACAATTTGACAATTGCGCAGTGATTGAATGTGTTCTGAACAACAAAGTAATGGAGCACCTTTTATTCCGAATGAGTATCCAAAGAAGGAGGCAGTATGTAAAATAATTGCTGAAATGTTATAACGAGTAATTTGTCCTTTTGCGGTTTGCTGCTAAAATTGATTTTTTTTTAATAATACAATGAGTCATCTTATGTGTCACCTCACTTCAAGTGATTTTTTTTTCAATAATACAATTCATCTTATTATGGTTGTCACCTCACTTCAAGTGACACGACTATGTAAAATTCATAAGAACGAAGGGAAAAAAAGAAGAAGAGACAGATTTCACATAAAGAAATTAAGTGAAAACTGTCGACAGGATAATGCAATTGACAAAAGTCCTGAGCTCACCGCACATTTCTCTCTGTTTTTGCTGCAGCGCTTGTCGATTTTTATTTCGTTTGTTAGGTGTTCCTATGAATTTTACACAGTCGTGTCACTTGAAGTGAGGTGACAACTACAATAAGGGTGAATATATAAATACAAATAGTTATTATTTTTATACTTGACATCTTTGATATTACGTGTGGCTATGACAATATATATACTACTTGAATATAACAAAAGTCACAGCGGCAAGGACTAAGTGACTTCAGTTGCAAAAATTGTTATGAAAAAAGTCATTTGTCATGTCACCCAGTTTTTTAGGAATCGGCATTTCCAAAAAAAAGTCATGTTTTAACGCTAAATGTAACTTTTTATGGATGAAGTCATGCCGTGCATTCAGGTGTACACATCGATGTGCTTTTCAGCTCATCGGTTTGCACATCACATGATTGAAAAAGTAGGGATAGTTGGTGTGCACTTCGTTTCGAAATGTCACTTTTGAAAGTTCTTTACGAATAAAACTAGACTAAACGTCAAAACTACTAAGCGGACCGAGACACTATGCTAACAGACCGTAGCGTAAAAATGTGCACACCGATGTACTGGGGAAATGACAACGCCTCGGTCGCCTGAACGACATGGTGTGTAAACATGTGACATTATGTGATATTCTGCATGCGGCTGAACGTACGAATGGTGTAAGAATCGCATTTTCGGAAAAAAGTCACCAAGTCATTGTCATTTGTCATTTTTTGCTGATCAGAGTCCAGCCCCAGACTGAGAAGTGCAAATAAGAAAAATTTCGTGGCTTGATTGGCAGGATCCCTTACAAACTTGTATTTTATTTTCTATCATTGAGCTATGAAGAATCTACAGATTCCAGTATCTTGTAAATAATGCATTATATCAACTTTCTTACTTTACGATTGTAAAACTTTGATAGCGAGTGAATAAAGAGAGTTAATGAAATTGCATAAAGACAGATTTTGCGATTCTAAAAAGGGTGACAGGTTTTAAGTGGACAAAAACACTAAATATCCCTCAACAGAGAGCCGTGTACTTCCCTATTCTCATCTATTCTCTTTTTCTTGTTCAATAGATACATTACCTATTTCTCCTGAAAATGTTCAAGCTGATATTCTAGATCTTGACTTAAATAAGAAAGCTGGGCCCGACACAATACCGAACATCTTCCTAAAGAACTGTTCTTCCGTCTTAAGCGCTCCTGTAAGCGTACTTTTCAACTTGTCATTGACCCACGGAGTTTACCCATCTGCTTTCAAGACATCGTACATTACTCCAATTCTTAAATCTGGTGATCCTAAATCAGTAACGAGTTATAGACCTATATCAATCTCTAATAGCTTGGCTCTTGCATTTGAAAAACTTGTCTATAATCAACTCTTACCCCAAACCCTTTCCAGCTTGAGCTCTAAACAACATGGATTTCTTCCGGGAAGATCCACCACCACGAACTTAGCACTATACACCGATAAAATTGCAGTTGCGCTCGATGAAGGGAAACAAGTTGACTCTATCCAAACTGAACTGAACGACTGCAAACAGTAGTCCTTAACGGTCACCAATCCTGCCCTTTCTCTCAAACCTCCGGTGTTCCACAAGGCACCATACTTGGTCCTTATATCTTTCTCCTCTATATCAACTACTTACCACACCTATTAAACACCGATTGTCTCATGCAGATGATGCTAAAATTTTTAACGTCATTCACACAGAAGAAGACTGTAAATTACTTCAAAGAGATATTCTTACCTTAGTAAATTGGAGCAAGCATAACTTCTTGCCGTTGAAAATTTCCAAATGTAAAGTCATAACTTTTTCTAGAAAAGCCAATACCATATATTATGACTACACAATGGCTAATTCATCTCTTAATCGCGTTACCGAAATGAAAGATTTAGGAGTAATTTTCAACCAGAAACTATTATTTCAAACACATATCAACTGGATCACCTCGAAAGCATTTAAATTGTTAGATTTTTTATTCCGAATCTGCAAATCATTCAAGTCTGCTACCTCATTAATAACCCTTTATAATTCTCTAATAAGAAGTCATCTAGACTCTAGAGTACGCATGTAATATATGGAACCCTTTCTATGCTGTATATATACAGCAAATTGAATCAGTACAGAGAAAATTCACCAGACTTCTTTTATATAAAACAGAAGGACACTATCTTAACTATTTCAATCGTCTCGACAAATTTGGTATTCCTTCTTTGGAAAAGCGTCGTCTTTTCTTAGATGAAATGTGTTTATTTAAATTAATGCACAACCTTATTAATTGCCCTGAATTACTTCATAATATTAACTACCTTGTTCCATCTAGAGTCACCAGGTGCCCATTAACATTTCAAATTACTACCGCCAGGACCAATTTACGATACAAGTCCCCCTCTTACAGGATACAAAAAAATCATAACGACTTATTCAATGAACTTGACATACTCGGTCTTAGTCTCTGTGCCTTTAAAAGAATTATTAGAAATGAAATTCACCCTCCACTCTTTGAATAATGGATCAATATTGACCCATTGAATATTTTTTTCTCCTCTTTTCTTCTCTAATCCTTTGTAATTTTAATTATCTTTTTTTTATAATTTTTATTTAATTTTTCCCCCTTTTTGTAATTTTTTGAATATTTTTTTTTGTTTCTTTTTGGAATTGCTATCTCACTTAAAAAAAATCTTTTTTTTTTTTTTGTAACATTTTAGTCTTCTTTTTCTTTACATTAACATAACTACTTGGATTTAATAATTTAACCGGTAGCTTTTAATTTTAACTTTAGTCTGTAAGCTATCGCTGTAAAGTTATAAATAAATAAATAAATTTGTAGCGATATGCCCAGTAAGCAAGGTCCATGTTAATTTAATGTTTTTTAAACGAAGTGACCAATTTCCATAACAACCTTAAATAGACATGAAGTTAATTGAGTCATTACTTGATTTCTTCAAATTTCGTGAACACATCATCTCTTATAATGTTATAAGATTCATAAATGGCTCCGAATCGCGCAGGAGCCAAGATTGCACCTCCTTTCACAAAGGTCGAATAGCAGAATGTAAAAAGCAACTTAGAAGACCATTGGCGTGAATCCAAACAAGCGGTACATGTTTACCGAGGTTCGCAACATCGTGAACTCAAAAAATTATATTTGAATTATATGGCATAGTTACGTTTAACTACAAGATTCCAAAAATCTCTAAACAAATAAAAGCTGGAAAAAATACTACGAATTAGGTGGACATTAAATTGAACCTTTGAAAATTACAAAATTATCCTTGGTGAATGAGACCATAATCAATGGAGAGGCAATAGGCAAGTGGAGGAGTCTTAAGATCCTATATAAGTAGTAATAATGCCATTTTGAATGGTAAAACTTTGATTTTATTGACAATAAGTTGATCCATCTGAAGATTTTAATTCTAATCTCTGACACGGGAGTAATTGCTTTTTAGTTTTCTTGAGTTTTGACTAAAGCTTATATAATATCTATGAATCTTTGCTAACCATATCTTAATATGAAAATGCGTATATTTTTAAAACATTACTTATCATGGTTTTATAATAAAATTATGTTTTGCTCTGTTTAGATATATAAAAAAGAATGCGGATATGTTGCCTTCAGTAACACCGGACTTGAGATGGAATTTTGTGCCTCACAAATCTATTAAACATAGGGATTCTCCAGAAAATAAACAAAATGATGAAACAAAACATAGTTCCAATGGAAAAAAGAAAGGACCGGTTGTTAACGTTATAACAGTGCAAAAACTACCTCCATTTAAAGTTGTTGAAAACCCAATCCTACAAGATGGTGTAAGTAGATAAAAACATTTTATCAAGAAAAGTGATTTAATACAAAAAATTAATTTCGTTGTATAGGTTAACGAAAAGACAATCAGTAATAGCAAATTTTCACAACAGAAGAGTACCGCAATAAAACGAAAAAGTATTGAACAAGACGCGAAACCGACGAAACCTGCAAAACTTATTAAGGCAGCTAAAAAATCCCGCTCCTTCACTACTTATACATCTACTTCAAATTCTTTAGATGCATCACAAAATACAACGACAAATACCGATAAAGCTACAATTCCACGAAAACAATTATTGAAAAATGATGCTAACACTAAAGAATCAAAATCATCATCATCTTCATCATCATCATCATCACAATCCTTGCAGTCACAGCCAAAATACACAGAAACTAAACCAATGTCGGAAGTAATTTTAATCGATGACGACGATTAGTTTATTTCCCTATAATAATTATTATTTCGTTTTGTAAAAAGACTGTGATTTAGAAGTTGATAATTATTTTACTTTAATAATATAACTGTAAGTTCATTGAATTATTTTAGCAAACATATAGACTATAGTTAATCAGTTTTAATTGATTGTTTTAAGGCGGATTCAAAAAAAATATGGGGGCATATTTTAAGACTCAGAATCTTTAAAATATCTTCAAGGCAAGAATGTTATGTAAAAGTTAGAATTTCTTAGGAGAAATTATGTTTATTTGATTTTACTGAATTATTGTTTTTTTTAATTAATATTATTATTTATACGTGTGCATTTGTGTTGAGATTTAAACATAGGCGCACCGATAACTTACATTTGTTTCTAAAGGCAAGATTATTTTACAAAAATTATTTTCAATTATTGTAAAATTCAGTCTCAATTAATTAGTATTATTACACTTACCAAAATAAAGTAGGAATATCAGCTTTAAATTAACAGAAAATATCGTCTTTACGCTTATCGTCTCAAATTATAAATGAAGATTCTAAAAATGAAATTTCAAATTCAAATCATTTACCAGTACTGGTTCTCGTAGAGGTGCTTAATTATATTAGAGAAAGCGGCTATTGACGTTGTTTACGTTAAGTCAGGGACCTTATTACTAAACTCAATTGATCAGATAAGAGTTGAATGTATAAAAAAACCATATACAAAGGAAGTATGAAACAAAATTCTACAAAATCTAATATCCAAAATCCACAAAACTGTCACCTGTTTACTGCTCATCGACTGTTTTGTGGATTTTTGCTATTCGATTTTTTTAATTTTAATTTTTGTACACTCAACTGGATTTTGATTGAATCGAGCTCTGGAATAGGACCCCTGTTCTGTTGTTTCTGAGAACAAAATAATTTATGGTAGTAGGCCGAGAAATCATAAGATAATTAAATAACTTCTAGTAAAATTTACATCTTATAATTGGAAAAAAAAATTAATTTCATGAACAGTTTTCTAAATTTTGATACGTCTCAGAATAATACTCTAAAGAGTTCCAGAAAATTATACACCCTTAATAATAAGGTTGCCCCTCAGTTCAAGTGACACGTCTGTATAAAATTCATAGGAACACCTAGTAACCAAAATAAAAATCGACAAGTAAAATCAAGTAAAATCTGTTCATTATTCTTTGTTTCCTTTCGTTTCTATGAATTATTTACAGACGTTTCCCTTGAAGTTAGGTGAGGTGACAACCATAATAAGTGTGCTAGAAAGAAGAGGCAATTTAGAATTAACCAAGTAGTAATTAGTAAATAACAATTCAATAATTTTAATTCAGCAACAAAAACAATAATGTGTTTATTCGTCTTGGAATTTCACTGAATTTTCGAATTATAATAATTTTTCTGTTTGAAATTGTATCGTTCGCACTGCCAATAGCACAAACTGTCGCAACGTGAATCAAGTTTGTTCAAAGAAACCATCATTCTCCATTGCTCTAATGGATTTTTACCTTCCGCCAATTATCCATACGAAAGCTACACTCATGTACACGAATTTTATAGTTAACACTTAACAGCACTTCTAACCGTTGGTTTCCTTACAGTCAAAATGACATAAGTAGATAGGTCTGTTGCTTTATTTCAAGAAATTATATTATCTTAATTTTTATTTATATGATGGTGATACAATTATCAAAGTTATTCGATTTTTTTTTAAATTTATTCATAACACATAATTGAAAGTATTTTATTTAGACAATTGTCAATCAATCAAATAAGCTGATTATTTTGATAGTAAGGAAAACATAAGGTAGTTCAGGGTTACAGAAAAATTGTTGTGCCATCAGGGAAATTGCTTCAGAATAAGTACTGGAGCAGATTTTTAAAATATTCTACAAATGAATTATATAAAAAAAGGAACAGATCTAAAGCTTGCTTTCCACGGCACGTGGTTTCACGAACCAAGCCATTTAGTGCGAACGAGCTCCCGCCGTGCCTATACACTGCCCAAGGCGCGTGTTGGTCCGAGCTGATTTGAGGAACGGTACTTACTTTTCATTAAATATCTTACAAAATGTCGCGTGAAAAAATTATCGTTGTTTCTGCAGCCGCTTTTATATGAAAAATGATACGCCCACTCGACCCATCACAGGCCTCCGTGCAGGCTCGCGACTTTTGTTTGAAGGTACCGACTGGAAATGGATCGGACACGCACCACCTCGAGGCAGACCCTTCCCACGTCGGGTTGGCTAGTGCTCGTGCGGCGCAATGTGTGAAATCACAGTCCCTGGGAAGTCAGCTTAATATTGAAAGGCTGTTCGTCGGTAGATTAACAAATGTCACTCGGAAAAATTCTTATTCTATGGTCCGCCATGGAAAAAAAACTACTACATATAAGTTTTTAGCTGTATATCTTAGCTATATAGCTATCAATATTGCTATTTATTTGGGAATAAAATATTAATAATTATCCAAGTTAAGTTATGCAGTTATTTGCAATTTTTATATTACTAAAAGCAAAGATACATTTTTTTAGTCGTTAGAATGATGAAAACTTATTTTCCATTTTCCTAAGAATAAATATAATTTGATTTCAAGCGAACTTTTGATCCGATCGTTAAAAGTCCATGGATATATTCTACTTCATGGCTAGTCTCGAATAAATAAAATATTTTCTCAATTTTTCCATAGCCATTGGAGAAGAGGGAAAATATTTTGTTTCTGATTATTTGCATTTTTGTAACATTAACATTTAAACCAAAAAATAAAATCAATATATAGAAGAACGAAAAAAATTAAGCAAAAACAAAGGGTTTAATCTATTTACATGTACATACCATATGCTGATGTGACTTCCAGATAGATAGATACTTCCTAACCCATGAAACAGACGCTCTCACTAATACATGATAGCCTCTAAGTAGTCATAATTTGTATATCGTGTTCCCAAGATATGGGCAAAGTGAGATTGTTCTTTTAACAAATTGTCTTCCAGTAATTTTGAGCTTGGTTTCTTAGGTCTTAATATTTTTTTTTTTATATAACTATAACAACATTTTATCCAATTTTTTTATGACCTGGGAAGTATCTCCTTGATAGTTTTGGGTGTGGATATTTCTATCAATGTTAACTGTTGGATAACCTGGCGCTTCTTTTACAAATCTGTACATATGTATCGCGCTAAAATACTTGTATCATTATAACAAAGTAAGGCGATATGTTTCATGTTTTTGGCATGGTTACTTTATTAATGAATATGTGTAAAATCTGGCCATAAACTTTCATTAGTAAAAATACCTAGTACGTGCTACTGATTTCTATTTCTACGGTTAGTTGTTAGATTAAACTGATTTCACTCCACTTTTTACCGATAGTTTTTTATTTTGTTTTTTGTTTTTCGATGATTGAAAATGTTCTGAGCTTTACAGCACAAACATACTTTATGCACCATATGCAAATCAAATGACGTTCTTAAACGAAGGTTTTTGCACAGAAGTATGTCTATGCTTTTATGGTAACAAAATTATTACATATTTGAATCCATCCTAATTTTTATTCAATTATGTTTTTAATATTCTATAAGTTCTTCAGGTAGTTGAATTAAGACTTTTTGTGTTATGAATATAAACATTTTAATAATGTAAAACAATAGAATAAGATATTTTTTATGCTTTTTCCCGGTAATTACTGTACACAATGTACTGAAGGCTTTAAATTAGCGAAATCTAATATTTAGATGGCGCTTATAATTTTCGAAATTTAACAAAAAAAAAATCAGTTCATGGACTTGAATTTTTGACTTTTTCGAAAATTATTAATTAATCTTATTATTATTATTAGTGGAATTTTCACCCATTTAAAATAAAATCACTGCCACATTAATTTTTGTCAGTCGTATAATTCCGAAGGATGTTTCCGACTTCGAATTTATGTGTATAAATTCTGACATTTATATGTGGTTTGATTGAAATCGAAATTTTTTTATTTTCAATGCAATTTTTTAGCCTTTAGTATAGCTAAAAAGTTATGTTAAGTTCAATAAATGAAAAAAAAGAAAAATATTTTTTGAATTCATTAATTTACAACTTACGAAACATCCATTTACTATTTAAGTTATTTATTAATATCGTAAAAGTTAGAACCCAGATATTAGACAGACAGCGGACGGATCAAGGAAGGATAGCAAAACAGGCGCAGGAGTGATGTGTCCAGAAGTGAAAGTCTCCATTTCGCTTAGTGCCAACATTCCATTTTTCAGGCGAAATTCTACGCTATACAGCTCAGGACAACTTAAACGAATCTGCAAGAACTCCGCCATTTACATTTGCTCCTGTCCTTTCAAGATCGAAACTAGTCTGGAGCTGCAACAAAAAACTTCAGCTGATGTCTAAGGGTTCTTGGACACGAAGAAGTGGACGGAAATGAAAAGCCGAGCCGATAATTCGAATACTGGTCCATACCCAACATTTGGCCTCCCAAAAATCCATTTTAGGGGAACTACAAAAATAGGAAGACGGACAAAAGGATCTCCGAGTGCACCCGGTGTGGAACAAGTAATTAAAATCTTCACCCAGTTTTCTCTCCAGACGCGCAAGCTAATTGGTCTTAGCAGACAATTGCTCAAGCTGTTTATTATTAATGTAGTCACTGGACATGATCCTTCCATTATTTTTGAAGAAGATAGACAAATCCGACAGCGACCTTGTTGATTGTGCGAAGAGAATGAGTTTGTAAAATCAAGGTTGCAAATCACTGGAGAAGCATTTATCACTCTAAATAAGGCTTTCAAGTTAACCCCAAAAACAATAATTGAGCTCATAAAAAAGGTAGAATAGGCACAATAGATCAATTCTGGTTTCAAAGTTTGCGAGGATTCTAGTGGCCTAGTGGAGCCTACTCTTAACCTAACCGTACCTAACCGTTTTGATGATAATGTGAAAACTATTGATTACCTCTCAAATATAGTGTTGCACGATCTGTCGCAACAGGCTCCCCATTACGAAGGGGCATACGTTCGCCCCTTTTTTTCACCTAGTTGTGCACTCACATTTTATGCATGCGCCATTATATACATTAATATACATGGACAACATTAGGCTTTTTTTTTTTAAGGCAGAGGACAGCAGACCCTATCCCACCAAGCACGCTGTCCTACTAGAAGGCCATTCACCAAAACCTTCCTGTATTTTTAATGAAGCGCATCAGGTCTCTGTGAGGCAGGGTTTTCAGTTCATCCATAGATAGAAATACAGACCCTAGGGTATCCAGCCTGCACCGGGCGAAGGCCGGACTGGCACACAAAAAGTGTTCGGCTGTCTCTGGCTCTCCCTCCAGGCAGGACAGACACAGGGCTGTCAACAACGCCCATCCTTGTTAGATGAGCGTGAAGTGAGCTGTGGCCGGTTATGATGCCAACCACAGTTCTACATTGTTTCATTCCGAGCCCCATGAGAAAATCGGAGATATTCCCATCAATAAATAGTTTTGTACACCTGCAAGTACTCAGATTCGCCCATCTCTGCTGATGTTTTCTGTGAACATCCGCTTTGATGAGAGACCCGATATTCGAGGTGGCAACGCCTACGGTAGATTCGGTCCGAGAAATGGAGATTCAGATCCAGCCCAAGCTAAAGGTCAGCCCTTTCATTCCCCATGATCCCCATGTGACCAGGAACCAACAGAAAGGACACCTTGTTGTGGATACACAACTTATCCACAGACGACCTGCAATCCCCCAGTAACTTAGATGTTATCCGAGGGCCACTCTGAGCCATTAAGGCTGCCTGACTATCCGAAAGCATAGCAATGTCCTTCCCCTTGATTTGCATATCAAAGGCTAACTTCGCTGCCATTGATATGGTGAAGACTTCAGCCTGGAAAACAGTGGTATGTCTACCAAGTGAGTACTCCATCTCAATATCAGGCTCAGAAAAGTAGACACCCGCCCCAGCTCCCTCATTAGTGAAAGAGCCGTCGGTGAAAATTTTTAGAGCAGACCGGGGAAGGCTCGATAAGGTACTTCCCTCAGTCCACTACTCCCTTGCAGGAAAGCTCACAAAGAAACGACGCCCGAAACGAACCTCAGGTACCATCGCGTGACTTGGCATACTGGCCAGAGAGTTTTCCATGTCCACCCCATACGCCAGAGAGTAATGAGAAGAGCCAGTCCAGCCATCCTCCCAGCATCCCCATGAGCCCAATCTGCACACAGCCCTTTTGGCATCTGCCTGAATGACAAGATCCAGGGGTGGCAGATTAAGTAGGACCTCAAGAGCAGCAGTAGCCGTAGATCGCATGAAGCCCGTAATTCCCAAGCAGGCAAGCCTTTGCAGGCCCGCCAGCTTCCGGATCGCAGTCCCCACAAGTGTCCTCGGCCACCATACACAGGACGCATATGTAAGCATGGGTCTAATGATCGAGGTGCAACCAAAGGTTCTGCTGCATTGAGCGAAGACCCTCGTAGCCGCATTAACTTTTTCCTCTACTTGCACTACCCATGTCAGCTTCGAGTCGAGAAAGACTCCGAGGTGCTTGACATGAAGAGAGAGAGTTTCAGAGTGTGTCCAAAAAGCTTCGGAAGAAGAAAGTACACAAGGTTACGTCTTCTGGAGAAGAGTACCAAGCTGGTCTTTGTTGGGTTTACTGTCATATCATGACGGGTGCACCAGTCCTCAACAATATTGAGGCCTCGTTGCATGAAAGCACAGGCAGCAGTTATGCTGGGCCTGGAAATGAGCAGAGGGATGTCATCCGCATACGCTTCACATTAGAATCCCACGTTTTTCAGCACCGTGATGAGTGAGTCAACTAACATACACCAGAATATTGTAGAAAGCACGCAGCCTCTCTTCAGCAGCACACTGAGAGAGGTTCGACGTCCACCTCCACAGTTAAGTATCGTCGTCTTAACATTTGGTCGATGCATCGCACTACAGTGCGGTCAACACCATATCCACCATAAACAGTCCACGATCCAGTCCCCGCTCAATGACAGTAATAATTGAATGGAGAGCCGTCTCCGTAGATCGGCCCCTCCGGGAAGCGTGCTGTCAGCTGTTTAAGGGAGAAGTTTTTTGGGCTACTCCCTTGATGTATTCATCCACAAGCCTCTCCAGGAATTTCAAAAGGAATGAGGAGAGGCGTATTGTTCGAAAACTCTTCGGGTCCATGTAAGAAGCCTTACCAGGTTTCGGAACGATGGCAACTCTAAATTTCTTCCACACCTCAGAGACATATCCAAAAGAGATATATGCCCTCAAAATGGAATCGATGTATGGAGCCAACACAATGCTCTCTGCCTTAAGAAGAACCGTCATAATACCGTCTGGACCCGGGGCTTTAAAAGCCGAGAAGGTTGAAATTGACCATTTCACCTTCTCGACATCAACTACCTTGGCAGCAGTGGACCAATTACTACCAGTGCAGAGAGGTAGGGGATGTTCGCCACACAACTGCAGGTCTTCTTCTGGGAAATACGTCGAGAGAAGAACTCTACAGGCTTCTTCCTTCGATGCCGTAAAGGAGCCATCTGGCCTTCTTAGAACACTCAGCCTGGCTGACGGGTCACTCCTAAGAGCCCTGAGCAGCCGGTTCACGATAGCCATCAAGCTCCTCGCAGAAGTCTACAAAGGCCTGTGTTTTTGATTTCCTTACAACCCTCTTGTAGTTACTCTGAGTCTCGCGGTAGAACTGCCAGTCTTCCTCCGAGCCAGTCCTCCTGGCCTTATTAAAAAACCTTCTGGAAGCCTTACGGAGTTTACTAAGACTGCCGTTCCACCACGGCATAGGTTTCCTTCCAATGTCCGTACTAATAGGACAGTAAGCTTCGAAAGCCTCAATCACAGCGGACTGCAGCCTTCCTACTGCCTTCTCCAAGGCGGCAATACTCCTGATTTTTACCACCGGGGAGGCGAGCGCGGAAACTAGTTCCTTATGGTATCTCCCCCAATCAGTCCGCTTTGGTTTCCCGTATGGTTGCACCTCAATGAGGTCCGCACCCATACAGAATTCAATGTAGCGGTGATCAGGCAGAGACTCCTCCTGCGATACCCTCCAGCCGGAAAACAGGTGAAAAGCGTCGAAGGACGCAAAAGTCACATCGATGACTTCTTGTCTTCGGCTGGTAGCAATGGTTGGTTCGTTGCCCTGATGTTATGGTCGTAGCGTATTGCATATAGCAATATGCTACAAGAATTACTGAAGCGTGTAGGCCGGCTGCGTCAAGCATAAAAAAAATGAAGCTGCAGATGACAGGCTGGGGATGACAAAGAAGAAGAAGAATCAATCTGTCTTACTTCTCGAGTAAAAGTCGCGTGCACGAACGAAGTCAGAAAACTGATGATCAAAAATCCTCAACGACATCTGGCCCAAAAAGGAATTTCCAAAGGGTGCTGGCCAAAGAGAAAGAAAATTTTGCTGAGCTCTTTGAAAGGGAAGAACTTTTTGCTGCTCCAGAGATAAGTTGGCCGGATTGTTTTAATTCTGTTGTTGTTTTAATTTCTGTCTTCCGTCCAATTTTGAGACATACACAAATTTAACAAAATTCGCTGTTGAGCAAGGAAGTTTTGATGCAGGCGACCAAGGGCTTTGAAATCAATATTTCTCGGACTGGTCACACCAAGATACATTTAAACAGTTTCGTGATCGTGTTAAAAGTTTACCTTGCTGGAAGATTTAAACCACGGGGAATATATCCTCCTGAGCGTTTTGCGAACACGCAGCAATATGGATTAGCAATTTTAATGTCAAAGGATAGTAAAATCGAAGAATTCTTGAAAAACGTACTCTCTCAAGTTCAAGAATGGTTGTCTAAAAATCTTCTTGAGAAAATATTCATGATTATTACACATGTTCACACCAAAGAAGCTCTGGAGTGGTGGGATTTTAAAGTGCAGACAGAACCGGGCGACAACAGTTCTGGTGATCCGAAGAACCCAATATCTAATAAGGAGTTGAAGCGTATCCAACAGGAGATTCGGGATGTAATGAGACAAATCTCTGTAACTTTTAGCTATTTGCCACTTTTAGATTGCATTTGTACTTTGGATATACTCATCCACACATTGCGAGACTGGAAAGTGCCTGAATCGTGGAACGAAGCTGAAGCTGTTCTCATACAAAATAGTCAAGCAGTTCAGTTGAGAGCGTTTTCGGCGGGATTGCACAAAGTAGATACAGTCGTCAACTATAAAATGAATTTGTAAATTGTTTTGAATTTTAATTTTTATTATAATTACGTTCCGCACTTTTTTATTTAATTTCGTTCAAGATATAAGTGTAAATACAAGTGCCGCTGGGCAATATTATTTCAACTCAACAAATTAGTTTGTGACAGAGCCTACAGACAGCAAGTCGAAGCATTAAATTCTAATTTAATTTTTAACTAGATGGCGGATGCTGAAGCGCTTCATCAGGCCGTGGAATTTTAACTGTGAGTATTATTGATATTGCACTTTTCCTTTGACACAATGTATATACTCCGACTTTTGTAGCGACTTGCACTGTAGAACTTTTTCGTTATTGATATTTTTTTCATAGATTTACATAGTTTCAATTTAAAGCTATACTTGCACATATATATGTCTGATTTCATGGTATACTTACCTACACATGTATATTGGAATCCTAACCTTTTTGAATTTTTTTGATTTATATATAACTAGCTATAGTTAATTTGTTGAAATTACCGAAAGTACCGAACGGAAAATTAGATCAAAAGCAATTTTTCTAGTTAGATTTAAGTGTATAGTTTTGAACTGGACGATATGCATATAAATAGTAGGCCTGAAGTATGAGTGAAATAACAATCTTCAATCACTAAATTATTGCAAAGTAAAGTTTTCGAAAGAAATTATTTAGAGATTAAGTGTAAAATAATATTGTTTTGTAAAGTACATACAGAGTTAAAGCATGAAATAAGAAATCGAATAGTTACTTACAGTCTAGGGAATTGTTGGTAAATCCAATTAAGTATATATACAGTTGAATAGCATTATGCAGTGTATAAAATTATTTATCAAATTCAATCAAATACAAATAAGTTAAATTATTGGCTTAAAATTTAAAAGGAAATTTTACATACCATTTTGAGAGAAGTGCGTATAGTTTGGATAGTATATACAATAGCTTACGGAATTACCTGTAAAATTCTGTCATGGTAGCAAATAGCATAGATTCAAGGTAGGGCAGGACTGAAATTGTATTTAGGAATTTTCTTTGATAATCTTTTATGCCTGAATAATAAGAAATTTTTTTTAACGTAATGGCTCCATAAAGTTTTTGGCTTTCTCTTTCATTATCCCGGAGCCCTCTCACATGAAGTGAGGGTTGTATAGGCTCGCCTAGTCTCTCTCTCTCTCTTTCTACAGGTCAATTAGGGACACTGTAAACTAACTGCCCTCAGTGTCAAATGGGTGGTTAGGGCATGCAGTAATGCCGAAACATCTGCGCCTTCGAGGATGGTATACAGGTAAGTGGCGTAAGGTTCCCCTCAGGACCGAATGTGTGCCGGCTTTTGTGTTGATAGGCACGAATTTTTTTTTGATTATGGCTGACGGCAGCGGCAGGTTTTTCGTGGAACCTCCCCACACTCTCCGCCAATGAGCCGAGGCGAGCTAGCGTGCCGCCCTGCAGTGAACGCTGTCCGTCGAGTGATCTGTCAGCTCTTGCTGGCAGTCTGGACTTTACGTCCGATGTCAATCACTCAACTATAGTTCCATAACACTGATTCAACTGAACCAGGTCCGCTGAAGTTATGAACTCCAGCAGGTGCTCACCCCGATGGTTAGTGTCTGAGCTGCCCAAGACAATGTGATGGGCGTTTGCATCACAACCAACCAAAACTCCAAGCCGATTAGACCCCGCATACTCAACCGCTCGCCTTACTCCCTCAGTAGGAGGGGGAGCAGTGGAGTCATACGATAAATATGCTGAGACAATAAGGATTTTCTTATTGACTCCATCCTTCTTGAAGGAGAGCTTGATCGATGTAGTGTCCCTATCGCACAAATGAGGCAGTAAGCTCACCACAACGTCTTTTGTCGCAACAACACAATCCTTGGGAATTGATCACGTGGTGTCGTACAGGACTTGACCGTCTTGCGCCTCCGTTATACCGCGAATACGGTCCTTCCAGACCCAAGGCTCCTGCATAAGCACAACTTTTTGTTGTTGGGATTTTGTACTCAAGTCAGCAAGGCAACGTCCTAACAAACCGAACGCCGCCTTGCCGTGTTGCAGGTTAATCTGGGTGAAGAGAAGTCCACTCATACGGATTTCTTCCCTACGCCCTTCCCCTTCGTAAGAAAGGATTCGTTCCTCCTCCCAGTGCTCAGTTTACCGAAGCCAGGAGGCCCACTACCACTTTCCACTACCTGACTAGCCGGACCACCGACCACCTGCGAGGAGGAAAAGGAGAATGTCCAGGGACAGCATTAGCCATCTCCTTAGCTCTTTTCCTTCTCTTTCTTTCTGTTCTACCAACACTACTGCCTCGTTAAGTCCCTCTTGTGCCGCCACCATCAGCGTCTTTCGTTACAACATCAGCTAGCCCGCCCAAATTAAGTTGCCCTGACCCATGAGGAACGTGAATGTTCTCCATGTGGGTCACACCGCCCTCATGAGCCGAGCTCCCCGGCAGGAGGAGATTTACCATACACATCTATCTCTGAGATCTCGACATGTATGGTAAATCTCCTCTTGAGGAGACATCCGTGGATTTGTTACGCACTTACTAGAAGTGGATTTGTTAAATTCTAAAAGAACCATATAGGGTTCCACGAGTTGTGGAGAAAGACTTTTACCCACGGCAGAGATCCGCATTACCGCAGGAAGGCTAATTAAAACTGGAGGTCGCCTGGTATTCAGAGTTTGCATACTAGCGACTGAGCACACCCTCAGCCACGCAGCCCTCGCCGTATGCTGTTCCACCTTGGCTTGGGCTGGGAGCAGCTTTTAGTCCACTAATCAGTGTTAAGCCCACCGAACAGCGGTTACCACCTCGCACTACGTGGAAGTAGCTGCACCCAAGACTAACATCTTCACCTCACCCACCTCTGGGCTGACAGAATAGCAGGATCCGTTACTCACAGAGAAGACAGCTCTGTCCGGTGATAACCAAAGCGAGGCAAAACATTAGGCGTAGGCTTAAGTATATTGAGGAAAATGTAACTAAGGTTAATAATAATAATAAATAAATAAAATACCATCATAGGTGTAGATTTCTTGTCATTAAAATAAATATTTGATGCCGAAGGAGATAAGTGAGCAAACAAAATCAAGAGAAGCATACACTACATTAGTTCCCCCATCTCATATACACCCTGACGGATGGATAAGTGATTTAATAATTGTAGCCGTCTTTTACTAAGTGAAGTACCTAGGTTAGGTACTATTCGAACATAAATATTGGAATTACCATATAAAATGACCCGAGAGCACATTCAAAATGTTGTTATCCAAGAAAATGGATTTTCTCCTATCGACTACACATGCAGAGCAGGTGGATCAAATTAATCACCATTGACATCATCACGACAAATCCTGAGTGAAATTCCCAACTACTGTTTATAATGTTGATTTTCTGCAATCAAGTTAGTGTGGACTGGTCAATCGCTTTTAAAACTGGTGAATTAGACCCATATTCAAGTAGACGACCTTTCGAGAATTCCTAAAATGTTTATTCCAAGTCTACCGATAATTACTGCTCCTTACTATCAATTGAACTTGTAAACTTTAAACTATGAATTTAAATGTTTGGACAAACAGAAAAACTATCTTAAGGAGCCGTATTACATTAGATCCAAATGATTAGAGGTTTTAAGAATTCGCTTTTCCAGTTGCAAAATATTGCAGCACTGAATGTATACAAGAATAATTGGTGAGCGGTGAACTGTGGTGAAAAGAATAAAAACAAGTCAAGGAACCTTCTTATGCATAAACAAATCTTCATAGATTACAGGAATTGTATAATGATGCAGCATGATTTTTTTGAGTCAATAAAAATTGCAATCCAGTAATTCTCCATAATACTGCAAACATTATTTATTATAAATAAAGTATCCAATTATTGTAAGTCGTATAAAATAAAAAGTTTTAACAAAAACAAACAATCATCACTTTTAGTTAGCAAATATCGCCTATTATACATTTTGCATTAAAACATAAATTCAAAATCGGTCATGGCATGGAGATGCATAAGAACTGCAAGAGACCCTTTAAATAATTAAGTTTCCTTTGTAATTAAATTAAGTACAGCTCTAGGAACTTTCATGGTTTGGTCATCGATAAGTACTATATCAAAAGCATCCAAGTATTTGTCGAGATTTTCTTCAGGCTAAAATAAATGAAAGAGAAATCAATAAGTACTGTTGGCTAGCTACTCCCAATGATTGAGAAGATACTTACATGGTCAAATAGGAATCCTATTTTTAAGACATGAGAAGAACTTGGTACACCATTAGCCATTCCAGCATCTCCAATTGAGTCTCCCATTAAAATAACATTATCTCGATCATGAACTAAGTCATAGTAGTCAGTCCCTTCAAGAGCAGTTTCATTTTTATTGAATGAGTGAATCATACGATCCTGAAATCCGTTCACAAGACCATTTTTGTACTCGAGAAAGTTGGATACAACTTTAACATTCGCAAACAATACGTGAGCCTGTCGTAAGAGTGATACAACAGTATCGCCTAAGCCAGCAGAAAACACCAGGACCGGTACTTCCAGTTTATTAAGAGTTTTAAAAAGATCAAGAGTTCCATCCCTTAGTCCATGTCTATAGTGGTAAGCGACTTCATCAATCTCTTCATTATTAAATGGGAATCCCCTAAAATTGTACAAAAATAAACAAAAAATAACTTCGACACAAATGATAGTAAACAACTGAAATTGCTCACACTAAAATCTCTCCAGATTTTGTCCACCACTCAATCATACACTTAACCTTCTCCTCCAAAGGCACCTTAGGATCGATTTCGATTGGTCTGTACTTAGCGTTCAATTTAGCTGATTCTTCAATGTATTTTTGTGGAAGAGATTTACAAGCATTGAACATACCGAAACTGGATAAGACTGGTGTCCCATCGTCAAGTCTTTGTTTTGTTATGGTATAATCGAAATCCGAGACGACTTGCAACTTGTGTACACCGCCTCGAATTAATTCATTTATGATTCTTTCAACATTTTTTTTATCTTTGATTTTACAGTGGGGCTGGCAAAACATTGGGAATTCTTCCACCTGAAAAGCGTTCATGCTCTCCGACATGTTGACGAATTTTAAGAAATTCTGTAAAAACTTTTTTCGAATCAGTTTTCTTTTCAAATACCTTGCCCCACTCGTATCGTGCAATGTTTGTCGAGCCAATTCAAAGCAAACAAGTAAAATGACGCTAGTACTGAAAATGAAACGCGATCACTCTTGTATGAACATTTAGAAGTAAAACCCTGAGATCATTATATCAAAATATCAATTGCGTAACAAAATTATTATATTTATAAAATTGTGGGCTGTTCTGCATACTGATTTATTGTGCCTTCTGTTTGTGCATACTCTCATGCACTTTTACTTTCACATTCATTTTACTTTTGAAACATTAAATACTATTCAAGCATTAATTCTTTAGAATAAAAACAAAAACACTTTCATTGATAAATCCAAGGAAACCAAATATAAATTTGGTTAAATTTGCGCAAAAAATACTTAGAAAATCTGAGGTTAAAATATTTGGATGTCAGATCTGGCAGGAAGAACAACTGAAAATGTAGCAGTTTTTGACAGTTATTGAGACAAACTGCAGTTCGATTGCTGATAGGTAATTTTTGAATTATCTTTATCTGAACGCGCCCGAATTGTGAAAGCGAGCGAACCAAGAGCGAAACTAATCGGAATTGGTTTTTTTTCTTATTTCAAAATTTTTTAGTTATCAGACTGTTTTCAAGTATTTTCTTCATATTTATTGTTTAAGTATATTTGTATACAGATAAATTTGCATAAATAACTACAGTAAAACCTCGTTTATCAATCAACCGAGTCTTTTCTCGTTCTGAATGAATCGGTATGAATCGACAGAACGATATCATAATTTAATTCTGTGCTCATAGAAAAGAAACGAAACAGAACCATTTCAAGTGTTTGACATTTCTTCCATTTGATAAAAGCAAGTATTAATTCGTAAAAATTGTTGTTTATGAAAAATAAAGCTATTTTCCAACAAAGGCAACTTAAACTCAACTAATACCACTTCATCCAAATTGTAAACAACACATTCACGAATGCAAATTAAAATCGTTCTGCTTGAATCCGGGAAAAACTCAGAAACGATTCGGAGTCCGAAAAAAGCGATGACAGATTGAAACTAAATCGTAACTCAAAGATTAATCTACGTTCGTTAGAGAACCCTTCTATATACTTTACTACCAAAATGATTAAAATTTTCGATATTTTTATTTCTTCCGTGTTTTTCACGTTTCCAAGCTTTCCCTTATCTGAAGTATCTTTTCCCCACATTACGTTACCGCGGATCAATGAGGTTTTATCAAAATTAATAAAAACCGTTATTCCATTTTACTCAGTGCAGTTCTTGTTCTGGTTTAAATTAAACTGACTATGTTGTATATTCGGGGTCTAAAATACCACACTTTAACCTCCTATGTTGTTATATATTCGGGGGAATTGAATTAAGGACACTTAACTTTATTTTATTTTTTCACTTTATTATTTGCAACTTAAAATTACAGAACACTTGTTTTTTGTATTCCAACACACTTTTATTCCTGTGACAACCGAAAGTTTTTCACGACCACGATCACTTCTTTTGCAAAATTACAAGTTTTTCTATGCGACAGCCCAGATCAGGAGAACTCAGATCTCACCACTTAAAAAGGAGACGCGTGACGATCTTGATTGCGTTCAAAAATCAACTCAATTCTTGATCACCTTCATCGTGATCAAGAGCAATTGCTCAGGATAGAAAATGCTAAGTTGCATTTTCTTATCCTGAGAAAATTTTACTTTTTAATTCTGGACTTGTTCAAACATGTCCAGAATTATTCGCGTTGAACGATGGCTGCAAAAATGTAATCTTACACTTTTTAAAACATCAGCCACCGTTTGAAATCGCGACGCGCATATACATACAATGCATTTATGCTGCGCGCGTTTCTTATCGCGAAAGCTTTTTTCGTAATATGTATGTACGTATGTACATACATATTGTATTTTTCGCGACAAATCGTACTGAAGGTACGATTTGCTTTTTGATATCTTTTTTTTTTAATTAAATTGTTGAAATGACAAATTTTGCTGAAGGCAAAATTTTGTCGTGGAAATTTTAAAGTAAAACGACTTGGGGTGTAAAATGAAACTTTTGTTTTTCCCAAGTCGTTTTATGGGAATAAAATGAATGGTATGTGAGGAAAATTGCTGATGCAATTTTCTTCACCCATTTAAGAGATAAGCTAACCATGTTTTAAGCATGATTAGCTTATGTGAAAAATGAATTGAATATTATTTATTTGTTTTGCCCTTTTTCAGGTTTATATGAAAATATTAATTATTTTAGGTATATAACAATCCTTCCCCCTGAGAAAAAGAGAATTATTCTTTGAAGAGGAATAATTCTCAGGGGAAGTTGTTGTTGGTGCGTTTTTTGGTGGCTGGGTTTTTGTCGGTTTTCGGTTGAGTTTTTTACAGGAATATGCCTATATATATAATATGTGTTTCTTATGGGAATATATATAATTTCTGCTATATCTAATGTCTTTAAAAAACATTCTTTTCTTATTTCTTCTACTAATTTAAGTCGCTATTTCCCATATATGATCTTAGTACATACATTTCTAGCCTATTTCTATTTAGTATAATCAGAGGTATTACTAGTCATTATGTATTATGTATTACTTAATGTTGCTAAATATTATTTACTTATTATTTTTATTATTATTATTCTATTTATTATCTTATTTTTTAGCTTATTTAATTCATTATTTCTACTTTGCTATGTACTACTTACGTTTATAAATTTTGGGTTCGTAGGTACTACTAAATAAAGTTTATGCTTATGTAATATTTATTTTACCTGGTCGCTTTATTTCTTATTTGCTATAAATTATTTCAAATTATCTTCTAATACCAGTGTAGTGGGAGGACCGTGGTTCCGCCAGTAATAAAAGGATGAGACGGGTCCAACCAACGAGTATAGATCTTTTTGATTATACTACTTGTATAGATCTCGCTCTGTGGAGACTTTGAGTACGTTTTAATTTTTCTTGGGGTGTTGCGTAAACCGGTTCCATGGGAACGTTTTCAGTTGTAGGCTGTTGTCTGCGTTTAGCAATCCATGCCATGAATTCCGGGACGATATATTTTGCTAATGCCACCACTGATATAAGTAGCAACAAGAGTCCTGTCATTGATAGGGATGTAATAGAGAGTATATGAGGAATCTTGGCCTTTGGTCCAAAGTGAATGCTGTTCACTTTGGTACGGATTTCGTCTAGAGATTTTGTATCTAGGTGGATACGTTGGTTTGTATCATCTCCGAGGAGTAACGTTGGTTGTTTATCAAGGTTTTTAGGAGCGGATATCTTGGACATATATTCTGCCAATTCCTCTTGCGTTTCGTTTGTGCCTGGGAAGTAGGTTGGTTGGAAAACTTTTAGCGGATGTAGATTTTCTGCTTCGTAATACAGAGTGTGAGACCCTATTTGCAAGGAACATGGTTCGTTGACTGTCATGATTCCTTGTCCTGCGAGACGATGAGTGAGTAACTGTTGAGTACAAGTTATATGTACTATAGTGGTTTCGGTTAAGGAGTACAGCCACGAATTCGGTCTATTAAGTTTTATTATTGTGTCTCTTGGGGGAATTTGGGCTCTGATGCTACATTGTGGGTGTTCGCCCAGTGGATTGAATAGAAGTTTGATAACACATTCATCTGTTTTTGTAGCTTTGGTGAGTGGTGTATTTAGCTTACCAATCCACGTATCTTCCTTGATTCCCTTTGAAATTTTTTTGAAAGATCTCAGGTTTTCTGGCTTCAACAGCAGAAATTCCTGGGTCTGTATTTGACTTGCCACATGTGAAAATTCGATATCAGGTATTATTGAGTGGTCTGAATCCAGCCGTATGGGAAAACATCTAATCTGTTGGATTTTCATCTTGGGAATATTAAATATGGGAAGTTTGACTCGGATAACTAATTTGTCCTGCAGCAAATGTGTCTTAACATCTGCTGTTTGATACAGAACTGACAAACAGTCCTGTAGATTGGGACAAGTGGAGTGAGATTTGTGATAAATCTCTAGCAAATGATTTGGGGAAATTAAAAGTGGATGAATTTGATTATTTCTACTGGACACTATTATGTCCAGTAGAGCTTGTTGTCTAAATTCCAACTCTATCATTTGTAGTGTCAGACTAGAGACAATTTCTTGTCTTATTTGGTGGGCTGTCAACTCGTCTGTTGTATTCCTCAGATTGTTAATCTGGTTGGTTATCTGACGCTGTCGTTCAGACAGGGAAGATAGGGGTTTCTGAATTTGTTCAAATGTGGTTTTTATTACGCTGATCTGTTGTTTTTCCAGATCAGCTAAGGTTTGAGTATTTACCTCTAATTCGCTTAGTCGGCTGTACACCTCTTGTTCGTTTCCACTATCCATGGTACCGAAAAGATAATGCATCGCATTTCCAATTCCATCGAAGATGGATCGGGGCTTGCGCGATTTGGGCACAGCTTCCCTAATAACACTGGTACGCCTATTGATATTTTCCATTAGGGCGTGTATATGTTTTGTCTGTAGCGTACAAAGGTCCTGTATAGAAGACCCATTTCCACACAATTGGTGTATGTAGTGTTCCGCTCGTTCTGCTAGTCGCGTCTGATTTTCCAACTCGGCCAGATCTAACTCAGTGATGATGCTCCAAGTGTCGTGGTAAACTGATAGGCATCCAAGATCCTCAAATAGTACTCCCGTATTATTTAGGGGCGTTATAGAGTAAGGTTCCTCCGCGAGGGCTCCTATTATGAGCAGGAATAGTCCGTGGAAAATGATGGACTGCATTGTTATCTAGGAGAGGATAGGATAGGGTATTAAAATGGGTTTTTATTTGACTTTATAGCTTACATGCTATTATATATGTATCTTTGAATTACTTAAATTATATTGACACCATGTTATTCGTAGAAAGGTTTTAAACGGTTGTTATGTACCGTGACCTCTCGTTTACGAATTTTTATTGTGGTGTTTACAGTACTAGGGATACCGGTTACCGTGTAGGGTCCTACCCAAATCTGGGAGAGCTTATGTTTACGACTCTCGCTCTTGAGTAGAACCTTGTCTCCTCTGTGAAATGTCAGGGGACGTACAGCTTTGTCATAGTAATTTTTCGAGCGTTGTTTACTCATCAGAAGGTTTTTCCGTGCCACGGCGTAAGACTTTTGAAGCTTATACCTGAGAATATGGTAGTAGCTCTCGTGGTTATACACGGGTTCGGGGTCTCGCCTTAAGTTGGACGGAACGTCCGCTGTAAAGCCGTAGAGGCAGTCCATGGGAGTTAATTTTGTCCCTTCGTGTACACTGTTGTTGTACACGAAAGCAGCGGTTCGCAGATAACTATCCCATGACCTGGGATTTTCGTCCACTATAGTTCGTAGATATTCAATCAACGGTCTATGTGCACGTTCGAGTGCTCCATTTGATTGGGGATGATAAGCTGAGGTTTGCAGCTTATTTATCCTGAGTAGTTTGCATACCTTTTTGAATAGGTCACTCAGGAAATTACTTCCCTGATCGGTGACTATTCTTTTGGGAATGCGGTAGCGCGTGACGATTTCGTCGAAGAAAACTTGCGCTACCGTTATAGCTTCTCCATTTGGTATGGCATACCAATCTACGAACTTCGTGAGGTTATCCTGAAACGTTAATATATATTTGTTTCCAGATTCAGTTTCCTCTGGTGGGCCGACTATATCTAGATAGATTTTGTCGAATGGTTGTTCAGCTATGTCTGTAATCACCCTTGGCATTTTATACTGTGGTGAAGCCTTCATGGTTTGACATTTGGCACACCGCTTAATGTGCTTTTTGATGTCACTAAGCATGTGCCTCCACCAGTACTTTCTTCGAATCCGTTTGTAGGTTTTTATCACTCCCTGATGGCCGCCAAAGAGAGAATCATGATAATCTTTTAAGATTAATTGAATCTCCTCTGGGCTTGTGATTACTTCAGGTGGACGAGCTTCGTCTATAATTGGTGGATTGGTACTAGGTGGACTGTCATGGTCTGCGGTCTCTTCTGGATGATGAGTTTGTTCTTCTTGTTCTATTAGTTTGGCCTGGCTGTCTGGATTTGTTCCACTTTCCTGAATGTTTCGTGTCTGGGCTCTTGTTACTGCATTGCATTGCAGACACTCCTTAAGGTCCGATGAGTGTTTTTCCTCCTCTATGTCCGAGTCCATTTGGTGGTGGACTATAGCTTCTACCGTGAAGGTTGTAGTTTCCTTGTCTTTGTTATTTTCCCGTGGAATGCGGCTTAAAGCGTCGGCATTCGTGTTGTACTTTCCGGGCTTATATTCAATTTTATAATTGAACTCGGAAAGTTTATGGTGAAATCTCACCAGACGGGATGTGGGGTCCTTAACATTGAAGACTCCCTTGAGTGGTTTGTGATCTGTATAGACCGTGAACTCTCGGCCTTGCAGATAACACCTGAAATTTTTAGTCGCCCAAACTATAGCCAGTAACTCTTTCTCAATCGTGGAATAGTTACGTTCGGCTTTGTTCAGGGTACGGCTGGCGTAGGCAATTGGCTGGTCACTTCCTACCTCTCCTTGAGAGAGAACTGCTCCAAGAGCCTCGCTGCTGGCGTCGGTGGTAAGGTTAAAGGGTTTCGAAAAATCGGGATATATTAAGAGTGGAGGGGAAATTAAAGCGTTCTTAATGCTATGAAATGCCTCTTGGCATTTCTCAGTCCACTTAAACTTTACATCCTTTCGGAGTAAGTTTGTTAGTGGACGTACTGTTTTCGAAAAATCGGGTATGAATTTTCTGTAGTAATTGGCAAGGCCCAAAAATGATTATACTTGCCTTACTGTCTTAGGGATGGGGAAAGTTTGGACGCATGCCGTTTTGCTAGGGTCAGGTAGTGCTCCTTGGTTAGAACATTTGTGTCCTAAATACACTACCTCCCGCCTGAGAAATTGACATTTCTCAGGTTGAAGTTTCAGGTTATTTTCTCTTAACCTGTCAAAGACTTTTCGAAGCTTTTCGTTGTGGTCTGCCAGACTTTTTCCATAGATGACGATGTCATCTAAGTAGACGAAACATTCTAGGCCTTGTAGGCCAGTTAATATGAAATTCATTAAACGCTGAAATGTGGCCGGGGCTCCTTTGAGTCCGAACGGCATACGTTTGAATTCATAATGCCCGTAGTTGGTACTAAAAGCCGTTTTTGCTCGATCTTTCGGATCGACGAGTACCTGATGATAGCCATTGGCTAGGTCTAGGGTGGTGAAGTATCTTGAATGGCCCAGTTGATCGAGGATATCCTCAATCCGAGGTAGAGGGAGGGCGTCGCCAATCGTTTTTTCATTCAACTTGCGGAAATCAACGACGACGCGCCACCTTTTCTCACCGTCTGGTCCCGCTTTTTTGGGGACGACTAGCAGTGGTGAGTTCCATGGGCTTTTGCTGGGCTGGACAATGTCGTTGTCAAGCATTTCTCTGAGTTGCTCATTTATTACATTTCGCTGTGTCTCTGGTAACCGGTACATCTTTTGGTTAATAGGTGCTTGGTCTTGCACCAGAGGGATGTCATGGGTGATGGCATTGGTATGTGTAAGCCTGTCACCTTTTAAAAAGAATATGTCATCATATTCGTAACAGAGATTTATTATTGAGGCTTTTTCCTCAGAATTTAAAGTTTCATCCAGACTGAGTTCTTGCTCTAATCTGGTGAGGCGGGGATGAATACTGGTGTCTTCTTGCTCGACATCGTTTGGGAACAAGTATTTTATGTGTTGTAGGGTGGCCGTCTGTTCAGCGCTTCTTGCCCTATTTTTATTATTCTTAAATCTAGTCTTCTTTAATGATTTTATATTACTGATTTTACCTCTTAACCTACTTGTTTTATATATGAGAGGCGCTGGGCCAGGTGGATCTGCGGGAGTTGCTAACGGCGGACCTTTTGTATGCTGGCCAGCGCCTGACGTTGGGGTTTTCAGGAGGGACCCGCAAGCGTCTTGGAGCAGTTTCTTATGACTGCTTAATTGACTGGGGCTCTTATGCCCTATTTTCTTAATCTTAGATCTAATTATATTTTGATGCTCACCATCGCCGTCATTTCGACTCATGGGATTCAAAGGATGGGCTGTTGCAATATTTTTGTCTGGCTCTCGTTTGATGGGGACGACAGTGTAGTCTTTAATGGGAACCAGATTTAGGTTCACGCTGTTTAGAACTACTTGTGTACTGCGTGTGTTGAGGATTCCTATAGGGACTGCTTTTAACCCAGCTGAGAGTAAGCTGTTTGCTAAGAAGACTCCGTCGTCTATTTCTTTCGACAGACTGAGCATTTCTTCCTGCAACTGCAACGGAACTTTGACTACGATCTGAGACCTTGCTGGTACGCACACAGGTTCATTTAAATTCACCTGATACTGTCCAGTCTTACGGGCCGGATCTTCGGTAATCAAGTCACCCTTATCGCGTTCTTGTAAGTCACAGCCGACTTCTTCTGACTGAGAAGCTTTGAGAACACTTCGGGTAGAAGGTGTATCCCCGTCGGGTTTAATATCTTCTACCAGTGTCTCTTTGTTGACTGTGTTTTGTGAACACGGGTTGTCCGATGCGGTTTCTAATGGAACAGCAAACTCTTCTGGATTGGTTTCCGTGCGAGGAAATCGCAGAACCTTGTTGGGTCCCTCAACATTACAATTTTTGGCTAAGAAATCATTTCCTAGTAAGCCGTCGTCAGAAATACCTGGGATATTTTTTACCACCTGAAAGTTGCAAGGTAAGTTACTTTTTAGCATGAAGTTTCCTTGGCAACTTCCTAAGGTTTTTCCGGTGCCAAAGGGGCTTTGAAGCGTTAGTTTTTTATTGGGATTTATTAGCTCGCGAGATTTGAGAGCTTTTTTCTTAATTATACTGATCTCAGCGCCGGTGTCCACTATTAGCTGGGCCTGACCATTTAGACTTATGTCTAGAGGGAGTCTGGCGGTGGGCACACTGAAGTCGGGCGGCTGAGAAGACCCTTTTTTATTGCTGGTAGGGTTTATAGTCGAGCCGGGGAGTTTTGGGTCGACTCTTTGTCGTTTCCCTGTTTTTTATCCTCCCATTTTTGCTTTTGTCGACATTCGTCGATCTTGTGTCCGCGGCGCCCACAAAAATCACATTTTTGTCTTATATTAAAGACTCTGGGGCCTTTTGTATTGCTTGGGTCTGACTGTGGGGGATTGCTAGGCGATCCTCTTGTGAAACGATTTGCAGACTGTGTTTGGTTGTTTCGGCGGCAGTCGCGAATGTCATGCCCGTAACTTCTACAGTTAGAGCAGAAGGGGGTGTTTTTGCGTTTTAAACACTCCGTGTAGGTGTGTCCCCGCTTCTGGCAGAAATTACAGGTGATGTTTTGTACCAGATTCTGTGTATCCGGTTGTCTAGATTCCCTTCGTGGAAACGGCGGGCGTAGTGGTTGAGCATGAACGTATGGGGGATTAAACTGTCTGGGCTCTTGTGCTCGTGGTGATGCATACATGGGTGGCTGTGGTGCTTGATTGTAAGGTGTTCGGCTAAGAGCTCGAACTCGAAGACTTGGGTCTATTGGTGCCATTGGATATGGCTGCTGCGTTAGCGGCGTTTGGACGAACACTGTGCCTGCTTGTAACTTTTCCATATCTAAAGCCTTTTGTATCAGCTGCTCTAGATCATTTTCTACCAGAGTGAGGAGGTACTGGCATAGGTGGGGATTGTTCACTCCACTTTTGAGGGCATTCTTGGCGAAGTCCGCCAACTGTGTCTTCACAGCTGGGACTACCGTTGCTCCGTACTTCAGTACCGCTGCCTCGTTGCAAAGCATCAGCAACTGCTTCACTCTTGTTGTGAAGGCAGTGAGAGTTTCCAACGGGTTTTGCCTCATTGTGATCAATTTGTTGACCAACTCTTGGTACGATTCTCGTGGTAAATAGGTTCTGTTCAGACGTTCCTCCACCTCACTAAAAGTAGTTGGAACGTCCGAAGCAAACAGCTGATAAGCATCGCCACGAAGTCTTGTGGGCAAGATATGTAGGAAGGCTGGTTTTTCTTCCTCACTTAAACAGTGTAAGGCCTGTTTGCAACAGCCAATAAATGTTTGTAGCTCACGACCTAGCTGTGGGGTATTTTCACCCGAAAACAGAGGAACTAGTTGTGCCGTGAGCTTGGCCACCTTTGCATAATCTACCATTGTGATTATCTTTTTATTTAAACTTTTGTAGGGTAGTCTACTGGTGCTTTGACGAGTTTCAGGGCTGGTTTCTGGACTAGAATCCGTGAAGGATACTTCTAGCCAGCCACTAAGGAGATTTTCTGCGGTTGTTTGGTCACCACTAATATCACTGACACTAGTATCACTATCAGCACTTACAACTACACTGGCTGTGGTCTTATCTATACCTAAAGAACGCGAAAGCCCGGCGAATTCGATAAGCTCCTGTTTGAATCGCTCTGTTTCTTTTTTGAATTTTTCGATTTGCGTCAGCCTCTGCTCTCTGCCTTGACTTAATCTGTGGTCAAGTGCGTCGCAGTGCGTGACAGTGAGCTTATCGGATTCACGTGCCTTCTCTAATAACTTATCTAAAAATTTATCTAGACTTACTTTAGATACAACTGTGGGCCCTGTTAAAACGGTGCCGCTTCGAAGGCGAACTCCTGTTGCTTCTTGCTGTGCTGGGTCGTCTTCTTGGGCGTTTTCTGTACCTTCCCGGAGGTGTTGGAGATTTTCACCTGGGGATTTCTCCGCGTCGGATGAAGGTATGTAGTCTAATCTCGTGCCTGTCTCAGGTGCCGGTGTCGAGCTTTCTCCTGACATATGCGTCCCGCGTTGTCCAAAAGGGGGGCTTCCAGCCTTCTTAGAGTACTCCCTTCTGGAATGCTTTTTGCTGCTAGGGGGGCTCCTGCCGTCTTAATTCCCTTGGCTGAGATTGAAAGGGGGGCTTTTGCCGACTTCGAGATCCCTTTCAATCCTGGAACGAAGTTACAATTTTCCGGTGCTTCTTTTTGCTGCTGGGGGGGCCCTAGGCCTACTTACTTCCCTTGGATATGGTTGAAAAGGGGGGCTTAAAGCCTTCTTCGAAATCCCCTTCAACCCAGGAACGGTGATATCTTCCTTCTGGAGTTGGTTTTAAATGTGTGTCCGTTGTCCTGACTTCTTTTCGGCTGGGAATGAGCTTCTATTAGTGAGTCCAGGTCCCCTGATGATTTCGTTTCTTTTTCCACTCACTGGGGTGAACGCTTGCTCGCCTGGAGCAGAGGCGCCTATAGATGAGATCTACCCCGAGCGTTGGGGGTGACGTGGCCTTATAGTGTGGCTAGTGTCACAGGTTCCCCGTAGATTCGTGTAGGACCAAGGCTTTTCAAGCGTTTACGATCGTTTAACTTGATCAAGCTTCCTTGATCCTACCGGCTGCGCCAATTTTGTTGTATATTCGGGGTCTAAAATACCACACTTTAACCTCCTATGTTGTTATATATTCGGGGGAATTGAATTAAGGACACTTAACTTTATTTTATTTTTTCACTTTATTATTTGCAACTTAAAATTACAGAACACTTGTTTTTTGTATTCCAACACACTTTTATTCCTGTGACAACCGAAAGTTTTTCACGACCACGATCACTTCTTTTGCAAAATTACAAGTTTTTCTATGCGACAGCCCAGATCAGGAGAACTCAGATCTCACCACTTAAAAAGGAGACGCGTGACGATCTTGATTGCGTTCAAAAATCAACTCAATTCTTGATCACCTTCATCGTGATCAAGAGCAATTGCTCAGGATAGAAAATGCTAAGTTGCATTTTCTTATCCTGAGAAAATTTTACTTTTTAATTCTGGACTTGTTCAAACATGTCCAGAATTATTCGCGTTGAACGATGGCTGCAAAAATGTAATCTTACACTTTTTAAAACATCAGCCACCGTTTGAAATCGCGACGCGCATATACATACAATGCATTTATGCTGCGCGCGTTTCTTATCGCGAAAGCTTTTTTCGTAATATGTATGTACGTATGTACATACATATTGTATTTTTCGCGACAAATCGTACTGTAGTATCTTTTATAATTTTTAAAGAAAAACCTGGGAGCAGTCGTGTGACTTTGACTCCACTGGAGCGGCTATTAACAGCTCAGACTCCGAGATAAAATGGGGGTATGAATAGTAGGAGCAGCTGTACCGCTTAGTACTCCTATGTGGAATAATACACGACGGTTTGTAACTTTCTCGATAAATCAAGAGAACTCAATGAATTCAATTTATTGATCGTTCTTAGCCTATATATACATAATTAGTAACCTATGGTACCCTATTCTTACTATTCTAAATGCTGACGCTGGGCGAGTAAGCAATGTGCATAAAATTATGATGACATGCATTTACGCGTGAAACCCCTTGACGATGAATCGTTTGGGTCAGTGGTGCAATCGCTTGCTTGTTGCAAATAAATGTATGTCATTATTATCATCAATTATTTTCGATTATGAATGGTGTTGTAATAAATTTGTGCTGATTAATTTTAGCGTTTTACATTTGTTGTGAAATTTGTGTTTACAGCTTTTTAGTGTTGTTTGTATTTATGGTATTAAATGTATATCACACCTTTCCCCCTTAGGGAAAAAAAAATTTGTGTTTACATAAATTTTTTTTTTTTTTTTTTTTTTTTTTTTTTTTTTTTTTTTTTTTTTTTTTTTTTTTTTTTTTTTTTATAGTTTGTTTACGTTAAACCTTAATTGTTTGCTCGCCGCAATGAAGCATTTTATCGCTTATGTATACTAATAGTTCATATGGTATGTTTTTGTATGTAGCTGATTATAATGAGTCTTAATTCCTAGTCGTATTTACATATACCTACTTATATATAGTTTATTATTATAGCTCTTAATTGCTCAATGGCATTAGTAATTGGGATCTTTATTGTTTACGTTTACTTATCTAGTTGATTACAATAATTCTTATTTGTCTACACCGGTGTGTAATCTAATTTAACATGCTAGAGATAGTTAGAATAATAGTACATAATTTTTAATTTTCTATCTTTCTTAGCCTATTCTTATGTATTTTGATTTTGTTCTTATTTATATCTTCGATAATGCAATTTACGTTGTCTATTGATTTAATTATATAAGGTCCGTTGTATAGAGGATCTAGTTTTCGTCTATTTTGTACTGTCATTAGTACTTTGTCGCCTACTTTGATTGATATTGGTTTGCAATTAGCATCCTTGACTTGCTTTCTTCGCACTTTAGATGCCTGGAGGTATTGTTTTGCCTTACCTATGGCTTGTTGAAGTCTGTATTTCATCTCTTTACTATACAGGTCATAATTATACACGGGATCTGGTCTATCAATTGTGAGTTCTGAAGGTAGGTCTATATTTTTGGCAAATATGAGTTCGAATGGTGTGTAGCCATGTACGGTGTTTGGTGTGGTGTTGTAGCAGAATGCGTAATATGGAATCCATGTATCCCAATCGTCTCTATTGTCATTAACAAAACATCTGAGATATTCATTTAGGCACTTGTGGTTTCTTTCTAGTGCTCCGATCGTTTCGGGATGTGCGGCGGTCGCGAACAGTTGTTTTATTTTCAGTATATTACATACTTCCGCAAAGACCTGGTTTTTGTATTCCGTTCCTAGATCAGTTTTAATTTTGCTCATAGGTCCGTATGTTAGTATGAACCCATTCACTATGGCTCTTGCTATGGAATTTGCTTCCTTGTCCTTTGTGGGTATTATTACTATATACTTGCTTAGATCGCATTGCATTGTTACTGCGTATCTGTTATCGTTGGTGGTTTTTGTAAATGGGCCGACTGTGTCAATGGATACAATGTCGAAAACTTTTGTTGGTGTTGTAGTTATTTCCATATGCTCTTTATTATGCTTTTGGTGCTTATTTTTCGCACAAAGCTCGCATCTGTTTATATATTTCGCTATTGTTTTCCTCATTTTCTTCCATTTGTACATTTCCTTCAGCTTTTTATACAGTCTTGATTGACCCAGATGTCCTCCTGTAGGTGTGGAGTGATAGTTATGTAGGATTTCGTTTATTTTCGTTGTTTCTGATATGTACCGTTGCGGTTTGAAAATTTTAACGTTTATATTTTTTAATACTTTGTTTCCTAGGATTTTAAATGCGGTTAAATTAATTATTTTAAATATCTCGCTTTCTGCAGAAAGTTTCAGAGTCTTGGTCTGAAATTGTTTATATATATCATTATCCAATACTTCGAGTACCTGCTCTAGTGCGGGCTCTACTGGTTGGTTGTTTTTTATATTTATATACCGCTTATATTTTATTTCATACTTGTGCACTATATTTATTTCTATTTGTGTTTCTTTATTACTGCAGTTCTCAATTTTTACTTTTAGTTCAGGTAATTTGGCTATCTTTGTTGGAGATGGTATCTCCCAAACGCGCAGTTGATCAGGCTGCGGGACTATAGGAGTATTTTTCATTTCATCGGACATTATGTTTTGTTCTTTTTGTTTTTTCATTGCTCGGGTTTGGACGCGTCGGACATTTATTTCCTTCAAATCATTAATGTCAAGTTGTATTCTTGATAACGCGTCGGGTCCGTTATTTCCTTTTCCTTTAATGTATTTGACTTCGAAATCGAATTCCTCTAAATCTAACCTCATTCGTGTTAGTTTAGATGATGGGTTTTTCATGCCAAAAAGATATGTTAAGGGTCGATGGTCTGTTCTTATTGTGAATTTTCTGCCATAAACATAAGGCTTAAAATGTATAATTGCCCAATGTATTGCTGCGAGTTCCTTTTCAATTACTGACTTATTTTTTTCTCCGGCAGTAAATGTTTTACTAGCGTATGCGATTGGGTGTTCTGTTCCGTCGACACTTTGTGATAAGATTGCTCCACATGCAGCATTCGAGGCGTCTGTGGAAATGGTGAATTGGGTTTTGAAATCAGGGTGCTGCAGTATTATTGGGGATATCAAACTTGATTTGAGAGCATCGAAAGATTTTTGTTGGATTTCTGCCCATTCGAATTTTGTGTTTTTCCGGAGTAGTTTGTTTAACGGTAGTGCTATTTCTGCAAAGTTGGGGATGAAACGGCGGTAATAATTACAGAATGCTACGAATCGTCTGACTTCGTCGGCGTTTTTTGGGATAGGATAATTTTTAACTACCTCGTATTTTGAACTGTCTGGGCTTATGCCTTGTGCTGATATTCGATGTCCAAGATAGGTGACTTCGGTTTGGAAAAATTTGCATTTTTCAGGATTTAATTTGAGATTACGCTCTCGTAATCTGTTAAATACTGTTTGTAAGTTTTTTATATGGTGTGACTGTGAACATCCGACGACTATGATGTCGTCAATGTACAGAAAGGCTATTTCCGGTGGTAGACCCGTCATGGCGATGGTCATCATCCTTTGGAAACTATTTGGACTTATATTAAGTCCGAAAGGAAGTCGTGTGTACTGGTAGTGACCTTGGTTAGTTGAAAAAGCTGTGAACTTTCTAGAAGATTCCTCTAATGGTATTTGGTGGAATCCGGACATAAGGTCAAGTGTAGAGAAGTATTTGGCTCGGCCCATTTGGTCGAGTATCTCTTCTATACGCGGTAAGGGAAATTTATCTGCCAGAACTTTTTTATTAAGATTCCTAAAATCAACTACTAAACGCCATTTTTTATTTTGGTTGTTGGATTTTTTGGGTACTAGTAGTATTGGAGAATTAAAGTGAGAAACAGAGTTCTCTATTATTCCGTCTACTAGCATTTTGTCTACCTGCCTATTAATCTCGGTTTTGTGTGCTTCTGGTATTCGGTAGTTTTTTGTGTATACTGCTCTATTATCAGTTAGTTCTATATTTTGTTTGTAGAAGTTATTGGTTGTTAGAGGTTCACTTTCTAACGCAAATATGTCTTCATATTCTCGGCATAATTCTTCGAATTGAAGTTTGGCGTAGTTTGGAATGCTGTTTAAGTTTAATTTGGAGATAACTTGTTCTGTTCTTTTTGATTTTATTGTGTCTGTATTAATGACGTTAAAGTCTGAGAGGTGTTGTGTTATTATGTCGGAATGTTGTAGTGTGGTGGTTTTGTTTGTAGTGTTTAGTATCCTGACTAGTGGGTAATTTTGTGAAGTTACTGATCCTGCAATGAATATGCCTGGGTGGATTTCTTGTCCAATGATTACCATATCATTGGCACCTTCTTGTTTTTTAACCTTGAACTTTCTTATTATTTCACATCGGGGTGGTATGATAATAGAATTTTCGGATGGACCATTCAGTATTGGGATCTCTGCCGAACTTTCAGGTGTGTTTAATGTAAGGGTCCACGTATCATAATCGATAGTGGTCTTGAATTTTGTTAGGAAATCTAGTCCTAAAATTGCATCAGCCCCGAGGGAGAAATCATCTTCTACTATCTGGAATAAATGTTCGACCGCAAACTGGTCGTTAAAATGTAATTTTGTGTATGTTGCCCCAATCGACTGCCTCTTAGTATCCGTAACCCCTTGGATAATACAAGTGTTTTTAGGATAGTAAAGTTGGTCTTTATTAATTTTTCCCCTCTTGAATATGGATATTTCTGCCCCTGTGTCTACAATCAGAGTACATACTGACCCGCACATGTCGACATACGCTTTAATAAAGTTTGTTAAGGATAGGTTTAGGCAATGTATTCTTGGCTTGAATTCGTCGCAGCCCCCAACCGTGTTGTTTCTTCCTCTGGTTGGGGGGCTTGATATTCCCCCGATTCGAAGTAGTTTACATTTCTTCTTTGATTATAGGTATTATTATTATTTGCTCGCAGATTATTCTGGTAGCGACTACTGTTATTTGGTGCAGCATCACCGAAATATCTTTTATCGCGGTGGTTATATTGATTTCGTGGGTGGTTTTGTCTATTATTGGCTGCCATATTTCTATTGTACTGTTGTTTGGGCCAGCGCTCCCTGTTCCTGTTAAAATTATTTTGATTGTTGAACCCTTGCGTATTATTATAATGAAACTTTCTTGATGGGTTGGTATTATAATGCAGGACACTGCTTGGCTGCGGCTTATCTACTGCTATTGCCTTCGCTGCTAATTCTGAAAGTGTTCCTAGGTTACTAGCTTTTAGTATAATCGCTGTTTCTGTATTGGCAACATTGTTCATAAATGACTGTATTGAAAATTTTTCGGCCAATTTTTCAGCTGCTTCTCCAGCTGCTACTTTCTCTGTTATAAAGGCTCTAGTCAGCTGGCCTGATAGATTTTCTATCTGATTGGAAAAGTCTGCAAGTTTTCTGTTACCTTGCTGGCATGATCGCAGTTGTGCCAGAATAGCATCTGACGATAATTTTGCCGAAAATTTTTCTTTTAATTTGGCTTTGATCGTTGATACTGTATTTGTGCCCTCCGATATTACGTACTTGGCTTTTCCAGTTATACGTGTCTTGATGAATTTGATCATGATGGTTTTATGTTCGTTTGCTGTTAACTCGTCTAGTAGTTCCATAGACTCGATAAAAGAATCAGTTTCATCCAGCTTTCCATCGTAGGGTTGTATGAGCGATGTAGCTGTTTTTATGTCAAAACCCATCTTTGTTTGTTTTTGTGTATTTATGTTTTCTAAGATTTTGTTTGCTATACTTTCAATTTCTTCGTAGATAACTTTTATCTTCAATATTGTTTCGACGTCCGCTTGTTTAAGTGCGTTTTCTTTTGCCTTGGCACAGAGTTGATTTGTTAACTTTTCTTTCTCTTGCAGAGTTTTCTCAGAATATGGACGGTTTTTACTTTTCTTAAAATTGTCCAGAATATTTTCTAGTTCGTCCTTAATCTTTATAAGTGCTTCCATTTATCAGACGGTTGATATGTTTAATTTTGCTGGGGTACTGAGGTATCTTTTCCTTAAACCCCTCCTATGATCTTTGTACAGTATGTATACAAATTCAATGATTTTAATTGCAACCAATATGCATAAAATTATTATTATCTGATTATTCTCGACCGAAACTGTATCCTCTATAATTAGATTATTAACAATTTCCCCGTTGTTATCTGAAGTTTTGGATTGCGTTTTACCCATTACTGAAAATGTTTCGCTTGTTTCCAACAACGTCAAGCAAACAGCAAAAGAAAAAAATTTTTTTTTTTTTTTTTTTTTTTTTTTTTTTTTTTTTTTTTTTTTTTTTTTTTTTTTTACATATTAATTATTTAATTATTATTATACCTTTATACTACGCTACTTCTACTTTATATTTTAAAAAAAAATAAATTTTAAATTAGATCATTAAACCCTTATCTCTTCCTTTTGATGACGTTCAGTTGTTTTTTTGTCAATATTATTAGTTTGTTGTATTTTTCCCGTTCCTCCTCAGTTGCTGCTAACTCGACAAGTACCTTGTAATTTTGAAGTTCCTGTGCAATTTTTTGTCTCTTGCCTCCTCTTTTTCGTGGTTTTGTCTCCTGAGTTTTTACACTGCTTGTGTTTCTGCTTCTATACTCCTCGATGGTGATTCTTTTTGGACCCGCTTCGTATGGTGGAGGATTTTCGTTGTCCAGCCTTGATTTGGGGATGTACGGCGTCGGCTTCTTATTTACTGGATACAGTGTTATGCCTTCTATATTCCTCTCTGGTATCTTCTTAGTTTCTTCAATAGTCTTGAAAATGTGATTGAAGATGGCATCTATCTCGTTCATACTAAAATTTCTTCTGATTGGTACTGGTAGTGGATGTAGTCGTCTTCGCAGTTTTTTGGTGGTTGTTACTATGTCACCGTATAAGTTTCTATTATTTATGAAAATTCCCAGCTGCACTTTTGATGATGATATTATGGTCTGCAGATTCGCAAAGTTACAAATTTCGCAGTTTCTACGATGTCACGGTCGCCATGTAGTATCTTTTATAATTTTTAAAGAAAAACCTGGGAGCAGTCGTGTGACTTTGACTCCACTGGAGCGGCTATTAACAGCTCAGACTCCGAGATAAAATGGGGGTATGAATAGTAGGAGCAGCTGTACCGCTTAGTACTCCTATGTGGAATAATACACGACGGTTTGTAACTTTCTCGATAAATCAAGAGAACTCAATGAATTCAATTTATTGATCGTTCTTAGCCTATATATACATAATTAGTAACCTATGGTACCCTATTCTTACTATTCTAAATGCTGACGCTGGGCGAGTAAGCAATGTGCATAAAATTATGATGACATGCATTTACGCGTGAAACCCCTTGACGATGAATCGTTTGGGTCAGTGGTGCAATCGCTTGCTTGTTGCAAATAAATGTATGTCATTATTATCATCAATTATTTTCGATTATGAATGGTGTTGTAATAAATTTGTGCTGATTAATTTTAGCGTTTTACATTTGTTGTGAAATTTGTGTTTACAGCTTTTTAGTGTTGTTTGTATTTATGGTATTAAATGTATATCACAGTACTGAAGGTACGATTTGCTTTTTGATATCTTTTTTTTTTAATTAAATTGTTGAAATGACAAATTTTGCTGAAGGCAAAATTTTGTCGTGGAAATTTTAAAGTAAAACGACTTGGGGTGTAAAATGAAACTTTTGTTTTTCCCAAGTCGTTTTATGGGAATAAAATGAATGGTATGTGAGGAAAATTGCTGATGCAATTTTCTTCACCCATTTAAGAGATAAGCTAACCATGTTTTAAGCATGATTAGCTTATGTGAAAAATGAATTGAATATTATTTATTTGTTTTGCCCTTTTTCAGGTTTATATGAAAATATTAATTATTTTAGGTATATAACAACTATAGTAGAGTGATCACTTCGCGTTTCTTTATAAAGTATAAGTAACGAAAATTTGAAATATAATATCAATTCGTTAAGAATAAGAAATTATTATAATTGTGTTTTATACGTCAAAAAGAGAGGAAAATGTTTGCCATAAAAAAAGGTATGTAAAATCGTAATTATAGGAAAATACAAAGCTCAATTTTTAAAAATTGGTAGATTCTAGATTTTTTCTAATCCAAATTCTACTCTACTTTGCACATCGTGGCGAAGAAAAAGATTACATGTTTTATAACCCTCAGAGACAGAGTAGTGATGGGTGGTCGGTCGCGAACAATTCGATCGTTTTGACCGGGTCAGTATACTGACTCAAAAGACCTGATTCACTATTTCAAGATCATATCGGACAATCGGTCACTTAGGGCCGTAAAGACCAACCCGAATAATCCATATTCACGTGTAATGCACTGACACCAACCAAGATTACTCGCGATTTAATCCAACGTATTACACCGGTGTAATATTTTATCCAAGATTTTCCGGGGGTAAGATTTCTATTCGAGGATTATTCCGAATAGGTGACAGTTGAGCAAAATTTGAATTTAAGTGACAATTACAGCAGACAACAAAGAATAGCACGTTTCCGTGGCAACGATATTTCGGTTAGATACGCTGATGTTAAGTTCTTTCTCTGCTAAATTGTTTTTTTAATATTATGTAAAAAAGAAAACTGAAAATTAAATTAATGTTGCTCTTTATATTGCTTATTCAACATTTCTTATTTTAAAACATAATACTCTTTTATGCCGACATACCGAATTATTCTCGGATAGAAATAATCTTTACGCAGGATATAGGATTATCGTCGTTGGTGTTTACGGCAATGATTTAAGAAATAAGAATCATAATTTTACGGTATTCAAACGAGTTGTTACACAAAAACTCTTATATTTTTTTGTAGTCCATGAAAATAAACATGGCGGTAACGTAATGCCATTCACGAGAATCACAATGCCACCATTTCGACGGTTCCAAATAGCCGCCATACCGCTGCAAAGACGTAGATTGTTTTAATTATGTAAAACGATTTGTTATAGTATGTCAATATGGAAGTGATAGTTTTAGGCTTTAGGACCTTTTTAAGATGAAATCTTAGTTCTTCCTGTATACAAAACAAGTGAGAATGAACTCTTACGGTATAGCTGTAGCTGACCCGTTAAGGCCTTTTAATGTGTCGGTGTCATCGCCGACATCATGGCTTGTATCTTCCGGGGGTTACGGGTATATCGACTGAAAGCTTAAGCAACAGGTTTTTGGGGAAGAGGTGAGAAGAAGCAAAGAGATATCTCTCCAAAGTATAGAGATATCTCTTTGCTTCCTCTCACCTCTTCCATAGAAAACCGGTATGCATACTGCATCAAGAATACTCGCGTGGGATGGCCCATTCGTCAACATATAACATGAATAAACACCACACAAGGGCCGGATTCACTAACGCGGAGAGCTGTGAAGTTGGGGAGATGAAAGTTTTTTTGACATTTAACTCTCCACTCGGAATTCTGTAACTCGAGCGGGCATTCGGGGAATTTGTATTTAGAAGTACCAAGCTTTCTATTCATTCCACTCACTGACTTATAACAATGAATTGAGCGTATTGCCATTTTCCTATAGGAAAGAATGGCACAGGTTTTATAGTTTTCTCTTTCGCCCTATGGCAGAGTTGGAGCTACTAACACAAAATATTGCTTACTGAACGTTTTCTTATGCCATTTGAGGTTTTTATCTTGGCTACAGATACAATCACCACAGAAAGAATAAGGTAAAGATAGTTTTTTTTTTTTATATATTATTAAGCCAAGCTCAGGGATATAGGGAAAGGATTAGGGGACATGAGGAAAGTGGCGGAGGTGCCGATGTATGTCACTCTTAAATCTTCGCAGAAGCAAGAGGAAAAACAGAAGATGGTAGACACAGTTCGGGATAAGAAAGCATCATGGAATTTGTTATGGTCGTAGCGTATTGCATATAGCAATATGCTACACGTACTGCAGCGTGTAGGTCGGCTGCTGTCCATAGCGGAAAGCTTGATAGTGGTGACAAAGAAGAAGAAGACAATCAATCTGCCTTACTTCTCGAACAAAGTACGCGCGTGAAAGAAGTCCAAAAAAAAGGATCATCGAAAATTCTCCACGACATCTTGGCCGAAAGGAATTTCCAATTGATGCTGGAAATTTGGAAAAACAAAACGAGATTCGAAATCGTCTCAAGTGTAAATCATTTAATTGGTTTATGCAAGAAATCGCATCTGACTTATTGAAAAAGTATCCCCCCGTCGAACCACCAGATTATGCTCATAGAACGATAAGAAGCAAAGCATATTCCATATCTTTGTGTTGATAATCTCAACCATAAGGACGACGGTGAGGTAGGCTTATTTCAATGTGCTACAAACAACGTTAGGCCACATGGAAATCAAAATTGGGCCCTCAGTTAGCATAAAGATATCAGACTTAGAGGCAAAACGACCTGCTTAGATGTTTCTAAATCGACAAAAGATGCCCCGTAATCCTGTATTACTGTCATACACAACAAGGTAAAGGTAATCAATTATGGTTCTATGATTTGAAAAATAAATGGATAGTTCATGAAAAGAAAATGTGATATTTGGAAGCCGATGCCAAGAAAAAGAAGATTTACGTGAATAATTGTGATGCTTCCAATAAATACAGGAAGTGGATCTTTGGGTATACGAATGAAACAGCATTAAGGGATTTCCATAGTAATCATCCAGAAGATTTATAGTGTTGGTAGATATTTTTGTTTTTCTTTGGCATATCAACTTGTAAATATTTAAGCACTTAAGTGATACACGTAAATGCATTAAGACTAGAATTAATTAATTTATCCAAGAGGCCATCCATTAGTAGACGTGATAGTGTAACAGAGAGAAGCTTTCTGACAGCACTACCCATATCAACTTTGAACTGATATAGACAGCAGCTGCAGTTGACAACTCTTGCTGCAAAATCATCCTTAGGACTAGTGAGGACGACGACACAGTATTTCGCCGCTAGCGATCAGCCGGCTTGGGCGGGTTCTTGTCGTCCTCATCCCTCGGATGCTAGTTTACTGTGTCAATAATAAAAAAAAATATATACTCAGACGGACAAACGGACTGGAATAATAGCCAACTACACGGACTGCACTTGGACTTTTATAACGGACGGACGGACGGACAATTTTTTTTACGTACAAAACAACGGAACTTACTTGAAACCATCCTGACCCGATGACCACGCTGACAGCCGTGTTACAAAAAAAAAATCTTTCTCTTCTCTAGTGAGGAACATGAACTGCTTAAGGCAATGAAATTGACTTTTAACCAAGTAGCGAAGAGACTAATTCGCTACAGCGTGGGGACGACCCACCGAGATAAGAGTCTCAAAGCCGGGCTCCGCACTGAGAAAACTGATACTAAGAAAACTGAAAACGCCCAACGTGGGGACAACCCACCAAAGAGTCTCAAGCCGGGCTCCACAAATACAACAAAAGGACTCCAGGAAAATCCCTGAATCAAACCAAGAACCCTGAATGACGGCCCAGGTGGTACAAGAAAAGGAAAGAACTGGAGACAGAATAGGTTTTTTTTTTTTTTTTTTTTTTTTTTTTTTTTTTTTTTTTACAATAACAACGTGATGCTAGTACAAAACTCCACCCTTGGGGCATCACCGCAGGCAGGAAAAATTTTATTTTGTTGACGGGGTTGGGTACCTCTACTTTTATTGTAAGGCACCAGTTATAAGCTAGGGCTTGTCATTGGTGATTCCGAACAAATCCTTTACATGTCGGAAACTACCACCGCATAAACTAAATCTCGTCAGAAAAAAGGTAGGAAGGAAAGACAGGATAGCAACATATCTACCTTAAAGATAACCCAAAAGGGGTTAGAGCTGTAGACAAAAAAAAAACAATTTTTGAATTTCCTCTACACCCGTAAGTGCAGAGGCGTAACATACAAAAAAAAAATTATCCGGTAATTTATGACTTCAAGTCTTGCGCGTGGAACACCCCGAGAGGAACGCCTCTTGGAGTCTCAAGACGATATGACACCTTTCCAACACGTTCAACAACTTTAGCCTCCACAAATTTAGACGCGAACTTTGAAGTAAACCGATTCACTGCATTACTCTGGACATGGTTCCGAACAAATACTGTTTGACCAATGGTGAAGATTCGAGCTTTAGTACGAAGATTATATTTCTCCGAGTATTTCTTATATGCTTTGGAGAGATTGATCTTAACTTCTTCTCGAACCAATTGAAGTTGCTGATTAACAGGAACATGCTCCAAGACACCGTCTGAGATATTTGTGCATTCTCGAATAAGTTTATACGAACTGCCATGCACTAACGGATGTCTCCCAAACATTTGAAAATAAGGTGAACACTTGGTTGACTCATGAACGACACTTCGGATGGCATATCCAATTTCACTCAAGTGCTCATCCCACCTTCGATGATCGGTTCCCACATACGCACGGATGGCTGCCAGTATTGACTGATTGACCCTCTCAGAAGCATTTGATTGAGGAGAGTACGATGGAGAAAAGGTATGCGTGACTCCATACTTTTCCAGCAACTGTGAGAACAACTTAGCAGTAAACTGACTTCCATTATCTGAGTGCAAAAACTCGGGAACCCCGAACACATGGAATACTTCTTGTTCCAGAAAACGTATTACTCGAGTAGTGGTTGCCTCCGGAAGAGCTTTGATCAAAACGAATTTTGAAAGGTGATCTACTACCAGAAATATATATTTATTGCCGTTGAGGCTACGTGGATAAGGGCCAAGAAAGTCAATGAAAATTCGCTGCCAGGGTAAGTCAGTTGAACGTTTCTCCCCCAACGGAGGTTTGGAAGAGAAATTGAATGGCTTAATCAATTTACAGGTTTCACAAGCGTTGACGTACTGACGTACATCAGAAGTCATGTTTGGCCAATAATAAAAACGCCTTAATTTTTCTAGCGTTTTACCAAACCCAAATTGAGAAGAAGTGGGAGGCTTGTGTTCTTGCTCTATTAAAATAGCAGACAATTCGTCCGGAACCCATAATTTCCACCTAACGCAATTGGAAGATATGCAAAATTTTGGAGAATTAAAAGAAATATACAAACGACCATCTTTAACTTGGAGATTTGATACGGGATTTACTGCAGAAGTGACCTTTTCCAATCTTTCCACATAAGTTTTACTCAGAAACGCCGGAGATTGCAAATCGATAGATTCAACAACTGGTTCCACTCTAAACTCATTAGTACCTTCATCACTGATTTCATTATCTAACGATTCGTCCATAAAGACTCTGGATAAAGCATCAGCCACCACGTTATCCTTACCCTTCCGATACTCAATATGAAAGTTAAATGATTGAAGCTTGAGGCTCCATCGTGCAAGTCTGCCACACAAATCGCGCTGGTTCATAAGCCATTGAAGACTCGCATGATCAGTGATGATGGTAAATTCCAATCCCTCAACATAGGGTCGAAAACACTTCACACTCAGGACTGCTGCTAAGCATTCCAATTCGGTAATACTATAATTGCGTTGTGCAGCATTTAACTTCTGAGACATGAACGCAATAGGATGTTCCTCTCCACCATCATCACGCTGGAACAACACGCTACCAATACCTGTGCTACTTGCGTCACACTGAATAAAGAAAGGTCTCGAAAAATCAGGATTTGTCAGTACCGGAGCAGTAATTAAGCATTCTTTAAGTCTTGTAAAAGCTTCCTCAGCCTTTTCATTCCACTCAAATTTAACATTTTTCTTCAGAAGATTTGTAATAGGGCTAGCAATAGTAGCGAACTGTGGTATAAACCGCCTATACCAACCGCAAACTCCCAAGAAACTGCGAACCTTTTTGACAGTAGAAGGTCTTGGGAAGTTTGAAATAGCAATGACTTTCTCAGGATCAGCCTTTAAGCATCCATCACCAACTACGAAACCGAGATATTTCACTTCACGCATGCAAAATTTACTCTTTTCTACATTGATGGTAAGCCCTGCGTTGCGAAGCAAGTCAGCCACTATTGAAAGTAGTTTCACATGTTCATCAAATGTAGAAGAAGTAATTAACAAATCGTCCAAGTAAACGGATACTTGGTCATGCAACTGATGTGGTATTACTTTACACATTAATCTGCACATAGTCTGTGGAGCATTGCACAGACCGAAAGGTAGGACCGTAAAATGGTACAAAGGACGGCCGGGCACGGCGAATGCGGTTTTGTCCCTTGAATCAACAGCAAGAGGAATTTGCCAAAAGGCGTCCTTCAAATCAATTGCTGTGATGAAATTTGTATTCTGTAGTCGACTAAGTAAGCCATCAATAAGAGGCAAAGGAAAAGCATCTGGTACCGTGACCTCATTCAATTTCCGGGCATCAAGGCAGAGTCGGACTTTCCCGTTTTGCTTTTTCACTAAGGTGACCGGGGACGACCAGGAACTCTGGCTTTCCTCAATAACTCCCAATGACAACATACGGTCAAGCTCATCATACAAAGACCTTTGAACTGCAGGGGACACTGCATAATATCTTTGTTTGATAGGCCTAGCAGTTCCGACGTCTATCTCGTGCTCCACCAATTTCGTGCGGCCAAGGCCCTGATTGCTAAAAGAAGGAAAAGTATCAATCACTGTGTTTAATTTTTTGGAATCTTCCTCAGACAGAATGTGTCGTTGCGAACAAACTGGAGGCGGATTGGACAAGGCATACAACTCACTGATCATAACAGGAGCAAGACCAAAAGTTCTCCAAAAATCTATTCCCAAGTAAAGAGGTTGCTGAAGAGTAGGAACAATATGTAGTCGCATTAACCGAGTCTTCTCTCCGAATTTTACAAGGACTCTAATATGACCCAAAACCTGCTGTTGTTGACCATCTGCCGTAGAGATGCTAGTAGGCAATGCATGAAATGAAATTCCCAATGTACTCAGAAATTTATCTGCTCCAGAACCAAGAACACTTACACTGGCACCGCTATCAAGCAGTCCCCTGATTTTTTTTCCTTTTATAAATACGTCGGCATAAGGTCGAGGATCAAAATCAGTGGAGACAATAGTTTCCGCCACTTCAGCTTTTATGTTTTTTCGCAAGCTACGATATTTGTGTGTTCGTTGAGCTGTTCTGGAAAAAGGTGAATCACTGACAGGTAAAACTTTAAGGTCAACATCATTGTTGGTCTCAGAATCAGATGAAATAAATGAAATGTCCTCATTGGACGAAGTACAACTACAATTGTTACTATCAGTGAACTCAACATTAGTAGACAAGTCATCATTAACTTGAACATCTAAATTTTTATAAAGCCCTTGCATTGTTGATACATTAGAAGAAGTTGTCACATTTGAATTTGTCATCTTAAAACTGGATATATTTGAAATCTGAACAAGCGTAGAATGTGAGGTCTTATTATCACAAGGCGTAACGTCGTTAGTACAATTGATATAGCATGGATTGTTATTATGAAAACCTAGCGATTCTGCATCGGCTCGGTATTTGAAGCTGCTTCCTCGGTATTTCGCCTGGAGACCTGAGTAGGAGTTAAAATTCGGGATGTCTCCATAGGATTCCGACTCCACCTCTGGTTTCCCGACAAGCAAGCAGGACAACGTGGCTTAATTACACCAACAGCACCACAGCCATAACAAAAAATACGTTGTGGACTCAAAGAACAATCATGATAAGAATGTCCTTCTCTTTCACAATTCCAACATTTTAAACGACGAGGAGTTTGCGGTCCCGAATACGATTTGAATGGAACTGGAGGACCTGCTGTAGCTCTCAAATCAGGCTGAAACGCCTCCACATCATTACCGGAGTAAACAATTGGACTGTTTTTTATTAACGTACCATCGGAATAAAGTTCATGGACAGATTTGCGTATGATTGGCTCTCTAGGAGCACCAATTTCAGACCAAAGCTTTTCGTACTGATTACATAAATCGCGTAAGTCAAGAATGTTGTCAATCGGACGAAGCAACAGAACCTCTTGTAATGAGGCCTTCATGTTTCGACGAAGAATTTCAATTAATTCCCTTTCAGGAATAGGATGAACCATTTTGGTTACCATAGCATGAACTGCAAGACGGAAATCACTAAAGGACTCTCGATGTCCCTGTTTACGACTCTCAATCAATTTTCGAATTTCATAATCAGTATCTTGACTTCGAAATTCTCGGAGTAATGCAGATCGCAAATTTTCCCAAGTGTGATTTGGGTTGAGATGCAAGAAAAGCCAATACCAATTGGCTGCCGTACCGGAAACTAGAGCATGGAATCCCGCACATAAACCATCTCCTGATACTCTTTCCAAGTGCGCCAAGGATTCCAGCCGAAAAATAAATTCCGAAACATCCAAACCGGAAGCTGCTCCATCGAACACCAACTTCTACCTAAAAATGGGACTCCGTGTAGGACTACCCCTTCGATTAGTAAAAGAAAATGAAGGGGCGTTTGAAGGCTCAGGAACTTGCTGGACCTGGACCAAAGGCGGTACTGGCACTTCATGTGAACGAGCAGATAAATTTCCCACAAAAGAACGTTCATTACCTTGATGAGTAATGAGAGCATCTACCGCCGTATGGGCGGGAGCAATTCTTGTGAAGCGAGTGACTGGCTTCAACGGTGGACCATTCGAAATCCGTTTAGGATTTGCTACAAATAGAGAAGTATGAACTGTATCCTTAACTTGATCAGCAGATACCGTTGGTGAATCCCATGGATTCTCAAAGCCCATGAAATCTTCACCGTTCAATGAACTTTGTGGACTAGTAAACTGTACGTTAGAACTTGACTTTCCAGTCACGACAACAGATTTAATTTTTGGAATAGCTCCAGAGCAACTAGGTGCCTTTCCCCCACAAGCTCCCTGAGGCATCCGATCAATATTAAGAAGATCTTTAAAGGAATTAAGAAAGTTTAAACGGTCTCTTAGAGTAACCATAAGCTTCTCAGCGTTTCCTCTAACTAGCGGAGAAGAATTATATATGCGCTGGGATCGACCCAATAAGTGCAAAATCAGAGTATGAAATTGCTCTTGCTCCACCACTGTAGTAGGTGGATGCTCGAGTAAATCTTTTTGTAATCTTTCAACACGATTTGTCAGAATCTGACATTCTGATTTGGGATTGTTATAATTATGTGACATAGTAGGTACCAAAGAATTGTCAGAATTCTCTGCTCTGTACCTTTGCGACAGTATGTTAAGAGCGTCCGGCTCTAAGCCCGAGATGTCCCGAATTTGGAATTCTATCTCCAAATCGTCTATAGATAGTAGTGAGAAATTCATTTCTAAACGAATAAGAATTTTACGAGAAAGAACTATACGATGATGAAATAACTAACAAAAAAACTTCAATGAATGTCTGGACACTATCCAGCAAAATACAACAGTTTATGGTGGTATATATATATAAGGATAATTAACGAGGGGGGGGGGGGGTTGGCACAAGGAGGCGATTCAAGCAACCACCCGTCCGCGCGTACACACACAAACAAACTAAACGACCATCTGTCGTAACTAATATATCTCTCTCTATCTCAAAAAAAAAAAAAAACCCCTGAACAAAGTTTTCTGGTCCAGCCTCCTCGACAAAGAAATAATTCAACCGGTGAACTTCCGTCATCAATTCGTCGAAGAGCCCGAAGCATAATAACTTGAAGAAAAAAAAAAAAATGGTCATACTCTCGGTGACTACCAGTACTCAGACCAGGAGCAGTAGCGAGAATGTGCTAATACGATACGAAATGGCAATTATACTACAATGCCCTATAAAGAAACAAGAAGAATACTACAACAAATACTGTCTCCTGTCTGGAACCCGCAGCAGTGTATGGAACAAAAGCTCAAAACTAGTATGCTTCGCATACAACATACACTTCACCGAAAACGGAGCATTTATCACATGAAAACTAGATGAGTTACAACATCGGAAGAAAAGAAGAGAAGAGGGAAAAAAAAAATGTAGTGGCAACTTAATCAACCCAACCACAATCCCCTCAACAAGGACATTAGATCAAACAGATGAACACCGTTCATCAACTTGCTAAAAAGACTCTGGTCTCATTGACAAAATAAAAAAACTAACTGAAGTCAAGTGGTTGTCTGTCCGGTTTTCAAGAACCGAAGCGTTAGCTTCTGACGGTGCGACTCACGCACAAAGTTCTCTTTCCACCAAACAGGGAAGCACTTTAACAATAACACAACGACTAAATTATACTGAAGGTATATTAGTCAATAACCAAAAGCCGAAGCAGTCAGCAAGACCATCGAGCAGGAAATGTATACGAAAACAAACTTTAAAGCTAAACACCAAAACCCCGTGTTAATGCAGAACTACCGCTCTGACGAAAGTGAAAAGGGTAACCTCACGAGAGTTCAAGACTCTACGGAGACCAAAAAGGATCACTCTAAACAGGTGGGCCACACTCACGGCGAGTTAACGTCCGCGGAAAGCACATATATTTAACAAAACTGAATTTATTACGATGGTTGAAATATGAAAGAAAACCATCAGAACCGATAATTTTAAAAGAACAAGAGGAAGAAGAATGTTTGGGCGCCATTTGTAACAGAGAGAAGCTTTCTGACAGCACTACCCATATCAACTTTGAACTGATATAGACAGCAGCTGCAGTTGACAACTCTTGCTGCAAAATCATCCTTAGGACTAGTGAGGACGACGACACAGTATTTCGCCGCTAGCGATCAGCCGGCTTGGGCGGGTTCTTGTCGTCCTCATCCCTCGGATGCTAGTTTACTGTGTCAATAATAAAAAAAAAATATACTCAGACGGACAGACGGACTGGAATAATAGCCAACTACACGGACTGCACTTGGACTTTTATAACGGACGGACGGACGGACAATTTTTTTTACGTACAAAACAACGGAACTTACTTGAAACCATCCTGACCCGATGATCACGCTGACAGGCGTTTCAAATTTGTGCTGAAGCAGGAAAGTTAATAAGGGAATTGCATGGAACTTTTTAATGAAGCTAGTGAGGAACATGAACTGCTTAAGGCAATGAAATTGACTTTTAACCAAGTAGCGAAGAGACTAATTCGCTACAATAGATGCTAAGGTTTATTCTCGTAGCAATTTTATAAGTACATATAAAAAGAGTATGTTTTATTTTGACACTCGGTACATGAATTTGACAAAAAGATCGGCATCAATTTGTTATGGTCGTAGCAGATTGCACATAGCAATATGCTACCTATACTGATGCGTGTAGGCCGGCCTCGTTAAATAAGAACGAAAACCAGACGTACCCCGACGAAGCAATGTGTCGTCAACCTCAGCATGACATGCTGAAGTGACAAGGAAGAAGAGGAAACTTTTCTCTGTCGTGTCAGATCTTCGCAGTGGAAACAGCAAGGAGTGAACGACAAGGAAAATTCTCGTAACATCGGCGAAGAAACGAAATCTGTAAGTAAGTTTAGTATATTTCTCCATCCACACGTTAACATATTTTCGATTAGGAAGAAAATTTCCCGCATTACCCTAAAAATTATATTCAAGACTCCTCCACGGAACCTGCGAAACCTGAGCAACTGCTTGGAGGCGACATAGTGCCATAGGTTGCGGACTGCTTGTGAAATAATCGAAAACCTCAAAGATCGCCTCGATAAATTGGTTGTTAATCAATCTGATACTGACTACTATCGTCCGTAGGCGTTGCTCTAAAGATAAATAAAAAGAAAAAACACTTACCAGTAGTGGTAATCCTGGAAGCCCGTGTGTCCTGACTGGGAGTTCCCCTAATAATTACGCTAAAGAATATGTAGTCAGACGGTCATTGATGTTACGTAATTACCGTGACTCCTCCTCCCGGAAATATTAAAAAAAAAAAAAAATCTTTGGGCTAAATTAACGTCCTGTCGTATGTGCATACTGAAAGTAAGACGAATTAAGGCGGTATCACCAACGGAGATGTTCTCGCTGAGAGAAAACAAAAGAAAAACCACTCGTGAATTGGGCAGAAGTTCATTGACATCCGTCAGGCGACAGGAGCAAGTCATCCAGCCAATCGTTTTTCTATGCAGAGTTTATTTGATTAAGTACCAGCAATGCGCTATAGTTCGGTAGGACTAATTTAATTTGTATGTTTGTAAGTGTGATCTGTAGGTAGGACATAAAACCTGCATGAATGTACTTCTTTTGCAATTGTTATCAAAATTCCTATATATATACAGATTGAATTCAATGGCAGGGTGACACCTCACGGGGCGCCTCAGCGAGGGAACATCCTCAACAAAAACTGTAAGTGTTTTCATTCAATCATAACTTGTTCATAACAAAACTTTTGATTACATTGCCTACACGAATGAATTTCGGGCTTTAATTTTGTTAGTATAATCAAAGTAAATTTTAGATTTATATCTCAAATTACATATAATATTCTTAAAAACTTTTGATTACATTGCCTACAAGAATGAATTTCAGGTTTTAATTTTGTTAGTATAATCAAAGTAAATTTTAGATTTATATTTCAAATTACATATAATATTCTTAAATATAAAGAACGTAATACTTCCGAGTTTGGAGGAAATGTATCTAGCTAGAGATAGTCGTCTTAGGTTGATAATAATCTTTCCATTTTCCTCTATTTTAGTATATATATATATATTTTGATATAATTAGGAGATAGGTACTTCTATAGAGATTATGTTGTGTTTTTTTTGAGGATACCTTCCGTTCATTTGTACCCCATGTTAGAGTTGTACCAGACAAAGAATAACAATTGAGTGTTTTATGAGGACACACCTTCTACATCTCTCTTATCGGTTATTGTTTTTTGCGAATATATATTTAGTAACTAATCATCTGTCCTCAAACTGACAGATGTACCTAAAATATTAATAGTATATTTAGACAGCTAGGCACTAATTAAGTTTGCTATCCTACTACTGAATTAACATGAACGTGTTGTAATAGTCCATTGCTGGGTGAATACATTTTGTAACGTAATTATGAAGTGGTAAATACTTTTATTTCTCCCCTCACTATCCTGGCGTCCTCTCATCCAAGGGTCGTGTAGGTTCGCCTCGTCTCTCTTTCGCAGGTCAACAAGGGACTTGGAAATAGTGCCCCCCAAGTCAAAGGGAGGATGGGGCATGGCAATGAAGGCATGCCATCTGCGCCTTCACAGTAAGTAGGTAAGTGACGTAAGGGTCCCTTCAGGACCGAGTGCGTGCCGGCTCGTTTGTATGTAGGCATGAATTGTTTTTGATTATGGTTTGGTGACAGCGTCAGGTTTTTTTCTGGGAACCCCCCCACACTCTCCGCCACCCTTAGCCGAGGTGCTAGCATGCCGCCTTGTGCCATCGCTGTCATCGAGTGATCTGTCAGCTCATGCTGGCAGTTTGGACTTCACGTCCTGACTATTCACTCAACAACATACTTCCATAACAAAATGGCGCCCAACGTGGGGCCACCTCAGTAGACTTCGGTGGTCTAAGTATGACTTTTGCTGAGGACTGGGATCACTTCGAGATATGGACATTTGGCTGGCTTGTAGCTAAATTGTCTGACTCGGCAATCTCACAATCAGTGGAAGTTATATGTGGACCTGAGTCTAATTGTTTGTTATTTGGCATTTTTGAGTAACGTAACGTTTTAAAGTTTCTGAAAGTAAAGTAAAGTTTTTGAGATTTTGATTTTTTTTGTAACGATTAAAGTAAAGTAAAGTTTGTTTTGTTTCTGAAAGTTCTCTTGAATTGAAGTTCGACTCTAGGTTTGACTTTGGTCAAGCCTCGAGTCTGAACAGGTGTCTAGTTTCTTTTATTTTTTTGAAGCCTTTTGAATTTTTTTGAACGATCTTTCCCGCTGGCCTTCTGCCATGGAAATGGTAGGTGGCCTCACGAAATTTTTCGTTTGCGCTCTCGCGGAGACGTGTCTCTGTTGGCCAACTGGCTGGACAGAGTTGGGAATCTGCGAGGCAACTGGTTGGCTTCCAGCTAATTAGTTGACCAGATTCATGACTCTGCCCGGCTAGCGAACTGACTGGACATGATCATTCGGTGAAGGAGAAGAGGACGAGTGCTCAGAGGATGGGATTGATGCTGGAGATCTTCAGTAATCAGGAGCTGGCATGCTGCTAACTGCCTGGCTGAAGAATCTCTAGTAGCATTCTCAGTCTTTGATACCTCCGACTTTGCCCTTCCCAGATTTCTGCAAGAGCTCAAACTTTTTCATGCACCCACTCACGTCACTTACTTATATCCGTATTATGACCTTGGAAGAGAGAGAGCGACCTGATACCTTGTGTTGGGAGAGCTCCTGGGAGGTGAAGGAGAAACTGTATGATTATTTTCTTTGAAGAATTTTTTTTGTCGTTGAAACGCTTTCGCCTTTATAAAATTTTTTGAAATTTCTTCAGACTGTTGGAAGGATATTTTCTTGAAGTATAAAATCTTGTCCAACTTGCAACTTTAACCTAGTTAGTGTATACTATAGCACGGAAGTCTCTTAATGGTATACATAAGCTTCCTTTTCGTATAGTAATTATTTAGAGATAAAGACAGTACACTTATGAGAATTTTCTGGATTTTGGTGTTAAGAAAGTTTTTAGTATCTATAGGTCCAGTAGTTGTTTTCATAGGAATATACAAAGCCTTCTTATATCCGAAGTTTTGTCGTCGCGTACTGCACATATCCGTATTACACCTAACCCATGAACTGGTATATTACGAGTATGTAACGGGTGTAAATAATGTTCTAGTGACGATAGTTACCCACATGAAATTTAGTTAACCACTTTCGTTTATTTTTTTTCACGTAATACACGTTAATAACTGGAGTAGCTCATGAGCTCCGATCTGGTGTGAGCTTATTAGCTGCGATTGTTGATTTTCTTTGAACTTTCTCTGACAGTCTTCGTCGAACCTTTGGTTTGCAAAACGTTTTCAATTGCTACTCACTATGGCTACGGTAAGAACGCCACCACCTGCGACAAACAGTATGTCAATGCTACCTGAACCATGCTCCATCTGTCGTGATGCAAGCTGGTCAGCCGAAAGGAAGCCTGTAATAACCGTATGTGAGCACATTTTTCACCAAGCATGCCTGCAGCACTGGATAGGTGAACATGCTAGTTGTCCTAACTGCCGATGTCATATTACACAACAGGACTTCAGAGAACATAATGGTGCAATACCGAAGAGACCGCAGAAGGTGAAGCCGGTGAAGTCTACTAAGCACGATGTGCCGAACTTAGATTTGCCTAGTTTCGACCTACCACCACCTAATAGACGCTCGTTATCTCCAGGAATGGGCGAATTGCAGTCCCGGACGTTCACTAATCACAACTCACGGCAAGACAGTTCATTACCCCCAGCTCAAGGCCACACCTCAGCTGCTACGGATGCGCTGTTGGCAGGCTTACGCTTACAAATGCAGGACTTGGTACGTGAAGGTCTCGAACAGAGCCTCAGTGCATTACGGTCTGAGTTAGTAGATAGTGTCCGTCAGCAAGTAGCAGCCACAGTGCCACCAATAGATTTTTCACGTCCTCCTCCGGCTAGGGGAAATCCCAGACCATCTGACGATTTTCCCAATTTGCATAGACAATCCTTTAATCGACCTCCATCCGCTTTGGTCACCTCTAAATCAGCCCGCACCAAACCCTGTACCACCACCACCACCTATTCGTGTTCCTGCAGGCATAGGACAGCGACGTTCTGGCAGCCCTATCCGCAGGTGGAATATCTCCTACAGCGGTGACAGTTCTCGGCTCACAGTCGATGAATTTTTATTCCGAGTAGAAGCCTTGACTTATTCGGCTTTGGAGGGAGACTTCGACTTACTGGTACGACATATGACGACTCTGCTTTCTGGGCCAGCAATGGACTGGTACTGGTCTCTCCTGAGGCAAAATTCCACGCCGTCATGGGAGTATGTGAAAGCAGCTCTATTAGCTGAATGGGGAGTACCCAAAGACGACCTTAAGGTCAAAGTCCAGCTTATGCTGCGCAAGCAGAAAGGAGGAGAGTCATTTGCCACTTACTACCAGCATCTAGTACAGTTACGAGACCAACTGCAGAATCCGTTGCCAGACGTCGAATTTTTGGAAATAGTTAAGGCAAACTTACTGCCAGAAATACAAAATAAAATTTGTTTGCATCCGACAAACACCATCCACCAGCTCAGGATTCTGGTGAATCAAATTCAAGCGACGCAGCTGCGCATCGCAACAGCAAGTAGTTGGAACGCTTATCGCGGACAAAGAGTCAGTGAAGTGGATGGATATCATTCGACCGAGGCTGACTTGAATATATCACCTGAGCGCAGCGAGGAAGTCTCACTATCTGCCATTTCAACCCCTGAAAATGTAACCTGCTGGAATTGTGACCAGTCCGGTCACTTCTACCAGGATTGCCGGCAGGAACGACAAACTGTATTCTGTTACGGATGTGGAAGGAAGAACACCTTCAAACCAGATTGCATTCAATGTCAAGAGAAAAACTTCAGACGGGTCGGGAATACCAACACCTCTTTCCGACCAGCGTCGACATCACGAGCAATCAATGCATCGAACACTCCAGTTCAAGCTTTGAGCAAGGAGGAAGGTCCGCTCCATTGACAGACACTAGCGAGAACTCCCTGATATGTCCTCTGATATCATTCAGTGTAAGAACCTTTAATTTTCGATGTCCCGATAACACCTACAGCACTTTTAGCTGACAAGGTTACTGAGCAGGAGCTTTGGCCTCATGGCAATTCGATATTAAAATGGCCACCAAACTCTGTTATGACGAGTGGGCGTGAGCCTGTTGTACATCCGCTGACGCCGTATCATACGCGTCTGCAGAAATATAATGCAGTAAGAGACCGCATCTTCTCCTCAGTAGCGGAGTTAGCTGACATTATGTATCCTGACCTGGATATGAGACCAAGAAAGAAAAGATCTACCGTTCGTTGGCGGGAATACTGTCGACGGATGAGACTGGAAAAGAAAAAACTGGCACAGATTTCCGTGTCGATGCCAGACGACATTCGACCGCATGCCGAAGTAAAGCTGCTCGGGCGAACTGAGAATGGATTACTTGATAGTGGTGCCACTGTCAGTATCCTAGGCCAGGGAGCTCTAGAGAAGCTTGTGGAAGCAGATGTCGAATGGAAGAGGTATCGAACACAGGTCCAAGTAGCAAATGGTGCCATGACGACTGTTCATGGTCATGTGAACTTGGACGTTACTTTCCGTGGTAAGACCCATAACGTGCGTTTTTACGTGGTTCCTGGGCTCACACAGGCACTATATCTGGGAATAGACTTCTGGCGTCTATTTGGGTTGGCTCCAGATGTCCTGGGTATAGTCGCAGAAGTGAATCCAAGTGGGATAGCTACCTCTGACACCGACTGCCACGTCCTCTCTAGTTTCGATCAGCAACGATTGGAAGCCACAAAACAGCTTTTCCCCTCTTTCGCCTCTTTAGGTCTTGGGAAGACATTATTGGTCACTCACAAGATTGAAACGAATGACGCCGCCCCGATAAAACAGCGCTTTTATCCGATTTCGCCGGCAGTACAAAGTTTAATGGATGCTGAATTAGAGCGAATGCTATCACTGGGTGTGATAGAGGAGAGCCAGAGTCCTTGGAGCTCTCCAGTGAACTCAGCACAAAGAAATTACACCGTCACAGAGCAAGAATGTTTAGCTGCACTCTTGAGCGTGCAGAAGTTCCGGCCCTTCATAGAACTTATGCCGTTTAAGATAGTGACGGATCATTTGAGCTTGAAATGGCTGATGTCTCAAAAGGACCTCAGCGGTAGACTTGCCCGGTGGAGTTTGAAGCTTCAAGGCTTCGACTTCACTATTGAGCACAGAAAAGGAAGCCTAAACGTCGTCCCTGATGCGCTGTCACGCATTCATTGTGACAGCTTGAACACAAACGAAGATCCTGGCCCGGAAGTTGACCTTAGTTCGCCATATTTCAACTCGTTGGAATATGAGGAACTGAGGCATAAAGTTAAAACGACTTCTGGCAAACTACCAGATCTTTGCGTCAGGGATGACTTCGTTTATATCCGGACTGTTCCGAGAACAGGCGATCCTATTCAGGAAGAAGAAGCTTGGAAGCTTTGGATTCCACGAGGGCTTGTCAACGACGTCATTTCAAGGGCTCATGATCCGCCACTGGCTTCACACGGAGGCATAGGGAAAACACTGGAACGTTTGCGAAGACATCTGTACTGGCCACGAATGACAGTTGATGTCAGAAATTACGTAGGCGCCTGTGACGTGTGTAAAGAAACGAAAGCTCCTAATACTATTTTGCGACCACCTATGAGTGGTCAATCTGTGACAGAACGACCATGGCAAAAGCTGTACATTGATTTCTTAGGTCCATATCCCAGGTCAGTTAAAGGAAACGTCTGCATTCTGATAGTTCTTGACCACTTTTCAAAATTCCCCATTCTCAAACCTATGAGAAAAGCGTCCACACTCAATGTGTGCCAATTCATTGAGACCGAAGTGTTCCACGTGTTCGGAGTCCCTGAAGTGATCGTCTCTGACAATGGAGTCCAGTTTTGCTCGACTCAGTTCACCAGATTACTGGATAAGTATGGGGTGAAGCACTTGCGAACGGCAGTTTACTCGCCGCAAGCAAACGCCTCAGAGCGAGTAAATAGGTCTCTATTGTCGGGGATTAGAGCATATATTAAGAAGGAACACACGAGATGGGATGAGAAACTAAGTCATGTAGCTAGTTCCCTCAGGAGCTCTTTCCATCAAGCTACTGGTTTCTCTCCCTATCGAACACTCTTCGGTCAACAAATGATGGAACATGGCAGCTCCTACACCATCTTGAGGAGCCTTGGAACTCTTAATGAATCATTGAGAGTGGATGCAGAAGACAAGATGAGATTGCTCCGTGCGAGAGTGCAGGAAAATTTACAACATGCATTCGAACAGGGTTCAAGAGCCTACAATCTCAGGGCGAAACCTGTCGATTTCAAAGTAGGTCAAGAAGTATTTAGACGGAATTTTCCCCAAAGCAATTTCCAGCAGCAGACCAGTGCAAAACTGGGACGGAAATTTGTCAAATGTCGAGTCAGAGCCAGGAAGGGAAACGCTTACTACGAGCTTGAGGATCTGCAGGGAAAACTGTTAGGAGTCTATCACGCCAAAGACATCAAGCAGTGATCACTATTATGAAAACGTCACCCATACCCATTGTCGTTATTCCTGGTAGCCCTAAAAAGGCATCCAGCCAGCTTCACTGGTAAACTATAGGATATCACGAAGCCCTCCTATTGCCCCGTCAATGGTGGGTGATATACCTGTTGGAATCCATTCCCATATTCGGCTGTCAACATGTCACTACTTCGACGACGCCTTGGAGACACACCCTTGAACAATCGCCAGTCTGAGATCAGGGTGAGATATTGCGCCGAGAAAGCCTGGTGAGCATTTCTTTAGGTTGCTGATCGCAAAGCTTCCTCAGCATCTCGGTGAAGGAGGGCAGAGAGGCATCGACTGGCTGGATTCTTTAGGTTACCAGCTTGTCGGTGTACCTTTGACTTCCCACACGGAGAAGGATGTCGAAGTCTGATCGAGGACTGACGAGACTTCAAGGATGTGTCTTCGACGCGTCATCGGAAGTAGAGTTCGAGCAATGAGGAAAGCAGTGGGTCGTGGGTCGAGACACACATTGAGCGCCGCAGTGATGAGGCCTATGTGAAAAACCGGCTAGCTCAGTCGACCATTTTTCAGAGTTGTCTGAACCACGGGTGGTGTAGACCACTCTGCCCTGTTATGGTCGTAGCAGATTGCACATAGCAATATGCTACTTATACTGATGCGTGTAGGCCGGCCTCGTTAAATAAGAACGAAAACCAGACGTACCCCGACGAAGCAATGTGTCGTCAACCTCAGCATGACATGCTGAAGTGACAAGGAAGAAGAGGAAACTTTTCTCTGTCGTGTCAGATCTTCGCAGTGGAAACAGCAAGGAGTGAACGACAAGGAAAATTCTCGTAACATCGGCGAAGAAACGAAATCTGTAAGTAAGTTTAGTATATTTCTCCATCCACACGTTAACATATTTTCGATTAGGAAGAAAATTTCCCGCATTACCCTAAAAATTATATTCAAGACTCCTCCACGGATCCTGCGAAACCTGAGCAACTGCTTGGAGGCGACATAGTGCCATAGGTTGCGGACTGCTTGTGAAATAATCGAAAACCTCAAAGATCGCCTCGATAAATTGGTTGTTAATCAATCTGATACTGACTACTATCGTCCGTAGGCGTTGCTCTAAAGATAAATAAAAAGAAAAAACACTTACCAGTAGTGGTAATCCTGGAAGCCCGTGTGTCCTGACTGGGAGTTCCCCTAATAATTACGCTAAAGAATATGTAGTCAGACGGTCATTGATGACACGTAATTACCGTGACTCCTCCTCCCGGAAATATTAAAAAAAAAAAAACAGAAATTCTTTGGGCTAAATTAACGTCCTGTCGTATGTGCATACTGAAAGTAAGACGAATTAAGGCGGTATCACCAACGGAGATGTTCCCGCTGAGAGAAAACAAAAGACAAACCACTCGTGAATTGGGCAGAAGTTCATTGACATCCGTCAGGCGACAGGAGCAAGTCATCCAGCCAATCGTTTTTCTATGCAGAGTTTATTTGATTAAGTACCAGCAATGCGCTATAGTTCGGTAGGACTAATTTAATTTGTATGTTTGTAAGTGTGATCTGTAGGTAGGACATAAAACCTGCATGAATGTACTTCTTTTGCAATTGTCATCTAAATTCCTATATATATACAGATTGAATTCAATGGCAGGGTGACACCTCACGGGGCGCCTCAGCGAGGGAACATCCTCAACAAAAACTGTAAGTGTTTTCATTCAATCATAACTTGTTCATAACAAAACTTTTGATTACATTGCCTACACGAATGAATTTCGGGCTTTAATTTTGTTAGTATAATCAAAGTAAATTTTAGATTTATATCTCAAATTACATATAATATTCTTAAAAACTTTTGATTACATTGCCTACAAGAATGAATTTCAGGTTTTAATTTTGTTAGTATAATCAAAGTAAATTTTAGATTTATATTTCAAATTACATATAATATTCTTAAATATAAAGAACGTAATACTTCCGAGTTTGGAGGAAATGTATCTAGCTAGAGATAGTCGTCTTAGGTTGATAATAATCTTTCCATTTTCCTCTATTTTAGTATATATATATATATTTTGATATAATTAGGAGATAGGTACTTCTATAGAGATTATGTTGTGTTTTTTTTGAGGATACCTTCCGTTCATTTGTACCCCATGTTAGAGTTGTACCAGACAAAGAATAACAATTGAGTGTTTTATGAGGACACACCTTCTACATCTCTCTTATCGGTTATTGTTTTTTGCGAATATATATTTAGTAACTAATCATCTGTCCTCAAACTGACAGATGTACCTAAAATATTAATAGTATATTTAGACAGCTAGGCACTAATTAAGTTTGCTATCCTACTACTGAATTAACATGAACGTGTTGTAATAGTCCATTGCTGGGTGAATACATTTTGTAACGTAATTATGAAGTGGTAAATACTTTTATTTCTCCCCTCACTATCCTGGCGTCCTCTCATCCAAGGGTCGTGTAGGTTCGCCTCGTCTCTCTTTCGCAGGTCAACAAGGGACTTGGAAATAGTGCCCCCCAAGTCAAAGGGAGGATGGGGCATGGCAATGAAGGCATGCCATCTGCGCCTTCACAGTAAGTAGGTAAGTGACGTAAGGGTCCCTTCAGGACTGAGTGCGTGCCGGCTCGTTTGTATGTAGGTATGAATTGTTTTTGATTATGGTTTGGTGACAGCGGCAGGTTTTTTTCTGGGAACCCCCCACACTCTCCGCCACCCTTAGCCGAGGTGCTAGCATGCCGCCCTGTGCCATCGCTGTCATCGAGTGATCTGTCAGCTCATGCTGGCAGTTTGGACTTCACGTCCTGACTATTCACTCAACAACATACTTCCATAACAAATTCCAAGGTTGTTTTTACAAATTTTTATCAACAAAAGTAACCCTTGTAATTACTTCGGTGGTGTAGTTAATTTTAGTGTGCTTCGATTCTATGTATGAATTGCAAATTTTTCGGAAGACAACTTTTGCTAAAAGAAATTTTACACGTCAGTAAATCAAAGAACTGCTCAACATGTAACTTTTAAGTAATCGTCGAAGTTCAATAATATTTATAATTGTACTGATAGGTACTTACAATACTCCATTAAATAAGAGTTTTAGCTTCCCTATATCGGTTATAAACAGACGGAAGGTTTAGTGTTAGTTTCTTTATATAATTTTTTGAAACTTTTGAAAACGACAAGAAAATGATATTTGTTTTAAAAGTGAGGAAAATGACATGTTTTGTTTACAATAGCACATGAAATGGGAAATTTGTGACTGCAAACAAACATAATTAGGCACATTGGATCAAGTAGATTTCATGACTAGGTGTGGATTTTTACGTTTCATAAGCTTTGTGTTGTGTTCTTTATTATTTCTATATATACATATATACAATATATATATATATATATATATATATATATATATATTTTAGTCGGAATTCATGTTTCGCGAATAAACTCAAACAATTATGCGAGTTGTGTTTCGATCGAGAACAAAGTGATAGCGATTCAGTTATGCTTGTGGTCTAAAGCCTATAGTTTTTCATTTTTTTTCTTGAGTTTAGTGCTAAAGTTGAAATATTTGGTTTAATTTCTTTTGATATTAATTGGGATTTTGAATTTTATAAAATTACATAAAATTATTTCAATTGCCTTTAGTTTTGTGCAGTGAGTAGATTCGAGTGCCGCTGGGCAATCTCATTTCAACTCAACAAAAATTACTTTTGTGATAGAGCCTACAGACAGCAAGTCGAAGCATTAAATTCTAATTTAATTCTTTTAACTAGATGGTGGATGCTGAAGCGCTTCATTATGCCGTGGAATTTTCACCGTGAGTATTATTGATACATTACACATTTTCTTTTGGTATACGCATACTTCGGCTTCTGTAGCGACTTACACATGTAGGAGCTCCTTTTTATTGATATTCTTTTCATGTAGCTATATATAATTTCGATTTAATACTATAATTACGTATCTATACCGCTAATTTAGTGAGATCTTTATACTTTGAAATGATAATACGTTTAAGTAGACACTCTATATGTAAAAATATATGTATAATTTAACGATATACTTACCAGTATACATTTTGAATGGATGATCCGGTTGAGTCAACACTCTACATACATATATCTATATATACGATAATGATATACTTACTTGCATATATTTAAGAATGATGGCCTTTTGATTTACTAATGTAGGTATCTACATATGTATATAGTTAACTCAATAGTATACATACCTATATATACGTTGGAGTGATGATTTTTTTTGTTAATTTTGCAATTATAACGTAAATATGAAATTTTGAAAGTTTCGATTCTTCCTTCACTATCCCGGAGCCCTCTCACGCAGGATGAAGGTTGTCTAGGCTCGCCTAGTCTCTCTCTCTCTACAGGTCAAATAGGGACTCTGAATAATTATGCCCCTCAGAGTCAGATGGGAGGATGGGGCCGGCAAAGAAGGCAAAACATCTGCGCCTTCGATTGTATACGGGTGGATGACGTAAGGGTTCCTTCAGGACCGAATGTGTGCCGGCTTTTGTTTAGTAGGCACGATTTTTTTTTGATTATGGCTGACGGCAGCGGCAGGTTTTTTCGTGGAACCTCCCCACACTCTCCGCCAATGAGCCAAGGCGAGCTAGCGTGCCGCCCCGCAGTGAACGCTGTCCGTCGAGTGATCTGTCAGCTCCTGCTGACAGTCTGACAGCCCAACGGGGGGCCACCTCAGTTAGACTTCGGTGGTCTAAGTGTAAATTTTACTGGGGACTGGGATTTAGAGTGAGATGGTCATTTGGCACTTTGCTAATTGACTGACCTCAAGTCTCATATCCAGTGGAAGTTACATGCGGACCTGAGTCTAACTGTTGGTATTTGAAAATTTTTGTGTAGAGTAACGTTAAAGTTTTTAAAGTCTGAAAGTAAAGTAAAGTTTTGAAAGTTTTTGCTATCTTGTCTCTCGATTTTGTATTAAAGTAACGTAATGTTTGAAAGTTTTTGGAATTTGTTTGAAGTTGAAGTTCGGCTTTAGGCTTGACCTTGGTCAATCCTCAAGCCTGGACAATTAGTTGATTTTTTTGGAATTTTTTGAATTCTTTTAATTTTTTTATGATCTTTCCCGCTGGCCTTCTGCCATGGAAATGGTAGGTGGCCTCACAAAATTTTTTTGTGTGAGCTCTCGCGGAGACATGTCTCTATTGGCCAACTGGCTGGACGGAGTTATGAGTCTGCGAGACGACTGTTTGGCTTCCAGCTAATTAGTTGACCAGATTCATGACTCTGCCCGGTTGGGGGGTTAACTAGACATGACAATCAGGTGAAGGGGAAGGAAAGAGTGGTTAGGGGATGGAAGTGATGCTGGAGACCTTCAGTAATCAGGAGTTGGCATACTGCTAACTGCCTGGCTGAAGAATCTCTAGTATCATTTTCATTCGCTAGCTTGTCCAACCCGACTTTTCCCAGTTTTCTGACCTGAAAAGAGGGAGCGCGACCTGAAGACTTTTATGTTGAGAGGTAGCTCCTGGAAGTGAAGGAGAAATCGTATGATTGTTATTAAGAATTTTTGAAACGCTCGATTGGACGTTTGTGATCTTTTGGTTTTTCACATTTTTGAACTATTAAAAGAAATTTTTTCATTCGAAGAATTTGCTATCGCTTCTGAACGTTTGAATTTTTTTTCAACTTCTCGGAACGTTTGGGAAAATTTTTGTTTGAAATTTAGTATCTCGTCCAAACCTTCGACTTTAAAGTAGTATTTCGTCATCCTCACGTTGTGAAAAGCCTGTTATCTCTTCCGAATTTCCAAATTCTTTGGATTTTTTTTATTTCTATTCCAAACCCTTGGTTTGAAAATATTTTGCTTGATTTACGACTGATTCTACAATGGCTACAGCGCGAACACCACCGCGAGCAACTGGGGTACCGATGCTGTTGCCAGATCCGTGCTCCGTCTGTCTAGAGAGCGACTGGTCAGGACAGAGGAAGCCAGTGAAGACGGTCTGTGGACATGTGTTTCACAAAGCATGTCTGAAAACGTGGATTGGACAGCATTCAAAGTGCCCGTTCTGTAGATCTCATCTCACTCAGTATGATTTCACTGAGTATACTGGTGCTGTCCCGACGATGACAAAGCCCGTAAAGACTGTCAGTCACGATCCATCACCTCCCATGGCGTCACTAGAGTTACCACCTTTGACAGTTCTACCACCTAGTCGACGATCACTCTCTCCTGGAATGCCAGATCTACATTCAAGGACTTTTACCAATCCTAACTCGCGACGAAATAGCCCACTATCTTCTGGCAGTGGACATACCTCAGCAGCTACGGATGCTTTGATGGCAGGCTTGAGCCTACAAATGCAAGACCTAGTACGCGAAGGCCTCGAACAGAGCCTCGATGTTTTGCGGACTGAACTAGTAACTAGTGTCCGACAACAGATCTCCGCAGCAATGCCGCCCATGGACTTTTTCACGACCACCTCTGTCCATGGGCGACTCAAGACCATCCCAAGAGTTTCACGACTCGCGTAGGCAGTCGTCAAATAGACCGCATGCAGCTTTTGGTCAGCCTAATAATCAGCCTAAACCACCTCCACAACCACCACATCCACAACCACCACCTATTCGTAACCCTGCAGGAGTAGGACAGCGACGTTCTGGCAGTCCTATCCGCAGGTGGAATATATCTTATAGCGGTGATAGCTGACGGCTCACTGTCGATGAATTTGTGTTTCGAGTGGAAGCATTGACCTATTCGGCCTTAGAAGGAGATTTCGATCTTCTGGTAAGGCACATGACAACCCTGCTTTCTGGACCAGCTATGGACTGGTACTGGTCTCTCCTGAGGCAAAATTCCACGCCTTCATGGGAGTATGTAAAAACAGCTCTATTAGCTGAATGGGGAGTACCGCAAGATGACCTTAAAGTCAAAGTTCAGCTGATGTTGCGAAAACAGAAAGCAGGGGAGTCATTTGTTACATACCATCAACACCTGGTACAGTTGCGCGATCAACTGCAAAGTCCCTTGGCGGACGGAGAATTCTTGGAGATCGTAAAGTCGAATCTGCTTCCAGACATTCAGCAGAAAGTCTGCTTGCACCCAACAAACATCATACACCAACTACGCAGTCTCGTGACTCAAATACAGGCGACGCAGCAGCGAATCGCGACAGCGAGCAGCTGGAATGCTTATCGCTGCCAAAGAGTCAGCGAGGTGGATGAGTTTCGTCCAACGGAGGCTGAACTGAATACGTCGACTGAACGCAGTGAGGAAGTAGTACTGTCTGCTCTGACAGGTGGTGCAAAGGGTTAGTGAAGCGCAATGTTACCAGGAGAGGATACACAAGATGTGAAAAGCCATATATGTGCACCGAGCTACTTTGTGCTGAGGTTTACCGTGCGTCTGATTTCTGATGAAAGTGCGTGTACCTAGTGTAGCCTAGCGCGTATATGACCTAGTATGCAGATTGGTATTTGTACCTTGGTATGCTATAAGACTACGGGCTGTAGTCTCAAGCCTCTCCTAGCCTAAAGAGCGGATCATAACCTTCTCGTGGTCTACTACTGTCAGTTTTTAAGTGCTAATATGATTAAGCCCGAACGGAGGTACCAGTAACGTCTAAGAGTCTGCATGAAAATTCACTGGGAGTACTCATAATCGTACGATTATGTTATACGAAGCCATACCATTTGGGTAGCTGACATTGCTAATTTGGTACTACGGGAATGAGGGGGCCCCAAATAGTGCTGCATTAGTAGCAATATTTGCCTCATCATTGGGAAAACCCCCTTGTGGGAGCATCGTAGTGGTTGTGGTAGCCCATATGCGGACAGAGTGAGATTTTCTGGGTCTGCATGACTTAGGCGAACATTCTTCTCTAAACAGAGTAGTTTGTTCTTTTGTATAATTGCATACTGCGTCCGTGAGTTTAAGGAGTGGTCGCTTATTATTGTATGCTTAGAGAATTGGCTCTCGGCGTGGAGTTGCGCTAAATCAACCGGGTGCCGTGACCCACAGACCGGTAGAGATTTTAGGTAGGTCTCGCTTCGACCAGTAAGTCCAATGTCAAGTATGCACTGACATAAACTGGTACTCTTGAAACAAAATATAATATATTCTGCTTCTTGAGGGCGTTGATTGTCGCTTGTCTACTAATCCGTGCATTAGGATTGCCGTGAGATTAAGCTATAATGGCAGGTGCTCACGTAAAACCATGACAGCTTTCTGTCTGCTCTGACAGCACCTCAAAATGTAATCTGCTGGAACTGCGACCAGTCCGGTCACTTCTACCAAGACTGCCGGCAAGAGAAACAAGTTGTGTTCTGCTATGGATGCGGACGCAAGAACATTTTCAAGCCCGATTGCAGCCACTGTCGACAGAAAAACTTGAGACGGGTCGGGAATGCCACCACCTCTTTCCGACCAGTGTCAACGTCGCAAGTAAGAACTGCAACGAACCCTCCAGTTAAAGCCTTGAACAAGGAGGAAGGTCCGCTCCATTAGTAGACCTTCACGAATCCCTGAATTGTCCACTAATATCATTCAGTGATTCTGATGATGTCAGTAAAACACCTGATAGTACGAACATTTCACTGATAGAGACGGAGAACCTGATAGACTTCTCCGCGGATCTTCAAGCTCCCATTTCCACTTCTGGGGAGCCCATGACATTATTAGAAATTTCTTTGTAAGAACCTTTAATTTTCGATGTCCCGATAACACCTACAGCACTTTTAGCTGACAAGGTTACTGAGCAGGAGCTTTGGCCTCATGGCAATTCGATATTAAAATGGCCACCAAACTCTGTTATGACGAGTGGGCGTGAGCCTGTTGTACATCCGCTGACGCCGTATCATACGCGTCTGCAGAAATATAATGCAGTAAGAGACCGCATCTTCTCCTCAGTAGCGGAGTTAGCTGACATTATGTATCCTGACCTGGATATGAGACCAAGAAAGAAAAGATCTACCGTTCGTTGGCGGGAATACTGTCGACGGATGAGACTGGAAAAGAAAAAACTGGCACAGATTTCCGTGTCGATGCCAGACGACATTCGACCGCATGCCGAAGTAAAGCTGCTCGGGCGAACTGAGACTGGATTACTTGATAGTGGTGCCACTGTCAGTATTCTAGGCCAGGGAGCTCTAGAGAAGCTTGCAGAAGCGTAGGTTGAATGGAAGAGGTATCGGACACAGGTCCAAGTAGCTAATAGTGCCATGACGACTGTGCATGGTCATGTGAACTTGGGCGTCACTTTCCGTGATAAGACCCAAAACGTGCGTTTTTACGTGGTTCCTGGGCTCACACAAGCACTATATCTAGGAATAGACTTCTGGCGTCTATTTGGGTTGGCTCCAGATGTCCTGGGTATAGTTGCAGAAGTGAATCCGAGTCCAGCGGCTACCTCTGACACCGATTGCCATGTTCTTTCCAGTCTAGATCAACAACGCTTAGAAGCCACCAAACAGCTTTTCCCTTCTTTCGCCTCTTTGGGCCTGGGAAAAACATCTTTGGTCGCTCACAAGATTGAAACGAATGGCGCAGCTCCGATAAAACAACGTTTTTATCTGATATCGCCGGCAGTACAAAGTTTGATGGATGCCGAATTAGAGCGAATGCTATCACTGGGTGTGATAGAGGAGAGCCAGAGTCCTTGGAGCTCTCCAGTTGTGCTGGTAAGCAAGTCTGGAAAGGTCCGGCTTTGTTTTGACGCCAGGAAGGTCAACTCTGTTACTAAGAAGGATGCCTATCCGCTACCGCAGATAGACGCGCTTCTGAGTCGACTTCCTCCGGCAAACTACATAACGAACCTGGACCTGAAAGACGCATTCTGGCAGATCCCACTTGACACTGATTCCAGAGAGAAGACCGCTTTTACAGTACCTGGTCATCCTCTCTATCAGTACACAGTGATGCCATTCGGCCTATGCAACGCTCCACAAACGATGTGCCGCCTCATGCAAAATTTCGGCGGTGCTCGAGTGAGTCGATGTGACAAGTTATCGCCAAATCACCAATGAGCTTGTTCGAACCAAATTGCTTCGAATATATATTATAACCGATAACTTCTGAAAAGAAAATATCCTGAAATAAAGCATCAAAATTCTTAGTAAAATTAAATCTAATTTGAGTTCTCTTAAGCAAATAACATGTACACAACCCAACATAGCCATATATTTGTCATCTTCATAACATATTGCTCAAATACAAATGAGCAAATTAAATTAAAATTATTCTCAAAAAACAATTCCTGAAAAGGGAACATATTACAACAATACCATGATGAAATTGAGTTCTGAAAAGAAAACAAATTCAATCTAATTACAATTTTCCCAAAAATAGGTACAACATCTATCAAAAGCATGTGTTGTCATGTAACATACAATGCATGGTACAAATACAATCAGATCAAGCCGATCAATTTGCAACTCTATCATTATCATCATTACAAGTACCATCCAACGGGAATTTATTCGCAACGTGATAGAGAGAATATTTTTTCCAAATATAATTAATTTAACACAGCGGCATGTGAAACTCTATATTTCTTGTTGCTATGCATTTTTGTTCGTTGCTAGGCAAATTTTATCGCTAGTACCGTAAGAGCACAGCTGCATTGCCAATTCTTGTAATCATGCGCCGCTGCTACTCTATCAGTGGTGTCGTGGGCAAGCAAGGGCTATATAAACGACAAGCTGACTGATCTCGATCTCTTTTTGTGCTTGGCATCGCTTGGGGTAAGTTGGCTTAGGGACTAACATTCATATCGGGTATCGACTGATATTTCACTTCTAACAATTAACAATCATTTCTGGTCTCGACGGAAATAAACGCATCTTATTTCGGGTCTCGACTGAAGATAAGATATTTACTAATAATCATTTCTGGTCTCGACGGAAATAAACGCATCTTATTTCGGGTCTCGACTGAAGATAAGATAACACTTTAAGCCGGGTCTCGACTGACTTAAAGAATATTATCTCGAGTCTCGACTGAGATAATCTTTTACTAACAATCATTTCTGGTCTCGACGGAAATAAACGCATCTTATTTCGGGACTCGACTGAAGATAAGATAACACTTTAAGCCGGGTCTCGACTGACTTAAAGAATATTATCTCGGGTCTCGACTGAGATAATCTTTTACTAACAATCATTTCTGGTCTCGACGGAAATAAACGCATCTTATTTCGGGTCTCGACTGAAGATAAGATAACACTTTAAGCCGGGTCTCGACTGACTTAAAGAATATTATCTCGGGTCTCGACTGAGATAATCTTTTACTAACAATCATTTCTGGTCTCGACGGAAATAAACGCATCTTATTTCGGGTCTCGACTGAAGATAAGATAACACTTTAAGCCGGGTCTCGACTGACTTAAAGAATATTATCTCGGGTCTCGACTGAGATAATCTATTACTAACAATCATTTCTGGTCTCGACGGAAATAAACGCATCTTATTTCGGGTCTCGACTGAAGATAAGATAACACTTTAAGCCGGGTCTCGACTGACTTAAAGAATATTATCTCGGGTCTCGACTGAGATAGTATCTTACTAACATTAACACTTTATTTCTGGTCTCGACGGAAATAAAGAATTGTTCTAACCAAGAACAAAGGGCTTAACATTAGCTTACAGCCAATTCCTCAAGTGTCAAGTTTTAGATCGGTGAGTACCAGTCACTTGTAACATTTTAATACTTATTCATATATCTATTTGACTATATTTTGACTTATATACACATATATATATTATACATTTCATGTGCATATCTATTTTATACATATATTTTTATTACATTTTTTGACGATCTTATATTATAACTTGGTGCTAATAAGTGTTAGTGTAATACAAAAATCTCAGACCCAAACTGATATACAGAGTTTTGTCTCGACATATCTATTTCTGAAAGTCCTACATTATAAATCGGTGTCAATAAGTGTGTTTTCTAGTATATGTTGATCTCTGACCCAACAATTTATATAATTCTGTCTTAATACAATTACTCGAGTTGCCAGTGTTTTGAAGTTAAATTATTCTAACTTTTGCTCTATATTAATTATATATATTGAATATCTATTTATATATCTATTATTAACAATCCTGTGAGTGTTTTTTTCCCCTACTTTTGAATCGTTGACCTGAAACCTTTTTATACATAATCTGATCTAAATAGTGGGAGATTCTAAAAACTAAGCAGCAGTTTCTTGCGAGTCAAAGAAAGTGAACAGTGTTGATTTGTTGTTGGGAAATAGACCACTGATCTTGATCCAAATTTACCAGTGCATTCATTTCAGTCACTTAATCAAATTTGCGTGTACGTTCTATTAACGGACAGTACAGAGCTTAAAGGCTCTCTTTTGGACAATATCCAATGAAGCTAAGGCTGTACGACCAGCCCCAGCCCAGATGTGAGAAATGTATTCCATTCTAGGTCTGATATAGGACTTGTAGAGGAGCGCTAGATTTGATGGGCTGAAATATTTCTTGCACCTTTTCAGAAATCCAAGTCATTTCGATGCTTCGTTGGCAATAATTGATTCATAATCACCCTCTGCAAAAGATAGCCTAAACGGCAGTTACCCAAACTCATATATAGATCCAGAGATAGGAATAGCGTAGCTCCGACGAGTAATAATATATATAACAAGTAAAAAAGCTAGAATTGGCTTAAGACCAATTCTTATGATACCCTAGATGAATGCCCTTATGAAATTTCGTATTGTCACCCTTCTGTTCAAGTTTGATTTTTGAAGTGATCTTGCGCATATATTTCTAGAACGGTTTGTCGGACAGAAAAAATGATTATAACCAATTTTATAGGATTTCGTATTGCTACGTGCAATAGAAAGAGACAACTGGTGACATCTACTGGCAATAAACAACTTCAGGTTCGGAGAGTAAATGACTTCAGGTTCGGAGAATCGATTATGAAAGTTAGGAAAGTTCAGGAATAGAACAAATAGAATAGTCAAGAAGCTTTTGGAATAGAACACTCCAGAATAATCCGGAGAGTTTCTAGGGTATAAACATAACAGTTGTCATCGCTACAAAAAGAGTCTTGTTTTAGACGTTGCAGTGTTAGCAAGCGAAAGTAATAAAGAAGCGATAGTGTGTAATTAGATTGCGATAATTGAAAGTACAGTGTTAGCGATAATTAGAGTTGAGTTGATTAAATAAATGTTTGTGAACTTTATATGATTTAAGTGTAATAAAGAACTTATATATTAATTATTTAATATTGTGTTTTAAATAACGAACCAAAGGCCACGCTCGCAACAGTATTCTGAATAAGTCTGTGATCGGTTTCACAGTATACGTAAAAATCCTAAATTTTTATATGGCAACACCAAGAATGAGTTGCCCGATTTAGTCTATTTTCGAAATTTTATTTGCTAGTACAATGAAAATGAATGAATGAAATTTGCTAGTACAATGGGCAGTGTCCAAATATATAGTGGAAAACGAAAGTTTTGTATGGCAACCCCACGAAGGAGTTGTCCGATTTGTCTCATTTTCGAATTTAATTTTACTTTTTTTTTTTTAAAGTCCGTGCACAAAATTTCAGCTCTCTAAGTATACACATTCTGGAGTTATCGTGCACACAGACGGACGGACATGCAAAAATCAAAATAACTTTTAATATTATGCGTGGGTGTCCAATCGATTTTGCTCTACCATCATTATTTCGAGGTGTTACAAACGGAATGACAAACTTAGTATACCCTGTAGATTTCATCTAGGGTATAAAAACACGGCACGAACATTGAACACGATAAGATAAAGAACACTAATAATGAAAAGTGACAAATAGTGATAGACACTGAACCACCATACAAGTTTTCAAAATTTCCGATTCTCAAACCGATGAGAAAAGCATCTACACTCAATGTGTGCCAATTCATCGAGACGAAAGTGTTCCACGTGTTCGGAGTCCCGGAAATGATCGTCTCTGACAATGGACTCCAGTTTTGCTCGACTCAGTTCACCAGATTACTGGATAAGTATGGGGTGAAGCACTTAAGAACGGCAGTTTACTCGCCGCAAGCAAACGCCTCAGAGCGAGTAAATAGGTCTTTATTGTCGGGGATTAGAGCATATATTAAGAAGGAACACACGAGAAGGGATGAGAAACTAAGCCAAGTAGCTAGTTCCCCAGGAGCTCTTTCCACCAAGCAACTGGGTTGTCTTCTTATCGAACACTCTTCGGTCAACAAATGATTGAACATGGCAGCTCCTACTCCATCTTGAGGAACCTTGGAACTCTTAATGAGCCATTGAGAGTAGATGCTGAGGACAAAATGAGATTGATCCGTGCGAGAGTGCAGGAAAATTTACAACATGCATTCGAACAGGGTTCAAGAGCCTACAATCTCAGGGCGAAACCTGTCGATTTCAAAGTGGGTCAAGAGGTATTTAGACGAAATTTTGCCCAAAGCAACTTCCAACAGCAGACCAGTGCTAAACTGGGACGGAAATTTGTCAAATGTCGAGTCAGAGCCAGGAAAGGAAACGCTTATTATGAGCTTGAAGATCTGCGGGAAAAACTGTTAGGAGTCTATCACGCCAAAGACATCAGGCAGTGATCATCAGTCTGGAAACGTCGTCTACCTATTGTCTCTTATTCCTGGTAGCCCTAATAAGGCATCCAGCCAGCTTCACTGGCAAACTACAGGATGCCAATGTGCCGCTTAGGACATTCCCAGCCTAGCGGCCGGCATACCTCTTGGACAATAACACATTTTTTTCTTTTTCCCTACTCCCTAGCATAGTAATGCTACACTACGTCAATCCTCTCCTAAATGTTAACCCTGCGGCAGACAGCCTGTCGCAGGAACCCCATTTGCTCATAAGCTCCCGAAAATTTTAGGACGAGTGTCAGCATGTCACTACTTCGACGACGCCTTGGAGACACACCCTTGAACAATCGCCGGTCTGAGATCAGAGTGAAATGTTACGCCGGGAAAGCCTAGTGACCAGTTCTTTAGATTACTGATCGCAAGGCTTCCTCAGCATCTCGGTGAGGGAGGGCAGAGAGACATCGACCGGCTGGATTTTTTGGGTTACCAGCTTGTCGATGTACCTTTGGCTTCCCACACGGAGTAGGACATCGAGGTTTGATCAAGGACTGACGAGCCTTCGGGGGTGTATCCTCGATGCTTCATCGGTCAAGTAATCAATCAATCTATCTTACTTCTCGAACAAAGTACGCGCGTGAAAGAAGTCCAAAAAAAAAGATCATCGAAAATTCTCCACGACATCTTGGCCGAAAGGAATTTCCAATTCTGGAAATTTGGAAAAACAAAAAGAGATTCGAAATCGTCTCAAGTGTAAATCATTTAATTGGTTTATGCAAGAAATCGCATCTGACTTATTGAAAAAGTATCCCTCAGTCAAACCACCAGATTATGCTCATTGGACGATAAGAAGCAAAGCAATTCCATATCTTTGTGTTGATAATCTCAACCATCAGGACGACGGTGAGGTAGGCTTATTTCAACGTTAGGCCACATGGAAATCAAAATTGGGCCCTCAGTTAGCATAAAGATATCAGACTTAGAGGCAAAACGACCTGCTTAGATGTTTCTAAATCGACAAAAGATGCCCCAGTAATCCTGTATTACTGTCATACACAACAAGGTAAAGGTAATCAATTATGGTTCTATGATTTGAAAAATAAATGGATAGTTCATGAAAAGAAAATGTGATATTTGGAAGCCGATGCCAAGAAAAAGAAGATTTACGTGAATAATTGTGATGCTTCCAATAAATACAGGAAGTGGATCTTTGGGTATACGAATGAAACAGCATTAAGGGATTTCCATAGTAATCATCCAGAAGATTTATAGTGTTGGTAGATATTTTTGTTTTTCTTTGGCATATCAACTTGTAAATATTTAAGCACTTAAGTGATACACGTAAATACATTAAGACTAGAATTAATTCATGTTATGGAAGTATGAAGAAAGAGTGATTGGTTAGGACGTTAAGTCCAAACTGCCAGCATGAGCTGACAGATCACTCGATGACAGCGATATCACAGGGCGGCACGCTAGCACCTCGGCTAAGGGTGGCGGAGAGTGTGGGGGAGTTCTCAAAATACCTGCTGCTTGTCATCATCCATAAACAAAAAAAAATCTCGTGCCTTCTTTCAAAACGAGCCAGCACACACTCGGTCCTGAAGGGAGCTTTACGTCACTTACCTAATTCCTGTTGAAGGCGGAGATGGCATGCCTTCCTGCCAAGCCCCATCCTCCCATCGACTTTGGGCGGCACTATTTGCAAAGTCCCTTTTGTTGACCTGTTTAAGAGAGTAAAGCGGACCTAGACGACCCTTATGCTAGAGGAGAGGGCTCCAGGATGAGAAGGAAAAATTAAAACTTTACCGCCACATTACGTTATAATTTGAAACTTTATTTCTTTTCCGTCAACAAACAGCAAAAATTTTATTTCGATTGTCATTAGTTACCGAGATCGAAATTGCGTTCTTCTCTCAACATACATTTTAAACAAAAATCTCACTTAAACAATTGAAAATGATACCACGATTATCCCAAAATTAATTAACTTACTTTAAGGTGACATTCTCTCCGCGAAAAAACAAAAGCTTTTAATTACGTGAGGCAAGTGAAGTTGCCCTTATGTTTTCTTCTCGATTCCTACATGATACAAATAAGACTTCCTCTTAAATACTGCAACGTATCTTTAAAGAGGATAATAATAGTGATAAAGACCCGAAAAGCTAGAATAGGACAATAAAGAAGTCAAATGGGATCTCTAAATCGGTACTGCTGCTTTATGTTTTCTTTCTTAAGTATGCAGCTTTTACATTCACTTCTATCTCACCTCCTTTTTTTTTTTTTTTGAATATTTTTAGAAAATGCTTAACAATAGTTCAAGGAAAAACTTACTTAAGACTCCGCAGGGTTCATGAGCTCACGACCTTATGTCACTACGGCGTCCTCACAACTATATTCATGATAACCACTATAACTTGATCGTATGGTTTCAAAAGAACACTTGAAAATGAACCCAGTTTTCGTACCAGGTCATAGCTATAAAAATGTATTTAGAGACCTTTACCTTCTTGTATACGTATGTGTAAGGAAATATTCAAAAGAATTTACCTTTCAATAACTTGAATGTAGATATTAAATTTACGAATCAATAACCTCAAAGTAAGTATTAACTTCGCGACAGAATCTTAAGGTAATTATTAAATGCATGAATCAAAATCTTAAAAATAAATATTAAGTTCACGGATCAAAATGTTAAAGTGACTATTAAATTCACGGATCAAAATGTTCTCAGCATGGACTATTTGACTAAAATTTACTTCCCTCTAACCTGCTGTTTTGTCGATCTTGTTGAGCGTGGGGCAGAAGATTTCTCTCCTGTAAGAAATTTCCTTGACAAATCCATCCAAGTTGGGTAGGTGTCACACAACAGCACTCAAGGATCAGAAGGCGTTGGGGTCTTATAATTCTTCCCCTTTTCCAATTATCCTTTATAATGTGGTTTCGTCTTTTCAGCGTATACCGCAGACGGATCAAAAACGTAAGAGTTCGAGGTGTGATGCGTAAAGTTATCTTTAATTCTCAAAGGTGACCTTCACTACTTTCCCTTTTTGTCAGAGAATTAGAGGATACTATACAGTATTCTTCGTCTTCTGAAATGTTCCAATAAGACCAAGATCAAAAAAACGTTCGGGTACTAACCTTTTGTGATTATCTCAAGTGTTTTGACAAATATTGCTCTGGTAAGAATTCTCCTGCTAACCTATCCACGTCTCCTTAGCTAAAATTGTTGCTGTTTTGCACTGCGGACCGATTTTTTTAGATTTTGTTCAAAAGAAAACTAGACCTTTGTTGCTTGATCAGCCACACTTCACAGTCCGGAGTCAAAAAGTCACCGGAAAAAAAACTCTTCTTCTTCCCTTTCCGTTCAGCATGCAACTCTCAGCTCGAGGAAGCATTGCTCTCGGTTGGGGTGCGTTCACACTTTCCGCTATGGACAGCCGACATACACGCGGCAGTACGTGTAGCATATCGATGCCGCTGTGGCTCTCCTCACCGAGATGCTAAGGAAGCCTCGCGATCAGCAACCTAAAGAACTGATTGCTAAGCTTTCCCGGCGCAACATCTCACCTTGATCTCCGACTGGCGATTGTTCAAGGGTGTGTCTCCCAGGCGTCGTCGAAGTAGTGACATGCTGACAGCCTTAGACAGGAATGGATTCCAACAGGTATATCACCCACCATTGACGGGGCAATAGGAGGGCTTCGCGATATCCTATAGTTTACCAGTGAAGCTGGCTGGATGCCTTCTTAGGGCTACCAGGAATAGATGTGATAATAGATAGATGACACTTTGAGACTGGATATTACTGCCTGATGTCTTTGGCGTGATAGACTCGTAACAGTTTTCCCCGCAGATCTTCAAGCTCGTACAGGGAGTTTCCTTTCTTGCTTTTAACCCGACATTTGACAAATTTCCGTCCCAATTTAGCACTGGTCTGCTGTTGGAAATTGCTCTGGGCAAAATTTCGTCTAAATACCTCTTGACCCACTTTGAAATCGACAGGCTTCGCCCTGAGATTGTAGGCTTGTGAACCCTGTTCGAATACGTGTTGTAAGTTTTCCTGCACTCTCGCACGGATCAAGCTCATTTTATCCTCAGCATCTACTCTCAATGGCTCATTAAGAGTTCCAAGGCTCCTCAAGATGGTGTAGGAGCTGCCATGTTCAATCATTTGTCGACCGAAGAGTGTTCGATAGGGAGAGAAACCAGTAGCTTGATGGAAAGAGCTCCTGAGGGAACTAGCTACATGACTTAGTTTCTCATCTCATCTCGTGTGTTCCTTCTTAATATATGCTCTAATCCCCGACAATAGAGACCTATTTACTCGCGCTGAGGCGTTTGCTTGCGGCGAGTAAACTGCCGTTCGCAAGTGCTTCACCCCATACTTATCTAGTAATCTGATGAACTGAGTCGAGCAAAACTGGACTCCATTGTCAGAGACGATCACTTCAGGGACTCCGAACACGTGGAACACTTCGGTCTCAATCAATTGGCACACATTGAGTGTGGACGCTTTTCTCATAGGTTTGAGAATGGGGAATTTTGAAAAGTGGTCAAGAACTATCAGAATGCAGACGTTTCCTTTAACTGACCTGGGATATGGACCTAAGAAATCAATGTACAGCTTTTGCCATGGTCGTTCTGTCACAGATTGAACTCTCATAGGTGGTCGCAAAATAGTATTAGGAGCTTTCGTTTCTTTACACACGTCACTCGTGGCCAGTACAGATGTCTTCGCAAACGTTCCAGTGTTTTCCCTATGCCTCCGTGTGAAGCTAGTGGCGGATCATGAGCCCTTGAAATGACGTCGTTGACAAGCCCTCGTGGAATCCAAAGCTTCCAAGCTTCTTCCTCCTGAATAGGATCGCCTGTTCTCGGAACAGTCCGGATATAAACGAAATCATCCCTGACGCAAAGATCTGGTAGTTTGCCAGAAGTCGTTTTAGCCTTATGCCTCAGTTCCTCATATTCCAACGAGTTGAAATATGGCGAACTAAGGTCAACTTCCGGGCCAGGATCTTCGTTTGTGTTCAGGCTGTCACAATGAATGCGTGACAGCGCATCAGGGACGACGTTCAGGCTTCCTTTTCTGTGCTCAATAGTGAAGTCGAATCCCTGAAGCTTCAGACTCCACCGTGCAAGTCTACCGCTGAGGTCCTTTTGAGACATCAGCCATTTCAAGCTCGCATGATCAGTCACTATCTTAAACGGCATAAGTTCTATGAAGGCCCGGAACTTCTGTACGCTCAAGATTGCAGCTAAGCATTCTTGCTCTGTGACGGTGTAATTTCTTTGTGCTGAGTTCAACTTTTTCGAGACGTAGGCTATTGGCTTCTCGTGGCCATCGTCATCTAGTTGAAACAGCACTCCTCCAATACCTTGTTGGCTCGCATCGCATTGGATAACGAACGGTTTGGTGAAGTCTGGACTCACTAGCAATGGAGCAGAAGTAAGTTTCTTCTTTAAAAGATCAAGAGACGTCTGGGCTTCAGGTGTCCATTTGAACTGACTCGGGTTTTTCAAAGTGTCTGTAATGGAGGCAGTCAAATCAGCATAGTTCGGGATGAACCGTCTATACCATCCCGCCATACCTAGTAGGCGTCGGGCCTGCCGAACAGTTTTAGGTGACGGATAGTCAACTATGGCTGAAATTTTGTCAGGGTCAGTTCTCATACCTCCCTTTCCTACAATAAAACCCAAATATTTAGTCTCCTTGATACAAAACTTACTCTTCTCGACGTTGATAGTAAGGCCAGCTTTCCTCAAACAATCCGCTACATGGGCTAGCAGCGTGAGATGAGTATCGAAGTCTGAAGACAGAATTAATAAATCGTCTAAATAGACGAGAACGTTCTCACGAAGATCGAAAGGAATGACTTTATCCATGAGGCGGCACATTGTTTGTGGAGCGTTGCATAGGCCGAATGGCATCACTGTGTACTGATAGAGAGGATGACCAGGCACTGTAAAAGCGGTCTTCTCTCTGGAATCAGTGTCAAGCGGGATCTGCCAGAATGACTCTTTCAGGTCCAGGCTTGTTATGTAGTTTGCCGGAGGAAGTCGACTCAGAACTGCGTCTATCTGCGGTAGCGGATAGGCATCCTTCTTCCTATTTTGATCGTTTCCCTGAATCGGCTTGAATATTGATTCAAGATCTGCGTACACACAAAACGGGACTGGATTCTTATGGTTATAATTCTTATATTCCAACCATTGCTTTTCCTCTGAGGGAAACATAATCCTACAATCGTTTTGTTTCTCACATTCGGGAGTGTGTGATGTTAATTTTTCTTCAGAGTAAAAGTAGAGCAAACATCTGTCGCATATATACTTTCTACCGTTATGTTTTGAAGTTTCCTTCGATATGAGTCGAGAAAGATCTTTAATCCAGCAGAAATGATATCTGCTGGCATCGTCATTATCATCATCCATATGATCATCATCCTGGTCATAGTTATCTTGTAACATTAAGAGATTTACATGTCGCTCCATCCTGTGTTTCGTAAGTCTAACTGGAACTGTGGTGAAGAAACGCTTCTACTCTAGGATGAATACGTTTACTGATATCTCGTTCTGGTCTTCAAATTGCGTTATTTGGTTAAGTGTCATGGGAAATGTTATCCCATTTAAATTAAGTACAGTTGAATAATGTGGGTATGATGAGGTCCTGTCGGTGTGAACATTCTGGCGTCAAAACAAAGCCGGACCTTTCCAGGCTTCCTTACCAGAACAACTGGAGAGCTCCAAGGACTCTGGCTCTCCTCTATCACACCCAGTGATAGCATTCGCTCCAGTTCGGCATCCATCAAACTTTGTACTGCCCGTGAAATCGGATAAAACCTCTGTTTTATCGGAGCTGCGTCATTTCTTTCAATCTTGTGAGTGACCAATGATGTTTTTCCCAGGCCTAGAGAGACGAAAGAGGGGAAAAGCTGTTTTGTGGCTTCTAAGCGTTGCTGATCGAAGCTCGAAAGGATGTGGCAGTCGGTGGCAGAGGTAGCTATTCCACTTGAATTCACTTCTGCCACTATACCCAGGACATCTGGAGCCAACCCAAATAGACGCCAGAAGTCTATTCCCAGATATAGTGCCTGTGTGAGCCCAGGAACCACGTAAAAACGCACGCTTTGGGTCTTACCACGGAAAGTGACGTCCAAGTTCACATGACCATGAACAGTCGTCATGGCACCATTAGCTACATGGACCTGTGTCCGATACTTCTTCCATTCGACATCTGCTTCCGCAAGCTTCTCGAGAGCTCTCTGGCCTAGAATACTGACAGTGGCATCACTATCAAGTAATCCATTCTCAGTTCGCCCGAGCAGCTTTACTTCGGCGTACGGTCGAATGTCGTCTGGCATTGACACGGAATTATGTGCCAGTTTTTTCCTGGCTCACGCCCACTCGTCATATCAGAGCTTGGTGGCCGTTTTAAAACAGAAATGACAGGAGATTAAAGACTCTTCTAAGGAAGTGTCTAGCAATGTCATGGGCTCCCCAGAAGTGGAAATGGGAGCTTGAAGATCTGCGGAGAAGTCTATTAAGTTCTCCGCCTCTATCAATGACGTAATCGTACAATCAGGTGTATTTCTGATATCATCAGAGTCACTGAATGATATCGGAGGACATATCAGGGAGTTATCGTTAGTGTCTACAAATGGAGCGGACCTTCCTCCTTGTTCACAGCTTGCACTGGAGTGTTCGATGCATTGATTGCTCGTGATGTCGACGCTGGTCGGAAAGAGGTGGTGGTATTCCCGACCCGTCTGACGTTTTTCTGTTGACATCGAATGCAATCTGGCTTGAAGGTGTTCTCCCGTCCACATCCATAACAGAACACAACTTGTCGTTCTTGTCTACAATCTTGATAACAGTGACCGGACTGATCACAGTTCCAGCATACAATAGAGTGTTTGGTCGAAATACTAGGCTGTTGTCATTTCCTGTCGCTAATGCCAGTTCAGGGTCTAATGTCGGAAAATTACCAACTTCATGCACTCGTTGGTTCCGGTAAAGGTTCCAACTTCCGGCTGTCGCAATACGTGTCTGTGTAGCTTGGATACGCGTGACCAGCGATCTCAACTGTCCTATCGTATCAGTAGGATGCAGACAGATTTTTTCTTGAATCTCCGGCAAGAGATTCGATTTGACAATCTCCAGAAATTCTAGGTCCGGCATAGCGTTCTGTAACTGATCGCGCAGCAACCCCAGATGGTGGTGGTACATTGCGAACAGTTCACCAGGCTTTTGTTTTCTTGACATCAGTTGAAATATAGTTTTCAAATCATCCTTCGGCGTTCCCCATTCGGTATACAATCCCATCTTAATGACGTCCCAAGTTGGAAATGGATTTTGACGTAGTACCGACCAATACCTGTCCTTAGCTCGTCCTGTCAGTAGCGTTTACATATTCCTGACCAATAACTCAAAATCCCCTTCAAGAGCGGAGTGCGTGAGCGCTTCGACTCTGAAGATGAACTCGTCGACTGAGAGTTCCGAGTTATTCCCATTATAGGTCAGGTTCCATCTCCTTATTGGACTGCCTGATCGTCGGTATCCTACATTAGCAGGAGCACGCATAGGTGGTGGAGGTTGAGGTAGTTGAGGTGGTATACGATTCGGTCTGGGCTGATTTATAGGTTGGCCAAAAGGTGGACCAAAAGATTGACCAAAAGGTTGACCAAAAGGTTGACCAAAAGGTGGTGATGGTCTCCTAAAAAATGGTCTTCCCCTATCAGGGAAATCATTTGACGGCCTCTGATTGCTTCTGGACGAAGGAGGTCGTGTGGAGTCTGCTGGCGGCATCGCTGCTGCTACTTGTTGTCTGATATCGTCTCCTAACTCAGAGCGCAAAACATTTAAACCCTGCTGGAGACCTCGGTTTATAAGGTCTTCCATCTTTATGCTCAAGCCTGCTATCAGCGCATCCGTAGCAGCTGAGGTGTTGTGGTATTGAGCTGTGCGCGCTGGACTCTCACGTCGAGGACTCGGGTTTACAAAAGTCCTTGAATGTAAGTCAGGCATTCCTGGAGACAACGATCGTCGATTAGAGGGTAGCAGGTCAAAGTTACGGTTTGGCAATTCAAAGGTTGGCAATGAGTCACGCCTGGCTGACTTAGGGGGCGTCACTTTCTTTGGCTTTTTTGGAAAGGCACCCGTGTAACTAGTGATGTCCTGTGGCGTGAGGCAGCATCGACAGTTAGGGCAACTGGAATGTACGCCTACCCAAGTTTGGATACATGCATCGTGAAAGACATGTCCACACGTGGTCATGACAGGCTTCTGTTCAGCTGACCAGCTTGTATCTCGACAGATCGTGCATGGCTCACGTAACCTAGTCACTTCGTTCGGCCCTGGAGGCGGTGTCCTCATTGTCGCCATCGTAAGTCAAAGTTGGAAAAAGTTTTACAACCCAAAGGTTTGAAAAAGACAGGCAGAGAAATTTAAAAGAAATTCAAAAAAATCGAAGCTAACGAACTCTTAAATTTATTAACGCGTATTATGTAGATAAGAATGAACGAGAGTGGCTAACTAAATTCCAAGTAGATAATTATTATCACTACAACCTTATTAACAACCGTTACATACCCGTAATATAAAAATCCATTGTTGGTATATAATGCGTATATATGCAGTAAGCAACGAAACGCCTTCAGATGTAGGAAAAAATTTGTACATTCCTACGAAAAACGAACTACTGAACCGATAAATAATATAAAAATTTCCTTAACTACAAAATTCAAAATATTCTCATAAATATACGGTCTTTGTCTTCTAAATAATTACCATAAACAAAAGAGGAAGCTTCTATATATCATTAAGAGACTTCCGCGCTATTTTATGCACCTACTAAAATTAAAAGTTTGCAAGTTGGGACAAGATTTGTCATTCAGAAAAACTTCTTTCCAAACGTCCAAAGAAATTGCAAAAAAAATTTTTGTAAAAGCAAAACAATTATAGCGTTTCAACAAGAAAAAAAAATTCCTACAAAAAAATCATACAGTTTCTCCCTCACTTCCCAGGAGCTCTCCCAACACAAGAGGTCAGGCCGCTCTCTCTCTTCCAAGGTCAGAAACAGACATAAGCAAGTGACGTGAGTGTGTGCATTGAAAGGTCAGAGCTCTTGCAGAAATCTGGGAAGAGTAAAGTCGGAGGTGTCAAAGACTGAGAATGTTGTTAGAGATTCTTCAGCCAGGCAGTTAGCAGTATGCCAACTCCTGATCACTGAAGATCTCCAGCATCAATCCCATCCTCTGAGAACTCGTTCTCTTCTCCTCACCGAATGATCGTGTCCAGTCAGTTCGCTAGTCGGGCAGAGTCATGAGTCTGGTCAACTAATTAGCTGGAAGCCAAGAAGCTGTCTCTCAGATTCATAACTCTGTCCAGCCAGTTGGCCGACAGAGACACGTCTCCACAAGAGTTCACACAAAATTTGGTGAGGCCACCTATCATTTCCTTGGCAGAAGGCCAGCGGGAAAGATCAATTCCAAAAACTTTCATCAAAATTCAACAAAATTCAACAAACTGTTCAGGCTTGAGGCTTGAGGCTTGACCGAGGTCAAACCTAAAGCTGAACTTCAACTTTAAAAAAAAAATCTTTACTTTAATCGTTACGTTACTTTAATTCAATCAAAAAAATCGAAATCTCAAAAACTTTCAAAAAAAACTTTACTTGAACGTAACAATTTACTTTACAAAAAAATTCAAATAACAAACCAATTGGACTCAAGTCTGCCTATAACTTTCACTGATTATGAGACTACCGAGTCAGATTATGTAGCTAACAGCCAAGTGTCCATATCTCAGGTACTCTCAGTCTTCAGTCAAAGTCATAATCAGACCACCGAAGTCCAACTGAGGTGGCCCCACGTTGGGCGCCATTTTGTTATGGAAGTATGAAGAAAGAGTGATTGGTTAGGACGTTAAGTCCAAACTGCCAGCATGAGCTGACAGATCACTCGATGACAGCGATATCACAGGGCGGCACGCTAGCACCTCGGCTAAGGGTGGCGGAGAGTGTAGGGGAGTTCTCAAAATACCTGCCGCTTGTCATCATCCATAAACAAAAAAAAATCACGTGCCTTCTTTCAAAACGAGCCAGCACACACTCGGTCCAGAACGGACCTTTACGTCACTTACCTAATTCCTGTTGAAGGCGCAGATGGCATGCCTTCCTGCCAAGCCCCATCCTCCCATCGACTTTGGGCGGCACTATTTGCAAAGTTCCTTTTGTTGACCTGTGGAAGAGAGTAAAGCGGACCTAGACGACCCTTATGCTAGAGGAGAGGGCTCCAGGATGAGAAGGAAAAATTAAAACTTTACCGCCACATTACGTTATAATTTGAAACTTTATTTCTTTTCCGTCAACAAACAGCAAAAATTTTATTTCGATTGTCATTAGTTACCGAGATCGAAATTGCGTTCATCTCTCGACATACATTTTAAAAAAAAATCTCACTTAAACAATTGAAAATGATACCACGATTATCCCAAAATTAATTAACTTACTTTAAGGTGACATTCTCTCCGCGAAAAAACAAAAGCTTTTAATTACGTGAGGCAAGTGAAGTTGCCCTTATGTTTTCTTCTCGATTCCTACATGATACAAATAAGACTTCCTATTAAATACTGCAACGTATCTTTAAAGAGGATAATAATAGTGATAAAGACCCGAAAAGCTAGAATAGGACAATAAAGAAGTCAAATGGGATCTCTAAATCGGTACTGCTGCTTTATGTTTTCTTTCTTAAGTATGCAGCTTTTACATTCACTTCTATCTCACCTCCTTTCTTTTTTTTTTTTGAATATTTTTAGAAAATGCTTAACAATAGTTCAAGGAAAAACTTACTTAAGACTCCGCAGGGTTCATGAGCTCACGACCTTATGTCACTACGGCGTCCTCACAACAATATTCATGATAACCACTATAACTTGATCGTATGGTTTCAAAAGAACACTTGAAAATGAACCCAGTTTTCGTACCAGGTCATAGCTATAAAAATGTATTTAGAGACCTTTACCTTCTTGTATACGTATGTGTAAGGAAATATTCAAAAGAATTTACCTTTCAATAACTTGAATGTAGATATTAAATTTACGAATCAATAACCTCAAAGTAAGTATTAACTTCGCAACAGAATCTTAAGGTAATTATTAAATGCATGAATCAAAATCTTAAAATTAAATATTAAATTTACGAATCAATAACCTCAAAGTAAGTATTAACTTCGCGACAGAATCTTAAGGTAATTATTAAATGCATGAATCAAAATCTTAAAAATAAATATTGTTGCGAGCGTGGCCTTTGGTTCGTTATTTAAAAACACAATATTTAATAATTAATATATAAGTTCTTTATTACACTTAAATCATATAAAGTTCACAAACATTCATTTAATCAACTCAACTCTAATTATCGCTAACACTGTACTTTCAATTATCGCAATCTAATTACACACTATCGCTTCTTTATTACTTTCGCTTGCTAACACTGCAACGTCTAAAACAAGACTCTTTTTCTGGCGATGACAACTGTTATATTTATACCCTAGAAACTCTCCGGATTAATCTGGAGTGTTCTATTCCAAAAGCTTCTTGACTATTCTATTTGTTCTATTCCTGAACTTTCCTAACTTTCATAATCGATTCTCCGAACCTGAAGTCATTTACTCTCCGAACCTGAAGTTGTTTATTGCCAGTAGATGTCACCAATTGTCTCTTTCTATTGCACGTAACACTGCCCCCTTCTTAAACTTGTTCGTCCCGAACAACAGGTGGTCCACGGTCTTGATGCTCGTAGTATTGACACAAGCGGTCCAAATGAACAATTTTGTGCTTGCCTCTTGTGCCACGCTGAATTCTGTATACCACGTCATTAATTCTAGTTACTACTGAATATGGTCCTTCCCAGTGTTGTTGCAATTTTGGAGAACGTCCCTTACGTCGTTTCGGGTTGTACAGCCAAACAAGATCACCTTCGTTAAATCCTGCGGAATTAGCGCGTAAGTCATAGCTGGTCTTCATCCGATCAGTATTTGTTGCTAATTTCGTCCTCGTGGCCTCGTGTACATCGGCTAATTGTTGTTTGAGCTCCGATACGTAGTCTTCTGGTAACTTTTGTTCACCTCTGGGGGTACCGCTAGGTAAACGCATCTCTCTTCCGAATATGACTTTAGCTGGGGTTTGTCCGGTAGTACTATGAACGGCTGATCTATAAGACATTAGGAATACAGGAATATGTCGATCCCAATCGCGTTGATGATAGTCAACTGCTTTCTTTAGATGCTCGATCAATGTTCTGTTGAAGCGCTCTACCATGCCATCAGATTGTGGGTGTAGAGGAGTTGTTCTAGTTTTTCTTATTCCCAACGTTTTACACATCTCCTGGAAAGTCCGCGATTCGAAGTTCCGTCCTTGGTCCGAATGAAGTTCGTGAGGCACATCAAACCTACTGACCCAATTCGTTATTATTTGTTCCGCAACTGTGGTTGCCTCTTGATTAGGGATTGCATAAGCTTCAGGCCATTTACTGAAATAGTCAATGGCAACTAATATATAACGGTTACCGCCATCCGTTTCTGGAAAAGGTCCAGCGATGTCTATAGCTATCGTTTCAAAGGGGGCTCCGACATTATACTTATGCATTTCTCCTCTGCTTCTGTGTTGCGGCCCTTTGCAAGCAGCACAGATAGTGCATCTGCGGCACCACTCCTCCACATCTTCTCGCATATATAACCAATAAAACTTTTCTCGTATTTTGGAAATGGTTTTGTTCACTCCCAAATGTCCTCCAGAGGTTCCACCGTGCATTTCTTCTAGAACATCTTTGACGTTTGATGCCGGCACGACTATCTGCATTCGGAAAGATTCGCCATTAGGTGCTTCCCACTTGCGTTTTAATATACCACATTCAACATGAAGAGAGTTCCATTGAGCCCAGTAACTTTTCAGCTTCTCACTCCGTTCCGAAATATCCTTCCAGTCTGGTCTTTCCATGTCTTCTTTCCAAGCAAGAATAGGTGAAATGTCCGGATCTTCTCGTTGTGCTGTTCGTAGGTCCTCGTTGTCCCAACCTGTAGATGGCTCCACGGTTACCAACTGTATAGTTGCTGCTGTTTCTTTTTCTTCTATTCGTGTGCAATGTTTGCACTCAAGTTTACATGGACGTCGTGAAAGGGCGTCTGCATTTCCATGGATACGACCTCTTCGGTGTTGTATTTCAAAATCATAAGCCTGGAGTCGCTCTATCCATCTCGCCACTTGTCCCTCAGGATTCTTAAACTGCAGAAGCCATTTAAGCGCTGCATGGTCGGTGCGAAGGATGAATTTCTGCCCGTAGAGATATTTATGAAAATGCTTTGTTGAACTTACAATGGCAAGTAGCTCCTTTCTTGTAGCACAATAATTTTTCTCTGACTTTGAAAGTGCTTTGCTATAGTAAGCTACTGGAACTTCTTGACCATTCTCCTCCTGAGAAAGCACTGCACCAATACCTTCATTGCTGGCATCCGTGTCTAATATAAATGTTTTTCCCAGCTTTGGATAGTGAAGTACTGGCGCTTCACAGAGCTGTTGCTTCAAATTTTCAAAACTTTCGTTGCATTTATCCGACCATATGAACGGCTTTCCCTTTTCGGTAAGTTGATGTAGGCTTCTTGCTATATCTGCAAAACCTTTCACGAATCGCCTGTAGTAGGTAGCTAAACCAAGAAAACTCCGTATTTGATGTTTGTCCTTTGGTGCTGGCCAATTTTTGACGGCTTCTATCTTTCCTGGATCGGTTCTTACTCCTTGTGATGAAACTATGTGCCCTAAATATTTAACTTCTTTTTTAAATAGAGCACATTTACTCGCACTGAGCTTTAATTTTGCATCTTTGAGTCTTTGAAGTACATCCCGTAAGTTGTTTTTATGTTCCATGAATGTCCTTCCGATTACTATTATGTCATCCAAATAGACAAGACATGTTTTCCAGGTTAAACCTCGTAAAACACATTCCATTAGTCGTTCGAATGTGGCTGGAGCATTACATAAACCAAATGGCATTACTTTGAATTGCCATAAGCCACTGCCAACTGAGAAAGCAGTTTTCTCTCGGTCCTCGGGATGTATTTCCACTTGCCAGTAACCACTCTTCAAATCCAGCGTGGAAAACCATTGCGCTCCGGAAAGGGTATCCAATGTGTCATCAACCCTTGGTAATGGATAGCTATCTTTTCTCGTCACGTTATTTAGTTGGCGGTAGTCTACACAGAATCGGGTGCTGCCATCCTTCTTCCTAACCAGAACAACCGGCGATGTCCAAGGGCTGTTAGATTCCTCTATGATGCCTTGTTTCTTCATGGAGTTCATCATGTCTGCAACTTCTGGTTGTTTGGCTAATGGCAATCTTCGTGGTGTCTGTCGAATGGGTCTGGAATCTCCTGTATCGATTCGATGCTGGACAAGATTTGTTTTACCATAGTCATCATCATTCATTGCAAATAATTCCGAAAATTCATCGATCACCTCTTTGGCATCGTTGTGTTGTTGTTCACTTAAGGCACTGGACGAAAGAAGTTTCTGAACCTGTTGGGTAGTAGCTGGTATAGTTTTTGTCTCCTTGACATTACTACCATTATCTAAATTGACGATTTGGTAAACGGGTTCACAATTTCCAATTATAGCACCTTCTTTTAGTTGTACCTCATTTTCGGATGTGTTAAGCACTCTGACTGGAATTAATGTTGCACCTTCTGCCTTCACTAAAGTCTTGCCAACGATGATGTTCGATGTAACTTTTGTGGGGTTAGGTTCCACCAGATAGAATCGGCAGGTCCCGATGTCATCAGTAAGCTTTGTCCATATTAGTGTCTCGGAGCATGGCCAAAGAGTAATATTTTCGCAAACCATCGTCCTTACTTTCGCAGGATGATCTGCTTCTTCTCCTAGTCTCATAGGAATTTCTATGTTGCCATATTTGAGAATCCGCTCTCCGACATCCAGATTTATTTTGTATGTGGTCATGAAGTCTATTCCAAGAATGCATTCATCCATTATGTCTGAAACCAGGAAAGTGTGGGGAAATAGTAGTTCGGCTAGTTGAACATCTAAAGTTATTTCTCCAAACACCTGTGCTGCCGCTCCAGTTGCTGTTCTTAGTAGATATTTGGTGGTGTTGTGAAGCCATTTGTTCTTAACAAGATCTGCTCTAATAATTGATCTTGAAGCTCCAGTATCGATAGTAACTGCGCAGTCATTTTTTCCTACACTTCCATATATAACAAGACTGCTATTATTTCTCTGTAACTGACTTACTTGGATGATGACTTCGGGGCTGTCGAATCCACCAACCAACTTCTGCCCCATGAAGTTGGTTCTTACTAGTTTTCCGACTGCTCAAGAGGAGAGACGATGCGACTAGTCGCTCCTTGATATCTAGTCTCTCCACGAAAAGCTTGTTCCCTGGCTCGACATCTTTGGCATTCTTCTTTCCCCTCTTCTTCTGGTGATTCCACTCGTCGACGTTTTCTGCAGTCTCTTTGAAGGTGCCCTGGTTTACTACAATTCCAGCATCGAGGGACACCACGTGAAGGCGGGCTCTGTGATGATTGCACTCTGTTACAAGTACATTCTTCCACTGAAATTTCTCTCACTCGTACTGCACTCCGTGAAGCTTGTCTGGCGGATTCGTATGCTAATGCGTAGGCTAGTGCTTCTGCTGTTGATTTCTTTCCTGCTAGCCTTAATGATTGTTGTAAATTTTGATCTGTATGTAATAGCGTTCACAAATGCCTCCGTCGCCACTTCATTGAGAAAATCCGCATTCACGCTGGAGTATGACAGATGCGCTAATCTTTCTACATCTGCCTGCAGTTGTTGTAGTGATTCGCCATGTTTTGAATCCTGTTGCGCAACTGTAGGCGATATACTTGCTGCATGTGCTCATCTCCGTAACGTAATTCTATCGCCTGTACTAATGAAGAGTAATTACGTTGATTTTCAATCGGTACAGTTTGTAAGAGTTCTGACGCAGGACCTCGAAGTGCTAACACCAAAGCTATAGCTCTGTCTTCATCATTCCATCCATTTACCTCTGAAGCTGCCTCGAATTGTCTCTTGAAGATATGCCACGAATTTTGTCCATCAAATATGGGAGGTTTCATTCTACCTGCACCGGATATTTCAGTTGCTACGCTTAGAGGCTGACGATGCTTTATTCTTTCCAGATCTGCTTTAAAGTTATCAAGCTGTTCCGTGACATTTTGTTGTACTCCCGACACGTGTTGTCGAACTTCCAACACTTCCTGCTGTATTCCTTCAATTTTCATATTTTGTTCGTCTAATGAAACTTTCAGAAATTTCTTCTGTTCCTCCAAACAAGTTTCTAGACAATTCTGCAAAGAATTCTTTTGTTCATCCCAACGGGATTCCAGAGAATTCGTTTGTTCCTCAAAAGCATTCTTTTGCTCGTCCAGACGGGTTTCCATAGATTTCTTTTGTTCCTCGAGAGCATTCTTTTTTTCGTCCATAGATTTCTTCTGTTCATCTAAACGTGATTCTAGAGAATTCTTTTGTTCGTCCATAGATTTCTTCTGTTCATCTAAACGTGATTCTAGAGAATTCTTTTGTTCCTCGAGAGAATTCTTTTGTTCGTCCATAGATTTCTTCTGTTCCTCGAGAGAATTCTTTTGTTCGTCCATAGATTTCTTCTGTTCCTCGAGAGAACTCTTTTGCTCATCAAAACGGGCTTCCATTTTACTCATTAAAGTACTCAAAAGCTGTTCCATTTTCATCGCAGGCGCTTCTTCAACTTCGATTTCTTCCAAGTTCTCTTCGAAAACAAATGTTTCAGGATTCTTTCCTTCCTCTATCAAAGATTGTCTAAGTCGCTCGACTAGAACTTTCTTTATGCCTGTCGTTTGTAATGACCGGTTCCCTAACTCCACTTTCAAATCCTGCGTTCGAAGCTCGTCCACTTTGCGCCCCATTATTGTAGTAATTCTCTTATAGATGAATATAAATTATTTTCCAGAACTTTCACAATTTAACACAATTCCTCAAAATTAATCACTCTTTTAATTTTTAGTCAATTGCCACCACTTTATTTCTCAAATTTATTTCACTTCTGACACCAGTTGTTGCGAGCGTGGCCTTTGGTTCGTTATTTAAAAACACAATATTTAATAATTAATATATAAGTTCTTTATTACACTTAAATCATATAAAGTTCACAAACATTCATTTAATCAACTCAACTCTAATTATCGCTAACACTGTACTTTCAATTATCGCAATCTAATTACACACTATCGCTTCTTTATTACTTTCGCTTGCTAACACTGCAACGTCTAAAACAAGACTCTTTTTCTGGCGATGACAACTGTTATATTTATACCCTAGAAACTCTCCGGATTAATCTGGAGTGTTCTATTCCAAAAGCTTCTTGACTATTCTATTTGTTCTATTCCTGAACTTTCCTAACTTTCATAATCGATTCTCCGAACCTGAAGTCATTTACTCTCCGAACCTGAAGTTGTTTATTGCCAGTAGATGTCACCAGTTGTCTCTTTCTATTGCACGTAACAATATTGTGCAATATTGTGCAATAGAAAGAGACAACTGGTGACATCTACTGGCAATAAACAACTTCAGGTTCGGAGAGTAAATGACTTCAGGTTCGGAGAATCGATTATGAAGTTGCACAATATTGTTACGTGCAATAGAAAGAGACAACTGGTGACATCTACTGGCAATAAACAACTTCAGGTTCGGAGAGTAAATGACTTCAGGTTCGGAGAATCGATTATGAAAGTTCAGGAATAGAACAAATAGAATAGTCAAGAAGCGTTTGGAATAGAACAGTCCAGAATAATCCGGAGAGTTTTTTAGGGTATAAATATAACAGTTGTCATCGCCAGAAAAAGAGTCTTGTCTTAGACGTTGCAGTGTTAAGAAGCGAAAGCAATAAAGAAGCGATAGTGTATGTAATTAGATTGCGATAATTGAAAGTACAGTATTAGCGATAATTAGAGTTGAGTTGATTAGATGAATGTTTGTGAACTTTTATATGATTAGAGTGAAATAAAGAACTTATATATTAATTATTTAATATTGTGTTTTAAATAACGAACCAAAGGCCACGCTCGCAACAACTGGTGTCAGAAGTGAAATAACTTCGCGAAATAAAGTGGTGGCAATTGACTAAAAATTAAAAGAGTGATTAATTTTGAGAAATTGTGTTAAATTTTAAAAGTTCTGGAAAATAATTTATATTATACTACAGTAATGGGGCGCAAAGTGGACGAGCTTCGAACGCAGGATTTGAAAGTGGAGTTAGGGAACCGGTCATTACAAACGACAGGCACAAAGAAAGTTCTAGTCGAGCGACTTAGACAATCTTTGATAGAGGAAGGAAAGAATCCTGAAACATTTGTTTTCGAAGAGAACTTGGAAGAAATCGAAGTTGAAGAAGCGCCTGCGATGAAAATGGAACAGCTTTTGAGTACTTTAATGAGTAAAATGGAAGCCCGTTTTGATGAGCAAAAGAATTCTCTCGAGGAACAAAAGAATTCTCTAGAATCACGTTTAGATGAACAGAAGAAATCTATGGATGAACAAAAGAATTCTCTAGAATCACGTTTAGATGAACAGAAGAAATCTATGGACGAACAAAAGAATTCTCTCGACGAACAAAAGAATTCTCTGGAATCACGTTTAGATGAACAGAAGAAATCTATGGAAGCCCGTTTTGATGAACAAAATATTGATTTTGAGGAACAAAAGAATTCTCTGGTAACCCGTTTGGACGAACAATAGATCTCTTTGGAGAATTGTCTAGAAACTCGTTTGGAGGAACAGAAGAATGAGAGACATTTCGGTGGACAAATGTACTTGTAATAGAATGAAGTCATCCCAGAGCTCACCTTTGCGTGGTATCCTTCGATGCTGGAATTGTAATAGACCAGGACACCTACAAAGAGACTGCAGAAAACGCCGACGAGTGGAATCTCTAGATGAAGAGAGGAAAGTGGAATTGCAAAGATATCGAGCTGAGCAGCAGACTTGCAATAGATTGCAGTTATCACTGAGTACCCCTTCACGTAGTGTTCTTCGATGTTGGGATTGTAATAAATTGGGACACCTTCAAAGCGACTGCTGGAAACGCCGTCGAAAGGAACCAACAGAAAAGAAAGGGACAGAAGAACGTACAAGTTGGCGAGCTAGAGAGCAAACTATTCTTAGGGAGACTAGAATCCAACCTTATGACTTTGAGAGCCAACACAGAAAAGGACGTATCTATGGAAATGCAGAAGCCTTGGTACAACGTCAATGGAAACCTGAATGTAAGCATTATGGCTGGGAGAAAGGAAATGAGAAAACAGCTACTATACAGTTGGTATCCGTGGAACCATATACAGGTTGGGACAACGAGGACCTGCGAACAGCACAACGAGAAGATCCGGACATTTCACCTATTCTTGCTTGGAAAGTAGACATAGAAAAACCAGAATGGAAGGATATTTCGAGGATGAGTGAAAAGCTAAAAAGCTACTGGGCTCAATGGAATTCTCTTCATGTTGAATGCGGCATATTAAAATGCAAGTGGGAAGCACCTAACGGTAAATCGTTCCGAATGCAAATAGTCGTGCCGGCATCAAAGGTCAACGAGGTTCTAGGTAAAGTGCATCGTGGAGCATCTGGAGAACATTTGGGAGTGAATAAAACAATTTCTAAAATACGAGAAAAGTTTTATTGGCTACATATGCGGGAGGATGTAGAGAAGTGGTGTCGCAGATGCACTGTGTGTGCTTTTTACAAAGGGCCGCCACGTAGCAGCAGAAAGGAAATGTACAAGTGTAATGTCAGAGCCCCATTGAAACTGAGAGCTGATGTACCAAGGGCCACGGGGCGAAATTAGCAGTAAGTACCCATCGGATGAGGACACGATATGACTTACGTGCGAATTCAGCAGGATTCAATGAAGGTGATCTTGTTTGGCTATACAACCCGAACCGATTTAAGGGATGCTCTCCAAAGTCACAACAACAGTGGGAGGGACCTTATTCAGTAGTAACTAAAATAAATGACGTAGTATACAGGATTCAACGTGGTACAGGAGGCAAACGAAAAATCGTCCATCTGGATCGCTTGTGTCAATACTACAAGCATCAAGACCGTGGACCACCTGTTGTTCGGGACGAACAAGTTTAAGAAGGGGGCAGTGTTACGTGCAATAGAAAGAGACAACTGGTGACATCTACTGGCAATAAACAACTTCAGGTTCGGAGAGTAAATGACTTCAGGTTCGGAGAATCGATTATGAAAGTTCAGGAATAGAACAAATAGAATAGTCAAGAAGCGTTTGGAATAGAACAGTCCAGAATAATCCGGAGAGTTTTCTAGGGTATAAATATAACAGTTGTCATCGCCAGAAAAAGAGTCTTGTCTTAGACGTTGCAGTGTTAAGAAGCGAAAGTAATAAAGAAGCGATAGTGTATGTAATTAGATTGCGATAATTGAAAGTACAGTATTAGCGATAATTAGAGTTGAGTTGATTAGATGAATGTTTGTGAACTTTTATATGATTAGAGTGAAATAAAGAACTTATATATTAATTATTTAATATTGTGTTTTAAATAACGAACCAAAGGCCACGCTCGCAACAATATATATATACAATATATATATATATTTTAGTAGGAATTCATGTTTCGTGAATAAACTAAAACAATTATGCGAGTTGTGTTTCGATCGAGAACAAAGTGAAAGCGATTCAGTTATGCTTGTGGTCTAAAGCCTATAGTTTTTCATTTTTTTTCTTGAGTTTAGTGCTAAAGTTGAAATATTTGGTTTAATTTCTTTTGATATTAATTGGGATTTTGAATTTTATAAAATTACATAAAATTATTTCAATTGCCTTTAGTTTTGTGCAGTGAGTAGATTCGAGTGCCGCTGGGCAATCTCATTTCAACTCAACAAAAATTACTTTTGTGATAGAGCCTACAGACAGCAAGTCGAAGCATTAAATTCTAATTTAATTCTTTTAACTAGATGGTGGATGCTGAAGCGCTTCATTATGCCGTGGAATTTTCACCGTGAGTATTATTGATACATTACACATTTTCTTTTGGTATACGCATACTTCGGCTTCTGTAGCGACTTACACATGTAGGACCTCCTTTTTATTGATATTCTTTTCATGTAGCTATATATAATTTCGATTTAATACTATAATTACGTATCTATACCGCTAATTGAGTGAGATCTTTATACTTTGAAATGATAATACGTTTAAGTAGACACTCTATATGTATAAATATATGTATAATTTAACGATATACTTACCAGTATACATTTTGAATGGATGATCCGGTTGAGTCAAAACTCTACATACTGTTACGTGCAATAGAAAGAGACAACTGGTGACATCTACTGGTAATGTAGAGTAAACCACTTCAGGTTCGGAGAATCGATTATTATTACAGGAAAGTTCAGGAATAGAACAAATAGAATAGTCAAGAAGCTTTTGGAATAGAACACTCCAGAATAATCCGGAGAGTTTCTAGGGTATAAATATAACAGTTGTCATCGCCAGAAAAAGACTCTTGTCTTAGACGTTGCAGTGTTAACAAGTGAAAGTGTATGTAATTAGATTGCGATAATTGAAAGTATAGTATTAGCGATAATTAAAGTTGAGTTGATTAATTGAGGAATTGTGAATTTTATATGATTAGAGCGAAATAAAGAACTTGTATATTAATTGTTTAAAATTGTGTTTTAAATAACGAACCAAAGGCCAGCTCGCAACAACTGGTGTCAGAAGTGAAATAAATTCGCGAAATAAAGTGGTGGCAATTGACTAAACATTAAAAGAGTGATTAATTTTGAGAAATTGTGTTAAATTGCGAAAGTTCTGAAAAATACTTTATATTCATCTGTAAGAGAATTACTAAAATAATGGGGCGCAAAATGGACGAGCTTCGAACGCAGGATTTGAAAGTGGAGTTAGGGAACCGGTCATTACAAACGACAGGCACAAAGAAAGTTCTAGTCGAGCGACCTAGACAATCTTTGATAGAGGAAGGAAAGAATCCTGAAACATTTGTTTTCGAAGAGAACTTGGAAGAAATCGAAGCTGAAGAAGAGCCTGCAATGAAAATGGAACAGCTTTTGAGTACTTTAATGAGTAAAATGGAAGTCCGTTTTGATGAGCAAAAGAATTCTCTCGAGGAACAGAAGAAATCTATGGACGAACAAAAGAATTCTCTCGAGGAATAAAAGAAACCTATGGAAACCCGTCTGGACGAGCAAAAGAATGCTTGTGAGGAACAAAAGAATTCTCTGGAATCCCGTTGGGATGAACAAAAGAATTCTTTGCAGAATTGTCTAGAAACTTGTTTGGAGGAACAGAAATTTCTGAAAGTTTCATTAGACGAACAAAATGTGAAAATTGAAGGAATACAGCAGGAAGTGTTGGAAGTTCGACAACAAGTGTCGGGAGTACAACAAAATGTCACGGAACAGCTTGATAACTTTAAAGCAGATCTGGAAAGAATAAAGCATCGTCAGCCTTTAAGCGTAGCAACTGAAATATCCGGTGCAGGTAGAATGAAACCTCCCATATTTGATGGACAAAATTCGTGGCATATCTTCAAGAGACAATTCGCAGCTTCAGAGGTAAATGGATGGAATGATGAAGACAAAGCTATAGCTCTGGTGTTAGCACTTCGAGGTCCTCCGTCAGAGCTCTTACAAACTGTACCGATTGAAAATCAACGTAATTACTCTTCATTAGTACAGGCGATAGAATTACGTTACGGAGATGAGCACATGCAGCAAGTATATCGCCTACAGTTGCGCAACAGGATTCAAAAACATAGCGAATCACTACAACAACTGCAGGCAGATGTGGAAAGATTCGCGCATCTTTCATACTCCAGTGTGAATGCGGATTTTCTTAACGAAGTAGCGACGGAGGCATTTGTTAACGCTATTGCAGATCAAAATTTACAACAAGCCTTAAGGCTAGCAGGAAGGAAATCAACAGCAGAAGCACTAGCCTATGCATTAGTGTATGAATCCGCCAGACAAGCTTCGCGGGGTGCAGTACGAATGAGAGACATTTCCGTGGACGAATGTACTTGTAATAGAATGCAGTCATCCCAGAGCTCACCTTTGCGTGGTATCCTTCGATGCTGGAATTGTAATAGAACAGGACACCTACAAAGAGACTGCAGAAAACGCCGACGAGTGGAATCTCTAGATGAAGAGAGGAAAGTGGAATTGCAAAGATATCGAGCTAAGCAGCAGACTTGCAATAGATTGCAGTTATCACTGAGCACCCCTTCACGTACTGTTCTTCGATGTTGGGATTGTAATAAATTAGGACACCTTCAAAGCGACTGCTGGAAACGCCGTCGAAAGGAATCAACAGAAAAGAAAGGGAGAGAACCACCATACAACCAGCACACCACCAATCTCGAACATCACTCGGTAAGTCCAATAATCTTTTAGAGTAACATAATTACCGCATTATATAATCTGGTGTATTAGCATTCATAGACATATACCTACATATGTACATATATGTGGTATTTCTTCGATTAAATTCAGAAGTGTTTGACGCCAAGATTTTTTCACATTAATACGCGAACAGCATAGAATACGCAGAATTATTACACAAGGACACCACGGCTTCCACCCATAACGAAGGGACGTCCAGAATAACGCACATATTATATTAATTCCATACATATATTTTGACATTTATTTAAAAACAAAATAAATACTTGATACATATATTTTTTCGACGTACAATAAGCACATTTTCAACAACTTAACAGAAATATAGTAATAATGCTCACTTTGAACCTCCAGGAATTGGGCGTACCGCACCAATCTGACATATATTTGTTATATCTGATTGAAACGGTTAAAAAGTTAAAAAGGTTAAAAAGGTTAAAAAGTTAAAAAAGTTAAAAAGGTTAAAAAGTTAAAAAACAAGTGCTGGATGTCAAAAGCGGAAACTCGGTTGAAGTCGACGGAAAACAGTCTCACGGAAAAAACCATTCTCTGATCCAAAAGGCGAAGCGAGCAAATTAGATAGCACGTTCGACGGATGTAAGGCAACTTGGAACCCCCTCCCGGAACTCTGAAATGTTTACTTTCAGAAACGTCAAGATAACACAAATTAAGCTCAATCCGAGTGGCTTATTCACATACACTGTATTCACAAATAAGGCCGCTCCCATTGAGCATTTAGCAAGGAATTCAGTGTTTCTGGCCGAAAAGAACTAAGCCAAGATTCCAAGCCTTTGATATTATTGGTATTGAACATGGAAGCCCAACGGATTCCAGTTTTTCCGTATTATTTTTGCATGGAATTCCGAGGGTTTTCAAAACGGTTTCAGTGTTTTTTAAACAGGGAAATCTAACGGATTTCTAAATCTATTCCGTGCAATTTTTATAAGGAATTTCTCTTTCCAAATTTTTTACTTACCTAAATTAAGTGGAGTGAATTTCAAAACACTTCACTAGCGTATCGATACTAAATACACCATAGTACCTTGAAGCTACAGCTTACAGCGTCGTATAGGAGCTGAAAACTAGCCCTCTTGAACTTGTATACAAAAAAAGTATTGTTGGAATGTCGGCACTTTTTTCTATTGGAATTCTGAGCGAAAATTTTCACATCTGAAATTTTTGCCTATTGCGCTTTGTGCTCTATTCTTGAATAACGAATGGTTTTTATGAATTCGGTAAATAACGATTGGTTTGAGTACGAAAATAACGCACATTAATTTCAAATGGTTTTGACGTATACGGAATCTGCCTTCGTTATTCAAGAATATGTAGTGCCCCAGGAAACTAAAGTTTAGTTAGATTCCTGATCGAAGTTATTGCGGTTCTTTAGTTATTTAATTCAATGGAGCTAACAGAAAAATAATGTCTTTTGTCATGGAAGCAGTATTACCAGATCCTATTAATGTTAATACAACGAAGTGAAAATTTCCCTGAAACTTTCTATATTTTCGTAAAAATTGCACAAATTAATTTCATAAATCTCATTATAAACACACATTTTTACTTCTTGAGAGCATCTCCTCTATTTCTTTAATCCCAAACTGTCGGCAGTAGCTTTTGTCGAAGAAATCTTTCCGATCTGTTCACTAACTATTTTTTTCCAGGATTTTTTACTGAGGAATGTATGAATGAATGAAATGGCTTGTAACCAATATTCGACTAGTATATTTACTTTCTGTGATGTAAACAATGTATCACAAATAAGTACGAAATTAATGTGTGATGTAAATCAGTTTAAGAGGTCGATCGAATATTACAAAACAAGTACCTACACGCAACCTAGATAAAAAATTGTTACACAATTATGTAGCCATTAGGAAGCGACTTGTAATGTATCGATGCCTAACTGTTGAAATCACAATGCAACAAAAATTAATTAAGCAATGCCATGATAGTAGGTGAGTGCCAGTATCGCGAAATGAGTGGGAATGTTTCGGGGCAGCCTGAGTTTTAGGAAGTGTCGAGTTTTCAGTGAACTTTCGATAGGTTAAGAACGCGGCGTAATTGTATAAACTAAATATAGAGTAAATAAAGTAGTGTTTTTATATTATTTCGGTGGTTTGTTTTAATAATTTCATCTCTAAAACAAATATCCATTACATTTCGGTTATCTGCGCGTTATGAAAATTCTGTCGCACTCTACTGTAGTGATTGATTTTATTAATCGATCGATCGTTATGAGTAGATGCAGAATTGAGAAGAGCAGCCGCTTATACTTTTAATCTTACAGTTGGAGCAGCCTCTAATGTTTTGACTATTATAGGTGCAGTAGCCGTTAAGGCTTTAACTTTTCTAGGTGGAGCAGCTCGTGATCCAGGTATTGATTAATTACGGGCAGTTCGCAAGCACGTTCCTATAAATGAATAGTTTGAACTGCTGTTAATCAATTTCTGAGTCTCTTTATTGATTATGCGCAGCTTATGTACATATATATTAATTCGACTTACTTGCAAAGTAATATTTGCACATTAATTAGTACATTGTTCCTATGAAATACTTCTTAACCCATAGTCAGCTATTTGTTGATTATTATATATTTGGTGTGGACGCTCGATAGTGGGTCACTTAATTTGTTTTTTATCAAACTTTTGCATTGTTGCTTAAGCTGTGTGATGTTTACAAACAAATACTTTATGTTATCGAGCTAGCGTTGTCGAAGGTTTTGCTTGTTTACTAGGTCGTGCAAGTAAGTGCATATTGTGCTACTTGCTATTATGCTATTGTAATTAGTGTATTGCAATTTATGTACATCACACTACATAGATCTACCGGCCTTGGCAAGTCAGAGTTTCAGGGCATTTTTGTTCATTTCGCAATATATTTGTATTAGCTGGAATGGTACTATGGAAAAATATCCTTTAATTTCCAGGTGTGAAAAGAATCGTATAGGGAATATCGAGAAATATTGCTCAAATTGCTGGAAGTTCATCGCATTATTTTGAAGAAAAAAGAATGCCGCTCTTCTCTGTCCTAGTTGAATGACTACCAATAATTTAAAATCGTGTCAGGATTTTATTTCTATCAGCATAATTATGTTGATATTTTTAGCCGTTGTTGTGCTGAATTTTGGGTAGCTATCTGAACAGGGCTGGGGATATGAATGCTTTATTGGCGATGACTCTGCTTTTTTGCTCACGTTACTACATACACACACACACTGTAGCATATACCTCCACCCGCCTTACGGAAATTTCTAACAGTTGGTAAACCTATCAAGATATCACAAAACGTGAATAAATTATTAACTTGATCAGTAGTATAATGGGAAATGATCACTTCTCCTTGGATTCTCTTCGGTCAATGGTCGGTGATGTGTCATTTTGGAGGATGGAGATAAAGTTGCCCAACTATCTCACCCATAATGGGTGATGAACGATGAAGACTCTCAAGTGTAGAACAGGAGCAGCGTTCCACCCCACTAGACTACTCATTGATTGTTCTCGGAAAAGTTTCCCGTTACCTTCACGTAGGAAGATCATGTTTGTACCCAGTACAGCGAAAACCACACCATCATTGTTCTCATATTGGCAGGATATCAAGGAGTAATAATTACTATATCGAACGCATGTGGAATCAATTAGGAATGTTCGTTTTCTTGAAAGTCTAGGATAGAAGAGAATAATGGACATGACTCGTAAAAAATTAGGAATATTAAAATGAACGATAGTAAGACCACATGCTTTTACCTAAACCGGCTTTGGTGTAGTACTAGCTAGGCCCGTAAAGGCCAGCTTGTCTAATCCTTGTGGGCTATTGTGGTCTACACTTGAGGTTTTACGAAAAGCGCATCGTGTCTGGGGAATCTTTTAGTTGTTGTCATAAATGTTCTTTGTTTTGACGCCTCTGTTCACGGTGAAAACCTTATACTAATGTCTAAAATCTTCGCTTCCCTGGAGTACATATTTTGGTGCTGCTAGAAGTTGGATGAAGGCATTTTAATAGACAGGGCAGTTGGTAATGTGGGCGAGAAAAAACTATGAAAAAAGTCGAAAACAAACTAGAGAAAAAGGGCCAATTGAGGTGGGACTTAAACCCACGAACCCCTTGGACGGTAATCAGCGCGCTACCAATTGATCTATCGAACCAACATCTTGTGCTATTTACTAATTATCAACAGCCTTGGAAAGCTAAGAGGGTCTATTCGATAAGTTCAATTATTCTACTTCTATACAGCAACAAACCAACTGAAAGGAAAGTTTTCGAATAAATTACGGAGTTTAACGAACTCTCCATGTACAAAAATCCGACCCATCGAAACGTGTTCGTTGAAATAAAGAAAGTTAAAGAAAGAAGAACAAAAAACGAAAGAAATAAAAACAAAAAATTTATTAAGATCAAGAAAAATCCTTAGCAGTAAACTAAAATCAAATATGACTTCACAAGTTTGTTTTAAAAAATTTAATTGCTTAACTCGAAATTGGGCACATTTTTTAATGTTTTGCCAATTTTTTGCTAATAATTTGATCTAATGGTCTATCTTAATCCAAGTGGTCATCGTGTTTTATAACAATTAGAGATCACATTATTTTGTGATAGAACACACATGCAAATGAACTGCGATAGAATCGCTTTGTTTTCATCTAACACAGTAATTATAAGGCGGTAAACGATTCCAGATCTTGAGTTTTTGGTCAAAATTCTGTATCCATACCAATTCTATTCAATTTCTTCGTATATCAGATGAAGCTAAATTCCTAAATTCGTTTTCATAACTTGGTATTTGATATTATCAATCTTAACACAAGGCGACCTTGTAATAGATAATACAGGGTAATGTTTTAATGTGTCTGGGTTCGAGGCGACTAAATGGCACCCACCAATGGTTGAGTCATTCTGTCAAAAAAAGCTTACTACTAAATGAAAATAATCTATTGGTATAGACGAACTAATAACTACACAATAAAACAGCAACGCTTCGGTCGAATATAATTTGTCTATGCCTCGACTTAATGTAGCTTTTCCTCTGCACTCCCTATTCATTGCGTATGTAGCTTAGATCATAGCTACCCAAGTGTGACATCATTAGTTTGGGACCGAGCATCTAAGGGCCTGTCCGAATCCAAGTATTCATGTTCGTCTTGTTATTACAGTTAGTGATGTAACATCGAGTCAAACTCTATCCGAATCCATATCCATGTCACCAAGCTTTACTACTTTGTATCACAGTTTAGACAACTGATTAGATTGGTCGCCGAGCCAAGAGTCGAGTTGACTTATTTAAAAATACAGCATATTGTGAAATTATATTTATTCGCTGACAGTCGAGAACAAGCTAAGCTAACCAATTCGGACAAGTTAGCTCCGTTTTGAGCTTAATAGAAAAATGGCGGCTGATAAAATGAAGCATAAGTATTGCGCAGGTTTTTTACTGTTTTACTTTTAAAAACAAAATTATTAAGCTCATATCATAAAGCTGTCATATAATTTGTGGCGAATAAAATTAGTCTTTATTTTTTGCATTATACATAGCTTATCGTAGCAAGTACAACATAATTCATGTCGCTAAAAATTTATAATTTTGGTGAATTTGACTGCATTTATGGTCAAGAAATATGTGACTGCCTTGGAAAAATAACCGTAACTAATTTAATATTTAAAAGACAATAGAGCTTGTTTTCAAGTTGATTAATGAACGGCGGCGGGTATGGGTACAAGCATCAAGTAAAACAGCACAAGCTCTTAATAAAACCTCAAATATTAAGCTAAGCACTCGAATTCGGACAGGTTAGCTTCGTCTTCGTTTAATTATTATAATAGCTGAGCTTTTTGTGTTAAGTCACTAGCTGTAATAACAAGACGAAGAATTGAATTCGAACAGGCCCAAGTAGTCTTCTGATTTTTAATGTATCCAATTCGTTGAGCCTGTTTATTTTGTATAACAGTTAAGATTTTTGATTAGATCGAGTGTTATTTCGTCGGTTAAGATGTGAATCTGGTAAGTAGGAAAAGCATAATTTTAAATATAAAAAAAAATAACTTTTAAAACTTCTAGAAATTATATTATAATAATAAATTATGGATTTAGAGAAATTTGGTAAAATTGCTACTTACGAGGTTTCACATCATAATCGACGCGAATGTAGAAAATCAACTTTTATAACATTTTGGTTTTTCCTCTCAATTGTGTGTAAGAAGATATCCAGTCAGATTAGTTGATTTGCTTTCTCTTAGAATAACCAAATTTTGTCATGTGACTTGTTTGAAAAAAAAACTAAGACCGAACTACTAATAAGTTTGAAAAGAAAGTAAGATTTGAAAATTTGTTGAAAAAAAGAAGATATTTTTTGTTCTATTGGCATTATCCGACTATCCGTATTTACGTAAAAACATATCAAACAAATGCAACTAAACTTTGCAGTTCAGCTCAATTTATTTTCACAGTTCATAAAAATGAGATTAAAACTTGTTAAAAACAGTTTCTCCTTTAAAAATATATATACAGAGAAGGGATTATGGTCTAAAATAAATGTACTGTTTCTCTATATGTACATTTAATTACTTACTAAATAAAAATGAAATTAGTTTTTGTAACAAAACAAAAAAAAAACTGAAAAGTTGTTTTTCTAACATCAGATTGCTAATCACCGATCACTTTAAGGAATATCTTAGGTTTTTTTTTTCATTTTTCATTCCTCACAACTACAAATTTTACATTCTTATGCCGAATTTACAATGCAAAGTGGAGTAGAGTGAGTATTGAGTTGAAAACGAAGGTGTTCACATCACAATGCAGCGCAGAGTGAATTTTGAACTTTGAAATTAACATAACAAAAAGCCATACCAACGCCAAATCAACAAACAAGCAAGCGATTGTCGTTGTCAAAATAATAAATTTGAAAAAGGAGACACCTCTTGACACCATTGCTTCGAAACTAGCTAAAAATTAACCCCACTTTTTTGGTTTTTAAATCATGATGTTGCGCAAAATACCTCACTTTTTATGTGCATTCATAAAATATATTAAATCAAAAAATAACATTAAAACATGTTTAGCTTTCCACGCCATCTACATGCTAGTAGTTCGAGATTCCAGTTTGTAAGCGTGCGGAAATGGCATTTTCATGCAGTTCCACTCTGCTCTACTCTGACCCACACAGAGAAGGTCATATGCCCTACTGCGTGCAAAAAAATTAAGGATGCTAGTTGCCACTCTATTCCGCTCTGCATTGCGAATTCGGCATATAGCTTCATTCGATATACAAACGTATTATCTAATACTTTCCCTTAACAATATATCCTAATTTCATGCAAAACTTTGATTCGGACAACTTGTATTTTCCCATTTTTGAAGGATAACATATTTCAAGAATTTTGTATCATCAATCCAGCATTATTTGGAGATTTTGGTAATACTAGTCCAGCGCAATTTCCGTACTTATTATCTGGGCAAATTTTCAGAAACCTTCGCTTCCATGAATTTTGCCATGAGATATAGTCGTAATTATCCGTTCTCTCCTGATCCATTAATTTCAGTATTTTTATTGTACTAGTGTAAGGAGGGATTACTTCACTACATTCTTTCGGCTGCGGTTTGTACACAATCCTTTGGAGAAATATGCTTCTACGTTTCATTTTCTTATTTAAATGTTCCTGTGTGCATAGATGTTTCTGTAGTTCATGATCTTTTATGAATGTCAGTGTACAAATCTCACATTTATGCTTAGGATTAATAGAATGCTCATAAAAGTGTTCTTTAAGATGCGGTTCATTATCAAATTGTGCTTGGCATAGGCAGCAAACCCATCGTCCATATGCCTGATATTTAAAGTGCTCTTCTAAGTAAAGTCTGAAAAAGAAAATATATATTTTTTTTATATTCAATATTAATTTAAAGTCTTTCTGTTGATTGTACATATTAAACAAGATAAATCAAAAACAAATTAAGATATACACGCTAAAAGGCTGAATAATATTGCAAGCATTTTTTTTTCATTTTCATTATATTTTTCACAGTTTTTATGATATTGATTTGAAACCGTCGGCAAAATACTAGAAACTTTTCAGTTCTTCAAAATGAAGACGAATTTAGGTTTTGAAAAAGATGTAGTTTTTTTTTTTTTTTTTTTTTTAAATCAAAAACTATGTTCTTTTTTAGGAGGACTTGCGTACACTTCCTGGAAAAAAGAGATTGAAATAAGTGTTATAATGGGTCGAATTTATTCATTTTTGAACTAGACTGTGAATTTCATCCAAGGAATCTATGTATATGCACTTCTCTTCGACCTAAGTGACTTCAATTATTATACCACACATCCGTACTCCCAAATAAAAAATTAACTCGTAAATTATTTATTTGTTGATACTTTCCACCAGCCCTATCAACTACCAACAGATCTAGTTTCTAGCTAATCTGGATATAGAAGCTGCATGAGCTGCTTTTCGGATAGTAGAAATAAAAATAGGCTTCATTCACTTTTTCTTGTATGACTTAATATAATAAATGTAATTTCTGTCATAGAGACCTGAAATTTTATATGTAGAGGAGGAAAGTACAGTCTAGTTCAAAATGAATAAAAATCGGTCTACTAGAACACTTATTTTAGTCTATATCTTTAAATTTTCCTCCAAGAAGTGTACACAACACACAGTCTTTCCAATACGGTTGGTGTTCTAGTGGGCAGATTTTGTCCATCTTTGAACTTCATCTAAGCAAGCTACATACAATAGTTCATGACTAATGACTACGATATAAATGACTTTAATATTAGACATATCACTTAAAGCCTAGTTGACATTATGCTGATTGACCAGCGCAGACGTAAAAGTTAAATTCGTTTGACTTTCTCGATGCTGGTAAAATCAGCACCTGCGAAGTGCCGATACTATCAGCATTGGTGTTGACACTGTGCTAATGATGCGCGGATTCTAGCCTCTGATGGATCAGCGCTGGCCAATCAGCATAATATCAACTAGGCTTAAGCCATAAAACATTGACGTGACACTTACTAACAACTACTTGCAGACATGGTTTCTAGATAGCCTGTATCCCTGTAGTGGCATGAAACTAGGGATTTTTTTTAGGAACGGCTGAGTTAGTTCAACATTTTTGTGCTGTTTTTTCACAGTGAAAAAAAAGGTTCATGTGCAAAGCTTCACTTACTACTGCATAGTTAAGTTTGAAAATTCAAAACTGTGACCTTTCTTTTCTGGCGACTTTGATGTCATATTAAAATTAACAAATTTGAGCCTTTCTACCGTAAATCTGTTGCGTCAGTAAAAAGAAACATTAACGGAAAAAAAACTGTAATCGGGTTCCTTCTATTATCAGAATCATGACAGAAACAAAGCAAAGGGCAATGCCCACTTTTCATATAACTCTGGGGCCCGACATGAACAGACATGAGATATGTCTTAAAAGATCCACATTTTATTAACATGTTTATTTAAATTAAGAGGGGGGGGGCAGCTTTGGCGATCGGATGTATCTTGAGTGACTTTCTTGGGTGAAAAAGTGAACACAGCTCGTGATTGTGCGAAATTGGTACGTCATTCAAAATGACTTTCTTTGAGAAAAATGTTCACAACGGAGCACCAATAGCCGTAGAAGAAAGAACTGCAAAAATATATTCGAAATGTAGTAACTGGGGTGTATATTACACAAGGGCATGAAAATGGGGGTTTCGGAAGCAAAAACGTTTCGAGAAATGGGGAAAAAAAGTACACCACCCGATTCTACTGGCGAGACTTTTCATTTGATAAGCAACATGCGTTTTGGAACCTCCCTCCACCAGGAATTCCTACCTCACCCTCGTTAAAGTATCCAGAGAAAAAAATTGTAGCTGGTAATGAGCTGAGGCGAACGGTGAAACCCGTTTTCCGATCGGACATAACCTTAACGAATTGAGCCAATCTAAGGTACCAAAAATCTACCAGCTCAGTTCGAAAAAGAGAAATACTAAAAAAGTGAGTATATCAATCGATATTTATGCCTGAATATAAGAATGTGGTGGATACTCCAACTTCTTCTCGATTCTGTACTAAATTTACCAAAATGTACTAGATGAAATTTTGACACCCTGCCTCCTTCCAAGCTTTCCACCGCTTAATTCAAATAAACATTGTTAATAAAATATGTTCGTTTAAGACATCTCTCCTGTCTGTTCATGTAGGGCCTAAAATGGACATTCCGCTTTTCAAAAACAATATTTAGATATTATAATTCCAAGTGAAACTTCTGGCTGCACTATGGTAATTAGATATTTCTAAGCAGATACATAAGATATTCAAAGACATATTATTCTATGTATAATTATACTTAAGACAAAAGATATATTACCTTCGAACACATCTTCTTCTACATTTGGTACAATAGAAAAGTGGCAATGGCCTGTGATCCTCGACATCATGTTCCATCAGTTCTTCTAAAGATGTATTCAAGTAACCACAACCTTTTTCGGGGCATATCCACTTTGGAGTTTCAAGATACTCAACTGAAAAAAACAAAAATTACCCTAAATTTCATATTTAGAAAATTAATGCTACTTCCTTACTTCTTCTTTTTCTGGCACTATAAATGCTATCTTTCCTTTGAAGAATTTTCCGGCGTTTTCCTGTTGAATCTTTATGCATTTGACTTACAGAAGTGAATCTTGTTGATGTACTTAAAAAAGACAAGCCCGATACAGATGCAGCTCTAGATGATAATATTTCACTACCATCAGTATCTGTATTAACAAGCCATCTTTCAATTCGATCTGTTATTGAACGACTATTTTCGTAATCCGAGTCTGATTCTTCATCGCCGTCAGAATAATCATCTTGTATTGCTGTTTTTTGTGATCTTGTATAATATTTACGATTATCGTTTCCATTTGTTTGCATTGCGCCAATTTTTCCTAAACAAATAGCTTCATGAAATTCCATTTTATGACGAAGTAAAAATTCTTCATCGCAATAAGAACACTTAAATTTATCTTTATGTAAGTCTTTGTGACTTTTGAATGCAGCAATAGAGTCTAACACCATATCACAATCAGAGCATATATGTACTGTTGATTTTGTAGTACGTCGTCCATGCATCCTCTGAAAAGCGTGCATCTTTTCATGCTTCCTAAGAAATCTAAGCTGTTTGTAAGTTCTTGAACAATAACTGCAATTGTACAGATTCGATTTTATCTCATTAGATTTATTTTGCACTGTGTTCATAAAGGCTTGGACTTTTCCACCGGATTCAGTTACAACAACAGGTTCAGGCTTTTCATACATTGGATCGAATAAAACATTAGATGAATTCGACATTGGACTTAGGCTATCACATTCAGTATTAATAAAGCCATTTCTCGGAGTTATGGATGATCTATTAGTATCATCAGATTGTGATCTTCTTATAGTTCGTACATCGGTGATTTTTAAATCTGATGAACCTGGTGTTATAATTGGAAGGAAATTGCCATCCATCGCTTGTATTTTTGCAAGATATTTTGCGCACATTTTCTTATCGCCACATCTTATGTAGTAATTTGCTCGGCTTTTTAGTATGTTCCTTTCGTACATTCTTCGTTTCTCAGATAAAATCATAATGTTTTTAAAACAATCATAACAGCCGTAATCGGTCACTTTTGGTAAAATACGGTACTGGTAGAAAATAAGAAAAAAAAACAAGAATGTTGTTTTAATGAATTATGATCACATTGCGTTGTAAATAAATATTTAAAATTAAAAACAAATCATCATACTACTTAATACACTCTCGCTGTATCTGTGTATACTTTTCCTATAAATTTAGGTATGTAAATCAAACTCAGATCGTCAAAACAAACTTTGTGCATTATCTGATTCAATGCAATTTGATTAGATGAAAATGAGTTTTTTTATTTTTCTAAACTTAATATCTATATTACCTTAGAATGATATGTGAACATAGGGTCAAGAAAAAATTTATCCAAGCCCGTCGTCATAATAAGGTCTCTCAACTTTTTTTTTTAATTTCTATATCCGTGGGTTAAATGTTTTTTTTTAATTATAACCCATAATTCAGCATAGTGTGAAATAACGGCCACAGTATTCCCAGATGTCTAAAGGAAATGTACAAACGATACCAAAATGTCAAAAAAACTTTTAAGAGGCGATTTTTGGAAGAAGAAAAACCATTTGCACGAAAGTACGAATACTCTGAGTCATATTCAGCGAAAACATATAAGAAACGAAAATGTATGGAGAAAATTCTACTAAAAATTTGTCATTACCTTATCTAACAGAGCCGCTTTTCTGAAACTAATTGAAAAGGAGTTAATTACAATTGGGTGCAGACATATTCAACTAAGATCCTTGTTTTCTGCGCGATATTCCAAAAGGCAGCTCGGGAAATCACGCACGATATCAACGTCCAAGCTAATTTTCAATTCTAGGGCTTGTTAATAACAAAGACCAGTCATAGTAAAGTAGAAAGTCAAGACAATATCCAAGGATGTAACCACTAACACGACAAATCTAGCGAGCATCGAAGTCAAGATTTTCATAAAAGATTGCTTTAAATCAAAAATAATTAGATACTCTAATTTGGAAGATATAGAATTACTGTGTGTTGAGAAGTTAGGACTGCTTAATATGCTGAGGAATATACACCCCAATGTATTCAGAGAAGAAAATTCTTTTAAAATTGAAAACAATTTCTCCTTGGTGGTATATTAAATGTCAATATTCTTTGCCAAAACTGTCCGTATTAAAAAAGAAACCCAGTCCCTGCAATTTTGCATTATAGTACTTATTTATTGCAATCGATTCAGACGTGCTATTATTCCAGTCAGCTGTATCTTCCTTTGATCTTTGACCACGAGTTAATAGTTTTAGCATAGATACAATTCGGTTTATAATCGGAACAAATAGAACAAGTTTATAAAATTCAGGAAATATTACAACATCGATCTGCCTGGAGTTAGGAATTTGCAGTTACGTTGTTATTGTCTATTGGATTCTATTGGTATATTAATGACCACGGGACTGAGATATCCCCAGGATAGAGGCCAGGGCTAACCTGCTGGAAACCCTCTCTAGAAAACTTTCCTGACCTCTTAATGAAGCGCACAAGCCTTGGTGCGGAAGTTTTTCAGCTCATCCACACATGGGTGGGTAGACCTCAGGGTATCCAGCTTTCTCCGGGAAAAGACCGGATAAGCACAGAGAAATTGTTCGGTTGTCTCAGGCTCTCCTTCCAGGCAGGACAGGCACACAGGGCTGTCAACAGCTCCCATCCTTGTTAGATGAGCGTGAAATTAGCTGTGGTCGGTGATGATTCCAACCACATTTCTGCATTGTTACTTCCGAGCCCCAAGAGAAATTCCTATTAGGCTTATCAAGAAAAAGACCCGCACGTGCTCAGGTTCGCCCATCTCTGTTTAAGCTTCATACGAAAATTCGCTTTGATGAGACCCGATAACCGAGATGGCAACGCCTACGACGGGTTACGGTGCAAGAAAGGGAAAGAAAGGGAGAACCAGAGCCAGACCTGGTTATAAGGTAAGCCTTTCATTTCCCATATCTCCATGTGACCACGAATCAACTGAAGGTACACCTTTTTGTGGATACACAGCTTCTTCGTTAGTGAGAGCCGTCGGTGAAAATTTTGAGAGCGGACCGATGAAGACTCGATACCTCATCCCACAATTCTCTTTCAGGAAAACTCTTAGAGAGCGGTGCTTTAATCTCAATAACTATCTATAGTTTCCTGCAGAGTTCAAGGACATAATAAAAGCCCAACTTTTTGCAAAAAAGGTAATACTGCGCAATCAAATCGAAAATAGTTTCCTACAAGTGGTGGGAAAACAGAGCAACTTGTGGTTCGCGAGGTCAAACAATTCTACTTAGACATAATTTCCTGATTCTGATTCCTGATCTTAGAGCCAGAAATATATGCTCAAATCTAAAGATTATAGGTGTACAGAATGCTGAATACAACATTGGTTCCGATGCTTTAAATACATAACCACTTATTTCGGTCAATACATCAAAAGCATGTTTTTTCTATCAAGTACCATACCGTTTCAGGCGATTGAAAATGAATTAAATTTTAGAAGCGTGGACGGAATAGAAGTCATCGCCAAAGTAAAAGCCATCACTTCAGAAATCGTAGGACCATACGATTTCCGCCCAAATTTTTAAAGCACCCTGTTATGGTATAATATTCGAAATATCCCAAATCCATCCAAATCTCCTGAAGTTCATAAATTTTGTAAGATCGTCAATGACACTGATTCTTCTGACATTGATAAACAAGTAGATTTGAATCATCTTTGCGATCTTGGATTTCTTGGTTTGCCAATTTTAGTCATTCTAGGCTATTCGACAAAATGATAGCTAAAATGGAATGCCCATTTTAGGCTCGACATCAACAGACATGAGAGATAGCTTAAACGATGAATTATGATACTCTAAACATAGTTTGTCACAGTTTAATCTAGTACATTTTGGAAAATCTAGTACGTAATCGAATTCCTTAGGTCCTGAGAAGAAGTATAAGTACCCACACTCCTATACTCGGAGGCTTAAATAGCCATCCCCATACTCACTTTTTTAGTACTATTTCCCTTTTTTATTCGAACTGAGGTAATAAATTTTTTGCAGCTTAGACCGGCTCTACTCGATAGGATTATGTCCGATCGGAAAACCGGTTTCACTGCTTGCCTCAGCTACAATTCGTAAAGAAAACTTTTCTTTGCATACTTTTAGGGTGAGGGTAGAAACAACCTGTGGGGGGGGGCTTTAATACTACATGTTGCATATCAAATTAAAGGTCTAGCTGAGTACTATCGGGTGGTGTACTTTTCCACGATTCAAACAACTTTTTCAGAACGTTTTTATAGCCGGAAACCCCATTTTCATGTACACATTAGCCCAGATACTACATTTTTGCAACTGTTTCTACCATGGCCATTAGGGCTCTGTTGTGAACATTTTTCTCATACGTAGTAATTTTCCACCACGCACCAATTCTGCGCAATCACGAGAGGTAGAAAAGCCCACTGATTCACCCAAGGAAGTGGCTCAAGCTACATCCGATCGCCAAAGCTTTCCCCCGCTTAATTGAAATAAACATTCTTAATAAAATATGTTCAGGGTATCTCAATGCATCGTTTAAGGCATCTCTCATGTCTGTTGATGTCGGGCCTAAAGTTAAATAAAAAGGAGGCATTCCCCCTTAGAATACTTTCTACAATCGGTTACATGGTTTCCAGGAGCTTTCTCACATGTCGGTCAACATATTAAAGTTATCAGACAGCTTATTCTTCAACTGCGGGGTTTCACAAGGGTCAGTCTGTGTCCACTTTTTTTTTAGCATGTATTTAAATGATCATTCAGAAATGGTTAAAAATTTAAACATACATTTGTATGCCGTCGACTTTCAGATCTATCTAAGTAAAACTGTCCGACTTATAGAAGGGTGCATCGCTATGCTTAAGCCTGAAACGCAATTGGAGCTTTTCAGCCAGCTTGCTTCTAAAGCTGACAGAAAAAGGGGAGTTGAGCACAACTGACGTTTTTGACATTTGCAACTCTAACTTATTTATGGTGAGAGCTTTTATTAAGGAACGATAATAATGCATTCTATTTGCCAAAATTAGGATTAATTCAGGCCTTTTTGGATAGTTTTTGACATGTATCAATTAATGTAAGAATAATACTGAGTTAGTTTTTTGTCTCACAGGAACTGCTATCTTTCACCAACTCGATAAGATTTTTTCTATTTTCATATTTGTGAATTCTGAAATATCTCAAAAAATGTGTCAAAAGTCGACAGCCATTGGACTTGAAATTTGATCAAACCTCAAGCTAGCTTGAAGATGAGAAAAAAGGTAAAGCTATAATTGTGTTCTTCTACACTGATTTACATTATCAACAAATCGCAAGCTGGTTGAAAAGCTCCAATTGTGTTTCATGCCTAATTTAGACAGGAGTGGGGAGGTACGCGACAATAAATGAATATAAATGGGAAAGGCGAAGGATTGTATATCCAATTTATTCACAAACTTTTGAAAATACAGGGTCTTTTATAAACTTCCAATCATTAATAAGAGCATTTGGGATTTACCACCCTGCTCCCATAACGACGCATGTTTATAAGGTCTGCTAAATTGTGTTGCCATTGCGTATGAATATTTAACGCAATTACTGCACATTTGCCACCGAACCAATAAGAAAAAGAGCACTTAAGAGATTGTCTGAGTTGGTTGACATGCACAGTCACAACACGAACCCACCACATCAAAAGTTAGTGCGTAGTTTTTATGTATAAATGATCTTGACCTCTTATAACAGCAGCAATTGTCCAGGAAAAGTATGGTTTTCTATATATAGGTTCATGTCTTCATATATATTCGTTTTACTACAATTACTCGAGTTTTACACAAATATTTCACAGATAGAAACTATCAAATAAACGTAAGGGTAAAAAAGAGTTTGTTCTTTTTGGCGGGCTTTGATTAGAATGCTGTATCCTGGAAGGTAAATGAAACCTTTCAAGGTTTATAAGACTGTAAGCTGAAACCTTTTAATAATATGGCTTCAATTATGTTTATAAACGAAAGTTTCTTTACTCTACAAATATCTATAAATTAAAATTAAAAATATCATCAAGAAAAATGGGCCCGGCGCGCGCTGCATAGGTATACACATTATTATCTCCAAAGCTTATTGCTAGAATTAAAATATTTACAAACTTACATCTATATAAAGGGACTCCAACGCTTTTAAGACATGCACGTTTTTGTTAACACGACAACATGAATTTGTCTTTTCAGTTTTACAGAATATACAAATTCGTTGTTCAAGTTCATTCCCTCCTTTGCTGGATGCGCTACTAGTTTCGGTTCCATTGTGCATTCCATCTTCGGAAATTTTATTTGGATCAACCATATTCACTACAATTTCACTAACAAATTTACTTAAACACTATAAAATTTTGATAATACAGTAAATTTGTTAATGTTTCAGGCAGAAAACGCCCATACACTTTATTTTAAATTTGTTGGAAAACTAACAACAAGAGACATGGCGATTTCACATTGACAGCCATTTGACGTTCAATATTCAGCAATTACAAGCGAAGTATACATATATGGCACTAGTTATAGAATAAAGCTTAGCGATATTTTCAAAGAAGTGTTGGACAGATTTTTAAAATTTGCTTAATTTTTTAAGACATTTATTTGTTGTCATAAATAATCCCTGTACAGAGAATACTCGGTAATAATATATGATTATATTATATATATAATAATAATTTTGACACATTGCAGCTCCTTCAATTCAATGTATAGAAAAGATAGAGTTTGTATTCTCTGTATCGTGCGGCCATTTTGAAATTGCGAAGTTTCTAAAAATTTCTCATCGGACGGCTGTACAGATGTTTATTTGCGATTTGAGGTGATAATATAATCACTTAATAATTATTACGTGTTGTGAATTTGTGATACAGTTTGTGTTTATAAAAAAATTTTTAATTGAACACCCACACAATTAATTTCGGTATTCATATAAGGAACTATGCAAAGCAAATTTATTGTTATGACACGTCTAAGCCAAGGGAAGGAAATTCCTTCCTTCCACAAAAACCTCTCGTCTGGGTTCGCCCATAGAAAATCACTACAGAGATATCTTGTATTCTCTATACTGTGTAAATAGTAAACAAAGTTTCGCAATTATCGAAATAGAAACAGTGCTTGCATATAAAAACTACAATTATTCAAAAAGAATATATTTAATTCATATTGATTGCAGTAACATGCAAATTTTAGATCTCTAACTTCTATCTTCAAAAATTTGATTGCCGCAATATAACTTCACAAAATTTCAAATCTGAGTTTTCAAACAAGCTACAGTGTATCACAAATTCACAGCACCGAATGATAATTGAATTATTTATATTGCCACCTCAAGTCGCAAGTAAACAACTGCATAGCCTTCTGATCAGAAATATTACCTATTAAAATAGCGAAACTATTTGATTGCAATAGTATTGGCACATGCTGCCGTGCTCCGGTTCGAAACTAGGCATCTCGGAATTTTTCCTCCCTCCGAATGCCTGATTATTAAAAGGCCTTTCTCAAAACCGAAAACCGATAAGTTCTACACCGAAAATTCGCTTTTGCTTTCACATCAAAAACCGAAAACTTTTTATCGGTTAAATAGAAGTAACATTTAATTATCATAAAAGTTGTATGATGAGCTCATACATAAAACTTATTTTAATTTTAGTTCGAAATCCCTATCCATATTATAATAATATAATAAATAATAAAATAAAATAATATAATTTTCAATGTAAACACAAAAGTGAGGTTTAGTACGACCGAAAAAATTTTTCGTCCCGAAACGTTCCACATGTGGAAACCGAAAAGAAATTGACAGAAGCAACCGAAATTTCCTTTTTCGGCCGAAAAAATATAAAAGTTGTGTTTTTCTTAAAAATCTGAGATAAATAATCTATTTTATTAGTAAAATTATTAGTTTATCCTATTTCCCATGATTTTATTAATCATTAGAGCAAAAAACTTGAGTTTTTCGGTTTTCGGTTTTGTACAATCATCGAATTTGGGGTTTTTTATTGACATTTCGCAAAATTTCATTTAGAAATGTACAAAATAGAAACAAACTGTTATAATTAAAACAAGAATGCACTGCCCTCTATGTTTTCATAGTAACTGTCTTTTTATACACAACGCGCGCCATCTTCTCGAGTGTAAATAAAAAACTGGGAAATTCAACAAATAGTGCTGGACTCCTCCGCTGGAACGCCCCCATTCGGAAAATAAAGCAAAACAGACGAAGTTTTTCTCATTTTCGAAAAAAGCTTGTTATTAATGCTTTCCTTTACAATAGAAAAAAAGAATTTCGATAATATTGGACCGTTATTTTTATTGTAATGACTTTGCAACTTTAACATTTAACAATGTTTCCGGGAAAGCGTTGCATAGAATTTCTTCTTGGACTGAAGCCAAATTGAAATCATAAAATCGAACTACTGAGCCAAACGAATTGAACTAGTTAGGTTATTAGCACTTTTATTTGCGTTGAAACGAGTGTGGAATATTTTAGGTAATTAAAATGCACTGCTTGTCGATGGTATAGAAAAAAATCATGAGTAATTTCTGGTGCAACCAAGGTTGCACCAATATCAGTAGGTACGTTTACATGTACTTGACTTGAAATCCACTTAAATCTCAGGTAGGGCTTTTGATTGAATTAATTCAATTACTTGACTTGAATTTTTCTTGAATTTAATTTTCCAATTACTTGAGTTGAAATTTAAGCATTGAATGCGCGTTTTCATGATTTGTTGCGAGCGTGGCCTTTGGTTCGCTATTTAAAACATAATATTAAATATTTAATACACAATTATTTCACTCTAATCATATAAAATTCACAATCATTCCTCAACTTTAATTATCGCTAATACTATAGGTTCTTTTAATTATCGCAATCCAATTACAACACTTTCGCTTCTTTATTACTTTTGCTTAAGACAAGACTCTTTTTCTGGCAATCAATCAATCAATCAGAGACTTTCTTGCGCATTTAAAATATATTGTCCTTAATGTGTGGTCCTAACTTCCCTGTTAGGATTTGTGGTAGGGTAGATTTAACACTCAGGCTTTTTATTTTGGCCTTGATTTCACAATTGTCTGGTTTTGTCTTCTTTTGTTACATATATTGATTAAAAACTTTCTTTTTATGGCGGTGATAACTGTTATATTTATACCCTAGAAACTCTCCGGGTTATTCTGGAGTGTTCTATTCCAGAAGCTTCTTGACTATTCTATTCATTCTATTCCTGAACCTTCCCGTAGATTCCATAATCGATTCTCCGAACCAGAAGTCGTTTACTCTCTATTGCCAGTAGATGTCACCAGTTGTAATAATATTTTTATTACTTCAAGCATACTTCAATTATACTTCAAGTGGACTTTTGACAATGGCTTTTAATGCCCTTGAAAGCTCTGTTCGCTGGAAACAGAGCTTTCAAACAGTCCGACGATTCGGCCTGTTATCCGAAAAAAAAAATTAATTAAAAAAATATCTTCCGAAAATATTATAGCTGTGTTCTGTGTTCTGTGTTCCGTTGTGTCCGCCGAAAAGTACGCCGAGAAAATTTTTTCTACGAATTGTAGCTGTTAATCAGCTGAGGCGAACAGTGAAACGCGTTTTCCAATCGGACTCTACCGAGTTAGAGTCGACATAAGGTGCGAAAAATCTAGTACCTCAGTTCGAATAAAAAAGGCAAATACTAACAAAGTATATGGGGTTGACTACCTGCGAGTATAGGAGTGTGGGTACTCAAACTTCTTCTCAGGACCTAACGAATTCGATTCTGTACTAGACTTTCCAAAATGTTCTAGATCAAACTTTGACCCCCAAGCCTTCCCCCGCTTAAGTGAAATAAACGTTGTTAATAAAATATGTACAGAGTATCATAATGCATCGTTTAACAAACACATCTCTCATGTTTGTTCATGTCGGGCCTAAGATGAGCATTCCCCTTTCGTACTCTGATATTTATAAACTTGCGCATTTAAGTAGAAAAATCGGGTAACTCATTTCCAGTGTGTTTCTAATTTTCATAAAAAAATACGGCAATACCGAACGAAGTTTTTTTGTTAATAATAGTATTAAAAAAAAGGATAAGTTTTACTAATGAAATGGTGGATCTGTGAAACTTCTTTTTTTGAGCCATGAACGTATCTATCTATAGTGAAGAGCAAAAGTGGAAAGACGATTTACACTTTTGATTTTAAATATCTATTACGCAAGAAAAGAGTGTTGTAATTATTTCTAATATTTCACTTTCAGGTAATTTGGTCCGACGAGTCCTATTTTTTTCGATTTTCCTTTTGCACAAAAGTTGCGCTGGTGCTCGACTTCTTTTTGGAGATATGAATTTCTATAATCACCATATACCCTAAGTAACATATGTAGTAGTGCGTTCGGGTATACGGTAGCTTAAAGGATTCATATCTCCAAAATGAAGCGTAGTACCACAATTTGTGCGACATGCGTGCATATATAATAGCTTCAAAATAAAAATATAAAATAATGAAGTTTTACAGATCGCCAATTACAATAGTAAATGCTAAGGTACCTGCGACAAATAAACCGCAAACCGCAGACTAATGCGTAATAGGAACAATTTTCTCCAGGAACGTTTTATGGAACGTGTATACATAGGAATCTGCAGTTGCCGTCTCCCGTCGGCCACTCTCTCCATACTAATTGAATTAATTGAATTTCGACAGCGAAATAGGCTAACGGGCGACGGCAACTGCAGATTCCTATGTATACACGTTTCATAAAGTGTTCCTGGAGAAAATTGTTCCTATTACTGCAATAGTCTGCCGTTTGCCGTCGCCCGTCGCAATTGTGCTTAGGCCGTATGGCTGCTTGGAATTATAACTTTCACCTAGACAAAATGATAAGTTCCGTTGTTTAATTGCTATTTCCACATGTAGTAACTTGTTTAGTTTGAATATTAAGTAATGTAGGTATGATTTCGGTGATTATTTTCGCCCAGAATTGTGTTTATTTGATTAATGAGTAATTTTGTAAAATCTGTAGGTCTAATAAGGCCCACTGAAGTACCCCACCTAAGCTAAATTCTCAATGAAACTAATGTCCCTATATAGGATTGATTGATTAATGAAGACTGGATTTACTCTGCTGTACGTTAAGAAATTTATTAACTAAAGCTATTGGGGGCCTTATCCCACTGCGGGTAAACAAGCCCATTTTTGTTTTTATTCGAAATTATTAAAAATAACCGAATTTTGTTGATTTTCTTAGTTTTAGCAAGTTTAAAGGGAATCATTTCGCTGATTACGATTGTGAAAAGTTAAGTTTTGCTTTGGGCCTGTGTGGTAGTTTAATAAGGCCCTTGGAACAGGTTTTTTAAAACTGAGCGGAAAAAATTTGTAGTAGGTGACATTTGTGTTAAATTATAAAAGAAAAACAAACAATGGAAATTGAATTAAGTTAAAACTCTTTAAGTACATTTTTAATTAAATTATATATTATATTTGCACAGAACTTTGTTACGATAATATCATTGTAGAAGATTACGATTACGATGTGTTGGATACAACTGTGCAGCATAAATCCAACACTGAAGGCGTTGAAGCAACAAAATGTGATGGTAATTAGTTTATTTTTATTATTAATGAAATGAAAATTTGAAACATAATCATTGCAGCTCACAAATGGACAGATAAGCAAGTAAGATGCCTGATTTTCGACGTCGAACAAAATTTTAAAGACTTCGACGTTAAACTTAAAAAAGCTGCTTGGATCCAAATAGCAAAATTAATTAAGGAAACAAGTGGACTTTCCCTAACTGCACAACAGTGCATAAAAGCTTCCATGGAACGATTAACTAGCTCTATTTTAATGCGTTGAATTAATTTTTGGCCGGGAGGCGAGAAATGAATTCCGTGGCAACTTTTACCAGCATTATAAAATGTTCGAATAAAAAAACGGTATACAAAAATTTCGTTTTTTACTATATATTTGGACACGTCAACCTAGATAGCTGAAATTTTGTACATAGCGTTTTCATAAAAATAGTAAATAGAATTTAAAAAATTGGATAAATCTGGCAGCCCCCTCTTGATGTTGCCATATAAAATTTTTGGATTTTTACGCGTATACTGTGAAAACGATCAATCATAGACGTTTTTATTATATTGAAAACTTCTTCAGAATATGGAATCCTATAAAATTGGTTATAATCATTTTTACCGTCCGACGAACCGTTCTAGAAATGTATTCGAAAAAACTACGTCAATAATCAAACTTGCACAGAGAGTTGACTATACGAAATTGCATACGGGCACTCATCTAGGGTATCATCATAAGAATTGTCTTAGACCAATGCTAGCTCTTTTATTTCTTTTATGGTTGAATAATGATAGTTCGACAAAATGAACACCCACGCATAATTATTAATTTTTTCCTGTCCATCCGTCTGTCCATAGGTACGATACCTTGCGAATGCGTCGATTTTAATAGCTGAACTTTTATTCCGGTAATATTGTAAAAAAAATATTTCTAAGTACGGAAATAGATAAAATCGAGCACTACCTTCATGAGGTTGCCATATACCTATGTGAAAACAAATCTATTTCACACGTATATTCGTATATCTACGGGGAGAAGGCGTGCTGACACAGAGACCTCAAATATTGTAGGTATATATAATTTCTTTCTTTCATTTTATTTTATTCTTAGTTTAAGTGAAATTCCATCCTGTTATTTCAAAACAGCTGGCTAGCTTCAATCCTTAAACGGTTATCTGAATGACTCGACGAATGCAGACATCGCTTGGAAATTTCATAGTAAATACGTTCAGTAGATAGAGGCTTTACTGTTCTGTCAATAACTTTGATTTGATTTAGAATTTTCTTCACGCACATGAATATTTTACAAGCTGTATTTTTTTCTTGTTCAAACATATCCTTCTTCTATAATGTTTGCCCGCCCTCGATATATCCAGTTACTCATAATACATATAGATAAAGCAATTGTTTGCACAGAAGATTATTCTTGTTTAAATTTACAGAAAAGATTTTTGCTGCAAGCTAGCAAAATTTTCAATATGCATGCATCAGTAAATTTGCTATCGAAAATCAACTTGCACAAGATTCATTTTAGGAGATAAAATTAAATTCTGAATTTCTTCATGAAAGAAAATACAACATTTAATATTTGATTTTGATATGGACATAATTTTCTGTGTAGCTATTTTAGGTAATATTCTTATAAACTCTTTCATGTCAATTTTTTTCTAATGCAGAAGGATGAAAGATCAAAACGATAGAGGTTGGAGGTGGTTCATTGTACTAACCTGCTGAATATAAAAGGACCGCTCACCGAAACTTTCTTGTCCTCTTTATAAAGTTCATCAGGTCCCGGTAACGTAATCATTTCAGCTCATTCGTAGATAGGTGTGCAGACCCAAGAGCATCCGCAGCTTGCATCGGGCAAAGGCCGGAAGAACCGCACAGAAAGTATAGGACAGATACAAAGGTCTATCAACAACTCCCATCTTTGGTGAAGCGGGCTGTGGCTTGTGATGATACCGACCACGGTTCTGCTTAGTTTCCTTCCGAGAATCAAAAGAAAGTCCGTGTAGCTATGTATGTTCGAACTGACCTTAAGTCGAAATCAATGTACCAGTCACACTTGCGTGACCTTGAATTCTTGTGTGTAGAAGTTAGTTCTAATAGTGACAAATGCTTACTTATAGCCGTTTACTGCCCACATACACATTTTAATGTTGATCTTGCTACTGAATTTGAATCACTGATTTCTAGGTACAGTCAGAGCTACCCCAATGTTATGATCGGTGGCGATTTCAACGTCAATACGCTTTGTGCGAACAACTCTACTATTATCTTTGAATCCTTAATGCAATTATTACACTTAAGTCTTGTAAATAATCAACGTACCTATTTTAACACTTTTAATCCATCAATGCTAGACCAGAATGAAGCTCCTGCTATATTTGATCATGATATTTTATTCTTAACGTACAATTTCTTAATACACCCGAATAAGTTATATAATACTACTAGGGGGAGCCCGTCGGCATTGCCCGGCGATAATATAGATGCCTAGATGGCTGGGGGTGGTCATAGATGCATAATATCTAAGCTATTACCTGACTCGATCGCGCGATTCCGTACTCTACGGTTTCACTCTATGGCTGGATGTGTGTGTGTGTGTGTGTGTGTGTGTGTGTGCTGAGGGTGCGTGCATACATTCATATATGTGGGAGAGTTGCTTAATACAATGCATGGTTAAACCACGTCGTCAAAATGACATGGATTTTTCAGGTTGCTTCCCATTCTTGCATTTGAAAATTCATGCTTGTAAAAATGTTGTAGTTAATCAGCAAAAACGATGTAGTATTACATCATGTGCATTCGGCATAACTTAGAACCAGGGGAATTTAGAACAAAACAGCTGTAAACTGGAACTTGTACTTTAAGTCTTGAAAGCAAGCAATATTTGATATTATTCGACTTATTCCAAACAATTTCTTATTGTTCTATAGTATAGAACCACGATATAGATTTTGGTTATTGTTGGCTTATTACATAGCAAATTTCATAAATACCGTTATTTATTTCAAAAACTTTTGTGTGTAAAAAAATCAAAATTTTGGAAATATTTGAGATTAATTTAAAGATGCTTAATTAGAAAATACAGAGTAATACACTTTTCGACAGCTACTATTCTTGGCTATGTAATAAGCCAACAATAACCAAAACCTATATCGTGGTTCAAAAGTTAAACTCATTTATTCCCATCAAGGTTCACGAATATCTTCAACTGGCCACCACTCCTAAAGGAAGGTTTCTAGGGGGGGGGGGGGGGGGGGTATGTGGAACAATTTTTTGATCAGCTTACCTCAAGGAATCGCGTGGTATACCGGAAGGTATCTTGATCAGAATCACCCTGTATACTAAAATACGAAATATTTGTACAGCAACCCTCGAAGGAGTTGCCCGATTTAGTCCATTTTTGAACATGTATTTTCAATTTTTATGAAAACGCCGTGTACAAAATTTCAGCTTTCCACATTTACGCGTTGTCAGACAGTTTTTTTCGTCTCGACAACAGCGCCATCTATCGTGTCCAAAACTATCCTATCTCTCAAGCTGGAACCAACTAAATACAATCACAAAATTTCATTGAAGTCGGTTGTGGATTTTTATATATTAAGAAGATTTCTTTTAGAAATTACAGAAATACATATTGATGTGGCTGAGTTAGCTAAAGAATGTGCCGGTCTGCCTTGGAATGAGCTTCATCTACACGACAAATATGCACCTCTCAGAGCAAGGTCGATCAAAGTGAACGGTTGTACGTGGTTTTCCAAAGAGGTTCGTTCGTTAATTGTTGAGCGCGATTTTCTGTATCGTCGATTTTTGCGACTAAAAACTGACGAAAGCCGTAATCGTTATAAAATTATTAGAAATAAAGTAAATTTGAAGATTTGTGCAGTTAAATTTTGCTATTTCAAATGTAGGTTTGAGATTAACACCTGCCTTCAAAAAGACTGTGGAACAATTTAAAACGCTCAGGTATTTTTCGAAAAGATACAGATACATGTGAACTAAGGTCCTAATACCTTAAATGTTCATTTTACATCAACACTTCTGCTGCGCTGAATTCTGCCAGAACTTCTGTAGATTTTATTAACCGAAATGCAGGTGAGGATCAGACGAACGGTCTTAGTTTCCGTTGTGTTGATATCAACGAAGTCAGTAAAGCTTTCCATTCAATAAAATCTGATGTAGTGGGTCCACATAGAGTTCCTCGTCAATTTCTTAAGATAGTTCTATCTTATGTAATGCATTCTGTTATCATGCATATCTTCAATGCTTGCTTGACAACTTCTGAATTTCCCATTTGTTGGAAGGTCGTGATTGTGCGGCCAATCTTGCTTGTAATCGGGCTTCCGTCCATAGTTATGAAACCGTTCTCTTAAAAGTCACCAGTGATATTCCTGAATTTTTAGATAGCAATGACCTTACCGTGTTGACCCTACTGGATTTTTCAAAAGCTTTCGACAGTGTCAATCATCCTAAGTTACTGACAAAATTAACTTCACGATTCAATTTTTCTACGTCAGCTATTTCTCTAATAGCTGATCTTTTGGCAAATAGATCCCAACAGGTGATTGCTGATGAGCGTCTTTCAGAAGTACTACGTTTACATTGCGAAGTACACCAAGGATCTATTCTTGTACGACTATAGTTTACGATCTTCCTAATGTCATCCAGGACTGTAACATCCTTCTGTACGCAGACGATGTCCAACTCTACGTGAATAGGCCGATTGGTCTAATAGAAGACTGCGTGGACCGCCTCAATTCTGACTTGACGCGAGTATCAAGATGAGCGTCCGAAAATCAGCTTATATTAAATCCCAGTAAATCCCCCTCAATGGTTTTATAGACAACGTCTTGATATAAGTGAGTTGCCTTCGGTCATTCTTGATGGAACTACCTACCCTGCCTTTTGTGAATAAAGTTAAAAATCTCGGCCTTACTCTGGACACCTCAATGAGCTGCTGCGACCATGTAAATGAAATAATTCGCAAGGTCTACGGTGGCCTTCGGACGCTGTGGTTATCAGCTAGTATACTAACAAAACCCTTACGTTTAAAACTAGTTAAAACGGTTTTATTGCCATATTTTATTTGGTCTTGTCTAATTTATCCTCGTTTAGATTCTTCTTGCATTTCGAAATCGCTTTTAATGATTGTACGAGATTTGTCTTTGGGCTGAAACGATTTGATCACATTTCTCCATTTCGGTTGCATGTACTTGGATGCTCTTTAAATACTTTTCTTGTTCGAAGGCCGTTAATTTGTCTTCATCGAAACCGTATACCCTTCTTACTTACATGACGGGTTAGTTTTCCTGGGTTCATCTAGAACTCTTAGCATTTTAATTCCGCGACACAGATATTCCATAATGGCGAAGTCTTACTTTGTTCGAGTAATACGTTTGTGGAATTCACTTATTGTCAACTTTCAAAGATCCAGCGTCTTGGAGGCTTTCAGGGAACTTTTATACCCATACTCCCCTATTGACTACTTATGATCACAAAATTTATTTATCTCTGCACTCAATCAAAACACGCAAAAAACACTTAATTGTCATTGTCAGAGTTCTTAATTTTGTCAATTGTTTTTTTCTTTAATCACTGCTCTATTAATTGCTTTGCTTGAGTTTATATACTTACACGGAAAGAAAAATTTACTGATATTAAGAAAATGTTGATAAATATCAAGTAAAAAGTTTTTATCCCGAACTGTGTGAATGTGGAACAGTCTACTATGTTATTTCTTTACTCCAAGATACAATCTGCGACAGTTTAAGGGTGACATTCAGCACCTCTGGCGCTCTCCTCACGTTCCGTAATTCGTTTCCCTATCACCTTCCTGCCCTGCTGTGCTTTGCATCATAAGGTATATCCCCTTAACTAGCCTTAATAATATATAGAGTGTTCCGTAAATGTCTTTAATCCTTTAAGAGGATGAAAGTAGAGGTCATTTGGGTCAAAAAAGTCTAGATACTTTTATATCGAACTCCGCTGGGTTTTCGAGTAAATCGATAATATCGATTTTCGAGATTTTGCTTACCTCTTCAGAGTAATTTCGTTATAAGTTCTATTGTAATTAATGGATTGTGACGTTCAAACCTTTATTTAAAAGAACACATATTGGCCTTTCTAAGAATGTATAATAAGTTTTAATTGTGCCTTCAATTATTTAAAAAAAAAAACAGTTTTCTCTAGAATTTTTTATTTCACCAAAATTTTTGTCGCGCTTCAGTGTACATTTATTCGAAATATCACCGTTGCATGAACTTGTCAAAATTATGAAAAAATTTGCGCATTATGTCCCCTTTCCAAAATGACCTCCCTAAGGGCTATCAACAATAACAATCAAAAGTTTTAAGCAACATTTGGAAGATGTGCCCATCGAGGTAAAACTGAAGATGACCTCGATGGGCACATCTTCCAAATGTTTGCTTATAACTTTTGATTGTTATTGTTGATAGCCCTTAGGGAGGTCTTTTTGGAAAGGGGACATAATGCGCAAATTTTTTCATAGTTTTTCCAAGTTCGTGCAATGGTGATATTTCGAATAAATGTACACTGAAGCGCGACAAAAATTTTGGTTGAAATAAAAAATTCTAGAGAAAACTGTTTTTTTTTTAAATAATTGAAGGCACAATTATAACTCCTTACACATTTTTAGAAAGGCCAATATGTGTTCTTTTAAATAAAGGTTTGGACGTCACAATCCATTAATTACAATAGAACTTATAACGAAATTACTCTGAAGAGGTAAGCAAAATCTCGAAAATCGATATTATCGATTTACTCGAAAACCAAGCGGAGTTCGATATAAAAGTATCTAGACTTTTTTGACCCAAATGACCTCTTCTTTCATCCCCTGAAAGGATTAAAGACATTTACGGAACACCCTGTATAAAAAAAATTGAGTTTATTAGAGGTAAATTCGTAGCGCTTTAATTCCTGTATTTTGCAAAGTTACAATTTATGATTAATTCGTCGATTTGAACAAAATGTGTTTCCCTATTTTTACTAACTACAATGGGTGATTTGGAAGTTTTACGCTTCCATTATTTACAAACCAGTTGCGCCCCTCCCTCACAAGAATCCTGGATCCGCCCCTGGATTCAAGCAACCTGTTTACTTGAATTAAACATTGAAAGATTAAAATAAGTAAACAAAATGTTTATTTTGCCAATAAGTTGAACTTTAGTTTTGCTAAAATGTATAACATGAAACGTATAGATTAAGAACTAATGATGGACTTTATTTATCGTATTAGGACCTATATATATATGCTTAATGTAGGTGTACTTTTCATGCATGTATGATTATATGAAGCAAAGCTATTAATTATTGAACCTTTTAAATCAACAGCTGTCAACTGTAAATTTGAAACAGAAGAAAATCTTATTGCTGAAACCAAAATCGTTGGAAAAATAAAAACCAATCATATTAAAAAAAAAATATAATACACGCATAGATTGCACTCCACACACCAAAGCAAACACACACAATATATTTAAAAAACTTAAATATTTTCGCCTAGTGCAAAGAAGAACAGTATTACTTATGAATTTGGCTCCAGTCTATAACTTCTTTACTTGCATAAAGTCGGCGTCCAAATGAAAATAAATATCTGCAGTTAGATTCTGAAAACAAACTTACTCGCACTTGTGATTTGTTGTTGCTTATATAATCTACAAGAACAACCCATAATTAAATTCGTTTTCAGGAACAAAGTTGCTGCAATTTGTTTTCAAGTTAACAAGCACATATTCGTCTTAATATTTTTAAATGTTTTATAAAATGATACTGACTATTTCCACTGATACGTGCATAATTTTGAAAGTTGTACATGTAAATTAACCGTTTGATTTTATCCCATCAGCAAAAACTTATATCATGTATTTATTGAAATTAACTAAACCTATTTTATATGTACCTGTTTCTACCGATGGCGGTCAAATGACCGCTTTTCAAATAAATATTATGTTTTTATCCAATTAATTATAAATAATACAGAATTTAGCAGGGGCAATAAAACACAAAATAATTGTTTTGTATTAATTAGAAAGCATTTATTTTTTTTAATTTTAGGTATATATTTTTAGAAAGAAGGATAGCAAATTTTATTTTACTTGAGTAATTTACATAGATATCGTTATTCAAATTAAAAGGAAATTTATTCGTCGTTGCACTTTTTACAGATGGGAAGATCTCTCCAGTGAACATTTTCCACAAACATATTTTTTACATATAAAGCATATGTTTATGGTTTTATTTTTTTTGCAAAATCCAATTTGACAAGTCTTTCGTCTTTCAGAAATTGTAGTGGAGTCTACTGAAGTTCTATTCATTGTTTTTGTTTCTTCTTCCTGTAAATCTCGGTATTCGGTGGCATCTACGAGATTTAGATTTGTGCTGTACTTTCTAGCCATTTGATCTGTCATATCCACGCCAAATTTAGTGTTATTATAAAAAGCAATAGTTTCAAGTATATATTTACCTGTTTTTTTCAATTTGTACAAATTTATGCTTCGAACTTAGTAAGAGAAGTTTTTTTTGGGTTTACTTTTATAAATTGTCAGCGTACAATTATTTGATTTGTAAAGATATGTAGAAAACCGTACCATATTGTCTTTTTTCTGTTTCGCAGGTTTGGGTAATTCCCTCTTGTTTGCTCGAATAGTCCCTACTAAGGTAGTTCTTTTTGATAGTAGTTTTGTTGCTAAAGATTTACTCGTAAAAAAATTATCGGTGGTTATATTTCTTCCTCATCCTGTAAATGGTTCAGTCAGTTTGAGAATAACAAATTCACTAAGTGGTATTGCTGATGGTCTCATCTCATCTTTTCCCAAATATGGAAATCCATTCACAATATATTTACTCTCAACGTCCGATGCCAACCAGAATTTGATTCCGCACTTATCGGGTTTGTTGGGCATATAGCTGTTTATCAATAGCTGTTTATCAACAGTAATATTTGCACCTGGTTTGTAGTACTTTTGGCCATTTTCTAAAAATGTATCCCATACCTTTGAGATGAGAGCAAATTTGTCACTCTGCAAATGCTGGCTCCGCTCACTTCTTCTCATTGTTCGTGGAAAAAATGCAGGACTCCAAATTTCTTGTTTCATATGCTCCACGTGTATATAAAATTGCAATAAAAGCATCTAAATCAGCTGAAGTTAGATCGGATCGGATCCTCGGGTGACACTTTCTTGGAAAACTTAAATTTAGTAGTAAGATGAAGATTTCAATGCAGATATCTTTATAAAATTTTATATATTTTCCAGCGGTCAAAAGACCGCTGACGGTTGATAACGGTATAGTACATATGATTATCAGGAAAAACGAAAGAAGAAGAGAGATAGATATTGGAAATTTAACTAGCTATATACCTATTATAAAAAAAGTCATGCAGTTCAAGAAAAATGAAAACCTGGAATTTAATAATTTTGATCGAAGTCTCAAAAGCGGTCATTTGACCGCTCTGGTAGGTTTAGTGTTAAGGAAAAGACCCCTGAAATTTAATAACCGTTTGCGAAATTCTAATTATTTGTATGATGTTTATTGAGTTCTAGCAAATAATTATTGATTCTAACATTCAGGCCCGTATACAGTGGGGGGTCACAGGGTCATGCCCCCCCCCCCCCCCACCTCCTCTCGCCAAAGCGCCACCTAACCTTTGCGGTGAATTGAATGTGGCGCTGGATTGTAGAGCAAGCTATAAAAGTTTAACTGGACGGTTTTAGTATTATTTACGTCCCAATGTGGGCTTAGCATAAAAAATGGGTAGGTGCCGGTTTGAGAAATGATAAGACAAGCGGTTTTCAAAATAACAAAAATGCACTAATTTATTATTTCACAAAATTCTTCTTACAAAACTAAATAATGCACGTATTATAATTATAATTCATTTAATTTGTGTCTTACTCTACCTATAAAAATACTCTAAATAGATTTAATGATTTGGGCCTCCATTGGCGACTTTTATTTCTTGATCTGCAATAGAAAAAATAATTATTCAATAAAAGCCAAGAAAAGTAGGGTTGGGTTGACAGAGTGAGCGTCATAGAACTGATCGTATGGGAAACGGCTGGGGTCAATACTCCCAATGTAGGATGGTGAAATATTAAAACTAATATAATTAAGTTTTGGAGAAAAAGTTAGTATTTAAGGGATTCATATATACCTACTTTCCGAGGTTTGATTTGTTAGGCAAGTCTTCAGTGGCTTCAGTATAACTGCCGATCTGTCTTGTTGCTCAGTCAGAACTTGAGTCATTTGCTACTTCCAGTAGCTCGCTATTTATAGGCAGAAACAAAAAGAGAATTGTGTCATTCATACATTAAGACACGATATTACGTCATCGTGGATTTTAATGAGAATGATTTTTCTGTGCTGTTAGCTGCCATATTGAAAATGTCAAAGTTTTTGATGGCAGCTGATAGAAACATTAAATTTTTCTTAGGGTTCGTGCACAACAAGACGAGGCGAGGCGATGCGAGGCTAGGCAGTTGGGCGAGGTTAGGTGAAGAAATATCTCGAGGTGTAGTGTTTGTATTTTATGTTCAATATTTATTTATTTATTCTTGTTTTGTCTTTTTTTTCTTTTTTCAGATTTTTTGCCCCTTAGGACTATGCTGGAGACATCGTGGGAATATTGAGACGTAATGTTTAGTGTAAGTACTGGTTTTAATCAAAGTCTCAGATCGTACATGATCTGAGACTTTTCTATTTGTTTATTTTTTATAAATGCTTTTTATTTGTTTCTTTTTAGCTGATAATATTGGAAGATCATATACATATCATCGCGGGAAGATTTTATTTGCCTTTGTTAATGTACATTGTCATCGCGGGAACTTATTTTATTTGTGAGTTTTTAGTTTGTAAGTGTGAATTTTAATTTAATTTATGTTCCGCGACGGAACAGTCTTCTTATAAGTAGTAATAGTGGATTGGGTCGTCTTTTAAACGTGTACAAATTTTTTAGAATTTCTTGCGTTTTCATATAGTGTCGATAAGTCATCTATCATACCTATCAAAGGATAGTAGTAATTTTGGAATGCATATTTATTTTAGTATTTATTTATTTAGGAAATTACACGTAATGCAGCACCCCAGCTATGAAGATGCGTTTATATTTTTGTTGCGCCGATTAAAAAGATTAAAAAGTGTTATTGTTTCTAAAAAATTGGTTAGCGATCATAATTTTTTTTTACCTATCTGATTTTCCGATGGTAGACAGCAGCGAGAAATTCGCTGTCAAAACAGGTAGTCGAAAAATTGGGAGTACAATATTGCAACGACAGGCGGTGAGCGGCGATTGTGAAAGAAGAAAATACTGAAATTTCATTTGTTATTAGTTTTGAGCGTTTTGAAACAGATTTTTATCGAGAATATTTTATATTATTTTGAAAGAATTGCAATGGACGAAAGTGTGGAAAGGAGAAATTTAAATTACTGAAATTAACTAAATTAAAATCAAACTAAATGGCAAAAATATCACAACCTTACCATTTGTATTTAAGTACCTCGAAATATCCATCCAAACCATGTCTTTCTTGTCAACTCGTCTATACTGGTTGTCTTGTATATCATAAATTATTTTATGATTTAACACTTCCTCAATCAATTTTTCATCAAAATTCATTGCTTTAAGATTGCCAAGCTGTTGTACAACCTTAACAAAAATAAATGCCACAACAAGTTCATTCTTTTGATTTTGTTGGTAGTACTGCAGCGACGACGGAAAAATTAGAAATTGATCAGTCCCGACGGCAACTTCATCGACCGCTGACCGTCTCCCGTCGTAATTTGGGCATTCGCATAAGACCCTATCCTTTTAAAAGTTTGTCCAAATTGTATTTAAGGCTTAACTTAACAAATTTTGTTTTACGGTTCTTCCAGTAGAGCCCCCCTAGTTATGCAATCAACGTCTAGCCACCCGTTGATTTTTCAAAGCGACACTGATTCAAGCCTGAGCTGAGTTGTTCAAAATTGTTACGTTCGTAGGGAAACATTAAATTTTTCTTAGGGTTCGTGCACAACAAGACGAGGCGAGGCGATGCGAGGCTAGGCAGTTGGGCGAGGTTAGGTGAAGAAATATCTCGAGGTGTAGTGTTCACAACAAGGCGTTCAGTTTCTTGGTAAATCGTGAAGTGAGAGCATAAATTATATCATCAGATTCAGAAGAAGAAATTTTGTGTTCGTCAAGTAGTGTAACTAGATGGAATTTTTCACCTAAGTGTACTTTCCGCTCTTTTGCTTGCCACCCGATAAAGACGAATCGCCTGGAATTGGCGAATTTATCATTCATGTGAAGATTTTCAGACTGATCCTGATAGATTCCTCCAATATATGACAATGAATAAAGAACCCTTCGATTATATCAAAGAAAACACCTATAAGAATATGCCAGCTATCAAAATTAGTGCGCTACACCTCGCAAAAAAGTTAAAATCCATTCTCGAGTGATTTACCTCTAGGTGTCTTGCCACATCGCGCGTTGCCACTGCATTTTTATGAATACTCTCATAGTACAGCGTGAAATCATTTTATTTCTTCAACTCTTGATATAGCCTCGCCTAGCCTCGCCGCACTTCGGCACGTTGTGCATGTACCTTTAGAACTATAGTTGCAAATTGTTCTTAAGAATTTAAATAATTAACTATTCACCGACAACGGTCCAAACGAATTGGTGGATTGATTCTGGTGGTTCATTTTTTCGGACAGGGGCACAAGCATTCAGTTTTCTTAGAAATATCTGACAATTTTTCTTTAGATTTTGCGGTGGACAATTGTTCCAAAGAGTTATATTGATTCATGTGTCTTGGCTGATCTGGGTCGTTAAAGATATTTATGAGCATTGGCAACCATACATTTTGTTCTTAAAAATTCGATTGAACATTTTTCTTTCGAATTTTTATACACTATTGGTTGCTGAAAACGATCAGTTGGATTGATGCCATTAAAATTGAATCTACAATTTTTCTTCACAATTTTTACGGCAAGACTATAAAAATAAAAACCATTCGCTTTCCTCTACCTGCGGTAGTTGGCATTGCTTTGCTTGTACTTTCGTATTAATTCAAGTAGTGTTGTTTAATTTAACTTCACGTTTACTTTTAATTTATAGTCGAAGAATAAACTTGCTATACAAGTTAGCGATAGGGGTAGAAATAGTAGCGAAAGTGGAAAGCAGTAGACTGTTAAGACCATTGATAACTTTTTTAAGAAGAAATCAAGATCAGTTAAGTTCGCATCAAAAGAAATAGTCAGTGACATATCATGCACTTCTACTCCTATTCTTTTGAATGCGAATCAAGGTGCAAGCTCTCACTCTCAGTCATTTACTTCAGCCGTGACAGAATCGGTTGCATCACATCTATGTCTGCAATCTTTGCACGAGAAAGAGTATCTGGATATGAGTCCTTAATGTCTGTCCACTCTGAGATCGACATTGATGTGGATAATATTAGCGACAGGTTTTCCAAATCAAACCGAAAATTGAATTTTGTGATATCTAACTTAAATATGATTAAAAAAACATTAAAAGCGACTACTTCCGACTTTATCCTCCCTCCTCGAATATTTTAGTTGTGACCCTCCCTAAGCTGCAGGTCTAGATACGCACCTGCTAACATTTAAGTTTAAATTTTTGTCATATTTTCATGTAGAAAAGGAATTCGATAGTTTTTAGTAAATTAGAATTTACTATTAGACAACATTTTTTAATATTTAGAAAATTTGGATTAAATTGATCTTTTTTTGAATTGATATTAAAAAAAAATCATATACTGTGTTTAATAAATCGAAGGTTTAATATTAGTAAAGAATTCTTTCCGTGTGGAAAAAGTAGAAAATAAAATATATTAAAAAAACTTAACTTAAACATGGGCATGATCTCCAGTTGGACACTCTTGATAGCTCCTGCAATTACAGAGCTGAAATTTTGCACACGGGCTTTTAAAAAAAAAGGTAAATGGGACAAATCAGGAAGCTCCTTCGTAGGGTTGACATACAAAACTTTCTTTTTTCACTATTTATTTGAACATTGCCTGAGAGCGTATCCACGTAGAGTGCTAAAATTTGGTATGTACATGGTGTTTTCATAGCAATAGTAAAAAAAGTTTAGAAAATTAACTAATTCGGGCAACCCTTTCTTGATGTTGCCATCTAAAAATGTAAGATTTTTACGTATACTGTGAAAACGATCAGTCCTGTCAGTACTGAAAAGCTCTAATGCCCTAATAAGTAAACACATAATTTTTTAAGTTATTTAAATAAAACCATGTAGCGCTCACGGAAAATATTAGTTACCATAACCTTGTGATGCAAAGCACAGAAAGGCGATAGGGAAAGTATTAGAGTATTAGTTATGAACCTTTGTTTTGTCCTGTTGAGAATTAAAAGGGCTTTTTTCATATACTATGAAATGTCTGCGATTGTCTCATCCCTGAGGTAATTCTCCAATGTTCAAATTTGACTCTGTTCTTTCAAAATCTGACTTGTTGGGTTAGGTTACCACCAGAAAGACTCTAAGCCAATATACTCAAATTTTGCTCCTATACCTTCCTTCTTTTTCAAAGCTATTCCCAATCGCGTTGTCCTCAATACCTTCAAGTTCTAGCACCCAAATTATCATAACCTTATTGGCTTCAACTAGTTATTTTCAAAGCTGAGTGCCACCTGTCTGTGATATTTGCTTAGTAAGTTGATATTTCGACACTACCCATATACGCCCACAATTTCTCTACCTTAAATTTTAGATCCATCCCTATACCATTTAAGAGTTCTTTTTTAAATGCCACTGTTGACACTTCTCCCTTAGATACTCTAGAATAGTGTTTCAAAATTGTAACATTGACATTTTCAGTCTTGTTGCACTGAGAGGAGACTGGCCTCCTCTTTACATGCAATAGACAGGGCCAGAGGACACAAGCTTAGACTAAAACTCATACTTTACTACAATGAGGTTAAGGTCATGTTTAGTACATGCTTAACTTTTAGAACTTCGTACTGAATTGCATTGTTTTGTAATAAACATAAATAAACTTGGTCATTACGGAAGTAATAATTGTATGGTGGCAAGCAGAGAGGAAACAGTAATAATGTTTTGTCATGAAAAAGACTCAGGTAGTAGGGAGAAACAAATATCTCATCAACCAAACTCCAATTTCAGTTCTCTTTTTTTATCTTTGACTTAATTTTTCCTTGGCTTACATGTTTTTTTATTCTTGTGTTTCAATTCATAAAAACAAACTTTTTATCAAAATATATTCCTCAAGAATTTCCCACAAAGTTGCTTTAAGAAAGTTCAAAAATGCATAAGCCATAAAAGCATAAAAAACTCTTAACCTCATTTCTTTCAAACAGTCTTTTTTTTTGCTTTCTAACTATTTATATAGTGAGAGCTTATCGCACTTTTCTTACATACATACACAGACGCAGGAGGGTTGGAGCAAATCTTATAAGCTAGCAAGCTTGGAACCCCCTTTCTCTTCCAGGTGAGACCTTTTGTTATTTCGCATCTTTGCAAGAAAATTTGAATTAACATCCACACGCGATTTAGATTGTTTTGGAAATGCTTTTAGAAATCGGGGATGCAGTAATCTTCTCAAAAGAGTGACTTTAGACTTATAACAACTTACGCTATGCCCCCCCCCCCCTCCTCTTGTTGACACAGACACAGTGTCTAGGGTAGTTGAGGGGTTGGGTTTCAAGTGTTGAATTTGAGAAGGACAAACGTTACGTTACAAGAATGGAGGGCATTTCGTTGGAATGAATTCTAATAAGTTCTTAAGTAACTGGCTGAAGTTTCCAGGTTCTTGTAAAATGGGTTGCGTTTAGAGGTGGTGGATTCCAATTAAAATATTCTAATTTTATGGAAATCTGTACAAATCTACATAATGTACGTGAGACACTTTCTTTTTAGCATTAAAGTTTTTTGTTTTTTTTTTAAATATACAATTTCCTTGTGGCGAGATTTAGATCATACAGTAGAGAAACGGATGAGATCGGTGACTATTTGATGAAAGGCCTAAATATAGATATGAAGATGAACACGGAGATTTTCGAACCTTCAATGTCTTGCTTTAGTATATAAATGTGGTCGCCAATTAAGCTGAAGCTACACGGCAAGGGACCTACAGACCTTGGCCTCCAGAGACCCGTGTATACACTTCGGAGATGCAACAAGTCTATAAAGAGACCTAATCTCTAGAGACTTTTTTGGTCTCCGGTCTCCTGTTGTGTATTTTAAAACAAAATTGTCACAACGAAATTAATAAATAAATTATTAATTGATATAATGGGTTTAGGGCTGCACATTTGTTTCATCAATAGAGATCTGATTATTTTTGTGAAAAAAATAACACAAATTTTTTGTGTTATCCTTTATCTTGTAAAATTTGTACACGAAGGATATATTTTTTTAAGCTTTTTGACTTTTCCCATAACACAAAAATATTAATAACTTTTGAGATAATTCTTTCTAACAATCTCTTGCTTGACAATTAACAAAGATTTTTGGAGATCTCTAGAGACAAACTTCAAATTTCGTGTATACACTTCGGAGACGTGTATCTAGAGACTCTTTAATTATGGTCTCCAGAGACCTAATTCTTTGGTCTTCACTGGAGTCAAAAGTCTCTCACCGTGTATCTTTATCTTTAAGGATAATCTGTTATAGTCGCAGGTCCACACGATGCAGTATGCTACAACGTTGTGGCACTGTCATCTAGCGACAAACTAGGTGGAACCCACACGTCGAATGTGCTGCCACTTTTCACGTCTGCTGTGCGATTGACAGTTGGCGGACGAGAAAAGCAACCTCTGACAGGAAAGGAGAAGAGTTATTTGGCGGACTAGAAGGAAGGCGACATTTTTTTTTTTTCTGTTCGGTGTATACTCTAGAGGCGTGAATATCTAAAAGCAAAGTAAAACAAAAAGTAAGAAAAGAAAAATCCAACGTAAACCATTCGTGTGATAAGTTTTGCTGTATCTTAATGAACAGCTACTGTATAATATTCCCAAGAGCTCTATCGTGGTTAATATTTTATAACTTGTTCGACAACGTGAAAAGTCCCAGCAAAGGGAACCGAAAAGAAATCCAACCAATAGTAAAAAGGGGGGAAATAAACTCCAATTAATCTCGGACGCATAACTCCACTTCAGCGTTTCAGCAGGCTGTAAGATAATCAGCCCGACACCCGAATAACAAAAAAGTCGCAGCTCAAATCCCAGGGAAGACTGCAATTTAATCTCGCACAATTCCTACTGCCGGGGACGTCATATAAATGAGAGATACGCGGCAAGTTGAACGTCGTGCGGAGTCCGAACCTCGCGGAAGAAATGGTTCAGGAGATTCTACACGACCCGAAGGTGAAGTCATCGCATGTTAGAGGTCTTAACTGTATAGAAGTTTATAGGTATTAGTGATTTAACTTTCATATTGCTCCCGAAATTTTCATTAGCCTAAATTAACATTGTTATTCTCTCAACCACATTTTTTTTAGAAATTGAACTACAGTTTGAGTGGTATCCCACTCCTATTTCGGAATCCCTGTAATTATTAATAAGGAAGTTAAAGTTATCCGAACCGATATAACCAAATAAGCTGCTGGACTGTATGTAAAGACAGGAGAAGAACGGAGCCCGTCGATAGCTAATACGGAGTATATTATTAGGAACAAAAAAAGGCATTATTTCATCTACAGTGACTTCCACAAAATATTAGGTTTTTTTCCATTGTTGCAGTTTTTTCAGGACATAAGCAGCCATATCTAGGGAGTTCCTTCGAGGGATTGGATGCCATGTGTGTACCTTGTGCCATTTTTATATATTTGTGGAGACATTTATAACCGATTTATATAATGTTACTAATTCAAGAAGAATCTGGAGAGCTTCTAGGGTATAAATATAACAGTTGTCACCGCCAGAGGAAGAGTCTTGACTTAGACATTGCACTGTGAACAAGCGAAAGTAATAAACAGGCAGGAGTATTCTAATTGGATTGCGATAATTGAAAGTACAGTAATAGCGATAATTAAAGTTGAGTTGATCAAGGCTCGCGAATTTTATAAGTGTAAAGCGTGTTATGGTCGTAGCATACTGTATGTAGCAGTATGCTACACTGAGACTAGATACACTATGTACACTCGGCCTACTGTTTTCTGTATGGATGGAGATCTATATGCGCGGGTAGAAGAAGGGCGCAAGGTGAGTTGAATTTTTGGCATGTTAATGAAAGGAGCGAAAGTGACGCGATCTTTTTGCAAACGTGAAAATCGTGTTAATCTCCATAGGTAAAGAGAGTTAACTTCCTTTTATCGATTACACGTGACGTAATAAATAATCGTGTAACATATTGGTGTGGTCTGCCAAAAATTTCAACCTAATCAGTGGCGGAAGTAACCTACGCCTGGAAATCTCTGTACCGGTAGTGTGCGTTTTACTTGGGTATCCAAGTTCCTAGTAACATCCGTCGGCTGTCGGGATCAGAAGGCCTAGTCCAAAAGGGATCCACAGGCACCAAACAACCAAACATCCAGGAAATCCAAAAAAAAGGTAAAAATAAATTTTGTCCACTTATTGTAAATGCTCGCAATACTGACGAAGCTTCGTCGACAGGCAACAAAACAAAACAAACGAAAAGGGCCCAGCTTATGTGAATTTACATGCAAAAGGGGGCCCTCAAATTCCCACGTTGCCACTGTAAGCGCCAGAGGCATCCCCAGGGGATCTCCGGCGGTGTTATATAAGTCTAACGAAAGAGACAAGGCAGAAACTCGCCTTTTGGTCTCTTTGGACCACGCGTGAGATATTGGGTGCAGTTTTCGAATCCCAAAAAAATCATCAAACAATAAGCAGTGCATAGTCATAACTGAAGTTCCCAGCATCTGGCGTGCCTTAACTATGGAGGTGCGTATAATTGACATGCTGGACCTTATTCTGTCACCAACTGTGGAACTGCTATTCAGAAAGGAGTAAGATTACCTATTATAAGACGATTTTAGTTTGATAAATATGGATTAGAATTATTCAATTCGTGCTTTACGTTGCAGTTAGCCACTAGTATTGGTTTTAGTATTAATCGCTTAAGATAATCTAAAGAGCTATCAAATTTGAAAATTGCATTCAGCATTGAACAATCTTATACATATTTTCGTATAGCTTTTATTGTTAAAAAGATGAATTCTCATAACCTACTAATTTTCGACTTTACGCGGCATTAGCTGGTAGTGTAGCATAACCTAGCATATTCTTTAAGGCAAGGTTTTTACCGCCGCCCGCCTCGTATTTTAGTGCTCCAGAATTGCTATGAGCATTACAATAATATTAGTAGTATTGCTATTATTAATTATTTTGAACTTGGTTTTCTTATGATATCACACACAATCGGGTTAAGCCTTGCGTAAAGAACGACCCTTTGTACATATCTACTATTACACGTAACTCAGTGTTTACAAGTTTGAACGAATTCCTCTCGTCTCTTTTTATTTTTAGGTAAAATACTTTTAGTGCATATGTAACAATGTTAACCCTATTTCATATCAGTTATCTTGCTTTCTATAGTAGTCTAGACTGCATTATTGTAGACTGGGTTTTTTTTATTTCCTTTTTACAGTTGGTATTAACGTTAATACGCTTCTGTCAAAGCATTCTTGCTAACTTGCGACTTAGAAAAGGGGTAACAGTATTTTTTTTTAATTGTTAGAACTTAGAACTACGTGAAGTTATTTTTATTGAATTTCGAAAAGTTAATCTTGTTTACATAGATCCAAGATTCGTGCATTTTGGCTATATAGATATATACAAAGTTAGTTCTTGTGAACCGTAAATTAGGCAAGTACATTAAGTGACCTGTCCAGTGAGGGCTACATAACCAAATTGTTTTGCGACAATTTTCTTTTGATTCGATTTTTCAGCAAACCGAAACATTCCGCCTCCAGGGAGCTTCTTGGAGGGATCGTTTAACTTCAAGTAGATAATTGTTCAGTACCTTTGCCTTGAACGGATATTATAGAGATACTATGTTAAAATTTTTATGGCATTACCCTGAACTTCTTTACTGATATTCATTTATATTTTATATTGTTATCATATTGAATTTGTCGCGATGCTATTTGAATTTTGTATTGATGCTGTATAAACTCTCAATTGATACGGTGTGATCGCTCGCAACAGTGTACCTTAATCTAAGAAGAAAACTAAAATTGTAGTCAGACAATGGCCATATGTGCTGAAGCTAATTTAGATTGTTTATTAATATATTAATTAAATGGATTTTTTTTATAACGAGATGAAACATTAAGTTATTAATTAATCCTTTCACTTTCCTGGAGCCCTCTTAGTGTGAAGGTCGTCTAGGTCCGCTACTCTTCTCTTTTCAGGTCAACATAGGGACACTGAAAACTATCTGCCCTAAGTGTCGATTGGGTGGTTGGGGTGAGCGGAGAAGGCCAAGCATCTGTGCCTTCCCAATGGATGTAGGTAAGTTGTGTAAAAGTCCCTTAAGGACTGAATATGTGCTACGGCCTTTTGATTTGTAGGCACGAAAATTTCTGTATATGGCTGGTGGCAGCGGCAGATCTTCGTGGAACCTCCTCACATTCTCCGTGAATAGCCGAGGCGAGCTAGCGTGCTGTCAACGCTGTCCACCGAATGATCTGTCAGCTCATGCTGGCAGTCTGGACTTCACGTCCAAGCAAATCACTCTAAACATAGTACCATAACAAGCGAAAAAGAACTTGTATATTAAATATTGTGTTTTAAATAACGAACCAAAGGCCACGCTCGTAACATTATATTGATATGCTAATTTCATTTAAATATATTTAGTTTTTGAAAGAAAAATATAGTTCGATACCATGATACAAAAATTAACAAGGTATGGCTGGAAAATCTGTCAATTGGTTGCTTGCCTCCTTTGGCGTCAATTGTCAGAAATTTGTTCGTCTCAATTTCAATCGTTCTTATCACAGTGAAAAAAAATTTCTATTTGGAAATTTCTTTGCTTTCCACTAGCACATAATTACTTTTCCCGAAGTCAATTAAACGAAAAAACTAATGTTTTTATTAAATATTTTAATATATTCAAAACGTATTTCAGTCAATAAAATGCGAAAAACTTAAAACAAATTCACTGGAAATGATATTGTCACCTTATGACGTAGCAACAGAAAAATTTCCTCTCGAATCGGCCATACCTTGTTAAACTTTGTATCATGGTTCGATACTATGCAACGTTGAGTTTATTAGGATATTTCATTGTGATATCTTTTACCTGCACGTAATGTGGGTTGCTTGGGTTATAGTTCAGGTTTTCATGAATACTCGCTAATTGTGTCTCATTTTATAAGTAAGTACCCATCTAAGCTTTCTAAAAAATATTCAACTTCAACAGTAAAACTGAAAGATCTGAAAAAAAAAATCTGTTTTTTTTTTTAATTTTGACGTATTTTCTTTATAAAATTAAATACATGTCTGTTATTTGAATATTTCGTTAGATGGCGCTATCTGTACCTATTAATTTAAATATTTCCATTTCCTTAACAGCTTAAATGTCTTTGGTGGAAAGTTTTTGAAGCATTCTTCTGGAAATATTTCAAACTATTACAAAAATTCTCTATAACTACGAAAATAGATTGAAGTCGAAAAATTTGTTCTAACATTTTTAAATGTGAATAAATTCAGAACTTTCGTCTCTTAAAATTGAGTCTCTTCTCGACGGAATATGTCGTCTATACAATTTGATAAAAAAACATAAACGAAAAATTGCTTCATAAAATATCAAGCGATATTTTTTTGTTGCCTTCTCTGAAAATGGTTAGTCAGATTAGTCAGTCCATTTTTGGAAATTAGTTCCCTCTCAGTGCTAAATTAAAAGCTTAAAAAGCAGAAATGAGAAATTATTTATTAATGCACTTTCAGTTAGTTTATCCCTTTAATCCAGGCTGCAGCTCGCTACATAATTTCCATTAGCTAGTTCTCCAAATTGGAATAATTAAGTTAACGTACATATCACTGCGACAGGGAATTAGAATCGAGGGCCATGCTGTAATCACTTAACATAGTTCTTCTTGTTTGTACATACATATATCCTCCAACCGTATGCTGTGGTGTGCATTTATATAATTCGGGATTTGTTGGAATATATGTATGTATAAATGTAATAAGTATGTAGGAAATTTAGGACATTATTTACAACCTCCACGTTGTTGTTCTCAATGACGATGGTCTGGGAGGTGCTAATCATGTTTATCGGTATTTCTTTGGTTTTTTCCGGATTAGTTAAGTCTTAGACCAGCTGGAGTTCTTTGTGCCATAAAATTTTGTATTATTGTGTTGAGGTCCTGGTGTCGATGGGCCAGCAAGCAGATATCATTAAAAGTATCCACATCTGCAAGATTTTCAAACAGTCAGCCATTGTATGCCACTGGAGTTGTTGTTGTAGAGATAAGGATGTTGTTTATTACAGACAGATATAGATGTTGTAAAAATAAACATCCTTGACGTATTTTAGTATTCATATTAAAACTGCCAAATAATCTACTGTTATATAGAACTCTGCGTCTATATCTAGAGTGTTGATAAAAAAATTTTTTTAATTTTTTTCTGGTGAATACCGTGTCTTTGCAGAGCTTTCCAAAAATAACCTTTATTAATTGAGTTGAAGGTCTTCTTAAAATCGGCGAAAACTACTTATGTACATGGTAATGGAAGACTGATACTAGGTATCTGATTTTACTTCTTCTTCTTATTTTCTTTTAACTCCCCGTGGAAGCATAAGGCGTTCACATAATCACTTCATCTGATTTATTTATCTATCCGTCTCCGTAATAGTTTCTTGAATCGTATAATTTCGCTATAATGATAGTGATTAGCCCACAATAGTTAGGACTCCCATCTGATGATTATTAGAAAAGCATACCATTTTGAGAAGTCTGTCGTTTGCTATCCCAGTCGTTCTCGGGTTGATGCCTTTTCTTATGTTGAAAGATTTCGTATAAACCTTACAATTGCTATGAGTGTCCTATAGAGTCCATTCCGGTTGTTGTTTCTGTTGATAGAAATGGGTAGGTTAGAGGTATGAAAGTAAAGAGGCTGGGTTGAAAAACGCGGAGGATCAAATCTAGGTGGGAATCGAACCCACTGCGTTGTCTAGGATTGTAAGCCAGTGTGCTGCCACTAGGATACCAAGCACTCTGAAGATCACGCCACGATAGTGCTGGAGCAGGAACGACCTTTCCTACGCTCAACTGCTTGCTGCGTTCTTATCCTGCGATCGATTATGACGTACGAATTACATCTAAGAGGATTTTTTACGTGACAGTAAAAATGCATATACTTCTCAAGTTACTACAATCAGTTAGGATTCATTCTTTGGAATCTTGATGATGTTGACTTCCATCCAATTCGCCTATAATGTACACGTGTTCCATGTTTTTTCCCGGGTTGGTTGGTGGAGTATATATCTGCAGTTAAGTGGAAATCTGCTTTTATAGCTCTGAAGGGATGCTGTTTATTCCAGTGATCGAATAGTGGTAATTACTCTGTCCTTGATGAAGCGCGCGTGATTATTTGCAAAGGTTTATATTTTCTTTTACATTTCATTCTCACTCCTTTTTTTTGTTTTTTTTTATATTATTAAGCCAAGCTCTGGGGATACGCTATGATGCAAAGCACAGCATGGCAGGGAGGAGATTTTTTTATTTTTTTTATTTTAAAAAGGCAGGGAACAGGAGAAACCCATCCCAAGCACGGAGGTCATAGCGGCCCATTGTGCTGTCCTGCTAGAAGTCCATTCACCAAAACTTTTCTATCCTCTTAATGAAGCGCATCGGGTCTTGATGAGGAAGGTTTTTCAGCTCATCTACAGATAGAAGGGCAGACTCTAGAGTATCCAGTCTGCTCCGGGGGAAGGTCGGACACTCACACAAAAGGTGTTCGGGTGTCTTAGGCTCTCCCTCCAGGCAGGACAGACACTCAGGGCTGTCAACAACTCCCATTCTTCTTAGATGAGCGTGAAGTGAGCTGTGGCCGGTGATGATTCCAACCACAGTTCTACATTATTTCCTTCCGAGCCGCTTGAGAAAATCGGAGATACTCCCATTGGGACCATCAAGAAACAGTTTTGTACCCCTAAAAGTACTCAGGTTCTCCCATCTCTGCTGATGCTTCCTATGAACATCCGCTTTGATGAGAGATCAGATACTCGAGATGGCAACGCCTACGGCAGGCTTCGGTCCGAGGGACGGAAAATCAGAGCTAGCTAAAAGGTCAGGACCAGCAACCCACAGGAGGGACACTTTGTTGTGAATACACAACTTATCCACTGAGGATCTGTAATCCCCCAGTAACTTAGATGTTATCCGAGGGCCACTCAGAGCCATTTAGGCTGCCTGCCTATCCGAAAGGATAGCATGTCGTTCCCCTTGATTTGCATATCAAGAGCTAGCTTCGTTGCCATTGAGATGGCCTGGAAGACCGTGGTGTGTCTTCCAAGTGAGTACTCCATTCCAAAATCAGGCTCAGGAAAGTAGACACCAGCCCCAGCTCCCTCATTAGTGAGAGAGCCGTCGGTGAAAAATTTTAGAACAGTCCGGGGAAGGCTCGATAAGGCATCTCCCTCAGTCCACGATTCCCTTACAGGAAAGCTCACAGAGAAGCGACGCCCGAAACGAACCTCAGGTACCATCGCATCACGTGGCATACTGGCCAGAGGATTTTCCATGTCCAGCCGATACGCCAGAGAGCAATGAGAAGAGCCAGTCCAGTCGTCCTCCCAATATCCCCATGAGCGCAATTTGCACACAGCCCTTTTGACCACTTCCTGAGCGACAAGATCCACTGGTGGCACATTGAGTAGGACCTCAAGAGCCACGGTAGCCGTAGATCGCATGGATCCCGTAATTCCCAAGCAGGCAAGCTTTTGCAGGCCCGTTAGCTTCCGGATTGCTGTCCCCACAAGTGTCCTGGGCCACCATACAGAGGAGGCATATGTAAGCATGGGTCTAACGATGGAGGTGTACATCCAATGTACAACCCTCGGTCTCATGCCCGATGTGCAGCCAAAGGTTCTTCTGCATTGAGTATTGCATGCAGGAATCACACTACAAGGGATTAAACTAGATATTTCATCAGAGCATTGACCGCATTTAGCGATAAAGAAACGGGCATCCAACATTGCGACGGTTCTCGTGTGAGTCGATATGACAAGTTATTGCCACATTGCCAAAGAGCGTGAAGGCTCTCTTTTGGTCATTATCCAATGAAGATAAGGCTGTACGACCTGCCGCAGCCCATATATGTATGGGAATTGTATTGTATTCCTCAAATTGAATGCATTTATGACATTTTTGTTTATGGAATACTTTCCTGAGAGCTGAGTGGACTAGTAATTTAGTACAGCGCTCTAGTATTGCCGTTGTTTTCCCGTTTTCTGCGTCTAGTATTAGATTTTCAGTTTATCCTTTTTTTATGGCGAACGCTGCATTTAACCTCCCTGTATAGCTGAGAGTATTCAATTTAACACTGTCGCCGTCCATATGGATCGAGGTTAATTCTAATCATAACTGTGTTTGAGTTTTTATCAGGTTATGTCCATATCATTCATTCCTCTTGGACCCTTTTGAATGGTGACTTTTTTCCACTACTGTTATGTTTGGTCTCTATACATTGTATGGAAGACCCAACTACTGACCAGTTGGGTTCTGGGAGAAACTTTTTATGAATACAAGTTTTTTTTCTATTATCTCGAAAGTTTTCTAAATTAAACCATTTCCAGTAAATCAAGTTACGTTGTAGCTATATGTGTTCCTGACTACGGAAAGTTTTTGCTTGATATACATATTCTGTGATAAAATCGTGAACACTTTCTATATCTAATTCTCTGAAAATTCTCATTGTCGTACCCATTAGCGACTGACATATGGTCAATCTGATTTCGCACTCTTTTATGTGGAAATATACTGGTTTTTCTGTGAATCCTTTCATAATGGAAGTAGGTCCCAATAACAGTAAGTTGGCGAGAACACAAAAGTTAGTTAAAAGTCACTGTTGTTATTGCTGAGTTGACTTATGGCTTACCTTCCGATGACATCTTTAAGACCGGGGTTGTGGGGGTGAATCTATTTTGTTGCATATATAGAACTCGTCCTTAATATCTTCTTCAGACAATGCAATAACGCAAAATAAAATAGTCATGTTTCCTATGGTCTGGTGCGTAGTTAGATAATAATAATATTTTCGGAAATTTAGATCCGCCATCTTTACTGAGTATTACACCAATATTATCCTTATGTCGTTTCGCTTGATCTTTACCAGAGTACAAGACAGATTCACCATACCTCGGTAAATATAATTTTCCCGCTTCTTCTATCTGCTTTGCCAGCTAATTTATTTTAGGATTTCATTCATTTTACCGCTCGTTCGTAGTATTCTAGCTTTCCAAAAAACCAACTCCTGACCGTGATCGAAAAGCTAGTGGTTCATTAACGTTAAACCGGACTTGCTTTGAAGTTCCGTTTGACGATTCGTAGCAGTTTGAATTTTTTCGTTCAGCCCAATCTCACCTAGCACTTAATGCTTAACCCAAAACTAAAAACACTTAAACACATGCAGCATTTAGTGAGGTCGACAAACAGTCGCAATACATGTCTGTGTGGAATTGCATCCAAGTAACTATGTTATTTCGATTTTTATATGATGTTGTAGAGTTTATGGGTTTCCCACCTTTAAAGGCAGTTAACAAAATTATTAGAAGTCCATTGTCCCTATAAATATTAGTAGTTAAAACGATACTCATTTAAATCGGCTGTAGCTTTTCCATAAGACACAAGAAGGGGCAGTTGCATGGCATCTTTAAAAGCAAGGGAAGCATTGCTTCCCTTAGGATTTCTGATTTAATTGAATTAAAACAAATAAAAATTAAATTAAATAAAAAATTACGACAAAAAATATCTTCAAAATATATTCATCAACAATATTTTCCATAAAGGCTTTTTATTCGCATTCGCTGTAAAATATCAAAGAGAAGCAATATTAAAAACACATCCATCTGAACAAAACGAACAAAAACAAATCAATCGAACAACATGCAACATTAACAATAGCATTCGAACATAAGCGACACCAGTGCCTGGAGGAGGTGGTTTTATTTTTGCTACCATCAACAATCGATCAACATCCAACAAAATGTATGGGATTCGAAAACGTCTGGGATCCACCTATGACGTCATATACTTCTATTGCTCATTCGCCACTTATAGTGTAGCTACACTCAAAAAGAAATTGCTGTAAGCCTACGGGATACAATTGAAAAAATGCTTCTACGGGACCTACAAACACTGCTATGCCGGAAGCATGTTTAGGTTAATTTCATTCATATGGATATATTTTTCTTATGACAGATTTACGCTGCATTTGCTTCGACTGGAGGTGTTTTTATTTGTGCTTCCATGAATTTCATGTGGGTAGGTCGATTAGGAAGCATTTCGTTTGCCGGCTAATATGTTCAAGCCGGGCCGCGAGGGCGAGAGGAAATAGTTAGTTCTTGAGGGGAATTTCAAGTTGGATAGGGGAATATTACTTTAGAGCAGAGTGTAAGCAATAAAATTTTTATGTAGTAACCAACTGCAACAAGACGTAAGCAGTTATAAAGTAGGCCTTTTCCATTTGGGCTTGTTCTGAAGGAAAGAAAAGTAAACTCGATAATGGATTTGCTTTGGAACTGCCAACGATGTTTTTTTTTTCTAGCGAAAGGGGTTGTCATTCTTTTTTTTTTGTATTAATTCGGTCGAATTGTGTTATATACAATTGAAATTAAATTCATGCCTCTTACAAGAGGGCGCCTTGAAATTTGATATTGTTGTCAACTTACCCAGTGGATAAGAACATTCTTGGAGATCTCTCCATATTCTGAAAACCATTTACCATTCCTTTGTATTCGTTTCGTCATGGCAGTAGTGACATTTTGAAGGGGAACTTTTTTTATATTTCAAATTACTGTGTAAAATAACGAAATCGTTTGTGTCTCCAAAGAAATATAGGGCTGTCATTGAAAAGAAGAAATCTTCTTTTTGATATTTATCGAATAAACAAATCGCACATGATCTTTAAACTTCGTATATTTCCTGCTTCTGTTACATATATATTTCAACAAAATTTTCACGAATAATTTATATACCTACGGGTGATTCAGATCAAGATACCTTCCGGTATACCACGCGATTCCTTGAGGTAAGCTGATCAAAACATTGTTCCACATACCCCCCCCCCCCCCCTAGAAACCTTCGTTTAGGAGCTGTGGCCAGTTGAAGATTTCGCCAATATTCGTGAACCCTGATAGGAATAAATGAGTATAACTTTTGAACCACGCTATAGATTTTGGTTGTTGTTGGCTTACTACATATCCAAGAATAGTAGCTGTAGAAAAGTGTATTACCGTGTATATTTGTTAATTAAGCATCTTTAAATTATTCTCAAAACTTTCTTCCATGTAACCCAAATTTATTGCTTCTTATTAATGCCCCTACTACCTTCTATCCCTGGTCTATACATAATTGTGCCCTACGAAGTAATGAGTATCTTACTCTAACAAAATTATTACAATTATTTCAAATATTGTTACAAGCATTTTGTATCCTATTCCATAGATCTTCCCTAGAAGTAATAACTGAACTATAAACTATACTTTTTAAATAGCCCCATAAAAAAAAATCAAGAGGGGTGAGATCAGGTGATCGAGCAGGCCAAGGAATTGGTCCTCCGAGTCCTATCCATCACGCAGTATATTGCTCGTTAAGGTAACTTTAACCTCAGCAGAGTAATGCGGCGGAGCGCCATCGTGCATAAAGTACATCTCGCTCGTAAGGGAAAGCGAAATATACTCATCCAACATGTCTTCTAAATCATGTTTTAAAAAGGAGAGTTAAGCGGTACCATTCACTGTAGGTATTTCAAACGGACCTAATATGTAATTGTTAATAATCCCACACCACACATTTATTTTAAAGCTCCTCTGATGATGTCCATCTAAAATGGCGATTCAGTGAAGCCCAGGTATGCAAATTATGAGTATTTACTACTCCTTCCCTGGTGAAAGTAGCTTCATCTGTAAACAATACTTTTGATGGAAATGTTGGCTCTTTTTCAAGGATCCAAAATTGAAGGCGTTTAGTTGAATCTCCTTCTTGTGAAGCTTGTACTATTTGAAAATGGTACGGGTACAGCTGATTAGATTTAAGTATTCGCCAAACTGTTGACTGAGAAGTTCCTGTTCGCTGCGCTAATCTTCTGGTACTTGTACTTTTATCTGCAGCTACCATTCTCAATATTTCCTCCTCAACATTTACATCATGCCTCCCTCTTCCTTGATCCAGTCGTCTATGCTGAACTGTCCCCCACTCCGGTATACGCCTATCTACACTTTCGAAGGTTCTGCGATCTGGAAGTCTACGACGAAGAAATCTCTCCTGATACAATCGTCTTGCCAGGCCGCTATTTCTGTGAGTTTCACCGTAGATGAGGTGTATATCCGCATTTTCTTTATTTGAAAACGACATACTAGTAATTAACAATATTTTTTGTTAATATTTATTACATACTAGCGTTTAAATCTTAGATAACATACCTTTAATCCAGATTCTTGATCTCTTTAAACCAGGGACCGAATCAGTTATGACTTTTTACGATTGGCTTTTTATTTTTTCTGGCAAATATGAAAAGCCAGCTTGATCTGACTTGAATCTGCCAATAACCCTCCAGTGCTAAAACCGATTCAGGTATTGGCATGCGGTTTTTTTTTCCCAGTAATAGAGGGTAGTAGGGGTATTAATAAGAAGCAATAAAATTGGGTTACATGGAAGAAAGTTTTTGAAATAAATAACGGTATTTATGAAATTTATGTGTAAAAAAATCAAAATTTTGGAAATATTTGAGAATAATTTAAAGATGCTTAATTAACAAATACACTTTTCTACAGCTACTATTCTTGGATATGTAGTAAGCCAACAACAACCAAAATCTATAGCGTGGTTCAAAAGTTATACTCATTTATTCCCATCAAGGTTCACGAATATTGGCGAAATCTTCAACTGGCCACATCTCCTAAACGAAGGTTTCTAAAAAATAAAAACATTACTCTTTTGGACTTTTTACCGGGTTAAACTTAATTTTGTTCAAGAAAGAATTTATTCTGAGTTTATATGAGAAGAGATCAGTTTGATCTATTTTCAAGCGTCTGCAGCAGGCAGAAAACCAAGCTGCACCGATGAGTGTAAGGTTTTCTGCTGACACGAAACGCTTCTTCTTCTTCCTTTTCTTCTTTATTTTTCAGCCCACTGCGTGGCGTATACAGGTTCGATTAGCTTCGAATGAATCTGTTTCTTTAAAAAAAATTTAAAATTTTTTAATAAATAAAAAAATTGTTTTTTCTATTTTTCTCAAACTTTTCATTTCTTTCTTCTTTTTTTCAATTTTTTCATTTGTTTTTCAAATCACCCAATTTCGCTATTTGGGACCTGTTGATGAGTCAAACCAAGCCTTGAAACTTGTCACCAAAAATTAATGGGTTGTGTGATGAAATAACAAACTAGAACAATTTGTAGCTTTTGCTATATACCGGAGAATCCCAAAAAATTCTTTCTTGAACAAAACTTATTTGGAGAGATAAATGCTCCTCCAGCGATTTCCATCCTTAAAGCTGCACCGCGAAAAACGAGCATAATATATGCTTTGAGGTTTCATCATCTTCTTTTCTTCAAAAAACTAATTCCTGGGTGATTAAGAAGCAGCTAACGAGAGGGGTATAGATAATTTATTAGAATCGCTGCAATAACGCATGGTTATTTAACGCTTTTGTAAAATTATAATCTGATTGCTTCCCCTCACACTAAGTCCACGCCACTGATAACGGGGCAGTTAGGCGGCGATAAGTTAGGAATAGCACAAGTACCTATATCTACGCAGCATTTACACTTCATGAATGCAGAAGTTTCTTCTGATTTCATTTAGGATAAAAAAAAATTTTAATTTACATTTGATGAACTGTCCACCCCACCCTGTACATCTCTGCATACAAGAGTAAGATTATTTTATGCATATAAACCTATGATGAAAAACATAAAGATATCGCAAACTTTGAATTAACTTTATGAGAAACCTTTAATCAATCTCATCAATCAATCTCAGCCTCTCCTCCATGTCTAATGTCAACTCGATATATCATGGCATGATTGAAATTTGCACTGGACAATTGCATTCAGAAAATACCTCGAACGATGTCCTACGATGAAGCCATATAATTCTCAATTGCATCCCGGTTTTGACACTAAAGAGGCAGGATATAATTACTACTTCTATCTCGTATGTATGTAATTTATGTAGGTACATAACAGCTCGATGTTTTTATAAATTGTAGAAATATGCATCTGTAAAGTGTAATATAAGTTGTTCCACAATTTGTCCGGAAGGGTTCTGTATAGCTAAGATGAGCCGCTGTTTTATCGTTATATTTCCTTCGTAGATTTTGTCCACCCTTAAGGCTTGGTATTTGCCAATCTGTAAAATCTATGGCAGAGTATGCCGATGTTTATATATTGGAGGCAGAGTATGCCGCTATATTCCAGATGGCAGAGTATGCCGATGTTTGTATATTGGAGGCAGAGTATGCCGCTATATTCCAAATGGCAGAGTATGCCGATGTGTTTTGAGAGATAAAAACTACTCGTTAAAGTTGCAATTAAATCTGATTTTATTTAGTTAGTATCACCTTATTTATACAAATTGAATACAAAGGAATCGGTATTCTTTACCATTCAAAAAGGGGGGATTATTGCAGAATTGCAATATACAAAGTTCTTAATCAGAAACTGTAGTGTCAGCATTTTTGATCACACAATTTCTGATTGAGTCACAATGTATCGCTATTGTAAAGCAATGACCTCAGGTAAGAATATTTTATTTATCAAGAAATATGCTTGCATAGCGGAATTTGCTTGCGTTGCAAATTCTTCTTGAGGTCAAACAAACTTTGTTTGTTTTCAATTATTTTTCGATTTGATATTTGTTTATAATGATTGACCGTGGTCATGGCTTTACATCCTTACCCTTAAAAGAAAAAAAAAATTTGTATATGAAAAAAAATTTTTTTTTTGTTACATAAACTTATGCATATTATTAAATTAAACATATTCTAATTTATTTATGTAATTATAGTATACTGTTAATTATTTTTATTACAGGTTAATTGCTTTGTTAATACAGGATTATTTGCTAATTATTGTTATTATTATCATTATTATTATGATTTTTTTTTGTTCTAACGTTACTAATATCTCCGTGATATATTATTCTATTATTTTTATATAATTATTCTACAGTATTTAACCATTTTATTAGTTTACGTAGTCTTGAGTCTGAGCCGGTTTTTTTTTTTTTTTTGTTTATATCTGGTATGCCTCTATGAACTTTGATGATTCGTATTGTAGCGTTAGAATGTATGTAAATATATATATCCTCAGAGGTCCTAGTGTGTCAACTGAGATCTTTTCGCAACTACTGGTTTGTGTGTCCATTGTCACTAGAGGTTCATTTGTGTACCTTTTGAATTTGTTCTTTGCACAGTTATCATACTTGTTTATGTACTTCTTTATCATTGTGTAAAGGTTTCCATATGTGCCTTTATTGCAGCGTTTAATTCCAGCGTGTCCACCATGCTTTTTGTCATGGTACTCTTTTACTAATTCTTATTTTTTCTTTGGATCCTTGATCCTTATTGGGGGTTTATAACGTAGTATCTTCAGTGGTGTTGCCTTACCACATTTATCATTCTGCTGCAGCTTATTGAATTTCCTTTTGAATTCATTAATATCCATATAGCATCGTCCTTTGCGAGTGCTAATTCTGTAATATTATTCTCGTTCATCTTTTGTATCAGCTTCTCCATGATTTAACCAGAGTTAAATGCAGGATTATCGCTGTACTGAACGGTTACCCCTTTCTTACATATTGCTGGCAAACTTTTATCTATCGCATTCTCTTGTGCGTACGCTGTATTGAATTGTATCCTCTTAATATTTCTTATGTTGGAGATGGATGTGTATTCCCATATATAGAATTGACCTGATTTTATATTGGCTCTCCTTCTAATCCGTTTTGCTGCTTTTTCATCATATTTCGTGTGATAACGTTTATTTCTCTTGGTATCATTTCTCAGAGTACATTTTTATTCCTGACAGGGCATTTGCATTTGTATCTACTTTCCCAGTTTGTACACAATTTCAAGATCGTTATCTATGAAGATTTGTTTAGACCTCATCACTATTGACGTATTCTTGTTGCAAAAGTCTGCTCAATCTTAATTGTAACACTTACCGCCTCTATCGATGCCTTCGGTTAGTCTTACATAATGATCGGCTTACTTAGTCTTCTTTCAAATGTATTTAGTTCTTGTTACTTTGAGTGTTCTATTCTAGAAATCCTAAACTTGCATGCTATAAATGGTATGAATTCTGCGACGTATCCTTTATTTTAAAAACTTGCGTGCGCTTTTTCGTTTTATTTTTATTGTTCTGAAAGTTGAACGTTAAATTTCAGGGACTTCTTGCCCGTTATCCGAATTTTGAACAGTTATTCGTCTACTTCAGCGATTCTGATTTCCTGTTTGCGGATGTCAGTTTGACAAGCTGCATTTTTGTAGTGCACTTTATGATGTAATGCCAAATCATGGGACGCATTTTTATATAATTCATCGTCCGTCTGTTATGCGGAATCGTGTTGATCACAGGTATCTGTTTGCGTGGCTGTCATCACTGTCGGAATATGAGTTTGAACTATTGCATGCATTTTTCTTTTTATGTTTAGTCCTCCTATTAATTTGTCGCTATTGCTTGTTGACCATTTTTCCTGATTATTTTCAGTCTTTATCTTTTTATGTTTGCTGTTCATTTCGTCATCCTTTGACTGATGTTCTGGTGAACTTTCATTTTCTATGGCATCCGAGTTTCTTCGCCAGAGATTCGGCGTACCTGCTTGCTGATTTCGAAACATTTTAAATTCAGTGGGCTTTTCTTAAGGGTTTCTAGCAATTTCTTTAACTCTGTTAAAAGTTTTTGTATTCTTCCATTTGTTTATCTATTTAAATTTCGGAGAACCCAAAGACAGTTGATGTTATTCATATTATTTATTCATCTAAGAAGGCAGGGTCGCCATGTAATATAAGTTGTTCCACAATTTGTCCGGAAGGGTTCTGTATAGCTAAGATGAGCCGCTGTTTTATCGTTATATTTCCTTCGTAGATTTTGTCCACCCTTAAGGCTTGGTATTTGCCAATCTGTAAAATCTATGGCAGAGTATGCCGATGTTTATATATTGGAGGCAGAGTATGCCGCTATATTCCAGATGGCAGAGTATGCCGATGTTTGTATATTGGAGGCAGAGTATGCCGCTATATTCCAAATGGCAGAGTATGCCGATGTGTTTTGAGAGATAAAAACTACTCGTTAAAGTTGCAATTAAATCTGATTTTATTTAGTTAGTATCACCTTATTTATACAAATTGAATACAAAGGAATCGGTATTCTTTACCATTCAAAAAGGGGGGATTATTGCAGAATTGCAATATACAAAGTTCTTAATCAGAAACTGTAGTGTCAGCATTTTTGATCACACAATTTCTGATTGAGTCACAATGTATCGCTATTGTAAAGCAATGACCTCAGGTAAGAATATTTTATTTATCAAGAAATATGCTTGCATAGCGGAATTTGCTTGCGTTGCAAATTCTTCTTGAGGTCAAACAAACTTTGTTTGTTTTCAATTATTTTTCGATTTGATATTTGTTTATAATGATTGACCGTGGTCATGGCTTTACAAAAGTGACAAAAAATATAAAAGTCGAGAAGACTACATACAAAATGGTAGTAATGAAAATGAAACTTTTAATTGTTATTTACGAAAATTTATCTTAAAAGAGCTTACAGCATTTATCTTCCCCTCACATAATAGAAAGCTTTTTGTTTTAACTCCTTGGCCGTTTTACTCAATGAAAGCGTACTTCAAAGCACACACGTTTTTGGCATTTTTCCGGTAAGGCAATATGCGTAGTTTGTAAGAGAAAATTTAACGAAAAAGAGAAATTTGTGAATTTTTATTACTCTTAAAAAGCTTCTATCTAACTAGTGGTAGTGGTATTGCAATGCTATTTGCAACTTTCAAAGGAACCGTTGCTATATGAAAAGCATTTAAACCACACACGTGATAAAACAGACGTGATTTAAGGCATTACAACTGAAAATCCTGCCTCCCCCTTACTACGGAGGAGGAGTCGAAAATAGTCGCCTTAGATATTCCGAAAAATTTTAATATTAGTTTTGTTGTTGTTTCTATGTTGATAGTCTAAATACCCGGAAATAACGAGAAATATACCCACTAGCATAACTAGCCTTTGCCGGCCCAAGCCCCCAATGCAATAAAAAATGGAAACGCCCTTTCCCTTTGCCTATGAAAATGCAAGTGGGTCGCCGAGCATTACACGCGAAGTCGGCTAGTCGACAGTAGACACCTAATACTAATATCTGAAGATGGGTGGGTTTTATTATAAATGAATTAAAGCTGAAATTGCAATTTCTTTTAATCTCAAGTCACAATTTAGAGCCTGTTTAGTTAATTTTAAATAGTAACACAGGGTGGCACTTTTAGAAAGTCCACTTTCGAGATTCAGCATTCGCGAAGTCATCAACGAGTTTACCGCGAAAAGCGCTCTTGGCTCATGGAATTTCGGATATGGTTTTTTATTATTTTGAGTTTTGAGGACGATCGTTTCGCGGATGCAAAAGTGACGGAATCATCACAAAAAGAAGTAAAAAACAGTAGACTTCCTTGCTGGGCTTGTTAAGAAATCAGCGCGGCCTGCATAAATTGTATATAGGCAAAAAATTTTCTTAGAATTTAAATCGAGAATATTTCTTCAGAATTCGTGTGGATAATTGATGGCTGAAGACGATTCGAATAAGTTTGTGTCTGGATAGTCCGGTCCGGCTTCGTGGAAGTTGTATTGCTTGGGCTTATTAGCTAAACATTTTTATGAGCTTAGGGCCTGGATACATCAGCGCGATATTTTGTCTCAGGCCGGTATAAATTGTTTTTAATGGAGGAAACAATTGATTTATTTCTTAGAATCGAAATCGACGATATTTCTTCAGAATTCGTCTGGTTTATTGGTGTTTTGGTTATACACGGTCCGAACAAATTCTGTCTACCTTCTTGCGGAATGAGCTGGTGTGAGGGGTGGGTGGGTGGAGGTAAACAATGAAAGATTTACTTCTTTTAATAGTTGGATAAACATACAAAATCACAAAGATGAACGATGAAAGCGCACAAATAAACTAAAAAATTTTTAAAATTGAATTTACAATTTATTTGTGCGCTTTCATCGTTACTGGTTAATGCCAGCTGAAAGCAAAACGTGGCTTAGTAGGCTAGTTACAAATTTGATAAATGCAAGAAGGAAAATCATCTGTCTCGTTAGCTCAGTGGTAAGAGCAGTCGCCCGGCAAGCGGAAGGTCCCGGTTTCAAATCCCGGACGAGGCGGTTGTTTTTTCTTCTTGTATTTATAAATTTGATTTAGAATCATTAAAAATAAAAGTTCTTAAAATTCTTATTTCTCCATCATTGACCGATTCTAAAAGTGTAGGTTCGATTCCCGTCCGCGGGAAAAATAAACAAAGATTTATGGTGGCGTAAACTAAAGATAATTTGTTCCCTTAGTGACTGAAAACACGTAATTTAAAAAAATATCGTCTAATTTCGGTATTACATGAATATAGCATATGAGTAGAGTTTCCAATCCGGATATCAAATTATCCGGATTATTCGACTCATTTTGACTATTCGGTAATCCGGATATTTTTCCTTAATTATCCGATAATCCGGATATTTTTGACATTTTTTTTCAGGATAATACTGTTTTCTTTCTAACTGTTCACCTATTTTCAAAAGATTATACAATTACTTTCTCAAGTAGTAGTTTTATTTATTGTTATTATTTATTTATTAAAGTTTCTTTGAATAAACAAATAAGTTGTCTTGGATGTTTTTTTATCCAAATTTTAAATAAAACAAGTAAGAAAGCTAGAATTGCTCCAAGAGTAATTCTTATGATACCCTAGGGCCTAGATGAATGCCCTTATGACCCGGTTTAGACGGGTCAATAAGCTGCCTCTGCCCCACGAAAACTTCTCGGTAATATGATGGTTGGGGGCAGGAATGAAGCATCACCCAACCTACAGATTTCGTGCGGCAGAGACAGCATGCTGAGACTGACCTGTCTAAACTGGGTCTATGTAATTTCGTATGGTCACCCATCTGTGTAAGTTTGATTTTCTATGTGGTTTTTGGCATATATTTCTAGAACGGTTCGTCGGACAGTAAAAATTATTATAACTAGTTTCATAGCATTTCATTTTCTGAAGAACTTTTGAGTACACAAAAAACGTCTAGGACTGAATGTTTTCACAGAATACCTACGTAAAAGATTAAAATTTTTATATGGCCCAATTTAGCTCATTTATGAAATTATTTTACTATTTTTATGAAAACGTCGCGTAGAAAATTTCAGCTCTCTACGCTGATGCTTTCTAAAGCAATGTCCAAATATGTAGTGAAAAACGAAAGTTTTGTATGGCAACTACTTGAAGGAGTTACCCGATTTGTCCCATTTTCGAACTTGAATTTACTTTTTTTTTTAAAAAAAAGCTCATGTGCAAAATTTTAATTCTCTAAGTACATGTGTTCTCGAGCTATCGTGTGGACACACAGACAGATAGACAGACGGACAGACGGACATGCAAAAATCAAAATAACTCTTAATATTATACATGGGTGTTCATTCCATTTTGCTCTACCATAATTATTTCTATGCGTTACAAACGGAAGGACAAACTTAGTATACATACCCAATAGATTTCATCTAGGGTATGACAAAACCTACTAAGCACTGAAATTACATGATAACAGTGTGGTTAAAAATTAAATATATTTATAAATAAAATATTAAGTTAATCGCCCAAAAAGGTAGTATATACATTGATTATTTAGTAAATAGATGTCTCCAGATTCCGGTGTAGGAGTTTTCTGTTACCCGTATGGCGTTAACCATATATGACGTGATTATCTATATAAAATCGACGATGGCTCGACTTGTTGACGTAACCAACGAGTAAGCCAGCAGTCAACGATGCGACATTTAATTTTTAACAATTTTAGGGCAATCAAGTTTAAAAGAATTGTTAGATGTCCTATTACCACTAGAGACTGCAGCAAAGGAATTAAATAAAAATTCAGCGACACTTTTGACCGCTGAATGTGCTTATAAATTTCTATTTGAAAGCTTGGACGAGTTTAGAACGAACTTAGGTTAAAATTTATCGAAACAGAATAAAAAACGAATGGATGAACGTCGAGATAAAATGCTTATGAAAGTAAATCTTCTTAGAAGCAGGCAATACACCACATTTCATAACTATTTTGATTATAATTCAAAAGGTGCCCCCATTACATTGCCAGTCTGCAGGGATAACTGGTAGCGGCAATTTCTTCTGTTGATGAGCAGAGCAACGCAAAAAATACAATTACAATAAAGCCAGCACTTATAGTTTCAATCAATCACAATTTTGAAATTTTTAATGCAATAACTTTTTAAAATATTCTTTTTAAAAAACAAAATAAATTTAAATCATATAATGTTTTTTTACTATTTATTAATTATTAATGTACATAATTAAAATATTTGAATAAAAACATTATAAAACACCATGAAATATTGGATTCAAGCTTTTTATTTATTTTGTTTTTTGTTATCCGGATATCCGGATTATCCGGATATTTTGAGTTTTCAGTATTCGATATCCGGATAGTCATTAATGTCGGATAATTGGAAACCCTACTTATGAGCTAATAACTATTTAACGGCTAAAGTGAGCAGATAGGTATAATAGGTCAAATTAAAGAGGAGAGTCCCCATTTTATAGTTTTTATAAAAAAATTATGTTAACCAGCTTTTTGCAAAAAAAAAAGTCTAAGTAAAAAAGGTAAGAAAATCGGAAATTCTTTGTTTAGCCCACCATAACACCTGAAGGAAGAGCAGTACGGGACTGGTCGAGCAGTAGTCGTTAGAAAGGTCATGAAGTTCATAGTGTTCATAGTGTATAGTGGTCTTACACTCTGTACTTTTTAAAATACAGGATATTTTGTGAAAGATTACCGAATTTCCTTAATCAACCTGTAACTCCGAAAAGGTTCATATGCCGCTCCCGCCTTGCCATACATTTTGTTTGACTAGGTGACTAGTATCACCTCCTGTGGACCACCATGGACGAAACACCTTGTATAAGTGGTACTATATACAGGGTGTCCCAGAAATCGACGTCAAGCCCGAATAGGGCAATAGACCAAGTCGTAACAGTTATCAGAAAAATATAAAAAATATATTTTTCAAATTATAGACATTTCTTTTGTTTTCGAGAAAATGTAGACCCTGTGATGGTTTTTTAGCTCCTGTTGCTACAAATCTTTACTTTTTTCAATTTTATTTTTCCTATGTAATACCGAATAGTGCTTATGTAACCTGTTGCTTTAAATTCTAAGCCAACTGTTTCAGCTTGAAAGAAACTGTCACATTTTGTCGAACCAAGAATAGCAAATTAATATTTCACCCCCCTGACTGTATTGAAAAAAAAACTGTACTACGCCAGTTTGGCAAGTAACTTCAAAAGTTGATGCATTTAATAAGGATTCTAAAATGGTATAACACTTGCTACAATATTTCTTAGATTACAGAAAAAAAATTTGTTGTTCAAGAAACCCAGTTTCGAAAAATTCTTTTCATCTACTAAAAATGATTCTAGTGTGCCCATAGCTTGCCGTAAGACTGTAACTTAAAGATTCTAGTTTGAGTGAGACATAGAGTCATTACATGAAGTGTGAGTGAGACAGATAGTGACGGTTTAAAGTTAGAGATCTTAACTTTTTGTTGAATTTAGGACAAATTTTCCTTAAGTGTAAAATTAAACACCAATTATTTGGATGCTAAGATTTATTATTTACAAAACAGTTAAATCTAGAACTGACTGGGTGCTATTAGTAAATTTGCGTTACAATTGAATTCTCTCGCGCGCGGATGTGTGTGTGTGTATGCGCGATCGGATGTGTGTGTGTGTTGCTGTGTGTGGCTACGTGTTCGGGTGCGTGTGTGTCACTGATCTGTACGCCCCCTCAACTATTGCGTATAAATACTGTATGTATGAATAGCCACATCCTTAATAAACATCAAGGTTTAATGGCGAGAGAATCCCATTGTAACGCAAATTTACTAATAGCAACCAGTCAGTTCTAGATTTAACTAAGAGCTACGCGAGAATTCAGCCACAACCAGAATTAACTAAATATTCTTTAGTTAATACTAGTTCTAACAAAGAGCTCTCGTTAATTCTAGTTTTGACTGTGTTATATTAGTTAAAATTAGAATTACCCAAAGCGCTTTGTTAGAACTAGAATTTCCTAGTAAAATCGGGTTTTGACTGTAACATATACATTCTTTTGGAAGAATTTTCGCGTCTCCGGTACTGTAACTTGATAAACATCAAACTAATGAAAAAAGTGTTTTCGCATGAAATATAGGGAATTTAGTCTTCTTCAAATTTCCATTGTATTTTTTTGTCGTAGGATCAACCGTTGAGGAAGTATTTTGAAAAAAAAAAAAACAATTTTTGGTACCTTTAATCTAAGATGGCGGACCGCGCAGATCCCCTTAAGGGTCTAAATATGGATTTTTCATCGGGGCCCGGAACTGAATAGCATATATGTATAAAAATCACAACTACCCCACCTTTTGTAGGGCAAAGCCCTTATTTAGTTCGTATTGACTGGACTATTAAGAAAATTGAAAATTTTCACAAAAAATGGCCTTGAAAGATATTCTTTCGCACATCAGAAATGTTTTAATTATGATAAAGTATTTATTGAGGTAAAAATTTCATTGAAATTGCATTAAAATTGCGAGTAGGGAAAATGTACGGCATACCAGTAGGAGGATTAGTAGGAAGCTAATGCAAATCGAAAATAAGATGCGAGTTCACAGTGAAAGGTTCAACCTACTCCAATAAATTCAGTTCGTGGAATGCAAAGAACGACAGTACGTATGTACTTAAAGTCAAAGAACGAACAATTGCAAGAACTTTCAGTGGTTTCTGCTTCCCTGCCTGACTAGTCATGAAATATAAAAGTAAATACCTTGACGGGATTCAAATTTCAAACTAATTGTTAGAGCAAAACGTTTGTATTGTATAGAATGCAAATATTAAAAACAGTAATGTCATAGACAAACTAATAACATACAAAGACTGGACACGTAGAACAAAAATATGCAACGCTTTTCTAGAATATAAACTAACGATGCCTCGACGATGCCTCGACGATGCCTCGACGATGCCTCGACGATGCCTCGACGATGCCTCGACGATGCCTCGACTTGGCACTTGATGACGCTTCCAAATGGTAAGCGACCAATGCCTCGCTACATACAAAATCACCGTTGCCTCGACCCGTAACCACCGGAATATAATACAAGCCATGAAGTCGCCGAATACACCGACACATTAAAAGGCCTTAACGTGCCGGGTACAGCATGCAGTAAGAGCTCACTCTCACTGCTTTTTGTATCTCGCCATGGAGGAATAACTAAAATTTCATTTTAAACAGGTCGTAATGCCCAAAACTGTCCCTCCTACAGCAAAATGAAGTTAAAACAAATTGCAGCCAAATATGTTTTCTTTCTAATAGTTTTAAAAAAATATAGCATGTAGAACAAATTTACGGAAATTATAGCGTTTGAACAAAATACAAGCAACTTTTATATGAAAAACTCCTTCAGTAAGACAAGGCAAGAAGACTGTGGATGTCGCCTGCTGACCGGCCCGCTGCTCTCTTTTTTCGACTTTGTTCATGGCTTGTATCGTGCGGGGGTTACGCTCGACCCCATGAAGGGAACTCCACAATCTTTTCTTAGAAATTTTTTGGAGTTTTCTTCCTTCGAATTTCTATGCATTGGCCGAGGCCGAGAGCAGTGACTCGCTCGAATATAAAATCTAACATTGATGCCTCGACCTGATGTAGAGAAGGCCGCAATTTTTTCTTAGAAATTTACTGGAAATTTTTTCCTTTTGGAGGGCGACAACAATCCTTATGAGCATAGACGCATAAACACAAAATGTTTCGGTAGAATTTTTATTCATTTTTGTGGCCGACTAGACTTATTTTCAGGTACAGTATGCACTTTCATTCTGAGATGCAATTATAATATACACATTTACAATAAACATACATACTAATAAAAAACACAAAATCTTTCAGGTAAAATTAACCCCACGTGAGTACGTGAATGTTAAAAGCATGATACGGGAATTATTATAAGGTAGACAAACCAATTTATGTAAATTATTTCGATGAATCAAAAAATATTGGAAAAATGTATGAACTTATCTGTATGATTCGGACGTCAAGTAGATTTTATTATACTCTAGAATCTAGATTAAATAATAGACATAGAGTAGGTATACCAAGTTTGTCATTCCATGTGTAATGCATGAATGCGAATGCTTTATTGGAACTCTTTTCCACACCACCATTGAAGTAGAGGTATAGGCGCGGTTTTTTTTTATCGCGGTTTCCCCGATAGGCCTATTCCACATTCTTTAATCATTTCAACGTTCTAGTTGATTTTATACCCAAGATTAAATTCACAGTGTAAACTAAGTTTATCCATTGATAAAATTATTTTAGAGATGACCATGAATACAAATTCCTTGAAAGGTTTTGCAATTAACATACCTATTTTAAATTCGTATATTTTAAAAGTTCTTTTCTTAAAGTTTCCATATTAGGTCCCACAATTTCATATAATTCAAAAAGTTCTTTTTATTTCTGTATTATATCCATTTTAGACTTATTTCGGTAATTTTTTGTTAAAGTTAAGCAATGCTTCCGTATTAAAACCAAAATGAAAAAGTCCAATAGAAGCATGTGGTGCAAATAACATGGTGAGTTTTGAGAAAACCAACCTTAAATATTGGAACCTCTTCTGTTACAGTAATGATTTGCTTCACAATTTTTGTTTTTATTTTTTTAATGTGGGCTTCTTCTATGAATATTTTTTTAAAAACACTAAGATGTTTCTTCGACATTTGGAAACAGAAATCTGTAGGAGGAATTAGAGAACCAAAATCCGATTTAGAACAATAATTTTTGTAAAATAAAAATAATTCTGAGTGACTAGTTATAGACATATTTTCTCCCGATTTTTGTAATTTTTGTAATTCCTTTTAAAAAGGTCGGCACTAAAGGCGGCGAGGCGTAATTAGATATCATGGGATAGATACATCATAAAAGAAAGGTACATGCAGATGTAATAAATGAAACCCCTAGCATTGTACTCAAAGGGACCATAATGCATTTTTCCAATATATTTTAATTCATCGAAATAATTTACATAAATTGGTTTGTCTACCTTATAATAATTCCCGTATCATGCTTTTAACATTCACGTACTCACGTGGGGTTAATTTTACCTGAAAGATTTTGTGTTTTTTATTAGTATGTACGTTTATTGTAAATATGTATGTATGTTTATGTATGTATGTATATTATAATTGCATCTCAGAATGAAAGTGCATACTGTACCTGAAAATAAGTCTAGTCGGCCACCAAAATGAATAAATTTTCTACCAAAACATTTTGTGTTACGCGACTATGCTCATAAAAATTGTTGTCGCCCTCCAAAAGGAAAAAATTTCCAATAAATTTCTAAGAAAAAATTTCGGCCTTTCTTACATCAGGTCGAGGCATCGTTGTTAGATTTTATATTCGAGCGAGTCACTTCTCGTCCTCGAACAATGCATAGAAATTCGAAGGAAGAAATTTCCAAAAAAATTCTAAGAAAAAATTGTGGGGTTCCCTTCATCGGGTCGAGGCAACGGTGATTTTGTATAGAGCGAGGCATTGCTTACCATTTAGGCGCGTCATCAAGTTCCAAGTCGGGGCATCGTTAGTTTTATATTCCAGAAAAGCGTTGCATATTTTTGTTCTACGTGTCCAGTCTTTGTATGTTAATAGTTTGTCTATGGTAATGTATTAATCCCCCCCCCCTCTCCCCGGACACCCAACAATCAACTCATCACGCAAACCGGTAGACAGAATTTGTTCGGACTGTTTATAAGCAAACCACCAATAAACCAGACGAATTCTGAAGAAATATGGTCGATTTCAATTCTAAGAAATAAATCAATTCGTTCCTCCATTAAAAACAATTTATACCGGTCTGAGACAAAATTTCGCGCTGATGTATCTAGGCCCAAGCAATCCAACTTCCACGAAGCCGGACCGGACTACCCAGACACAACTTATTCGAATCGTCTTCAGCCATCAATTATCACGCGAATTCTGAAGAAATATTCTTGATTTAAATTCTAAGAAAAAATTCAATTTTTGCGTATATGTACTGAAAAAAAAATGTTGGTTCGTACCCATGAGTTATTTAGGTTGAGCTCTTCTCATACATCACTTTCTTAGTACTAGCTAGCGTCGATACTGAGTATTTCTTGTCTGTGCTCATAGTGCAGAGATCTATCTGCTGTATCATATATGTATATCTAATACAGTTGGAATGGTGTGTGTTAAGAATATCTGAGAATATATTGTCACAATGCATGTGCATGAGGTTTGTAAAGGCTCTCGTGCTACCCCACTTTATCTTCGGGAGTCTAATATTTCCAAAACTGGATTCTTGCTGTCAGCGGAAATTAACGGTAGCTTTCAATGACACGATTCAATTTATATTGGGCTTGCCCAGAATTTCTCATATTTCGTCCTATGTCGACTCATTTCTTGGATGCTCTGTCGAAATATTTCTCATGAACAGAAGGCTGAAATTCTTGTACAACCTGATCTATGAGAAAGAGCCAGCTTATCTCCAGGACCGTATTCAATTTCTTAGCTCCACTCGACATCGTTGTCTTCTATTACCTGGCTTCCTTACCTTACTTGGCTTACCTGTCAGCCTTCAGCGGGCTGGCTCCATTGGGACATTTGTCCGGCTCTTGGCTTCGACCCACTTGCCTTAATACGCACTGACCGATGCCATGCACTGTACTGCGCTGCACCTCTTCGATTTCTTGACTTTATTTTTGTATACATTATTATTATTATTATTTACATTTGTTTCTTTTCCTTTTGCTTTCTTAAATCTTCTATAATTTTTATTCTTCTACTATAATATTATATTATCTCATATATCAATTGTTCGAAATATTTGTATAACGTTTTTCATTGTTATGATTCTTCCCGCTGGGGCCCCATGCGACCGCATTGGTTGCATTGCCATAGCTACCCTGCTGAATATATTTTATCTCTTTGTATACAAGGGAAAGAAAGTGAAGAATAAAACGAGATCTTGGGATAATTGGGACCGTTTAACAACAATAGCAGTGTTAGCCTATTGCTGTATATATGGCTAGCACGATAGTCTCGCCCTCCAGCTGGACCGGACGCCGGCCTTAGAAAAATGAATGAACCAGCAATTAACACCGTGAATAACCGATATATGGCCTGATTCTTGGTTTGCACATCATACACACCTGCTCAGTACCAGCAACGGACTAAACTCTGATATCTACCATCTTCTATTTGTCCTTCCACTTAAGTGGGAAACACAATTGCACCGTTTCGATCCGATACGTACAAATGTCAAATTTGCTTATATGAGACGTACGTGTAATTGGACACATTCGCCGAAATGGATCGAAACGGATCGAATCGAAACGGAGAAGTTGAGCAAATTTCAACTTTTACGGATAACATAACCTAGAAAAATTACCTGTACAATGTTTGTGTATAACTCAAGATGGATGAAGAAGTTTTTATTGAAGAAATTAAAAAATATGAAGAGCCTTATGACAAAGGCAACAAATTTTACATGGATGTAAAAAGAAAAGACAAAATCTGGAAAAATTTCAATGAGGAATTTAAAACTGATGGTAAGTTTGAACGGAACAATTGTGCTCATGCACGTAACGGATCGAATTGAATCGGAACGGCGGAATTGTGTTTGGCACTTTATGCACCTGCCGCCGTTTGTTTGAGTTTGATTTTGCCCTTCTCAGGGAAGGGATTTTCTTCTTCTTTATGAATGCCTTCTTAAAGATTTCTCTCTCAAGGAATTCCATCTTATGTTATACTATCTCAGAAAATTTATTCTTGCAACCTCGAACATGAACGGATGTAACAGTGATGGGATTTACTTTTCAGTTACGGATACGAATTATAATATTAAATGTAAGAATTCTATTGCCTTGTGGACACAGTTGCAGGAAATCTTCCGAAAGTTTAGCCGACATAGTTTCACGGTCGAAACTAAATATAGACAGAACATATTTGTGCTGGAGAGTTCTTTTTATCCTTCGAAAAACTATCAAAAGAGGAAGGAAGGAATGCAGGTGTTGGCGTAATTTTCATTAAGGAGACCAGAACTAATTTCATTACCTGGATATCAGATTTTTAGTGGCTGAGAACCAGATTAAAAAGAAACTTGATTATTGTTCAATGATAATATACACCACATCAAACGAGGAATCATAAAAGCATGTGAATGATGAATTTTACATGCGACTGAACTTAAGAAGAGATACAGCGTTGGACGCCAATTAAAGCATTAACAATTCCAAACGCGGCATACTCATGGCTCTCTCATCAACTTCTCGTTTGTGAGACCTCCTGCATGAACAAAAACATACTCAAGAGGAACCGTTTTTTTCACTGGATATAGACGAACAATAAATTCTTAGAGGCACTGTGAAATACAACAAAATTACAGAAAGCTGCTTATATGTGATCTATATTTGATGGCTCGAGACATGTATCGATAATATTTGTTTGCTGCTGATTCAGGGCCGAACTGGGTCTTCAAATCAGCCCGGGCAAATAATAACAAATCAGCCCACAAGGGTCTTCAAAAATTACATTTTTATAAAAGGCAAACAACCCAAATTAAATAAGAAGAAAGAAAGAAGAAATTTATACAGGAAATATGTATGCAAAAATAAAACAGGGTTTCTCTGCGGAAACAGTATCCTGGAGGCCAACTACACATCTGTAACAAGAGTAAAGCAAGTGGGGCAGACGTTGAAGCGGAGAGGCGCCGCGTGTTGAAGAAAAAAATTATTGCGGTTGAAAAAAATAATATTAACAACATTTGTCTTTGACAAATATAAATTATTTTTGATTATTAACTGTTAAATAAATTTTTTGTTTTCGATTTGAATTTACCCGCTTGACAGCAAACGCAAACGTTAAAGAAACAAGAAAAAAGAAGCGACTCGAACTTTTTGAATAACAAAATTATGAGTGATATCAATGGGCGCGTTCACTGTTACCGAAATAGTGACTTTATGTCGACTACGAGTCACTACCGAGCGTTCACTCCGCCAATTTTGACAGTAAACGACTACGCTTGACTACGACTATCGTTCACTGCCCCTTTGAATGTACCAAATAGTCGACTACATTCGACTACGCTCAGGAAGATAGTCGATCGTAGTCGGTTTGACAGAACTACACTACGACCACGACTACGCTACCGAAGTGGCAGTGAACGCGCCCAATATTGTTACAAAACAAAAGCTTCGTACACCAATTTTTGAATCGATTGGTGTTCTTTTATTCTAACTAACGAGGAGGTACGAAATGTTGGAACAAGTTTCAGAAGATTTTTGATTCATTTTTCTGGTGATCTTCTTAGTAAAATACACGCCGATAGGAAATTCGCTTTTGTATTTTTTCAATCAATTCATGACTATAGCCTCCAAGAATCCTATCTAAATGTTAAAATCGCGTTCAGAGTTTTTGTGACATTGCCAAAGCCGATAGTTTTATGTGAACGAAGTTTTAGAAAATTGAAGTTAATAAAAAATTACCTGTGATCTAAAATGTGACCCAAGAAAGATTGTCAAATGTGGCTGTTTTGTAAACCGCAAAAGAAATTACAGGAATGCTTGTCATTTTGAGAATATTATAAACTACTTACATAGGTTATGTCGAGAATTTTATGAATCAGGGGGGCAAATTTATTCGTTTGCTTCAGGCGCCAAAACGAGTTGTTATGGCTCTGCGCGAAGAAACTGAGGAAAGTAGTGAACTCTTAACACCTTCCCCAACTCTTTGTTTTTGGAATCTTTTTGTAACCGCTTAGAAATTCAATCCCTTCACTTACTTATATGACCCAATATAGTAACAAAAATAATGCCAGTGCTTCACCAAATGTGGAAAAATTCAGACTGTTTCTAATAATTGGGTACTTTCTAACATTGGAAATTTGTCATAAGTAAAAGCGACTGTAATATACCATAACCATGTATATACTCTACTTCAAAATTGTATTACATGAAATAAATTTACTTTTTTTTTAAAGATTAGAAAATAAAAACAAAAATTATTTTTATATTTGTTCTTCAATTTCGAATTTGTTTTAAAAGTACACATAGGTGTAGCAAATGAAAGCCTTGTTCAACTCTCTTGATAAAAAACACATTTTCCATATATTTTCTAATTAAAACTGATATGATGTAAAAAATAATATAAAATGCTTTGCAAAAAGTGAATACTTTTGAAGCCACGAGAATGCCAAATTTGATTGTGGAACATTTCTGAGTATTTTTAACTCATATATCTCCTCTACCCAAATGACCTCGTTGCCGAGAGCCAATTACCTTTATTGTATTAGGCTTTTAGGTTATGCAATCAAGGTGCATCTTTGTAAAGCCACGAAAGGGTTTGGGTCCGGTAAATGGAAATTATGCTTTCTTTCTAGTTAGATAGCCAGCAGTCTCATTTGTAGATTGATTTTGATGTAGGATTCTATGGCATGGACTTAGTTCTGCTTGAAAAATATTTCGATATGATCCCAGGGCCTTGCGTAACTTATATCTCGGTCCATAGACTCATACCATACCTTTTTTCTTAAATTCGTCTATGTTCCAGACGAGTGATCCTTTTGGGAATTGTGGTCCACTTTCTTCCAGCTTTGGCGGTTGTCATGACATTGTGTCTATGAACTTAGAGGGTATTGAGTCATTTTTAAGCTTTTCAAGAATTTTTTGAGTATCGACAAACTCTCCAAATTATCTGGAGCTGGTAGTTAGCATCTTAACGTTAAGAGCAGCAACCTTTTTATGACCGAAAAAGTCTCCAAGTTTCCTGGAACTGGCAGTTAGTATTTTAGATCTACGAGCATCAACCTTATTAATGAAAAGATGGAGAGGATGTAAGCCCAACATCAGCTCTAACGCTGATATTAAACAAACCCTCATACCATCTGTTAATCCACAACATGCAATCCTTTGGAGAGTTTTCCTATGAAATAAATTCATAGCGAATTTAGTCAATATGAAAATTGAGCGAGTTTGCTGCCAAACTCCCAGCTCGAGAATTGAGTGGAAAAAACTCTTTACAAAGGAAAAATCTTTGAAAATGATTTTTTTTGCAAAATAGTGCGTTTCATATCAGCAAGAACCGTATACTCATCAATACGGCTTGGTTCCTGTCTGCCGTATACGTCAAAGTAACAGCCAAGCTGACCTCATATATACCCTTAAAATAATTTTTAAGTGTGAATTATATTTGAGACGAAATAAAGCCTTTCTAGGTTTTGTAACTTTACACACATAGTTTTTTACAGGACCGTTTTATCCTCTGTTATGGTCCACCAAACGAAAGTGTCGTAGGTAATGATGGTCCTATCGATAGTAGTATAGGACAAATAAACAATTTAGATTCAAAACCCATTTTTTCCCATACAGGCTTTGCCATATACAGAATGATGGTGTGGCTTTCTGTATATCCGTCGACAAATGTTGCTTCGATATAAGTTTCTGATCGAGGATAATTCCTGGAAATTTTACCTCTTTAGTGAGTTGTATGGTCGTTCCATGCAAGGAGGATCCCATTAGGTAAGGTTTCTTTTTCCTTGTGAATGGAACGATTGGTTTTGCTAGAATATCTCACTTTCTGACCAGGCAGAGAAATAAGCCACTTAAATTAGCAAAGCTGGATCAGTAATTTTGTTGTTTGTTTTTTTTTTCAATCAAACTAACACAATTGTAACCGTACTAGCCGTATCTTGTGGCTTCCACACATCTCATTTTTGTTCATTTAATTTTTAGTATGATAAAGAGCAATAATTGATGACGCACAGTTGAGTTCGAAACCAGGTAAAAATTTTAGAATTTTTAGTGGTATGTTTTTAACTTGGTCGACTATTTTGAAAACAAACTTGGCTACATGTGATAACATTAACCATCAATGCGGACAGAGAAAGGAGCGGCCTCTTAAAATCGATTTTAATTCCACCAATGAACTTTTCATAATAGACAGGCTCAAATCAAACCAGGTATTAAAGATTTTCATCTTAACAGGTAAAGGAGGCATGGAACTAGTCGAATGAAAACGGTGAATATCCTTTAATTTCATAAAATTTATCCACTTTATACCCATTTAAAAATGTATCGTTAAGAGGCAGGTCATAACCCGATGATGACATCTTTTGAAGTCTGAGCTTGGATCATCATTGATAAATAGCCTTTATTGAAGGAGAGTAGGTAAAGTGCTAAGAACCTATTGAAATCCGTTGTAAAATCAACAGCCTTTTATCTCATCGGTACCCCAAATACAATAATGATAAAAGCAGAGGTCCCTTTTGAAATGAAATTTTCATTAAAGCCAAGAAAATCTCGTTAACTATGCATAAATAAAATCCGCACCAAGAAAATTCACACCAAGTCAAGCAATCACTTCGCTCCCTTACTCTAGGTGGGAAAGGAACGCATTCTCTTACATCTGTTGCTGATATTGCTGCCAATTGGTCGGTGCCTTTGAGCGTTCATGAAGCACCCAAGCCTTCTGAAATATTCGATAATCTTACATTGTATGATGTGCGTATATGTATACCATCTAAGATGAATGATGTACCAGCTACAACATAGTGACGATATTAGAGACCGGTCTATTCAATATTCATAAGCTCCAAGAGCTTATAGGCAATTAAGGACGCGCTCGAGTAAAACATGCAAACATAATAAGAAATTTGTCTTTGACGACGACAACTTTCTTCTTGTATACTGATGATGCTGTCACGTCCATTAAACACGATTTTTCGGTATATAAAAATAAAACGAACCGTGAAAATGAATTCCTTTTAAGCTTTTATTTCTTCTTCTAAAGCATTCCAGTGCTTTAGTTATCTGTGGGATGCCATGCCGGTTCCAGGAATTTCACGCATAAGATACAATTTAGAATACTTACAATTCGCAAGGACATGTATATTTCTATGCTAATTTTTCATCATTTCCTCAACACCCTGTAACACATTGATCACTGAATATTGCGTTGTTATGGAAGGCAATGTTTGAAGAACGGCGATTAATTAAAATATGTGATTTCATGATGCGACGATATTTACTGACTTAAAGATGTTCGTGTCGTTTACACTTTGAATCTAAAATGGTAGACTTTCTATTTTGCACAAGAATCAAAGAATTTCACCAAGAATAGCTTAGGTCGTTTGCAACAAAATGGACTGAACTTCTTAGAAGGTTGAAAGATGTCTTGGATGGATGGTTAAGAACGAAGTTGAGCCCGCCCTCCCCCCGAGTCAGGGTATCACGAACTTAGGTTAATCCTTTTTAGCTCCATTGTTCATTCACAAGATTTACAAGCGTTGACTTATAAATCCCAGCGGATGATCTTACGAAACTTTCGTTAAGTTTAAATGTCAAATTGCAGTCAGTAAAGGTGCGGTAAGAGTCGCTCATTCCGTAAGAACGCGATATGTCAAACAATTAAATTATTTCTAAATGATTAAAAATACAATGTAAAAATTAAAATGGAATAAAAATGGTACTGCGAATTAATAGAAAGCACAAATCTTCAATTAAATCAACTTCCATTTGTTATTTTTTATCAGTTTTTAAAATTGAAAACATCAAATACCAAGATAATAACCTTTTACGGATGTGATATCCTTTTAGGCTAAAAATATCAATTTTTCGTAAGTAAACCTCAGTCTCGCTCAAATTCGTAAAATTCTTTACTTCAATTATTTAGTTGAACCTTTAGAATTGACTTGCATACATTGCAGCCCTCACTCTCATTGCCGACTTTATAAAGAAAATGAGAGCCAACCCAGCAAATTTTATGATACGATATCGAATCGACCACGATTCGTTAATATGAACTAAGACTTCGATCTCGAAGTCGTTTGCGATTCGATATCGATTCGAAAAAGAAAAAAAGAACGCTATATCAAATCATAAAAACCATTCGATCTCGAAGTCATTTTATCGAAATTATCTCGAAATTTTCGAATGTATTTTGCTTGCTTCTAATAGCCTTATATATTTGAGTTTTCTTTAAAAAATGATTCGATATCGAAACGGGTCAACGAGTTATTACCTGTTACACACCTTAAACAGAATATCTTTATAAAGAATTTTGGCCTAACCACAATGTGCATATGCTAGCATATGCAAAGACACGAGCAATTGCTTTTCATAATAACAACCCACAATAGGAATAAGAAGCCGTTCGTCAAGTTTTAATCCTTTCGTCAACTTCTGTCTGTACGCTCGCGATCGTACTTTGTATAAGCAAGTTTGACAGTTTGTGTAAAAAATACTATACAAATGTTAGTGAAGCATAAGGAAGCATTCGTGATATTTTCAAGACTTGCATATGCAAGCTTATGCACATTGTGGTTAGGGCTTTTGTTTTGCATTTTCTTCAAGTAAAATTAAAGGAAATTGTTGTTGTCTTTGACGGAGATAGCATGATTTTTGCTGACAAAAATAATATCATTTAACCTCTGACAAAAACGACCAATATCGACGAGAATCAGTCAGAAATGAAAGAATTTTCTGAAATGCGCATGAATTTCGCAACGGAATAAATTCTCAGAGCTTGCAGTTTCTACTTGACTCTTCAGTGTAGTGTGTTATCCCAAGTAACACTTTTTCCAATTTTTGGTGACTGAAGGTGATGGGTAGTTTTATTAGGGGTATATAATGGTTACTAGGTTATATACGAATTTCAGTGGTTATATAAGAGTTTTATAAGATTACCAATTGGTCATGTAGTTATATTAGAGTTTTTAAGGTTACTAATGGTTATCGTGGAAGTAAGTTACTAAAGGTTTTATAAGTTGGTGATGGAAATGTTTCAACCACCGGTCTATATAGCTTAGAGTAACCATTACTAGAAGGTATGTAAGAAAGTTTTATAATTGTTTTGATCACCACGTTATAAACTTGTTGGTAATAAGTGTTTATTGCGGTATCCGTGGTTACCCTTATATAACTCGACAACTTTCAGTAATTTAGGTGACTTTAATAAAAATTGGGAACTTTCGGTAATACATATACCCACTATAAAATATCGTAAAATTTTTTGGTGGCCCTTTAGTAACTACGGTGATCGTTATAAAAACAAATTACTTTTAGTGTCGAATGGAGCCATTATAAAACTGTTTTTATTTATATAACATAATATAACCAAAGGGTATATAAGAACACTGTCTGTTTTTTTGTGACTATAATTAAGATATATAACATTACCAAAGGTTACATATTATGACTAAAGGGTATATAAGGACCATTTTCGAAGCATGGTAGTGCCTTTAGTTTATATAATAATTCTAGAAGTTTTATAAGGGTCATTCAGTTTATATAAAACTACTTGAAGTTTTATAATGGTAATTTGTTCATTTAAGTACAAGCCGCCATTTTTTCATGTGTCCATTACAGATCAGATAAAAAAGAAAATGTCGGTTAAGCCAATTTTTTAAATTGCAGATATATGGGTTCCGTTTTATTTTTATATATAGAAAATACATTTTTTAAGTACATAACATTTCTAAAGTATGTTATGTAATTTTTCTGAATTAATGTCACATAAGTAAAAATCTTAAATTTTGTCATATTTAATTAAAATTATTAAATATTGCTTATTTTTGGAGCGGTCTGTATTTTTTGGAAGTATCTCTGATGATGTTCACAGTAAACATTTAATTGCAGCTGAATTTCACCACATACATGCAGAAAAAATTAAAAATTTTAAACCCTTACATTATAAAAATGCAATACAAAGAAATCGAAATTCTATGTCAAGATAGGTTTCGTAAATATTTGCATATTATTCTTTTATAAAGGTAACGAAAAATAATTTCCCTAACATTTCAATCACTGAAAGTAATCCGTCTGAGAATTCCAAGCGTTGTGGCAACGTTACCATCACCATTATAAACAAAGTTTATAAAGGTAACCGAAACATTACCACTGCTGTGACCAAAATAAATTAATCGAGAGCACCTTGGGTTATATAAGGGTTATATAAGAAGTTATATTAAGGTAACCAGAATATTTTGGTTAGTCATTTTATAAAACTTTTAGTTATATAACGTTACCTAAATCAAGTCACGGTAACCTTTATATAATCCTCCATTTAAGCCCTATAAGGGGTTTATAGTGGTTACAAAGACGTTTCGAGTACCAGTCTATATAACTCAAGTTATATAATTTGGTAATGGAAACTTTACGGTTACTACTATATAAAAAAAATGTTTCTTGGGTAGTGATGTTACATATATCTTATACTATATATTAAGAGAAGCGACTTTTTCTCGTGTTGTAAGCGATTCGCACAGAGCGAGTTTTTGTGGACATTTAATTAGAGCCGTCGAAATGGTGGAAATGGACATTTATTTTAAGTGGAAAACAAGGTCCGTCGACATTATTATCTTGGTCACTTCATCACACCTTTAATTATATCACTTATCAGATGAACACTAGACATTTTAGCACATGCCACTAAACAGATAAATTAGTTTTGTTTTGAACATTATCAGTAAGTGATGAGCCATTTAAATTTTACTCAGAGAAACGGAGGAATCTCGCAGTAAACATGAAGTATACATAGACTCATGCAGTCTCATTTCAATGTAATTCCGAAATCAGAGAAATGGAGAAATTTCGGGCAAAAAGCGGAATTGTCGAGGTAAGCTTTCTATTTTCCTCTCATTCGTAACAGAATCAGAACAAGAGAAAAATCTATAATTGGTCTAAGACCAATTCTTATAATACCCTAGATGAATGCCCGTATGAAATTTCGTGTGGTCACCCATTTGAGATTTTTTGCATTGGTTTCTCGCATATATTTCTAGAACGGCTCGTCGGACAGAAAAAATGATTATAAGAAGAAGTTTTTAGTACAATAAAAATGTGTAGGACTGATCGTTTTCACAGTATATGTAAAAAATCAAAATATTTATATGGCAACACCAAGAAGGGGTTGCCCGATTTAGTCCATTTTTGAAATTTTCGTTGCTATTATTATGAAAACACAATGTGTTAAATTTCAGCTTTCTATGTCGACGTGTTCTCACGTAGTGTCCAAATATATCGTGGAAAACGAAATTTTTGTATGGCAACCCCACGAAGGAGTTGCCCGATTTGTCTCATTTTCGAACTTAATTTTACTTTTTATTTTAATGTCCGTGTACAAAATTTCAGCTTTTTAGGTGAACACGTTCTAGAGTTAGCGTGCGCACGGACGGACGGACGGACGGACGGACGGACAGACGGACATGCAAAAATCAAAATAAGTTTTAATTTTATGCGGGGGTGTCCAATCCATTTTGCTCTACCATCATTATTTCTGTGCGTTACAAACAGAATGGCAAACTTAGTATACCCTATAGATTTCATCTAGGGTATAAAAACGAAGGAATCTCGGGGAAAATTCGAAATTCTAATTTATTCCTTAAATTCGAGATTACTTCGAGAAAGCGATTTCTACGCTAAAATGTTTGCAGGGAAGCACAAAGGAAGAATGTCCCTGTTTCGGTGTCGTACCTTTCCCCTTTCTATTCTAGGTAATCAATCGGTGTTCCTTGAGATAAGGGTGTTTTAGTCATATCGGACACCAGCATTTTCCCTAGGAGGACATGTATACCCTCAAGAGTTTCCTTATTGAGTTTGGTTTCTTCACTTGCTTCTGTTCATGGGATCATTGAGCAAAGTTGACTAATCTATCAGGCGTCTCAAACAACTATGCTCGAAGTTAAAAATCTTGAAGCAATCCTGATTACCAGATCTCAGATTTTAACCCTTTTCATTGTGGTTGGTATAATGAGGGACGTTTGGTTCAAATGATTTACCGGGTATAATAGTTTGCCTTAGTCACTGTTAGGATGAACAAAGATTATAGAAAGGATATATCAATCAAGAAAATACTTCAGGAAATTACATATAGTTTTCAGTGTTTATAATTTTCATGACCATTTTTCAAATTCTGTATTTCATAATTAGAATCTATGGGCATTAGAAAAATCTTTTGAATGTTGTTCGAAAAAGAGTAACATCCAGTACGTTTGTCAGGTATTTAGTAAAACAGTCACTAACTGATTCTAATTTTATTCGACCGCTAGACTTACGAGACTAAAGGCCGGAACACAATGTGGCGCGGTAGCTCGTAGCTGGCGCGTAGTCTGACGCGGTAGCTTGTTCTGGGGCGCGTGTTTTGTTCAGCACGAACACAATGCTGCAGCCAATAGTAGTTGTCACTGGATCAGCTGATAGTAAGAAAATTTCAATTAATTTTTTACTGCTGGTTTTTATTTAAAAGTTTTTCCGTTTTAGAAATATAAAGGTACGTATTATGGATTAAATGGACGAAGCAGCCTTTTTGGGAAGTGTTATGCAAATTTGTTATTTAACTCATAAACTGTTAAAACGCAAAAATCGAAGAAGGTGGTGGGTCAGACCTTTGTATCATCAAAGACAGGCTCTTGGATTTTATGGAAAGATGTTCATACATATAAAGGAACACGACGAAGATCCTTTTTTCAAGGCAACCCGAATGAATAGAATCCAGTATGATTTACTTCTGAATTTGGTAAAAAAACACCTCAATAAGACTTCGATTAGGAAACCTATCATCCGAGAATGTAGACTTGCTTTAACGTTGATGTAAGTAAAATATTTATTTACTTAAATCGTGGTTTTATGTGCAATATTTATTCAGGTATCTGTCACAAGGTGTTTCCCGGCACTACTTGGCGTGAAGCTTTCGTATTGGAGTATCAACTGTTAGGAAGATAATTGTTGAAGTTTGCGAAGTGTTCTGGGACTTATTATCTCCGGTGTACATGCCGGAGCTAAACATTTCAGATTGGGTTAAAGTAAGTGATGAATTTGATCAAAAATGGCAAATGCCTAATTGCGTGGGAAGTATTGATGGCAATTGGCAAGCATGTTGCCATAAAATATCCACCGAAAAGTGGTTCGAAGTTCTTTAATTATAAAGGCCACTTTATTTTTACTGCTGCTGATGCAGGCACTTTTGGTTGTCAGAGTGATGGTGGGATATTGCGTTATTCGACTTTTGGGGGAAAAGTTTTAGATGGTAGAATGAATTTATTTCCACGAAAAGGTCTAACAAATTCCGAAAAAGTGATACCCTACTACTTTGTTGACACTTGGCGACAATGCTTTTCCGCTGTGCAATGTCCAGGTCTTTTGCTTAATAAAGAGAAGAAAGTTTTTACTTATAGACTCTCAAGATCAAGACGCATTGTAGGAAATGCATTCGGTATTATGATCACTCGATGGAGAGTTTTGTATTCTGTATTGAGTTTCATCCTGAAAGCACAGACAAAGTAGTCCTTGCATGCGTTATTCTGCACAACTTTTTAATAATAACCGACAGTCTTTATAGCCGTGCAACGTATTGTCCTCCTAACTATTTCGATTCGTACGATGACAATAACGAAATCATAGAAGGCACCTGACAACAGGAAAATCAAAAATTACAGGTAGTTCGTAGACTCGGAAGCAATAATAGCACACGAGAAGCTTTCGCATTTCGCAAATTATTGACTGAATACTTTATTAATGAAGGTAAAGTACCTTTCCAACCCAATTAGAGGAAAAATCGAATTTAAATGTATTAATATTACGTTAGTCAATAAGTTCTTTGAAGTAACTTCTAATTCAAAAAATAAAAGTCACATAAACACACTTACATATTAGGTATATATGTAATTACGTACTATACTCCTCTGATGTGTAAATAAATTTTTTTATATTCAATCCTATTTTTTTTATACTTTACAGTTGATAAGCTAATAGTGATAAAATTCCAAGATCTTTTCTTTAAGGCAACCCGAATGAATAAAATCCAGTGTGAATTTAGTTAAGTAATTTTATACATAAAACAAAATACAGTTAATTATTATTGCTGCTATCTTCGTCCAAACTTAACTCTAATTTTTTTCAAATAAGACAGCAATTGATCCTTTACCTCATTTTTTATCCTTAAAGGAAACTTGTTAAGTTTTTGCACTATGCTTCTGCAAAATAGTTCATCTTCGCCATCGTCGTAATTGATGTAGAAGAAGCGGCAGCAGCTTCCTCTCGTTTTTTCAGAAAACTCTGGATGGACGACATTGTACCCAATAAGTTTTCCTCTAGTCCTTGCACAACATTTCTTCGCTTCGTCCTTCTTATTCCACTACATCTAGTGACATGCGTCGAAGAAAATATTTTTTTCCTGTCGATTGTCAGTGCTGGTACTGCTCTCAGGGCAAGGAAGCGAGGACAAACTTTCACCACTAATTTCGTGTCATCAGCTTCATCAAACATGGAGCCAATTTCGTAAGCTGCCAATGAAGAGGAGTCACCGGTTGTGCCATCAAGCCTATATTTTTCGTTTTCAGTAGACTAATTGGATTTTGTTCAGAAAATTATGTTATAAGAATAAAAATTAACAATAAACAAATGTTTTCATTTACGTTTTGGGCTTTACATGGTCTGCTAAAAACTCCATCTGTTTAGCGTGCTTCCTCTTCTGCTTCTTGTTCCGATACTTTTCTGTTTTTTAATTTGTCACGGGGCTGTACGAATTACATAATCGTATCCATTTATTTTTGCAGACTTCAACCAAAAAGAGGATTATATTTGGTTATTAATTCTTATAACATTAACTGGTAATTTGTATTATGTTCTTACTTGCAATTTAATTTGTATTCCTCCGCTATGTCTTTCCAGATTTCAGCTTTTGTTTTCGTGTTCTTATATTGGGGATCTGTTAAATCATATAATATCGGCTTTCCCTTCACATTGTCAATCAAATTTTCCAAATTTGACTCATCCATTTTCGTATACTGCTTGCGAAAAAAGATAAATTTCAGATTTGGCGCGCGCCAAAAGTTAAAAGTGGGCAAACATGAGCTACACCGCAAGCGCCACGCGCCGTCGCCAGCTAGACATTGGAACGCCATCATAGACTTTCCGTGCTTTCAATATAAATAAATAAATAAATAATGTTATAAATTCGTACAAATTAAAAGTGGGCCATTATCAGAACACATAATTTCTGCCAATCCAAAAATGCTGAATACCTTCCATAATATCCATATCCTTCCATATTATCTGTCCTTGTATTGGACATTTCAATAGCCTCGAACAATTTCGATAAAAATTTCCGCTATTATAAAAAAGGTTCTATTTTTCCAACAGAAGAAGTCGATGTGAATTATCTCAAAAAGACTCGACATCGATGGCCACGATATATCCTTCAGCTCTAGCCATAACTGGCAAACATCACAGGAAGTGATGAACTCATACATGTCTTGAGCTATCTTCCACCACCAAATATACGTTCTTGCTAAGCTTTTTTCCCTAACAACACCAATGTCTCCTGTATGTAATAAACTTAATACCTTTGACTGGAAGGCGTTTGGGATTACCAAACGATTCGCGTAAAATACAAACCCGTCTTCGGTATGCAGTGAATATTTAATTTTGCTATATTTTTTAATTATTTCCGGTATTCTCCTGACCAACCATTTAAAAGACAAAGTTTTCATTCAATTTATTTCTTGTCTTTAGCAGTTTCTGATTTGATAAGTTTCGTATTCGTTTGGAATTTTTCATTAGAAACTACACAAAAATAATTTATCAAAGAGTAATTGCTATCTGGCTCCTCTTTTTTCCGAGGAAGTCGTGATAGGACATCTGCATTTCTCATTTGCGACCCTTTTCATATGCTATGCTAAAGGAGTATTGAGATAGTCCGAGTGCCCATCTTTGTAGATGTGCTGCTGCTACGGGAGTAGAATTTTTATTACCAAAAAATGTCCTGTAAATATATTTATGAAATTTTTTTTGTTAATGTATAATGGGTGCAATTTTGATGCTGAATTTCTTGCAAATCTTAATATATAAAAATCCAGTGTCATTGTGTTTCTACACGCTAATCTCTGAAACCGCCCAACCGATTTCAATGAAATATTGTGAATGTGATTGATTGGTTCGAGCTTGAGAGATAGGATACTTTGGGGCCCGGATAGATGGCACTTTTGTCGAGACGTAAAAAACTGCCTGACAACGCGTAGATGTGGGAAGCTGAAATTTTGTATACAGCGTTTTAAATCAGACAACTATTTCGTAGGATTGCCATACAAAAATTTCTTTTTTAACTATATATTTGGGAACTGTCTGGGAACGGGTCGACGTGGAGAACTAAAATTTTGACATTGGTGTTTTCATAGCAATAGTAATTAAAATTATAAAAATGGTCTGAATCGAGAAACCTCTTCTTGATGTTGCCATACAAAGTTTTGGTTTTTCACTATATATAGCATTCGCAGATTTATTTAACCCAAGCACAAATATGTTTAACCGAAGCACAAATAAGTTTAACCCAAGCACAAATAAGTTTAACCCAAGTGCAAATAAGTTTAACCCAAGAGCAAATAAGTTTAACCCAAGCACAAATAAGTTTAACCCAAGAGCAAATAAGTTTAAGCCAAGAGCAAATAAGTTTAACCCAAGCACAAATAAGTTTAACCCAAGAGCAAATAAATAAAACCTAAATTCTCAATAAGACATTTTAATACAAAAGATTTTAATTTCCATTAAAATCAATATTTTATTATTTCATTTTGTCATTAAAAACAATATTAGGCTTCAAATATTGGCAAAAATTTAGAGCAAAATTCGTTGAATATAAAGCATCTCGAACCTACAAATTGTCAGAATAAATAACAACATAACCTTATCGCTAAGAAATAGAGTCACGCATTTGTCAATTAGTGTGCGCAGATTCTATCACTCATCACAGTGCTAAGTTTGTTTGAAGCAACAGTGTCGATTGGAGATTTAAAGTTACCTTCTATAAAATTTTCTTTAATTCATTAACATGAGCAGTGACAGAGATTTCAGCGCACGCAAAGAACCATCGAATGGAATATTATTCCCATATATGGGCTGGGGCTGGTCGCACAGCCTTGGCTTCATTGGATATTGTCCAAAAGAGAGCCTCAAGCTCATTGGCGATACGGCAATAACTTGCAATGCAATGCAATGTTGGATGCCCTTCGCTCTTTTATCGCAACATGCATGGTTAATGCTCTGACGAAATATCTAGCTTAATCCCTTGTAGAGTGATATTGCGTACACTCGCGCTGCAAACCGCGCACATCCTTGTAAACTTCAAATTATTTTCGGCCGTACAGTAAAATTCCGTGATGCTTTTTTATCCAGAACAGTGCGAATGTGGAACAGCTTACCATCTTCTGATTTTCTTCCTGCATATAATCTGCGGAAGTTTAAGGGCGACATACATCGGGGTACCTCCGCCACTCTCCTCATATACCCTAATCCTTTCCCTATCTCCTTCCTACCATGCTGTGCTTTGCATCATAGGGTATCGCCTGAGCTTGGATTAATAGTATAAAAACAAAAGGTTGTTCTGATCACTGACTTATAACCAGACCTGTAAAATTCCAAGTACAAGTACCAGTACAGTACCAGTACCTGGACTTGAAATATTTTAAGTACAAGTACAAGTCCCGGTACTGGTACTTAAAAAAATTACAAGTACAAGTCCCGGTACTGGTACTTTAAAATTTTTCAAAGTACCAATGTACTTAAGTACTTTACAGGTCTGCTTATAACAATGGACTGAGCGCATTACCATTTTCCTATAGGAAAGAATGGCACAAGTTTTACATTTTTCTCTTTCGCACTATGGCAGAGTTGGAGCTACCAACACAAAATATCGCCTTACTGAACGTTTTCTTATGAAATTTGATGTTTCTATGTTGGCTGCAGATGCAATCACCTCAGAAATAATAAGGTGAAGATAGTGTTTACCATCCTTCGCCTTTCTTGCCCTTATGCAGGATTCAGGTAAAAATAACCTTTTGAAAATTAAAGTCAGAATGAGTTTAATACCTTATAAGCGATTAAAATATCACTTGGACACAAGAAAATATATTTTTTTAATTTAATTCGATTTTCTGGTGTAAATTTCATTTGATTGGTTGAGTTTTACGTGTTTTTTATTTAGTAAACGTTTCAACGGTTGCTCAAACGCTGATATACAGAAACACAAATTTGGTGCCCCATGAAGTAGCAAATCGCTCAGTCCATTGTTATAAGTCAGTGGTTCTGATGAATGGCAACCCAAGCTGTCCAAGATGTGGAGTCGCCAAGCAATAGTACTGGAGTTGGAGGTAAGGAAGAGTTGTAAATCGTAATCAATCGAAATTCAAAGAAAACTTAGAAGAAAGTTAAAATTACTCTAAGATCGAACGCAATAAAACAATCGTTTTCTAAAATGACGGCGTAGTCACGAACAATTTTAAGTAATGTAACTAGAGAGCATAACATTGTTACAGTTATTGAAAATAGCCTGCAATAAGTCACACCCACTGAATGCGCCAATTATGTAATGGACTTGGTTTTACTCATCCCTAAGGCAATGGAAGGATAGCCTTTGCACTGATCATTTGTTCAGAAATTTTATCATCTTTTATAATATCTTTCATATCAATGTTATGTTTGAAGAAGTTGTTTTTAACGACAAAATGAAATAATAAAATGTTGATTTCAATTTAAATTGAAAGCTTTTGTATTAAAATGTCTTATTGCGAATTTGGGATATATTTATTTGGGTTAAACTTATTTGTGCTTGGGTTAAACTTATTTGCTCTTGGGTTAAACTTATTTGCTCTTGGGTTAAACTTATTTGCTCTTGGGTTAAACTTATTTGTGCTTAGTTTAAACTTATTTGTGCCTGCGTTAAACTTATTTGTGCTTGGGTTAAATAAATCTGCGAATGCTATATTTGGAATCAGCCCGAGAACGCGTCGACGTGGAGAGCTCAAATTGTTTACACGGCGTTTTCATGAAAATTGCAAACACAAGGTCAAAAATGGACCAAATCGGGCGACCACTTTTTGCTGTTGCCATACAAAACTTTAGGTTTTCACTATATATTTGGACACTGCCTCACGCGTCGACGAAGAGAGCTAAAAATGTATACGGGGTCTTAAAAAAAAAGTTGAATTAAGTTCAAAAATGGGACAAACCGGGCAACTCCTTCGTACGGTTGCCATACTAAAAATTTGCTACGTGGTGTTTGCATATAGCAATGGTAAATAAAATTTCAGAAATTGATTAATTTGGGTTACACTTTCTTAGTGATACCATACAAAACATTTGTTTTTCACTATAAACTTGGTAGCTGCCTGAGAAGGCTTCGAGGTGGAGTGCTCATATTTTGAACACGGCGTTTTCATAAAAATTACAAATACAATTCGAAAATGGGACCAATCGGGCAACTCTTCGTAGGGTTCCTATACCAAAATCTCGTGTTTTACTGTATATTTGAGCATTGCATGAGATGCGTTGATGTAGAGAGCTACACTCTGCCAAACATACGAATGGATGCACGCACGATCATACACACAGTCACGGCACACAGTCACTCTCACACACATGCAGACACAGATTGGAAACCTAGAGTACGGAATCACGCGATCGAGTCAGATAGTAGATATTATATATCTGTAAACACCCCACGCCATCCCGGGCAACGTCGACGGGCTCCCCCTAGTATACTATAATAATAGACCTAAATATACCTGAAGCTCTTACGTTTTTTGGTGACGGTTCATTCTTTATAGCAAAAATTTATTTTTGATCCGGCTTAATACCCGCGCGGCTTATTTTATGCTCCAAGTAAGTTACACTTGCCTTGAAAAATGCGCACTTTCATAATTAACTTTAACCTAGTAACTGGACAACCTAACTAGAACAGCTCTCACATTTTCAAAACATGACTCTAAATCACAGTCCCTTATTATCAAATCATATAAAACGCCGCGACTTTATCAACGCCCTTAAACATATCGTCCATGATACGTTGGAATTGGAAAGGTGTTGATGATACCCCAAAAGGCAGTCTATTATACTTGTATAATCTTTTATGTGTATTAATAACTAAAAATGATTTGGAATTATCTGTCATCCTTTCAAATTAAATACACAAAAATATTCTTGAAAATCATATAATCAAATAGATGAAATCGTGGTCACAATTATCGGATGAACTATATTTCAATGCACAAGATATACGGCTCCGGTGTCGGCAGTTAAGAAAAGGTCTAGTGGAGATGGATTTTGAGTATATTAAAAAATATTGGAAGAGAGCTCAATATTTTTTTATGCAAAGTTTGCCGGATATATATATTTCAAACTTGGGGTGGAAAGTTAGTCACATTGGGAAATTCGCCATCAACTATAATATTGTTGCATTGCGCTAATAAATCTACTAGAGTGGTTTGAAAATTTGCAGCAATATCTTCGTCAACGCTATAAGGTGAACAATACACAGCTGCTAACACGCATTTTAATATCTAGTTCTAACTCAAGTTCGTCTCTATGGTCTGGGGCAAATCTGTCGAAAATTTCGATATTCGATAATTTGTCGAAAATTTCGACATGGCAGTATGTTTTGTCACAAATCGACTGTCGAAATTTCGATAAATTATCGCTGTGTATTTTGGCCAACGAAGCTCCGTAGGAAGCTAAATTGAAATTTCTAAACGAACTAATCTGTAAAAAAATAGCTACTAGGTCAGTGGCGGATACAGGGGGGGGGGGGTGTCTTGGGGGGTTATAACCCCCATCTAAGTTTGAAGAAACAAATATTTAATTAATTGAGTTATTTGAAAAAATATATTTATTATTTTATATTTTTTTTATTAATATAATTCAACTTCAAAAAAATAAACCTAAAACTTAAAAAAATCTAAATTAATTTCAATGAATATTATTGTATGCATGTGATGTATGTGTATAGTTTTTTTCTCAGAATTTGAATTTGGGACCCCAACTTTGGGTGATACAAAACCCTCGAGAAACGCTTCCCAAGCCACGAAACAGACTTCCTTACTACCACATCAGAGCTTCAACTTAGTCCTAACATTCTAAAATATTTGCAGTGTTCTTATGTAAAACCACTGACAAATATAATATGGACTGACTACGTCCATAGAAATACACTCCAGAAAGTGGGCTCACTTCTATATAGCGTTCTCTTTCGGTCTAAGCATCAAGTACCAACTGAGAGAGAACTGTAAACAACAAATAAATAAGTGGGTTTTACAAAATAAATGTTTTTTAATTAATTATTTAGGGTTATTAATGATAAAAAGTATTTTTCCAAAGGCAACATATTCATAGATACTCAACAGAAATTCGAAAGGTTTTATTAAAATTACTTTTTCAATGTTGGCACCGACGCGACGTAAGAATTATTTTTGACACAAAAAATTGTACCCACATGAAATAGCATATGGAGCAGCACATATTTTATATGCCAGTGTGTAAAACTGAGAAAAATTTGGTTTAAATGACTACTGCAGTTTGCACCCTAAACCTCTATTCTATTAAAAAATTACTCTTGTCTAAAAATCATACTAAAAAATGACACTTCATCCACACCGCTTAATGCGGAAACCTTCCTAGTACCTACCTCATTACAGTACTGCGGTGGCTAAACTAAGCGACTTACATTTGATGTTTTTTGTTTTTTGTTTTCTAAATTTAATTGCAGTAAGATGCCCCCCCTCCCCATAATTTCGATGCCAGATTCGCAGCTTGCTGATTAAATATAATTTCAGAAAAGAAAACGACCGTTAAGCAACCATCAGAAGTAATAATAATTGTAAGTCACAGCAAAATATTCATTGTTAGAGTGAGATGGTTGTCGCAAACCCAAGCCATCGTAATCCAAAGTAAAATAATTAATTTTGAAAAATAAATTTAATTTTCCTGATTCACTTAGTCCCTAAACAAACTCGTATTCGTATCTTTGTATATGTATGTATGCTGTAGAGATTACTGAGATAATCCCCTATGGTTTCTCCTAAATCCCGCACATGTGTGTATGATGAATTTGATTTATCTGTGGAAAAGCGCACAAACCTTAATATATTACTGTTATATGGTACATTAGAGATTCTTTCTCAAATATTTCAGTCGAGTGGAGATAGAGATGGAGTTAAAGTTGGAGATGGAGGTTGAGCTGGAGCTGATATTTTCGCTTCGTCGCTCCTGCAAGAATAAATGCGAACAACAGTACGGATGTATTAAATCTTTTTACAAGAAGGTCAAATCAATGGAACCTTTTGTTCTTCCGTCTAAGTATGTATGTATGGATGTGTATAAAATAAAATTTGGAACGAGTTTGACTTCTTATTCAAGCTCAGGTGAGTGGGTGTATAGAAAGTTTTTTCATCTTAAAAAATCTTTTATTATAAAAGTGCACTGCTGAGAATCTTTTCTTGCTGGAATTAGCAAAAACAACTGAAAAAGCTAGAGTTGGTCTAAGACCAATTCTTATGATACCCTAGATGAATGCCCGTATGAAATTTCGTATGGTCACCCATTTGAGCAATTTTGATTTTTTGCGTTGGTTTCTAGCATATATTTCTAGAGCGGCTCGTCGGACAGAAAAAATGATTATAACTAATTTTATAGGATTTTTTATTTTGAAGAAGATTTTAGTACAATAAAAATGTCTAGGACTGATCGTTTTCAAAGTATATGTAAAAAACCAAAAATGTTATATGGCAACACCAAGAAGGGGTTGCCAGATTTAGTCCATTTTAAAAAATTTATTTGCTATTACTATGAAAACACAATGTACCAAATTTCAGCTTTCTATGTCGACGTGTTCTGAGGTAGTGTCCAAATATATAGTGGAAAACGAAATTTTTGTATGGCAACCCCATGAAGGAGTTGCCCGATTTGTCTCATTTTCGAACTTAATTTTACTTTTTTTTTTAATGTCCGTGTACAAAATTTCAGCTTTCTAAGTGAACGTGTTCTCGAGTTATCGTGCGCACGGACGGACGGACGGACATGGAAAAATCAAAATAACTTTTAATTTTATGCGTGGGTGTCCAATTCATTTTGCTCTACCATCATTATTTCGAGGTGTTACAAACGGAATGACAAACTTAGTATACCCCTATAGGTTTCATCTAGGGTATAAAAAGAGTGAATGTTTGAGTTTAATACATTATAATATATAAAATAAACAAATATATAAATATAATATATAAAAACGGTTGCATGTAGGTCGGTATACTTCCAGGATCAAATGCAAGATAAAATTTTGAGGTTTCCAAATGGCAAATGGTTAGAATTTAAAAAAAATTTCCAAAGTTTTTTTAAATTTTTTTCAGGGACCGTAACGGTTATGAATGTTTTAAAAAAAATCATATGTAAAAGATTATTTTCTGATTTTTTTCTAATAATCAGAAACAAAAATTAAATACTGATTTTTATTTAAAAAATCAAAAATAAAAATCGGGAATTGATTTTTATTTAAAAATCAAAAATGGAAAACTGATTTTTATTTTAAAAATCGAAAATAAAAAGCATAAAATGATTTTCATTTCACAAAATTGTTTTTCGGATGAAACCTACTTTGGGGGTTGATATTAAATATGTGTCGAAATATACCGAAGATTGTACGACATATAGAAGTGGATGGAAATTATACACGGGCCTTCATCTAAGGTATATCATAAGAATTGATATAGATTTTTTTGATTTTAAAGATTTTTATTTTTGATTTTTAAAATAAAAATTAGGCTTTGATTTGGATTTTTGATTGTTAAAATAAAAATGGGTTTTTAATTATTATTTCTGATTTTTAAAATATAAATCCAAAAAGAAAGTTACTTTTTATAATTTCGAAAAAAAATCATAAATTTAAAAAGTATAGTCCTATAACTGCTGACAAAATGTGGATGGAGACTTAGAGAGATGATTGGACATTTTTTGGAAATTTTAGATATGAAAGTTATCTGCAGAGAATGCGCAACAAGGAAGTTACAGGAGGTTAATGGAGAAAGTATCTAAAGTCACAAAACCTCCCTTCTACTGCCCAAACGAAGCATCAAACCGCAATTTTCTCCATATCAATTTCCTTACTGTATGGCAGATCAAGGTCAAGGTATGTATATAGAATACAAGGTATTCCCATTACCAACCACGTTTCGCCGTTAGTGACGAAATATTGTGAAAATGTATAGGAAAGTACGGTACAGAGAACACAATACTGTCTCTCCTCTCTCTGTCTTCCCTATAAATTTGTATATACATTAATGACAGAATTACGTCACAGGCTATCAGCTGCAATGTTCCAAAATTTTAATGGGAATACCTTGTCTTCTATATACCTTGGCATGTTATTCTCTTCATGCTCCTTCAATAGTATACTCTAAGAAGATACCGGAAATAACAGCTATGTACATCATATGAGAGGAATTTGGCCCAATTCATTACCTTAGCGCAAACATACAAGTCTCATATTAAGCCTATATTACAATGGCATCCACTATTGCTCATTGCACTATTGTTCATTCATTCAATTGCATCATTTCATAGACTCAATAGAAATCAATCCCACATTCATTATCTTCCAATCTTTTCTTTCATTTCAAACCAGCATGCAAAAAAAACCCGTAAAAACCACATTTTGTAATGAACTACTATCAAGAAGGCTTTGTCAAAACTGTTAACAACCTCCAAATTGGTGTTGGAGTGTAAAACTACCCTGAATTCCCTTTACCGGAATAACAGGAACTTACTCATTCTTTGGATTCCAGGTCACAACGATATTAGCGTGAATGAAAAGGCGGACGAGCTTGCTTTGCTTGGTGCAGTCTCGGGGGTATCCCCGTCCACAATCGGGCTTGCACCAAAATATCTTGCCTGTAATATTTCAGCTTGGGCCGAGCGCCAACACATTCGCCTCTGATTAGATGACCCTTCGGGTAGAACTGCAAAGGAATTGTGAGGTAAGCGGTAAGCCTAATGCAAATCTGACAAACAAGCTTTTGGGACTAAACAAGCCAACCTTGAAAGCTCTGGTGTCAATTCTCACTAGGAACTCTTTTCTCGTGAGTTACCTTTACAGGATAAGACTTGTTTATAATCCAATATGCAGGGGTTGCGGAGAGGAATCTCGAAAAAATATCGTCTTTTTGTTTGTTGCAATTTGCATTTTTCGACCCAGTGTTGGATATTTCTGATCTCCTACCACAGAAGTTCGATGCATTGAAGATGCAGAAAAAATCGAACTTTTCGACCTAGCGATCAGAGAGGTCTCATCAGTGTGGTTTGATCTTTAACACAAAATGGTTTTACTATATAATTTTATTTTATTTGTACTTATAAAAATTGTTTCGAAGTATATAGGAATGGATATTCATATTTATCCTTCCACTTGATTCAAAACAATTACCGTAGAAATGTAGGCTTTGTGAAAATCATTTTTATGAAAAGGATATTAAAACTTAAGAGGAATATGTTGAATAAATCAGCCCTACCGAAGTCATTTAATTCTGGGTACTTTGCATAGCACACAGTTGTCATTACCGACTTAGTTGTCAATAAAACACATATGCCAGAAATTATAAAATTCCAAAAATTTTAAAATCTCAGTTTCCTTTTCCTGAGACAACCTATTTACAATTCCCCAGAAAATCAAGATTTGAAAAGCCTTCTTGAAGGAAGCAGGGAGGAAGTAAATGCTTTCTCATAAAGATACGACTAAGTGGACTGATAAAGAAAAGGCGTTCGCATTAAACTTTTATAAGTAATAAATCTCAGCACTAATATACAGAAATTCGTGATTTTTAATGCTGCCTTCCGTAAACACCATTCTATGGCATTCTATGGTGAGACTTTTGAAATAGTTCCAACGTCGTCTTAAATATACTGAAACAGAAAATTTCTGAGTTGACAGTGTTTCACAATGCTCTATAGCAGAGAAACACAAGTATGATTGAAAGCAGAAAAGTGATTGAAAAATGAGCTCACACTTTAAGAATGAAGTGTCGTTCGATGGACTAATACAAACCATAAATTTATGTTGTACGTAGGCTACGGGCGATTAAAAGAGATGCAGTGCAGGACTATGCAATTACTTCTCTTAAGTCCCCTCTGGAAAATCTATTTTTGATGATAGAATTATAGGACGTATGAGCTATGAGTGAAACCGTTCTGTGTATCGATCATTATAGGAATCAAATTCTATTGTATTCCAATGATTCTAAACCGTCGGAATTCGCTCAGAGCTTAAAGGATGTTGAAACGGACTCAGAAGAAACCCATTGCCAATGCAGTAAAGCTAGTTGCAGTGGATGACCACAGGAAATTATGGACGATTTTGAAAGTACTCTGAAAATGTTTGTATGTACTTCTTCGAGGTTATATTTCTTTGGATAGATATCTTTCAAAAATGTAAGAACAAAGTGTGAGTTATGATTGATAACTTTGCGTAGCCAGAAGCATACGCCAACTGATAAAAAGGGTCGAATCTAATCAATACCGACCATTAAAGTTTTGAACAAAATCTATGAAGAATTCTCGAAATGAGGGAAAAGTTTTAAATGAGAAAATGCTTCCAACAGCGGCCACACAAGAGTGCGGTTAGAAATGTTTTGGATTGTACGTATTAATTAGGGCAAGACCTAAATACGACTAATAAGACAATTACCAATCTCCCAGAATTCACCAACGTTCTGTGTTCTGCCTAATGAGAACACTAAAAAAAAATATTAATAATAATGTGGACTGTAAATAATAACGCCGGGGAATATTTTATAGTCAGTGGTTTTGGACGCACGTAAACTTATGTACAAAATTACAACTAGAACTAAAAATAACAGAATTCAATTTCAATACAATACTGTCAAAGCTGAGACAACTTTGAACAATGGCATTATATATGTATATATATATAAATATATTAATCAATATGAACTATAATATATGATTAATCAAAAAAAAATGTACTCACCAGTATAAAACTATGGAATCAACTTTATGGCGTTGGTAATTAAATAGTTAGTGATTATCTTGTTCTAGTCGTTCCCGGGAATAAGATACTTTACTTCAGTCGAGACCCAAAGCAAAGGTGTAATTTGGTTAGTAGAATTCTTGTTCTAATCGTTCCCCGGAACAAGATACTTTACTTCAGTCGAGACCCAAAGCAAAGTTGTATTAGTCGTGTTTATTCTAGTCGGTACCCAGAATAAATATCTTTATCTCAGTCGAGACCCAAGGTAAAGGTTTGAGATTAGTGAGTGTTATTCTAGTCGCTACCCGGAATAACTATCTTTATCTCAGTCGAGACCCAAGATAAAGGTTTGAGATTAGTGAGTGTTATTCTAGTCGCTACCCGGAATAACAATCTTTATCTCAGTCGAGACCCAAGATAAAGGTTTGAGTTAGTCTATGTTATTCTAGTCGCTACCCGGAATAACAATCTTTATCTCAGTCGAGACCCAAGATAAAGGTTTGAGTTAGTCTATGTTATTCTAGTCGCTACCCAGAATAACTATCTTTATCTCAGTCGCTACCCAAGATAAAGGTATTGAGTTAGTAAAATCTGTTCCAGTCGAGACCCAGAATATGTATCTGTATCTCAGTCGATACGCAAGATAAAATTGTTATGTTAGTAGAATTTATTCCAGTCGAGACCCAGAATAAAAACCTTTATCTCAGTCACTACCCAAGATAAAGTTATTAGGTTAGCAAATGTTATTCCAATCGAGACCCAGAAAAAATATCTTTATCTCAGTCGTTACCCAAGATAAAGTTGTTGAGTTAGTAAGATTTATTCCAGTCGAGACCCAGAATAAATCGCTTTATCTCAGTCGTTACCCAAGATAAAGTTAATTTGTTAATAATTTTATTTAATTACACTCGCCAAGTCGAATTCCAAATGATGCGCAATCTATGAAAGCTGGATACTAAAAGAGAAAGATTCAAGTTGGCCTGCGACTTATATTACCTCTGAATTGCGCACGGCTCCAACAAATTATTTTACATTGCGCATAGTAACCAAAGTACGTTGACCTTAGCAGCTGTGCGTAGGTAGCAACAGAAAAGTCCGTTGACCTTAGCAGCTGTGCGTAGGTCAGAAGAGTACATTGACCCTAGCAGCTGTGCAACGCAACTGGAATTTTGAGCATTTTTTGTTGCCGTTCCTAATATTTCCTAGCTAAAGTTATTAAGATTATAATTATATAATAAGTTACCTATTAAAATATTGCTAAATTGCTATTTTAAAGATTCATTTAAATGTACAGATGACTTAATCTAATTCCATTTGTTCGCGCACTGTTATCGAAGACAAGTTACTTTACTCTTATTGGATTGTGTCCCGGATTTGTTTGTGTGGAATGTAGCCATGAGGTGTTGATTGTTATCTCCACTAAAAACTGCCTTATCGATGTGCTTGTAGGTAGGTATACATCGTTTCGTTCCCAACTTATTTTCAATGATTAGAAAAAATTGGAATTAGAAACTTTTAAACTATTTTACTTCCAGGTGGCTATTTAATGTTGGTTTGAACATTCTGTCTTATTAGTTGTATTTATTTTACCATTAAGGCGTTTAAGTCTTGCCCTAATTAATGCCACTAAAACATATTTAATCATCTCACTCATGTGGTGATGAAAAAACTTAGAAAATTCTTCATAGATTTGTCCAAATTCTTTTGAGAATGAATGGTCGTTTTTGTATTAAATACCGAATCAAGTCTCATCTCAATCAGCGTATGCTTTTCGCTACAAGCAGCATCGTTATCAATCATCAATCACACTTTGTTCGACATGACACCATTTTTGCAAGATGTCCAAAGAAGTAAAGCCTTGAAGATGTACAAAATTCTTCTTCAGGGCTACTTTCTAAATCATCGAAAATTTCCTGAGGTATATCATCATCAGAGATATACCCCTCTGCAACTGCTTCACTACCTTCACAATGAGTTTGTTGTGAATCTACAGTTTCAACATCCTTTAAGCAATTTATGAATTCGGTATTGAACCTCAATAAATTGTTCGAGATATTGTGCCGACTAGAGCACTCCGATGGCAATACATTGGAATCATTGGAATAAAATTCTTGTATGATCCATATACAGACGGGTTTTGCTCATACGTCTTGAAATCTGTGATCATTAAAAATAGATCTTCCTGAGGGTCTTGGTTTAACCGAGAAGTAATTATATAGTTCTGCTTCTCTTTTCTTAAATCATCTCCTAGCATCCATATCATATTTATGGTTTGTATTAGTCCATCAAAGCAGAATGGGCTCTTCATTCTTCCTGTATGAACCCATGTGTCGATCCATAACTTTGCTGCAGCAACACGTCGACCGCAAAGGTTTTGAAAGTATCCCGCGAAGCTAAGGTTGAAGAACTTGCCTTGGATTTTCTGATATTTTCGGAAATATGAGAATTTTACATCTCCGTTCAGCACTTTGGCCAAAGCGAAATTCATCTTTTTCGAGGCAACCTGACCCGATGTATATTATTATGAACGTTTAAAGGATTTTGAATAGTTCAAGAAGATTTTATCAGTCGGGTATTCCTACGTGCTCCCGATTTTTGTTCTCCCATTCATGCAAAAGACGAAAGTATATGACATTATTTGTTTCTTTCTAAAAACCACGAAAAATTTCCAATTTTGTTGTTGGTTTTTCCACTTGTTACTCCTACTCCATCATCTGTTTGTGCACTTGTATTTACTTTCAATTTTCGTTTTTTTTATTTATTCATACAGCGTTATTTATTATTTTGTTATTTATGAATAAACCAAGTACAGGCCGGAAAAAAAAAACTTATCATTATCAAAGTGAATGGGAAAAAGATTATGAAAGATAAATGTGTGTGTTTTATTTGCAATACTACATTAGCTTTGCCTAAGAAAGTAAACGTTGAAAGACATTTTCTAACAGTTCATAAAAACTATGAAGAAGATTATCCACGTGGTACTGCGTTAAGAAAGGCCAAAATGTAACAACTGAAGGCACACGCACAATTAACTGCGTAGAGGCCAAAACACACAGTACGTTTACATGAATACTTGAGTACTTGACTTGAAATACACTTGATGCTCAGGTATGGCGGTTGATTGAATTAATTCCAATTACTTGACCTGAAATTTTCTTGAATGTAATTTTCCAATTACGAAATTTACGCTTTGAATGAGCATTTTCACGATATTTTGATTACTTCAAGAATACTTCAAGTATACTTCAAGTAGTCATGTTGCCAACATTGTTGTGTCGCTCTCACGTTGTTTTGGCCTTAACAAAATAGTTTTTCAAATACAGTACGAACTCGCAGGCTGCTACGATTGCCTGAAAAAGTTGCTGACGTTTTAATTAAACATAATAAACCGTTGCAAGATGGGGAAGTATGGAAGGAGGCTTTTATTAAAGCTGGTGAAAAGTTGTTTCAAAATTTTAAAAATAGATCGGAAATAATTGCATCCATCAAAAATATGTCGCTATCGCGAAATACAGTTATGCGTAGAATAGAAGGAATTAACCAAAATCTTGAAGATATTTTCCGTGAAAACATTAATAAATGTATTATCATTACAGTTTGACGAATCTACTGACTATATCGGCACTGCACAGTTATGTGTTTTTTTTTCGAATGGTCGCCTGCAGACTATATTTTACAGAATAAGTAGCCCCTAAGGGAAAAAAGCTTGGCCACACTTGATATGTATATGGCATAGAGCCTAAACTACTATCCATACAGGAAAATAGTCTTGTATATATATATATATACCTTACTTAATAAAATAGTTTTGATTACAAAGTAACCTTACACCATTTTACGCTCAATAACTCTCAGCTGAGTAATAATTGCATGTGTAGTGCAGCCGGAGTCCGAATCGGTGCAGCTACATTCGATTTCATCAGGCCATGGCATGCCACGCCCCGGCACAGCGGCATATACAATGATTACTCAGCTGAGAATTTTTGTTTGAGGAATCGTAGTCATTTGGTTAAGATAATTTTGTTAGGAAAGGTATGAAAATTTTAATACGGTTCGGAAGATAAGAAAGCAAACTTACGATTATCAGAACACCAATTTTATATATGAATAGTAGTTTAGGGTGGAGGAACTATTCAAATCAAACTTTTGACAGTTTTACATAGGAACACTGCAAATATTTTAGAATGTAAGGACTCCGTTGAGCCTTGCATGTGGCAGGGAGGGAGTCTGTTCATGGCTTGTGAAGTATTCTCGAGGGTTTTGGAAGATGCATACAAAAAATTGTCTGTATGTATGCAAAACTCTCACGTTACCTCACAGTACGTTGCTATGAACACGGCGGCCATTTTGAGTGATGGCGGGTTTAATGAACGGGATGATGTCATCCATACAAAAATTTGCTTAGTTATTAGTTAGTTACACGAAATTGTCTATATGTTTGCAAAATTCTCACGTTATCCTCAGTACGTTGTACGTCGCTAGAACTATGAATTCGGTGGCGGAAATATGGACGACATAGATATGTGCGGTGTGCCGTCCACTGACATGTGTATGGCATGGACTGAAATGCGAAATGCACTGAAAAAGTGAAATTCAGAATCGGCGGGTGCAGCTTCATCAACACAGCATGCAGCAAGTGTAATGTGTGATGTGAATGATGATGATGGGATCGATCTGTTTGTAAAAATGTGAATAAAAAAGAAAAAGTTACTGTTTACTGCTACTGCAAACTGCAGATCGAATTGGCCCGGCACCCGACCCGGTACAATCTTTACACTGCAGCATGCATCATGACGTCATTCTTAATTGGCCTCCTTCTCTCCTATATTGCTGATTCTTTCGGGCACCACAAATAAATAGATAAACTTTTTGACAGCAGTGTCCTAATTGGGGATTGAGGATTGGCTTAAGTACAACGTAGGAGTCCAGAACAATTGGCGCTAGTGTCGATGATTATTCTCAGATATTTTTTTAAACTTGCATAGAAATAGAGTACAGATGGCGTTGGTATACAGTAAGAATAATTAATTATTTAAGTGACATAATATGGCCGCCGCCTAAGTGCATTAAGTAGAGTTCGTGTCGAGTTTTTTGTTAATTGTGTAAAATTTAACCGAGTGTTTAGTGAATAACAACGATAAATCATTTTACAATATAGTGGTGAGTAAGTTCCGTATATTGTTTTATTAATTTCATGTTAATGTTTTGTTAAAACATGTAAAAAACAGTTCTGATCATGTTCATGGCCAGTGGTAGCCTCTTTAAATGTCAAATCGAAGTGAATATACTCAAACGTAAATAATGCGGGATTGATGAATGAGAAAAGCATTGCCAATGTCACAGCAAGTGGTTTATATACATCAGGGACGCTTACATTAGCTACGAAAAATTAAGATCAATGGCCTCGAAATAGTAGAAACAAAAATGTAAAAATGTTTTGCTTTTGACATAATATAATTAGCACACAAACAGAAAATGTAATGGGGCGCAAGTACTCCACTTATCAATTGATTATATTAAAAAGACGAGCCTCTTGTTCTTTTAATGGTAGTTCCTCTGATGTAATGGATAATCTTTTGCAAGAATTTATGTATCCATGTAGAGAATAAAGATTCAAGTTACTCGGATAATTTTCAATGTTTCTATACAAGAATTTATGCCTTGTCAGTCAAGTCTAGTTGTTTATTGTCCATGTCCAGTGTTCAGTGTCAACATTCATCCAGTGTCCAGTTAAGAAAATTCAATCGTCAGCTAATTTTTGCATGTTTCGCTACTTTAAATGGGGAACGCACATACCTACATACATTTATATGAAGCGAGTTAATTGCATCTTATATAGTTTTGTAATGAACATCACAGCAGTAAAACCTTCTTCTAGTGGGTCTCTGACACCGTTGTGACGATACCTGCCCGTCACCCGCAACAGTGGCACGTATCAACAATTCTCTGCCTTCTATAACGTTCGACTTGCATTTACATAAAAATTCCTTTTCTCAGTGCCAACCAACCTCACCGTGCGACATTTCCTACATTTACTAGATAGGTAAAGGTGCTATCTCAATTGCGCGATTAATGTAGAAACAGATTTAGATAACTCCCAGTTTCTATGATGATGATTAGCATTTTTACTGCCGTAATTAAGTTTCATAATTTGCAGGAAGCTCAATTTTGAATGCAACGGAATTTCTCTGATGGAATTCGCCTTTTCCCGTATTACTTCTGAGAGTTTCTTTATCGCACAGAGTAAAGTGCATCTGCAGATAGAAAAACCTGCTGGCTGCAGCGTTGAAAACATTTTTATTTTCCCTTCTAATCACTTATTCTTTTGTCATTCAAATCAACAGGGTTTTTCTCGAATCGAGTAAAAAAAATCATTTGTGGCGTCTCTTTATGGTTGGTTGCTTGCCTTGCATACTACTTTTTATGTTCCAGTCGACTATACAAATTACGAAATTGGAGACTAAAAAAATGCACTCTAAATTCGTACTTTCTGTGCTGCTGCAGGCATTAAAATAATTTTTTTGTCATCGAACAACGGTCACATTCCAAACGCTTTTTTGGAAGTCGAAAACGAAATGAATTTTCAGTTGAGACAATGTTTTAAGCAAAAATTTCCTCATTTATAAAAATTTATAAAAAAGTGATAGAAATTTTCTTTCATATTCGCGTTTCGTCGTAGGTACTCCGGGCACAGTACAGAAATACTTGAATCTATTTCTCAGTTTATATTCTTTGTGTTCGGTGGACTTTCCAATTTTACCCTATGCTTTATGCAGTCGCAATCTAGAGAATAGACTTCTCGCATTCCAAATAACTATAAATTCGGGTTTTTTTTTCGTCAACGACATACAGTGCGTATCCGAATCATGTTGGCCGGTTCCTAGTCACGTTGTTCTTTTTCACTCGCAATTCAACCGATAATAGTTATTTATTTACTGGTGCAGATCCCTTGCCATTTGTGCAAGTTCCCAGGAGCCACAACGAAGAGGTTTCCTTATGCACTTTCGATTCCTCCATAAAAAATGATACCGGTGATCACTACGGCTCACTCCTTGTGTACATCTAATGTAAACTATTGTCTGTTATCTAGTTATTGGTGAGTCCTTGTTAGGGTCTTATCTAGCCCTATTCATTTCCATTTTTCTCGCTTTTTCTTAATAATTACTGTTTTTTCTTCGTTCAGGATCAAACATAGCTCTGCGTTTGTGATTTAATTTAGCCAGAAATCCTTGCAAATACTCCATTCATTTATGCTAGAACACTTGTATACTATTCTTACTAGCTTTTATCCTGACAAATCATTTTGCATTTATGTACGTACTACAGCAATGTTAATTTTACGCAGTTATTAAATATCGTAGAGTGCTTTATTTATGTCAGAAAAACAATCTGGTGGCCGTGGCCTCTTTAGAATACGCAAAGTAGAAATTTTGACTAATGAATGTTTGAGAAATGAATTATGTGCGTATATATCCTTTTGGAATAGGTTACACCTAAGTAATTTTCAAATCAAGAGGAAACCTGTCCACTTTAAGAAATCTGTAAAACCGTCTATCTGCCCTGGCTAAATGAAGTTACAGAATTTTCCCGTTTTTGTTTTTGAAGTCGAAAGTTATATTATCCGGACCTGGAATAGCATTTTGGAAGAAATTAAGTAGGCGCAGTAGGTACTGAGCTCAGAATTCTAGAAAAGTGTTGCTTGTAGTTTCAATTCATTTGCTAGAGCAGTATTTCTTGTAATATCTCAGCAATAACTTGTTATTTGTGGCTATAACCTTGCATCAGTTTTCCTGCCTTGGACGTAATACTTGAGACGTAGTTATACCAGAGTTTTCATTTTCCCGACTTAATTTTTTTCTAATTATGCCCATTGGTCATCTTGTGAGCTATATCATTTGCAGTCGTTGATTATTTTTTGACGCTTTTTAATACATCGTTCTTATACTGTATGAGATTCCGCGAGAGAACACGTTTCAAGAACCAAGTATTTTGAGTGTATATATTTGCTAGATCGACAGGGGGTTGATGATACTGGCTCGCCCTACCTTGGGCGGCTCGGATCTCCTATATAATTAAAGGAATCGATTACTTGAGTAAATAAAGAAATAACTCAGCCACATTTCTGGAAAATAATCATGTTGATTTTTTTTTACTAATTATCTTGAAACAGGTTCTTGTATTGGGAAAAGGTTTTTGCAACATACATTGTATCGCCATTCGCCGGCCGGTTCGAATCTGCAGCTGGTACAGATTTAAGATTTTTCTGAAACACATTTCATTGTAAACAAGAGAAAAAAAAATGTGGCAGAAATATTACAATTGCAGATATTTTAATGAATAATATTTCAGCAGTTCTAATTCGAACGAGAAATGTCGATTGCGCTACATGCAACCTGCTATAGTAATAATATTTCGATAAATCAATATTAAATGATTCTTGTGACCTCTCAACATGGGCTTCCTTCAATCCAGCGTGTAATTGTATAGCAAAGAATTACATTACACACATAGAAGAGGCACGGCTTATATACCATGTCATTTTTAATTAAATTTAAATCGGTAGCCGATCGACTGAATAATAATCGCATAAAGTTGCATAGACATTTTTGCTGTCCGTTTTCTTGTACCGCACTTGGGCATCACCATGAATGCCAATTAGTTTTCCTGTGTTGTTCTTGTAGTTCATGGTGGTGTTGTGAACAGACGACAGTTTTAGCATAAGCTGGAACTTTGCACAGATATTTCGCACCTTTATGTCTTAAAATAACTTCCAGCAGGTGAAATTAGTTATTCTGCACTGGTTTTTATAATTCCGTTGACTTTTTCTAAAATCCTAGACAGATTCCAACAGGAAGAGGGATTTATTCATGATGGAATGAATAAGTAACATTAATGGATGGGATGCGGAAAGATTTTCTTTTGAACTTGAAATTCTAGCTAGCAGTACTTGTATCTTTAAATTCATCATGGGACAAGGAACTAGATAGAAAAAAATCATCTGTTTGTGCAGAATTGTGTGTTACGATCTAACCAACATTCTATTAGTGGTGAGTGCTAATTTGAATGTCAAGAGCTGTGGATTTATATCAGTAATATAAAAACGTTCAACTTAAGAATCTTGCAATATACTTTGAACTTAATCCTTCATTAGTTAGGCTTATTCCTAGTATTCGATATTTAGCCTGCTTTAGTTATAAATCAAATAACGCAACCTCGTGGTTTTGACCATTATCAAATAATGGGTTTTGGGTTCAAATCTCCGATTGCATGTCTTGAGTTTAAAAAACTACTAACCACAGCTACCTTTTGCAAGTACCTATAGTAAAAATATGGAATACCGCAAAATTCTATAGTTGGTCCGCCCTATTATTCTTCGTTTTTAAACAAACTACCATGGATTCTTAAAGATCGCACAGTACACTAATATACGAATATCGCGCAATTTACCGTTATAAATCAATTTGTCTTGTTGTGAATGGTATTTATTACTCGTCTAAATCATGTATTCAAACTAATAGGTGAATTGGTGATATGCAAATCAACCTGCATGGAGCACACCCCTTCATCTGCCTTCAAAATCTTTCAACGCAGGTAACAGAGAGAGAGAGTTTGCTAATCATATAAAACTCAGTGGAAAATTTTACCCACTCGGTGGACTTAGCTGCTAGGAACTTTCCCTGGGTCTTTAAAAATGTTTGTGTAATGATTTCAATGAGAGATTTTCTATCACAAAGATTTAGAAGAAGTACGAGAGCGGATCCTTACATACGTAAACCACCACTATTGATCTTGTTTGTTAGCCAGTTTTATCCCGCGTAATTTGTAGGACTGCGGTAGAATGGGGAAAAACCTTCATAAGTTTAGCCTAGAATTAGATAACCCTACTCGCCCTACTTTGTTGTTTGTTTTTTTCATCAATTATAAAGATATGACAAAACACACTTTCACCCTGAGAAAATTTACCTTCATAGATAGATCGGGGTCTGATTAGGGATGGTCTTGTTCAACTAAAACATAGCGAAATGGGATAAAGGTAAATCTATTATGTAAGTACTTACATGCAAACATTCTGGGTAAAATATACGCAAATCTATGTCATTTACGTATATCAGCAATTATTTTAACCATCCACAAGCAAATGAATTTTGTCTAAACCTTTTGTGGACATTGAGGATGCATACCTTGGTGGAATTTTCCAAAGTCTTGTCAATCTGTCAGATCATTTAAACTGTACTATGTATATTGAAAGATCCAAAAACCTCATACAGGTTTTACTTTATTTTGCCTGGGTCCATGTCTAGTTGAGGTCAACAGATACTTTGTCTTATCTTCGTTTATTTGGAGCCTCAAAGCAATTTGTGAGATATCATCTGGACTTTCATACTTACTTTAAATTACTAACGTATCGATTGATTTCAGATTAAACGATTTTCGGAATCAAAGGTATTACAATTATTTCATTTTTATTTGTATTTATATTTGTTTCTCATTTTTAAAATAAAATTAATGTAATATTGCTAAGCACGATTTAGGAAGCTGGGCTTATCAATTTGCATCTTTTACCGTCTGTTTGTTAATGGGTTTAAGAAGATTCACTTGCAGCAATCTTCAAAAAGAGAAATTGGACAGTTAGATAAAACGGCGTACATCATCAACATGATGTTGTATTTTGACGGATTCTAAGAGATCTGTAGCGTTATTGAATTATATATTGAAGAATAGAGGGCTAAGTAATGATCCCTGTGGAACACCAACATTAAAGTGTGTTAAAAAGAACCTGTAAGATAGCTAAAATCGCTAAAATCTCCTTGATAAAATTAATCAAAAGCAGAGGGGAAGTAAATATAAGATTACATTAAAAAATACAATTAGTGATTGTGTGGCTAAGGGAATGGATATAGATATGTAGTTCGAGCAGTATACGGCCCTTAAACATTTTTTTAAACAATAATAAATAAAACACATTTTGCTATGGTAAAGTTATTTACTGCAGTTTCCATCTATGTATCGAAAAGGCGAATTTTTAGATAATATTTTGTAGTGCAACGTTTGAATCGAGAAATAATTAATTCTTATAATCCAGGACAATACTCCAGAAAATTATATGTTGTGTCTTCTTTTAGCTTCTATCCCCATACAGATTATCTTCTATTACCAATAATGTTAAATTAAGACATCTATAACAATGTCTATATATATATATATATCAATAGCTATATCTATATCTATATCAATAGCTTGCAGGTTCTACAATACTCATTGTCCTTTTACAGTATAAACGCCAAAGATTAAGGATGAGATCTGCTCGAACAGCCTCTCAACGTACCCATTATTTAGGTAAAATTTCAAATTCAGCTACTTCTGAAGTAGCTTTTGGTTCCACATCCCAATTTACTTCCTGGGCCATTATACATAAATACGCATAAGACAAGCATGGATCCTACTAGCGAAATATTTACCAGTTACTTCATACGCGGTTTAATACACCATATATAGCTAAAGGTTTTTCTGTACTAGACGAGGAAAATCAATGCGGCATTCCTATTTTCATCCACATTTATCTTCGAGCCGAAGTAAATACATTCTATTGTTTAGAGCTTTTTCATTTTTCAATGAATACAGATACATTTTCATTGCATAAATCTCTGTCTGGATTACTGTGAACATCAAGAGCTTCAGAAACACGGTATCGAAACTATCTTTATTAAAAAATACATGTGTACCGAATAGAAGTCCTCAATGTAATCTGGTGGTCATGCAAGTGGTTTGCGCAATTACGTCTCTACTTAGAAAAATCGGTGTATGTGCTTTAGACTGAACCCAGCAAACAAAATGAATCGAAAATAATTCGAAAGTAACTTGTCATGGACAAGCATAACCTTCGAAGTCGATATTGCTAAATGCTCGTTTCTAATTTAGGCGGCGCACAGTGTGATATTTTGGCAATCTAGCGGGATTTAATTCCTCCCCTTAAGATATGACTTTTGTGTTTTGATAATTGTGTTGAAACAACTACATATTATTTACATTTACATAAAACTAATGACTTACCGTAGTTGGCTTGGAGATTTAAAAAAAGAATGTAATAAAAAATCTTTATTAATTTTTTTTATTTTTACATAATATATATGTACATACATAATGTATATTTCTAATAAATTTTATTATAAAAGGGCTATAAAATAATAGGTATACATATAATTCATTTTTAATTGGAATCAGTGTCGTTATCGTCCTCTGCCGAAGGTACAGAAAGTAATGCAAGAACTTCAGGGCTAGTTATGTTTTGCTTTGACTTTGGCCTATGCCTCAAACGTGCTGAGTAAGGATCTGAAGAAATCAGAAGCCTGTGTAGCAAGTCCATATTAGTATTAACTCTTGACGATTTCCTTGTGAAATGTTCTCCCTGAAATTCCGATTGTCTTTGTTTCTAGCTTCCTGCGCTTCTTCCGATAACTGGCCTATCGGAAGAATGCAGGAAGCAATAATATCTTTTCCGTGGAACAAAACTTTGTGTACAGTGCTCGGCATGTAATACCAAGAGTATTCTTTCAAATAAATGTTTCTTGTATCTACAACATATTATTCAAATGCATCTATTTTAATAGAGTATCCACAGTTTAGAGTTTCTAAAATAATTCTAAAGCTATTGATTAACTCTAAATTAATACCAGTTATAATCGAAGATGTTTCAGCATTTCTGAAAAAGCTTCGAGCCGTATTCCTGTCATTAGTGTTACCTGCTTCTTGGGTGGGCAAATCAATTAATAGATCTAATTCCTGTCTAAATTTATCTTGAATATTTTTCTTTCTTTCGGCAACTTTTCTTTTATTTCATCCCCTCTTACCTGCCAAACTTTTAGATCTTACCTATACGATATATTTATTTATTTATTTAGAACTTCATCAATGATCTGATTACTGAGTATACAAAAGTGAAATATAACAATAAAATAACAAAAGCATACATAACCATAATAACGATAAAAAGTATACATAACAATGATAATGAAAAACAAGTAACTTTAACTAAGCTGATCTCTTATTTGACTTTTTGAAAGATGAAAGTCAATGCAATCAAACTGGCGGTTAAAGAGACGAGACATTGATGAAACCGGCTCGTGCATGCCATAGTTTGTACTATGCTGAGGAACAACGAAGAAGTCACAGTTCCTCAAGGAGCGTACAGGAACAGATATATCGAAAGTATTTAAGAGCTCAGGGGAGTTTATCACTCCTTGTATACACTGAAATGCAAAGACAACTCTGGAAGTTTTACGTCTATTCTCAAGAGAATCTAATGGAAAGAGTTTAAGCCTATCAACATATGGAGGCAGAATAATAGGGTTGTCCCAATGAAGCCCTCTCAAGGCAAATCGGATAAATCTCCGCTGCACAGCCTCGATGCGATTTATATATACAGAATAGAAGGGAGACCAGACAGGACTGGCATACTCCAAAATGGGTCTAACGAATGTGCAGTCGAGGATCTTCGTTATGAATGGATCATTAAACTCTTTTGACCATCTCTTTATAAACCCCAGAGTAGCATTAGCCCTGGCCACGATTGAATTAATATGATGTTCGAAGGAAAGACGAGTATTAAGGAAGACAGCCCAAATCTTTGGTTTTGTCAAATCTAGTTAATAAGCATCCATCTAAAGTATAATTAAACTCCAATGGCCTCCTTTTACGAGAAAAGGACATAGTAGTACATTTGCTAATATTAAGAGGAAGACAGTTAATAGCACACCATTTATGAAAGGTGTCTAAGTCCGAGTTTAAAAATCCGCACTCGTTTTCATTAGAAACAATGCGGAAGATTTTGGCATCGTCAGCATAGCAAAGAATTCTTGAATTAGCCGAAATCAGAGATACATCGTTGATGTAAATTATAAAAAGGAGTGGTCCTTGAGGTACGCCGGAAGTATTATCTATTTCGTCAGAAAGGGCTGAGCGGAATATGACTCGCTGCGTACGATTAGATAAATAAGAACGAAGCCAATTAACAAAGGCAGTATGAAAAAAAAGAACAGTCAACTTGTGAATTAAAATTTTATGATTGATTCGATCAAAAGCTTTACTGAAATCCGTGAAAATGCAATCCACTAGCTTACCGTTTTCAATAGCAGAAATGCAGAAATTAGTAAGCTCTAATAAATTAGTCGTAGTAGACTTCCCCTTCATAAAACCATGCTGAAAAGTGCACAGGAAGGGCTTGCAGTGGAAGTACAAAACATTACAAACCAGGGCTTCAAATATCTTACCAATACAACTTAAATTGGCGACAGGTCTGTAGTTGGAAATGTCGCTCTTATTGCCCTTCTTGTGCATAGGAATAATCAAAGAAAGCTTCCACTGTTTCGGAAAAATACCACAAGTTAAAGATAAATTAAATAAATAACACAAAACAGGAACGATGGACGTAGCACAATGTTTTATGAGTGCGGAAGGAACGCCATCCGGACCGCCAGAAAAACTATCAGCTATGCTTGAAATGTACATGGAGACAGACGCTTCATCGAAAAACAGGTCTTTAGGTTGAAGAGAAGTCAGCGGAAGCTTCGACAAATGGGTAAAATCATTATAACTAATATCACAGTGGTTATCACAGAATGCAGTTTTAAAGAAGTCACCAAAAAGATTGGCAGTCTCTAACGGATCCACACTGTCTAAGTTACCGAGTCGCAACGATGAAGGGTATCCGTCACAGTTGCGCTTAGAGTTAACAAACCTCCAAAATTGCCTTGGTTCAGCACGCAAAGCCGATCTCATTCTAAATACATAATCGTTGTACGAGTCAGTCAAACACGAAATGTACTGAGCACGCGAATTAGAATAAATAACGTAATCAGCATCACTCCTTGAGGAACAGAACCTCCTCCAAGCTTTATTCTTTAAATTTTTAAGATGCTTCAAAGAGCCATTGAACCACGGTTGACAATTCGAATCACGATTCGAACGAACAAGTGGTACACAGTGAATAAAACAAAGAAATAATGTGTCATAAAACGAGTTAACAGCTTCATCAATGTCACGTTTACCCAGCACACTGGTCCAATCACAAGCGGATAACCATTCATTCATTTTATCAAAATCAGCTTTTTTAAAGTTATAACAGTAGTTACTAGAAGCATTAAATGATGAAGTTACAGGATCAAAAAACAAAACTACATCTATATGGAGTAGACATTCCATAAATCTAATCCATGAATGAAGAGTTGATAAACCAAATGCTAAAGCTCTAACATCGGCTGTTTTAGTTTCGATAATATCAGGTTTATTCATTACTTTTGGTGTCGAGCCACATATGTAACAGGTCTGTGAAGAATTATACGCAGATAATGCTGAACATACTTTACCGTCTATCATACTTAAAAGTAAAACAGACTTAATCAAAACAACATGGCTTCCAAAAGTAACAGGAACAGGTGTCAATAAACTGGCTTTTCACCAACATTTTTCACTTCTTACGTTATTAAATCAGTGCATTCCTTTTTAAAAACAAACTTAATTGGGCGGGAATATCTCGTGGATGACGGAACAGGATTCTGCCAGGCATTTTTTCTAGAATTGTCTCCGTAGTACATTTGAATAGGACACATTGAGATACTAAATAAATTTTCATCTGATTCACCTACACCCAGTTTTTGCTTATAGCGAGTTTGCTGCGAGCCGTCACACCCCCACTTTATTATGATGTGCATTTCATTAGGCAGATCTTGCAAGCTTTGCAATACTTCTTCCTGCGCACTACACAGTCTTCGAACAGTGTGATCAATCAAGGACTGCAGTTAAATTTCAGCTGAAGTTTCTGATACTATTATTTCTGCTGGATAGCATTTTTTTCTTTTCCTCTTTTATTTTATTATATGATGGAAATAAATTGGGAGAGTATTCATTTGATTGCTGCCTTATTAAATTGTATTGGTGTGTAGAAAGATTGGAATCAATGATCAGAGTCAGGAATAATTTTCGGCTTGTGTGAAAAAGTTAATCTAGCCTTTTTAACATTAGTTCCTCGCTGTGGTCAAGCACTTGTCAGTTCCTTTACAGTTGACGCTGAATCTTTTTTACCTAATTTTCGCAATTTCATTTCAGCAGCCACCGATATTTCTTCCGGAGTAGTTGTTTCAACAAGTTCTTTTAGTTTAAGCTTCTTCGTCCGGTCAGTGCATTCCAGAAATGTTTTCGATGGCCTCCCATTCAGAAGACGATGATGGTAGTGCTTTATAAACAATATCTGGCAAATACACTGGTTCACTTATCCACACTGAGAACATTATCCAAAAACGCTCGTGATTTCGTCCACATTTGTTCCATTTCAATTTAATTTGCTGGCATACACTTCCTAATTGTCTTTTAATACATTTGATCACATCAGGAAACAATACATCAGCAAACTGTTCCAAAACATATGTATAAACCGCCTCGAACCGGATTTTGCTATTAGAAATTCGCCAAACCTCAAAAATGTCCTTCCGCAAAATGTTGACAGACATTCTGAAAATGAAAAACAATTGTATGACCGTTGCAAATATACGTACGCAACTACATATTTTCTTAATTTCCTTAAAGTATACATCTTAATCTATAATATAAATATATTCTTAGTTCCATATTCGCTCATATCTATATATTGTAAATCTATAATATATTGAACTACATTACAAGAGTACTAAAGGATCATATTGATTTTTCCAAATTATATTTAAGAAAATAAAAAAAACTATACTTACGTGTAAGACCAAAAACACACGGAAAATAAATACAGATAAAATAAAGCACATAAACACAACACATTCGTCGATAAAAATCAAATGAATGAAATAAATTCGCACGGTGTCTTTTACCGTCTTCCTGCAGTCCCTTTTTCAAGACCTCTTAGTTTCTGAATGGGTGAATTCCTGGAAAATAAAAATGAGGCTTTACCTACTAGGATAGTTACCATTACGATAAAATGCTTTTGCGAATATCGAAAAATTGAATTAAATCCAGCTAGATTGCTAAAATTTCACACTTTGCGGCGGACTAAATGGACATAAGAAAGTAAGCTAAAAAAGGTAATTTGTAAGTAATTCACTTATTTCTCACTAAAAGCAAGTATATATATTTTATATACTTGCCAACTGCGAGGGTTGAGTAAATTACTTTTAATTTACCAATTTCAACTTATTTTTAATGTGTCTGGATTGACATTTTATAATTTATAAACGTAAGGTCCTTTTTTTTTAAAAATTATTTTCACAATATGTTATTATAATTTTATTACAATAATAAGTTCACTTCCTTGGAAAACAAAATGCATCAATAATTGTAATAAATTGTAAAAATTTAATAAGAACGAATTTGATAGAAGAAATAACACAAATTTTCATAAGGCTTGCTAAAAGCGATAAATAGGCAATAGTTGAAACAGAGGCAATTATACTATACAAACTTGAATGCAGTAATTCTATCCCTGTTTCATAACTATTGATCATTCCTTACTTTTGGTAAAACCTCGCCAAATTATTTGCTGGGAAGCATCATGTGAGAGTCCAAATTTTGTCCTTCCACTTCAGAGAAAAGTCTATTCAAAAACTCATTATACATACAGTGCATATGATTATACTATTTTAATATTTCTATTGAGTAAAGTAGGCTTCAAAGTTTCAAAGGTGTGTCAAAGTTGAATATCTGAGACCACACACATATCGATTTTGAACAATTTAGTTGTTTTGAACGATATAGGTAAATTGACTTGAACACGATCTGAATGCATCAGAACTACTTTATGTCGTAAAAGAATTGCGGACTACCAATATCTTACGAAATCTATAAATGTAATCAGATGGTGATGAGTCCTTTACACAAAATGTCTGTTAGTCGAGACCCTGAAAATTTCAATATGACTATAATATTAGAAGACAATAAAATGGAATAATATCCTTGAAACGTCTTTCTCTGAAAGAACAATAATTTCTAAAATACTTATTGAATCAGAAGAAAGCAAAATATTTTTATAATCATTTGTCCAATGTAGAACAAACTGTGAATAACTGATATGATAGGGTATCTCTTCAATTTACTGTATATTAAAAAAATATTTAATTTACACACACACACACATAACAAATACACTTTAAAAATAAACTTTCAAATCTTGAGAAATATCCGACAAATTTACAATAATATCCATCCTGAAGTAATCACCACATTTATAGCAATTGCCCCAACCAAGTACTCTTTTATAGTGATGCATGTTTTGTGTGAATAGGAAACTCATGTAAATGATGCTTCCGACAAGAGTACATATGAAAAATGATGACCACAGAAAGAGCATTTTCCCAAATTTTGTTTCGTTCTCGAATTCAGTTGTAAGTATATACTTTGAAATTACTGTTTAGTTTTACTCAAGACGTGTTGTGAGACAAGAAATGACAATCATTTTTTTTGTTGTTGCTTTTGATAAATTATTCATGACTTTCTAGTTTTCAAACACTTGGAAATTTGAATTTATAAAAATTGCTTTATTAATTTTTTTCTTAATAGAATTAATAGTAGTAGCTTTATAACTTTCTATTAATTCCTTTATAACGTTTTTCTTTTAACTTTCTGTCCGAATAGGAATCATTTTTTACTTCCCATGTTTTCTGCACACTTCAATGAATCCTGAAGTAAATAATGTATTATACTTCTATCAATGGGGAACGATGAGAAACCATTATCTGACGAAAATATCAAACTGAACTGAAAATAATGATTGACGATGAAATTGTACACTTTGTATGCAGTTTGCAAATCTGCAGTCCTGTTATCTGACGATGAACTGCATGTGTGTGGTGTATTTATCTAACCATTTATAGTCTGCAGTTCATGGACTGTCGATCTGATTGACAATCAAATCGTACATATTTTCAACATACAGACACAGATTACCTAAACTGCAGATCGAAACCGATAAGTAACTGGCAGTGTGTATTGCAGTATCGTCGTCCGCGAGCTTCGTCTGGATCTTTTGTTTCTGTAAATATTTTAGCCGTAATCCAGCACACAACAATTTTAAAAATAGCGAAAAAGGAGGATCTTATTACCGACTTTATTAATATTTATCGCAGTAATAAGGCGTTATGGCAAATCAAATTAAAATCCAGTAATCCTTTTTCAAAGTATTATAAATGCATTTACATATCTCCGCTATAATGGTTCCCAAAGCTTGCGGCGATATAATCGGCGAAAAATTTAAATGTTCGAAGCTACGTCCAGTGACTAGAAATCTCAAGGTTTCGATAAGTCTCTCTTGTGTTCTTCTGATGAAATCTATAGGGTATACCAAGTTTGTCATTCTGTTTGTAACGCATAGAAATAATGCTAGAGCATAATTGATTGACTACCCACGCATAATATTTACAGTTATTTTGATTTTTGCATGTCCGTCTGGCCGTCTGTTCATCTGTGCGCGTGACAACTCCAGAATGAGTGTACTTAGAGAGATGAAATTTTGCACACGGGCTTTTATAAAAAAAAGTAAATTTAAATTCGAAAATGGAACAAATCTGGTAACTCCTTCGTGGGGATGCCATACAAAAATTTTGTTTTTCACTATATATTTGGACACTTTTTTATAACACAATTTTATAAAATTAGTAAATATAGTTTCAAAAATGGGCAACCCCTTCTTGGTGTTACCATATAACATTTTAGGGTTTTAAGTATGCTGTGAACACGGTCAGTCATAAACGTTTTTATAGGACTGACCACTTCTTCAGAATACAAAAATCTATGAAATTGGTTATAATCATTTTTCTGTCCGATGAATCGTTCTAGAAATAGATGCAAAAAACCACCTCAAAAATCAAACTTACACAGATGGGTAACCTCCTATACGAAATTACATACGGGAATACATCTAGGGTATTACTTGTAATTAGTCTAGACCAATTCTAGCCTGTTTACTTGTTTTTAATGCAAGGTTTAACCAAATTCAGTAAAATTTGAAAGCACATACGAATCCTAATTCTTCAAATCATCCGTGTTACTGCTTTTTAACATTTTCACGAGCCTCATATGCGAATATTTCTCTCATTCCAGATGCCAGTTTTTCACCTAAAATATTTTTTTAATTTTTGTCGGGTTTTTGTTTAATAAAAACAATAAAGCACAACTTCTTTTTCCTTGAAACAGCCATTTTATCGCTTTGAAATATGAAGTTGGTCTGTCAGGCGAACTTATAGTGTGTGACGAAATTGTAGATTGCCTGCAGGCCACGGTATGACAGACATGGCCTGCAGGTTTGGACTGTCGTTTAAACTGAATATATCAGCTCTCACTTGTAGGCCACGGCCTGCAGGCGGACTGTAAATGAATGTGTACCATAAGTGTTGTAGGCATTTTTATTTCTTCCTCTTTGTAAATGATGTACTCCTCTAAGTTTAATACTTTGCTGTCAGATTTGTTTATATTTAAATGACACATTTAAAATAGGACTGTTCGCGTACTAGCTTGAAAGTACAAACTTGTAAAACTTTTCGTTTTAACGCAAAGGCGTTCGCGTACTCGAAAATTAAGAGAGAAATTTTTGACGTTACTTTTCGCCTCCGTTCAATTTATTACTTGATTTAACTAGAGAAAAATCGTCGACTTCGAAAGTGTCAATTTTGACAGCACGCCGCTGGTTTTTAGTTATTTTTCAAGTTAGCGTAGTACGCTCTTCAAGGGAAAATTTCGTTTACTATACAAAATCTATGTAAAAAAAATGTGGGCGAAAAGGGCCACGAAAATTTCGGTTTGGGATTTCGTAAAGTAGTATGCTGTTCGAAAGAAAAAATTAATGTTTAGATCATGGAATGCAGATGGCGCTAATATGAAATGGAGACATTTTTTCGCAGCGATTTATATATCCAGACATATATTTCGGACGGAAAATTTGACAGATATACCCTTTGATGTTTGGCGCTTTGGCACATATATGTAATTTGTGATTTTACGTGTATTACTTAAGTCAGTTTAATGTTATTTATGTCGATTTCGATGGGACCATGTCAGTTTTGCACTTTTTCTGGCAGCGGAGAACTGGGGAGAACTGAAGTCCATCGAACATATTTCTGTCATATTCCTTGTATTTGTGGACACACGTATTATATACACTGAACTGTCAAACGTAATAAATGTTGTTTATTGATATATAGAAACAAATTTTTTCTTAACTTAAAGCCAATTACCTAAATAAAAATTTTTAATTCATTTAACTCCAAAATTTTACAAATAATCGCGACAGTACACTTTGACAGAGCAGATGACAATTCAACTTGAATATGTATTTGTAACACCGAGAAAATATCCGGTGCAAAGTAGGGGAAGTGAGTGCAAAACTTGTGTTGCACTTCTGCTATAAAAATTGTCCCATCGAACATTTTCAGTGTTGCACTGCTGGAAAAAGTGCAATACTGGTGTTGCACCGAAGTTCCATCGAAATCGACATTAATTTGTGATTTTACATTTTCTCCACAACTTTTTTCCGTGTAGAATTATATGCCCAGAATGCAAGCGAAATTTTCGCTTGAACAGCGTACTAGTCAAAAAATGGAAAAACCTGCTACTTCTCCTCCAGTAGAAATATAATGTTCTCCAAAAACATTTTTACGTATTCGAAGTGGTAAATTATATTTGTTTATTGTACTACAGAAAATAATTCCTCGGCATGCATATATATTTCATATAGGAGCACAATAATTCAATAATTTAAATAAAGTGAATCAAAGTGGATTTTATTCTTTCACGTACTTAATTTTCTTAGATTTTTGGTATTGTGGTATGTATGCATTTGTTTTGAGAGATATGAGAGTCCGATCTGGACAGGACTGTAAGCCAAATAATTTATTGGAAGAGGTTCTTTTTTGTTGTGATTCTCTTTTACATTCAATGAACTCAGGATTACTTAATTTAAAAGCAATGAACAATATGACCAAGAGCATAGCTAAAATGTCCTTTTGTGTATGTTTTGATTTTTTCTATTTCATTCCGCCATTTTTGGTCTTTGCTGTCAAATTCATGTTTACTTTGGTGAAGGTTTTTGGATTGTTTTGGTCTTGGCGCATTGGCGCAGGAGAAATCTTGAAATAACTGAAGGGGCACAGAACAAATTTTACTAACAAACTTTTGTACTTAAATCTAAAAAATTTTATACAAAATACAAAATTTGATCTGTAGTAAAAAACTATGTTATTGGATGGCAACCCTACAAAGGTGTTACATACTTGAATTGACACATTTTCGAACTATGATCTACAGTTTTTATATGGAAAGGTCGTGTACACAATTTCAATCCTTAAAATCAATGTGTTCTTAGACTATTGTGTGAAGAGATAGATGGGTGAAAAAAAAGCAGACAACAGACAGGCGGCTGTAGTGCTGTTCGGAGTTCCATATTTCTACACATTATATGAACGATATAATTCACTTTCATAATCATTGTTAAATTTTGTTATATTCTATGTACAGTTTATTTTTATCTTGCAATCCTCAATATTTCAAAATTTAACCTCAATCTCTACCTTATAAGTGCTTTGTGTCAGGAATAACAGGCTTGTACTAAATACAGGAAAATCCACAGCGCTATCGTTATGATCATGTCTATAAGTTTCCAACCTAGATAGATACATATTCCTCTCTAAATTTTACCCTGATATCCAAGACAGACTTGATGCTTTTGCATTTTCAAGAGCTGCTATGCAAAGTGGTAAAATATCTATTATATAAACTTTCATCTAAGTTTAATTTCAGGCAGGAATTAACCTCGCTTACAGCTTTCTTTCAGACCGATTGGAACTGATTTACAACACAAATCAATAAGTTATGTACTTAACACCAGCGGGGCTCAACAAAGTTCTTTGTTGTGGCCTACATTATTTAGTCAGTATATGAATGATCTCTCGTATGTACATTGTACATAGAGCACATATGTGGTATAGCCTGTATTTTCACCTTCTAAAACGATCTCCCACTCAACCTACTACTATTATTATTACCAAATAAATTTGTTGTCAGTCCCCATAAATCATTTGACTGGGTGTACTGAAAATTTACTAGATAATTTTGACTTCAATATTGACCACTAGTATTCCATGAAATATTGCGTTTTCTGCACGAAGTAAAATTACCTCGCAAAATGGTAAAAAATTTTCCCAGTGAAACACTCGAAGATATTTCGAATAATTAAAGGTGTAGTAAAACTTTTGGCTTACGTTCTGTTAATATCCCGAAAATGAAATCTTTCTGGGAATGTCGGAGAGAGTGCAGAGTAACACATTGAGTGTTAAAAACCTAGCACTGCATATTGATATTATTTTAACATAAGGAGTAGTTATTATTATTACTTATTTAATGAAAACTCTACACAATTAAGTCTTAACTTCTAATTATTTGTAGGTGGATGTGCACAGAAAGAAACAATAAACGAAAATGCTCATTTGTAATTTAGTCTGGAATGATGGAAAATTCATAAATTCATTCTTATATCTACAGATTGATTTTAAATTTTAAAGTAGATGTAGTTTAGTTATAGCTATAAATTCGAAAAATATAAGAAAATATTTCTCCGGGAGCTGTTCCGACTGTCACGCCTTAATTCAAATGAGAGGTCATTCCACAGCGTGATGGTCCCGACAAAAATTTCCATCCTGTAGCAACAGTGCTCACAAGAGGCAACAGCAAAGTTGGCGTACGGTTAGAGCAAGCAAAGCTGATTTTTTCATACAAGCACTCAGGTTTATGAGAGCAAGTCAAATTTAAGAGGAATAGGACCGCTCGATACTTGAGATATGAGTGTACAATACGTTTTTAACATATGCTGATACGTGATCATATTGTCGCAGGTTGTGTGCATTTCTGACAGCAGAATTGAATGCAACAGTCAATTTCCTCATTGATACAGCGTCAAGTTATTAATAGATTTTACAGCCGTAGGTAAGAATCGGGCGTACTAACCTTTTAACGATTTCTTGCAGACAAAGGTAAAAAGTTAGCAGAAGCAAAAAGCTAGCTTGGGAAGAGTACCATAGACTTTAGACAAAAGGGTGTTTATGTGATGGCACCATGTAAGTGTACTATTTAAGATTATACCGTGGTTGTTGACGGAATTTTTTAAAAAAAAATTATAACACTATTATCGAGGAGGATCTGCGGGAAGTAGGATGTATCCAGTTCGTTCTTATAGATGACAAGTGCGTTTGCCTTAGTGGCATTGAGGAATAGTTTATTATTCGCGGCCCAGCGATAAGTGGAAGAGAGATCATCATTAATTTTGTATACAATATCTTCAATTAGACCGAGGGGTGAGCACAAGTATAATTGGACATCTTCCGAGTACATATAATATTTGCTATAGTTAATAATAGTCGGAAGATTCATTTATGAAAAGTGTGAATAATAATGATCATAGGATTGAACCCTGCGGAATTCCGCAAGTGATACCGATGCTGCTGTAGAGTTGATTGCTACAGAAAACTCTCTGATATCTGTTACTAACATGGAGGTGATGAGCTTACAGGCCACCATTAGTGGATAATCAACGCTATCAAAAGCCTTTGAAAAGTCTAAAAGTACCAGAATTCTTAGCATGAATCGATGGTAGTTCGTATGTCGTCAGATACTTTGAGCATAGCAGTGACACAGCTATGTTTTGGCTTGAAGCCTGACTGGAAAGCCGAAAGAAAATTATTACGCGCACAATGAATTCACACATTTGGTTTGTACGGCAAAATGGCTATCGGTCGGTAGTCTGCCAGCCTGGGATTAGCTTTCTTAGGGATAGGTATAATTTTTGCGAACCTGAAGAGAGTGGCGTTGATGATGTAAGTTAACGCTGATAGACAAATAGGAAGAAACTTAGGGTCCACGTTATCTAAGCCAACACAGCTTCAGATTTAATTGAGAAGGCGGCTAAAAAGACATAATTTGGTGTAAGACAAGCAAAAGAAAAGCCTTCGTGCGTTGGCATAGAGTTAAAGTTATATTGAACAGTATACAGAAAATGATCTGGTTTAGTATCATAAGTGTCATACCCACAGATCTGAAAATTTTACTGAACCTCACTCTCTGCACCTGCAGTGCAGCAGCAATGTTGTGTAAAAGATGAATGTGGTACGGTATTCGAGGAATGAATCTTGCCAAAGGTCACACTGCATTTGGAGATATTTTCAAAGAAATTCTTGAATTGATAATGGCATCTAATCATATTCCGGTAAGCATAATTTAAAAAAAATACTAAATATAGTGGTATTTGACTAAGGGCGGGAGCGGGAATTTCCAACCTATTCTCGGACTTGCCTTGTAGACGGATGGGTGTCAAACTGGGAACGGTGTCGGGCCAGGAATTTGGGCGGTAGCCCTAGTCTCGGGACAATATTTAGCATAGGTTGGCAATTTTACAGACTTTCAAGCCAAGGCTTATACCAATAATAACATGTGCCTATCTTATAACAACAAATCAAATTCCAACTGAATAGATCCACTCGAGATCCTAATCGGTATCCAGATTATGTTAGCAACGATAAAATATATATACTTTGTACTTATCTTGGTTAGTTACTGTGGTACAATAGGTCAGATATTAGATTCTTATTTGGTCTGATTACCGGTCGTGGACACTGATTCTACCTTTAGGATATTTGTCTCGAAAATGACTAGACTGATTTACATGTCATGTGTGAATACAGGGCGATAATTGGCAAATTGTCGATAAACCACGAATCGACTCGCGTGAGGTAGGGAGCAGCCATACCAAACAATTTTTCTCTAAAGAATTATTGATTTTGAGGTCACGTTATCGTACCAATTTGTATTATTTAAAACAAGAATCATTAATTCCTTGATTAGACTTTTTTAGTTAAAGAAAGTTAGCACTCTAACCAATTGTAACCTCACAATATTAACAGCAATAAGCAAACAAGGTATGTAAAGATGTAAAAAATTAAAACTCTCCGCAGTTCAATTAGCCTATATATGTTTTAATAACCACAGTTGAAAGGTTTGTTATGTATGTCCCGAATAAGAGTGGATGATTGATAGACACTTGCGACACACCAACCAATAGGTAATGTAAACGCAATTTCTATTGAATTCGAATGACATCAAAGTTTGCTCTTATCGCATGATAGCTACAAGATCATAAAATAAAAAATTACTATAAATTTATATTCTATTTCATACAGAATGAAACTCTTCGCTTATGGACATAAGATTTCACATCCGAACTGAATTGAAAGTAGTAAAACCCCATAGATGTATATAGGTATGATATTTGAATTAAATGAAATGGACCTAATATATGTAGTAGTGTAAAAGAATAAAACTAGTTTATCAGATATCTTAATTTGTAAATTTCATGTATGACTACAGAAACACGCAGAGAAACCTCAAAGTTACTCCCAATCAAGAACAATGTCAATATTAGCTAGCAAATGGTACGTAATCGATAATCGTCAATCGTCAAGTTCTTGGAACAAACTTGAACTTAACATGCGAGAAGCTAAAGGAGATATTGATTTCACTCACCACAGCATCAGTAATTTCTTTAGCTATGCTTGCTGCAATCTCGTATATACCTGGAGCGTGCCAAATTGTTTTTTCTTCTGCTGCATACTTGAGATATACGAGCGAAGCATTATTGAATTCCCGCATTTCAGGGTACTTACATAGATAAGACTTATGGGGAGAAAGAACACCGAACCGGTAACGATTCATGAATGTATGTATGTTATGTGTAACGTTGAAATTCACTTGTCCGATCCGAAAAAGGTGATTTACGGCTGATGAATTTCCAACTCCCATTTTCTTCATTCTGTTTTATTTCTCGGTTACATTATAAGGCCACCGATCCTCCTATATGCGGTGTAGAGGGAAAAGTTTTTATTGGAGTCGTGTGCTTGTATTGCATTGCAATGCAGAGAAAGTGAACTTCTCTGAACAGGCGATGACTTAATTAAATCCAAAGACGAGAGGGAAAAAGTAGAGGTTGCCGTTGTATTACGTACATGTATACCACCTAGATCTACCTACATGGAGAAAAAGTTTCGCAGCTGGCGTGACGTGGAAGAGCTAAATTTATTGCATGGCTGCATGGAACACTCACGCATATGCCCTTAAGGGATGGCATGTAAGTGGTTCTTCTAAACTTTTGTGTAAATTAAAGGAGGGTAATTAAGTATACATGCAAGTTGCTGAACCGAGAACTTGATGACAACAGTTGCCCATACGAACCTGAGAGGACTTAAGCTTTTGACCTTTTGGAATGAGTGCAATGAAATTGTTAGCGTTTTTAGAGTATTCAAAGCGACTGCAATGATGTATTTCTGTTCAAATATGACTTTGCAATTATACTAAACGAAGACGCGTGGAATAGCGGGGCAACACAGATGAGAGAGGTGAGGTGAGCTTCGAAACAAACGCTTTTTTTTTAAGTTCTGATTGTTTCTTTTTTAGATTTCTCACCCTACAGTTCCTTTGAAAACGTCTCCTTTACTTCTAATTATCTTTTAGTGACATTTAATATTAACGGTACCCCTGCTCCCCTGCTAAGGGTTGAGGTCAAATATGGTAGTTATATTTTAAAATGCTTACCGTGAGAAGCTAACATGTTCGGTACAAAATCCAGGAGAAGCCTTTTAAAGATTGCGCAACAGTGGTAATGGTAGAGGTGTCCAATACTAGGGACAAAATCAGCAGCAATGCTCTAAAAGAAGTTATTGTTAACAAAAGGTAAAGGTCGTGGAAAAACTAATATTAGACAAAAAAGTGGTCGTTTGCGTATTTGTGTCTTTCAGGGCTTAGGCAAATGGTCTTATACATCAATTAATCGATAGACTTATCCCGTAGTTATATAACACTATCTTGATCCAGGTGGCGAACATATTGGCGACATTTGTACATATTTATATGTAAAATCAAGACTTTGCCATGAATTAAAAGTGAGCTTAAGGTAAGAATCGAAAAAGACGTACAAGGTTCGAGTTATATAAGGATCCCCGTTGACAATGCTTTTTTTATATCATCGCTTCTACATTACTAAGAATAGAATCCACACTACTTGTGAACGGGTGGGCACATCGTTTCATTCTCGTCTACTCAGAGGGGGCAAATCTCTCAGGTGTATGCGAAATTTTACTTATTTCTCAGTTTATCGGCTTTTAGAAGTCGCTGTAGGTCCTTACGTCTTCCAGTTCCTTTCTTTTGCACTTGTTTACTCCCTCTCTACTTATAAATTTTGGGCTTAATTTCAGTCCTATCACCGATATCGTATTTGACTGCTTTTAGCCTCATAATTTCTGTGATTTTTTTCTTTGATCTTGGTTATTTGTCATACTGCACTTTCTTATGAGCCATCCATTTGTTCTTTGAAGGCTGGGGGGATGATTTCCTCGCGTATTCGTTTAGCTAATCGATGATTTTTGCTATTTCTTATCTTCGCTATGAAGAAAAAAGAAAAAAAAGAAAAAGGACTCAGTAAATATCTTACAACATCCACACCCAACACAAAATTATAATATCTTCATGCAAACTATGATGGCTAGATTTATATTCCAATAAAAAAGAGAAAATTTGCCGGTGGAAAATATGTAGTTGTTTCTTGTAAAAATTCTAGCTAAGATATTCTCTGTATCGGCAATCGGTTGAATATTCTTATAAAGTATTGTGAAAAGAATACAGTATCAGAGCATCCGATGTAAAGGTGGTTCAGACTATTTCAAACGTTGGATTTAAGCCTGAAAGACAAGCTTCGGTAGACTTACATAACCGTTGATAATTATAACTACATCCTGGGCATAAAAAAACTTTGCAACAGGTTAAAAATTACTTATTAGTATCCCAAACATTTATTGTCAACCACATCTGTCGCCTTGTATTCCTCCAGATTAAACAAAATTTGGCCGATCGTATATCAATCGTTCATTACTCCTTACCTAATATCGAAACTTACATTTTTTCAACCATGTAATAACTAGAGACAAGAAGCGGATAATCTACAACAAGGTCATGAAATAACTGGCGGATCAAACTATCCGCTCCATCGCAATGCGCTACAGATTTTTGCCAGAAGAGAAAGAAGAAGTGAGTAGTTGACAGAAAAGTGCTATGCTATCAAACGGTGGAACTAATCTTCAAGCATTTATTTTTTAAATTGTTTTACCACTAAATTCACCACAAAACTTTTCTATTCAATCTAATAGAAGAAAGCGATGGCCTGAAGGACTCAGAGTTTATCTTACTGGATTTCAAACGTAAAACATTAATTCAACCACAGATCTAATCTGGTTAAAAATAAAGATGAAAAATTGTTTCCGAATATGCAGGACATCTTCCAAGGTTCGTTGGCTGATTTTAACAAGAACGTTAACAGACCCCGCATGTGATCAATGAAAGTGTACAAACACGAAAAATTTACTATGGTCCGGCCCGGTTTTTGTGATTTCTAAGTAGGTGCATACGATGACGTAGATAAGTATTCACTGTGGTCTACAATGGTCAGCATGAGAGAATATCTCGAAAGATCACGAATTTTGGCCATTTACTATACAGTGCCGATAGGATTGGTCCACATTAATGTCACACTACCTCCGAGAGCTATGTACATTTTATGTATGTAATATTGCAAGATTAGCCTTGAATTGACTATAAGGCACAAGTTAACCCTATGCTGAGTACCTGGCTATAAGGATATCTCAGGCAACGAGATGAATGATGAGTTGGCCAAAAAGGGCTCTGAATTGGATAGCTCCGCAGCAGTAGTTTATGTGATGATCCCAAAGGAGCAATAAAGGTGGAAATCATGGCAATTGTGGCCTGCATATGACAGGAAAAGGACAAGGGAGCTGCTTAATTGCAGCAGAACAAATACCAGGAACTCGTTGGGATCATTACGGGTCATTGGGCCATAGGGGACTATGCTAGAAGACTGGGTATAGTGGCGAACGATTTCTGCAGGAGCTGTAAGGACTCGGAGGAAATCGAATCCGTCCAACGCGTACTTTGCGAATACCCCGCTTTTATGAATAAAAGAAGTAGGCTATTAGGTATAGCTACTTCTTTTCAAGTCTGGGGAGCTGCAAAGTAAAGAATTCAGATATATCCTGAGTTTTCTGAGAGAAGCAAGATGGATGTAGATGGATGTAGTCTTAGAGATATCTTGAGTTGCCTAAGGGAAGCTGGATGGATCTTGGGCGGTTCAAAAGGTTATTCCATGGGACCTAGGGGCACGTCTAAGTGATGCAGGCTAGTTGTCTAGCGGCACCCTTCTTACCTAACCTAACCTATGTATGTAGTAGTATCTTAGGCTTCGCCGAAAATAAGCTAGTGATCTTCTTCAGAACGCTTAATTGCCCTTAAATGGCTTTTCCCATTATTGCTTTCAAAGCAATTGACAGCACTTTGTAATAGACCTGTATATGAAGACAAACGTCGATGTACGCCAGTTCAACATGTCGATTTTCCTATGATCATCAAAACTAATGTTAGTTATCCGTTTTTTCCATCACTGTACAATGCCAGTCTACTTGTTTTCTTCCTTACTTGCTGTATTTTTACTGCCAGATGTCATAATTGCACCCAAGTTGTTCGGTATAGTCTTCATAAGATCATTATATTGCCTTACCATATCATACCACGTTTTGCGGAGATAATATATGTTTAAAAACATTCATTCTCCACCCTTTTTTGCTCCTCTTTAAAGGTGACTCTATGTAAGTATATGGAGCCTGAACTCAATATTTTATATGTCAGCATTTCGCTTATCAATACAATAAACAGCATAATTTTTTGCCAAAATAGACTGTTATGTAGTTATATCAACTCGTGACTTTATTTATACTTATTCCAGTAATTTTGAGATTCGAACTGAACTGTAGAATGCTACATATCTCATTTCAGACTGGTACGGACATACATGATGATAAGAATGGGGGCATGACTATTCGAACCGTAAATAATTTTGAATAGTATTGACAAAGATAATTTCATCTCATTTGTCATATTAGTTATCATCATCATTCGTATTTCAATCTATGTATCAGACCACTCAACTTTAATTACTCGTCCGAAAAATTCTTCATCACATGGTAATGAAACGTCACCTCTTCATAAATTATCTTTCAAAGCTCGAGGCCAAAGCGACACCCATTCTAAGTAGATAACTCGGCAAAGTTGACAGTCTTATACATAAATAAAAACGAGCATTGAAAATGCTATAAACAAAAATTTGTGACTGTGATGCAGCAACAATCAGAAACACTTTAAGGATCTGTTGATTAACAATCGTTTCACAGTCCATTGCTCGTCGTTCAAATGCTGACATTAAACTCAAGTGACTTGACTCTCATGTATATGTATGTAAATGAGGGCAATTTAACTCCTATCGCATAATAAGTTGTGTCCACCAACTTTTATATGGTTTCAACAAAATTGGTACTTTTATCAGAGTTTTTTTAATTAATTTTTAATTAAAAAATAAAGAAACGGATGAACTTGCACAAAGTTAATGACACTTTCTAATACCTTCGTCGAGGCTGTTCCAAAACTAATTTCACATCGCTCATCAAATCTAATCCAATTCTTCGGCGTCTTCTTTTACACACAGCACCACCGGTTTCATCATTATTGGTTCACTGCTTCCACATTGTTTATTGAAAAGTTCTGGGAAGTGAGTATCGCCGCCGCATATCGAATTCCAGTTTCAGTTCCAGCATTATTGTGTCGATAAATGATTTTGTTGAATTGTTATTATTTTCCATAGATAACGAGCTCGTGCACAGAAATCATACGGCAGTCACAGCTTTTGTTAGTCTCAGCGCCAATCATCATTTTTTTTTGTAGCTGTTCTCTTTTCGCGAGGTAACTCAAAACGGAAATTGGAAATTTTATAGGCTCGTTAAGGTGCTCAAACTCAAGTAGATCTGCTTATAGAGCGCAAGGAGAAAATCTAGTTTTAAGAAGCTTAGGTAATTCGCAGCGTGTATAAGTATCACTTTTCAGAAAACATATGTGTGTTGGATTTATCAGGGCTTTGTGTATATAAATAACGTGTATGCAAATAACGGATTATTATTACTCGGGTCGTCATAAATATATCAAGTTTCTATGGACAAATTGTGCTTGAATGTTTTACAGGAAATGAAGAGTTTCTGTTTTGGAACAAAACAATACTTGTAGCTCACAGCACGTGTATTCAAGCAGAACTTTTCTGTACATATATTTGTGCATAAGTATCTCAATAGCCTGACTAGAATCAATTCTGTTTCATAAATTCGTACTGCCGAGTACCTTTAAATTTCCATATCCTCGTAAAATATTTGTCAGATTTAGTAAGCCGCCTATAACAAATAGTTAGCAATATATGTAGATACGGATTTAGTTTTTCGCCGATCATTTTAGTCAAGGAGCTAATAATCAAACGAGGTTTTTATTTTTTCGACGAAACTGGCTCATCAAGAGAAAATTCTCAATAAATAGTTTCGTTGTAAGATTGATATTCGCAGACGGAATCTGGGCAAAGTTCTCCATGTATGTGGGATCGAGTCTTTTTCATTAAAAGATATATTAAGTAGAGAATCAGACAAATGTTGAGTAAAGAACACTCTAGAAAATGAAAATCCACTTATGTTAAGTTGTATAACATGAAATGACCGATTTTTCAGCGTGGAATTAAAATAGTTTTTAAATTCAAGAAAAAGTTTAATAAAATATGAACCACATGAACAAAAATATTTGTCTTTCGAAACATTTTTGTAGTTAGATACTAGTTTCTGAGTGCCTTTTAACTTCTTTCACATTATGAACTGCCTTATTTCGTATGTAGTGTATATATTGCGAAAAAAGTGATTGGCGAAAGATCTGAAAGAGGATTCGGCAAAATTTTGTATTCCAAGTCGTTAAAGTTTTGTCAGGTTATTTGAAATGTATGAAATCTTGCACTACCCTAAAAGACGATCGGTGTATACGTGTTTATAAGTGCTTGAGGCAAGTTCTCCATGAATATCACAAATTTCATGATAGTGGCTTTTACCAATAATCAAAGCTAGAGCAGATTTTAGCTAAACTAAAGTTTAAGCAATTATATTTCGAGTTTCGTTAAAATTGGTCTTTGTGCAGTGTCCATGCCCACGTCTCAGGTATGAAAAGTGAACGACATCTTATACATTATACCGCATCACCATAATCTTTTAAATCATGCAAAGATACTTTTACTTTGTGTTCTCTGTGCTCAATGCGATCAACCCATTTCCTGGATCACTTCTTACTGTCGCAAATTATCAACATCTCATCACAGGTTACGATTTTTCTTAATAAAAACGAATGTCCTTTGTTCCTAAAAATTCAGCAAACTACAGATCTCAAATGTTCCCTATTTCTATTGATCAGTGATCGTTTAAGTCAGGTTGCTTGTTACGACTGACATGTACGAGGGCTGTTTGTTACGTCAATGACTTTGAAATGAAAGAATGGTTATTTTAACAAAATAACCAAAATTCGGTCACCTTTTACTTAGATATACTTTTCGTAATGGTTTTTCAACAAAATATTGTGTTTCCATTATAAGCCATTTATAGAGTAATGGGGATCTCTAGGTAGTCGATATTGAAAAAAAAAACATTCGTGTGAAGAATTTGTATCAGAAGAATGCTCTTTGCCTTTTTCGATTCTAAGCAGATAATTCAAAAGAACACTTAAGTTAAACAAGGAATGTTATTTAATTGTTCTTCAACGTTCGTTGATCAGGATTCTTTTAACGTTAACAGGGAAACATGACAATTGACAATACACCATCGCACTTTGCTTGGAGTGATGTCACCGTCTTTAATTAGTCACTTGTGGTGCTTTTGATACCTTGCAAAATTTAAATGATCTCGACTGACTTTTTCAATATGATTCCGGAGGATGAATATCAAAAACTTTTCAATCCATTTTCAAACTGTCTACAATGTTGAGAATCCGTAAAACTAAAATTGTCTATGGATTTGCACTCTTTCATAAACTTTTATTTTATTATACGTTGAATTTTTCTAACAGTCTAATAAAATGGATTCATGTCAAATTTAATAATTCTGTTACATTCAATAATTAATGGAGCTCATCAAGGATCCATGTTGGGACCACCCCTTTTCATACAATATATTAATATATTTAGGTACACAATCATCAGCGAGAATGCTGCCGATGTCCTAATCGTTCAATAATATCTTATCAAAAGATTGCATTAAACGTATAATGTTTTTTTTTATACCCTAGATGAAATCTATAAGGTATACTAAGTTTGCCATACCGTTTGTAACACCTCGAAATAATGATGGTAGAGCAAAATGGATTGGACACCCACGCATAATATTAAAAGTTATTTTGATTTTTGTATGTCCGTCCGTGCGCACGATAATTCGAGATCGCGTTCACTTAGAAAGCTGAAATTTTGTACACGGGCATTAAAAAAAAAAGTAAAATTAAGTTCGAAAATGAGACAAATCGGGCAACTCCTTCGTGGGGTTGCCATACAAAAATTTCGTTTTACACTATATATTTGGACACTACCTGAGAACACGTCGACATAGAAAGCTGAAAAATGGACTAAATCGGGCAACCTCTTCTTGGTGTTGCCATATAAATTTTTTGGTTTTTTACATATACTTTGAAAACGATCAGTCCTAGACATTTTTATTGTACTAAAAACTTCTTCAGAATATGAAATCCTATAAAATTGGTTATAATCAGTTTTTCTGTCCGACGAGCCGTTCTAGAAATATATGCTAGAAACCAATGCAAAAATCAAAATTGCTCAAATGGGTGATCATACGAAATTTCATACGGGCATTCATCTAGGGTATCATAAGAATTGGTCTTAGACCAATTCTAGCTTTTTCACTTGTTTTATTTCAATCCAAGTCAGCCATACTACAAGTCGATTTTCATAGACTGGTTGTCCACATCTCTTCTAGAATGCTAGACGTGTTTTTAAATGACTGCATTTTCAGTTTTACGAATTATCTAAAAGTTTTCTTTAATTCTTGTAATATCGTTATCCTTTATTTTAGGTATATCTATCCACTTGGATTTTGTTTACCTCTTTCTTCGTTTAGATCCCCAAATCATATAACAGTATGCTTAAAACTGTTGAATTCACTACCTTTCATTGATACTTTTCAGAAAACTTCATCATAATATTTGCATTCCATTTAAATCGCAATTGTGAAGAAAATACCTGATAGAAACTGTTCTTGCCAGCAAGCACTGCAATGTAATTGCTTTAAAAGTATTAAATTTAAAGTATAAATTATTTCTGCAACTTTCAGTTAAAAACAAAACTTTTCTCTTTGCAGCTTCACATCCGTAGTCGTCATTCTTTAATTTTCATCAAGAAGGAAACATTAAAAACTTGGGTAAGTACTCTAAAATTTTTTAATAGTTTAAAAGTATAAAGAAAACTCACCCTTCTAATTTTCAAATATCTCTTGATGACTATTTATAAATGAAAAGTCAGAAGTTCTCCCCAAATTACAGTTTAATTCCAGTCTTCCTCCAGGAAAAACAAAAAAGGAATTTGCTCTTGAAGAAAGCTTCATCGAAATACTTAAAATTCCAAAGAAGAAGGCAACTTATTTCTGCTGTAGCGCGTAGATTTCCTTTTTCTTTCTGGGTGTGCTTCAGATCCGCTTTTGCCGTAGAAAACGGGAAACTCAAGACAAGAAAGAGAAATTTAAGTTCTGAATGAAAAGCTACTAAGCCTAGGAAGGCTTCAATTTCGTTTATAGTAGAGAAAGTCTTTTTAGTGTTTGTTTCAAATTTTATTTCTTTTCTATGGCTGCGACTCCTGTAAGCTTCGTTTCTCTTATGTTTTGATGCATCACAATCAGTTCGACTGAAAGTAGCTGTCTTGTTGTATTTTTACGTGAAAGAAACTTATTTGAAAATTGAATGCAGTGAAAGAATAAATGATGCAGACTGTGTTGTAAGATCAGTATAACAAATCTATATCTATGCACACATCTAGATATATATATTTTCTATTGTAAGATATATCATTATGAACACAACTATGAAATTACAGTTAACCAAGAGTTCAAGAAATAAAATTTCAAGTCACATCTAAATGTGATGACAACATTGCTGCATCATCATAACACTTTTACTGCTTAGCAGATGTAAGGACAACGCCTTTATACGGATATGTATGTATCTAGAAATAAAGTTGGCAGTGATCCATGGATTTTCCATCGTCCAGCTTTATATGTTGTTATTGAAGTAGGTACTGCATTAGGGTGCCTTATTTCAAATAATGTTATTACAGCAATCTAGGATGTCACATAAGTCACTTAGACTCGGTAGGAGGCAGAAATTGATTATTTTTCATATTGAATTTAGTACGACATCCGAATTAAGAGTTCATATAGTTTTGGGCTTTTGTTTGATTGAATTTAAATTGTCAATTTGTTCATCTTTTATTGATTTGCTAAATACATTCTAGATTGTCAGAGAAGACCGTCGTTCTTATCCTATGATAATTATTTAAGAATGATTCCAGGAGTTATCGAGTTATCGTTAACAAGATGCGAGGAAGAAGAAATGTTGTGACAAGTCTTATATGCATGTTTTTCAATAGTCAAAGTTGACGAGGCTCACCATGAATATTACTCAGGATAATATTGACATGATGGCGGTCACAACAGCTCATTATCGAGTTGATTATTACTCCCAGATTCTTAACACTCTGCATTATCAAGAGATTAGAGTTGTTAAGGGAGGCAACACCTCAGCAAGGTCATTTATACCGGAATTAATGATGTTATGTAAAACTATGTATTGACATTTGCAACGATCCAGCATGAATTAATTCTTTAGTGACCAATATTATACTAAAGGTCTGTGTCAGGCAATCCTTATAATCAATAGGTCTATTGAGATAAAGCTTTACATCGTCATCATATAAGCGGAGTTTTACGACTTCAAGAATATTTGAATAACATTTAAGATATGACGAGTTGACCTTAGATTTGGCTATTTAAAACACTCGATTCATTGGCCTCCTATAAGGCTCCCAGAATTTGTGAAAATCGGATAATTTTCCATTAAGACGAAGGGCATGGTCACCCACAACAATTTCATTACAATATAGGAAACTTAGTTGAAAAAGAATTTTATCAAAAGGTAAACACTACATACACAACAGGAATCAAATTTCAAGATTTACATTGTGATTATTCCTAAAATACAAAGGAACCCCTTTCCTAGTGCGTACAAGACGAACGTTTCGACATACAGGGCCGTGCAAAATATTAGCAGCGCATGGTGTGAGACAATGAAAATGCAAAAAAAAAAAAATGGAAGAAACTATTTATTTTCAGATTTTTTTTTCTTTATTCTTGTCAAGTACAGTAAGGTTAAATAAATAATATCCAAAAGAATTTATTGTTGTTATCAAAACTATAAATTTTTTCAAAATTCAATATTCCTTTCATTTTACGCACGTCCAAAAAAATACCAACGCTCAGTATATTTTTTAAATATTTTAATAATTTGTGTAATATCCGTTATGTCTAATGACTTCAGCGCAACGGTCCGACATAGATTTAATTAATCTGTCAATTATGTCAGGAGAAATACTTTCCCATTCACTTTTAATGACTTCCATTAATGACGCCTTGTTACCAAATTTCCTTCCACTAATTTTTCGCTTCAAAATACCCCAGAGATTTTCAATAGGGTTCAAATCAGGCGATGGGCCCATTTAACTGGAACGATTCTTTTACCACATTCGAAGTGTGTTTCGGATCGTTATCCTGTTGAAACACCCATCGAAGTGGCATTTCTTCCTCAGCGTATGGTAACATAATTGTCTCTAGTATATTCTTATACTTGAAACGATCCATTATGCCGTTGATTTCATAAAGAGGACCAACTCCTCTAGCCGAAAGCAACCCCACACCATAGCACTACCCCCTCCTGTATGTACACAATTTCGTCGATCAAGTCATTTTCCTTTGGGTCTTCGAACAAAACGAATTCCATCTCAATTGAACAAGTTAAATTTGCTCTCGTCAGGACAGTTTTCCACTTCGCAATCGACCAATTAATGTGATCTAAAGCGAATTTTAATCTAAAAACTCGATGTCTCATAATAGCATAGGTCATGAAATACCTGGTAAATATTACCTGTTTTTGGCATGTGTCTTCGTCAATAAAGCTTTTTTGCAGGACGATAACCACGTACATTACTGTGTATAGCACGCCTTCGTACAGTGCTGAGATCATCTGTTATATTCAATGTCCGGAAATTTCCGGTGCGGGTTTGAATGGGTCACTCCTGATTATGGAAAGTATTTTCCGATCTTCTCTTTTTGTTGTTGCTCTCGGTCGACCACCTGTATGTATCGTCTCTGTGTGTCTTGTTTCCCTAAATTTCGCAAGTATTCGACTTACGATTGATCTGTTAATGCCATATTTCTTTCCGACGCTATATTGCGTATTTCCAGCCTGTACTTCCTGAACTAGTTTTAATTTAAACTCACTACTATATTTCTTAGGTGCCATATTTTAAAAGATTAGCAAAACCTGACAATTACTTACGGATGGTAACAAACTAAATTATTTTGGTTAATTATCACTGCAGACTATCATGTAAAGTTAACACAAGCGTTGCTGCAAAATGAATGGAATGTAAAATTTTGAAAAAAGTTGTAGTTTTGGCAATAGAAAAAATTTTCTTCACTTTTAGGGTTCTGTACCCAAAGGGTAAAGGTCCGTCCGTCCATCACCGGGCTGTATCTTATTAAACGTAATAGGTAGACAGTTGAAATTTTTACAGAGTGTGTATTTCTATTGCCGCTATAACAACAAATAATAAAAATAAAATGAAATTAAATATTAAAAGGGGCCCCATACCAGAAAGGTGTTTTTTAATTATATTTGTACGGTGGTACGGAACCCTTCGTGTGCGAGTCCACTTGGCCGGATTTTATTTACTTAAACTCAATGTACCTGATAAGAATAAATAGAAAAAAATTCTGAAAATAAACAGTTTCTTCTATTGTTTTGCATTTTCATTGTCTCACACCATGCGTTGCTAATGTTTTGCACGGCACTGTAATTCATAATGGGGCGAAGGTCCACCCATATACGGGGGCTTTTTGATATTTGATTACATTCAAATTGCAAGATACTTTAATTTTTGACAAAGTTTCAGTAGATTTGTCAAATGGAATCCGTGAACAGATAAATCGCTATTTTTTGTGAAACCATTAAATAAATTGAAGAAAAGCTAAAATGAATTTCATACAAGCACACGGCACACAGTGGGTTAAAACGATTGTTGGGTGACCAAAAATCAATTTTCGTAATGTGATAGATTTTAAAAATTTTAATGCCATTCGATAGTAAACTAAATACAGTGGATCCTCTCTATAGCATACTTGTAGGTGCCAGGAATATGGAAAATTCGTTACAAATAAACTGCATTTTAGTAGTTCTTAATTTATATTTTTTTTCTACAGGCATTATTAAATATTGTAACTTTGAATATATAAAATACATATCTTGCTCACTCACATTTCTTGTAATGACTCTCCGTCTCACTCAAACTAGAATCTTAAAGTTACGGTCTTACGGCATGCTTTGGGTACACTAGAATCATTTTTACTAGGTGAAAAGAAATTTTTCGAAACTGGGTTTCTTGAAGAAAAAATTTGTTTTCCGTAATCTAAGAAATATTGCAGCAAGTGTTAAGCCATTTTAGAATCCTTATTAAATGCGTTAACTTTTAAAGTTACTTGCCAAACTGGCGTAGTACATTTTTTTTTCATTACAGTCAGTTAAAGTTGGGTGAAATATTAATTTTCTATTCTTGGTTCGGACATTTTCTTCCAAGTTGGAACAGTTGGCTTAAAATTTAAAGCAACAGGTTACATAAGCAATATTCGGAATTACATAAGAAAAATAAAATTGAAAAAAAAGTAAAAGTTTATAGCAACAGGAGCTAAAAAACCATCACATGGTGTACATTTTCTCGAAAACAAAAGAAATGTCTATAATTTGAAAAATACATGACTTAGATTTTTTTTATATTTTTCTGGTAACTGTTATGATTTGGTCTATCACCCAATTCCGACTTGACGTCGACTTACGGACACCCTGTATATATGTATATATGTGTATATTAAAAAAGGAAAAAAAGCGAGATTCAAATCTGTGCTTAAATACATAGTATGTATGTATAGTATAAACAGACTATTCATATTCCTTCAAAAAATCGATTAATACTAGTTTGAACGAGTAAACCTTCTCTTTTTATTAAATATTTTTTCAAATCCAAATATCTTCAATAGCATGTGTCAAAACCATCAGCTTCCTTGGAAGACTCTACTGCGCTACGTAAAATATGCAATGCCTGTTGAATTTCTGTTTAGCTTTACCTCAGTACAATTCGCAGGATCCAGTTCTTCTTCATCAAGAAAAATCTGACAATTTCAGCTATTGCTTCATTTTTTAAGAGAAGAAGGGACAGTTCGTTTAAGAGAAGTTCTATATCGAACATTCTTCGATGCAGTGTTACCAGATTTTGGTTCGTTATATGGAGAGTTCGTTGTAAATAATTCGTTGTATGGAAATTATTTTCCAAAGAAATCGTAAGTAAATGCCACTGCCAAGAGCACTGTTCTCTATAGAAAAAAAATCGTTATAGTGGTATTCGCTATAGAAGCTATAGAGGTTCCACTGTATGTTAACTTATGGCACCAATTTTTTTTTTAATATTTAATCCCCTCTGTGTATTTGGAGTGGCTAAAGTCAGAGAAAAATTTGATCAGTTCATAAAAAAAAAATTCGAGTTTTCTATGATTTCAAAGTTCTATTGTGAGAATGTTTATATAGGGAGGTTGAATTGTTATTAATAAAATCACTTACTATATAGTATCATAGATGTCGCATGCAGTACCAAAAAAGTGTACAAAATTTATATGGCTTGGTGGTCCATTCCGGAATAGACCACAGCATTTGAAATGATGTATACGTCGAGTGATTCATATTTTTTCGTATCTGAAGTGTTGACGAAGTCGATCAAATGTATACAAAATTGCTATTATAAAAACATTTACTTTCGGCACGCTCCAAAACATGTTATGGTCCATTCCAGAATACACTACCCATTTTACAATCTGTATACTCTGCTGTAGTATGCCATGCGACATCTATAGTTCTTATGCCATCGATGATAGTATGTATGGCCCAGTCGTATGTTTTGCATGAGCGTAAGAGTTATTATTAGGCCAAGAAGTTATGATAAAAGTCAATTAGTTTGTTTTTAATAATATCATCAGATCCATACATCTCATCATTTCGGAGAATACGGGGCAAAACCTTTTAGAAGCATGGAATATCCAGAGGAAATGGCCTATTTACTAGACACAGATGAAAATATAGATAATATGTTTGAAAGAAAATTTATATTTTTTAATTAAATTCTGTTATGGAGATAATAAAATAATTAAAGATTAAGTTACAAATGTTGGAAAAACTTTTTAAATAACATTAATAATTCATTTATTGACTAATTCAAATTTTATTGATTTATTTTGAGGCTCCTTGCAAATCAATTGAACTTTTTTTGTATCAATTAAGGTGTAATAATGTCAAGATTTATTTCCCGAGATTTCATTATGATATCTTTAACAACAGATTTTTGCTAGCCAACAAGTAGTTTTGGCGCACTCTGTGGCGTCGTAATGAGATCATATAAGAGATTGACAAGAAAATCCATGATACATATTTTGTTGAATGACCATCGAGCGAATAGACTCGATGAAATGATAAATTTTCCAGACGAACGTATTTTTCATATCCTGCATAAATATTTGGCAATAAGAAATTTATCGGCAAGATCGATTCCGCATTTGTACAAAATCAGAATTGCGCGACAATTTCCATTCAGTGTTCAAGTGCAAGGGAAAAATTTCCATGGACTATACGAGTAAATATTCATCTTTGTAGGATTGATTTCGGGCTGAATGAAAAAGCGGTTCCATTAGACAAAGAAATAAATTCTGTTCTACCACGATAATGCACCACATCATACGTTTGCAATTGTCATGGCCAAATAGTCAAACTGCTCCCCAATCACTCTATTCTCTAGATTTTTACCATTTTTCAAGGCTAGAGAAACTGTGTACTTTTTGGGAAGGCCTAGAAAAGTTGGCAAGGATTGGATAAAACGTACCCAACTAAACGGAGACCATGTATGCGGAAAAATAAAATTTCGGTTTTTTTTTTATTTATTTATTTTGTTTTATAAAGTCAATAACTTATTAAAATATGAACTCAAGTAATTTGTTAATTATCAAAACACCTGGATGACCGACCACCTAACTCTAGTGACGAGTTGAGCTAAATCAATCCTCAGATGGCTATAATGAAACAAATATGGAAATTTAACTGGTATAATAACAAGGGATATTCTTCATCCTATGCAGCATACTTAACTATTATTAAAATATGAATTTCAATCGCAACCACTTGGCAAAGTTTATTCTGGCAACGCCAGAAATCCTCATAGACTATGGACCTATCGCGTGCAGAAGCAAGCATCCACTAGGGTACTCGATGCAATTTTCTTGATTGCATAAGTGCGCAGGGAATCGTCAATTACGGTAGAATTCACCCACCGCCAATACCATTCTACAGAACTGACAAATATACCACAGAAGCTCTATTACTATCTGAACTGCAATATCATTTGCATGAACGATATCTAAGGTATACTATATACATACATACATATATGTATAATGATGCTGCTCCCACAGCCGCCACCCTATATTTCTGCAGTATTGATTGGATAACGTAAGCCCGGGGAGCTGCTGTTTTTTTCTTTTCCATCTCGAATCCATACATAGAAATTTCCATGCGAAGGGCAAAAATTAAATAAACAGCAAAACTTGGGTGTTATTCCCCTGACCTTAATCCCCTCGATCCGTAAAAGAGGATAATTTCTCTCCATTAAATGGACACGAAAGGCTTTTAGTTCTTTAAATAAGAATATTTGATTTACCGTCGAGAACTGGTTTTTTGTACAGAAAAACGAAAGGGAATCATCAACCATATGGTTCTGATAGGATAGATGTATTCTAGATGGATATGATACCATATAACATCCCCAAAGTGGGAAATTGAACCAACGCCCAGGTGTTTCCCAGATAGATATGATTCTGCTTATATTCGTATAAGCTGAGCTGAGTATATTTATTTTATTTGATTTTTTTTCACATCAGGCGCGCTTTTAGGTCGTTCACCAGTTCCATCGATTTCAAATGAAAAGTTATCGACCAAATGGTCGTCAAAAGGCGGTATATAAATAAATAGGAGCCTGTCTGATGGCTATTAACGGAGCAGAAGAGCAAAATGTTGTTCTACTAAAATGAATATCACCTCTCGAGGACAATTTTATTGCCATGATATATATGCATAAATTTTGCTTACACGCAAGAATTATGTAGGTTATGTATATCAGTTTTAATCCTCTCCTGGTGCTCTTATATATTGCTAGGGGAATATATTCTGAATAGATATGATGCATAGTGTAAATATACCTAATTTGTTATATGTTATAATAAATAATTGATTAAATATTTAATTATTCTCATGTACATACTTACAATTAAGGGATGAACAATATGATTCTATATAGTTATGTAGTCATCCATACATATTCTATTATATGTATATACCTACGTCACCTGAAACCTCACATCGTACTGCGTTACAGGACTATTTCAGTACTTGTTGTCTGCAATGAAATTCAAAATTCAGAATTTGTTAGTGGTGCCTGGGGCCTTCTATTGGATATTAGTACATATAGTCAATGAAGCTTATGATTTGCTTTCATTTTAGTTTCATTAGCATAATTCAAAAATTTTTACTTCCCATTAATTTCCCTTACAAGAACGAAAGGGTAAAGTAAAAACTCAAATTTTTAAACAAGACCCTATCAGTTTGTTCGCCATCTACTGTTGTATAGTAAAATTAGAATCACAATTCGAGTGAAGGAAAGATTTTTTAAAATTAATTGTAATTCACTTTCAATATAAAGAAAAACTTAATTTTTTTATGCTATTCTATCCAGTAATAATAGCAACTGCGTCCAGTAAAATTTGACAATACTGGCTCTAAAAAAGTATTGGTTTTGTTTGCACAATCAGCTTTAAAAAGGACCAAAAACCTTCTGAGCGCATTTGTGATATGCTAAAGTTGAAACATCTTCCTCAACTGTACATCTTATCAAACTGAGAACAATCTTGGAAACAATTTAAAGAGCAAAAACTTTCCTATAAGGATGCTGCCACACATACACAACATATTTATTGTGTAACTCATGTTGAATATTATACTCCAGTTTTTTGACAAAACTCGGTTATGGTTGGTTATGGTTGATGAAACCTATTATTTACACCAGAATTTTAGATCAGAATAGCATCAAAATATTACCCTGAAATGTAAACGGGCAAAAAGGATAACAATCACAGAAAAATATGAGAAAAAATGTTGGGAGAAGCGGCTTCTTATTTATATACGTAAGTTGTACCATATGTTTTGCAATGTGGCAATACTAATGTCAACTGAGGCGATCAGACGTTATCGTAAAGTTTGACATACATACTCAGAACGTTTTGTCATGTGAATGGAATTAAATCGTGAACATTTTCATGCAATGATTTTTTATGATTTTCGAAGTAGCCTCACTTTTTAACAGTGTGCTGATAAAATTCAATTTGTGTTTGATAATGAAGCCCAGAGCCGGACTGGCTGGCAGTACGGGCAATTGGGCGCTAGCCCGATGGGCCTTTGTCGTTGGGCCGGTAGTCTCCACGTTAACGCGACCACACGTATTTATACCACGTACTCTGGACGAATGTTGCGGCAGCGATGGCAGGAGAGCTATGAAATTGAATTAAAATTGAAAAAGTACTTTATTGCATTACCTAAAAGCTAATTGGCCCACGGGCAGAGGAGAGTTGTGTGTTAAAAATACTCAGAACTGTCCATCTTATAAACACTGGCAAGATGCGGAGCCAAGAGGCTGTTGCCAATATAGCATTATACATATATGGCAAATTTAGCATTCTCGTGGCTTCAAAAGCATTCACTTTTTTGTAGATTATTTTATATTATTTTTTGCATCATATCATTTTTAATTCAAAATGCACAGAAAATGTATTTTTTATCAGAAGGGTTCAACAAGGCTTTCAAAGGTTTGCTGTAATATTAGTACTTTTAAAACGAATTCGAAATTGAAGAACAAATATAGAAACAGTTTTAAATTTCGTTTTCATTTTCTAATTGAAAAAAAACAGTAATCTTATTTCATGTAAAGCAATTTTGAAATATACATGGTCATGGTATATTACACTCAGCTTTTACTTACCCAAGTATTAGAAACAGTCTGAATTTTCCCACATTCCCTTTTGTTACTATATTGGGCCATACAAGTAAGTGAAGGAGCGATTGAGTTTCTAAGCGGTTACAAAAAGATTCCAAAAATAAAGATTAGGGGAAAGGATTAAGAGTTCACTTCTTTCCTCAGTTCTTCACACAGAGCCATAACAACTCGTTTTGGCGCCTGAGGCAAAAATCCTCAACATAACCTTATATAATGTGACGTGGTCTATCAATTGACTGTACAAAGTTGAGCAACAATTGATCATGAGAAGAATAGTAAATAATATTTATTGTACATAAAATTATTATTTGATATTCATTTTTTGCGAGTAGTTGGGTGAATCAGTTTGATAGAAAAATTTTCAAGATTTTACAGATAGACTTTTCTGTCGTTTTTCGCCTTGAACTAGTTTTTAATATTCTCAAAATGACAAGCACTCCTATCACTTATTTTCGGTTTACAAAACAGCCACATTTGACAAACTTTCTTTATCCATTGAAGATCACAGGTGTTTTTTTATTAACTTCAATTTGCTGAAACTTCATTCATATGAAGCTATTATCACTGGCAATGTTACAAAAATTCTGAATGGGATTTCGACATTTACATAAGATTCTTGGAGGCTATAGTCGTGAATTCATTGAAGCAATTCCAAAAGCGGCTTTTCTTAGACCATCGGCGTACATTTTGCTAAGTATATCGCCAGAAAGGAATCCAAAATCTTCTGAAACTTGTTTCAACATTTCGTACCTCCTCGTCAGTTAAAATAAAAGAACATCAATCGATTCAAAAATTGGTGTACGAAGCTCTTGTTTTGTGTCAATTTTGGGATCACTCATAATTTTGTAATTCAAAAAGGAGGTCGAGTCGCTTCTTTTTTCTTGTTTCTTTAATATTTGCTGGTATATCCACATCTTCAGCAAATTTTGTAGCACTGGCAAATATTTCTTCCATGTCAGGTTCACGAACCAACGTCAGCCTTGCTAAGCGGGTAAATTCAAATCGCGAACAAAACAATTTATTTAACAGTTAAAACTCAACAATAATTTATATTTGTCAAAGGGAAATGTTGTTAATATTATTTTTTTCGCTCGCAATAATTTTTTTTTAACCGGCGGCGCCCCTCCGCTCCAACGTATGCCTCACTTGCCTTACTCTTGTTACAGCTGTGTAAGTGATCTCTCGGATAGGTACTGTTTCCACAGAGAAGCCCTGTTTTAGTTTTAATTTAAGCGTGGAAGGGCCAACCGCTCTTACATATATTCTGTACATTTTCCTGTATAAATTTCTTTTTTCTTATATAGCATGGAATTCAATATTCATAGAAAACGTTGTCTTGCTCTCCTTGCGCTGGGTTCAGTAGGTAATCTGCCTAATAATTTGGGTTGCTTACCTCTTATATAAAAGTCATTTTTGAAGACCCTTGGGGGCTGGTTTGTCATTATTTGCCCGGGCCGATTTGAAGACACAGTCCGGCCCTGGCAAGCCCCATATGAAACCACTGTGAATTGCTAGTTTAATAAATTCAATCGTGGCCTTACTTCGCACATCGCTTGTGGATGAATGCTGTGCAAAATGAGATACTGCTAGATTGTCATGTGACTTATTCTGAGTTAGAGGTGATCCTAGGCATTAGCGTGACAAGTTTGACGGGTGACGGGTTGTATTCGTATGAGCCCGAAACTAAACAGCAATCGACCGTATGGGTGTTTCAAAATGAGCCGAATCCAAAGAAAGTTGTTCGCGCACGAAGCCCTTCGAAGAAAATGGTGGCTTGTTTCTTAGGTATAAATGGATATATCGCTACCGTTTCTTTGAAGAATCGTAGAACGGTCGATTCTGAGTAGTACACCACCAATTGTTTGCCAGAAGTCTTTGGTGAAATACGAAAAAAATATATGGTACCACTAAGCAGAAAATCCTCCAAATTAAACTATGAAGTAAATCTATTTTTAAGTTATAGTCGTGACATTTTTATTATTTTTTCAACTTCCGGATATTTTCAAAAGTTGTTCTTAGGTTAAAAATTTAATTTTTTTTTTCAAACGAAAGGAGTTTAATTCGAGAGATTAACTGTGACAATAAACTTCGCTGGGATACACCTTGCTTGATTTTATGTTTGTTTCGGAGATATTAGCGGAAAGCCAAGATTTCGATCAAATTTGTTGTTTTAGAAATAATAGGAATGGTGATAGCATTCTACTTAACTTTGTCAAGTCAATGAAAACGTGAAGGGCTGTTTTCACTGTGGTATTCAGACAGTGCGCGCACATAAAAATTGACTTGAAATAGAGAAAAAAACCAAAACCCTCAATCTGTGTGGAGTCAAAGTTGTCTTTGCGTATCCATTGAAATATTTCAGAAAACAATTGAAAAGTATCAAACTGTGTTCTGAAAGACTGTGCGCGCACTCTACAGAGACAAGACTTTATGTGGATACGACGTTTGAATGCTAAAATTCTTCTGTACGCACAATGTTTTATCTTTTATGTTTTCCGATTTTAGTCTAAGTACTTTGTATTACACGTTTCAGTTGAAAGAAACAAAACCCCCCGCGGTGATGGATGAGACCATATTTTAAGACCAGGCTTGAAAAAGGTGAATAAATTTAATAAACAATTTAAAAATAGATCCGCTTAGTGGATTTCGGAATTTCGCGAGAATTTCGTCAGCAAACTTTGAACATTTAATGTGTGCTATTGGCCCTAAATGAAGAAACGAAACACGAATGTTCGCCAATGTGTTTCTGTTGATTTCTTAGCCTACGTAGATTCAATATGAGCCTTATCATATTTATTCAAAGTTTCAAAACAACTAATTTCCAGAATTATACCTGAGATTTAAGAAACTTTTATTTATGCTCGAGTAGAAAAAAGTTCTTCACTTGGGGCCAATCTACGCTTAAAAGCACCGCGTTTGAAAACTATCTCTCGAAAAAAATACCGTATGTTTAATTGTCTGTAATTCGTATGTTTTGTGTTTTCCATATTCACTGGAAAACAAAAGATCTGCTTCAACAATCTATTTCAAGACTTTTCAAGGTATTTTTACGTGTATCCACTGGTTTCACTTATCCGCGCACAGTCCCCACAGACGACGCAAGATATTTTATAATGGATACGTTTTCGTATCCACTGGAATATCGGTGTGCGTGTGTAATCTCCGCAGAATGCGAAGACAAGTTTTGGTGGAGATACTGCGGCAGATAATGTGTTTGGACAGGGCGCAGACAAAACTTTTGATGGACCTTTAAGGAGAATTGTCTTGCAATATATTCTTATTTTGCGAATTGGGGTCAAACTCGTGGAAATGCTTAATTGGTTGCGTTTACCATAAACGCAAAAAAAAAAAAAAAAGAATAGCTAAAGTTCATGGGCATTGTTAATGGCATGAAATCTTCATTTATCGGCTTTGATTAATTAACCTGAGATTTGTGATCTAAACCATTTCTCACGTGCCCTGAAGTTTTCCTATATGAGTTAAATATTTTTAAATACTTAATTCCAACAACGAAAAACCGATCGGAATATCACCCTATTTCAATTCTTCATCCTTTCTTATCTAAAATAAATGAAAAACTAATATCGCATGGAATTATATATTTCGTTACCACAAATCTGACGTTAGGTCTAAGTATAGTTGCGTTATTTAAAATAACCAGTGACAGTCATGAGGTTATGGGACAATATTAAGTTTATCATAAATGTATGTTTTGATTTCTACAAAATATTCGACACGGTCGACGTATTAGTTTTAATAAATTAAGCCGGTTATAGTTTATTTTAATACTCAGGTAGGCATTTTTAGTAATCATTTTCTGTTAGTAGTTTTGGCATATTTGGAAATTTAGTACACCTTCGGGTCTACATCGCCTCGATTTCCAGCAACATAAAATTCTTGAACTGGTAGCTGACAAAAAATCAGCCTTGCAATACCTAAATCTAGTCGTCCAAGCGCAGCAAGAAAATTTCATTGTTCATACAATTTTTGGAGGCCTCATTTTCGCTATTTTTTCCTTTTCTTTCTTTTCTACAGATCTGTCGGTGGGTTTCTGAACTTTAAGACTTCTCAATCCTCTCTAACCTTTATCCTTTGCACAGTTGGCTACCATGTTCCTATTTTATCAGCCATATCCCTGAAATGTTAGAATTTCTTTTAAAAGCAGCGGTGAGGTTTTTCTGAATTCCCTTGTTTTCTGCTTCACGTTCTTTTCCTGACCTAAGTTTTCTTTAAACACTATGGAAAATTCCGAAAATCTAGGCAAAATATTTTGAATGGTTGTTTTCGGATTAACGAAGATTTTAGCTAACTTTCTTTGTGATATCTGCGGATTTTCAAAGTATTTGGAAATAATTAATTTTCTCCTTTCATCTTGTTTTGATGCCAGGACTGACTGCGCTGGGGACTGAATACAGAATGACGCATCGTCAACTAGACTCTATTATGGTGAAAAGAAATGAACGCGACAGGCGTGGCGTCACTTTGACAGTTCAATAGAACATACGCGTTTAAGTTCGTGCTGGCCAAATGGCTGCCACGCTTCCCGGATTCGACGCGAAAGTAGAGCAATGTTCTACTTTTAACGCGCGGCAGACGCTTTGACAGTTCTTTTGATTAATTTTAAACTGTTTGTGGTAAGCTGAAAATGCAAGAACTGACACATCTAATTACTCTGATATATCCATTATTTCACTTTTAATTAATAACTCAAGCTTTTCTATTACTTTTAATTTTTACAAATAAATCTTAAGAGTACCAACGCGACGTTTCTATTTGGTCTTGTTCAAAACCTACACGTGTCTGCCACGAAAGAAGCTGAAGACGCGCTGGACGCGACGCGTACATTGGGCCTTCGTCTTTACGCATGCGGAAGCAAAGAATTTGTTTTTGTGTGCGTAAGAGAAAGGAAAAGTTGTCGGGGTTTTTTCTGGGACAGGTCTCTAGTGAGTCCTTTCTGGTATACTATAAAAGGAAGCCTATTTTTTACCAACTCTAATAAGTTCCTCATTTTTTACCTTGCTATGGCATTTGTTTTTTTTGTCTAGTCTATTTTCTACTGCTTGTAGAAATGTTTAGCGTGCTCAACTTTGTGGTTTATAGCTTTCTAACTAGTCATGTATTTCATCTGTCGATTCTAGGATGAACTACAAATGTTCTTAATCCAATGTGACTGATATTATCCAGCTACCTAAGATCAAGATTTTAAAATTGCAAGAAATATGGATAAACTCAAGCAACACTACCGCCATCTACATAAATAACTAAAGAATAGATGACGTACAAAGCTTCTAATACTATGTAAACTAGCATAATTACGGAATTTGGCAGTACAAAAGAAGATATTGAAGTATTAACAAGATATGGAATTTCATTGATATCTTTGTTAAAAAAAAGTCACGAATTTTTATCTCCTATGTGAAATAACAATACAACTATATTGTTGTGAGTCGTAAAAATCAATCAATCTATAACACCGCGACGATTGCAGCCTTTGTAAATAGGTGTATTGCTACCAGGCTGAATCTTTAAAAAAATCACTACAGTCATCGAATTATAAATGGAAAAAGGTTGAGAGGAACAGGTCTCAAGACAGAATCGAAAAATAAATTAAAAAATCAAAAATTGAATCTGAAGGTATAAAGAAGCAGTAGGTAAATAGTTTTTGACGTCGACGTCGTAGACTTGAATTTCATTTTGATTTGATCCTTCACATTTCTCTTCTTTGCAACTTTTTTACTAACTTCCATTATCTGTTCAACACTCATAAAGTAAAGTTCTTCCTCCATCTCTTCGCAATCAGCACGATAGCAAAAAAATGGAATTCCAGCAAATGGAAAATTCGCAACAATATACAAATATTTTACCGTAAATTATGTAGCGTCAATCTAAAAACAAATATCTATGACAAGAGTTGAAACTATCCCTTCATCACAATTCACTTTTCAAGCGGCAGATAGCATCACAAAAAAATAAATACATACATATAACAACAAGGTCCGTGAGAGAGCACAGGTAAACATCATGTGAATAATGATGAAAAAATGTTGCTGCTAACCAATAAACAAACTTTAAAAGCTGTAGTTTTTTTTATGCTCTTAGTACATTTACTTAAAATCGTTACTGCTTAAGTTTTGATATAATCAAGGACTGAAAATAACAATTATTTTCATTTTCTCTAACCAAAAAATCATTTAGAAAAAGTTAGAGGAGTATTGATTGCAATGTGGCATTTTGATTGTTGTTACGGAATCTTCACAAATTTCCTATACCTTTTAAAATTATGATTTTTATTCGAAATTATAAAAAGTAACTTTCTTTTTGGATTTATATTTTAAAAATCAGAAATAATAATTAAATATTTAAAAAATCAAAATATAAATCTGAAAAAAAATTTATTTTAAAAATCAAAAATAAAAATCAAAAAGTGATTTTTATTTTAAAAATCAAATATAAAAATCAACAAAAAATCTAGACCAATTCTTATGGTACCTTATAGATGAAAGCCTGTATGTAATTTCCATCCACTCCCATCTGTCGTACAATCTTCGGCATATTTCGACCTTATTTCAAGTATTTTACACCCAAAAAACTATTTTGTGAAATGGAAATCATTTTATGATTTTTAATTTTTATTTTTAAAATAAAAATCAGTTTTTAATTTTTATTTTTGATTTTTAGAAAGAAAATCAAAAAAATATATTTTTATATGTATACGATTTTTTTTTTAAAACCGTTACCGTCTCTCATAAACTATTTGACAGTAGATCGTACTTCCGCCAATTGAATCTCACTGAACATATTTTTTTTTTAGAAATTATACATCTGAGTTTATCTATATTGAGAGAGAACACAAGTGGCATTTATAATATAGCATGGCAATGGCATATCCACTGCAAATGTTATCTAATAATTTAGTCGCACACACATACTTATATCAATGTGGTGAAATTAGTCTGATCAGTTTTGGAATGCTTGTTTCTAAATATCGAATGTTCATACCATCCAGATCAAGCTAAATTTATCGTGAAATCGACGTACTTCACAACATATTCGGTCAAAACATGGAATAATTTCACCTGGAACACATTTAACTGGGAAAAAGATTTTTGTATAAAACAATTCTCGAAGAACATGTCGTCAAATAACGTAAAAAGGAAAATATATCTGGCAATCGTTAATATTGTAATTCAAACGTTGGCAATCATTCGTCTCTCCACAATTAGACTTTTTACTAAAATTTTTTAGTAAAGATATGTTTGCATGTTTCATTAAGAATTTCCGCTATTTCCTTCGACGATTTTTTTGTTGAATTTGAATTATGATATTCACTCCGCGTATAGTCATATAACATAAGATAGTCTTCTACGATTTGCAAAAATTTAATGCTATTTTCTGGATCGCTTTTCATTTTTTTACACTTCAAATTAACAGACTAGAAACTTAAGATACGTCTGACATGCGCAACAAAAGCTACACCAAGAGAGTTCCACAATACATGCCACATGTGACTAATCTGGCATGTCTTTTGTCACGCTAGATTTGCGTGCGGCGCACCATTAAAAAGCACTCAACTAGCTTTTGCTAGATATGCCATTGTCATGTAATGTGGCAAATGCCACTTGTGTGTGCATTGCCACACGAGCTGCCAAATGGTCGCGCGTCAGTTGAATTTAGAAGCGTAGTGTTTTTGTTGATATGGTGCAAAACTTTTAAATTATGAATAGGACATACGACAATAGTTGAAATTTTTTTCGGAAAATTCCTTCAATTTAGGATATTTCAAAGAGAAATACCCGGTGAAATATCTTCCGCGGTAGATGCACCCAAAATTTTTTTCCTTTTTTCCGTTTTTAAAAGTATTCCACTACGTACTTCTCCGACTCCAGCCTGTTGGTAGAATCTGGATTCCCAACTATCCAGCAAAGAAGAGAGGAGCTTGCCTGCAATCTCTGCCACAAGACCTTTCACAACCCAGATTCCCCACTCCATCTCCTAATCTTGGACACCTTCTCGCTACACCCCACTCCTGCGCGGCGCACCTGTCCTAGCTTGACACGTGTGACCGCAAGCATCCTTGATACTCTCCGAACCATTCCCTTTTCTCCCGAAAAACAAAATCCTGTGGGCGCCATCCCCCCTTGGAGCGATCCTACCGGAAGATTTCTAACAAACGAAGGATCTACGAACATTTAGACATTACAAGTAAAACAAAACTTCACATAGACACATACAGACGAATACGGGCTGACATTATCATCTACATAGATGCGTCAAAAGACGGAGAAGATGTGGGCATCGCTATCTGGACGAAAGACACAGTACCAGAACTGTCTTGTGCACATAAACTGCCAGTGTGGTCGGATGTTTTCATTGCTGACATAACGGCTGTCTGGGAGGCTGTCAGGTGGGCCACCAAACAGGGGGGCACAGGTGCCATCTTCTCGGACAGCCTATATCCTCGCTCAAAGCGATTAAGAACCTGAAAAACAAAAACCCGCTGGCAGTTAACATTAAAAACTCCCTCCACACTGGAAAGATAGCTTGGTGCCCCGCCCACATGGGGATAGAGGGGAACGAAAGAGCGGACATGCTCGCTAAGAGCGCGCTGCGTTCTGACGAAAAACCACTATTCCCAAAGCTGTCAGAGCCCAAGCAAGAACATGACACCACGAATGCCACCTGACGCTCATCCACCACCTTTCTTGCCACCCATTATAGAACGGCAGAAAAGCCAGTCATTCAAGATATTTCAAGGTAAAAAATGGTAGCGATCGCCAGGTTAAGACTGGGACATTTTCTACCCAGTTAAAAAGCACATCTTCGCCTAACAACCGAGCCCAGCTTGCCCTTCCTTACTGCCGGAACACTACTATGAATGCAGCCCACATACTACTACAGTGCAATGAGCTACAAAGGCTACTGAACGAACTTGGGACGACAAAAACACCTACAGAACTCCTCACATACAATGGGTAGGACACAAGCATACTACTCGATGCACTGAGGACATACCTACGAAACGGAGACATGGACACCAGACTATAACCACGTTAATACGGCCTCCTTAGTTAAAATAGCTGTAAGACAATTTTTTTTCTTTTTCAAAGTAAGAAACTACTTTTCTGTTACACATGCCAAAAATAATTTTTATTAGAATTTATAAAAAACTATAACAAAAAAAAAGTTTTAATTTTTGTAAAAAATTTAAGATTATAAATATAAAATGGTTTTACTAATACACATACATCTTACAAATAATATGCTGATGTATAAATAACAATAAGTAGTCTTAATCTAGTAGTAATACATTTTTATAATCCTTAAGTCCTCTCTGTATATGCTCTTAGTAGTTAGCGCTTAAGCTTATCAAAATGAGAATTGTAACCGGAAATTCATTAAAAAAAACATACTGTATCAATTTATTTTCGGGAAATTACATGTTACTTACTAAGCAAACATTCTTCTCTCCCTCATAAGTCAGTCATAAGTCAATTTTGTTTTTTAAAATGTCATTGTTTTATTTCTTCTTTTTTTGTTTATCTCTTTATAGCTTTAAGTTTTTTGTAAACATGACATGAATTTTCCTAGAGCTTATTCTTTTACTTATATAGATTAGCCAGCTACCACTAAGTAAGAAAAAAAAAAACAATGTTAATTATATTTTAAAAAAACTAAAAAAAAATATAAAATGAAATAATCTTAGATATAAAAAAGGATAACAGCTTTGCGCAGACTGTCAAAACCTCGGACCGCTGCCCAGGAGCCGGATTCACTAACTCGGAGAGTTGTGGAGTTGTGGAGATGACAGTTCTTTTGCCAGAATTCTGTAATTCGTGGAATTTGTAGTGAGATTTACCAAACTCTCTATTCAACTCATCAAAACTCTCGGCTGTGTTAGTTGTGGAGAAGTAAGAAAAATATTTCTCAACTGACAGTATTGTTCTTTGTGAAGGTACCAATGTACCTAGGATTTTCAAATTGATTTATGTATTCACTGCATATCCTGGCTATATCTACAAATTATGGAAATCCTTGCAATATTTACAGAGAAATAAGGATTTTGGTGTCTCAAGGTACCCGTAACAATTTTAATTCACGCGAAAATGGTCAATTTGGTCGTCTTCCAGTACAGAAGAGATGCTATAAAAATTTTAAATATGCACGTTACAGCTTGTATGTAGGATGAAATCGCATGTATATTTTGTCCCCTAATTAGATATGTAATTATTTTTTCAATCCAATAAATGGTTTTGGAGATAACTGCAAAAGAAGTGAATCAGTCCTTCTTAAGATGAAAAAATGGCCGTTTTCTGGTACAAAAATCGACATATTTTCAACTCATCATTATGAAGAACTGGTAAGTCGTAGAAATTCACTTTCCATGAGAAAAATGTTCACAACAGAGTACTAATGGATGTGAAATAAAGAACGGTAGAAATATATGCAGAATATAAGAAGTGGGGTGTATATGACCCAAGTGCAAAAATCCGTCAGTTATGAAGTTAAAATGATAAAAAAAAACTACACCATTCGATTACCCGTTTCTCCCTCTTTAATTTGATACCAAACATGAAGTATTTTGGACGACCTCCCATCCGGAAAAGCTCCTCCCTCAGAAATTGTTCACCTATATTTTTGTACTCTGGACTCTAAATCCGTAGGAAAAAATCGTAATGTTCTACGACCCTCCCACACAGAGTCTTTCAATATTTCGATACTTCTCACGTTTTCTTTAACTCCTCAAGTATGTTAGAGAATCTCGAATGGAGAGTTAGGGAGTTTTAACCGGGGAAAACAAAAATTCTCATCTCCCAAACTCCCAAACTCTCCGAGTTAGTGAATCCGCCCCCAAGTGGCCTAGACATTATTTGTATTTAGACGTAGCCTTATTTTTAAGAACTATGCTAAAGTAAGTAATGTCAAAATAAATTAATAAATAAATAATATTTGGGACATTTTGATCAAAACTTAAAATCAAGCTAAATAGCTAATAAAAAAGAAAATAGAAGAGGTATCGGAATTCAATTACCTCGATAGTATCACTATAGGACTCTATGAGGAGGGGCATAAAAAGGGCACAGGCGAAAGGCTGCACAAAAATGACTTTCGGAACCTCTCAGCAATTTTGAAATCTCGCCACTTTACACGAAGCTCAACTCAAAATATTTTATTTATCCGTTAGGGAGGGGGAGGGGGTATTTCAATGGAGATGTTATGTGAAGACTCTGTGCTTCTTAATGATAGGCTAAAAAATGATCAGATTAATCGGCCTAAAGTCAACACAAACACAAGTAAATTATAAATGACTTTCAAATGCTTTTCGCGAACTTTCATCGCCGAATTTTAGATGCTATAAAAATTTATTCCTAGTTTCTCAAGTTACACCATTTCATTATGGTTACAGTTTAATTTGACACGTAATCACGGTTGGTTCAATGAAATTCTCAAGAGCTTGATATTTTCCCAAACAATTAAAATTTAATTCATATTTTCCTACTATTACTGATATTTTGTAGAGTGAATTTCTATATTTCACTCCCATACGCTTAACTTTGCAACCCCGAAACATTAACATACCCGAGCAATTTTGGAGGCACATCTCTCGCGAATATCTCTTTGGTGAGGCTTTAATTGATTAAAACTTTTGTGTTATGATTAAAACATAAAAAAAAAAATAAAAAAAAACAAATACCGAAGACATTTTAAAATGGAAGTTCCTTTAAATACATCGTGATATACTACTTACTATCTACCTATATGGCTCCATAATTATGCGAGTATGTAATCAAGAGATAAATCCAAAGTAAAAACAAACTCAAGCCAAGGCAAACACCTGGCAATGCTACTGATAAGGGGGCCCCATGGTCTAAGCTCCCCGAACCATACCAGAAAATAACAACGCAACTGGCATCGATACGGAATGGTATGGCAAGGCAAAGCATAGCAAGGACCAAAAGACCAACACCAGATGATTCAGTGAACATCAGAGTTAGGCCAGCCAGACGAAAGCGAAATGTGCTTCCCAGTCAGATACTCGCCGGTTGAGTCAGTTTCCCCCAGTTGTTATACGACTCGTTGTCGGGGTAGACGTAGAACACCGCAGCAGACCATATACTCTATCAGGGCCTGTGTTGTGTTGTGATGTGAGTCTAACAGCGACTCTTCGAACTTTCGACGTACTCGCGGTATTACATCCAGTTTCGGTTTCATATGTGATCCAATATATCTGCATAGGTGCGCGGTTAGTGTCCAGTGAGATAATTGATAATTTTTTGAAAATACCTGAAAGGTGATAAATTACAAACTGTATGTATGTATGTAATGTAATATGGTGTAGAGTGTAACGCGAAATATATAACACAATTTATCTCGGCAGTTTTGTGGTAAAGATTGGCAAAAAATTTTCTATTAGTGGGTCGCGAAAGTGACTTTATAATCCGCTTAGAGTCTATTCCTATGTTGTTGTCTGTAGTGTTGTTTGTATATCATAATGTGCTATGTGATCGCTCTTGTTTTTAATCGATTCCATCATTGCAAGTGGTGGCACTTAATGCGATAATTATCTGATCTTACACCTTGTTGGCGTGTTCCTGTTATACACTCCGGGACGAGTTTATATTCATCTTTAACAGTTTTTTCCATGGTGCTAATTGCGTAGATTAGCGATTTTAGTTGTTCTATATTGCAAACATGCCTACTGACATATGTGTACTACATATACTACATCTTGACTAAAAAATAATATTTTATGGTTAATTCCCAGAGGTATATTATAATGAAATGCTTGAATCATGTCATCATTTATAGGCAAATTTGTAGGATGGGTACAAGAAGAAGAAGACGACGAAAAAAAAAAATATATATATAAACTGCACCATTATTTCTGAGAGTTTCAAAGGTGGTGTATAACCATGCTTCATTACCTTCAGTCATGAAATTTGCATTAAAATGGGACATGGAATTTTGTGTTGGACGTTTCATGCATAGATGAGCACCAACAAACCTTCGCGGTTCTATAGGTATTAGGTAGGCCAGCGCCAGATGCTAGCTATCTAGCTAGCAAGGAGTGATATTTGTATAATTCCGTTGTTGCGTTCCTATAATAAAAATATATGTAGGTACGTAATTCCGTTCAACTAGATGTAGGTTTGTCATCAACCCACACAAATCCAAACACATATATACACTAATACATATCACATATCCTAATTATATACAGAATTGAATCATTCGAATTTTCCATCTCATTTTGGAATTTAATTACAAAATGTAAGAAATTTTCGTTTTTCTTATCAAGGGAGAGTTTTCTTTTTTCTCCACCTCTGCAAATTTCTTTCCGTCTTCCTTGTGTGTTTCCGTACAAGACTTGTCTCAACTACTAGGTAATAGGTACTACTGTAGTTGATTTGCTTGAATGAACCTTAAACCTTCCTTAATAATTTCATGTGGAATAATTTCCTCATTGTATTCTACGGGTTCATTTGAAGCTTTCGCTATATTTATCTTTATTATTGTAGAAGTTAGCCGGAAAAAAAGATAATACAATATACCTACGTGTTAATATACATATATGTATGTACATAGCAAGTCGTATATAGGGTGTCTCATACGAATCACCTGCTAACCATAATTTTTTTCAGCAAGTACTGGATATAATATAAAAGCTCTGCGGATGTTATTATCTCTTATAATAAACGTATAAAAAGGACAATAATAATTCCATGTGGTACATGAAGTCGTCTCCATGACACCATATTGCTCGTTTCCATCTATAACTCGTTCTGGGAACGGTTTAGCTTCCTGGCCTCTGTCATAATAGCTCTGCGCCAGATGGTAATCGGTTGACTAGGTCTTAGACAGCTTTAGTAGTTTCAGTTAAATATCTGTGGGCGTTAGGTATACTTTATCAAGGCTTTACCGACCTATTATCATTTATGGAGGAAAATTTGTACGTCTATCTGTTGTTGTCTAGTGTGCCTGCCCCTCGTGATATAAGTATATAGTTAGTCAATTTGTCACATACGCAGGATTTGACGTAGACACCAATTGACGAACCGTGAATATAACACAGCCTGAGTCAACTTGTACGCTTCATATATAGTTAGGTGAAGTAGGATGAACCACTTTGGAATTTAAGGGTCATATTTTGGTCATATCTATGGCATAATCTTGCTTTGTTGTTTCTGGCTTTTATACGTGTCCTTGAGTCAGTTAGTTAGTGATGACCATGCTGCCGAGGTTACAAAATTTATACTTGATCCTCTACTCTTCAATTAACACACTTCTGTGTTTCAGTGTTGAGGTGCATAATTCTCATCTGCTTGACGTTTATCTGTAAATCGATCGTTGCGCGACACCAGAACTAATCACGAAGGAGTCTGATTGGTACATCATCTTTCTCAGTGAAATGTTTGACATGTTCGCGGAGTCCCCCTACAAACAAATAGCGTTTTTTTTTCTTTTTTTCTTTCTTTTTAATATACTGTTGTTGATATTACGCTCGGGTTGTTGTCTTCTGAGTCCTCTTTCACTTATTTTCTGCCATATTCGATTGTTGATCCATGACTCACGGTATTTTTTCACATCATTCTAGAGTTTCGGGTGCATTATGAAAGACACCTTTAACATTGTCCTATTTGGCTTCAATATTAACATTAGTGCTGTGCACGCAATCATGAAGTCAGCTTTAATTATTATTATTATTTTTTTATGGCTATCTAATTACATACAACGACAAGCGAAAAGAAAATCCCTAGGTGTATAATTTCCAACAGTACCTAGATAGTGCGGTTGACCTAAAACTGAACCGTTCTTATTTCTTACATCCAGGAATGATTCCCACCAGCAGCGTGGCTTATTATTATTTGACCGATTGAATTTTTTGTTCTTCTACTGGGCGATCTCCAGGTCACCTAGTGAGATGCTTTGTATTCGGAATTTTGTAAAATAGAACTTTATCGGAATATATTTCTTTTTTCGCTACCTTTATTTATTAGTATGGCCATGTTTAGCATAGATATGCTCAATGCCGATGTTGTCTGCGTTGATCTTGCAGTTCATGTTCCCATTAGGTCATTGCTTCGAAATATAGAACTAATATGTAGTTAGAAAGTTAAGGAAAAAAGTTTTCCTTAGCGATGATGTTGTAACATTGATAAAGACTGACATTATGAACTTTGATTTTAACACGGACTTAAATTTCTTTGTGATGTAAGCGGCGACTATTATACATATAACTAATTTAATGTATATTTTGTGAGAACGGCGCCAATTCTATTCTATTTCAACGAGGAGAACCATATTTTTCTATATCAAAGTACCGACGAATAAGCTGACTGCGCTGACAAAATGCGATTTTTCTAACAAAAAAATTGATGGAAGAATCTTGCAGATTTCGGATTCGACGACTCACTTCCAGTGAATAGTGAGCCCGTAATATCATTTTGAATTGGCGGTAACTATAGTCCACTATTGCAAAAGAGGTTAATTTTGAAAAGAAGAAATTGGCAGGCAACTAAAATCTTCTCAGCTTATAAAACTTTTAAACCATAACTCCATACTATCTTCAAAACGTATATCACACACGATACAATATGTGATTGTGATGCATATGACATGAAAAATGGTGAAATCTTTCCTTATTCCAAAGTCTGGTATACCAAGAACTTCCGACCCTTATTCTTCTAGAAATATCTTATGAGAGGGATAATCGACGTAACGGTTATTGAACGAAAACTGAATATATGTCACCACTTTAGGGCTTCTGTTAAGTACCTTGTGTGTGGTAGCTCATAGGCACTTTGTTGATGTAATAATTTTTCTGAGAATCAGCTAAATTCTGAGACTAGGAATACTAATCGTGAAGTTAAACGCTCATTCAGAATAATAGTTAAACGGGGCTGAACTCAAGATGCAAAATTGTGCCCATCCTCTCTACTCTGATATCTGCTACTTAATGATTTTATCACGTCACTAAGAAATTAGAGATTTTAATATGATGCGGATGATGTCTCCCTAGGTTTTTCAAGATTGTTCCTCCATGACATATTAGACATAATCTGCACAGCTATCTTGCCATGTATCTAGACCGAAATCGAATTTAACATGAAATTTCTTTGCGGCTATCAGGATGGTAAATAAATCCCAAAGTACAATACAAAAAATTAAAGCAAAAAAATTCCATGAAATAATAAATTGGTATTATTTTAATGAGAGCGTTACGATATCTCGGAATAAAATTCTCTGTTTTTCATACTCCCGTTTGATTTGAATTCCAGGATTTTCTTTTACTGAATTTTATTTTTCTGGATTACATTTCTCACGTATTTATTGTAACTAGCCCAGCATTTGAGAAGACAAAATGCACAAATTTATATAGCGAGGAATTTTGGGGATTATATGATTTCGGTCTTTGTACATATTAAGGATTTTTAAAGCGGAATTTTTCTATTCCGAGATTCATTTCGTAATCTGTTTAAGTTTAAGAAGTTTTAGTGTATGTATGATTTACGGATTTAAAATTCCATAATAAAAGCCATATTTCTTTTGTCTGATGTCTAGAACCGTAGCCTATGATGAGCTTAAAAATGCTAGCTAAGCTTTACCAATATCTCATATCACTCAGGATGACACTTTTCGATAAGCGCAAGGAAAGTGAAGGGAAGAGAAATGCATGCATGTTTCTGCTGTATACTATCGTTAAATTATATATGTAGTTTCCCTGCATACATACTACATATATTCACAGCATCATAAACATTGATATTGCTCACTGTCTAAAAACTTCATCTTTCTTAGAACTCCCATTAATGTCATTATTTAAATTCATAACAGTCGTGAGAAAATTATCTTCTCAAACTAGCGGATTTACAAAAAAAGTCTGAAAAAAAAATTAATTAATTAAAACGACAAAAAAAGATACGAAAAAAATTCTGTGGACATAGAAAAAAAAATACGACATGACAAATTTATATTAATCTCATCTCACTATAGAATTTTCAACAAGACTCAGATAAAGTGAGCAACTTGAAAGGTCAATTAAAAAGCTCTTGAAAGGCACTCTCTGAACAGAAGAATGTGTTATAAAGGCAATTATCTGACAGTGACAGCATTAAGCCCTGCTTTTCATTTTTATCCTGGTATTGGGGAGGGGGAAAGGGAAGTGGTATAGTCACTCATAAGATTCATCATTGCATTCGTTGACACGCATATTATATAAAAAAAAAACAAAAATAACAACAATAAAAGACAACGCGCGCAGGGACTTATAATATGTGTAGTAAGTAAAGCGGCGCATAAATAAGCATTTGGACAGGAAATCAAAAGATTCTGACTTCCTTTCTGATTCGTATAATAATTTCACGACCGACGACGTGATAGTAAAAGAAAAACAATCGACGCGCAAGTCTGCTGCTGACTATGCCTACTAATTTTTCCATAGCCACTCTATTGCAACAAGGTTAAATTGCTGGTGTTGGAGATTTAGCTATTTTTTTTATTATAGAGACATCAAAGTTGTTATCATTTTCATATTATCCACCATCCACCATAGTCTCTAACCCATAGCCATTGTGTCGACAGTAGATAAAAGAGGTGTGGCAAAATCGCATTATACGAATCCCAAGTTTTGCAGAAATACTTAGAAAAAAAAATCCCAGTTTAATATTGAAATTTGGTTTTAATTTCTCGCCAAAATTGAAACATCACCTTTAAAGGCGTAAACGGCGATGATGATTCGAATGACTCGGTTCAGTTCAGTACATTGACTGGGAATGCGGCACACAAAGTGCCGCATAAAAGCGTTAATTGAATTATAATTCATCACAGTTGTGACTGCTGGACGACACCCATAAATGTAGCATTAACCGTAATTAGAAAACTCATCCAGTCGCAATGATCGCAATGACACTAATACTATAAACGGGGCGGCGGCGGGGGCTGACTGACTAAGCCGATTTCCGCTGTTTCTACATGAATTCTTTGCGGTAATGATGTTGATAACAAAACAATTGTGTGTATGCATATATGTGTGTATGTGACGAAATGTGTCTTTCGAATATGCTTTGATTGACACCTTCTAGAATAACTTTCTATATCGATTTCAAAATAACATTGGTTGGCCTTCTATTCTAACTGGTGCATGCATTTGAAAGGGTCAGGTGTCACCACACAAAGTCATGGGAAAAAGCCTGCTCACAGAGTGTTGTAATCATAAAGCTCATTTTATTTCGTTACAAAACATTTATCAATAGAGGAGCAATGATGAAATGAAATTCGACACCTTACCTCGGTCATTGCGCCGTAAATCTTACCTGATTTAGATGAAAGTATTTTGCTTGAATTTAAAAAAAAAAAAAAAAAAAAGGAAAAACAAACACCAACAGATGGCACTTTCGTAACTTTTATGAGTATGTGTGTGTGTAAAGTAATAGACGTTTTGAATGAAAGAATAGGTACCTCAGAGTTATTCTCAATTTTATAATAGATGGGAATTGATCTACATTGATTTCATTTAAATGCTAATTTTTTTTTGGATCTCAATGACTGAACTGAAAGTATGCGTTCATGACAAAAAAAAAACACGAAAATAATAATAATAATATGCGTTCATGAGAAAAAAGATAAAAAAAATAATTTTCGTCACGGAAAAAGGCTGTTAAATTTGTTTACGACAAAGATTTTATAATGCCGATGATTTTTACGATTTTTGAAGTGCCATATAATTCAGTAAGGTTCAAGCTCTTAATGGTAGTCCAAGAGGTATGAATAAATCATCAGTTTTGTATGACTCTTCGTTGGGATTTCACATAATTATGATGAAATATAAATTCATGCGCAAAGATTTATAGAATGTTTACAACTGCTCGTTTGATATTAGTACAAAAACAAATAAAAAAGCTAGAATTGGTCTAAGACTAATTCTATGATATCCTAGATGAATGCCTGTATAAAATTTCGTATGCAATTTTGATTTTTGAAGTGGTTTTTCGCATATATTTCTAGAACGGTTCGTCGGACAGAAAAAAATGATTATAACCAACTTTATAGGATTTCGTATTCTGAAGAAGTTTTTAGTACAATTAAAATGTCTAGGACTGATCGTTTTCACAGTATATGTAAAAATCCTAAATTTTTGTACACACCAAGAAAGTGTTGCCCGATATATTTTTAAAATTTTATTTGTTATTACTAAAAAAACACCATGTACCAAATTTCAGATTTCGTCATCGGCGTGCTCTCAGGCAGTGCCCAAATATAATATAGTGGAAACCGATATTTTGTATGGCAACCCCACGAATGAGTTGTCCGATTTGTCTCATTTTCGAATTTAATTTTGCTTTTTTTTTCAAGTCCGTGTACAAAATTTCATCTATCCAAGTGAACGTGTTCTCGAGTTATACTTCGCACGGACAGACGAACGGTCATACAAAAATCAAAATAACTTTTAATATTATGCGTGGGTGTCCAATTCATTTTGCTCTACCATCATTATTTCTGTGCGTTACAAACGGAATGACAAACTTAGTAGCCCCTATAGATTTCATAGGGTATAAAAAACAATAGTGTCATCTGTGTAATAGACTACAGTGACAAAAAGAATGATTTTATGTAAAATCATGATCTTGAGTTGTTACAGAAAAAACTTATATTTTCTATAGCGCCAGTCTTTTTAGCTAGCCTTGTGTTACTTGTATCAGTTGGATGAAGTACATAATATCCTAGAAGAAACGACTACTTACCTCTCAGACGCCCTAGTCTGGACACTAAACAAATGAAATGTGGGTAACGAAAATTCAGATGCAAGACTTTAACAGTCGGCAAATTCTTACAAGAACAACAATTTACAAGTTAATTTTCATTTGTAACGTTCGGTTTCTTTAGTATGCTTTGGTGAAGTCTACAAAATATCTAGAGATTCGTCCGTTCCTTGACCCTACGAAGCTTGGACACCTGTATCGATATCGATGGTTCTATGGAATTCGGTTTATGGAATCTTCAGGTAACATTACACAGATATAACATCAATAGAATGATCTGTGTAGATTTTGTTGGCAGTGCGGCTCGTTCTATTTGTTAAAATTAACTTTGCGGTATTTCAGGTTCTGCTATGGCTAATAATGTTTCGTATTCTACTAACTTTTTAGTTGAACCGAGGCTATACTGGTAAGATTCGCCCATACTTTTAATGTCGTAGATTTTAGACCTGTTGTTCTTCCTCGTTGTATTTTTTGTTGACTATTCATCCTAACACCATAAAAAATGGTGGGGTGAGTCATATTTAATCTGTGATACCATTACTTGTAGACAAATTATCAGAATTAACGTTTTATTCCAATCGACTATTTCTTCTGAGATATGACCTAGTGCGGTATCATCATCATCCATGAATTTATTCCGTGCTGGCTCTGTGGTTCATCATAACAAAAAAAAAAGTTTCGTCCTAATACGCTGATAGAAATCGATGTCATTCCAAGACAACGAACTTTTTTTGTCGAATAGACTGTTATTCATATTTTGATGGGGTTTGCTTGACTGAAATTTGTCTTTGTAGAATAATGTGGTTTCATTAGCTCAGGAGACAACTCCACCCCATTCATTTTAGTATCCCGATTGTTCACCCAATAACTCGTGCATGATATCAATGAGAACTTCGCAACTAATCGATTGTGAACTCGTATGAAAAATTTTAATTTAGTTTGAGAAACTTAGAGCCATACAGGTAGATTTCAGGTTCCCGAATATGGATGCTGTCGAAGAAAGTGAACGCTACCACTCGACGAACTGCGTAGAGACTTGTCACCACAGAAGCATGTAGAATCTTCCAACTGATTAAGACTTTTTTTTTTCATAATTATACTATACTTCTCCTCTCGTGCTTCAATCCACTTAGGCTATGGTTCTTCTATAGTGAACAAATTCTACCCTTAAAATTAATCATTCAACTTTCTCAAGCGATTCGTATGATTTCGCTTGACCTATTTTCCCTTAAAGAATAATTATACATTCTCAGGACTGTGAACGTAAATTACCTCATAGGGACCATTTAAGATGGATGCTAATTTCCTTGCTCTAGCAAAGTCTTTAACTAGAACTTTATCACCAATATGTAGGATTTCCGGCCTAACTGAATTGTCATTGTACTTCTTTGCGACTAGCTTGCTTTTAAGTACTTTCTCCATTTCTAGTTGAAATGCCCTCTGTAACTTGAAGCGCAATACTGAATGGCACCTACTTATCAGAACCGATAAGGCTTGCGCTGTAAGCTACTAGAGATTTGCGATACGAATCCAAACAGAGTTTCCATGGGCATAAGTTTTGTACCTGTATGCATTATGTTGTTATACGCATGCGTTGCTGTTCTCAAAAACTTGTCCATTTCGGGGTTCCCGATCAACAAAGCTCCTCAGATAGTTGGCTAGTGTAGAATACTCCCTCTCACAGCGTTGGACTAGTGATGTAGACAATTGTTTGTTTGCAGCTTTCAATTTCACTTTCTTCATTTTATTTCGTCGTTCATTCTGGCCCTGTTTAATGTCTATACATTTCTTCATAATGACACCTGGTCTTATCAAAAAAATATGACACTAATACTTACTTACAAAACTTTGCAGACGTCGCATTATCAATTGAATAATCTTTAATTATTTCAATCATAGAACAACACTGATGTCACATTGAAGATAATCAGTTCAATTTTTGTTTTATTGAGATCCCACATCCGTGGAAAAAAGCGGGAGCATCTTCAAAACTCAGATAAATAACAAAAGAATTGATAGCTGGTTCACCCTCAAGGTAATCAACATTAAAAAAAAAAAACAAGTTGGTCAATGATCTGCTTGGTTTGAAAAGGTCCCATACCTGCTATTGAAATGCCAAAATAAGTCTTAGTACACGCTAAATTGAAAATTATCAATGCTACCAATATTTCAGAAACAAAAAACTACAACAGTCTAGAGCAGACTATATCTTAGATATCTGACCATGAACCCATGTTATTGTTGTAATTTAATATTAACGAACAGACCTTGACCGTGAATGAAAAAAAAAAACAGCTATTAACTCCATTGTTATTTATCTGAGTTTTGAAGATCGCGGTTGAGTTAATGTGCACTGCATATTTTTTGGATTAAATCGGTGATAAGTTGGATTACTTTTTGTTGCTATTTTTTAAATCATGCTTAAACAAAGGCTGTAAGAACTCCACATCTAACATCTGTCCTCTCTAGCCTTTGAGTCGAAATCTGTCTACACTTGCCACAAGAAACTCCAGCGGGATATCTCCTAGAAATAACAAAAACTTTGCTTTGGGATAATCTGGTTAAAACCGAAATCTATAGCCGGTATACCAGTCCACCCACCATTTGACCAACCAAAAAGCCACTTTAGGAGGGAATTATAAAAATGGGAAGACAGGCAACTGAATCAGCTCTGGCGTAGTGCGCCTGGTATGAGGCAAGCGAAAGAGTTTTTCATACCCTTTCGTCTACAAAAGCGCAAAGTAATTGGTCTTAGCAGACAATCGCACATGTTGTATATTAATATCATAGATGGCACAAGAACTAGATGTCGCATGGCATAATAGTGCAGAGTATACAGATTGTGAAATGGGAGTGCATTCTGGAATGCACCATATCATATTTTAGAGCGCGCCGAAAGCAAATGTTATTATAATAGCAGTTTTTTGATCAACTTCCCGAACACTTCAGATACGAAAAAATATGAATCACTCGACGTATACCTACATCAGTTGTAGTCCATTCCGGGATGGATCACCCAGCCATATATATTTTGTATACTTTTTTGATACTGCATGCGACATCTAGTTCTTGTGCCATCTATGTTAACATGCAATAACTGACTATGGCCCCTTTCGATATTTTACAAGACTACTAGCTTCTATCTGAATACGCACAATCCAATCATCATCATGGATCAGTATAGCTGTGTTCATTCAGCACAAAGTGTATATACAGCCTTTCCCTTGGCAGCATTGCGCATCACTAACTCCTTTTGCAGCTGCCAGAGGTGGATACAATAGATTAAAACTGGTCGCGGTGTCGACGGTGCCTAGTCGCCCCTACTCTTAACCTTAGCCTTGTCTGTGATGTCCGCTGTATTAGATTTCTTCTATAGATCGCAAATTGAGTTAATCGCAATCGGTGTCTTTTTGCAAAGTTGCAACTTTTAATTGTTTTTAACCACTAAGAAATAAATTTTGAAAATCCTCCAGGTGAAGCATTATATAATCTATCTTAAATATAAGGATCACTTTGCCTCTTTCAACATTTTATATTGGCAACATTACTATTAGTTATCTTTTAAATATAACGCACATTCTATGTATGCACATATTTATGCTACCTATCAATAGCAAAATTTTCATAATTTTTTCTAAGAATAAATTTTTTTTTTTTTTTTTTTACACATTTACCTACTCATTTCCTTGAAATTTATCCATAGACTATTACTTTATGAGAAACTGCACCCACACTAGATATATACGGACATACCATATTACATAAGTTCCCCCCTCTGTTAAAAATTAATTCATCTCACTTTCACATTAACTTAATTGTAATTTCCTGCTTTCGTATAATATAAATGGAAAAAAAATCACCCTGGATGATAAATTTTTATTGATTACTTCCTATTTTTCCGTGAACGTACAAATTCATTTCACCCGCATTCGTTCGAACATAATTTGCAGAACATGAAATTAGTCACGGTTTCACAACATTGTAGTCTCAGCATTATCAAAACATAGTCTTGTACCTACCTAGCATTGCAAGCAAAACGAAAATTATACTTAGAGTATTCGCCTCAATGAGAACGTATTCCTGCACACTTTACGTTAGTTCCAAATAGATATGCTCACCATCATCATCATACAAAGAGAAGAAATTCTGATGAATTTTTCATATAAATCAAATCCATCAGGAAACTTATGGCCTCAATTCACGTGTAGGAAAAAGCCATTATCTGCACAATCAACCCTCACCATGGGAAATTGAGAATGCACACTGAATCTTTTGTGTGAAGTTAGCAGAAATTCTTGGTTTGTTTTTTTTTCTTTTTAGTTTTATTTTGGGAAATCAATTTTCCCTCGTGAAATTGACCGCAACAATAGTAATCATTTTAGGTGGCCATACCGTACACAGAATTATTATAAAACTTTTAGACGAGCCCTTGTGTCTATTTTACATTGATAAGCTAGGCTAGGTTAGCTAACACGCCCCGAATTGAATATAGTGCACTCGATTAATAGGGGTACTTTGTTTGTTTGCGTCTTTCTCACATTCGAATCGAGAAAATATAAAAATCTCAATCCTCGACCCTTGTTTGCTTAAAAGCTAAGGGTGCCGTGCTGGTTTTTGTTAGTTATTGTTATATAAACACAATTGACCCGACAATTTGCTCAAATCAAATCTCTATAAATTTATTTAATTACTTCATAGGCTCAAGTAGGTTTACGATAATCTTTTGGAATTAATTATCTGAGCGCCCAAAATTTTTTTCAAAAGCCTTTATATGTACGTATGTATGTATGTAAAATAGAAATCTGTAGTAGAAGAAAAGGGAGCGACCCGAACTTATTATAAAATATTAAGGGGACGACACGCGACAATTTCGTGTGAATGAAACATTAATTGTCAGCTGTTCTGACATTTCTGTGAAACACTCATCGAAATTTCTTATTCGCCCCTTTGGGATAATTCAATTAAAAATTAAAACTTTTTTTTCTTTTTCTTTTCTTCTTCAATAACATGACATCACTTGCACATACTATATATTGTAGGCCGGAAATGTAACAATAAACGACGACATGTGTTTCTCTTGGATGAACACCCAATTAGTATACTCCCTCGCGGACAATATGACGAAATTTAGAGTATAGCCACATGTTGTGCATTGGAATAAAAATAATAAAAGACAAGTTAAAACATATTTATGTTCATAAACATATCAGAAAAGAAAAATCAAAATAAATAACATAAATAAAAATACTATAGAAGTGTTGTGTTTGTTTATACGTAAATTTATTGTGATTTCAACCAAAAATAGTGTGAGTAACTACTAATTGTTGTGTGTTTTTTTTTGTAAGTGTGATGCTATAATAGAGTAAAAAAAGTTATGATGGTGGAAAAGGCGGAAGGATTTTTATATCGTCGACCTGTTTATCAGTACTTTCAGTACTTAGAAACGTAAGTTTTTGGCACATCTCCTACATATGTATATATATATATATTTTTTTTTTGTTAACATTATTTATTATTTAATTATATCACAACAAAATGCATAGAGATTTCATCTAGAATAACAAATTTGTACTTATGTCTTTTACTTGAATATCTTCCTTGACCTGAAACCATGAAATTACAGAATTATCATTTATTTATTTCTGTACACAAGATATTATATCTTATATATAAGTACATTAACAAAAGAAGGAAAAAGTAAGTATTGAGGCGTAAAAAAAGAGCATCTACATATATCCTAAATCAACTACTATATCATGTGCTTCAAACTAAAATCAAACAATTAATAAACAAAAACAAAGAAATGAGAAACCAAGCACATAAATATAAAAAAATAATGTTAACAAATCAACATTACTAGTTTACATGCTAAAAGAATTAAAAAATAAATAAATAGAAATACTCTAGAGGAATCAAACTTAAATAAAATACACTTAGACGAGCTAAAAACGAAGAACGAGAAGGTAAAAAAGTAAAAAATATAAACAATAAGAATACAAAAAAACAAAGAATAATAAGAAAGTTTACACAACAAGAAGACAAAACTATAAAATTTTTACAAAGTTACAATATAAAAAAAAAAACAAACACTAAAAACACTAAAATGCCCAGTTCATTCCAGAATCGAAGATGCCATGCCGTGGCGAACATAATTACTTAGTACCTAGTAAAGCTGAAACCGAATGACAATACGAACTTGATTAAGCACCAGAGAAAAGTGATTTTAAAAGTGACTTGAACTTCACGACGGAACCGGCACCTTGAAAGGCTACGGGTAGCTCATCCATGAGCGTGCAGCCTGAACGAAATAAGAGCGCTCCAGAATGGAACGATGAAAACGGGGAATGAGAAGATTGTGGTTTCGAGAGGTATGTAAGAACTGCAATTCATGAATCAGAATGTACAAAGAGACCAGCATCCTCATCGCACGATGGTCATCTAGAGAGCATTCCAGCAGATGGGATCTCAAGTGTTGGACGTGATCAAAGCGTCTTAGTCCGAAAATAAAGCGAATGCAGTCGTTAAAAGCGACGTTAAGCCTGTGAGCGCATGAGCTATCGAACTTTGGAAAAATTAAGCTACCAAAATTAAAATGGGGAAGAAGAAGTGCTTTGACTAGTCTCGTACGTATATCTGTCGATAAAATATCAGCTGATAACCAGAGCTAACGAAGGCCTCCATATATTTTCTTTATGATTAATGTGATGTGGTCACAACAGCTCAAAGTAGAGTTGATTACTACTCCCAGATTCTTGACGCGGTGCACTCTAGAGAGGATAGAACCATTTAGCTTCACCACTGGAAAGTCATTGATGTTAGAGTTAGCATTGTTTTGAAGGGCCATGTATTGAGACTTGGCAGGATTCAGCATGAGCTGATTTCTCATTGACCAATGGTATATTTTATTAAGATCATCATTTATGGTTGCCAAGCAATCCTTTATTAGCCCAATTGGTCTACTGAAATAAATCTGCACATCGTCAGCATTCAGGTGAATTTTCACGTCTTCAATAATATTAGGAAGGTCATTTATAAAAGTACTGAACAATAGAGGTTCCAATATAGAACCTTGTGGAACTCCACACCGGATGGTTAGAAGGTTAGATATAACATTATTCACTTTCACTTGCTGACATCTGTCCGATAAAAAACTACATATCAATTCGGTGGCTGAAGACGAAAACCCAAAGTGAGCAGATAACTTAGACAGCAGGATGTCATGATTTACACTGTCAAATGCCTTTGAAAAGTCGAGCAACACCAGGACGCCTACATGATTATTATCAAGAGCTACACGGAGATCGTTAGTAATCTTTAGCATGGCAGTTTCACAGCTATGCTGGGAGCGAAAGCCAGACTGCCATTCCATGAGTAGCTTGTTTGCTTCCAAATGCTCGAGCATTTGCGCATGTATTAGCCTTTCCAGAACTTTGGAAAGGAAACAAAGTATACCTACTAATGGGGCGAAAATCACTCAACTCTTTAGGACACGACTTCTTGGGAAGTGTGAGAACAGTGGCTAGCTTCTAGGCAAGCGGAAATATAGAACAAGTGAGACATGAATTCAGATTATATACCAGATGTATTTCATCTGGGCCTACCGAATCAGATCTTATAGAGAAAATAGCTTTAATTACTTCGTCAACCACACACCTGAAGGAGAAGCTGGATCCAGGAAAATTAACTAAGTGATCACGATCATCTGACAAAGCCCGGACGATTCCCTGTGTGGAGGTGAAAAAATTATTTAAATCATTGGGGCAAAAATCACAAGTAGGACCGCTATCCTTATTGCGACTAACACCAGCTCTCCTTAGATTGTTCCAAAGCAACTTAGGTGGCAACTCAAGGTTCAGTTTATTTTTATAAAACTGACGCTTTGCCCTGCGTATGGCTGCGATGGAACGATTGCGTGCAGATCTATACAAACTCTTGGTATTGTCAGTTCCTACTCGTCGGTGGAGATGATAGAAATGCTCTCGCTCAGATATTAGAGAAGATATTTCAGCAGACAAACAAGGGCATCCAGAAGTTTGTGTCCTTTTACGTATTAGAGGTCATGCAAGTGCTTCATTAAAGCACTAAAAACTTCTACTTGATGGTCTACAGAAAGACTCAAATAAATGTCACCTCAGTTCAAGAGACTGCATTCCTCTCCAAGTTCCTCCAAGTTTATGCCATCATAGTTTCGAAATGATCTCACAAAAAAAAAATCGGTATAATTTCGATCCGGTGTTCTGTCTCAAACTGTTTCTTCCTTGTGGTCTAATGAAACTGGAGATCACCTCATTTTTCACCTGAAAATGAAGATAACTACATAGGTGGAGAAAGTTCAGTAGGGCTATCCCAGCTACAGTGGGACAGTTTGTCATAGCATGAGTAGTTATACAAAGCAGTTGTTGAATCCTTTGCAGTTGAGCCTCGGATTTCTTTATATTAATTCGTGGCCAGCATATGTGAGCCGCTAACAATCATGGTTTATAGACAATACGACAATACACAATTTTTATTTGCAGACGACACATACATATGTAGCGAATCTAAAACAGCTCTTTCCGTAACCAGGCATAGATGCGAATTCAATTCCAGAAATTTTTTTGTTTTTTGTTTTTTGAGTAATCCCTAGATAATTGCGTCTTTTGAAAACCCTATTTTCATATTATTAGTAGATGGAGAGCCGTTAATATTTAGTTTCTTTTTTCTCATAAACAGAAAAGCTTTTGGCTGCGGTAATCATGGCTGAGCAGAGTTACTTATAGTGTTGTGACTATTTTACTGATTCTAAGCAGGGAATATATCCAGTTAACCGTGGAGGTCTCAAATCACTATTTCACAACATCTAATTTGTTTGCATCAAAAAATGTGCTATCGAACTCTCCTCCTATGTCTTCTAATGCACATCAGGTGCGACCACTTTTGCCTCTAAAGCTTTTTCGAGATATTTGCCCAAAGTGTGAATGGCTGTCTCAGTTGACTTGCTATAGCTTATGATTTTCTTCATGGACTTAATGGGGATAAATGGAAGGCTGATGGATTAGAATGATTTGGCTGGGGTGCTAGAACTTTTTTCTACATTTTCTGGATTGTTAGAAACGATATATCATAAGGCTTCCGTCGTCGGTATACAGCCAGCTTTGATAATGGTAATAGACTAGTTCTTTCCGTAATTCAATAACACTTTCAATTCAACAATAATCTATTACCTACGATTATTTCTTCATACTCACCATTGATCTTGTTTCTTAGGTGAGGTGACTGTTAAACAATGCACATCAAAGCTCAAACACTGTAAAGGGCTTCATCATATATGTACTTCCAAGAAACCTTTATAAGAACGGCATGTTTCTATATTATTCTAACTGAAACAAATGAAAATCTTTTAAAACAAAGGCAAAAATCAGGAAGAGAAATTATTCTCAAATTTTCACAGTGACCTATTTTTGGAAGTATTTATGTAAATATTCATTATGATAATAAATACCCTTCTACCGTTTACTTACTGATAGTAAATTCAATCAATATTTGTCTCTATTCAGTTAATTTCCAAATATTGCATTAGAAGCGTCCAATAAACTCAGATGACACTGTGCCGAATAGATACGTAATTGACATCAACAAATAAAAATGTTATCATAAAAATTACAGACGCAAGTTTCCCGAAAGCCTTTCATATGCAGTATACAGATATATCCAGATATAAAAAAAATATATATACGAGTATATATATTCTATTTACAATTGATAAAGTTTGTTTATCTTATCCTTGTGCAGAGCTCAAATATTTTTCTTTTCCGGATTTATGTTACTGAAAGATCATAGAAACGAATGGCATCCAAATGAAATACTTATGTGAACACATTGCAGTAAAATTTGGAGAACTATTTGACATCTTTGCATTCCTGTTTGTAATACGCCGATAGCAAATCATCAATGCCACACATACCTAAATATATATACATACTCATGAGCATAATGTTGCTTTCCACAAATATAATTTGCTCTTGAAGCAATCTGCCTATCTTCTTCTCCAAATCTTTACAAAACTAAGAACAAAGAGATCTTTGTTGTGCAAATCTTATAAACATAGAAGTTCCCATTAAAAATGAGAAAACTCCCTTTAGCAAAAATTTCGAGAGGCGATAACATCGATAATGGAGTAATAATCCGCGCATTTTTTTTTTAGTAAATCTTTCTTCTCCGTTTTAATGAAATTTACAAAGAAAAAAAAAAAACACATTTATATCTCTAGAGTTTATGTATCCACATTGAGCTGAAAGTTATCAATAATAATATTGCTAGCATCTTTGCTATTCCGGCAAATTATTCTGTGAGAAGGATGTACGCGATCTTCTGGTCAGTGCTCACAAAAAATAAATATAAGTAATTACAGGATAGAGAAGGGTCAAGAAATCAAAAAGATAATTATATGAATTATCCGAAACATAGAAACAGCCCCTCAAGGATTTTTGGACCTACCATTTTTGGGTCTGCCAGTTAAATGTTGAAGAAATAAATGCTAGACTGCTTATATGGAAAAAAAAAGTAAGCAATGTCGCCGTATGGTTGTCCTGCTGCAGAAGACCTATACATCAAGCGCAAATTATCTCTTCAGACCCGAGTTATCCTCAATTGTTTTTCTCTATTAACAAGTACGTTACATGATTTTATTGGATAGTTGTATACCTAAAATGACCTCGAGTATATGTAACATTAGTCTCATTAAACTCCATTGAAGTTATATTTATAGATGTCATTACACTGGGTAACGAAATTGACAACATTATATATAGTAAATTTACAATTTACAAGTGATATTTGGGTGTATAATTACTAGACAAAATTTTAAAAATATTCTCCTACGGATCTTATATACATAATGTATCATTACCATGCTAATTCGCTGTAAAATTACACACAGAAATGTAAACATAAGAAAATTCAGAGTAAAACTCTAATCATTCTCACGGGTCAACTTGGGTTCAATATATGTGTCTATGGAGGATGTAAACTTAGCATTGGCCAATGCTAAGTGCAGCCACTCTTCTGGTCCTGACAACATTCCAGCGATATTTCTAAGTCAAGGCCGTGATCCTATTTCGATGCCTCTTTCATATATTTTTAATTTGTCATTATCCTCGGGACTGTTTTTCAATGAGTGGAAAATTTCATTCGTTCGTCCTATACATAAAGCTGGTTCTAAAAACTGTGCCAGTAATTACCGTCCTATATTTGTAAAATCTCTGCAATTCCGAAGCTATTTCAAAGTATTATCTCTAAAAAAAATTTCTTTTCTAGTTAAGGAGTACATTTCTATTCACCAACATGGGTTTGTAAAAGGACGCTCTACAGCAACCAATTTAGTTTCCTATGTCAACTTTTGCTTAAATGTCCTAGAACAAGGTGGTCAGGTTGTAACACTATATACAAATTTCGCAAAAGCATTTGATAAGGTCAATATTCGCCTGCTTTTACAGAAACTTGAGACGTTTGGATTCCATTCTGCTCTTCTTGCATGGTTCGCTTCCTACTTGGCTAATCGCTTACAAATTATCAAAATTAATGATTTTGGTACATTCTGGTGTGCCTCAGGGGAGCCATCTAGGGCCCCTTCTTTTTATTATATTTATCAACGATGTCTTTCACATCTTTGAATCTTCCTCTGTTTTAGGTTTTGCTGATGATCTAAAAATTTTCATGGAAATTGTTGATATGTCTCAAGTATCCAATTTCAAATCAGAAGTCCATAAATTTGCGAAATGCTGTCATCTTAATCATTTGTTGATAAATTCTTCTAAATATAAAAAAACTTTATGGCTACTAAAAAAGTATCACCAATTAATTTTGAAGTGTCTATCGATGGTATTAATATTCCTAAATGTAGTATAGTTTCGGACTTTGGTGTTATTCTAGATAGTAAATTTACTTTCTCCTACCACATTGATTATGTAGTAAGTCAAGCTATTTCTCGGCTTGATTTTGTTAAACGTCGGGCTAGTGAAGTCTCTGATCCATATACACTTAAGGCATTATTTTCAGCTTTCGTTAGACCTATTTTGGAATATTGCACGGTTGTATGGGATCCGTACTATGTGACGCATTCTAACAGAATTGAAAATGTGCAAAGGAGATTTACCAGGTTTGCTCTTAGGAGACTTAACTGGACCGGTGATTTACCTCCTTTTGATGCCAGATGCCTGTTGATTGGCTTACATAAACTGTCTCTCAGACGAAAAATTTATAATACTATGTTTATTAGAGATGTTATGAAAACAGGATTATTTCTCCTGATATTTATACATATATATATATACATTTATATGTGCCGTCTAAGCAGATAAGACTCCGCCCCATTCTTTTTGAAACTTTCCATAGAACAAATTATGGCCTCAGAAGTCCATTAAGTCGTTGTATTCGGCAGTTTAATTTGTGTAGCAGCATAATTGACTTTAGTCAAGATAGAGTTTCTTTTAAAGCCTCTGTTTCGGACTTTCTAGAAAGCTTGCTATGACTATAATATTAGATATTCATATTTTTATATTACATAGTAGCAAAGAACATATAACTTAGATGTTAGATGTTCTTTGATAGTAGGTTAGTTTTAGATGATGTCCTTATCAAAACATAATTTTAGTTTTAGTATATGCATTGTCTGTTGATTTGTAATCTGTAGACTAAGAATAATAAATAATAAATGTAATATTACTGCTAGGGGTAATATGTATAGTGCAGCGAAGTAAATTGCTTTCGCATAAACTACATAAATGACAGGGATAACAAGTAACGTGTTTCCAGTTTGTCCTAAAGAAGTTTTCCATTTAAATTATAAATCAAAATTACAAAATTTCAATTAAATACGTTTCCAAAGAACATATAACTTAACTTGTAAGATGTTCTTTGGTTATACTTTAAATTTTAGCATGAAAATAAGCATTTCTGTTAAAAATAGCACGAATTATGTTCATTTACACAGAGGAAGATTTTTTTGTTCGAGAAACGATAGTAATAACTTACACCCTATGTGGGTACCTTAGTATGCACTAGAATACAAGTCATCGTTTTCAGAAATTGTAAATTTAATTTTTTTTGTAAGATATGTTTCTACGTAATTTGTATTTTCACCAAGAAATTGTAATTTTGCTACATTGTGCAATATTATAGTAGACTTTTTAGTATGTATTATACAGTAGTGTGATCAGGGTTGAACACTCCTTTGACATTTGCCCATAACTTCCATTTAAGGAAGAATTTGGTCAATCAAATTACATCTTTAGAAAGGTCTGAGAAAAGGGCGCACTTTGGGTGAAAAATAAAAAAATATAGACATATAAAAAAAAAGTGAAATGCGTCAAGGTAAGAAAGTGCTTTCTAGGTTGGCCAGTCGACAAAAAATATGCTGAGAAATGATTGAAAATGACCTGGAAAAATTAATTGAATGAAATAAAAGTTGAATTTGTTGCATTTTTTTTGTTCTTTAGCATAATATGAATGGCCCTTTATTCGAAATCGCATTTTCGGCAAATGTCGTTATATTGCGCACTTCAAATTCACTTCTCTCTTGCATTGTCCTCAGAGGGCTTTTTCTGCGCTTTTTTTGGCGAGCTGGTGTTTTATTGGCGAACTTCGTTGGAATTGGTGCTGGACGGTTTTTGGGCGTCTTCCAATTACACAATTACAACAATTTATAATATCACAAAAAGTTCGCTGTTACTGAGAGCTGTCTTTCCGCGCTCGAATATTGGTGGCAGTAGTGGTCAAAACTAAAAAATCTCAGACGACAGGCCAACCCTGACGACATTCCCTTATATAAATATCTATCTGCAAACTCCACCCAAGTATTAATATTCTTGCTTCATCCCTCTGTGTATGTAGGTGATTTTGATAGTCACCATCATCTCTGGAAATATCATAACGACATCACTATAGAATGGAACAACAGCATTTGGGTTGACCATGTAAAGTTATTTCCTCTTTAGACATGATTCTTAAGATCGCTTGGAAAAAAATATCAAGCAATGTGGAATACTATTTCACATTAACAAACCTACATTATTATTATTTTTAAACTTCTTTTCGAAGTATTTACGCAAAGTGCAGAATTCAAAAGCAGCTGCTAAATTTTAAACCAAACATCAACAAGAATTCGGTGAATTACCTTTAACGAGTTTGTGTTGAACTTGTTCTGAACTGAGCAGATGGTGGCAAAACAGGCATAGATAAATATGGATATCCGCGGTAACCGCTTTTATTCGGTGAATTTTTTTTTCCACAATTAAATTGTACTGTATATTTCTTCAATATTTTTAACGCCCATAACTAGAAGGAGTCTAGTCTTATCGAAAATCGGATTTTTGTTTACCTATTAGCTATAAATTTTACCCGGTACTGCCATCAAATGTCAGCTTTACGAGAATGTAGACGGTTGTACAATTTCGTTTCGGAAATTCGAGTTCCCAGAACAGCAACAACACATATAGGTACTGCACTCGCAAAATTTTTCATAAAAAGTTATTGTAATCGATTTTTGGGAAAATATAAATATTTATCCAAACAAATTAAAGGTTTTTACAAAATAAAATTACTTCAATTAAAATTAAAAAATTGCTTTGTGAGCACTTTTTATTTATTTAAAATTTAGTGTGCCCGCCTTTGCCACAGCCTTCACTCTTTTTGACATACCTGCTAACAAGCTCTCCAAATATTGTGAATCAATCTCATTCCACGCTTATTGAACATGTACCCAAAGTTCTGCGCAGTCTTTTGGAACATTGTTGCTTGCTTTGTTATTACTCTTCTTTTCAAATAACCCCACAAATTCTCTATTATGATCCGGCGATTGTGGGAGCCATTTTAGAGTCTCAATATTATGATCTTGAAGCCATTTGGCCGTTATGCGTGCAGTGTATTTTGGATCGTTGTCTTGCATAAATCTCCTTGTTCGCAGCCAAATCTCTCAAGACTTGGTAGATATGAGTCCTCTAAGTCAATTACTAGTATAATTCGTCTTATTTGTCTCAAAATTCCAACCTTTAAAACATCCCCAAACCATTAATGAGCCACCTCCAAATTTGAAGATTCTTTGAATATTACATTCTTGTAAGCCAACGACTTGTCCACTCACGTCCAATGCCGCCCATCTAAACATAACCTATTTATTTTTGACTCGTCAGATCATATAACCAACTTCCATTGCTCTGCCGTCCAGTCTTTGTATTTTCTGGCAAATTGAAGGATCGCCTTTTTATGGGGCGGTTGGTAAAAAGTGTTTTTTTTACCTTTGCTTTTACTTTAAAATCTGATTTAAGGCTTCTTCGAACAGTATCATTGAAAACTGTAACATTTAAACTAGTGCGGATTACATTGTTTCAGAGTTGGGCAATACTTAAGTAAAAAAAGACTTAAGTAGGTACTACTTAAAATACATTTTCGTTACTTAAGACTTATTACTCAATACTTTTGAAATGCCCTACTTAGTACTTGAACATAAGTACTTGCTTCTATTTACTTGTACTTAAGACTTAGCTTTGTACTTGAGTACCAAGATTTTTACTTAAGTATTTCTGAGTCTATTAAAAATATCTAACTCTTCGTAGAAAAGCAAGCACAACTAGCGCAACTCCTTTTTTGTTGAGTTTTAAAGTACACAAAGAACTGTTAAAGCGCACTCACGCAACTGGGCAAGTATAACAAAAACCAGTAGATCTCGCTCGAATATAAAATCTACGATGACTCGATTTGATGACATAATCATGGGTAAGCAAGCAATGCCTCGCTCCAATATAAAATCAACGATGCCTCGACCTGATGTAGGGAAAGCCTAATTTTTTTCTTAGAAATTTACTGGAAATTTTTTCCTTAGAATTTTTATGCATTAATAGAGGCGACAATTGGTACTTGGGCGTTCCTCTAATAGTTTTTATGAGAGGTGAAAGTTTACGTGCAGCACCGAAAACTATAAAAAACTATAAATAGTAGCCACTGGTTACTATACATATTATAGTTTTCAAAACGTATTTATTTATTAATATCTATTAAACTCTATAAACTAAATTATATTACTGCCAACGTATACAGATTCTAAAAAAGTACTTTAAAAAGTACTGTTCTCACGTCACTACAATTAAACAACTGTAAAAGAAAAAGCTCTTTTTCCAACACTTCGAACAAAATTCCTATGAATATCGCGTTACATGATTTCCAAGAATTTGTTAGGGTAGGGTACAGTGTCTTAGAAAACGCAGTTCCCAGCATGTTTCGAATGGATTCCGAAAAAAATCTGTGAAAGGTATGGAAGCAATACGCTCTGATGCCCAATTTTCATCATTGTCCAGCCTAATTGGGCGTTGGGCGCTTTTCATGAAAATCAAAGCGCAAATTTTGAAAAAAGATAGCCCAATTTGCGGAAAAGCGCCCAATATGGTACCATTGTAACTGGAGGAAAAGGAATATACCTACAGGGATATAAAGTCATCTCTGGTCATATCCATGATCTGAACAAAAATTATCCTGCGTGAACATTTTGGTCGACACCGTTAAGAAGAATTATTGTGCTGTATGGATGCCGTACTATTTGACTGAGATACAAAAGGAGGGGCGCATTTATTGGAGAACAAAAAATGTTCAAACTTTTCAACCAAGGCTGGGGAAAAGTAGTGCTCAACATTGTGACAAAACTTGGATTCACTGCTATGAGTCATGTGACAAAACTTGGATTCACTGCTATGAGTCAAAAAGCAAGTTACAATGACGAAAATCTTGCTAAAGTGAAGCTCGCACGGAGCATTGACAAGAAAATGGTTGCCTCATTTTTCGAATGTATACCTACAGGTCATGTTGCCACAATTTCAATGGAAGATTATTGTACCGCCAACCACCATGTTTGTCCACTGTTTTTTAGAAAATGCATGAAAAATGATCCAAGGGGATTTGGATTCTTCTCCATCACGAGAATCCATTACCACTTAAGAAGTGAAAGTTATAATGACTCATCCACCCTACAAGTAGCACCTTCTTCTTTTCATTCCTATTCATAAAAAGGATAAAACTTGGCAAATTGACATTTAGAAATTCTCAAGCCGCGGCGAAAGCCTATACGAAAATCTTGTTTCCGGGTTCAATGCGGAACGGTGGCATAATAACGGAACGGAATATATAGAGGCAAATATTTCGAAAAAAATTAAACTAAAATAATTCTGAAGTTATCTTTGTCCATCCACGCAAGACTTACGTAGCAATAACCTCGGTATATTAAAACACAAAATATTCGCTTTATTTTTATACAAAAGTTTGATTATTACAAATTATTATTTGTTTGTTAGTGGTTCAAGTAGCACACACGCACAGAAAATAATAATACTCTAAACTCAACTTCAACATGAACTTTTATATATATTTTTTAAATTTTGTTTTTTGTAGACCCAAATAACCTGTCAGATTTATCATAAATTTTCAAACAAACTATTTCTCCATTACTACACATTTCACTGTTCTCATTTGCATGAGTATATTTCTAGAATATATATGTATATTGTCATTCATCATAGTATTAGTATATTATAATCATTCTCGCAATCCTCGGGTAGCATATATTTTACTTACACATTTTTATACATATACATTTTGCATAGCCAAATAAGTTTTGTTGGTCATGTTGTCCTCTTTTGATGTTTCTAAAAATATTTGATGACAAAAATTCAAGTGTGAGTTTTATTTATTTAAAAGCTGCTTATTTGCTTAATCTGTTTGTTGAAATTTTGTGTTTCATGGATTTCCTTTATTTTGACACATTTGCACCGAAACTAATTTATTTTTCAAAATCTAAGAGAATCTAAAAAAATCTTACAATTAGAAAAATTTTACTACGAAATAATCTGCCCACCATAGATTGTAGGTACATAGTATATACACGTTTTTACATATGTATATGTAATGACTTCATGGACAAATTATCTTCATATATTGACTAAAAAAGGTATCCAGTAATTTTTATCACAGGTACAAATCGCACCACCTGATGATGATCATTAATTCAATCACGATTAGATCGGTATGCACGATGTCTGACCAAAACAATTTTCCTTCCAAAGACTCATTCTTCTCCTCGAATTAAGAGAGAATTTGATGTCTTCTTGGTCGTAGCAATGTGACTTATGTTGACGTGCACAACAGCTACTTAACTATACCTCCCTACATTGCATATATTTTACGGTCGAATAAAGACATCAGAGGCAGGAAACTAAAGAAAATTTATTCAACATTGTTGTGTGTTGTCGTTTTGTTTTCTAGAAAAGTCGTGTTGGTAAATTTATTTCGCGAACATGTCTTGTCTTTCTATGACTACTATATATAATGGTTAGAATGTCACTAGTATGAACATTTCGATTGTATCAAGTATCAATACTTTCCGCATTGTTTATAATATTTTTATTTTTATTAGATCAATGGATATCTGTTTTTCAAACGATCTTATACGTTATATATACATATTTTAGATAAAGTGTTATTATTACATCCACTACGCATGCGTTCGTTGTCTGCTGAAATACATTTACTAATTTGACACCTCAACTTACTCATAAAAATTTTTGGAAGCCGAATATAATATTATTTTGTATATCTTATCTTATTTACAAAGAATTTCGAATTGTTTTTCAAAGTGTTTCTTGAAATATTGATTGGTTGGGGATTTTATTGTGATGGGCTTGTTTACGCGACCTCAGGCAACTGTTGGATTGGAATAGTATAACTATAGAAGGTGATGTCTCAAATAGCTCAATTAATTTTTACAGAGCTGGGGTCGAGATAAACAAAAAGTTTTCCTTATAAATTGCTAATCACCCTATATAAAATATACTCTAGCTATAGAATGATGATTTATTTATTAGATGTTTAGATAACACTGCGGAGACCAATCCGAACGTGCACTAGCTGTATAATTCCCGACAATATATAATTGATTTGTCTTAGTTAAATCGGCTCCAGTTCTTAAAATAAAATTTCCACAGTATACAGATTAGCAAGGTGTGCTTAATATAAACAGTTCTCCGCCATTATTACATCACACCGTACAAAAATTCAATAATATTACAAAACAAATTATTTTTGACATATGTTAGCCGTTAAGTACATACATAAAATTATACACGGCAACGTCGTGACTTAGATGTAAGACAAATATTGAGCATACTTGTTAGTTTGTATATCGTGGTTAGTACCTACACTGTAAAAAAAAGTATGTAGGACAATTCCCTAACAGGTTTTTTCCTAAAAATAAATGTCAATTTCCCCAAAATCAATGGAACATTCAATGGGTATAAGGAATTTAGCACCAGGAAACCATTCTCGAAATGTTAAGATTTCTCGGATAAAAGGAAGAGAACATTCAATAAATTAGGTATTATTCTACATTTGGAAGTAGGTACCTACATTTTAGGGATAAGAAACTATTTCACTTTTTCCAAGGTGGAGCTTTCCTAATCTTATCAAAAAATACCTATTCTTAGTGGCACAAACTGTTGTTATTCACTTTAAGGAAATTTTTATTACTGTGTATTTAGAGAAAACCAATTAGAAGAATCATATCAGTATTGGCTACTTCTGTTTCAGTTCTAATTTATAACTATCTTACATTTAACTGTTTCAAATATTTACTGTTAATTGTACAATATGAGCCGTTTTTTATTTACTATTTCTTTGTGGAAAATATTATATATTAAAAAACAAAGAAAAACATGAGAAAAATTGGTCTAATACCAATAATATTATACCCTAGATGAAAATACAAGTTAAATAAAGTGAAAAACCAAAGTTTTGTATGGCTACATCAATTGCCCGTTTTAGTCCATTTTTTAAATTGTATTTACTATTTTTATGGAAAGGCTGTGTACAAAATTTCAGCTCTCTACGTCGGCGTACTCTCAGGCACAGTGTATAAATATACCTAAAGTCCAAAACTAAAGTTTTGTATGGCAACACCAAGAAGACGTTGAAAGATTTGGTCCATTTGTATTTACAATTTCTATGAAAACTCCGTTTATAACATTTGACCTCTTCATGTCGAAGCGTTCGTGGGCAGTTGCCAAATATATACTGAAAAACCAAGGTTTTGTATGGCACCACCAAGAGGGGGTTGCCCATTTTAGTCCATTTTTGTAATTATATTTACCATTGCTATGAAAACACCGTGTAACAAATTTCAGCTGTCGTCATCGGCGCGTTCTCAGGCAGTACCTACCCAAATATATAGTGAAAACGAATTTTTTGTATGGCTACCCTGAAAAGGAGTTACCCGATTTGTCGCATTTTCGAACTTTCGAACTACATTCTTTAAAAAGATCATGTACAAAGCTTTCCATGTAAACGTGTTCTCAATTTAACGAACAAAAATCAAAATTACTTTTAATATTATGCGCGGGTTCAATCCATTTTACTCTTAGTAGCATTATTTCTGTGCGTTACAAACGGAATGAGAAACTTAATATACCTACCCTATGTCTTCATCATCTAGGACATAAAAATATTTAACTGGCATAATTTGGTAAGCATCTCGACCAACAATACAAAAATTTAGTACCACATAAAGTTTTTAAAAAAGTTATGTGGAACCACTTCGGTACAGACTGAACAAGAGGATATCGAAAAGGACTTGACTTTAGAGCAGTTTTGGAGGATCGTGGAAATTCTGCCATGTTGTGGAAATTTCTGTCATGAAAAAATTTAAAACGAAAAAGGTAACGATTTCATTTCCTCATACAAAATAATGGGAAAAATCATATCTCCAAAGTTCAGAAAATATTTCTTTAAAATGGATCCATAAAATTGAATTTTCCTGTGCAAGTATCTAAAATTAATTGTGCATGACCGTGAAACTGAAATATTGAGCAAATGAAAAAGTTTTTATAACTGATGATAGTAAGAAAATAACATAATTGCGGAAATTTGCAACTATGTATTGAAATGACTAAAACTGTGATTAGGGATGAGAGAGTCCAATTTAATCTTAATTTGCGAATGTACTTTTATATGTGGGAGAAATTTTTCGTGGGAATTTTGACCGCAACAAGCTCCCAACACTGCTTTGAAGTGCCAATGACATAAAATCATCCTCGTAAATGTAAAAGGTAGGTATAAATCGGGTTAAAAAAACGTAGTTGAGTAGATTTAAAATAGGCAAAATCAAATTATGTCAATACATACCACACAGTGCAATTTTTACTTGTGCCAATGTTTATTTGTATACCTTTGACCTTCTTTCTAACGATATTAAAATGTTGGATTTTCAAAAATACAAATTATAATATTGTCTCTGGCGCATTTAACTTCTGATTAGTTCGACGATCAGTTTAAAATGTATATTACCGCATATGTATAACGGAAATAAATATGCATCAATACCAAAATATCAAATTAACGCAGGATGAACATTTTACAACGCACATGACGTATGTATATCGAATTTGATGCTTGTCAAATAGTTTTTTGGAAATTGCAGCTCAGACAATTATCGAGAATTGGTTGCAAACATGTTGAAAATTTTTCAAAAATTAGGCTCTAATATGAGTCGCGTGTTCAATTTCCTGCACAGTTATTTAAACAGACTCTCGGATAATCTTGGAAATTTTTGTAAAGAACCGGAGAAACGCTTCCATTAGGATAATGGAAAAAAGGTTTAAATGACCAGGATTGCCATAAGATGTCCGACTATTGTTGCAACCTACAGATGGACTACTAATGAGGAATATTGTAAAAAATATTCAAAAAACCTTTTTCTCGAAAACGATTTTGAAACCTTTAACCACAAATATCTACACTAGGGTGGTGGCCCAAAAAACAAAAGTGTTAAAATCTCTCGCTAATATAATTTTAAACTTCTATACAAAATTTCAGTGAAATTGATTAATGTTTGTTTAGAGGTAGCTCAAATCGAAAATAGTGTCTTTTTGGCTGTTTTGGACTTTCAGCCAAACTGTTTCAACATTTTCTGTCATAACTTTTTAATTTGACAATATTTTTTGTTGATTCTTTTTTTTTTAAATTAAAGAACATTTAGTTGTCAACTTATTCCAGTAAAAGTCGTTTTAAAAAATTAAATTCTTCTATTTTTTATAAAAAATTTTAAAACGAAAATTCGGCCCCGGAACTCCAATTTTTGACTTCGTGTCAATTTTATATATATATATATACTTTTTCTACTATAACGTTATCTACTATCGATTATCTTTCTAGCAACTATAACTTAAGGGAGTCATGTAGTGTATGAACTGTTCTCAAAATGCGATTATCGAAGGTGAAGTATTTGAACAAATTACAAAGATGTGTGTGTCGGCACGACTTATAAAAGTAATAGTCGCAAGAAAGATAGATAACGTTAGATAACGTTATAGTAGAAAAAGTATACCTGCGTGCCAGTTTTCCTTACAAAAAAATTTACACTAAGTCAAAAAATTGGGGTTCCGGATCGGAATTTTAGTTTTGAAAAATTTATAAAAATTAGAAGCATTTAATTTTCAAAAACGACTTTTACTGCAGTAAGTTCATAACTAAATTCCCTTTAATTTGAAAAAAGAAGCAAGAAAAAATATTATCAAATTAAAAACTTATGATAGAAAATGTTTTCCTGAAAGTCCAAAACCGCAAAAAAAAAAAACACTATTTCCGTTTTGAGCGAAGTCTAAACATTAATGAATTTCACTGAAATTTTGCATAGAAGCTTAAAATTACATTACTAACAAATTCTGAATGAGCATTTAGATATTTTAACACTTTTGTAAATCCATACATTTTTTTGGTCCACTTTTTGACAACTTTCCAATTGTCTATTGATTTTCTCTCCTCCAGTTTCAAAATTATGTGAAGTCAAAGTTTCGAACTTTAAACTAATTTTTATTTAATTTGAGTAATATTTTGATGGAAAACAATGCTTAGCGCAAACATTCCTTTGGGATGAAATAATGCGAACCATTTTTAGATTTCAGTTAGCAGTATGAGAAATATAAAGCCGATTAAGATGAAGAAGATGATGCTTCTATTCAAACGGCAGTTTTGATATTTATAAAATTAACGAAAAAGATATTTAGACGCGCGTCCAATCAAATACAATGTCAATGGGTGGAATTCAAATTCACTTCAGTCTTAAGGTCGAGCTAGAAATGAAAACAGATATGCTATGTATGTGGAATACCTAGAAAATGCGTCCGATGTTTCTGCCCTTAAACAAAAGCTCGATGAATGAGTTGTGTTTTGATTGAAGATTTCAAAGAGGCACAGCATAACAGTATTGATAAATGTTCATCTTTTCAAGACCGCGAGCAAAGAATAATTATTATCGAAAGGACTAATAATAGTCGGTACAATAAAAAAAAAAATTGTACTAGTCGACATTTGTGGTCAACCGTAACACCAATCTCGTTTCGTACATTGCTGGCCGAAAGAACAAATGTACAATCATGCTCCCGACTTTGGATCATAGTTAAAAAAAAAAAAGTCTGGAATTATAGCGTATTATTATAAGGTAAGAGGTGGTGTTGACAAGTATGTATGGCAATCACAAAAAACGAAATCGAAACTTTAACTCAGTTTTTTCTTATTATTTTGTAATAATGATAATGAAGATAATATCCACCAATTTTTTGTATCGAATTTAAGAAGTCTTTCAAAATTTTCACAGTGTGTACCCAATATGCAAGCTCCCCCCCCCCCCCCCTGTTTTTTTTTATTGCACTTTTTCTTAGGCTTATGTTGGAAAATCTGTTTTGAAGAATTAAAATAAAGTAAAATAAAGCTTAAGCATACAAACCTTTTACGAAAGTTAACTAATAGATTCGGTTGATCCTTACGTCGTTTACCTGAGAGAGAGCTGAGATTTTGTTGTGCGGATTTCAACAGGTTGCTGGTTTTCTGTTTGTCTCTTACATTGGTATTCCAAAACTATCAGTACTGGGCTCTCTATTATTCAGTTTAAGTTGCTGAATCATAAACATATATCTCTGTGTTTAAAGCTTTGAGAGGGGAATGCCCATTTTAAGCCCAACATCAGAAGACATGAGAGATGTCTTAAACCATGCATTATGATAATCTAAAAATATTTTATTAACAATGTTTATTTCAATTAAGCAAAGGAGAAAAAAAAGGCAGATTTTAATCTAGTAAATTTTGAGCAATCTATTACAGAATCGAATTCCGTAGGTCCTGAGAAGAAGTTTGAGTGCCTACTCTATATTCGAAGGCTTAAATAGCCCTTCCCATACTCAAGTTTGTACTATTTCCGTCTTTTTTATTCGAACTGAGATACTAGATTTTTTGCACCTTAGATCGGCTCTAACTCGTCCGATCGGAAAACGCCTCAGTTCATAACAGCTACAATTCGTAAAAAAAAAATTTTCTTTGAATATGTTTATGGTGTAAACATTTTTCTTATAGGAAGTCATTTCCACGATGCACCAATTCCGCGCAATCACGAGAAGTAGAAAAGTTCACTTTTACACTCAAGAAAATCGCTCAAGCTACATCCGATCGCCAAAGCTTTCCCCCGACTAATTGAAATAAACGTTTAGGACATCTCTCATGTTTATCGATGTTGGACTTAAAGTTATATGAAAAGTGGGCATTCCCCTTTGTTTAAGTATTTTACCAGCCTTTTCGAATAATCGAATTGGGATCAAACTCAGCTCTTACGTTGTTTCATTTTGCCACCACTTCTTTTTTTTTAAATATTTTCTTACAACTATTTCCAATGTATGTATGTATGTATATGTACCTATGCTGATTTTTAACCTTTACTTACCGTACGTGGGTCCAGTAGACCCAAACCTTCGTTCAATATTGAAAATTATTTACTTCGTCCGGCTCATTTCGTTCAGTCGCCACAGTACCCTTTGTTTGACTCAGTCACTGCTTTGTGCAGTGTGAAAAGTTGTGTCGAGTGAGTGCAACGACGTGAAATAAGGCAGGTAAGGTCTATCCGAACCACGATCAGTATGTAAGTAATTATTTTTATTTCTAGTTTTTTTTAGAAAAACCCAGAAAAATTAGTCATCACAGAACTTTAGGCGATGACAATTTCGAGGAATTTATTTCGAAGCATCTAGACCTAAATAGAGGAAGTAGAGAGCGTTATGAGTGATAAAGAGGACATGCAACACGATGAAAACTTCAATTTGGACAGCGTTCATAATACGGAAACTGAGCAGGGCTCATCTGACGATGATAGTGACGGAACTGAGTTTCCTCAAGACGAAGACTCTTCTGGAGCTGTATCTCAAAGAACTAATCCTAGATCCGGACAGTTGCAGGAGGAAGAATCATCGAAAAATGCGGAGGTTGTGGTTGATCAGGAAACTTCAAGGTATTATCGTGGAAAGAAACGTCACTAGTGGGCAAAGATTAGTCCTAACCGAAGAGTCAGAACATCGAAACAAAATATTATAGTTCATTTGCCGAGTCTACGCAAATCAGCGCTTGCATTGGGATATCAAACAGAACCTATTCAGATATGGAAGCTTTTGTTTACAGATGAGATGATTAACGAAATATTAATATGGACAAATAAGAAGCTTGAGCTCTACAGGAACGGATTTAAAGATAAAAATAGAGCGGAACTAAGAGATCTCGATAGAGTTGAGTTTGACGCTTTCCTAGGTCAGCTTTTATATGCATCTATTTTCAAGTCTGGAAAGGAAAGGTTGGCATCAGACGGGTCGGGTCGTGATGTTTTTTATTGTGCTATGTCGCTGAATAGATATTACACTATTTTATCATGCCTCCGTTTTGATAACCCTGAAACTTGTTCTGAACGGATAATGACGGATCTTGTTCAAAGTTAATTGTCAAAATCTGTACAGCTTGGGAGAAAATGTTTGTGTAGATGAGATGCTGGTCGGATTCCGGGGAAAATGTCAGTTCAAGATTTATCTGCCAAGCAAACCAAATAAATATGGCTTGAAAATACTTAGCCTTACTTACTGACGCTTGCAACAATTATTTTATAATGGATATATTCATTGTGGAAAAGGTATTGACGAAGTGACTTTATCCTGTGAAGAAAAAAGTTGGCAATTCCTATACAGGCAGTTCTACGCCTTATAAAATCAATCGCTGGTTCAAAAACTAATGTGACCGCTGACAACTGGTTCTCGTCTTTACAATTAGTGAATGAACTTCTGAAAATTAGTTTGACTTATGTAGGAACGCTAAAAAAATTAAAGAAAAATACCACATGAATTCTACCAGCTGGTAATCGCAGTGTTGGAACCTGTTTATATGGTTATTCTCAAGGAATGACTCTATTGGCTTATGTGCCAAAGAAGAGGAAAGCAGTTCTTCTAATATCATCGATGCATTCCGACATCGGCAAACCGGAGATAATATCAATATCGTTTGCTAAAATCAGTGAGAAGAATCTGATGATTGTATTACCTAAGCCTCATTTAAAGTTGGGTAAAAGGGTAGTAGTCAATTCCAAAAACACTGTCTATTTTAAAATAATAAACACAGCTTGTACTCTCAGACGAACTCTCCTCTCTCCAATTTTCTTAGAATTTAAAGGACCAAAAATCATACTAAAAATTTTTTCTCAAATATTTTTAACGTTATTTACGCAAATTTATATCAAATCTGTATACATACTTACAATATATCTATATGTAAGAACTCATATTAAGTATAATGTAAGCAAACTTCCTAAAGCACGTGGGTAATATTAGCGCACGTGAAACTCATTACATATTCCCAACGCGGTGGTCGACCATCTTTTTATATTTAGATTACGTTTCTAAAATTGTAATTCATATATATACATATGTATGTATGCCCTGCTCGTTGAGTGAGCGAACTCATTAGGATTAATTCCACATTATAATCTGAACTCATTGCGCACAGCGCATATATTTAAAAATTGGTGGAGAGAGTTGCGGTGGATAAATGAAAAAAGTGTAAACAATATGAACGTTCGCGCAGGCAAATGCCTTGAAACAAAAACAGAGGGGAAAAACAGAATAATTGAAGTAATTAGTCGCGAACATTAGCCAAAGCATAACCCCCCATCCATCTTCATATAAATTATGAAGTAGAATTGCCAACACTTTTCATAACTGTGAACAGCATGGCGTGAATTCAATGAAAAAAAAATATATAAGAAATTAACTGTAAAACACTCGGTATTGGCTCGTTGGTTCGTTGAACTGGTGCTGCCAGTCAATGGCTTATTCGTAAATTATTGGCTTCCGGCTAAATGATAATGTTAGAAAAGTGAGCAATCTTACGGTTTTCAATGGAAAAACTCACTTGCATTGCAAATACGCGAGTTATTTTCTTCGAAGAAATATGTAAAAAAAAACATAAGCGAACTTAACGAGCTGTGAATTTGTCACAGTTCAGCGTAACTATTAGTTATTGAGACACTGATTAGCTAGTGATTACTTTACTTTGTTTTGGTTGATTTGGAATCAAGTACCTATAGGAGAATTTTATGTGACGTGAAGATAAACCAATTACGGCGGATGTAATTTTTAGAACGATAGGGAGAATTGTAAAAATATCTACTACATAATTTCATCGTTCTTATAAACACTCACAAACCAAATTAGTAGTTTTAGGGAGAAATTTTCTATTCGACGACCCTTACTTTTTACTAAAAATAGACGCACACTGTAAAATAAGGAAAAGTCTATAGCTTAAAGCTGAGCTGTTCTATTTGTACCGAAGCAAAGGGATTTGTCGTCTATTAAGTTCCTGGATTCCTTTGTGGGATGTGTTGTATCTATCTGACTGTATTGTATGCGTCTAGTTTTGTTTATTACATGTTCGGTCTTTAGATATACGCTCCTTCTCCAGGTGCTTATCGAACGACCAACTTCAATAAGACTACTGGTGAGCAATACATGACGTAGGAATGCTCTTATCCTATTTAGTCTTATTTGGGTGTCAATTATTTGGTCTTCGGTATGGTGTCGTTGCATTCTTAGAATAAGATAATTGACAAAAACTTGCAGTTTCTGTGTAATGGCCCTTGTCATCTTTTGCAGACGAATAGAGTAACAACACTAACCTTATATTTAATTTAAACTGCCTTAACTTCGTACTAACAAAGAGCCCGACACTTCTTCAAATCAGTGTTAGATGATAAAAATTGGCACAAAAGTTTTATTTATCGTGGTGTTCGTGTTTCCTTCTGTACCTCCATCTGTGATAATAAATTACTTTCTGCCTTTTATCCATCCAGTGACACTGTTCTTCTTATATTTGAAGTATCGCAGTTCATAATGTGGTGCAGGTTATTTAACGCTAGGCTTACCGAGGGGTCATTTTGACCCCTGTGTGCTCATTTCTTATTAATTTTCTACAAGGCAATTCGTGTTGATGTTTAAGAAGTGAGCACACCGGGGTCAAAATGACCCCTAGGTAAACCTAGTGTTATAATATTCGGTCTAACTCAAATTTCTGGTTGGTAAGAAGGCAAATGTCGTATCGTCCGCATAATCCAAGTCTCAATAATTTTGCTGTTCACTAAATCGAAAACTTATAGAATAGCGAAATTCAAGTGAGCTAACTCTACCAACTACTCGCGAATTATTCTTACCTGTTTTCTCCCCTTCATCATCGCTTATATGTATATAGGTATATATTTTTATACATAATTGGGAGTTTAATTTAGGTATGTTAGTATAGCTGGCTTCTTTTCTTAGTAATGGGGATGACTTCGTTAGCCATAAGTCTATTAAGAAGATGGGTAATGGTTTCAAATTTCTGTAGATGATTTAAACTTCAACAACCCCCTTCGTCGATGACCTAACACATATTCATCTACTTCTCTCAAGTAACAAACATTAGTTCTGTCTTAAATATACATGTGCCTGTTGCGTTATTATCCTAGATGAGGAAATCATAGGACATACTTAGTTTGCCATTCCGTTTGTAACGCATAGAAATAATAATGGTAGATCAAAATGGAATGGGCACCCACACATAATATTAAAAGTTATTTTGATTTGTGCATGTCCGCTGTCTGTCTGTTTTCCTGCCTGTCTATCCGTATTTCTCATAATAACTTAAGAAGGCATTCACTAAATTTTGCGCATAGCCTTTTTAAAAAAACAAAAATTAGATTTCAGTTCGAAAATTTGACAAATCGGGTAACTCCTTCGTAGGGCACTACTTGAGAACGCGGCGTTTTTATAAAAATAGTACATAACATTTAAAGAAAATGCACTAAATCGGGCAAGCCTTCTTGGTGTTGCCATATGAATATTAAAGTTTTTACGTAGACTGTGAAAACGATCAGTCGTAGACGTTTTTATTGTAGGTACTGATAAGCTCTTCAGAATATAAAATCCTATGAAATGGGTTATAGTCATTTTTACTGTCCGAAGAACCGTACTAGAAATAGATCAAACTTGCACAGAGGTGTTACTAATCACGTACGGACATTTATCTAGCAGGGTATCGTAAGAATTGGTCTTACAATTAGACTAATTCTAGGTTTTTTTCTGTTTTTATGACATATTCTTTAAGCTTTACAGATAGTTCGAAAATGGATGGGGGAGTGGGAGCCGGGGTATATTCAATATCTCCTCAAATACAAGAATTGTACCGCTGGTAGACATCAAAGTATCTTCCAAGTAGGGCTTTTTTGCTTTGTTTTTAGTACGCCTTCGTATTTTCTTTGGTTTTTACAAAAATCCTCAGCTATTACTCCATTCCCATTGACATATTGTGAAAAGTTTGCAATGCTGTCCAACGTCTCACTGTCGGTAGTGGTATTTCGACCGTCCAATATAGCAGTGTAGATTTAGACCGGTCGATCAGTCGGTCGTATTTGGTGTTTTTTTCATCAGTGACTTAATTGGAACATCTTCAACTTAGCAAGAATATCAGTTAAGGCACTGGCGGCTCAGTAGGTGATGTACAAATCAGAATATTTGTGACGTCCCGTATGTGTCGCTTCGATCATTTCCGGACACTTTACCAACCATCGAGTAAACCGGGTAACGTACATTTCAAAAATCACCGATAGTAATACCTTGACGAACGTAGAAAGCCGTAGCTATGCAGGTTTTGCTTTTTATAACGAATGATGAAAAAAATTATTTAGTTTTTAATGACAACAATGACAGAACGGTTTAAGAAAATAGAAAAAACAAAAAATAATAAAAAAAAAAATAGAAAATCCGAGCAAACAGAAGTTTCTTTCAATCATTTATGTTTACCTCAATGTTACTTATTTTTCAGAAGTGGTACAAAATAATTCTGTGATCGGCAATCAAGTAGAAACCCAACAGTGGCCTTAAATCAAGCAATAATCCTCCAGTTGACGTAGTCGAACTTACTCCTTCAGGCTCCAGCCGCACTAGGGACACTACGGACTATTCGCTATTCAATTCCAGGTTTCCGCTTCCCCAGCTTTTCGACGCTCAAGACACGAGTTACCATTCACCGAAGGGCAAGTCTCTGAAGCAAGTTTCTCGTCAACCAACGCCACAGGTTACGTCCTGACTGTCATAGGGACAGTAAGGAGAGCTCATTATACAGAATGCATATTTATAAACGTTCACCCTCGCTGGGTCCAAGCGGTGTTCACAACTAATAACAATTATCTTTCAACCCTTCCCTAGAGCCGGATCTTTACAGTCGGGCTGGACTACAACAGACAACTACAGACTGTAGTACAACAACGCTGGAGATCGTACGAACGTCAAAACCAGCCAAACACTATCTTCAATCTCGCGTGCTTTCCCAGCCTAAGTTTCTTAAGCGACAGTCATACGTAACAGATGACCGTCCCGAAGATAACACCTTCTAACTGTCATAAGGACAGGCGACTGAAAAGCAGACTGTGAAACGTAGGGCTGCCCAAGATGAAAGCTTTATAAGAGGAAAGCATGCAAACTTGATGAAAGAAATTTGTTGCTTTGATTGGAATGGTTTAGATTTAAGACCGCATTGTATCTCCCAGAGTGGGCACTGTAGTAGTTATGTATTCACAAGGCGAGAAATAAGCTTTGCGAAATAAAATATGAGATTTATGACTTTGTGGGTACCGTAGTAGGGTATAAGGGCGACGTGCGTTACTATCCATTATACAAATGATTTAAGTACTCATGAAAGTCAGAATAATAAAATCTCAAACATAGCCTCTTGGGCAGGGGGCGGAGGATGAATAAGTATATATATATGAATAAGTTGATGAGCAATGGAAATAAAATATGTATGGTAGTAGTGTTTATATGGTTAGTATGCATGATCAGCTATAAGATAACTGGTGTAAATCTCTAGCGTCTCCAGTCTTGAATACGGGCATATCTTAACCTTCTCATGATCCCCGCTGAATTAAGGTTGTGTTTTTGCTTGTATAGAATATATACAATCTTTTTAGACGTTGCGAATAAGATCTTAGGATTGGAGTAACCAGTCCCATTACTATAAGGATATCTACAGGTAAAGATGCCACTGTGCGTACTCATGACCTTATGGTCATGAGCTAACGAAGCCATATCAATTGGGTAACCGACATTGCTAAATTGATGCCACGGGGTTGAGGAGCTCCGGATAGTGCTGCTATAGTAGTGTTATTCGCCTCAACATGGAGAAGGCCTCCTCGTGGTGGTTGTTGTATAATTGCATACTACGTCCGAAGATTTGATGGATGGTCGCTTATTAATGTATGCTTAGAGGATTGACTTTTAGCATGGAGTTGACGCTAAATCAACCGGGTGTCGTGACGCAGACATGGGCACAGATTTTAGATAGGTCTCGCTTCGACCAGTAATTCCAATGTCAAACATGCACTAACTGATATGCACTGGTACTCTGCCTCTTGAGGAAGCTGATTGTCGCTGGCCTACTAATCCATGTATTAAGACTGCTGTGAGATTAAAACTTAATAGCTAGGTGCTCATGTTAAACTTCCGACAGATTTCTGCCATAAGGACAGTCGAACTAAACCGTTGACCATCACCAACAACCAAACTGTTTCGAGATTCGAACAACATGTTTGAATACCCGAAGTCGTTTCGTTTCCTAAGTTCTTAAGTGAAGGTGAACTACTCCCAGCAAGTTTGTTTCAATAGGGAACTGGCTTATACGCAAAATTAGCGAACACACCGAATTCCGATCGTCGATGATTAAATGTTTGTTTTTTCGATTCTCACCTACATACCTACATATTCCAGTTTCAGCTGTACATCTAGGTCTGCCTTCGTTTACCAGGTTTACTCATCGAAAAGTCATTAGTGACATGAAGGTGGTCCTCATTGCAAAAATTTACAAATGTGGCCTGGAGTAGATTTATTTTGACAAACCTAATTCCTCCCATTGTTACTCCTTATTCCTATCCGGCTTATTTTTTTATTTTAGCATGACATCATATAAGGATGCTGACTTCATACAGCAGGGCTGTTTCTTTGCGAAATTTTTCGAAAAGCATCACTGAACATGCATACACATACATATGTACATATACGATATTTTAAATATATGTCATTAGGAAGTAAAACCCTTTGTTTTTTGGTTATAGTCAAGAGAAATTTCGTTTAAATTGTTCATATAAATAGATATGTACGCCTCACGCTAAGTATACTCTCCACCACCAACAACCAACAAGAATTATTATTATTTTATCAGCAAGTAAAAAGTGAAAGAACCCTCTACTGACGTAACGTCTGGCTGTTTACACTTTCTGTTTTCATTAAGCTTATGTTACATTTATCCGTCACACAATAATCAAGGCGGGGTTTGTACAAATAACTCAAGTGGAGGAATATTTGCATTTTGCTGGATAGCAGCCAAACAAAACACAATAAATAAAATCAACATTCGAAGTATCTGCAACGTACTGAATACCTCATGTACATACACATGTATGTATCTATTTTTTTTTTTCTTAACCATTATCTATGAGTGGAAAAACGATAACAGAAACAGACCCTGCACGATGACATTCTCTGGTGCTACCCCAACATTATTTTTGTTGACATATTATGTTTTTTTTTTTTTTTTTTTATTATTAAAATTTGTATATCCTTACTTTTTTGCTTAAAGTTGAGATTGTTATACAGAATTTGGTCTAGAAGCAAGACACTACCATTAAAAATTTTCTAAATCGAAATATAAAAATTTCTTATGCACTATCTAATGACTATTTTCTTTTATTTCAGGTAAGTTCCTACTACATATAATTATGGGAATAAAAAAATAGAAAAAAAAACACTTTATCTTCAGGTCAGGTACAGTACAATTATAAATAATATTTTTAAATAGAGCGTTGTCCTTAATTATTCAATTCATGTTAGTTTTCACCCAGTTATTTTTGTTATATGAAAATGTAAACATTTTTTTAAACGCCTTAATTTTCCAATTAAAATCTTATATAATTGTCTAAACAGAAACACCCCTTTCTTTAGATTTTCTTTCACACAAATCTCGGGCCAACGTACAAAAAGATTTGTTAGCAGAGAAAGCACTTAATTTGGGCGTTGCGTAGTTGTAAAAATAGCACAAGGAACGGGAGCAGCTCTTTTACTTGGTGTTGTTTATTTTAACTCTTTATTTATTGTACAAGACACGAAACAGACTCGAGCTTTTTGAAGCTTATGTGATAGAAATTAAATTCAAATGTAGTTTTTGTTTTGTTTTAATTCTTTTATATTATTTCATGGTCTTTCTATGCACATACATATAATGTATAAGCTACATATGTTATTTTGCGTACCTTATTGTAGAATACCTATAATTTGTTCTAGAAATTGAAGCGAACTATTGTGTATGTTCGGTTCATATAAATCTTATATGATAACTAGATGGCGCTGCGAACTATATACAGGGTATTCATGATGGTCCATATAGCGTGGTGATAATACTCACCTAGCCAAACAAAAATTTTGGGAGGACATATCAACTGTTTCGGAGTTACAGGATGATTAAGAAATTATACTAGGTTTTCACAAAACACCCTGTATCTTGAAAAGTACAGGATGTACGGTCACCGTCTAAAGCTGATTTTATGCAGAGCTGAATACATATTCTTGATCTAAAATTACACTTTATTTATTGAAAATTTCATTTTTGAATATTTTTTTAACGTAATGACGTTAATTACACTTCAAAGCATTAAAAAGTGTAGTTTTAAATTCTCCAATTTACCCCATGAGCTTAGAAATACTTTAATATTTTATACTTACGAAAGTTTTGAACATTACGGATACAACATTGTGCAAGAAAAGTTTCAAAAAACTCAGATCAGCATCATTCAAAGGTAGGTATTTATAGAAGTGCTTAGCAATGCATAGACAAACTCATACCATACAAAGACTGGAAACGTAGAACAAACATATGCAACGCTTTTCTAGAATATAAATTTAGCGATGCCTCAACGATACCTCGACTTAGCACTTGATAACGTGCTCAAAGGGTAAGTCAGCAATGCCTCGGTCCATACAAAATAAAATCACCATTGCCTCGACCCGATGAAGAGAAGGTCACAATTTTTTCTTAGATATGACTCAGTTATTAAACGGGTAGGAATAACTTATCATCCAAAATCCACCGGTAAATTCAAAAACATTTTTAAGAAAATTAACAGAAAGGTTATTCCAGTGTCGTCTAACAAACTTAGACGTATTTTGTGCAGAACCAAAGATCTGGCTGATCCACTTAGTAAGAGCGGCATTTACTCTTTAAAATGTTCTTCATGCGATCTCACCTATATTAGACAATCATCGAGAGCTGTGAAAGAAATTTGGAAGGAACACAACAGACACATAACAAAAAACGAATACAATCGATCCAGCATAGCTCACCATATTTTAAATAACATCAACCATGAAATTCACATAACTAATTTCAAACTAATAAAGGCAGTAAGAAATAACCAAAAACTGGATGCATGGGAATCGATATTTATACATAAGAATTCACTTCAGTTAATGAACACTGGAGAACCTCCTATCGAAAGTAGACTATCTCATCTCTTGGACACAGATCATTAAAATTGTTATCTTTCGCCTATCACTTTTGTTAACGGATAGTTTAAAAACGTACATAAACGTATTGCATTATTGAATTTGGGGCACTGTTTGCTTTCCATTTTATCATAGTCGAGTAGTCTAGCTATCCATATATTTTTAGTTTGAAAATAAAGATATATCTGAAGATGATAGAGTGGCTACCGAAAACGTTCAAAAAAAAATCAAAACTAGTGGAACAATAAGAAGACTGTTAATTACCAACTGATAGAATTATAATTAGTTTCACAGTAATCAAATAATTTAAACAACAGTGTGTTTGTTTAAAAAATTTCTATTACTGGATATTGCTTCCTTCGAATTTTTATGCATTGGCCGAGGACGAGAGCAGTGCCTCGCTCCAATATAAAACCAACTTTGTATGTTATTAGTTTGTCAAGCAATAGGTTTGGCTAAACATATGTTTGTTTGTAACTAATTCGTCGTATAAGAAATGTACACATCTCAGATGAATGTGTTTTTCATATCCTGCATAAACATTGGAAAATATTGAAAATGAACCCAGCTGGAAACGGAAGAATTTCGAATGCAATACGCTCTGATACCCAGTTCGTTTCTTTTAAAGCATTGACGTCCTACGACGGGACGGTATATAAGGTGGTTATATACCTCACCCCTGCATGACCTGTAAGATGAATGGAAGCCTTCCTTATTAAGTCTTTGGAAGGTCAAATTAAACATTCCTTATTAATTCTTTTGAAGGTGGGAAGAAGCATTACTTTTAAATTCTTTGGAAGGTGAGAAGAAGGATCGCTTTTAAATTCAGTGGAAGCATTTATTCTGCCATTTCAGAAAAGTGTATGGAACCATTAAGCATGAGTTTTCCGGAAAGCTGGAAAAAACATTCAATTTATACTTTCAGGAAGGTGGAGGGATGCACTTCCCTGTTTTCACTGAGAGGTAAAAGGAAGAACTTTTCCTGCTTTCTTAGAAGGGTGTAGAAAATAAAAACGTCTTCACTTATTCAAATCTCGTACTTAAATGAAAATAATCCATTTCTTCTAAAATAATGCACATATCAGAATGTTTTCCATCTGCACGCACTTTCCTTCCTTCATTGTTCTTAGAAAAACAATGAAACTATATGACTCATTTTCGACCTGCACGCACCGTTTCTGAGCTGTGAGGAAAAGTCATCAAGTTCATCAGGAAACTGGAAATATTATGAAACATTTATGTAGCATTTTAAAGCTTCGGCACTCCCGTCCAAAATTCTTGTAGCTTCTCCTTATCTATATAATCTAACATTTCGTCTGCTGTATTAACTCCTTTTTACCTTGGGAAATCATATTCGAAAAATTATTAAGAAGCGAGTGGTTAAAAGGACGAATTTGAAGAATATTACCCAATAATAATTTTAAAATTACTTTCCATAATAGGATATATGTATATAAGCAATGCATTCTCAAGGCTTGAGCCTGAAACTCCGCATTCATAACATTAACAATTCTTTAAATACACGAAAGAAAGAAGAAAGAAATTTTAGTCCCAGATTTGTCCATTTGTTCAGCCATATTCTTTACATGTATTTTTTCGTCTTCCAACTCACACGAAATAAAATAAAATGCAGAGCCTTCCACTGTTCTAGAATTCTGTTTACAACGACCTCAAAGGAAAGCCATCTAGTTTGAACCAATCCTACCCGTTTATGCCGCTTTAAATGAACGGAGTCCTGAAAAGTCTTGCAAATCTGCTATTATTTTCACACTATGAGCGAAAATTTTGCAAGTATCTTTTGTAAGCTCTTCTACATATATAGACGAATAGTTTTTTACAGGCATAGCTTGCGCACAGGTGAAATGAATGGTATATACATTTTTTGTAAGAGATCTAGATTAATCTACTTAAGTTGTGCCTGAAACCCAGCCACTCTCTTTTCCTATGTTCTATAGGTTCTACGTTGCCCTCATCTTGTAAAAGATGCACATTTCTGCCCTGGAAATAACACTTTTCACTTATTTCTATGCTTTAATGGCTCATATTTCAATTGATAGAAAATTATATCCTTGATGGAAAAATTTTACGGGATAAAAGATAACACTTCAACTTTGTATTAAATTTTTTACAAAAATAACTAGACCTCAATTGCCGAAATAAATTCTCGTCCCTACACAGCCATTCATATCCCATCTTGGAAATTAAACAATGTAACTAACAACATTAGGAACATTAATTTAAATCAAAATAAGAAAAAAATAAAACACGATGCATTTTGAGATATTCAAGAATAAAGGATATATTTATTACCCTTTTTTTTCTCTTCTCTAAAAAGCTCTGTGATAGTTAGAACCAAAGTAATGATTTATTTAATATAACTCAGTCTTTAATGCAGGGCAGGCATCGTCGAACAAAAACATGAATGATATTTTGTCTCATTAACTACTTAAAAGAACAACGAAATTAGTGATGGTCGTCGGGTTGGGAAGTGCGAATTGTAATCGATTTCGATTTAGAACAAACAGGATCAACGTATCTAAATTTAGTTTGAAAAACAAGCAAAAAATCTAGAATTGGTCTAAAAGACCAATTTTTATGATACCCTAGATGAATGCCCGTATGTTATTTCGAATGGTCACCCATTCGTGCAAGTTTGATTTTTGAAGTGGTTTTTCATCAGACAGAAAAACTGATTATAACCAATTCTGAAGAAGTTTTTAATACAATAAAAATGTCTAGGACTGATCGTTTTCACAATATATGTAAAAACTCTAAATTTTCATATGGCAACACCAAGGGGTTGCCCGATTTAGTCCATTTTTGAAATTTTATTTGTTATTACTATAAAAACACTATGAACTAAACTTCAGCTCTCTATGTCGACGCGTTCTCCAGCAGTGTCCAAATATATAGTGGTAAGGAGTTGCCCGATTTATCTCATTTTCGAACTTAGTTTTACTTTTTTTTTTAAATTCCGTGTACAAAATGTCATCTTTCTAAGTGATCACGTTCTCGAGTTATTGACAGACATGCAAAAATCATAATAACTTTTAATATTATGCGTGGGTGTACAATCCATTTTGCTCTACCATATTATTTCTGTGCGTTACAAACGGAATGACAAACTTAGTATATATAGATTTCATCTATAGGGTATACAAATTGTATCGATTTGAATCCAATTTTATCCATGTGGTACCTCTGTGCACTCCTATTCGCCTATTGGCCACTTGCAACCAGTGATGCCAATTGAATACATTTTTCTTGAAATTCTTGTAATGGATACTCTCGATACCCTTTTTTTAAAGATGGGCACATTTTTTTTACTTGAAAATCATTTTTAAACATATTTTTATATTCTCAATTTTTAAGATAATATTTATGGAATACTTATTTAACGAAGTTTTTAAGAAGCTGTCCAATTTGAATCACGAAACACTGCAGTACGAAAAAACGATTCTTCCTTTAATTGATACTTTTCCAAACATTACTACAAACGGGAAGCAATTTTTAATGAAATTTAAATTTTAAAGACAATATTGAAAATTTTTGGTAGTCATCAAGACGCTGGATGCTGCGCTGGTAAAATCAAAATTGGTGCAATTATGCAAGACCAGTCTTGAGGAATTGACTATAGTTACAGCACAAGGTGAATCTATGCTAGGTAGCTGGACATAGGGATATCCAAGGAAACGAGATGGCTTATGAGTTTGCCCAAAAGGCCTCTGAAATGGATAGCTGTGCAGCGATAGCTTATGCAAAGATACCGATCAGAACTTTAAATGAAGAGATCAACAGGGGCGCCTATTAAAAAGCTCAACAGGGAAACCCGCCGAGGTAATTGTGGCCTGCATATGAGAGGAAGAGGAAAGAACTCCTTAATGGTAGTAGAACAAATACCAGGAATCTAGTAAGGGTCATTATGATCACTGGGCTATAGGAGACTATGCTAGAAGACTGAGAATCCGTCTAACACGTACTTTGCGAGTGCACCGCTCTGATGAATAAAAGAGGTAGGCTATCAGGTAGCTACTTCTTTTCAATTCTGGGGGAGCTGCAAAGTAAAGAGTTTAAGATTTTTCCTGAGATTCCATAGGGAAACATGATGGATCTAGGGCAGTGATGCCAGGTTAGGGGATTTTCCGCCCAAAATGGGGGATTTTTGCTTTTCACAGGGGAATTTCGGGGGTGTGGCAGTTTTTCTTAAATTTATACCATAGGGGATAATGGGGGGTTTTTATCGATCAGCGCTGAGCTTCAAGAAGTGAATATTTGAAGAAAATATTGATTTGATATTATTTTTTAAAAACATTCACGGTAGAAGATCTATTAAATTGTCCAAAAATCCATGGCAAGCAACACCAAATCTATGTTGGTTATAGGCATCCCTATAAGCACAGCTAGGTGCAAATAGAAATGAACGTTTATTCATTAATCTTCCAATAAATTCTTAATTACCTATCAGTTTACTACCCGAGTTAGGAGGCATTAATTTTATTACTGATAGTTGCTTTATGGATTCTCCCTTGAGGATCATTATATATCTGTATTACTGATTGCAGTGAGATTTGTCAAGCGACGATCATTCTAGGATCAAACTATATATAACTGCCACTCAAAGATTATACCTAAACAATGTATATGCTGAAACATATCGGTGTTATAGTATCTTGTGTCAAAGATTACGGACTTTCTTATTATATTATGCGAACAATTGCAAAAGAGAGTTCCACAGAATATAAATATTTTAAAGAAAATATCATGTTTTTCCGTACATCAGCCTACAAGTCATGTTCAGCCTGATTACACAATTAGCGCAGACTTTTACCCGGCTTTGTGGTGACATACATAGATGTAACCATTCGTCAGTGGAACACTATTCAACCAGAATATTTGCCTTCAACAGTTTTGCATAGTACAGAGGATTTTTGGATTTATGTGTCTAAAATAACTAACGCAGCTGGGGAAAGAAAATATAAAAATATCGCGAACCTAGCTCTTGTATTGCTTGTGTTACCATTTTCGAATGCTGCAGTAGAAAGAACATTTTCAATTTCAGGGATAATTAATTGGTCAAGACCAATTCTTATGATACCTTAGATGAATGCCCGTATAAAATTTCGTATGGTCACCGCTCTATGCAATTTAGATTTTTGAAGTGGTTTTTCGCATATATTTCTAGAACGGTTTGTCGGACAGAAAAAATTATTGTATTGTGTTTTAGTACAATAAAAATGTCTTGGAGTTATCGTTTTCAAAGTATATGTAAAAAGTCTATATTTGTATAGGGCAACACCAAGAACGGGTTGCCCGATTTAATTCATTTTTGAAATGTTATCTGCTATTATTATGAAAACAACAAGTACTAAATTTCAGCTCTATGCTGATGCGTTCTCAGGCAGTGTCCAAATACATAGTGGAAAACGAAACTTTTGTATGGCAACCCCACGAAGGAGTTGCCCGATTTGTCTCATTTTCGAACTTAATTTTACTTTTATTCAAAGTCTGTGTACAAAATTTCAGCTCTCTAAGTACGCGGTCTCGAGTTATCGTGGGACTTTTAATATTATGCGTGGGTGTCCAATCCATTTTGCTCTCCGATCATTATTTCGAGGTGTTACAAACGGAATGACAAACTTAGTAGCCCCTATAGATTTCATCTAGGCTATAAAAAGGAATGTAAATATATTTTTGTGAACAAATATATTTTTCATTTTTCATTTTCGCTCCAGACTATTTAGGGGGTTTTTTGAGAATTTTGTAGGAGTACGATGATCTTCTCACCTGACAACACTGATCTAGGGTGGTTTAAAGGTTATCCCATGTGGTCTATGTGAAGCAGCGTAGTCATTTCTAGCAGCACCCCTCTTACCTAACCTAACGTAACCTACTTGTGATTTGTTATTATAGTTACCTGTTATTTATTACCTAGAAAAATGTTATGTTTATTTATTTTATTTGTTGTTTGTTATTTTGAAAAGCTATACCTAAATTCGATACAGTAACCCGAATAGTATTTAATTTTTGTTGCCCAGCTATTAAAGACGTTTATTTTTCAAGAAGAAAGAAGAAGTTGTGTGCTATAATTGTATGATAAATTCGCAACACGTAATGATAATTGAATTATTATTTTAATACTTAAATCGCAGTCCACAGTCTTCGTTACGTCCAACAGGATTTTCGTATAAACCTGTAGCACAAGAATTAATTGTTACCAAAATTTTAAAGTGACGATAATATTGTCGAGTAATGGAGAAACATTCTGAAATTCTATACAACCTCAGAACTAACAAAGTGATTCAAGTCGTCTCTCATATTGCTCAGAACTATTCTCTGTGAATGGCTCAAATTGTATAATTATTTTATATTTCATAAACTTGTTCATATTTATATAATATATACGAATTATTCTAAATATGAAGTTATTTTACAGCACTTTTATCCAACATTTCGGTATTTTAAAACAAAACAATTTCTGCAACTATCACGAGAAGAGATTTAAGCGTACCTCTGTGAGGAACTCTTATGTTAAAGAGATATTTGACAGATATTTTTACAAAAATCTCCACAAAATCTAAGAGATCAGCTGACGTCTGACGTCTCTTAACTCTTAACGTATAATACCAATATCCGCTAATGGGCTTTGACAGCCCAGTTAAGAGGATAATCTCAATGAAAATTCTTTCATTCCAAAAATTTATTTACGTGTAAATGATCATTGATATTGCTTTTTTGTCGATTTTCGATATGAAAATTCTTAAAATATGAAAACGTAATATTACTACTAAATTTCATAATCTGCTTAGTGCCAATTTATAAGAAAACCTGCGTGAAGACGTGAGAAATTTCACACAAGATTTCAATAAATCTTTTCAAATGCTAATAAAATGCTACCTATAAATATAATGTACCGAAAACCCATTAAAAATTTGCATATATGCATTTTATCATAAGATTACGGGCATAAATTACTATTTTTCTATCAGTTTTTCACGCATTTAAAACACACCTGCAAATTCCTCAATTTAAGATTTCAAGTCAAACTAGTAATCGTGTCAACGGCGGCGGCGGCGGGCAATAGATCTCCTCAAAGATGAGAGCACTGGGTGTAAAAAGCATCAAAATTCATAATTAATTTAAATTTGAATGAGAATTGAGCCAAAAGTGTGTCTCTAATAAATTCAATGCGTTCCAAGGCTTCTGGGCTTTCTATATTTGGGTCAATAATAGTAGCCACTTTTGTTTTGATTGCGTCTATAGTTAACAGTACATGTTCATTCCTCTTGCAACAGTATATAAGATTACTAAAAATTTCCATTCAACTAGGAAGCAATGGTGGGCTTCCGAAAAGATTTAAATTATTTTCTGCTATATATACGGAACTATCAGAAGCAAAAACATAAAAAAAAAACGAGGAAATACAAACAAGTGACAATTCACAAACGACTTTGGCGTATGCAGTTTCTTTATCGCCAAATGGAGCAAATGCAGACGGCTGCAATAACAACGAGGACGATAACACAAAAGCTATGCACAAGGAGTAGATGTCATTCCATGTTGATTCAGCAAAGTTATGCGCCAGTAGATGTATTTTATTTGCTCTTGAACGGAATGTTTTTGTTTGTTATCGATCCACATGTAATTCCACTGGTGAATAGACTGCCGCTCATCTAACGTCATTCTAGAGTTCCTAGAGACTTCCTCCTATGTATGTAGGTAAGTGGGTTTGCTGCAGACAAGATGCAGGTAATGTTCTCTAAAGTTTCGATGTTTACTCAAGCAAAGCCTGACTTTCAGTTGCACAGAGCTGCCTGGGTCTTGAATGCAGTCTTTTGTTTATCACGCCGCGCCGTCAAAAGGGACATGTGGAGATGTTACTCGGAGTTTTGTTTCCGGTTGTATTCCTTTTGTGAAATATTACTTCAATTTAACTCACGTTTATAGAGGCTCAAGTGTGAATGATGAAAGATTCTACATAAGTTGGTAATGATGGCAGCTGATGGTAAAGAAAAAGTTCTATAGTTAGATATAGAAGATAATAATATTAAGATTTTTTTAGGACATGTGGTGACAGTCCTTTTGACAATAATTTATTTAGTTACATTTCAACAAGTCAGAAAAAAAACCTTTTTAGCAAAAGTATTTTCAAAGCATGAATCTCATTCCTGACGAATATTTTATTTTTGGATTAATGTTTATTATACCCTAGATGGAATCATAGGGTATAGGGTAGGGTGGGGCTGGGTGCCACTTTTTGAATTGTCGTCAATATGTCATAAACTTTTAGGTCAAATTATATGATAATTTAAACATAAAATCTTTAGGGTTTCATGTACCAATACAAAAAAAATATATGTAAAAAATTTAATTATTTTACGTTATTAGCTGATTTTAAATGTGTGACTTCGGTACTTTTTACCCCTCTTGCGGGTAAAAAGTTCCACCTGTTGCAACCTGGTAAGAAAGAATAAAAAAGCGGTATCTATAACGTTGTTATCGATATTTATTCATAACTTCAAAAATAATCATAGATATTTGACACAAAAACAAACATTTTAATTTAATATGATAGTCTAGCCTTATTTTAGTTGCAAGACTTTAAAATGTTGTTTTTATATTTAATTTTTGGAAAAATCTTTTTAGCCTCCTTGCAATTCAGGTTGTTATTAATATTTAAATAGGTATAGCTATAACCTTTAGTCTTTGTTATCTGCCTTATACCTAAAATTTTCCCCCGCGGCACTTTTTACCCCGAACGGTACAAGAAGATGTTTTTAGATAGAAAACAATGACAACAAAACATTTATAGTTTTAGGTCGTATCAGAGTGCTCACTAGAGGCCCTGCGCAGGTACCTGTAAATCTGATCTGATACTACAAGTACAGGTATATTGGTGTTCCTGTACTTGCAGCCACAGGTAAATAATGTATTGTTATCTGTACTGCAGCCCCAGTACAAGTACTCAAGTTATGAACAAGTACAGTTAACGTGGCGTTACTTACCTGTGGCTGCAAGTGCAGGTACAACATATACCTGTACTTGTAGCAAAGAATAACTAAATAAAAGAAAGGACACAGAAGAGTGTTCCGATTGTTTTCCATTTAAATGTACACGGCGATAAAAGGAAGGAAGGAAGACAAAAAAAAAACGAACCCTCTTTGAACATTTTACGAATAAGACAAAAAATGTGAAGGCGAAGATTACATGCAACGCAATGGAATGGCAAATGATTTATTTTCGTAAATAAGAGAGAATGGGCGGAGTTGTCCCAATGTTTTTCGCAGGAATTCTAATGTTTGTTGGTGTAATCCCATGATATTTGAACGCACGCTTTTATACCCTAGATGAAATCTATAGGGGTATACTAAGTTTGTCATTCCGTTTGTAACACCTCGAAATAATGATGGTAGAGCAAAATGAATTGGACACCCACGCATAATATTAAAAGTTATTTTGATTTTTGCATGTCCGTCCGCCCGTCTGTCTGTCTGTCTGTGCGCACGATAACTCGAGAACGCGTTCACCTAGAAAGCTGAAATTTTGTACACGGACATTAAAAAAAAAAAGTAAAATTATGTTCGAAAATGAGACAAATCGGGCAACTCCTTCGTGGGGTTGCCATACAAAAATTTCGTTTTCCACGATATATTTGGACACTACCTGACAACACGTCGACATAGAAAGCTGAAAATTGGTACACTGTGTTTTCATACTAATAGCAAATAAAATTTCAAAAATGGGCTAAATCGGGCAACCCCTTCTTGGTGTTGCCATATAATAATTTTGGTTTTTTACATATACTTTGAAAACGATCAGTCCTAGACATTTTTATTGTGCTAAAAACTTCTTCAGAATAAGAAATCCTATAAAATTGGTTATAATCATTTTTTCTGTCCGACGAGCCGTTCTAGAAAATATATGCGAGAAACCTATGCAAAAAATCAAAATTGCTCAAATGGGTGACTATACGAAATTTCATACGTGCATTCATCTAGGGTATCATAAGAATTGGTCTTAGACCAATTCTAGCTTTTTCACTTGTTCTGTTTACATTCGTTTTGCTATGAAGAGAATAAGTGGGAGAACTCATGCTGGTCTCTCTGATATTTTCTGGAAAAATGAGAATTTTATTTGAGAGGAACTTTACATCTCCTTTCAGCATGTGGACCAAAGCGAAATTTATCTTTTTCTTTAAAATGGGAGGTAGTGTGACCTGATGTACATTATTATGAATAGTTTGATAGAATTTTGAGGGATTCAATAAGATTTTGTCGTTCGGGTAATCCTACGTTCTCTCGATTTTTGTTTTTAGCTCGTTGTCTCGGTTGCACTACAATAGTGTATAGCCAAGTTCTTTTCCCCCATTCATGCAAAAGACGAAAGTATATGAAATTACTTGTTTCATTCTAAAAAACACGAAAAATTTCCTATTTTGTTCGCCTCTGTCTCTACTTATACTCATTAAACTTTGCTTGTAGTATCAGATCAAATTCACCGGTACCTGCGCAGGACTACAATAATCTGCTTCAAACAAACAATTAATGAAAGACAATGTTGTGCATTGCAAGAAATAGATATGTTTCTTGGGATAACAAATCTGCGGGGATTGGTATATTACAAATGAGTATTAATATAGTTTTACACCTTTAATTGAACAGTATTAATATGGACAATATACAGTACAACAAATAAAAGCGTATAAACAAGTTTATGCTAATTGTACTTGAGGATAAATGCTGACATCAGCACGACTTTTTTTAAAATATAGCTATATGCGATTTAACATTACAATTTATAAGAGTTTAACTCGTTAACTATGAAGTGCGTAGATAAGGAAAACTCTGTTATCGACGTATGTACTTTCCTGTTGTGTTGTAACATGATTCAATTCGTTTACATATCTACAGCTATGAATTATACGGGTAAGCTTTAATGTGCGTTGAAGGAAAAGGCTTCGCTAATTCCATCTTTTTTAGACCATGGTCCCCTATTAAATTTCTTCGTTAACGGGAAGTGATGATTTATTGATAATTAATTAATTTATTTCCGCATTAAGACTAGGATTTGTAGAAAACAGTGTAAAATTGTAACTCCTTTGCTCTTTTTCCACACTCATATATCCGTACTGCACCAATTTTAAATAATTGAGCGAAGTTAGTAGTCGAGTTACCTGGTTATTCACAATGGTATGGATATTCTCCCAGAAAACAATGAAAAAAGGGTGAAGGTTCTTTTCGAGACGGCGCTCCATCCTCTTTCACTGGAAAAGATTATGAAGAAGACGCTTAGAGAAAGTGACTTTTGTCCTGAAAGATGGACGAAAAAAGGAGTTGGTCCTTTTTTCGTCTCTTTATGACAACTCCACTGAGTGTCCTTATTGCGAATGTGGAATCCATTTTGTCGGGGGTCACGATATATCTGTTATCAGGGGACAATGGTAGCATTGGAGTAAATCGGTCAATAATTCACTAAAAAGTAGTTGAAATTTAAACACAAATTTAAAAATTCCTACTCTTTCTCCACATTTTGTTTATTACAAAGTCACAAGTGCCATTACTTGTTTATCTGTATTAAATGCTCTACCAGTTATCTGTCCATGCAGATATACCTGCTCATCTATACTTGCAGTTACAGGTTAAGTTATTATACTTGAACTGTGCAGATACAGGTATTGCAGTTCAATCAAAGGCACTATACCTTCAGTTCAAATACTACTTGAAAAACAAGTATCTGGTGCAGTACTCTTGGTGCTGACAAAGAAAATTGCAATATTAAAGGTTCTTACTTTACTTAACCATGATGAGCACATTCAGCAAGAAACTAAAATGTTCGATACGATGTTTTTTTTTACTTTTATTACATGTGCGCTCTTACCTAATGCCTGGTAGCGAGTGGCTATGTGGCAAAAATTACCCTACGACAAGTGCATTCCTTGCATGTATGTTCTTTTTATACCCTAGATGAATCTATAGGGTATACTAAGTTTGCCATTCCGTTTGTAACACCTCGAAATAATGATGGTAGAGCAAAATGGATTGGACACCCACGCATAATATTAAAAGTTATTTTGATTTTTGCGTGTCTGTCTGTACGTCTGTGCGGACGATAACTCGAGAGCGCGTTTACTTAGAGAGCTGAAATTTTGTTCACGGACTTTTAAAAAAAAAGTAAAATTAAGTTCGGAAATGAGACAAATCGGGCAACTCCTTCGTGGGGTTGCCATACAAAACTTCCGTTTTCCACTATATATTTGGACACTATGCCTGAGAACGCATCGATATAGAGAGCTGAAATTTGGTACATGTGTTTTCATTGTACTAGCAAATAAAATTTCAAAAATGGACTAAATCGGGCAACTCCTTCTTGGTGTTGTCATATAAAAACTGAGGATTTTTACGGATACTGTGAAAACGATCAGTTCTAAACATTTTTATTGTACTAAAAACTTCTTCAGAATATGAAATTCTATAAAATTGGTTATAATCATTTTTTCTGTCCGACGAACCGTTCTAGAAATAAATGCGAAAGGTCGTTCCCTCCTTCGATTGTTAGCTGTAGGTACTAACAATGTCTAATTACTTAGGACGTTAAATTCGAAAAGCAAATAAATCAAAAATTTCTTTGTTCGACACAAATTTATAATAAAATGATGATTTTAAAAGTGAAAAAATTTCAAAATGAATTTAGCAACAGCGATACGTATGAATACATAAAACATTTAGAGGATCTATTAGTCAGATGATACCCATTTTTGGCAAGTCATGTTAGCTCCACCATTCTAGGGGTGGCTGGATAATTAACAAATCCTTTTCGAACGTGATCGATTAGCTCTCTCCCAAATACAGTATCAAGAACACAAGCAGTATAAAGTATAACATTCATAATACGCTCTAACGCATATTTCAAAACCGCCAAAAAATCTAAAACCAAATCTTTCAAAGAGAATAACTTTATCTAGCAGTTTTAAACGATTTAGGAGCGATTTCACAGTTCTAGCTTTTAAGCTCATTTCAACTACAGATAACATAATTCAGATAGATCTTCATTCCCAATGAGGCAGTATCTTTTTACTTTTGGTCACTGCAATAAAGCTCTTGAGCCTCTGATATCACGTCCGTATAAAGAAGCGAGTACTAAAACGGAATTTATTAAGAACTTATTGGCAAGGTTTTTTTTCCCCGCCGATAATGCTCTAATTGATTGATTGATTGATTCCAGTGCATATAGCCTGTACCGATAAAAAATCCACTGCAAGAAGCACGACGGGTCAAATTTTTGTGATACTCTATATAGTCCAGTCAATAGGGACTAAATAAGACCTTTACCAATATCGAGTATTTCCTCCTTTATTGTTTATCACGTCCTCCAGCCTTCTTGGAATAGATGATCATAAATTTTCAATCAAACTTGATGGAATTTCATTCTAAGTCTTTTCTACGGCTGTCCAAAGGTCGTGAGTCTTGCGTATATATGACTTATGAATTTTCCTATCGATGTGGTCCCAGAAATTTTCAATAAGATTTAAATCAGGCCAGTTGTTGAAATATCTGATGTTTCCTTCCTGAAACCAGATTTTAGTCCTTTGGGCTTTATGGCATGGAGCATTATCCTGTTGAAATATGTACTCCATCCTATTTTGAGCACCTTCCAAGTCGGAATCAATCCTTCTTCTAAAATGTTAATATAAACAGCCGCATTTATTTTAACACGCTAGTCCACTTTCACCAACTTTCCAGCTCCTGCTGCCGAAAAACATCCCCACCCAAACCATAATTCCTTTGTTGTCGTTTGGACGCACCGAGGATCGTATTATTCTCCAGACCGCCTAATACAAGATCCTGGACGATCTGTTGATAAACAAAACTTGAACTCGTCAGACTACAAAACTTTTGACCAATCCGCGTCTTTGTGTTTTTTGGCCCATTCGGTCCTTCTGCGCTTATGAGCTGCTGTCAGCAGTCGAACTCGTTTGCAACGATAGCTACGGAATCCTACGTCCTTCAAATAACGTCTAACAGTACTTACTTGGGATCCAGATGCCATATGAAAGTTTGCTGCGACCTCCACAAAAGTTGTTTTCTTTTTCTTTAACGTGAGAAGCTTTAACGCGTAGAAGGTTCACTCCGTTAATTTCCGCGGTCTTACTGATCCACTCTTGCGGGCAAGTGCTTCTCGAACTTTGTAGGATGAAATAATTCTATGAATTCCTTGTTTTATCATCTCACTTCGGATAGCTCGTATCGATTTGCCACATCCGTGCAGCCCAATACTAAGCCCCTTTTGATCTTGGGTCAATTGTTTGCAGCAAAATTAAAAAAATAAAAGTTAATATGAATTAAGATCACTGTTAAATCAAACTGAGACAATTTTTGTTGTAAATTTAATGACATTTTCTGCACTTTTTCCAAAAAAAAATTTGAAAATCGCGCCAAATGTCAATTGTCTTCAAAAACTTAACTTATAACAAAAAATAAAAGTGCAAAGCAATACTTAATTAAACAAAAAGAAAAATAACTTACCGTTTAGCATTAGGCATTAAAATAATATAATTTTGAAATAGTTGTTCACAATTTTTATAAGCACTTTCAATTTTACGAATACTTTCGGGAAAAGAATGGGATCTATTTATACCCCTGATTAACACCAAACTTGAGGGGTGACTGTAAAGCTCAAATTTCAAGAAAATTGCGGGTGTTCACTTTTTTTCACACTTGGAGGAGGTCTGCGATTGATTAAATCAAAATTAGTCCTCAACGGTTGATCCCACGACAAAAATGGCTAATACAATTTTGAAGAATACTAAATTCCCTACATTTTTTGTGCAAACACTTTTTTTGTAAGTCTGATGTATAACGAGTTACAGCGCCGGAAACGTGAATATTCTTCCAACAAAATTTATTAGTATGGTACCCCTTATACAGGGTGTTTCGTCCAATGGTGGTCCATAGTACAGAAGTAGTCAAATCACAAATTGTATGGCAAGGGGGCCGGCATCTCAACCGTTTCGGAGTTATAGGGTGAAAAAGAAAATATGCTAGTCACAGAATACTCTGTATTTTAAAGAGTACAAGGTATGCGGTCACTGTATGCAGAACATCATGGTCTTTCCAAAGACTGCTCGTCCAGCCCCCTACTCCTTTCCCCTCAGGAGTTATGTGGGTGCGCGCTTCATTCGTTTCTGTTGGATGTGCACGTTACCTGCGTAGAGTGGTTCTTAGAAATTTATTCTACATGCGCTTATAGTAAGCTATAAGTATTTGCAAAATGTAGATTGGGGCCGTGATCCCAGGACCCCAGATATATGTATAAAGATATATATGTATATAAATTGTCGATAATTGCTACGATAAAACAGAATATAAACACAAATTTGTCATAAAATCTATTGTATAGCGTTGCCCCATTTTCCAAAAAAATAGTTGTTTACAAAACTGTGAAACTCAATTTGACTTAAAGTCCTGAACTTAAGCTGTGAAACCGGCTCACTCTGTAGCTCTACGAAAAATTTAGAAAAATGTTTGTTATATAGATTGTCGTAAAGAGTTATAAACTGTGGTACATAATTTACCGAAATTTGCCGACTTCTTGTATTTAGATTATAGTAAATGGACTCCTATCTTATTGCATGGCACACACTGAACAAATGACTGTGGGAAAACTACAGGAATTAGAGTTGAAACTTCTTCATCATCCTCTATACTCAGCAGACCCTAGACCCTAGACCCAATTTGGACAACTTTTTAATAGGAAAACAATTTAATTCCGACAATGCTGTAAAACTGGCCATCCAGGAATTCGTTGACTCTCATCCGCCAGGATTTTATACCACCGGCCTGAATAACCTGCCATTTAAATGACAAAAGTGTATATATATATTTCAGCTGAGAATTATCTTACAACTCGCAATTTTTTGCACTTTTAAGAGAATTGCTTGCTTCTATGATGATGTGTTGGTAACTAAATTTGAAACATCAACAATACTTGGCCCATATGAAGAATAAATTTACATAAAAAAAAAAATTAAAAATAACTGAGCCATAGTGCTATTTCAGGGAAGAAAGTCTTTTACAATCTGTATATGAGCGGGCGTGTGTTATATTGTGTTGTGAAAAATTTATGTAAATCTCATGGCAAGAAGTGAGCATTTGCGAAAATTTTTAACTTGTAAAAGGAAGCACAATGTCATCCATCTAAATATGGTATGCAGTCTGCAGAGCATAAACTATAAATTGCAAGTCCACAGCAACTCATTAACATAAAAACGTGTCATATTATGCTCAATACTTCTTATCCAAAAACGTTACCACAAGTTCACTTGTGAATTTTTTGCCAGCTCAACAACACCCAGAAGTCCATAACCCACTTTAACCAGAATTTATTTTTTATTCAATTTTTTTTTATTTTTTTTTATTTTTAACTTCACCGACGACGTAACTAAATATAGTCTTTATTACGCTGCTATAGTTCGTTGCATACCGATTAAGAGGATAAAAAATTTCTTCAATACGGCATATGGTGGAATGTGACCTATAAATGAACCAGATGCCTGCCGACCTTTTTAGATAATTCTGACAAAGTGAATATGAGCCGCAAATATTATGCAAAACATCCTCATCCAATGTCAGTCAACGTGAATAATTTTCATTTGCCACTCCGCCTTTTTGACGAAACCTTTGGAATATGAAGTAGAATCGCTTTTAACGGAGCTACCTTTCAATTAATATTAGCATCGCGTTAAAGGAGTGCTTGCGTGTTTGTGTATATGTAATGTCCTAATTACCTTATCGCTCAATTAAAATTGCACGCATCTGTCATTATTTAATTAAGCTTGAAATTGTGAAACATGTCAGGCTTCTCCAGCACCAAGACTGATGAGTGACTTCAGAAAAAAAAAGGAAAAAAAAAAGAGAAATTTACCAGAAATTTCTTGGTATGACTTTTTTTAGTAAACTTTGCTCACCGAGTTCAATCTTCGATTTCAGTCATCATTAGTCCGGTTGCGGCGCGGCCACTACATAGGAGTCATTTGTAAATTGTAATATACGTTGATGTCAACCTAATTGATTTTTCCCGTTTTATTTGCTGTTGTCTGTCATTAAGATCTTTGATATGAGTTTTAATGTTAATGTCAGCGTTATTGAGACTTGTTTATGATGGACACCATTCATTGATGAGTGATTCGATTTTTTTTTTTTTTTTTTTGCATATAATTTTCGAGGATTTAACTATATTTTAATTCAAAATTTTTTATACGATGAAATTAATATATGTTAGAATAAAAAATTTAAGCTTGAGTAATATTTTTATAGCTTCCCAATTTCGTCTTGTCTGTACGAAATCGCGAGATATAGTTACACGTACATACATACCTAGTGGATTAGCCCACATACCCTGAGCACTGAAATGTGGGACATTCATAATTTTGATTCTATGTACTTCACTGACGGCTTCAGACATTTACTAGGGATGAGTCTAGCAGAAAAAATTTTTTAAAGCGCGTTCCTGTTATATATGTTGGTTGGCATTAGACATAAGCAATTTTTTTATATATTGAAGAATATATTTTTTTTAATATACAATTTCACGATTTTGCCTTCCCCGATTTTGAACCCATACCACTATTAGACTAGCTTCTTCCCATTGAAAGGAGTGAAGGAAGAATTTGTTTATCTCGCGAGAAGTTAAGACTTCTTAAAAAGTAACCGCCTGAAGTTAATTATTTCATATTAGTGTACCAAGCGATGGTGGGTATCAAATCTATCTACTGGTACTATTATTTTTCATAATCTTTTCAACATTACTAGAGACCTTTATGGAAAAAAAGAATAACGAACGGCCGAATAGAGGATATATGTAAACACCTTTCGAATTTGAATAAAGTGCTACATTCAAAAGAGGATATTCTAAAAAAAAATGTTTCAAATTAATTTTCGAAAGATGGCTCCAAAAAAGAGTTTTGTGTTTATTGTTGTCCTCCAAAAACTAATGAATTATGGCTAGAGAAATCAGGGATATTCCACAAAATTTCTAAATGAACGTGAAAAAGTTTATCGTTACAAATACTATTATTTATTTTCTTTATTTATTTAATAAGCAATTAACAACAGTAGATTAACTCTAATAATATACTACCTTAAATTTAAACTAATGATTACAAAAGAAAGTTTGGAGAAGACAGAATGATATAATAAAAGAGCTACAACTAAGGCTCTATAAAGAAAGGTATACAAAACTAAAAAAATAAAAATAAACTAGTATAGCAGGAGAAATTTAAAGGTAACAAAGGAAATTATTAGGAAATATAAATATGTGGAGGAAAGAAATTCAGAATAAAGAAATTACAAAAATATGATGTTACAAGTAATAAGATACAATGAAAGAGAAACAAAAATGAAATATCTTAAGCAATAATAATTAAAACTACTAAAAAATAAAAAATTAAATTATAATAATGGAGAGCATGAAAAGAAAAGCAAAAAATAAATAAAAAAATATAAATAAAAAATAAAAGATGCAAATAGGCAACTGAGCAAAACAGGATTATCCATCAAAAAGATTGAAATACGAGCAAGGCAAAGGGAATAGCGGAGGACGGAAATTCAATCACATAATAGGAAATTTTAGCAATTAATGACTGATCTCAAGCCGGACAAGCTTTCTAAATGCCAGTAAACTAGTACCAAGAATATCAATATTATTGAATTTAGTGTTGTAAGACTTTTGAATTCAAACTTTTCTTTCAAATTAGTTCTGCATATCGGAAGTCTGAAGAGTGGCTGTATATCTTGAATTGCGAGAAGGAACATTAAAGTTTATACTAGAAAGTAGTGAGTTGCAAGTTATAGTACTATTCAGTATTTTAGGTAAGAAGGTCATGTCCAAAAAGATTCTCCGTTTTTCCAGCGATAACAAGTTGAATTTCACAAGTCTGTCATTATATTCAAGAACGGAATTTTCTAATTTAAATAATAATATTCTGGTAAATCTGCGCTGAACAGTTTCTATTTGCAAACTATAGGAAAGATAAAATGGATTCCAGACTTGACTAGCATATTCAAGGGTGCTTCTAACTAGAGAATTGTAGAGAGTAATATAGGAGGATGGTGATTTGAACGATTGACACGTACGGAATATGAAACCCATAAGACGAAAGGAACTAGAGGTTTGCAGAAAAAAGAAGCTTGCGATCAAATATTACTCCCAAATCTTTGATCTCCTCCATCCTAGGGATAGATGTATTGTGAATTTGGTAGTCAAAGCTAATAATATCGTGTTTACGATGAAAAGAGATACATTGGCATTTGCAAACATTTATTTCAATGCAATTATCGCGACACCATTTCTCCATTTGGAGTAAGTCTTTTTGTAGGGAGACACAATCAGTAACGTTATTGATAATTCTGAAGATCTTCGTATCGTCCGCAAATATTAAGCAGCTCGATGAAATTAAGGATGGTAGGTCATTTATGTAGATTAAAAATATCAGGGGTCCAAATAATGTACCCTGGGGGACACCTGATATTTGTTTGAAAGGAAAAGATTGTTGACTGTTAAAGACAACGATACTATCCCTGTTTTGCAAGTACGATGAAAATAGCGAAAGAGTGTTCGGGTGAAATCCGATCTGAGCCATTTTCAAAAGACATAGTTTGTGATTAATTTTATCAAAAGCCTTTCTAATATCAGTGTGAATGGAATCAATCTGTTTGTTATCATCAAGGGATGAGGCTATAAAGTCAGTAAAGAGGTTGGCCAGGTTGGTTACTGTAGAACGTCCTGGTAAGAAACCATGGTGCTGCTCTGATATGAAAGGTTTAATCTGTGGTAGCAGCTGATTGTAGAGCACTTTTTCAAATATAAGCGCAAGTGCGTTGGAGATTGATATAGGATGATAGTTAATGACAAGTTTTCGGTCACCGGATTTAAATGTAGGCAAAGCATAACATTTTTTCAACATTTCTGGATATGTATTCGTATTAATATCAAGTTCAAATAGTTTTCTAAGTGGACCGGCAAGGCTGGATGCGCATTTTTTGTACACAATACTAGGAATACCATCAGGCCCAGGATTTTTATTGCAGTCAAGTGAGTTTAAGATAGACAGATTCAGATGAGATAGCTGTTAATTTAATATTAGAATAATGAGAATTCCGAAGAGGAGTGAAAGTGTCGGGTTGTGTGATAGAAAAAACGGAAGTGAAATGATTGGAAAACATATCACTTATACGCAAAGGACAAGACGAGGTTTCATCATTAAACGCTAGTTCTTTAGGGTATATATTAGATCCTTTCAAATTCTTGCTGAAAGACCAGAAAGTCTTTAGGTTTTCATTGAGTGAACGGTCAGTACTTTCGACGTAACATTCCGATGTAAGAGATTTAGATATTCTTCTAAAGTAGTAAAAAGTTTTGTAAAATTCAGGGTGTGGATTAGATTTGTATAGGCAAGTTGAGGACTGTACCAATTTGGGAAGTGATTACGTTTGCGAAATGACGGCATGTGCAAGTGTATCCCTTGTTTAATAATGTCATGGAATTTCTCAAAAGACTTGTTAGGGTCATCTAAAATGATTTGGAAAAAGTCAAAACTACTGAGGAATTCATTAAAATTATCATAGTTACATTTTTGGAAATTTATTGTTTTGACAGATATATCTCGAGCACATTTAAGATTCGCGAGATTCAGGCTTATATCTAGAGGAGCATGGTGAGTGTCAATCACAGAGAGTGGGCTAAGGGATGAACGGATAACCAAATTAGAACAATAAATATTTGTCCAAATAAGATCAAAAAGCCTGCCATTAGAATTGAATATCTTGTTAAATTTTTTCTTATTACACAATTCCATATTGTTTAATAGAGTCTGAGAAGTATTTCTAAATGAGTCAAGGGGGCGCATACAATCATTAATCGTGTCTGGGATCCAATTTAAGTATGGTAAATTAAAGTCTCTTAAGAAAATAACCTTAAAATTAACAGGCAACTGCAAAATTTGTTCACTCACACTGGTGAAGATAGCGTTGCATGTCTCATATGTAGATTGGGGAGGGATGTAAACACAGCATAATAAATAGAGACTACTACTTTCCAAGTACTACATATATCCTTAGTTTGTGGAAAAACTGGCCTTGAAAGTCATGGTAATAACGACTATGATTGCTATGTACCTACTATCAAATCTGACAACAATTCAATCCAGAAGGTACACATGGTACTAACTATGTATGTATTTGCTTGCTAAAATTTTGTAATATTCACGTGGATTTTATTTATCGTGAAGAGTTGAAAAATTTGAATTTTAGCACAGCAAAACCAGCTCAAGTGATAAATTTATTAAGTGTTCATCTGAATCCAACGCGTTTTTGCATTAATCAGCAGACAATTCGTTTGATGTTTTGTCAACTTGTTTGCAAATTTATTTGGAAAGGTGTCATTAAAGCGCAAAAGCATTGCGTTTATTTCGGAAATTTTAACAATTATTTTTTCTAGGAAATTTATTTTAGTATCGTTTCTTCTAAATATTTTATAAGAACTTTTCTTTAAAATTTTGCAATGATAAATTTTTAAATAATTGCATCCTGAACTATCAGAATTTGTCATCAATGTGCAAAATTCGCTGCAGGCTGAGCTACTACGTGTAATGTACAATGAGAAAGTAATGTCCGTGTGGCAGTACCTACAACTTGTAATGCAAGATGAAGAATATGGAAAAACAAATAAAAAAGCTAGATTTGGTCTAAGACCAATTCTTATGGTATCCGAGCCTAGATGAATGCTCGTATGAAATTTCGGAGGGTCACTCATCTGTGCAATTTTGACTTTTGAAGTGGTTTTTCGCATATATTTCTAGAACGGTTTGTCGGACAGAAAAAATTATTAATACCAATTTTATAGGATTTCGCATTCTGAAAAACTTTTCAGTATAATAAAAACGTCTAGGACTGATCGTTTTCACAGTATACGTAAAAATCTTAAATTTTTATATGACAACACCAAGAAGGGGTTACCCGATTTAGCCCAATTTTGAAACTATATTTACTATTTTTATGAAAACTTTGGGTACAAATGTTTCATCTCTTTATGTTGACGTGTTCTCAGGCAGTATCCAAATAAAAAATGAAAAAAGGAATTTTTGAATGGCAAGGAGTTGCTCGATTGTACCATTTTCGAGCTTAAATCTACAATTTTTTTTCAAATAAACATGTGCGAAAGTTCAGCTCCTAAGTGAACGTAGGTGTCCAATCCATTTTACCCTACCATAGGTGTTACTACTAGGTGTTACAAATGACAAACTTTATACCCTTTAGATTTTATCTAGGCTATAAAAACTGAGATATACCCTTCATTTGGGATACGGCTGTAATAGGTTTAATTATGGAAGGTTTTGGAATTTTTAAATTCCAAACGGGTTTGTTTGTGAAGAAAAAAAATTAACCCAAGATTTAAGTAAAACATTTAATTGTTTGCAATTAAAATGTGGGGAGGCGTATGTACATAGTATTCGCACACAGTTTACAGTTTTTATAAAAAAAAAAAAGTTATGTGACCACCTTTTTGTAAAAAAAAAAGTTAAAATAATCTGGAATTTTTAGTTTAGACAACCATAACTCCTGAGAGAAGAGGAGTACGGAGCTAGTTGAGAAGCCGTTGGAAAGGCCATAATGTTCTGTATACAATGCTTTTGACAGTGATCGTATACCCTGTACTTTCTAAGATACAAGGTGTTTTGTGAAAACCTAATATATTTTCTTAATCACCCTGTAACTCCGAAACTGTTGAAATGGATACCCTCCGCCATACCATTTGGTTTTTTTTTTGTTAGGCGAGTACTATCACGTCCTGCAATATAGACCACCTAGTGGGGAAACACCTAAATATTTAGGAAAACACGAAATTTTTGTATTACAACCCTACGAAGGAGATGCCCAATTGTCCAATCCATTTTGCTCTGCTATATCATTATTTCTGTGTGTTACAAACCGAATAGAAAATTTAGTATAATATAGTATAGTATATAGGGTATAAAATCAGAAGTCTCAACCTTTGAATCATGAACATTGTATGGATCCTTCAACATTTTTGAAGCATCGAAGTATAATAACAAACGAATTCGAATGGACAATGTTGGATGACACAGTAATGTTTTCGGCGATATATTAACTTTTGGAGTAGATCAATGGCACATTCAACAAAATTAGTAAATATTAAAACAAAAAAATATTTTCAAGTTTACGATGGTTTAACGGATAAATTTATTTGAAAATTAATTAAATTGAGGTTTAAAATTCAATAATTATTATTTTAAATTTCATATGTAGGGTAAGTATTATGTGTTTGCTTCAAAGGTTTTTATGTCGAGAAATAATTACGGTCCATTCTTCTGTCCACCACGAAGAAAGTGAAATTAGTGAAAAATGTTTTGTGAACAACATTGTATTTCAAATATTCTAATCAAAAGAGTTATAATACGTCTATTCCCCGCAAAACTCCAGAAAACTGACACTTCTTAAACTATTCAAAAAGAAATTACTGAGTGTTAAAACAAGTACTCACCCCGAACGTTTCACTTCAAGTTACATTGAGCGTGGTCATCGGATAACTGCCTGAAGTTGTTGTGCATTTGGTGGATGTTTTGAAATCATTGGTCAAACAGACGGAACACATTAAATATTCCACACATATCGTGTCGATTTTAGATGACTTAAGGCTTGAGGAAGATGAAGATATTGTCAGATTTGATGTAGAATCACTGTTCACTAATGTGTCATTCAACAACTTATTTCATCCTCCTACATTAGCACTTCACATATACCTCTTTTGGATTTCTGCATAACATCTGGATATTTCAGTTTTAACAACCAGTTTTATCTACAAAAATATGGTGTGACTATGGGTTTACCTTTAGCGCCCATAGTTGCTGACTTGTGGATGGAAGATTTTGAGAAAACTAAAATCTCAACACTCCGACCAAGCTTACGTTTGAGCAAGAACAGAATGGATACCTTGCGTTTTTTTTTTACGTTAAAATTATTCGAAAGAATGAAGGCACGTTAGCAGGACATACAGTTCATCAAAAAATGACACACACCAATCGATACCTCACACCACTACCCAGCAAATTTAAGATCCCAAGCATGAAACAGAAATCTATATGTGTGCGTTGGGAGTCCGTTCTCTAAAATGTTCTATATTGATACTTATGGAAAAGTGCTAAACATTGACTTGATATGCTATAGAGCCTAAACTACTATCCATACAGGAAAATAGTCTTCTAGTAATTTACCTTTCCAAATGCTACACAAAATAATAAAATTATTTTTTGATTTAAAATTAACCTTACCATTTTACGCTCAATAACTCTCAGCTGAGTAATAGTTCCAATAGTGCGGATGGAGTCCGAATCTGTAGGCAGGCATACTGATTCGATTTCATCAGATCACGGCATGCTACGGTACAGCAAAATAACTATAAACAATTATTACTCAGCTGAGAGTTTTTGTGCATTCATTAATTGGTGTCTAGCCTATTAAGCCACGTTGCTTTCAGCTGGCATTTACCAGTAATGATGAAAGCGCACAAATAAATTGTGAATTCAATTTTTATTTATTTTTCCCGGACGGGAATCGAACCAACACTTGTTAGAATCGGTAAAAAATGGAGAATAGAAGAATTTTAAGAACTTTTATTTTTAACTATTCTAAATCAAATCATAAGTACAAGAGAGAAAAAACAACCGCCTAGTCTGGAGTTTGAAGCCGAGACGTTTCGCTTTCCGGGCGACTGCTCTTACCACTGATCTAACGAGACAGATGTCTTTAAAATTAAAAGTTGTTAAAGTTCTTCTATTCTCCAAATTCAATTTATTTAATACTCAGCTAATCCGAATAGCTTAATACAAAATATCAGTTTGCACCGCGAACTGGTTTTATTCAAAACTATATATATTATAATTTAATCTTCCTTAGCCTTCCCTTCTTCACCATCACTTACCATATAATTTCTTGTTCCTTTTTAAGACCCAGTGTCTGTTCGATAGTCAGGAAGACATCATATAAATATATATGTAGCTACATGTGTATATTTGTGTCAAACTTTACGTTTTAAATTGTAGTCAGGAATAAAAATTGACTTTTTATAAAAACGATGATAGTGTTCGTGCACATTTTCGAAATTTTGCATCATTTTTTTTTAGAAAATTCTACACAAAATTTTGAAAATCTATTATTAATGAATTTTATTTACTGTATTGCTTTAAGATTGAATCAAATGTCATAAGCAAATAAGACAACAAAATAAATAAAAAATGTTTACGCAACGCAAGTGTTATCGACGCTTTGAATAAACAAGTAATTTTTTTTTGTTCAACACGACATTGACTAAAACACACCTTAGAATATTTGTTTTATTTTTCTAGTTCTTACTAAAATTAAAAAAATTTAAAAAAAACATAAATTAATCAAATCTCAGTAAAAACTTTCCAAAAAAACAACTCAATTCTTAAACTGTATAGGTACCTATACACTAAGCCTATGGCCCCATAAATATAAAAATGGCCAGAATGGCTACAAAAAAACGAGGCTACACAACGATATATTCTGTGAATCACTTGTCTCCGTTTTAATCGTGAATGGAGAAGATGACGATTGAATACCTCAACGCAGAAAAAAAAATTCTCAAAACATTGTAAAAAAAAAACGCTGATTTACATCGCTGCATCGTTTTTCAGTTATAATTTTTACACCGCAATCCAACACACCTATTCAAAGCTGCGTCGGACGGTCCAGCTCCCCGCGCAAGCTCAGATATTCGTCGGACTCTTTTTGTATAGTTAAGTATAAGACGATGGCGAGGCAATGGTGGATGAGGTATGTATGGATATGAAGGAGACTCGTTTCGTTCGTCGTCCCATCTAGCATCTAGCACCGCGAACCTAAGCGAGCTAGTGCCTTACTTAGTATGTGGTTGACATCGATTTGCTGCAGACTGCGGTGCGGTTGTTTACTTACCTTCAATTGTCGACGATTCTGTCGTTTTCGTTAATGACTCGATTTCACTTTCCGTTGGAATTTGATAGTCGGAATAGCTTCGGTTTTGTGATTTGTGATGTTCGCTTAATTGCTGTAATTTAAGCTCTTCTATATGCTCTGGGGCAGTTATGTTTCTTCTTGATCTAGTGCAATACATTTAGTGTTGAGTGATCATTTAATGCTGATTATCCGATAAAATCCCACTGAACTTTTCGATATAGTTTTAATGATTAACGTGGTCGTAATCGTGATTGAATGGTGTTCAGCTCTCCACATTTTGTTATCTGTGAAATTTAAAACTACACCAAATCCTATTTGAATTTAGTTCCCACACTGAAATTAAATCGATATCGCTCTGATATACAACATATTGTGCAATGAACTGGAAAATACTAAAAATTATGCTGTGCAAGTGTGTCTAAATTGAAAGGTGGGCGTTTAGTTGAATGTTTCAAAAGATTTACAACAATCTAGAGTGTGTTGTACGAATGCAATAAGCGTAAGTGTATGTGTGTAGCGATTCGATAAGCATAAGGTGTTCAGTTAGTGTAAAACAAAATGATCATGTCTGAGGTTACTAGTCGTACATTTGTTCCAGTCAATCATAATCATCGATCAATACCCATATCAAATGAACATAACGATAATGATTGCGATGATGATGATGATGATGTCAGCTTTGCCAAGACGGTTATAAATCCGAATTTGATGAATACACATACGCAGCGAGATCAATTCATACACAAAAAGCCACCCATCATTGTTAAACCGAGTAATATTATAAATTTGGATAAAAATCGAATTCAGTATCGACGAAGGCGTACAAAATTTCTTCGACCTTTAAGTGTTCCATCAAATTTTAATCTTGGCAAACGCCTATCATCTGTTATACGTCAGTCATCTGTTGATCAAAAAATTATCGATGATAATATCATTGTTGATTTGTCCGTTATAAAACAACTTGAAGATGAAATTTATAAGCGCAGAGAAATGCTTTACGGTGATAGCAATAAAGATGGAATATCAACACCATCATCACTAAACCATGAATGTAAATTGTTTAAACCTCCGTGTTCGCACTCATTGCAAAGGAGTTCAAGCGAACAGAAAATATTTAATCGAGATATTTGCCCACACATTATAACAACAAGTACAAGTACAAAACCAGTTTTGCTTGTTGATGCAGAGAGTTTAGATCCACTTTTATTACGAAATGATCAAGAAATGGAAAAATCTTCGCCCAACATTATGGCAAAAAACTCAACTGCCACTGCCGCTACTCAAAGTACTCGATCAATTTTAATTGTGGACAACTCAAAGTATTATCCAGTTTTAATGAGGTATGACATTAATGAGAGTGCTATGGTAGCGGCAGCATGTGGTGTAGAAGACAACATATCCAAGATAAATTTAGATAAAATAGCTCTCAATCTATTCTCAACTACGACTTCTGCTCTACCGTTGTTGCCGCCGTCATCTTCACCTCCACCACTACCATCTAAATCCGTTGTAGTCGAAACGACCTCTAAAAATATCCCGGATGAAGGGAATAAGAAATTAATTGATGGCATCAGAAATGAATCCAATTGCAGAAGCAGCAACAATTTAGTCAAAAATGCGTTAGAATTTGAAAATAGGTGCATGAGTAGCCGTACTACATCAAAAGATCCAGTTTGTTGTACAACAACCCCACCTCCATCATCATCATCATCATCATCATCCAAGTTCAAACGGTTCTGGTTTCCTCGACACAATAAAAATTTCGTTTGGAAGAAACATCGGCATAAACATGAAAATATTGCCGCCTCCAAACAAATTGGCTCATCTTCTAGCGAGTGCAAAATTCATTCTAAGTCTAACACAGCATCATCTACTTCTTTAGAGGAGGTTATCAATCATCCATCAATAGCAGTCACTAATTCCATGAATATTTCTCACTCTCTGAGTGATCCAGCTTTGAACTGTATAAAAGCTCAATCAAGGAATTACTCAATGCATAGGAACGAGTTAAGTGACAGAATCGATCAAAGTAATAAGAAGAACTGTTGGAGTAGTGTCAGTGATTTGGGTGGCGCTGAAAATAGAACGACATCACAGTCAATAAAATCTCCTGCTAAGAGCCACCAGAACCAGACTAGTTCACTTTTATTGGGTAATAATTGTCAGGGCGCTAGTAGGAATGGCAAAAATTCTTGTAAAATTGAAGATGATGAAAAGAACAGCTGGTCACGCATACATGTACAAAACACTGACCAAAATAGTAACATCAGAGGCAGCAGTAGCACTACTAGTAGCAGCAACAGCAGCACCGGTAAAAGTACTGTGAGTGATGAATTTAAAATGAACGACTACGACGAATTACTAAGCCAGGGACACGAACCAATTTTAGCATGCCACAAACATCGTCCACCAGAACATAATTTCGAGGTGGCAAGGAGAAATCGTAAAAGCCGGTCAACCACACGAGATCATCAACAACAACAGCAACAACATCATAATCATAATAATCATCATCAGAGCGCTGCGTCAACGGATGTAGTCAATACCTGGGTCTATAGGAGAAGGTGCTTAAATTTTTTAATATTATTTAATTTTTCTTTTTTCTTGTGAAATTATTCATAAAAATTTAGAAAAGCTTAAATTAGAGAGACACAAGAAGTCAAGCACCGCGGTATTAAAAGTTTAATGTTCGGTGAAAAATTTATTTCGGAAAATTTGCTTTCAGAAGAAAAAAAAATAAATCAAAACGATTTTTTTTGAAAATTATGTTAATTGGGCATAGTACCTACGTGTTGCAATGTTGAGAGACGCAGGTGCGGTCATATTTACCTTACACAATTTAAGGTGCGCATGATTCGCTTGGATAGTGATATCCCGAAAAACGTTTACAAACGTACCAAACTGTGGTATTCTTGTCAGATGTCTCTAGGTGTTTAACGTCATCAGTCAGTTGTTATCAAACAACTTTGTACTTATGTAATCTCACCTAAAGTCAATTTACAAATTACAAAAAAGTTGAAAATTGCTCGATATTATGGCGCGGAGCGACGTTTCAATTGAAGATTTTCTATTGATAAAAAAAAAACGAAAAATCTTCCAATTATTGTGAAAATCTTTTTCTTAAAAAAAAATAAATAAAAGGGCTGCGGTTTGAAATGGGAACAGAATTTCAAATAGATTTATCTTGAGAAAGAGATATCGCTGACAACATTCTCAGACCTCGTAACTCACTTCAACAAAATTGTAAAGTAGAACAAAATAAACGTTTATTTAGCGTACGTATGTATATATAATAAAAATGATTTTTTTTTCCTTCGAATTTCGAATTTTTTACATTTTAACTTAATTTTATCTTCTTCGAAAATAATATGTTCCAAAAGTTGAATTGGAAGTTGTTGTTGATACCATTCATTGTGCTCATTTAAATTGTCACATATGTACGTATTTATTTCTATATGACATTTAATTACGATGGCTGCGTGTTGGATGTGTTGCATTCTGTACCAGAAGTTATCTATTCGATTATCTTATTGGTCTGCCCCTTGGAAAGAATTCGTAATGGTATTCAAAGAAGAAAAGAAAAAAATTTATCGATTTTTTTTTTATCAAATTACTATTTGCTCCGTAGATAAGAGAGGGAATATCTTTACCCAATGCCATCTTTTTGCATAGGCCCAGGGCCCTGCGATCCATGGAGCGGCCCCCTAGCCTACGATAGTAGACCAACCGATAACCAATTCTTCAACTATTACAAGTTCATTTAGCTGTTAGAGTATGAGTACTAAAAATACACTGTGGGATTTATTCGAACTTCTATATATACATGGAAAGAAATTTCATGGAAAAGTAACGTATAGTGACTGCTGTACTCGCAGTCCCAGTATTTTTAAATGTCCACCATTTTTTCATGGTATACTTTCAGTAACCAAATTCGATGGATTTGGTAATCAGCGAAAATTTGTATACTGTTGGTTCAATATTAGGCCTTTTGTCACGCAATTTTTTGGTCACTGTCGCCATTCTGCCGGCGTGGGCTAGTTTATTATGCACACAGTGAGTAACTGTCACCCCAAAAATTCATCACCCTTATTATCGTTGTCACTTTAAGTGACAAATGGCGTTACAACAAAAAAATGGCATTATGATTGTCGTTTAAGGTGATATTTGTCGAAAACATACGACTTTGGACGTATTACTGTTGTTGTATTAAGTAGACAAATGTCGATGTAAATGATAATTAAGTGACAATTTCACTCACTTGGTTTTTGTAAGTGACAAATGTTAGATGTGCGTAAGGAAGAGGAAAATCCTAGCGAAAAAAAATAAATTTTACGATGGCTTTTTAAGTTGTTCATTAAAACATAAAATTCAATAGTCTTTTATAAATTAATTTAATTTTTGTTGTTACATTTTCAGTGTAAAAATTACAACAAAAAAACAATTTGAAGCCATGGTAGATTTTATGGTGACGCATCTTTTATAGATAAAAGACTGAAATACTCAGAATACAATGCGTTTATAATTTTTTTTTCTTTTAAACACATTCAAAAATAACAACAATAACACGAAAAAATACAAACCTCACTTTTGTCTATAAATGTAATTCATACCCTGACGCTATCTGTCACTTTAATGACAACGATAATAAGGCTTCGAAGAAAAATATCACGTCACGCCGTTTGACAACGACAATACGAAAAGTGAAGTGAAGTGCAAGTGACTGCGGAGCTTGTCACTTCGGTGAGTCAACAACTATTATAAGGGTGCATGTTTTATATCACCATTCATCAATATAAATTTCGAGGAGGGCAGCTGTGTGAAAGAAACGCTATTGGAGCGAAAGGCTGCTTAAATGAAAATTTCACTTATTGTTTGATGAACTACGATCCTATTCTGAAAAATTCCTTCGACATTTCCGTATGAGTGTTGAAAGATTTTATTTTACTACTACAGATTTTGAGACTTGCTATAACTTATTAAAGTACCAATATGCGATCATGCTGTAATTCTAAGGTCTACATTTTCATCTTCAAATTGCTATCACAGTATTCCTTCAAATTTTTGTTGTATAAGGGTGTTCTTATTTGTACTTCTTATATTAATGCTTCATTATTTATATCTTTATCTCACTCTATCGTTGCAGCACCATTTTTTGTGTATCTCCAAATATTATTATTATTATTGTGGTGTTTGGTTAGTTGGCGAATAAGCTGGACGCTTTTCGTTCTGTCCGAGCTTGTGTAGATATAGCAAAAAGAAATGCTTATAAGCCAAGTTAAGTGAAACTTCAATTTTTGTATTGGGCTCAAGTTTTCTAGTGTGAGAGCAGAGTGAAGGTATAAGCAGCTAGCAGAATTCATGAAGGAGCAGTCAAATTATTCTACTAAGAGGTTCAAATTTATTGATATTTCTACACGGTGCCATTGATTTATCATTGATGTTGCCACTATTTAACCCACTTAACCAAAGTTCAATGGTAAATCAAGCTGGAACGCTCGAAGTTCGTCATGAAGGTTCATTGAGTGACGTCGCACCCTTGGCCAATCATAATGCATTCTTCTTTCGTTGTGTTGACCTGAATGAACTGTCAATTTCCATTAACTCGATCAAATCTGATGCCATTGGACCCGATGGTTTGTCTCCACGATTTATCAGGTTATTGTATCCATTTTGTGGTAAATACATTCTTCATGTGATCAATTCATGCTTAACGACATCAACGTTTCCTTCAGACTGAAAATCTGCTATAGTACTCCCAATACCGAAGAAAATATGTCTCGAGTCCCCTACCGACTTTCGCCCTATAAGTATCTTATGTTTCTTTTCTAAGGTGTTGGAAAAGCTAATGTATCGCTAATCGCCAGATGCTTTAGTACCTTGAAGATAATGAGCTGCTTACACGTTGGCAATCAGGATTTAGACGCTTTCACAGCTGTGAGACTGCGGTGTTAAGGGTATCCACTGACATTAGATTGGCCTTGGATCAAAACAATTTTAGTACCTTGATCATAAGTCATAACATCCTTCTGCATAAATTGTTTGCTATTTTTAAATTCAGTACTTCAGCTCTTACTCTCATTAAAGATTTTTTGTCACGTCGTCACCAACGCGTTAAGGTAAATAATAATATCTCAAACTCACTCACCTTATTATCCGGCGTACCATAAGGTTCTATTCTGGGCCCATTGCTATTTAGCCTATTCATGAATGATCTACCTGAAGTAGTTCGTGATGTCAAAGTGCATATGTATGCTGACGATGTACAAATCTATTTGAGTAGGCCCATTGAACTTATTGAAGACTGCATTGCATGCATAAACGATGATTTAGACAGAATAGGCTTGTGGGCTAAGAAAAATCGGTTGATACTGAATCCAGGAAAATCGCAGTGTATTGCTTTTTACAACAACGCTTTTGATAGAAATAGTATTTCTCCGGTCGTTTTGGATGGTACCAATTTAGTGATGCAAAGTATAGTTACAAACCTTGGCATTACTTTAAGCCAAGACATGAAGTGCTGTGAGAATGTTAACGCATTGATTAGAAAAGTCTACTTCGGCCTTCGAAGACTTTGGCTCTATGCGAGTATCTTAACAACAACTGCTCGTCTTAAGCTTGTAAAGACGCTACTTATGTCATACTTTACACATTGTAGTACGATTTACCCTAAGCTTGATTCCTTTTGTGCCCGCAAAGTGGAGGTTGCCTTTAATGATTGCGTTCTATTTGTATTTGGTCTTCGCAGGTTTGATAATGTTTCCCCTTTTCGGACAAGATTGCTTGGTTATACTCTGACTTCTTACCTTCAGCGTAGGTCATTGATATTCTTCTTTAATCTTTTAAAGTCAGGCAAACCAGAGTATCTCAGAGAACTCTTCAGTTCCACAACATCTGAACGCAATAGGAATATAATAACTCCTCGTTTTTATAAGACGATTATGGAAAATTGTTATCTTGTCCAGATCTCACGCCTATGGAATAATCTTCCTATGAATATCCAAACTGCCAACTCCTTGATTGCATTCAAGAGGCTCATTAGTTTACAAATAATATAGTTGTTGATATTCGATCCATTAAATTTTTGCCATATTTTACTACTTATCTTCGTAGCAGCTGAAAGTAAATTCTAGTTGACCTTTCTTAGCGCACTTACAAAGATTCTGTATACTTGATAGTTTGATCTATCTTTCTTTCTTTTTTTTGTTTTCTTCTGAATTCGCATAGCTTAGTTTATAATCTTTAATTTTTTTCGCCTTAAATTATGTATTTAGAACCGTATTACTACTCACTTACTTACGACTGGAATAAATGATATGTTATGTTATGTTAAGTTACTTAGTTTTTCTTTGTACTTGCATATATTTGCTCTGCATTTTCCATCCTTCGTTAAGACTTACATAATATTATAAGGAGTTTTTGGCTTCACTCATGTACACGAATTTTATACGATACCCGCATTCCTGTTTGTAATATGTTCTATAAGTGTCTGACTTCAGAAGTTTGATCGTAGCAATTTCGGCTGGAAGGCATTCTGGTTAGCGAACTGTCGGCAGTATTGACTGCACTACACTACTACCACGGTACTTAAGATGTAAATATAACGAAGAAAAAAAATCATGTCTTATGAAAAAGTCCATCTTTTCACTTTTGGAATTGGGAAGAAAAATAATCAGACATTTATTTCTCTAGTCTTGAGACGAGGTTATCCTATACCTATTATGTGGGAATCGGGAAAAATATTTGGTAACTGGTGATTGAGATTGGAACTCATACACACTTTAATTTGTACTTCCACGTCCTATCCATTAATTAGGCCACCAGCACCTTATCTGATTCTCAGCTTAAGTTCACATTTCATTTACGTATGGTGAAGCCTCGATTCCAGAAGTGTATATTCCAGAAATTCGCCTCTATATGGATTTTTAGAAATACAAGAGCACTTTTTATAATATTTCTATAAATAGAACATAAACCACATATTTTGTGCAGCCCGGTGTAAAAATCGTTTTTTAAAATGAATTTTAATATTTTCGAAATTCGATGATCTTTGATTACAGTTTGATTCAGAATTGAAAATTTCATCTACCTACAAGTATACAATATTTCAACCCGATCAGTAACAAAAGCTGTCAAAAGTCGAGGCAAAAATCGAATAAGATTTTAGAAGATGCTGCTCACTCTGCGGTCTATGACAAGCGAGATCGTAATCCTCCAAGCTGGCCTTGGAACGAATATAATTACATTTCGAATATCACCACACTTTCGAAAATAGCTATCTAAAAATATTATTTCCAAAATTTTTGTTGATGTTTTAGTTCGTATATCTGCTTTTTTTTTTTTAATTCGTAATTCAAGTTTTATAATTTCGAGTTCATTTGGTTTCAAAAGTCAGCATACCTTACCGATGGTGTTGGCATATGAATATGGTTTAGATTACATAACATAGAGGATAGGCAATATGGAAAAAAAACTTAAGCATATCTCTTTATGTATCTAACCTCGCCGATGTCTTAGTTTTAGTTACGGAAATAGTAAAACAATGATATTTTCAGAGGAGGCCAAATAATTTAGTGGTTGAAACTTTATTAAGTAATTGAAGAAGAAGTTTTTATAATTTTCTGTCACCGTGAATCATCATGTGATAAAAGCATAAATCAGATATGTCGAACTGACACAAAATAAGGCGAAGCCCTCTTGTTCACAAGTATAAATGCTTCGTCGCGTACAAGAATTTTACACAATATAGCTTATCCTGTTTTATATAGAATCTAAGGAATATGCTGACCAATGATACAAAGATTAACAAAGTATGGCCGGAAAATCTGTCAATTGGTTGCTTGCCTCCTTTGGTGACAATTGTCAGAAATTTGTTCGTCTCAATTTCAATCCTCCTTATCACAGTAAAAAAAAATTCTAATTGGAAATTGCTTTCCCACTAGCACATAATTATTTTTCACGAAGTGATTTAAACCAAGAAACTAATGTTTTGTTAAATATTTTAATATATTCAAAACGTGTATTTCAGTCAAGAAAATACGAAAAATTCAAAACAAATTCGCTGGAAATGACTTTAGTCACCTCATCTCCTTTCGAATCGACCATACCCCTTGTTATCTTTGTATCATGATGCTGACCTACGGTTTCAGACCATTTACTTATTTCGAATTGCTCTGTTGTCCAGGATGAATATGTTCTATGAATGGTGTGTTAAAGTTATTCCTTTGGATTATGCTATCTGTTATATTAATATCCAATGAGGTGTCATTTGGGATAGTTGTGAGAACTTAGCTGTTTTAACAAGACTTGAACTAGAAAAGGATTGGGTACACACCCATTTTAGAAAGATAAGCTGCACAGAGCTCTTGTTCAGTACAGTAATGACTAAAGCTTTGTATTTTCACTTGTCGAAACCTAAGGGAAAGCTTGCAAACTTGTTCTTTGACCCATCAAGGAAGAGGTTGATGCACCCACAAGCTGTTTGGTACACCCAACACCTTAAAGTTTCCCGAAAATTTCCTCTTTAATAAGCGGCTCGATCACTAAGGTTGTAATGCCTTTATCTATAATACCGATATGTTTCTTATTAACACTCTAGTTATGCAAAAACCTTAGTCTGGAAAACACCCCTTCGATGCCAAACATAAAGAAAAATACCCAGTTCTATTTATCTATGATGGAAATATTCGTAAAGATTGGACAGAGTCTTAATAGACTGCTCCTATAATATACATAAAAAATTGGTCTCCGCTATAATGACCGTAGACCGGAAATCAATTTAAAGCTCAAGAGCTTTTAATTTTTAGCAAAATAGCTTTTACCATCAAGGTTGTACATGCAATATATCATCTTCGGTTCTTGCACACCCAATGATTATATCTTATACACTGGGAGAAACAGGTTCCGTATATACTAACATATGTACAAAGTAAGCTGCTGGTTGATTTTAGGGTTCCGTACCCAAAGGATGAAAATGAGAACCCTATTACTAGGCCTCTGATGTTCGTCCGTCTGTATGTTACCGAGTTGTATCTCATGAACTATAACTACAACCGCTATAACAACAAATAATAAAAATAAAACAAAATTAAAGGGGGGCCCCATACAAGATACGTGATTTTTCCAGCGTTTTTCCTCGTTTTAATCTCATTCATAATTATTATCATAAGTAGGCCTAATCTTTCAAATGACGCCTACTCTCATTTGAAAAAATAAATAAAAAGCACATAGTGAAGGGTTTTGTACGATGGTACGGAACCGACTCGCACTTGGCCGATTTAGTTATTAATATTATTCAGCCAAGTTTACGGAATACCTAATGATGCAAAGCACCACAGTACGGCGAGAAGAGAAAATGGTAGGTAATTATGGGACATGAATAAATTGAACATTCACAGATTTCACAGATAAGTGGAATTTACTATACGGCCAAAAATATTTTGAAGGACTAGCAAATTCATTAAAACAATAACAATGGAAGTACATATTTAGAAAATTCAAAGTCACCCTAATTACGACGGTGGTCCAATGAGTCGATATTGAATATTATCAACTCGTCACCAATGAGTTTGCATACTGCTCCCTTTTCTTTACATCTTGGAGAAGAGCAGGTATTAAGTTTATCTTAATCAGATACAGAGTCATCCATGCTGCACCTGTACCTAATAGTAAGCAACGAGAAATCAACATCATTTAAAAATGCACTTTAGAGATCCTCTACACCATCACTCTGGGTGAATACTCAATATATGTACATGGAGTCACTGTAACTATATCTACACAATTGCACAAATTTGCCATCAGTTTAATGCTGACGAGTTGCCTCAAACCAGCAATCAAAGGTAGACTAGCTAAAGATGTACTTTTCATCCGATTCCCTTTATGTATGCGTATTCATCGGCAGGCATTTCCAGTTATAAAAAGATGAGATGAGTCTTTTGAAAAAAAAAAACTTAATCCTCCACGCCACACAGAAATATGTCCTATCCAGAGATACACGTCTTGAAAATATAATCGACTGCTTGTGTTTTTAAGAGGGTCGGAATGATTCCCCGTAGTCAAAAGCTCAGAGGTCTGTGATTGACAAATTTAACTCTACATTTACCACATTCAAGTGCTTTCTACTAATTTCTAGTTTTGATAATTAGACCACATCAGAATAAGTATTTGAAGCCTTTTCCATTGACTCCATTAGGCTTGTAATAGTCAGCAAACTATCGTAATCGTCTTACTGATTTGTGATACTTTTCAAGTTCTTTGAAGTTCAAACCCTTTTATAGTTCCAATTCATCATAAATCATAAATTTCTCATAACATATTCTGTATTCAGGTTATGATATATCTTCCCTCTCTTCTTTCTGAACCGAGGTAATTTTATTTAAATCTAAATACAGACAAGAATTTCATAAAAATTCATTTCAATTCCATTCAGCAGTAACAACAGCATTTCTTTAATGCATTAAAATCTCATCAAATTATATAAAATGTCTGCAGACTGCAGTAGGATTTCATATTTCAACCCAGAAGAGAACTGAATAAGCCAACCTCGTCGTCGTGTCATAATATTCAAAAAGCCTTCAATTCTAAACTCATAAAGACAAAGACGAACTCTCTGGCGTCAAATGTATTTTAAATTTCTACATATGTGGTCGGGTCGTAGGAATAGAATGAATAAATGGAAAAGAGTGCATCGCCCTATAACACATTTCCTTGCATCAAAATTTATTTTTTCCTTCCTTTTTCGCTACGATCTGTGAACACCAAATTGCATTATGAATTCTGAGTCCTCCTCAGTTATATACGGAAACTCCACTTACTAAATCCAAGTCAAGTCGTTTAAAATTGTGTAAACTTTTAACGTTCAACATGAGTAAGGCGTCAGTTTTAATCTTTAAAGAAATAAATAATTGAATTTGGGGATTTTATCTCTTTAAAAAAAAACAAAAATTATTTCATAGTTTCAACATTAAGACTATTTACGGGTATCTCACGATAGCTAAAAGTATCCTAAATCTTAAGTTTTTATCATAGAATCAGATCCCTCATCACGATCATAATTCAAAAGATCTTTGAGTACATGCGGTCACCAGGCCTGCTGGGGTCTGGTGCACTTATTTTTGCTATGTAATTTATGGACTGCGTGCATGAAAAGTCTTTTTATACTAATAACTATGAAGGCTGTTGGATGTTTTAATGTAAAAGGCGGTATTCATCTGAAGTATAACAAGTTACGTTCCCCATCCAGGTGTTTAGCATTTATTGCGACACGTATTTATGTACATTTTAATTAAGACTCCATTCGACAAAGGAAGAACAAAATAAACTGCTGCCTCTCATATGTATTTAAAAGCTTAGGGTGCAGTCAACTCAACTGTGTGGAAGCAATATGTTAAGCAGGTTGTCATTGATTGAGATTAAGAAGAAGAGAAAGAGAGAGAGACTGAACGATGCAATAGGATGCCTACTAAAGTATACTATATGTTTTCTGTATGTACAATGTATGTGTCTAGCACAAGATTTATATGCATTCTACTGCACAAAATATGGGAAGAAAGAAGTGCAGATGACATGAAAAATTACGGCTATTTTGCTTTAAATGCTCTGAACATGAAAACCATTTAGCTATGCAAAAGCGAATAGACCTTGGACATTTATTGCAGATATCTGTTGAAATTAAAATTTGATTTTACACAAATACAGATAGGTGTGTCCGCTTAAAGAATTCTAGTCCGAAAATAATAGATTAACTATTTCACAATGAAAGAGATTTAAACAATCGCTTTTTTGTGCTGAGATAATTGCTTTGACCTAAAACTGGTTAAGCATGCGTTCTCCTGTATGTCAGACAACTATAGCAGATATTGAGAATTGAGATGTCATAAATAGGCAAGCGGCTAAATTGTCATCCTGATAGAGTTATGCTCCGGTATACCGATTTATCGGCGAATACCATGTACTTGAAAGATGTTCACAGTGTACAAATAAGGTCATGTTGTAATAACGTCAGCATGTAGGTAATAGAAGAAAACTATTAATAGAAAAGTTGCCTATTGGATAAATTCTGTATGCGAATTAATAATTTAGACAGACAGTCCTGTCCAGTAAACAAGTCACACATTCTATCAAATACGCTTAAATGCTAATAAATATCCATTATCGTCACAAGAAATATATGCTTGAAATGCAAAATTAACCCCTCCCTGCAAGCTCTTCTACCTAAAGGCTCAATAAATTTCAGTCTGTTAGACGAGAAATCTTTTTCATGTACTCTAAGAAGTACAATCGGGATATCTGTCACGAAACTTTTTTTATTAAATTGGCAAAACAAAAATGAAAAATCCTTTTGCTGTAGATTCATTTCATTGTTGCTTACGACTCACCTTAATCTCTGTCTTTAGAGGTTGTGCATATGAATTGCTTGTATGCTATGTATGTCCCTTTTTATTTCAAGGCAGAGGACAAAAGATTCCAAGCACGGAGGCTAAGGTGAAATTGTGTCACATTCTAGATAATAAGTCATCGATTCTTTCTTGTTCTTAGCTTATTGTCTTTATGTTGTCAGTATTTTAGCGAAGTTCAGACTGTCCCATACTTCTATGACTGCTTTAAATTCAACGTATTTAGAGCAAAGCAAGTCCTTTAAGAAGTACTTTCAGACTTCTATTGTCGAAAGACTGCCTTAACCAATTGATGCCGTTAGAGTTCATTGAAAATCGACACCAACATATAAAAATCACGACCTCGGCGTCATTATTTATCTATTAACGTTAGCTGATATTTGCCGATCCATGAAGATCTCTTGAAATTGTCACACGCTACAATTTCTGTTTCTTCGGCAATAAGTAAATACGTATATAAATGCCAACTTTATCTTTATTCTTCAACGGTTTTGTAATGACGTAAGACCTCTTTCGCTCTTTCAAACTTAATTATACTGAATACTGCTTCCTTATTAACTTGTAGGTGTAGAGGTGAGATACCAAAATTTCCTTTAAATGCAGCGCAGATGGGAAGATTCGTATTACAGGGTAGCATAGGTCCATATATAATTTTTTGTTTCAGTCCCAAGAAATAAAGAGGTGATGATTAAGAATACCCTCGGAATCCCAACAAAATCTAGTACAATGGCGCAACAGGTTGACAGAATTTTCTTGAGCGTCAGGTTAATTCCTATCTACCTGCAAAATTTCATTGCCTTTTATAGAAACATACCTTTAAAGTCGGCTCCAGATAGACTATGCGCACTCTGGCCCACATTCGTAATTTTAGTAAAATCTGACGGCATGTGCAGGCCAGCTCGCTTAGCTAACAGAAATGTGAGTAGAATATCAATACGATACATATGTATGTGTCAGGTGTAGGGAAAAACTCATCGTCTCCCTGCAAACATCATGATTCGAAAACAATTTGCTAGCAAATCGTAATCTCTGACTTAAACTTTGAGATCGAACGTGATATTGAACGGAACAACCAGCGTAGTAAAAGGAACATGACTTTCGAGTTATCAACCCAAGATTCTCTCCCGATAGCGAATTGCTTTAGATCCTAAGACGAACCAAAATTGATGTTAAAACGAATGCGCACAATTTGTTTGTGTTAGTGGTGTTATATATTTCTTATATATTAAGAGAAACGCGCTATTCTCGTGTCGTAAGGGATTCACGCAGAGCTAGTTTTTATGGACATTTAATTAGAGCCGTGGAAATGGACATTTATTCGTTTTAAGTGGAAAATAAGGTTCGTGAACATTATTGTCTTGGTCACTTCATCGTACCTTTAATTATATCACGGTATCAGATAAACACTACACATTTTAGCACATGCCACTAAACAGATAAATAATTTTTGTTTTGAGCATTATCAGTAATTGATGAGTCACTTCAATATAACTCAGGAAAACGAAGAAATCTCGCAGTGAATTCGAAGCACAAACGCACGTAGTCTCATTTCATTGTAATTCCTAAATCAGAGAAATGGAGAAATCTCAGGCAAAAATTCGAGATTACTTCGAGAAAGCGAGCTTTTCGCCAAAATGTTTGCAGGGATGATTATAGAAATTCATGTGCGCTACTGCGATCAAGTTCGGTTAAAAGGCGAACTTATCTCACATCGAAGTTTGGCAACGATTACACATCGAATATAAATGTTTGTCTAACAGGAGAATCTGTCTCATATCAGTACAATAATTAAAGGTAGTTCGGCTTCTGGTTAACTCTAGACTGTTTTAAGTCCGTTCAGACTAGTCAGATTGGTCAAAATGTGATTATATCAGTCAATTTTCTGCCCCTTCATCACAGATCGATTAAAAACCGCCTTCGAATGATAAAACATAAATAAACCAGATAACTTGACGATACCATGATCAAAAATGTAATATGAAATTAGTTTAGAACATTTTATTTAGTACTGTCATTGCTGAAAAGTACTTTTGTGGCGGAGTTTTACAAAATAAGATGAAGAGAACCAGTTTTAGGGGAAGCTGCAATAAAAATTACCTTTTCCCACTTTCTTAAGATCGCATCTAGTATTCCTTCATGTAAATTGCGTATATATAAGTACTAACTTCTGCAGATATAAAATGGATGATGGAATCATGATTAAGGTACTCTTCATGACATTCCAAATTACCTAGTCTTGCTATTAGCTCAAACTGCATAACATTGGTCTTGAAGGCTAGATTATGTTTGATTATTATTCGAAAAATATCAAATTCCTTCCTGATGAATAACTTTTAGGAAATTATTAAACAAAAATTTTAAAAACACCACTTTTCTCTTTTTTCAGCTATGATGGCTCTTGTTGCAGTGGAGGAATAGGTGAGGTCCCAAATAGAGGGCAAAGTCCTCAAAAGGGATCGCGTTATTCATATAACAATTCTGCCGAAACAGTATTCCATTGGCGAACGTCAAGTGTAGGAGCAGCAGATTTTCGTGGTGGAGGACCACAAAAAAATTCGACAAAAATGTCTGATTTAAATATAATTCGCGGTCATTCGCCACATTTTAGTCCATCGAGAAACAATGGAAGTAAGTGTAAAAAATCTTTAAATTCCAAAATAATAATTATTTACAATTTTAATATTATTATTACAGCTCAATCGGAGAATCCTACACTTCATGTGCATTTCCCAAATCAGGGATTTAGGATGATACGATTCGATGAGGCATCCGATGTTCGGCAAATCATTAATTTAATTGTAAATTCCATGAATCCTGGCCAAAAGCCAAATCCGCAAAGTTATGCACTACGATTGCACAATGTCGTTACCAAAGAAGTTCTATGGATGCCAAGAGATACGAGTATAACTCAAGTTGTTGCACACATTTCAAATCCGTCGTGTCCGAATGCCGATTGTCCAAACAATGAAAAGACAGTGACATCGAAAAAATTGCAACAAAAAGCTAATAATCTCGGAGTACATGCAAATAGTGTGTGGAGGGCGGAATTGCGTGTGCGATATGTTCCCAAAAGTCTCAAAGAATTGTATGAAAAGGATAGAACTACTTGCCATTTCTATTTCGATCAAGTAAGAGATAAGAATTATTTGGAAAATGTGTTTATTTTTATTTGTTTGTTTTTTTTTTCGTCTTTTAGGTTAAACAAGATTATATACAATCAAATATTCCATCAATTGATCAGGACATAGCTATACAGTTGTGTTGTCTAGGAATAAGACATTATTATAAGGATACTAATCAGGTAAGGACTTCTTTAACCTCAATTACTTAAGTTAAGGATAGATACATATATAGACCCAAAATGACCTGCAGAATCACATTTACACAAGTATAACTCAAGAAGTTATGTAAGACTAGTAAATCCAATATACCGGTTTGCGACTCGTCCATATTGTCTCTCTATCGATTGCAGTTTTATGATTACCTTTGTCAATATTTGAATAGCAACCAAACAAGTTGCAAGACCTTCTGCGACTGCCCAACACACAATCTGTTAATTACTTTTTGTGTTGAAATACAATATCAAAAGTTCCAGTAGTAGCCACCTACACATTCGCACAGAATTCCTCCTTATTATAGCTTCTTCAGTTGGAATATAGCTTTGTATTGCCTTCCTATTTCTGCATGTGTATGTAGACATGCAATAATATACTTCTTTGAATCTGGTGATCAGCTATTGGGCCTTTACCTAGATTCATTTGCGAAGTTTTTATGCAAACGCAATTCCGATGCTGTTCAGTTCCTACTAGAACTTTTCTAACTTCGTCAGATATGTTCTCCTAGATCATACCACTTTTTTGGAATTTTATCCAATTTCTTTTTTGCTAGTAGTCATATTTCAGTCGATTTTTAAAATTGTCACCGTAAGTCATTCTAGCTTCGAAGGATCACAGTTCGTACCTCTAAATTGCTTACATGTAGGCATAAATTATTTGTTCAAGCCTTCGACGTTTAGTTAAATACATACAAATATTAGCCACCGGTATTATGTCGAACTCTTGATGAATTATATTATTTCCTGTTGCCTGAAGGACTTGCATCGTCCATAAGGGGGACCTTAACTGTAATTCTAGTTGCAGGAAAGGCTTTATACCAAGTCATATTATTGTGTATTTTGCACATCTATGTAGTACTTTCGAGAGTCAGTATTTTGTCCCAGTGAATAGATTCTTCTCCATTTGTCACATTTTTTTGTCCCCTTATCTATAAGGCACAAGAAACTTATAATTTTTCTAGGTTTGGTTGGAATAGTCTGAAATCTTGGTGCAGTTGATATGAATGTTTAAAGGTCTGCAACATTGTCTTCATCTACATATATTTTGTAATCAACAAATATAAAATTTTAGTAGGTACACTTATCCGCAGCTTACATATACAGTAAAGTAACAAGTTAGTGATGATCGCTACAGCTGTTGTCAATCTTAGGACAAAGAATAGATAAGGTATTGAATTTCTCTGTTAAAACCGTGTCATCTTATAAATTATATTATTTATCTGTGTCCATATCACACTGAATTTGGAGTCCATATTAATTTATACCAGGACTCATCATAACTAAGAAATAGTTGCGATAATGTACTCTGGAGAGCTTCTATTTAAAGTGGTGTAAAACTTGTCTACCTATGACTATTGGTTGTTTGAACCTTCTGAATTTTAGGCGAACCAATATCACTACAGAAAACCTACAAGACAAACCATCCACCCGATAACCGGCTGTAGCTCATCGGGTAAAGCCATTTCCAAATTTCTTCCGAGCTAATGTCTTGTATATCATGTTAACTTTAAAGAAAGGAGTTTTGCGAATTTTAAGAGACCAACTAGCTTGTATGAATCTGCATTTCCAATAGATTATTCCGACTCAAAAACTGGTCTTACTGAAATGCATTAGATTTTTTTCTTTCTAAATTTACTTGTATAGAAACTAGCAAAATATAATCTGAACCAGCATTTGTTACACATACTGAAATTTGCGCTAAAGTCTTGAGTCAGTTCTATACTAATCTCGTTTAACCACACACTCTCACTGATTGTAAACGAGCTGTTAAAATAGTCTACCGACTATTAATAACTACAACTCCTTATTGATGTTTTAAATTTATTTCGGCGGCAATGGCAGGCTACTACACCAGAACCCAGAACAAGAATCCTGGTCTATGAAGATTTTTAAAAACCCGTAAACCTAACGTTTATACTTCTCTGTGCTTCCGCCTATTAAAATAGTTATGAAATCTGAAAGAAATATAATATATATTTATAAAGAAATATGGTTGTTGATTTTTCTATTACAGTTATCAGACAAGAAACATCATATAGATTACATAGAAAAAGAAATGGGATTTAGTAACTTCTTACCAAAGTCTGTGATACATACGATTAAGCAAAAAAATCTTAAAAAACTTATACAAGCCGGATATAAAAAGGTGTACAACTACAGTGAAATGGAATATATGCTTAAGTAAGTTTGTTATATGATTTCCATGACCATCCTGTACTAAATTCTTCTACTATCATCAATAGATTTTTTGAGCTGTTACGATCACAATACACATTCGATCAGGAACAATTCTCAGTGACATTAAGCTCAGCATGGAATATTTCCGGAAATTTATATATTGGTCCACATATCGGTAAGCATTAAAAAATATTGTTTTGCATTTTCTATTATAATATAAGTTTTTTATCATTCTAGGAATCTCTTATCTTACCCATCCTCAGGCAAAACTAACAAAAGTTACAGATTTTCAAGATATCGAACGAATAAAAACTTACGTTTTACCAAAAGACAACAGTCAAACATCTACTAGTGATAGTAATAGTAGTTCACAGAAGTTAACAACATCCAATAGTAACTCGGTGACTAACAGTCCATTGAGTAGTAAGAAATCATCTCTGGAAAAAAAGAATACATCTTGCAATTGTCGGGATATAAAGACTCAACTTAAAATCAAAGTTACTGGAAATGAAGAAGATTTGGTTATAACCTGTGATGGACTTAATGTAAGTTTCCTCTCATAGTTTTAATTATTCAGAATAGTTTTACGAATAGTTGATAATCGGGCAGTTGTGGATAGGTTTCGGTGAGACAAACACAAAAATTATATGGTTAAGAAGGGCGAATAAATCCTAACGGCTTAGATGGTGCAGAGAATTAACTTTTTCTTCATATTATTTTTTATAAATTATTATACATATATTTTTTCTGAACGACGCACATTATAATGATGATTGAATATTTTTTAAATAGATTTGTATTACCATTTCGAAGTTCGGACTTAACAAATTCAAAATTTTGACAGTTTAACTCGGGTTTTTTTCCATTTACATATATATCTCTCGAATAACGCGCACATTTTCGGTTTTACACGGTAAAAAAATCAACTAATTTCAATTAATTGGTCTGAGGCAGATTTAATCTGATTGATTTACGAAAAATTTTCCAGAAGTATTGAAAAACGAAGTGGAGCAGGGCCCATAAACTTGAATTAAAAAGCGCTCAACTTCTCATACACTGCATTGCAAAGTTATAGACGCCCCATCCGATAGTGCGGTATTCCACCTCTGTAGCAAGAGAGAGAGAGAGAGAGAGAGAGAGAGAGAAATGTGTGATTGCAAAACACATCTGCCTTCTTGTTATCACTGACACAAAGAAAAACATTTTCGTTAGAACTGTACTTGTGAAGTAATTTTATGGGAATGTGCAATATGAGTGTTGCATTTTTATTATTTAATTTAACAATAATAAAACTGCACAAAAAATAATAACTAATTCTTATTAATAATCAATAGCTCCTCATTGTTCGCCAGAAGCTTTTTAGGCATTGATTACACGTATGGCCTAAACAAGCAGCCTCAGCAGTATCTTGCAGCTCACTGATGGTGTTAAACAGTTTATAAACCGTTCAAACTAGCCATCCCCATATGCTCTCGATAAGGTTTTGCATCAGGAGAACGTGTTGGCCAGCCGAGAAGGTTAATGTTGTGCCTCAAGAAGTAGCAAAAAGAGAAGGCCAATTCTACGGTTCCATAACCTACAAAGACTTTCAGTACCATCAATGACTCACCTCAACAATTTCTAATTTAAAAATACCGGGCTCTTTCCGTAGATTCCTCTAATATCCGTACAGATCATCAGATCACATCATTATTTTGATTGCAATACTACGGGAGGGGATTAGGATAGATATATTTGTGCCTACTGAATGTTCTAAAATGTATAAAATTTTGGCAACAAGAGCAATTTACATTCATAACTCAATGTCCGCAATCATAACATAATCTGTACCCGAAATGATTCTTTGAATAACTATTCAAATCACTTGTGCTGGACATGCTTGGCGTATAGAGAGGATATAAAGCTATGGAGCTTTGGAAAGCTTGAATCTCCATCTAATAAATTTTAAATTATCATTGTTAAAAATATTAATGAAGAAACCTTCTTTAACCTCTGCACTTCCAAATCAGCTAGAATTGACCACGCTCTCATCCATTAAATTTGTTGCTAGTCCTATCTGACTACTTGTCATAGTGCACTCTGTATACCTAATACACATTCGAAATAACCTTTAATATAATTTATTTTTAGACTGCTGAAAGTATTGCTGACTTAGTGGATGGATATTGCCGACTTATAAGCAGTAGTGATATTAGTCTTTGGGATCGTTCTAATCAAACACCTCATGGTAGCGCAACGAATTCCTTAGAGAAATCAAATAAACTGGAAAGTGATAAATCCAATGAGAATGACAACAATTCGACGCAATCTGCAAATACGACTGATAAGAATACTCCAATATTGAATGAAGACTATGCAGAAATTGGTCTTGTCGAAGAGGAAGGAGATTATTCGACTCCGGCAGGTATAACATAATTATTCAAAAATATCAAACATAAATAAAAATTATTCTTTTTCAGTTCGAAATTATGAACTGGATAGGTCACAAATAACCTTAAATGAAATTATTGGCGTTGGTCAGTTTGGCGATGTACATATCGGTACATGTCGTATAAAGCAGAAAGCAACACAGAAAAAATTCTTAGATGAAACTAAAGGCCTTTCGGAGTCATCGAAAAATGACAATAATAATGACAGTAAAACTGGAATTATTCATGTGGCTGTGAAAACTTGTAAATCTGATGATGATCAAACCAAGACAGAAAAGTTTCTAGAAGAAGCCTGTATGATTGTGTCTCTTTATAAATGAAGAAGAAATCAAGAAATATTATTTTGTAATTTTAGATATAATGCAGAAATTTGATCATCCTCACATTATCCGTCTGATAGGAATTTGTAGTACACCTCCTATTTGGATTGTTATGGAATTGGCACGGCTGGGAGAATTAAGAGCGTATTTGAAGAAAAATGCTGAAAAGTGAGTTACTATAAAGTTTTCATATTTCTATTTGTTTTAAATGTAAATAATTGAAATAAGATTAAACACTTTGTTAAGAGCTTGTGTTACAATCTTTAGATTATAGATAAGTTCATTTGCGTGAAGAGCATTTCCCAAAATCAGAATCACAAGGTGGAAAAAGAAATTTTTTTGATAACGTCAGCGAAAGTTTACAATGGCTGATGGAATCGCGGTAGTTGAATTTTCTGTTCTCGTTTCCTACCGGGTGGCAGCATAAGCTCTACAAACGCAATTGATGAAAAGGCGATTCAAATATGCAGAAAAATTACGTTTCTTCCCCCCTTCCCTTTGTTGCAAAATAAAAAGATTATCACACGTACACGATAAACACTACCGAAACACTTCCTTTTACTATTTTCTGCATTCACTGAGTCGGCTGAGAGTAACTTGTAGCGCGCTACCTTTCACTATCGTATTTCGCCAATATTAAGGGCCGTATTCACCAAGCCATTTAATGTCATAATAACGCATATATAACTTTAATTTTAATTCAAATGGGCCCCAACCCTCTGTAACGAGAGTACTAAAACACAAATGAAATTATATTTGAATTAAATGGCTTGGTGAATACGGCCCTTAGTCTTCCAGGATCATTATATTGTATTTATTAGTTTTAAATTCTTGTCCATACATTTGTGGTCATCATAGAGTACCCGTGTCAAAGCGTTGGGCACATCATAGAAGTTACATGGTATGTAGGTTTACATTATAGCAAAACAAATAATAAAAGAATAGATTAAAGATAAAACCGATATACGTATGTTAACGGAAAACATCAAAAGTAAGATACACCATTTAGTACTTTAGCTAAGCCGAATTAAGCCAAGATTTTGTAAGTATTCAATTTTTCATTAATTTTTTGATCAATTTCATTTCACCCAATTCTACGGTACGTAAAAATTTTACCAGAAAATTGTATTGTGAAATATTGGAGATCGCGTTAAATTTTATTTTGCCCGAACTCGATACTAGGCTTTAGGATTTATTTAAAGAGAAAAGTGTACCAAATATATTTGATATGATTTCTTGCTGCAAAGCACGTTCACTTCATTTCTTCTTAAGTACTTATTTTAATTGCATTTCTAAGAAGCTATAATTTTTGTGAGCAAAAAACTTAGCTGCAATTGGAGCTTAGAGTTTGCCGATTTACAGAGTATACTTCAAATCAGATGGAATTTTGCTCAAGGAGCTTAAAATATTACGCTCAGGAAGGAGTTTTATTTTCAAAGCAACATACCCTAGTAGTGGCGATATTTCAAGCCCTATGATATCTTTCCTTTCATACCAGGATATTCAACGCTCGAGTCTTATTATTTTCTTTTTTCATCTTGATAGCTTTGAAAAATATTTCATTTTCCAAGGAAATTCACTTCCATCCAGTAAGACATATACATGTCAGTGAGTAAGACACGACAAGCCGGAAATGGGAGCCTTCGTCTTCCCTGCCAGGAATTTATTTGTGAGTACAATGTCCCAGCCAGGATTTACTCATGATAGATCTGTTCGCGTACTTCTCGTGCAAAAATTTTCTGGGTAAAAACTTACTCGTGTGGTAGGGGGAGAATGTAAAATGCACGAAGTAAACGAACGCTTTTCATGCAACTTCGTGAAAAACAAGAAGAAGAAGTGTGGAATAACATTTGCGAATGAGTATTGTTTTATTTTTTTAACTTGTTGCAGTTTTGAAAAGTCCCTGAGCATTGAATACTTAAACTATCTTCATTCGACATTTCGATTGCGCTTTAAAAACTTTTCAGAAAATTACAAAAATGAACGATTCCTATGACAGCTGTCAATTTTCCTTGCAAGAAATGTGCAGTACTAAAAACTTCGGGTAAATTCATGCGAGAGGGGAAGCTGTGACGTATGCAAAACGCGTGTAATTTTGGGTGCACGAGAAAGTAAACGAACGGAAAATGTGTAAGTTCGTGCAAATTCATTGCAATACATTGTCCCAAAACTGAGTACGCGAACAGACCTACTGATTGCATGTATTTGGCAGCACAATCGCAGTGTGAGCAAAACATGAGTACCGTCACTAGTCAGTGATGCAGTCACAGTATACTGCTTCATGCGGCTCGCTGCAACAATAACGTGCAATATAATATATATACCTTTTTAACGCACAACAAGTTTTACCCTTCTTACACAAACGATAATGGGCGATCAAGCAACGCAAAAACTACCAGCCTTATATGGCAGTGGTATAGACATTTTTTTCCGTTTACCAAAAGAAATTTTAACGCATTCGTAGTGCGCACTTTAACAATCTTTGGAAGATTGAAAATTTAAGTCAAACGAATGGCACTGCGTGAAATCCTTATCCCAGGATCTGATTTTAATACTTTGAATGGTGGATTAAATTTTTCTGTGCCCAAAAATTACTGTTTTAAACGATTTTCATAACTTGAAATTTTTATTTTTTTATGAATTATAAAATTGATCACTTTTTTTTAAAAGCTCTACAATTAAAATTATTATATATAGCTCCAAAGAGTAGTCAATCGTCAAATTGCGCACCGCTAATTTAATGAGCTTTCTTTTGATTTTACACAATCGTAATATTCTTGCAATGTTCTTTGAATGATGCAAAAAAAATTAGATTGACGAATTACGATTTTTTTTTTACTAAACGAACATCTTCAATATCTCCTTAATGCAATTTTTATGACAACATAAAAAAACGCCGACAACAGTTTAACCATTGACTTTGCAACTGTCTTCTATCGTCCACACTTATTATTTGAGATCTTCTGGCTAGCAGCTAGATTACTGTTATATTCACACACACACACAAAAACAGCAATTATTTTACATTTTTCCTACTTTTATACTTGTTTCTTTCCCTTTCCTTTCCTTCCTTTTCCCTTTCCCATTCCCTTTCGCTTCTTTCTTTTTTCTTTTTTGTTCTTCTTTTTAAGTTCCAATTGCTTTCGCTTTTCTTGTAAATTCACAGCCGCTTTACGATATGTCCATCCTAACGGAGGACCCATTGTAACTTTTATGAATCTTAAACCTTTCATATTAAATGGTAGAATCGTCTCCTTAAATGGTTTTCGTCTGTGCTCCGGCCAACGTGGAAAATATAGATGCTTATCATGTATTGGCATTCCAGCTCTTTCTAAATCTCGCCAATATGGAATAGTTTTTTTCTTGCCTTTCGTTTCTGCGTCGAGCCATGGCTTAAACACCTTAGGCTTTCTCTTCGTTTTTGGTGCTTCACGAAACCATGGTTTTATTTCCCATGGATTTGGCCACTCAAAGTAAATTGAGCAGTTTTTGCTTGGATTATATCGCATTTCAATGATCCTGCAAAAGTTAATAATTATTTTTTATTCTATTTTTATTTCTAGACTTAAACTGGGAACGTTATTGCTTTACTCTTACCAATTGTCAACAGCGCTCAGTTACTTGGAGTCGAAGAAATTTGTGCACAGAGATATTGCAGCCAGAAATGTTCTAGTTAGTTCTCCAACTTGCATTAAGGTAAGTTCATTGTTTGTTTTTTTTTAAATTTTTATTATTAAAAATGTTTCATATTTTAAAATTTTAAAACATTCACTGAAAATTTTTCAGACGTCAATTTGTTTTATTGACTGTCGTGCCGTAAATGATCAAGTCCAAGCTTGCTAAAATTTATGTCGATTTCTATGGAGTTTTGATTAGATATCGCCAACTTAGTGAGATATATATGCATTATCACCAGCCTTTTACTACTATCTCCTAATGTAGACTTTCTGCAAAGTGTCTAGTGTAGATTGGTGTGGACTAACTGAATGTTGCGACTTTTCTTGGTTTAAAAATTAAATTTTCAAGGTTTATGTCAATTAAATTGTTGGTGATATTGGGTATACTCGGATACAAAAACATAAAAAAATGTCGGAGGATAAAATACTTTTATAGAATGCAGCCATTTAAGGGACACTATAATTTTCTTTTAATCGGTGACATATTGCAGATTTCGCTCAAGATCTGATACTTAAAAGATGCTGCTCTCTCAACGAAATAGTACAGTTTCACCGTAAAGGAATTCACAGCAATGTTTCGAAAACAAAGTACCTCCTTAAAGAAGTTCATAATTTTCAAAATGAGTTAAGGCTATGCACTGTCTATTATTTTATTTAATCTCACTTATACATTACAATAAGAAATATACAACAAATCTAAGCAAGTGTCTGGAAACCTTGCCTCTTATCGCCAATTTTCTCGTAAAACTCTAAGGAGATGATTTACAGAGCTTATAAGACTTGTTTTGACATGTGGCTTACAGTCGTCGGATCTAACGACGGAAGGCATTAAAGCGTTCGGGATTTTCGGGTCGTTTGGTATATGAGATCTTTGTAGTTCTTATAAACCACCATTAGTTCTGTAGAATTCGCGAATCTTTTTCAGAAAACTCGAAATGCTCATGAAATGAGGTGGCTGGATGGTGAAGATGTTATCTTCAGATGCATATTGCTGAGGGACGCAAATGTGCACGATCAAACATTGATAGAAAATTGATATAGTGGAGACATCTATAAACATATATGTGGGTGGTTATGTTGATGGTCAAGTTAATAGTGATATAATATATCACCTATAGAAGCTGTGTTCCTGTGGGATCGGCATTCTAATATTCCACAGACTGGTAAAAAGTAAGTAAAGATTGGCAGCCTGATTGTGTATATTTTTATAATGTGGCTAAAGCTCAGGGGTTACCCTATGATGCCGTAGCACACAGGTCTAAGAAATAAAGATGGAATAATACTCAATCTAATATTGTGCCTTGCTTCTATCGTCTTCTTTCGCGTTTTTCACGTTCCACTCTTTGCGTTGAAGATGTCATGGATATCTTCGCTGTTCGTTATGGCTTATGGAGATTTGACTTCCTAGCAAAGACCTCAAATATCTCTGGACCAGGCTTGATTTTTTTCAAATCTTTTTCTAGACTCGGTGTGAGAATATTACCAGGAGAAAGTAATTTGATAGATAACTTTAGGGCTAGATGCTGTGAGAAAGGATGGTATCTAACGCAATTCCAGTTTTTAATTTGAGGAAATAGAGTTGAAATACTACTTCAATAAATTTGAAGAAAGGGGTAGGAAAGTTTTGGTGATTGGTGAGACCACAATAAAATCATCAGAGAAAGCCTAAGTGAGGTTAATTTGCAAAGATACATGTTTACAAAAGAAAACTAGAATACATACTTACATACTCGTGATGACGGATAACTCATCTAATTTTTTCTTTAGCTTGCAGATTTTGGCCTTTCCCGATGGGTCCAAGACCAATCATACTATCATTCTAGTAAATGCATGCTGCCTATAAAGTGGATGGCGCCTGAATCTATAAATTTTCGACGATTTACAACAGCCAGTGATGTATGGATGTTTGGTAAATAAAATTAAACTCTTAATACTTAAAACTTTGGTTAACTTGAGTGTCTTCTGATAGGTGTCTGTATTTGGGAAATCCTAATGCTTGGAGTGAAACCATTCCAAGGGATTAAGAATAGTGATGTGATAGGAAAATTAGAAAACGGTGAACGATTACCACTCCCACCGAATTGTCCGCCAAGGTTATATTCATTAATGTCACAATGCTGGGCTTATGAGCCTCTAAAAAGACCGAATTTCAAGAACATCAAAGAAACTCTTTAGTATGTATTTGTAAAGGATGCAAAATATGGGAAATTCATTACACAATATTTATTATTTTTCCAGTGAGATTTTAGTTGAAGAACGAATGAGTGATTGTGAAACTATGCGCAGAGAAAATCGTCGTGTTGCAGCTATGTCATGGGGCGCTGGAGATGATGTACCTCCTCCAAAACCAACAAGAGTACCACAGACAGGTTAGTTATTAAAAACAAAAAAACATTAAATAATAATTTATGTTTCTTTATTACTTTAATATTTTCTTCTCAAGATTCTTCCTTGCTATTAGCGATGGCAAATGATGACCACCAAGGTTCGCCACAAACATACATCATAGCCCAGAATCCAGCTGTTTTAGCTAGACTGATGATGGAAAATGAAAACCGCAGTCTAAATCCTTCGACATATACAACACCAGCATCGGTATTTAATACTTTAGCTGTAGATGTCGACGAAACAAAAACTAACTTTTCTAACCTAACTAACCCCGGTGATATGAGCTTGAAAACAGTTAAACTACCCGCTGCAGAAATTTTAAAATTGGATCCCATAGTCGATGATAGTTTACCACCCGTAGGTCCAGAGAATCAGACAACTGATGAAATTGCAATAAAAACCGAGCCTGATAGTAATACTTCATCAAAAGCTAATACATTTAACAAGTATAATAACACACAAGATGCTGCAGGTTGTAGTTTACCCGGTGTTGTAGCACAGCAGTCTGCTTATCCTATTCCTTGCGAAATAATTAGCACTATTCCTTCTCAATATCCCACTTCCTTAGAATCTGCCTATGAACCAATGAGTAAGACCGAGATTAATAGTTCAAATTTTCCAATTACTGTCCAAGCAGGCCAACAGTTTAATAACAATTTCATTTTGTATCACCAGCAAAATCAAGCGCAATTTATACATCAAAATTTTGAAAATCAAATGAACTCACTGGAAAGAATTCAATCCGCAGCGAAAAATCGTTCTAATTCCTTAACAAGGCAATTAAGTGCTGGACATGATATGTATTTGATGGATCCCGCACATGCGGCCAGCTTAGAGCAACGAGCAAGGACCTCTTATGGCAGCTTAGAAAGGAACCAATCTGTTCCAGTTGCACCAACTTCTACAGCAAAATCAAAAGGTGGTAGTCTCGAGAGGAATCAGTCTATGTCTAGTGCTTATGATTTAATGCGTAATCGCGGATTTCGAGGAGGAAGCTTAGAACGAAATCAACAAGTCACCGTCAGTAGATCAGGAAGTCTAGAAAGGAATCCTAGCTACCTTGCATATCGTAATCAAATCAAAGCAATGGATGTTGAACCATTTCAAGAAGAAATATATGATTTTGGTGGTGCAAATGTTAAAAGTTGTGCAAGCATTGCCTTAAATAAAAGTATCGCTAAGGGTCTAATTCAAACAGCAGGAACTTCAACAATGGTCTCTTCCAATAATAATTGTTCCAATCAATCTATTCATTCCTCTTCACAGAATTATCAAATGTATCAACCTCCTGCAAATATCCAATATTCCCAAAACTCGACATATACTCCAATGGCGCCAAGAGCTTGGAATATGCCTTCAAAAGAGATTTTCCAAAGTTACCATCCCATGTCTGTCTCCCAACCGAACTCTATAAGTATTATCCATACATCATCATCCTTACAAGGTAGTGTGCAGCAAATCCCTGCTAATATTCGCCATCCTATTGATATGAATGTTGTTGCTATGAAAACAGCTCAAATGCAGCAACAACTTCCACAACAATCTCACATCACCCAAGCATGCTCTACCAGCTTTGCTCATCCAGCTCAAATTGTTAGTGGTGAAGGATGCGGTGGTTCTCAGGTTCGATTCTTGAAAATTTAAAAGTGTTATGCGTGCCTGATTCTTTGATTTTTTTTTTTTTTATAATTTAATATTTGCTTGGATATCCTTTGTTAATATTTTGAAATGTAATTAGTTTGCATTTGTATCGCAGAGACATGTACTTAGTAGAACAAATCTATCGCCTTTTAATTTATTCGTTGGATGTAAGAAAGATGTTAAAAATTAGACAATGTTGACTTAAAAAAAAGTAAAGACATTGTTTTGGATTCGGAACCTCAACATATCATAGATAATGAGGAGAAGATCAAATTGATCCCACTGGAAATAAACACCGTCCGCTACAGAATTTTGTCTACTATCTACTTATATACAGAATAAAATAGCGCCATTAACTGAACCTTGTAGGATGGCGGACAAAACAGCAAGCAATGAAGATGATTTTCTATTTAGTACATGCACAAGATTAATATCTAGCTAACCAGCTGCCGAAATTTCTTAAGATATCGTGGTTAAATGATATAGATTTGTTAATCAGTAGTTGATGATCTAGAAGAGCGAAGACTGTAGGAAGACTACAAAGGGCATATAAAAACTGTTAAATATTTACCATATCTCAACAAATTTTAGTAATGCCGTGGTCGTGCTATATACATACGTGTTGGCAGCCGGATTACCATTTAATAATTTAGTAATAGCACCTAGAAAAAAACAGTACATTTCTTATTAGTTAGTTGATTAAAAATCTCTTAGCTCCATTTATCCAATTATGCTTGATGAAATTTCGCGATAACTTCTCCTATTGACTGGAACAAGAAGTTGAACGCCAAAGTCTTCTATTCTGTTATTTCCCCCGAAAAATATTAGAGACGATTTCAAAGTGCGTTATTCTGTCAAAGCGCTGCATTTTCTAGTAATCAGCAATTTTACAGCGATAGTAAATGCCTCTCCCTAATGTGATATTTGATCAACTTAATTAAAAGCGATCGATACAAATATAACTAAACATCGAATCGATTCTATATCAAATCTAGGAGATCTACACATTGCTTGAGGTGGTGTCGAATTCTTCTGCGGTCTTACAAAGATTTTGTGTAAGATGCTTAAAACTATCATAGTTGCGTCAATTCCAGTCATTGACATTTTATTAATCTGCGATTCTCTTTCAATTTTTTGAATCATCATCCACCTCTTTAAAATAATTCGTCTACTTCTGGATAGTTGACAACAAAAGAGTGTGATCCCCTGTAATGTGCTGACATATTTCCATGTGCATATTAATTCACAGATATCTCGTTTTTCCTTGCTTTATATGGAATCTACTTACATTATTGATAAAAAAAAGTGAGCACCCGCTGTTGTTTTCAGGAAATTTGAAAGTGGATCAGGGCGTTAAAAAAATGCTGTAATTTATACTAATATTTACTAACATTTTGGAAGATATTCAGAATAGAAACGAATAAAACCTGCTTTCAAGAACACAACAATTTTCAATAGCTGTGTAACTTGCAATTGTTTTCAAAACTAACTAAGAACGTTTCAATATTTATGGTTCTAAAGGATCCATGTGCTTGTTGTTTTCAAATGCTGTTTCTACCTGCGCTCCTTCATTTATTGACCGCGTCTCGGGAATCCACAGAATTGTGTAATTTTGAAAAGCTGAGAGGAGAATGGAACGTTTTCAGCTCGTGCGTAACGAAGAACTACATTAGCCTGACTTCCGAACTTTAGATCTTACTTCAACCTTAGTATGACCTAACTTAGTCGTGTCAGTATGCAGTCTCTGCTGAACAAAACTTATAGGTAGGGTGTTGCTTCATTCCTGTCCCCAACCATCATTTTACTTACAAGTTTTCATGCGACAGAGACAGATTACTGACCCATCTAAACTGGGTCTATGCAATAGGGTATTCTGCGCTCCACCTACAGATGCTGCCAATGTAGTATTAGATGTGTATGGATATTTTCTCAAGATGTAATGTTACCATGTCGTATGCCTTCTTTTGTAGAGCTTCAGAAAATAATGTTGTTTTTTCATCTTTTTCATCTTGAGTATTCGTTCGATGGAATTACCAAAACAGTTTTTTCACTGCTAATGTTCTATATGTATATTTTCGTTTATACTTATGCATGACATTTTATATTTGCATTTTTATTTTTGGCTCATGATCCTATCTAACTTTTCTATTAGAAATATTAAACCATGATAATAAGCTTAATTACTAAATTTTGCTTGATTATAATGCTAATCAAAATTTCTATACTCATTTCAACATTTTCCTATCTTTCTGTTTTATTATTTTCTCTGCAGCAGAATGCAACAGAAGATTTGGAAACTAAGCTAAGAAAACAACAAATGGAGAGTGAAATAGACAGTAAATGGCTTATACAAGAAGAAACAAATTTGGTAATTTAATTACTTGATATTTTGTGTAAATCACATTAGAACAAAATTGGTATTAAAATATATATATTTTTTTTTTTTAGAAAAAACGTCTAAGTCTGATAACAACTGGAAATGATGTGGATACAAATGGTTCCATGCAAGGAAATTATCAAAACCATAGTCCTAGATTTTCTCCACAGAATTCTTGTTCGTTTGGGCCATCTAGTTTAAATGATTGTCCACAAACACCGACAAGTACAACAGGCTCTAGACCACATACGCCCGGTGGATCTAATCCTGGAACAATGAAATCAAATAGTTCATCAATTGAACGATGTACGACGCCATCATCATTGGATGAAAAAGGTTTTTCTAAAAAGTCTGAATCGACAAAAACCCAACAATTGGATCGGTCAAATGATGCAGTATATGCGGCGACTACAAGTGTTGTTAAAGCTATTATGACACTAAGCCAGGGTGTTGAAAAGTCAAATGCAGTGGAATATTTGGAACTAGTCAAAAGTGTTGGACTTGAACTTAGAAATTTGTTGGGTTCCGTTGATACCTTATCAGTGGTGTTTCCTCCACAGGCCCATAAGTAATTTTTTTACTTACATTTATGTAGAATTTATATTTTATTTTGAAAGGTTTTTATCCATTAGGGAAGTGGAAATGGCACATAAAGTACTCTCAAAAGATATGTATGAACTGGTTTCAGCAATGCGTCTAGCTCAACAATACAGTGAGACAACATTAGATGTGGATTATAGAAAGTATGTAGTTTTATTAGTGATTTTTAATGATTCTTTTACAAAATAATAATATAATTAATTTACCAGGAGTATGTTATCTGCAGCCCATGTCCTAGCAATGGACGCAAAAAATCTTCTAGATGTAGTCGATTCAATACGGATAAGATTCCCTAATTTATTTTCAAAGAAACCACCACAAACTCCAACATCAAGCAGTAACACAATCACTTCATTTATGCAACAACAACAGTCTCCGTCCACGGATATGAAAACAAAACCAAAATACGTGTCACAACAATCTCAAGAGTTGACCTCAGTATCACCACAGTCACAAATTACAACATCGAGCACAAATGAAGAGGGATACCAAATAATGTCCGCTGAAAATTATCAAAATTTTCCACAAATTCAAAATAGCCACCATCAATTTTTACAACATTCTTCCCCACCAACCAGTTTGACATCAACAGGAATCTATGATAACGAATGCATTATAAATCAACAGATGAAGAGCTTAGAAATTGGAGGAGGAGGCGGATGCGGCAGCGCAATTAAACCGGTTATTGCTGCCAAACCTGCAAACATTCAACAAAAAATGAAAACGAGCAACTCACTTAGGATATCTCAAGAGAAACTGTCGATGGATGAGCCTCTCAAGATTGTCGAAGTCGATGATACAACAGATCTCTATTGTAACTCATCAACAGCTCATGAGCAGGCTGTGACCTGCTCGGTGGCTCATCAAGAAAATCTCTTCAACAGTCAGAGCTTAATGAGTAACAAAATGGGTTAGTCGGCGGTCGTACACCGTTGTTGTGACTTGTTCTGTTGTAAATTTATTTATGTAATGAATTTTGTACAATTTGCTGTTAGATAATTCCATAAGAGTATATAGGATTTATAACGCTTTTTACCTATGATTTCTTTAAGAATTCGATTGAAGTGTTTTTATTTTATTTTTTTTTCTATTTTGAATGCTGTGGATAGTCATGTAAGGTATTCTGTGTATGATGACGATCGGTGCTTCTACTTCCCTTTTTTTTTTTTTTGTAAGTATCAAGGCGTGTACTAATGCGTATTATTCCGTTATTAAAGTTTTTATTTAAATTTTCTTATGTTATTTGTTATTTTAAAATTTTCTTTATTATTTGTTTCTTTTGTTTTCAGTAATGATCAGATGACTGCGTGAAAATGGCAAGTTTTAGTCATGTTTTGACATTATGATTTTCTGACTCAGGACAACACTATTAGGTATATCTCTATTTGTACGTAGTATACATATCCAGGATAAGAAGAGTATTATAAGCCCAGAAGAAAAATTCTGAATTTCTGTAGGACTAATCAAACACCCAAGTCCAAAATAGGTAATAATTACTAATTTTCAAATTTAAAAAGAGTTCAGTAATTCATCAATTCTAAACCGGTATTCGGTATGTAGTCTGAGACCTTATGTAAAATTAATTGTTGGGTCATTCCACAGAAATTCGACAAATATTGTGTAAATTTGCGCATCGATTATCTCAGATTTTGATGAAATCTTACAGGTTTAGAAATGAAAAAAAATATGTTCTTGATCTTAGGATCAAGGATAACATTGCAAATTTGTATGAGATATTTTTCAAGAATTCAAATTTAAGGCTCGATAATTGAGACATTTAACCATAAAGTGTAAGACGTTGGATGTCGCAATAACTTGTAACTTTGTAACTAGTGAATGAGTTTGATTCGCTAATATCCGTGAAAGGACCTATGAACATTTAACTGACCACACTCCCTTCGAAAAACGAAAATTTTTCAAACATAAGGAAGGAGTAATTTTAGGTATGATCAAGACACTCCAAATATCTATTGGCATTACTCTCCATCTTTCTTATTTACCGAACAGAATAATTTAATTGCGCGTAAGAAAATGGAATGGTCAAATGAATTGAGTCTTGAGTTTATAGGGCTTTATGAGCTACAGCCTATTCAACAATAGAAGTTCTGTAGCTGATGCGTGGAGGAGAATTTCAAGTTCTATGAGCAAGATTTTGAAGAGATAGAACAGGCTCGTAAGACTGTCTCCAGAAGCCAAATATCTGAGGGTTACAGCTAATCTTTCTATTACAGGAATTTCTTTCCTCCAGTGGAGGCAAACACCAATGGACCAATTTTATTTAATATATGGAAAGTGGTAATGAGTTTTTTACTCTTTCGAGACCCGTACAAAATACGAATCTACAGGCAATTCTCAACCTATTGTATATGAGCAGAGACAAATAAAAAACAAGTACCGAGGTACTGTCAGTTTCTGGCCTAAAGCCGAAGACATATAGATTTTTAAATAGTCTATATATATCCACCGGCAACTTACATCTGAGTTCAGTTTAGTGTAGAGAGCAGGCAGTTTCTGGGTTCAGTGCTGTCCTGATGAGATCGCCCTGTTACTGCTGATCGAAACACTTTACACACAGTACCTATACTCCCAAAAATTACTCTATGGAATTTTTGGTCTTCGACTTTAGGCCAGAAACTGACAGTACCTCGGTACTTGTTTTTTAATTTTCTTTATTTAAGATATTTTCGAAATCCGCTGCAGAAATCTACAGACATTTTCGAATTTTCCCGAGAACAACGAGAGCCGCAAATCTATTATCAGTCCTTCCCATTGTACTATTTGGTATAGTGTTTTAGTTTTATTTTGTGATAAAAAAAGCAAAGGATCGGCTTATATTCAAGGACAGCATCCACCACCTACTCTTTCGTCTTCTTAGTTTTTATACCCTAGATGAAATCATAGGGTATACTAAGTTTTTCATACCGTTTGTAACGCACAGAAATAATGCTAGTAGAGAAAAATGGACTGGACACCCACGCATAATAAAAGTTATTTTGATTTGTGCATGTCCGTCCCAGTCTGTCTGTCCGTCCTCACGATAACTCGAGAACGCGTTCACTTAGGGAGCTGAAATTTTGGACACTGGCTTTTAAAAAAAAATGTAAATTTAAGTTCGAAAATGGGGACAAATCGGGTAACTCCTTCGAAGGTTTGCCATACAAAAATTTCGTTTTTTCTATATATATTTGAATGCTGCTTGAGAATGCGTCGACTTAGAGAGCTGAAATTGTGTACACTGTGTTTTTATAGTAATAGTAAATAAAATAAATAAAGCTTCAAAAATAGACTAAATCGGGTAATCACTTGGTGTTGCCATATAAAAATTTCGGTTTTTTACATATACTGTTAAAACAATCAGTCCTAGACGTTTTTATTGTACTGAAAAGTTCTTCAGAATATGAAATCCTATTGGCCATAATAATTTTTACTGCCCGACGAACCGTTCTAGAAATATATGCGAAAAACCACTTCAAAAATCAAACTTGGACAGATGGATGGGTGTCCATACGAAATTACATACGGGCATTCATCTATGTATCATAAGAATTGGTTTGAGACCAATTCGTTTTTTTATTTATTCTAATTGTAAAAATCCACACATAATAACAACTGCATCTGCACTCTCCATTGTGCAACCAAACTACAAATATAAGATTGAATTCTGTGCAAAGCATAGAGGCATATAACTGCGGGTAGAAATGTGCCGAATAAGCAAGTAGTGTGGGAAGAAATAGTAGATACAAAAAATATTGGCCATATACATAGTTTCAAACAGAATGAAAGTGTGCGGGTACAGACAAGACGAGCAAAATATTTAACAAATTGGGACATTCAGATATTTGTACAAATGCACACTGTGTGGGACCGGCTTTACATCATAGATGGCACTTTTGGAGTTTTTTAAAATAGATAAAACTCGACAACTATGTAAACAAGCTTTGTATACAGATAGTGTTTCAAAAACTATACTTTCAAGATAAACTTCTTGAACTCTACTCACCTCAATAGGTTGGAAAATTCCTTTTTTTTTTTTGAACAAAGTTATATCTAACAACAACAGACACCACCGCAACTTTGAATTTACCGATATTTTGAAAACGTACATCGTTAAAAAGTTGAGAAGAGACGAGACACATCAATGCACAAAATTATGGTGACCTTCAAATCACCTTAAAAACGGCCACCTATGATGAAATAGATAGTGCCGATACATTTTTCTTTCGAAATTATTACAAATAAAGTTTTAAATGGGTTTGTGTGGTTGTAGCTGTACAGTAGTTTTTTTAGAAATTCGTTATTTTTTTTATCAATAAATGTTGGAAATACGTTGAATGTCAAAAGGTAATAATAGTAAAACTTGAAATATGAGGAATTTTCATATCGTCAGTTTTAAGCTTAAACTGCCCGTACTCCCCAGGTAAAGAGAGTCCTATCCCTACCCTACCAACCAATTTGTTTGCTCATCTGAATAAGAAATGTTTTGATTTAAATAAAGAGTATTGTATCTTTTGAACCCTAATCGAATGGTTAAACATCTCAAAATTATCAATTATGTTCACCTGAAAGATAGATTTGCAGTGCTGTATGTACTTTAAAATAAAATCGAATGAAAGTTTTGGTCAGGAAACATTTCACTACCATACAGTTCAGACTGAAAGCTATTTTTTATTAAGTATTTTAAGATAAGTAACAACACAGTTATGAAGAAGAATACTTCTCTTTTAGCAAATTACTTGGCAATTAGTATGCTAGTTTTATACAGGGTGTTCCGTAAATGCCTTTAATACTGTAAGGGGATGAAAGTAGAGGTCATTTGGGTCAAAAAAGTCTAGATACTTTTATATCGAACTCCGCTTGGTTTTCGAGTAAATCGATAATATCGATTTTCGAGATTTTGCATACCTCTTCAGAGTAATTTCGTTATAAGTTCTATTGTAATTCATGGATTGTGACGTTCAAACCTTTATTTAAAAGAGCACATATTGGCCTTTCTAAGAATGCATAATTAGTTATAATTGTGCCTTCAATTATTTTAAACAAAAACAGTTTTCTCTAGAATTTTTTATTTCACCAAAATTTGTGTCGCGCTTCAGTGTACATTTATTCGAAATATCACCATTGCACAAACTTGACAAAACTATGAAAAAATTTGCGCATTATGTCCCCTTTTCAAAATGACCTCCCTAAGTGCTATCGACAATAACAATCAAAAGTTATAGGCAAACATTTTGAAGATGTGCCCATCGAGGTAATCTTCAGTTTTTTCGTAGGATTCTATCTCCTCCTACAGTTTTTAACCTACGACAACCATTTATATGTCATTGTACGGGAATCTGAACTGGCTATTAGATAGGGTACTTTTCGATTTCGAATTTCGAAAATGGAGGGGGTAATTTCGAAAAAACACACTTTTTTGCCAAATTTGATATTTACGTAGATTTCCTTATTCCGCATCTTCATTTTTGCAGGAGGGGCAAGCTCTGGGAGGGGCGGGAGTTCAAAGTTTCAACTTTAAGCTGCTATATTTGAATGAAAACCACCAAAAATATCTTTTCCATTTATGAATTTAGGAATTACTTGCTAGAACAATGCTTGGTTGAGAAAATATAGCCGCTTGAAGTTGAAACTTTGAACTCCCGCCCCTCCCAGAGCTTGCCCCCTCCTGCAAAAATGAAGATGCGGAATAACGAAATCTACGTAAATATCAAGTTTGATAAAAAAAGTGTTTTTTTCGAAATTACCCCCTCCATTTTTGAAATTCGAAATCGAAAAGTACCCTATCTAATAGCCAGCTCAGATTCCCGTACAATGACATATAAATGGTTGTCGTAGGTTAAAAACTGTAGGAGGAGATAGAATCCTACGAAAAAACTGATGATTACCTCGATGGGCACATCTTCCAAATGTTTGCTTATAACTTTTGATTGTTATTGTTGATAGCACTTGTGGAGGTCATTTTGGAAAGGGGACATAATGCGCAAATTTTTTCATAGTTTTGCCAAGTTCGTGCAATGGTGATATTTCGAATAAATGTACACTGAAGCGCGACAAAAATTTTGGTGAAATAAAAATTTCTAGAGAAAATTGTTTTTTTTTTAAATAATTGAAGCCACAATTAAAACTTATTATACATTCTTAAAAAGGTCAATATGTGTTCTTTTAAATAAAGTTTTGAACGTCACAATCCATTAATTACAATAGAACTTATAACGAAATTACTCTGAAGAGGTATACAAAATCTCGAAAATCGATATTATCGATTTACTCGAAAACCAAGCGGAGTTCGACATAAAAGTATCTAGACTTTTTTGACCAAATGACCTCTACTTTCATCCCCTTAAAGGATTAACACCCTGTATAGAAATTTGTTCGGTTGTTGATATCTTAAGACCGGCTTTTAATGGCTGTACACGTTGAAAACGAATAGAGGGATGCCTTAAAAAGCAGGAAGACAAACACGTTTTTTAATAAAATTTTCATGTAAAACTTGAAAGAGAGAGGTAGTCATTGTACATTCCATGCTCAAAACATATTCGTATAATTGATCATGAGTACTAAGAATGATTTAAACTATTAACGCATCAAAATTCTTTCAGTGGAACCAATTGAATTCTTTTAGTTAGGGTGAAATCAATCAGAATGGTGCCCTTAAAGTAAATAGATCACACTGTTGTCACTCACTCATTTGCAATTTTGAGAAATATAGTATTTTGCTCAAAATTAAAAAGTGTAGTAAGAACAATTATTTTCCATTAAAATTTAGCGGCAGAACATATTTCAGCTTTGCTTAGCACAATTCGATCGTTCCAACTTTGTGCTATTTTAATAAGCACATGGAAGAAATGAAAAGATTGTTGGAAAGACTTTTTAGAAAGTTCTCAATGCTCTATCTATCTCTTTTTTACACATAATACCTGATAGCTTTTTTTTTATTTTTTTATTGAAAAATTAAATTTTTTAAATTTCTTACTTTGTTGTTTGCATTGTGTGAATGGTAACGAAGAAAACTCTGATTTCAAGGTCAGTGGAGATTATTCATTGTATGAATCGTTACTCGTGGGTAGACTTTTATGTATCCTTGAATCAGATTAATGAAAACCGTGAGAATAAATGAAAATATCACTTTATATCCATATAATCGCTTATTTCTTACAGGACTTTCGTGATGATTGATTCCAACAAGTCCCCAACATCATCACTTAAGGTGCGTCCACACATTGGCAAAGAAATATTTGACGACAAAGAATTTATAGGCAGTTGAGAAATGTTTAAGAAATATTTGTAATACGTTTCTCACATGTTTGCCAAACATCTGTTTTCGAAATATTTAGTTTTAATCATGTATTCTCCGAGTGAAGTAACGTGAATTGCAGCATCTTTTGTCGTACTTGCATCAACGTTTGAGGAAAATTTTTAGACAAAAAATTACAGAACACTGGTCGTGATTTATTGAATGATAAATTCATGATCTTACCGGTTTTCGATATTTCGCAAGAATCTAATAATTCTCTTAATTTTATTATATTTATCTTGTCCTTTATTATTAAAAATTCCCAAAATGAATTAATTAAATTGTCTATCAGAACCAGTTTAACACAAGCTCGCTGCAGCGACACGGTTAATAAATCTGTGGTTTTTTCAAATAACTCGTTATCTGCAAAATTTACAATTTTAAACTAAATATAACATTCGACATAAAATTTCATATTTTATAATCCTGCGTACTCTAGTATAGCAATTACACTATTATTAACAAAAGAATAACCACTTAAGTACCCAAAAATCTTACATTATTTTTTCAAGAAACAGCACAATTAGACATGCTACCGAGAAGTTAAAAAAATTGATCAAATAGCAATGCAAGTGCAGATAAGTTGTTATTTTAAAATGAAATTCCGACTTTTTTTAATTTCCATTGTTTTGTTTGATTTTTCTTCAATTTTTGTTTGTGTATGTATTAACAACAATAATAAAAGATGTTTATGTGTTTATCAATACCAGTATTAACAACATTCATTTTCATTCCCAGTCATTTTGCCTGATAAAATTTCATGGCTTTCGCGATTTTTCTTGTTTTTCAATAAACCGCATAAGTGAACTCGTATAGGGATTACTGATTTCAAGTAAATATTCATCTTCAATTGAGTCGTTAATTCGCACACAGTATATCGAAAAAAGTGCTATAATTGAGAGATAAAAACATTGTATGTGCAACTTTTTCGCTATATTTAACATTTTTTGAAAAATAGTATCAGTACTGTTAATAATATTTATTTCAAAACGTCCTGTGAGAAAAAGAAAAAAAAAATTCAACAAATTGGTGATTTCCCAAAACTTTTTCTCACTTTTTTCGACTTTTCCTTCGCTTTCTCAAAACTAGTTTTTTGCAGATAACGAGTTATTTAAAAAAACCACAGAAATAAGCGGTCAATGATTTTCATCACTCGTCGGTGTTAGTTTAGTATGTTAAGCTAAACATAAACCAAACACCCGATGAAATGACATGCAATGCGACAAGGAAACAGAAAATTAAGTATTATATAGATGTGTTTTTAGAACATGCTTAGAAACGTCAACGTCAACCCTCAGTCTTAATATTAACATTAATGCACATGAGATTAAAGGGTTCTTATATGCAAAAATTGGACCTCACGGAGTTAACCTGCTACAGAGTTAGCCTTCTAAAATTGTGCCCACTATGACGGAAACAGATTTTGCCAAGTAACCGCGGAGAATCAACATTCGCGTTTAAGAGTTGATGCACAAACGTTACATCGCTAACCATGCGACGTTTTTCAAGCGAGTGCACATTCAAAAGCTTCAAGCGTTCCTCATAAGGTGGAAGAATCAATTAATTATTCCAAGGTAGGTGCCTAAAAGCGAAGCGCAGAAAGTTCTGCTGAACAGACTCGATGTGGTCGATGTGTGTACCGTAAAATGCAGACCAGACCTGGCTAACGTATTCTAGAAGAGGTCTCACAAAGCAAAGGCACAAACGCAATGTTACGGTGGGATTTGAGACGTTCTATAAAGCCCAGCATAGAGCTACTCTTTGATACCATGTAGCTTATGTGGAAGATAAAATTCAATCTTTGGTCACAGACAGAATCCACACGGCGAATCGAGGGATCCGAGAGCACATAATCATAGGTGATTGGTTGCTGATTCTTGTGGGAAAGTCATAACCTCACACTTGTCAATATTGAGAACCAAATTATTGGTTTTGCACCAACAGTTAAAATTTGTGTAGGTCATCTTGAACCCGTTCACAATCGTTAAAAGATTTAATCTGAGCGAAAAGTTCAATGTCGTTAGCATAAATCAATACTTTGCAGTGCCTCACAACAGAGACAATGTCGTCAATAGATAGAATAAAAAACAACGGATTTCATATGTTTTGTTATGTAAATAAAGAAATGTTTGGGGCAAACCCATACGTTACCAATTTAAACAGTGTGACGGAGTGAGATAATTTGTCGAAGGGCTTACTTAAGCCTGTGTAAATACATTTTGTCTGGTAGCTTCTTGCAAACCCACGAATGGTATCCAGACAAATTCCAACAAATCAGTGGTTGTAGATCTGCCCGAAATAAGCCCATAACCATAAGAACCCATAACTATTAAATTTGCGTCCACACCCATCAAACATTTGGAGAATGTTTGCGCACCTTAGAGAAATAGCGGTTAGTTTTTTCTCCTTCATCAATTTTTTTTATGTTATTGGGTAGGTTTTCAAATATGTAGGTATTGTCGGCGCCACGAAAATTCACTGCAATGTATGTTCAGGTTGTTTTTGATTTTAAAGTGGACTTATTATTTACCAACACAATACAAACTCTTGTAGTGACATTTTAAAGAGAGCATTACCGGATTTGCAGTAATTATACCTTAAAGAGATTGGATGTAATTTTTTCAATCCCTCAACTAGGATGTGTTCAAGATTTTTACTTACACTGTTTCAAGATTACCTGTTCTGCAAAGCTGTGAGAATTCGTGGATATGATACTCTACTCCAATATATTCAATATAGTATGTATTTTATGTGTATCCGGGATTGAAATATAATAAACAACAAAATTAAATTAAGTTGATAATTTACCATTTCTGTAACTAAATACATCTAATTCTAATATATTTAAAAAACAAAATTATTTCTTAGTCCATTTTTAAGCATTTACACAGCTATTCACAGCTAGAGATATCACTAAATATTCTGAATTATTCCTTTTTCTTAATCTCCACCAGAGTCTAGACATTTGGATCAATTTGGATTTACTTCAAGTTTCAACTCTTGCCTGAATCTTGGTCACCGCAAGTATTGCTCTGATCAACTCGAGTAAGCTATCTTGAACATACCCCTGTTATAGTCCATGTACGTAACCTACAATTAAAACTAAAACAGCCATTTTCAAGAGAATGAATGAATTTAGCGATGAGTATTTGATTACATATTAATTTGCCCAACATAATTAGGTACATATTAAAAACAAAATAAATAAATAAAAAATTTCTAAGAGTTTTGTCTAGTCTATAAGAACAGCATTTTAATTAAGAAGAAAAATAAGTCTTCATTACAAAGTCATGATCATATTATTAGCTAAATAAGAATATTAAAATCATTTTCTACATAATTAAATACGAATACCATAACTAAACAAGTAGATAAGAAAAAAAAGTAGGCCAAATTGCTATAGTCGCAGTGTGTTAATTATTTTTCTTTTATTAATGCATGTATGTATGTTTGTAGGTATTGTACGTAAGGTAAGCTGTTTTTATTTTGCTTACTTTTATACAAACAAAACAAACAATTTATCAATGTAGCTAAAAGGGAATTTTTGCACATTTTTACAAGAGACGTAGTTTTTTTTACTTTGGCAAGTAAAATTGTTGCTTCATCTCTTTTTGTTTGCCGTTATCTATTAACCAAAACCAACTCGAGTTTCACCCTTTCCATATCTTGTAACAACAACTCTTTTACGCTTTATTATCTACCAATGTTACTATATAACTAACTAAATCTAATTCTCAGTGTAAATTACTTCAAATAAACTAGACTCATTCCCTTTAATCTAAAAAGAAAGAAAAGTATTTATTTAATGTGAAATGAAATTTATTCAAATGATAATTAAGTATTTCTTGAGACATCTGTAATAATTTATCTCTCATTATATACAAACAAAAAATAAAAATAAAGAAAATACAAAATTATAATAAATCGCAATATAAAATATAATTTGCTACTGTTTCTATCGATTAAAGCATAGTTCTAAGGTCTGCGCTAAACTAAATTTTCATACAAAATTTAGAGCGCTAAGAGTTATAGGGAGGGGGGGGGGGGGAGGATAACCAAAACCTGACGCCAGTCACGAACCATAATACAAAAACATTTTGTGCCTGTCGCAAACAAACAAAGCACACATCCAACCCTGAAGGTGCTATTACACCAATTACCTTTACCTTACTGAAGTAGCCGATGATATGCCTTCGTGCCATTGCCCCAATCCTGTGACATTATGGGCATGATTCTACAATGTCCCTATATGACCTGTAATGAGAGAGTAGTGAAGGAGCGAACCTAATCAACTATTGTCAGCGAGCGATGGCTCCAGGAGAGTGAAGGAGGAAATAAAAGACCTCACAGATTCATGACGTTATAAACAACCCTTTTTTAATAAACCAATTTCAACTGACATGTAACATGGTTGCAGGAACAGTAAATAAAATGTTAATGAATATATAAGTTAGATATTGTAGGGCATGTAGCATTTTTAAATTTTGCGGCAAGCTAAGTGATGCCTGACGCTGCATCGAATACCCATTTGATGTCATATTGTATGTGTTAGAGGAGAAGACATTTTGTAAAGACACACGTATATTGTCAATCAACGAGGAGAGTCGCCAATAAACCGTCGTCAGCTACAAAGCTAGTGTTTTAATTGCATGTCACGTTAGGATAGCCCCCCTACAGTTTCAGAAGTGGGATTGGAATCCGGAGTAATCGGGAAAAATTATAATTTTTTTAAAGTGGAAAAAAGCTAAAAAGCTTTTCCTTCAGACGTGATGGAAACTGAGATGGTGAAAGCACGCGTGCAAATGTACCTGGAGAAGGCCACGGTAAACGAACTGAAGCAGAAATTGATGGATCTTGGATTACCGTCAACCGGATTAAAAGCTGCCTTAAAGCTACGGTTAGAAGAAAAGCTGGTTACATTTTCAGAAGATGAAATCCTGCAGCACGTGTCTATCGAACCTAGCTCAGTAGATGATAGTGAGATCACAGAAGAGCAGCGTGCCGACGAGGAGATCGTTTTGGACAGCGAAGTAGCAAGATTGCGCGCCAAATTAGCTAAAAAACAGGAAATCATCAGGTTAAAAAAATAATTGTCAGATTTGACCTTGGCGGACAGCTTCAAAGTCAACCAACAGTAATGAACTTCAGAGACGTGGAAGACTCTTTCCCCAGTTTTAGCGGTGACAATCATTACTCCATCGAAAAATTTATAATTAATTTTGAAGAATCTGCCCACGTACTGGATGGGATTCTCGAACGCAATTAGTATATGCTAAACGATTGCTAAGAGGTACTGCGAAAATGTTTCTCCGCACGATATCCATCACAACCTGGGAAAATCTGAGAGATGCCCTCCTAGATGAGTTTCGAAAGAAAATAACTAGAGCGGACATACACAACAAATTAGGATCAAGGAAAAAACAGCGTGATGAAACCTGCCAGCAATATGTACTGTCAATGCAGGAAATAGCGGCTCTAGCAGATATTGAAGAAAGCGATGTTATGCAGTATATCGTCGATGGTATTCCGGACGCAAACGTAAACAAAATGCTGCTTTACAGTGCAGATAGTATGGAGCAATTAAAAACAGCGCTGCGAAAATACGAGAGAATTAAAGCATCTACCAGTTATCAGCAAGAACAACTGAAAAGCCATCGAGGTGAGTACAATAAACATTCAAACCCATCACGTCAGAGAATCAAGTGTTTTAACTGCGACGAGTACGGTCACCTCAACAACAAATGCACGAAACCTAAGCGTGATAAAAATGCTTGTTTCCATTGTGGACAACAGGGCCATAGAGCACGTGACTGCTCGAATCATCGAACACCAGTGATGAACGTTACCCCGAGTACAACAAATTACCCGTACCAAATTGAAAGGCAACAATATACGCAGATTGCTAGCGCCAACCATGATTTTGAACACACACTTCATTATAATTTTAATGGAAACAAACAGGGAAGTATGCAGTGTTCTGGAACTCTACTTACCTTGCTGGATTCGGGGAGCCCGATCAGTTTCGTTCAGCAACAATATATGCCATCATCATTGATCAGTCCAGTGGATGCTGAGAAGTATAAATTTTGTGGAATCAACGGTAGCCAGCTGCAAGTGATAGGAACGGCCAATTGCGACATAAACTTTCATGGAGATGTGATAAATTTAAGTATTTTTGTTGTAGTAAATGCAAGTATGAAATATTCAATCATTTTCGGTCGTGACTTTCTCAGTCTGAGCAGAATGAGTTTAGGCAGAGCTGATAGTGAAGAAGTTGAAATGATGTCAACAGAGGGCCGGAGTATTCACAAGGGCAATAACAATGACGCAGCTGGTAAAGGTATTTTATTATATGATGATAGTTTTGAAAAACAAATTTTAAATATCGATGTCTCTGATGATGTTGGCGAAGTAGAATCAAATATTAACAATGATTTGCCTTTCGAAGTTAAATCGAAGATTCGTGCCATTGTGTCGGTTGCTCGTTCATTTAATCCGTCAGATGTGAAAAGCTAAAATCATAGTGTAGAGATGAAAATAACTCTGAGCAAGGATCAACCCTTCTATTGCTCTCCCAGACGGTTAGCATACACACAGAAATTAGAGTTTAGGAAAATTATTGACAATCTTTTGTCCAGAGGTATTATTCGTGAGAGCAATTCACCATATGCCTCTCCAATAGCACTAGTGCAAAAGAAAAGTGGTGAATTAAGATTATGTGTAGACTATAGGGATTTAAATAAGCTCACTCTTAAAGATAATTACCCTCTTCCGCTTATCGAAGATCTGCTCGACAGGCTTCATGGGAAAAATTATTTTACTGTTTTAGATCTCCGAAGTGGGTTTCATTATGTGAATGTATCGGAGGATTCAGTCAAGTACACATCATTTGTGACACCTTTGGGCCAGTACGAGTATCTTAAGATGCCGTTTGGTCTCAGGAATGCCCCTCAGATATTTCAGAAATTTATTAACGCGACCTTTAGGAACTTAATAGTGTCTGATAGGTTATTTGTTTACGTAGATGATCTCTTGATCGCGACGGAAACAATCGAAGAGCACTTGGAAATACTTGCGGAGGTGATACGCGTAAGTAGTAAACATGCATTGGAATTAAGATACGACAAATGTAAATTTTTACAAAGACAAATAGTCTATCTCGGGTATATTGTAGATGTTACAGGCATACGGCCAAATACGGAAAATCTGAAAGCGATACAAGATTATCCGATACCAAGAAATGTTAAAGACGTCCATAGTTTTATAGGATTATGCTCATATTTTCGTAAATTCATTCCGAAGTTTGCTATGCATGCAAAGCCTCTGTACGATCTCCTTAAAAAGGATGCGATCTTTACATTTGGCCCAGAACAGCTCAAGACATTTGAACTCTTGAAGTTGAAGTTAGTGCAATCCCCGATTTTGTCGATCTATAGCCCGCACAAAGAGACCGAGTTGGACTGTGATGCCAGTAGCATAAGGTTTGGGGCAGTTTTGTTTCAACGACAGAAGGACAACAACCTGCATCCTTGCAGAGTTATAGCTATACGATCGAGCATAGAGCGTCAAGTAGGATATCTCATGTAGACGCTTTAAGTAGATGTACCAATATTTTGGTATTAGAAGATGACGATTCCTTTCTCAATGCTTTGGCCGCTGCGCAGAAGCGTGACCCAATCATAGTTAAAATAGGTTCCGAATTAGAAGTAGATGAAAGTCAAATTTATGAACTGGTTAACGGCCTGGTTTATCGCAAGGCCAATAGCAATGCGTTGTTTTACATGCCGAAGTCGATGGAAGAGCGGGTGATCCGTACCCATCATGAACTCTTATGTCACCTTGGTGCAGAGAAATGCTTTCAACATTTAAGAAGGACGTATTGGTTTCCGGACATGAAGCTAAAGGTAAAGTCCTGCGTGGATAACTGTTTAAAGTATATTCAATTCTCCCCTGTGTCCGGTAAGACTGAGGGCGAACTTCATAATATACCGAAAGGGTCTTTGCCGTTTGAGGTTAAACATGTTGACCATTTCGGTCCTTTACCACCAACGGGTACAAAAAAAAGACATATTTTCCTTGTGATTGACGGGTTCACCAAATTTACGAGATTATATGCGGTCAACAGCACCAAGACCAATGAAGCTGTTTCCTGTCTGGAGTCCTATTTTAGTGCATATAGTAGGCCAAGTAGACTAGTTTCTGATAGGGGAACATGTTTCACGTCGCAAGATTTTGCTGACTTTGTCAATGCTAACAACATTCAGCACGTATCAGCATTTGACGAAAGTTGAATATGCATTGAATAATACGATCAATCGCAGTACTGGATTCGCTCCGAGCGTTTTGTTGTTTGGTGTTAATCAGAAGGGCTAATTTTGTGATAGGGTTAGAGAATATCTCCTTGAAAAGCAAGCTAAAGAGCGCAATTTACTTTGTATTAGGCAACGAGCGGCTGACAACATGGCAAAGAGTCAGGAGTATAACAAGCTATATTTTGATAAAAGACACAAACCTCCTCACAAGTATGAAGTTGGAGATTATGTCATGATCAGAAATATCGTCACTACACCCGGTATATGCAAAAAATTGCTTGCTAAATATCGCGGGCCCTATGAAATTTATAAAGCTCTGGACAACGACCGATACGTCATTAGAGACATCGAAGGTATGCAATTATCAAGGATACCCTATAAGGGAATTTGTAGTCCGGCAAACATAAAGCCTTATTTGTCTTTTTCATGTGTCGAGTGAATGCGACGGCCCTTTGAATTAGGTTGATAATTTAGTAATATTGAATATTATTCCTTTTACTTTTAAGTGATGTGATTTGTGAAAATTTGTGTAGTTATTGTTCATAAATCGTGATAATATGTAGTCAATTAAGACTAGGATAGATTCGATTATGATATCGATTATAAGAGATTATTCTTATTCTAGACATGATTAAAATAAGAAGGTTATTCCTTTTGTTTGATTAGTTTTATGTATACATGATTAAAATAAGGATTTGTTCCTTTCGTTGAAGTAACTTTAGACGTGACTAAAAGTTTAAATTAGAGGGAAAATACAAGACTTATGTAATTATGGAATTTACGGTACGTTATGTACATTCGATATGATAGTATTGCATTTCGACTTAATGTTTTAATAAATTGTAAGTTTCTTTGTAAGGTGTTCGATACAATCACGGTGCATACTGCAATTGATAATCGGGTCGATCATCCGTCAGGTATGGCCAAGTCTGTAGGGCATGTAGCATTTTTAAATTTTGCGGCAGGCTAAGTGATGCCTGACGCTGCATCGAATACCCATTTGATGTCATATTGTATGTGTTAGAGGAGAAGACATTTTGTAAAGACACACGTATATTGTCAATCAACGAGGAGAGTCGCCAATAAACCGTCAGCTACAAAGCTAGTGTTTTAATTGCATGTCACGTTAGGATAGCCCCCCCCCCTACAATATAATATTTTTTTTTCTTTTTCTTGCTATTATTAATGCAATAGCGGAAAATTGTTGAAACTAACGGAATGGTAAGCTCTTGCCTTTTCGACACCAAAAGACCGATTTTATTTCTTCTAATGGACTTTGAAACTTTAGTTGTTTATTTTTGTTTAAACTTTAAATTTAAATCTTATGCCATATTTCACGTGGAAAAAAATCTTTACAATTCAGTAGGAGGGTCTGAGTGATACTGAGATAATTAACTAAAACGTATACAATGCTCTTCAATCATACAGCATTTATTAATTTGCAATAGTGTTGGGCTGAGAATTCAACAATGAAATGAAAGTCTTCTTTAATCTACTATGCAGCCCATACTAATATTTATAGAAAAATTTTATTTACGCCAAGTTTTCTTTTAATTTAATAATACGCGGTAGGGTTATCTAGGACGAAAGTTTTCAACCATATTAAAATAAATAATAAATTCTTACGACGAAATATATATGTATATAACATACGTATGCTCAAACATCTATTATGTAAGTAGATATAATGTTATCTAAGTCATGCAATTAAGAAAAGAATATCATTAAAACGGCCACAACTTACATTTGGTCTCGTTGTTGGTGTTCACCCGAAGAAGCGCCTCCTTGGAAGTTCGCTTGCCGTTAATCATGCATTTAATTTTTCCTTTATCACTTAACTATATGAACAAAATTAATAATTATGTATATTGAAAATTACAACTATACTGCTGCCGTGTCGAAAATGATAAAAACAAATGAAGATTATTTCCCTGGTGCTGTGATCATTCTGTATGATTTAGTAATATACTACCATAGTGTGAGCGGAGCTACTGATGCAGACTCCTTCGGACGAGTAGTTTAATTGAAGTAATTTTAAGATTTAAGCCATGGAATGTAAATTGTCATTCCTTGAGCGTGACTAAACGAGATGTTCCCGGTTCTCCATACTTTACTCTTGTTCTCAGTGTGATCAGATTAGGAGGAGAGCTTCAATTTCCATAACGTAAATACAATCCAGCGGGTCTATTATTGAACACGAAACGAAATTTCGGGCGGAACTTTTCGGACATTTTCTCGTTGACATTTCACTTATCGAGTTATTGAAGTGCGGAATAGTTTATGCCAACAAACAATCATGTAAGTAGTTGTTATTAATTTCATTGAGACTTTTACTTTAAAAAACAATGAGATAATAACTATGCATTATTTTCAGGGCCAAGCTTAGGAATACTAATCAATACAAAACGTTGGCTAATTTTATGGTCAGCCATAAAGATTTGGCACACGTCTTCACTTTCAGGAGGCAACACGATATGGTCGCAATCCATAGCTTTTAATGGGCTGTAGTGAAGCGCTCTTCCATTTTGGACATACTTCCAATTCCATAATATCCAAAATTTAAATTTATCTTGCATCTCGTCTAATAATTATTTAAATGCATCCTTTGAGAGTCGGTTGTATTTCATGAACCTTGAAAGATTAAAATGAATTTGATTTGTCGTAAATGCTTACAAAGCCTTACTGTTTCGTAGGTGTCTCAAATACGTTAGACTGATCGCGAATTCGCTTTCGAATAATCCTTAAATTTCCCCCTCCTCTTCAAAACAATAGTGCATTGCTATCCATTTTTAAAATAACAACACTTCAATATTTTTCTGAAAGGAATGAACACATCACTATGACAATTGACGGATTAACGGAAAACCTATTATATATCGAGTTTTTGTACTAGATTACGCTTTACATAGATTTCGTTCGTATTCAATCATAGCTCGAATATAGTTTTTCGTACATAAATTTCCAGAGGTCCGAAATTTCGTTTCGTGTTCCATAACAGACCCCATGTTTAGGGATCTTCAGAAAAAAGCCTTCATATGCCATTTGACTTAAGATTTCGTAATACAGGAGCCATTCCTATCAAAACCAGACGTGTCAAAGTAAGAAAACCAAACCTTGAATTTGTATCAAATTTATTTCTCAGGTATCTATCTAGTAAATGTTTTCGAGGAACTCGCCGCAAATCCTGAAGATTCCTCAGAATTATCTATAGATGCATTATGTCCGATGATTAAGGCAAGCACACATCGACACGGTGGCGGTAGCCGTAGAGACGGTGGTGGCGGTGGGATGCACAATCTTGAAATGATTGCGAGCGTTCACACCAAACGCGGTGGCGGTGAGTTGCAACATGTTGCATTCTCACCGCCACCGCGATAGGAAATTCATTTCAGTTGAAACAGTGCAGTCATCGTAATGAGTGAAGAGCTGATTTCAGTAGTAAAATTAAGCAAAATTCTATATGACTTGTCACGTCTAGAATATACCGGGATATTAGAAAAAAAATTTTTTTTCAAAACTTACTTCATTTTGTGTATGTTTCGTCAACCGTGCCACTGTGTCGGTATGCTTGCATTCACCGCACAGCCATCATCAGCGCTACCCCTACCGCCACCGCCACTGCGGTGGTGTGTGCTTGCCTTTATATGTTGAGCGGGCTCGCTGGGGCAAATACTCCACGAACTGGGTAGATAATTGTAAAAATACCTTTTCTCTTTATCTCTATGCACTCTCGTTGATATCGATGGAGGTTTTTGTTCGGACGCTATCACGCTTTTTATCCGGATTGAAGGGATTCTTAATTAATTTTCGCCTTTTCGTCAGAAACTTACTTTTTCTCTCATTGTTTCACCTTTTTTACCACCTTTTACCAACTTAACCTTTTCTCAAACAGACTCTTCTTCTTTTTCTTGTCAACTCTGTCCAGCCAGGCGATGTAGTATCAACGAACAACGATACATCTGTTCGTTTTCAACGGGTAATCTCGTTCTCATGCGGGAAACATGGTACGTTTTGTTCTTGTTACAATCGTTATTCGTTGGTATGGTCATGTCATCAGTGGCAGCACATTCTCCGTGTGGACAAATGTAAGCTCTGCTACCTCTGTCGGCATCGTACATGTAGCATGCTGCTGCATGCAGCACGATACGACCATAACATAACAGGTGGCACCACCAGTAAGTCACCAAATAATTTAGCTTGAATTTATCTGCCCGGGCCGTTCGTTAGTGCGCTAAAAATATATATATATATATATATAATAATTTTTTTCAAAATTCAGAGAAATGTCAACGAGTGTGGACGAGTATATGGTATTATTAATAATAAAGATTTTTTTTTATTATTTAAATACGTATTTTATTGTGATTCCATGCTATTAGTACTATTACGAAATCGAAAATGGACCGCATTGATATACGCCTATGAAAGCGAGCAGACAGTTTTTTGCCTCCCCTCTAAAATTAGTATTTTTACATATAGGAGCTCTTGCAGATGCAACAACGATATTAAAGAAGATTGAGTAAAATAGTAAAAATTCCTTCTTCTTCTTTTTTTTATTGTATTTCTTCTAAGTCTCCGCCGTCATATTTTAGCTGCTAAAGAACGGCCCGATAATGGAGACTTGCTAAAATTTAGTTTAGCGCGGACCTCAGTACTAGGCTTAAGCATTTACTCAGTCCACTGTAATTGGGTGCATCTAATGCGATTGTCTTGATCGGTGAATATGGAACATACAATAAATAACTATTTTTAAAACTTAAAGTTTTGTCAGAAAGTATTGGTAGGCTACTTATCTTCGCGCCTATGTATACATAGTAGGATTTTTAATATGTCATTAACTCCAAAATAATGAAGTATGTATCTAGAAACCAATCAACACAGTAACAATCGCCATCAGCTTCTGGACTGTGTAAGATCTGTATTTGCGTTGAACGGTTGCGAGTCAGCTCTTGAGTTACGCCAGGGTCAAAGTATGGTGAATTTTAAAGTGAGAACACTGATTTATTTTTGTACTGAACTAAAGTTTTTATTTCAGAATTTATTGTTTTGTTTATCTTCTAACACAAATGCAATATTGAACTTATGTACAAACACGTAACTAAATTTTATCCTTTCATCTAGAAGGTTTTACAAACACTTTCTTGGTGTCTATGACAGTTCACTTTCTTAACTAATACACACTTATTACTAACTTTTTATTCATAAGGTTCACACAAAATTTCCACTGATTGTTTTATGACAGTTTCACTTCTTAACTAACACACACTTATTACTAACCTTTTGTTCATAAGGTTTTACAAACTTAACTTAATACACACTTGTTACTTTTCCACTTTTATTATTTTTGGGATAAGGGCATTCCCTTATCTTAACACAAAAATTCCCCTCTTTGATTTATCAGTTTGCTCTATCTTTCGTATACATTGTGGTGGACAGACGGAGAAAGGTAAATCTCAAGTTCAAAAAACCTCAAACTCGGTGGGAGCGGAATATTTCTAAAATACATCGGAAGACGGGTAAGTCTCAGGTTTGGATAACCTCAAACTCGGTGGGAGCGGAATAAGAATTACTATCTACGGGATTTGATAGGTAAATCTCAAGTTCGGAAACCCTAAAACTCGGTGGGAGCTGAGTCAATCAAATTCTTCGCAGCTAAGTCCAGTACAGTTAGCCAGTCGAAGCTTGTTGATCGACTGATTTGTTCTCGTTGCTAGCTCGCCTTTTATAGACCTGAAAGTGTTGTCGTTCTGACAACTCCATATGATAATTGACATCTCAGGCACATGAGTTACCATTATCACTGGAACATTCAAGAAGGCTTGTTTACATTTGAGCATGTAAGTGTTATACTTTAGTGTGTACAAATCAGTCGGGCTAAGCACTTCTTGCTATTTATACGGCATGCAATAACGGACATTTAAGGATTTCAATTTTAATTTATAACTTCGTTACAACTGGTCGCTCATTTTGAAACTTACTGATTTTTGGGAGTCGTAGCCCTAGACTTTTGAAATAGTCTTTGATAGAGTCTGGCATCCTGTCCTGTTATGGTCGCATGCAGGCATGACTGTAGTACGATTATAGTCATGTCGACTCCTATGCTACTGTCCTAACATCTGCTAGTCAGAGCTATCAGTGAAATAATGTGCACCATGCGGGGGAACTAGGAGAATCGGATGTTTTTTTTTTTGATCATTAAGTAACGAGTGTTGGACATGAAGCAGTAAGGTGGGACGAAGAGTAAAAAAGAAAGGCACACAAGTAAAAAGAAAAGTTTTTATTTAAACCACAAGAAAAAAAAGTCAGCACACATAAAAACATATACAGAATATTCAAAAGTGCGAAGACCAGTCAGCAACAATCCCAAGTAGAAAAGAACTTTATCTATAACATAAACGTTTCCTTTTATATTATTGTGAACAATGAAAACCATCTTAGTTTTCGACCTCACTGGCACAATCCGTTCAACGGAGCGCCGCCGACAGACATCCGCATACCCCACGTAAATCCACAATTACCTAGTGCCAGCATCTTGCAGGAGCACCTGAAACATAAAATTTACTGTAGTTTTCGTTATCTACATTCAATTACAATAATAATATCGCAAAAATATTCATCAAATGAATTAATCAATTAGATTATGGACCTACCTAGTGCTGTCCTTTGCCGGAGTACCTTAAAGAAAAAATATTTAGTTGAATTTTCGCTATTCGCGTGCAACAGTGTCGGGCAGGTTATCAAACAGATGTTGTACCTAACTAGTGCCGTCTTTACACCGGAGCAATTAAAAATAACTAAAGATTGAATCCGAGCTGTATAATTACTATCGTCCCCACGGGAGTTTCTTCCTCGAGCGTGTTTGTTTCGATAACTTATGCAAATAATAATTTTCCAGAAGTGTTAGTCGCGAAACAAACAAAAAATTTCCTAATCAACACAGTTACAACTAAGAATAATGAGGAAATCCCCTTGGGTCGGTCCCAATACCATCAAGGACCAAGCTCTAGGACCAGCATATCCATCCGGCGGTAATTGTAAGATTAACCACAAAAATGTTCGTACTCAGTCGGAATTTAAAATAAAATGCATTCTATAGAGCAAACATTAGCTCGTTTCTCTTCTCTTTCCTTCTCTCTCTCCTCTTCCGCAGGTGTGAATTATCAGATCTCAACGTCCGATCCCTAGGACAGTCTTCAGTTGTAAGTGGTATACGCGGTCCCTTCAGGGCCAGTGTGATGTGCTTTTTGTTGTAGTTCTTCGGTTCTTTTCTTCCAACCTTTAGGCACGAATTTAGTTTTGTTTATGGCAACATGGCAGTTAGGTTTTTTTTGGTGAATCTACCCCGCACTTTCCGCAATCAGACCGAGTTGCTAGGGTGCCGTCCTGATACAGCTGTCACGGAGTGAGCTGTCCGCTCAGGCTGGCAGACTGGAATTCACATCCTCCAGTCCTCTCTCGTTTCCATAACAGTCCTTTTAGCCAAACTTAAAGCATGCGGTCTGATCGCCTAATTCGTGTTGAGACGACGTTATATCTGAATCTGGCTCTTTAAATACCGGTGTGCCCCAGGGCCCTGTCATCTTGCCGTCTCTCTACCTAATATTCATTAAAGATCTGCTTTCCGTTACTTTGAATCCCATCCACAGTTTTGCCGATGACAGTACCCTTGATATCGCATACTCGCTTGATACTTTCGCGGAATCCAGAAGGAATGCTACATTTGTCAAACAAGATTGCATGATTAGATCATTCAATAACGGTCTTGACAATATCCTCACTTGGGGCAAAGCGAACGCACGCATCGAATTCAATGCATCTAAGACCCAAAGCTGTTTCATCTCTTTAAAACAAGATCACCACTTAACCACACCCATTTCATTTGATGAAGCATTAATTTTTACCGTCACTAAGAGCATGCTTGACATTAATCTTTCCAGTAAATTAAGCTAGACAGACCACATCTTTTCTGTTGGCAAGGAGCATCGAAATGTCTTGGATTTCTGAAAAGGTGTAAGAAATATTTCTGCCCGTCAAATCGAGCGCTCTTCTACAAGTCCTATATGAGACCAAGAATTAAATACAATTCCCACATCTGGGCCGGGACTGGTCGCACAGTCTTAATTACATACATTGGATATTGCAGAAAAGAGATCCTTCAAGGTCATTTGCGATTTTGACTCACTCGAGCACCGCCGCAATCTTGGATGCCTTCCGCTCCTTTGAATGGTTCAATGTTCCGATGAAATATCTAGTCTGATCCCTTGTAGAATGATTCCTGCACGCAATACTCACGCTACAAGCCGCGCACATCCTATCACACTTCAAAATGCTTTCGGCAGCACAGTAAAATTCCGTAATGCTTTCTTATCTCGAACTATGTCACTTTCCTCATGTCCCCAAATCCTTCCGCTTTCTGCTTCCTGTCATGCTGTGCTTTGCATCATAGGGTATCTGCTGAGCTTGGCTTAATAATATATAAAATAATACATATATATATATATATAAAAATTAGAATGCCGTCGACTCAAAGTCTCAAAAGCCACAGGTCCTGATGATTTTTCTACTCCCGTTTAAGTAAAACCTTTGCCTCGGCTATAACCTCTGCGCAAACTATTCTACTTGTCTTATTCAATAAGAAAATTTCCAACTGCTTGAAAACTAGGTCGCGTTCAGGCTATTCCCAAGAAATGAGCGGGTAGCGATCGTTCAAATTATATACTAATTGCAATCACTTCGATTTTTGAAAGGTTTTTGGATCTATCATTAAGTGCAAATTAATGAAGTATCTAGAAACCAATCAACTCATCAACGATCACCAATTTGGCTTTTGCTCTGGACGCTCATGTGGAGACTTTTAGCAGTGTAGGCCAGTTTTGAGTTGACTGAGTTACAAGAAACGCCGCATGTCCACAACAGAGAGATGTGTATTCCTTCTGCTGTGTTAAGCTAGTATATAGAAGTGATCGACTTGGACGTGAAGTCCAGACTGTCAGCATGAGCTGACAGATCACTCGGTGGACAGCGTTGACTGCAGGGCGGCACCTTCACACCACTTACCATTATCTTGGTGAAAGCGCAGATGTTCTGCCTTCACTGCCATTGCCCCATCCGCTCATATGACACTGAGAGCAGCAATTTGTTTTCAGTGTCCCTGTGCTGACCTGAAATGAGATGAGGTGGAGCGGACCTAGTCAACCTCATGATAAGAGGGCTCCAGGAGTGTGAGGGGAGAAGAAATAAGAAGACTTATGACTCTTTTACGTTATAAATAATAATTATCATTTATTGATTAATCTTATTTTCGCCCTCGTTGATTTATGGTTTACAATTTCTTTCTTCGTATACTACTAATACAGACAAGCTCGCTTGAAATTGTGATTTTTCTTTCAAAGGGTGCGTAAGTGTTTATATTGGAGCTGATTTTCACAAAATGAAATGATGACAGCCTGCTATGCTATCAACAGTACTTGATTTACCATGAAAAAAATTTCTTACAACCGAAAAGTATACCATTCGCGGACATATTGTTAGTTATTTTATAAATTCACGACTTTAAATCGAGCCTTACTCTGAGATTGAGGTGGAAGTTATGCCACGAAATTACAAATATAACAGCTTGTCACAGGGCCGGTCAAACGAAAATTATACGGGACTAGTATTATATGTTGCAAGTGAAACATTTATTACTTACAGGCAGGGTTCGAGGATATATATCATGATATGTATGCGATATATATCCGATATATATTAAATGATTTTTTGTGATATATATCAACACAATACGACTCGCGGCAAATTATACCTCAATTCATATTTAAATAAGGGACATAATAGCATATCAATGTATATCAATGCATAGAGAATGAACAGATGAATCAGACGATAGTAACTGTTCGTTTCCCGCCGATTTCGTCAGTCAAAGTTGCGCGCGCCCCTGTGCGGAAAAACCGTTTCAATGTCCTTAGATGGCTGGTCGAACATACACAACGAATCGATTGTTTGTTGTAGCATCACAACAGGTGAAGGAGATTCCGTTCTCGTCGATACGTCAGGCAATTCACATTCTGCCGAATATTTGACAACTGTTGCTAAGCAATAAATCAAAAAGACTGAAGAAGATATCGGAGTTACTGTACGCCGTTTTGTATGGACAATACTGGAAATGTCACTAAGATGCGACGTGAGTTAGAAATGCAAGAAGACATTGATATTATCCAATATGGATGTATTGCACTTTTGTTAAATCTACTTGCTGAAGATGTAGAAGTCAAAGGTGTCACTAAACACGTCATTAAAGTCGTTAAATATTTCAGGAATAAACATTTGCCAGCAGTGTGGTATAAAGAAACCAAAGGTAAAAAATTGATCATGCCTATTGTCGTACGCTGGAACTCGAAGTACGATCATTCGAATCGCAGAATACTAGTACAGATTTGCCAAAATAATCGAGAAGCGATTGAGAGTGACATTTACCGAATTGGCAACGACATTCAAGTTGCCAATAATTCTTTGGATTTGCTAGCAAGATTGAATCCATCGCAAAAGCTTTAGATCTCTCCCAACGAGAAGACACGACGATTTCAGTAGCTGTCGAAATTTGGAACAATCAACTCAAATGACTGAAGTGAAATCTGCTTTCAACAAAAGGCGCGATATGGCGTTAGGTGCACCACATTACTTGGCGAATATTCTTTATCAAAGATTGGCTGGCAAAAACTTGACCCCTGATGAACGAAACACAGCATTTGCTGAATTGGAGATAGAAATTATGTCAATGGTTACATTGATAATGACCCAATCATAAATTTTTCCGCAATATCTATTTGGGTCTCAGTTTCAAACAACCACCACTGGTTTGGTGGAAGTTTTTAGACTTAAACACCACAGATGTTCAATGACAGTAATAGCAACACAAAAAAAATTCCTGAATGTGTGTGAACAACTCCGGACTGCAGTTGTATCCACAGCGGGTCTTGAAAGGATTTTGTAAGTTTTGGTCTGGTGCAGTCGAAGCTGGGAAACCGTTTGGGAATTGACAAGGCTAATAAATTGGTGTACTTGCTTAAACGCCTTAACCAAGTCTTCAGGAAAGAAAACGAACTTGGATTGGCTATCAGATCCAGCACACGATGAAGATATTACTCAACCTGCTGATGCAGTCCTGATTCAGAATCGGAAGATGACCCACCTTCATCTCCCTTGCACTTAAAATGACGAACACGGCACTTTTTGATAATTTTGATAATTAATAGTTTACCAAATGTAGACCATTGCTGATTTGATAACGAAAAGACTTATTTGATTTGTTTATAAATATTGAGTTTTGTTTGTAATGTTTCTTGTTTTGTTACAAATAAGTGTAACTCATGAAAAAACTAATGAACCCACTGATTGATCAGAATTTATTAGATTTTATCTTTTTAAGTTTATTTTCCTGATGTAAGCATAAGAAGATTTTATGCTATTTAGTTTATTTTTCCTGATTTATAAGAAGATTTTTGAGTTGATTTTTAATTATTTTGTTCAATAACTACCTAAATAAAACAATAAAATTATTTTAGTTTTTTTTAATAATTTATGATGTTTATAAAACACATATGCGATATGCAAACTGTATTTATGTAAAATAATACAATAAAATAATAATATGGCTGTCGTATAAAATGGATATATATCAAATTTTTGATATATATTAGATATATATCATAAATAGTCGTTATTTTGATATTTTCGAACCCTGTACAGGGCTCCCCGACTTGTGAAGCGCTCCAGCAGACGGCCGAACCTGAATGGAAAGAAAGAAAAATTCTCCCGAAACACCGTTTGGTGTCAGGGATTAAGAATATTGAAGAAAAAATAATCTTTTTATGACAATCAAAACATGTGTATATAGAATTTGTGGAAATAATCCGCTCAATCTGGGGAGATTAAAGCTTTAGAATTACTTGTTAGAGAAAACAGCATCAACAAATTTAACCTTAACGGTGGTGTTTACAACCACTTGCGTACCCTTGTACATATCTGCCTGTAATCATTATTATATTAAAACATATATGTTTGCAATATCCTACAAAAAAAAAATTATTTCTTTATGCCACCGGCCACAACTAACTTGCAACATTATATATTTCTTTAGGCAAATATTTCAGTATGCCAAATATGTACCTATCCTTACAGATTACGATTATCAAAAAAAATAAATACTCTTCTACGGAAAGTAATGCATTTATGTATCTCTATAGGTCACAATTATCTTGCCAAAACTTATAGGTACGTTATACTCTTAGCATTCCGAACACAATCTGCAGAGCAGTACCGAATCATCAGCACCATCCTTTCTGTGTTGAGTTTGACGAACGCTTATTATTTTCTTCAAAGACTCCTTTCTTCGAGATGAGATATACTACAAGCATGAGGCATTTAAATCTTTTATTTATGACTTCTGAGGTGATATGACTTTATGAAGTACATGAGATCTTCCTTTTCTCATGCGATGTGCAATTAGGCCTTAGATTGTTAAAACCTTGGTGACTGGAAGCGATGTGTACCACCTGTGAGTGGAGCCAAGATACTTTTTCTTCCGCTTTTCCAAATTTATTTCTGCAATCCTGCGTGGTTTTCGTAATTCAAACTTCCAGTCCAACGCGTTTATTAATTTCCTACTTCTAATAGCGCACTACTTTAACTTGTTAATTTGTCTTTTTCTTAACTGTCACAATCACTTTTCAACCTTCTTTCTCTTCTCAGCAAACTTCGCCATCTCGAAACGCTCCTCTGTCAATTAGGTCGCGTTCTTACTTCTGATGGCGTTGAAAAATGGTGTGTTAGCTTCATTTCCGCTAAGGCTGGACAGCGAACTGAGAGTTTCGCGTCTGCTAGGTACTGATTAACGTCGGGCTTAGTGTGTCAGACCTCCGGAACTTTTGAATGCATCTAGGTACTGGTGCTCTTCGGTTTACCTATGTATGGGTGGACTTCGGGGAACCTAAGAATTGAATACCTGGAAACAAGATTATCTGATTTTGAGGGAATAATGCATCTGATTAAAACGCGATCCTCTACAGGTCTTCTTTTTCTTTAATATGATAGAGATCTCCGTCCTTATCAGGATTACAACTTGAAAATGATATTATTTTCTTTCTTAACTTCTATTACAGGATCCAGTCATAGCTGAATCAACGATTGACAGAATAGAATACTAATAATTTCTAATTGTTTCGTTCTGAACATTAAGTGGGTGTTACACCGGGAGCGGCGCGGAGCGTTAGTTTTCAGTTGCCTCTTCGCGATTGTTCTTGCAAAATTAAATCTAAAGTCACACCGGGAGGTATGCGGTGCGGCACGGCAAAATAGTTGCCACGTGGCGATGTTGGAGATTACTCAAAAACACAATTTTGCAGCTGCCGCCGGCGACAAAATTTCTTTTTCGTTCGAATTTAGTGCGCAAATTCATTAAATGAGGCTTTTTGCATTCTAAAGTATTTGTAATCGAAGCTAATCACTTTTCTATGTTTTTTTTCAACCAGAGCTACTAATAACAGAACTTCTTCATTGGAACTAGAATAAATTTGGATAAAATCCGCCGTTCCCGGTGTGAACACTCTACTTTGCCGCGTACCACCGCACCGCTCCCGTTGAGACCAACGCTTTAAACTCGTGGTCTACTCACTTAACCTTTTCCTATTCCCAAAGTGCCTTTCGAATTTGATTTACGACAACCCCACAAAGGTCAAGTCTGCCCGAGGCCGACTATGACGTACAGGAGGCTTTGTCAAGCCGCCACAGACTTTCTGACTTTTCTTGCGGAACATTGGAACCGTATTCTCCACAATTTTGGTGAATCAAGATCAAAGACCTATGATAGAGTCTGGCATCCTGCTCTTTTAGCAGCCAAACTTAAGGCAGTTATTCCCCTCTCTTCAATCCTGGATTGAAAGTAGTTCATCCGGTAGCCTAATACGGGCTGTATTAGATAGTCTTAGATCTGAACCTCATCCTATAAATGCAGCTGTGCCCTAGGGCTCCGTTATCTCTCCGTCTTTTTTCTTAGTTTTCATTAATTATCTGGTTTCCATTACTTTCAATCCCATCCATATTTTCGTTAATAACAGTACCTTCGATTTCGCTTACTCCTTAACACTCTTGTAGAATCCAGAGAGAATACTAAGGATTCTAGGCATTAATATTTCCAGTAATTTAAGCTGTACCAATCACATCTCTGTTGTGGGATCGGGGCTGTTCGCACACCTTAGCTTCGTTAGATATTGCCCAAAACAGAGACTTAAAGCTCATTGCCGATGTCATATCGAGTACTCGAACACCGCCGAAATGTTGGATGCCTTTTCCTCCTCTATCGCTATACATAGTCAATGTTCTGATGAAATATCTATAGCCTGATTTCTTGTAGATTGAGTCCTGCACGCAATTCTCGCACAACCTATGTACCCATTAAAATATTTCCAAGCATAGTCAAATTACGTGCTGCTTTTTTATCTCGAACTGTACGAATGTGATACAGTTTACCATTTTCTGTTTTTCCTCGGGATTAGAATTTGCGAAGGTTTAAGAGCGGCATACATCAGCACCACGCCACTCTCCTATGTCTCTAATCTTTACCCTATTTCCTTCCTGTCATGCTGTGCTTTGCCACATATTGCCGCAACAGTCGAATGAGGGAGAACTTATTGTGCAACAAAAGTGTTATGTCAATTTGCTACTAAATTTAATCTGTTCATTTTTAATGAAATAATTTTTTTCTGAAATCCAATTCAAGCTGCAGCTCTGGTAATATTTATTGGAACTGTACCTGTATCAAACTCAGCAATAATCTGCTATCCCAAATTTAAGTTTTTTTGTTTTTGACTAGGAAGCGGGGTATATAGAAGATGAAGTTGTGTGAATTTAAGGGTAGAGTGAAGGGGGCTCTATTACATTGCATTTTAAAAAAGTCAGAGTTTGCTAACATCATTTGTGTATATCCGGTACAAAAAATGATCAAACATTTTTTCTACCACCACCACCACCATGTTGAGCGTTTCCGATAACCTTCTTCTCTCAGCCTTTCATGTGCCTATTTCTAGAAAAACTGTGAAAATTTTACTCAACTTGGCCTCAATGTACTGACCCTGATGTGAGCTAACTCAATACGCGGCGTGGGTTGGATAAGGAAGGACTGGACACGAAAATTCTGCACGGTTTTTGATCAATGATAAATAAAGCTTTATTATAATTTATTTTCTTTTACAAGAAAGCACAACGTGTATTAAAAAAATCAAGTTAATTTCTTTAATTAATAGCTTGCCGATTAAATTCTCGCATCTTTTTCTTGATGAAAGACATTAAATGCTGCACAACCCGATCCGCTACTATTTTGCTTGCAGTGGACCACAAACGGGAAAAATTTCGCAGTGAAGTTGCACTTCTTCTGTCTTTCCGTCAAGGTAAATTTCAGTGTTATTGGTCCCTTCTGTGAAAAAAAAGATTGCTTTTCATCCCACACTGGGAGATAGCTTGCCACCCAGCATCTTTTTACCAAATTTTTCTACCTGGATGTGTTTATCGACATCAGAAACATCCCTTTTGTCTTTTGCACTGTAGTATTGAGGTATTTAAAATATGATTCGTCATCCATTACAATGCAAGCTTCTTCATCGCAAATTTTTTTATATAACTTTCTTGACCCTCTAATAGCCTCCTGCTTTTGCTTGACGGTTCGTTTTGTACATTTTTGTTTTTTGAATGTCTTTATACTATTCCTTTTTTTTATTTTATTTATTAAAGAATGACGTAACACCGAACTTTTTTGTCAAGTCACGAATTGACATCGATCTGTTCCTTTCAATGAAGCCAACTATCTCTTTTCCAAATTTGCATCACTTGCATCTTTTGGCCTTCCACTTCTGGGACTGTCTTTCACTGTAAACCCTTCGTGGAACTTGTCTATAGCGCGTTTAACCGTCCATCGCGAAAATTTCACTTTTTTTGCCATCGCGGAATACGACAAACACTTATTTTCCGAAAAAATAATCGCAAAATTTCTTTGCGCATTCTTCCCTTTTCGAATTCATGACTAGTAAATACGTTAAGGAAACTTATTTCATAATTGCTTCATTAAAAAAAAAAACCCCCAGTGCATAGTAGGGTTGCACAGGCATTGCTTCATTTTAAAACTCATAGGTAAAACATGTGCAAAATTTTCGTGTCCAGTCCTTAGTTAATTTATTAAAATCTAAAATAAATCCAGCAAAATAAATTCAAAACAAACCATTAATTTCCTAAAATTCTTTTTTTTTATATATTTTTATTCCTTACAAAAAAGAGGAGACTATTTTCGTTCTAAATTACCTTAGAACACCATAGCCTGCGTACATAAAATATTATTTTCACCCAAAGGAAAACAAAACAATTAAATTACATTAAACGTATTCTCCTCTCTTTCTCTTTAATTTATGTTTTAGAACAAAAAGGAAACGGGTAGCTTTCATAAACCATTAAATTACAAGAGGAAAATCATAATAAAAAGGAAAAGAATAGTGAAGAAAGAAAGAAATAGCATTAAATTTAAATATTTTAACAGTCCAAAAAATTAGCAGCCATAAGCAATTCCAAGGCGATTTCTGGTGCAATTGGAAATTCAGGAATTTCCGTTGAGCTATTTGTGTAACGAACTTTGTATGTGAAGTACATGCACACCTTTTGGAGAACGTGTGATCTGAAAAAAATAAAAAATAAATAAATAAAAATATTGTTTAAACCTACTATATGGGTCAATCTTCGATAATGAATGGGGTCTGGGATTGTCCCCCACTTTTATCTTTTTAAATATGGCAAAATTCATAATTATAAGTCACTTAGAGTGTTAATAATACGTAATAGTAATACGTCAATAAATTTCGTTAAAAAAGTATTTTTATATTTTCCCCAATTTTTCATTAAAGTGCAAAAATGTAATTCCCCTGCCATGTCTTCCCTGCGATGTCATTCGCTATTATTAATCCTACTAGTAAAAGTGTAAGTAATTTTTAACTTAATGCTATAATTATTTATTTTGAAATAAATTATCTAAACGCCTGAATAATTCTTAAATTATAAGAGATACTAATAACAAATTAAATGTCGGTTAAATGTGTTCTATGAGCCAGTTTAGACCGTGCCATTTAAGACTAGTTTTATGTAAGTTGGAATTATTTACAAACTTAATAGCGTTATGTTCATTAATAGAGAGAATTATTATTTTGTTTTAATGAAAATGAGTGCAATTGAACGAAAAAAGTGCGACTGGTCGGAGGGAGGAACAAATTCTTTTGACTTATTGAAGAAAGTATTCCGTCCGTAATGGATGGTAGAAAAATTAGAAATTTGGAAAATTTTATTTTTTTTATATGTTTCATTCTATTGTGAAATTAAAATATTATTTCTCATTTTTCTCGTGAAATAGTAGGCAGATCTGACAAATTTGACAACTGTCAAAGCTTTAATACGAGCGGACTAAACGGAAGCTGGATTAGTCCTATGTAAGTCGTCTTACATAAAACTAGTCCTAAATAGCTCCGGTCTAAACGTATTCTATGTAATTACCCTGTCAACATTTTAACGACGATTATCTTAAGGCACTTTCACATCAAACACAAGAATCGAAAAAATGTAAACCGAAAAACTCAATTTATTCCACTTTAAAAGAATTTTGCTCCAATGATTTATAAAATCATGGGAAATAGGATAAACTAATAATTTTACTAATAAAATAGTATATTTATCTTAGCATTTTTAAGAAATCCCAACTTTTATGATTTATCGAACGAATTTTTCCGCGGAAAAAGTTTTTCGACCGATAAAACAGATGTGTTTTTCTTCAAAATCTGAAATAAATATAACTATTTTCTCAGTATCCTATTTCTCTGGATTTTATTAATCATTGGAACAAAAATCTTGTTTTAAAGTGGAATAAACTGAGTTTTTCGGTTTACATTTTTCTGTTCTTGTTTTTGATGTAAAAGTGCCTTTACGATAACCGAACGCAATCTCGTTATTATTGTGGAATTGGTATCAATGCGATCTGAACTTAGTGATGCATTTCGCCGTTTATTATAGGCCTAACCACAATGTGCATATGCTAGCATATGCAAAGACACGAGCAATAATTGCTTTTATAATAACAGCCCACAATAGGAATAAGAAGCCGTTCGTCAAGTTTTAATTCGTTTCGTCAACTTCTGTCTGTACGCTCATGATCGTGCTTTGCATAAGCAAATTTGACAGTTTGTGTAAATACTATACAAAGTTAGTGATGCATAACTAAGTGTTCGTGATATTTTCAAGGCTTTCATAAGCAAGCTTATGCACATTGTGGTTGGGCCTTATTATCTTTGAAAGAGTTAAGGCTGAAACACAATTGGAGCTTTTCAGCCAGTTTTCTTCTAAAGCTGACTGAAAAAAGCCGAATTGAACACAACTGGCATTTTTACATTTGCAACTTTCAACTTGTTTATGTTGAGAACTTTTATTAAGGAACGACAGCATCCGATTTTTCTAAATTACAATAAACTCATGCTTTTTTGGATAGTTTCGAGATGTACCAATTATATGTTCCACAGGAACTGCTTATCTTTTACTAACTCTAAGTTTTCTTCCATTTTAATATTGTTACGTGCAACTGGTGACATCTACTGGCAATGGAGAGTAAACAACTTCAGGTTTGGACAATCGATGATGGAATCTTCGGGAAGGTTCAGGAATAGAATGAATAGAATAGTCAAGAAGCTTCTGGAATAGAACACTCCAGAATGATCTGGAGAGTTTCCGCTAGAGAAAGAGTTGTGTCTTGAACGTCGCAGTGTTAACGAGCGAAAGTAATAAAAATAAAATAAATAAAATATCTAGTATATGCACTTTATCTAAGAATTTAGCACATGGTCCGGCTGCCATTTGGGCGCATCTAAAACCAATTTTTGAATTGTTACTGGAACAAGCTAAAAACATTCATCTTCTAAGTGATGGACCAGTGACCCAGTACAGAAATAAAACTTTGTTTTATATGTTAGCCTCACAAATACAAAACGTTTTTCCTAATATAAGACGGTTCACTTGGAATTTTGATGAAGCTGGTCATGGTAAAGGTGCTCCAGATGGCATCGGGGCAGTCTGCAAAAGAACTGCAGCTAAATTTGTTATTTTAGGTAGATATATCTCTTCTTTAGAATATGTGGTCAATATAATCAAAGAGCAGGAATTCGGGTTTATGTCGTCAATAATGAGGATATAGATGAAGTTGCCTCTATAATCGATTCAAATGTTAAAAATAGAGACATTACAACTTCATCAAATTTGTGGGGATATTTCTTTGTCAAACAAAATTTTTATAAAGTCTTTAAGCTTCTTTTGTAACAAAGAAGGCTGTAATCATTATAAATTAGATGAGCTTAAGTACCACAACACAACATCTAAAACTTTACCAGTTGATGACGAAACCATGATGAAAACGTAGTCGAGGAAGATTAAATTCAAGCAATAAAGTATATATTCAATGTGAGGGTTGCAATGTAACTAGAGTTGAGTGCCTGATTCTTTTGATACTGAATGCTGCTGTTAATTTTTTGTATAATTCTTTAACGAACTTCATTATTTCTAAATTAATAATAGCTTATTTAATTAACTTAACCAAAGAAGTGATATTTTGTTTCCTTATCATTATTTTGATTTCTTTTGTATTTAGTCCCATTTAAGTATTATAAAAAGCTAAAAGCAAACCCATTGGATACGGAAATAACCAGAAACTACAAGACATTTAGTGGGATGGTCAATAAATCATTAACTTCAAACTAGAGAAGGCTGAAGGCGACTCCAGGAAATTATGGCAGGTTATAAATAATGGTATATTGAATGAGAAGAAAAAGATTGATGTAGTTATTGAAAAATGATGTAATAAAGTTAGAAGAGGGGTAACAGCAAGTGAAAACGCAGAAATCTTAAGCACTTTCTACAATGAAATTAGCCAGATTCCATCCTCGAGGATTCCATACACTGAGACCACTAGAAATACTATAAGCGAACTCTATGTATTTAACTTCAGTCACTTCACTTAAGTCGAAAGTATGATCAAGGGATTAAAAAGAAACTCAGCACCTGGTGAAGATGGCATATCACGGAGGATCTTCAAATGGTATCAGATTTAGTGACACTGAAGGATCTAATAAATCAAATTTTCGAAACTGGAAATTACCCGGACTGTCGCAAAAAGACTATAACTATACCAATATATGAAAGTGGAGAAAGAAACAATCCCGAAAATTACAGGCTTATTGCCACAGTATATATCATACAGTAGCCCAGCTTAGAACAAACTACTGAAAAGTGAATTTTAGAATTTTAATAACAAAAAAAAAACCTCAAAATTTCTCCCATAAGAGGGAACTATTAAATATGATACGGATGTAAATGAACGAACAGTAGCTAGTTGCAAAATGGTTGGGAGAAGAATTAGTTTTATGTAAGTACACATCTCAGTACCAGCCTGCAAATGTATTGTTCCATTACCAAACAGCTGTTTGATTGCAAAGTGGTGTTCGTTCCATGGACAGTGTAACAGGCAAATGGCTGTAATAACCTTAGAATATATAGCAAACAGGAATGGTGATAAGCCAGATTTGTGTAATGAATTTCTGGCTGTGTTGGTAGTTCATCTTTACATATATTTACACGCCATCCCTATTCTAAGCCACTTGTCAATTTGCAAAAGTAAGTAAAGGTTTTGAGCGGATCATCTGTGGTAAAAAATGTTCTTTTTCTACTTTATTTTGAAACAATTCACATAACTAATTTATATAAATCTTTGCTTCTATTGACAAAAAAGATAATTTAGATAGTGCAGTTGCCTCAAACAGGATTTCCTAGTTTATAATCCAATTTATATTTGCAAGCACTGACCGAGCACTTCATTTCTGTTTTTTTAATTGAACACTTCATTTCTCTTATTTTAATTGATATGAAGATTTTAATAGGCACTAGTGGTACTATAAAACTTTGCACTAAATAAACTTCAAAGATAAATAGTTTTGAAAAGAATTGATTACGTACTTTTGTTAAATTTCACAAAAGAATCTTAAATTGACTAAATCTGAAAGCACATTTGACAAATTACGCTCATGTACACGAATTATACACGATTCAACCAATACTATTTGCTACATATTCTAAGGGAATAATATTTGTGACAGTTTGATATTTCTACCAAGCCGAATTGCATGGGAAGTGGAACAAATTGTTTTTAGCTTTTTTTTTCTTTCAGAAATAGTTTTGATTGTCATTTTGTCCCTCTTCCTCTAGTACAAGTTTGTGCATGCTGTAAGTTCTGTGTCTTCCACTTTAGATTTACATAGGAACCTTTGCATTAGAAATTGACTATTGTGTTAGTTAAAACTGTTGAAAGAGAAAGTATACTCTCTTTATATGTAGAAGCATCCTACTCGCTTGACTAGTGTCTTCAGCAAATTAATAGAAAAAATGATAGACAAGCGCCTTAAAGAGTTTTTACTTGACTGGTGGTTTTGATAGGAATCAATTTGGATTCCAAGAAAAATGTGGCACTGAAATGCTATAATAGAAACTATGAATACAATAAACAGGGTCTATACGTTGGAATGGTATTTGTAGATTTTCGTAAGGCATTCGGCACTGTAAATCATCGTCTGCTATTGCAATTTCTGGAAGAGAAAGGATTACGTGGGTTAGTCAATGACCTATTTATGTAGATCTTACTTGACAAACAGAATTTTCAAAGTGAAAATTCAGGAGGAACTTAGCCTGCCTTTCATTGTGAAGGAAGGAGTGCCACAGGGATCTATACTAGGGCCACTGCTATATCTAATATATATATATAAGTGACATAAATAACGTGAAAGTGAAAGCAGAGTACAGAATATTTTCGGACGACACCAATCTGTTATATAAAGCCACTAATGGTGTCGAACTACAGGAAATAATGAACTCGGATTTGAATAAGTTTAAAGATCGGGTAGCTGGTAATAAACTTACGGTTAATACCAGTAAAACTAAATATATAATATTCCAGCAAAAAAACAAAGCTGAAATACAGCTTAATGTTCAAGTGGGAGGCTTATCTCTGCAAAGGAAACATAGCATCAAATATCTAAAGCTCACTATTGACAGCAAACTCAATTGGAACAAACATATACAGCTAATCCAAGACAAAAATACACCTTTAGTAGAAGCGTTGAGAAAATGTAGTAAACTGGCAAGACATACAGTGAATCTTATCTATGAAGCCCATATATTATCGAAAATCAAATATGGAATCTTAGCGTGGTCACATACGTCGAATAGTAACATAATAAAAATTAAAATAACAATGAGTAAAGCGCTGAAAACCTTGTACACCAACGAAAAGAGTATATGAGATATCTAATCGCTTCAACATCGTGCAGATAATTTATATGGATAAGCTCAAATTCATTTACTAAATACTACATGGACTCAGGAAGACAAACACAACATACCTAACTAACTCGGACATTCATACGTATAATACCAGAATAAGTAATCACTTGAGGATAACTTCAACCAGAACTGAAAGAGGAAGGCAAAGCCTGGTCAAGAGCGCTGCTGCCCTATTCAATGAACTAAGAGATGACATCAAAAACATCAATACTTTAGCAAAATTCACGATAAGGATAGCCGCGATCGTTAGATAACAAAGGAAAACAATAATAAGCAACACCTCTTATACCTACTAATACTAGACTGAGGGTAGCTTAAGTATAGAAGGCAATAAATTAGGAAATGTAATTGGCTCGAGTAAGTCTAGAAGCACGCATTACGTAAGTGAGTAATGGATAAAGAATAAGAATAATTACAATTAGTAATACATACTTTTAAATTGACATTATTGAATATAAAAAATGTACACATATGCATATGTATAGGTAACATTAAATAAAAATAAATAAATAAATAAAATTATTCGTTGAAATTGTGTTTTCTAATAAATATAATTATTCCTGTAATATATTTACCGTTGTCTTTTCTTTTCTGATTTAGATATTCAATTACTCTGGCGTAAAATGTAATTCGACTTTTGTGTAGATTGCATATTGAAGGAAGTACGAGTTTTGCAATAAAAGCAAATATGTCTGCACAAGCTATGATTACTCAGGCGACTTTAAATTAAAGTTGAAAAAATTCTAAACTTACTCCCACTTACTCGGTCTGATTGGTAAGAGCTCAATCAGATAATGCAATGAACTAATCATAATAATGTCGAATTCCTTTCCTGTTGTTTTTGTAATGCAACAACAAAAGCTAATAGAGCTACACTCCACTGGTATAGAACTGTTTCAAAAGAATAAGCCATAAGTAAAACCAGACTACTAACATCAGAAACAAATAAGCTGACTGAAAAATTAATATGGTTCATTGGGCCGCTAAAAATATTTGTGCTTTACTTGATAACTTTCGTTCAGAATTTGTAAACATTAGTTGATGCCGACAATGATGGATAAGCGATGGATTGATTTTTCTGCTGAGTAGGGTGGTACGTACGTCAGAATCTGCCTGTAAAGTGCCACTACCAATACGTTTGTGAACTGAACATTTACTGTTCTGATCTTGATTTTAGTTTGAATTTCAAACTCGAAATTCATTTCCATTTCAACGTTGGTAACATTCCAATTTAAAATGCAAAGCATTCATGCGCTGCTTAAGCTGACAAATGGGCCAATAATAGTGGATTGAGTGTAAGCCCCTCGAAAACAAAGCTAGTGCTTTTTTTTAAAAGTATCTTACTCTCTCCAGTGAAGCAAGGTATCTTGAAATCATACCCGATTCCAAGCTGAGCTGGAAGGCTAGTTTAGAAGATCATATTAAAAAGGTCAGCGTGGCCTTCTACACGTGTAAGAGAATTTTTGGTGGCAACCCAGGGTGGCACGCTGGATGTATACAGCCGCCATAGTACGGCCAATTCGCTGTCTGGGGGATGGCACTGACGAGGAAATATAACCTGTATGTGCTGTCTAAGAACCCAGAGGGCCGCTTTCCTGTGAATAAATGAGTGTTTGCGCACCACGCCCACGGCGGCACTGAAGGTCATGCTGGACTTAATTCCGCTAGGGGGGGGGGGGGGGGTTCGAGCATGCCAATATACTCCAGAAAGTAGACTACAGTGATTGCAGGGAAGAAACTGACTATTAAATACCACAGACACATACACGATTTCAATTCTAAGAAATAAATCAAATCTTTCTTATATTGAGAACAATTTATAAAGGTCTGAGACAAAAATCCGCGCTGATGTACCTAGGCCTACAATCATAAAATTTTTGGCTAAAACAAGGCAACCAAATCAATCGAATTTCCAGGACGCCGAGATTGCCCAGACATAACTTATTCGAATCGTCTTCAGCCACCAATGATGCACACAAATTCTGAAGAAATATGGTCGATTTCAGTTCTAAGAAAAAAATCAATTTTTGCCTATATTGAAAAAATTGCTTGGTTCGTACCCTTGATATATTTAGCCGAGATCAGTGAGTTATTGAGGTTTGCTATTAGCTCTTCTCATACATCACTTTCTTAGTACTACCGTCAATATCTGCCAGATATTATCTGGGTATTTCTTGTCTGTGCAAATACCTTTCCCAACTTTTGGTGGCGGTGTCAATGCTATGATGCCCACAAACAGTGATATCTGCATATACACTGGCAGCCAGGCAGCCATTAAGGTGCTGGTTAAATCGAAATTGGTGTAGTTATACAAAACTAACCTTGAGGAATTGACTACACGGCATAAGATGACCCTATGCTGGGTACCTGGCCATAGAGATATCTCAGGCAACGAGATGCCTGATGAATTGGCCAAAAAAGGCTCTGAAATGGATAGCTCCGCAGCGTTAACTTATGTGAGGATCCCGATCGGAGCTTGAAAAGAGATCATCAAGGGCGCCTATGAAAAGACAAGCCTCCGGTGGATCAACAAGGGAACTTGCCGTATCGCGAGGCAATTTTAGCCTGTATATGACAGGAAGAGAACAAGAACGGCTTAATGGCACAGAACATATACCAGGAATCTAGTAGGGGTCATTACGGGTCATTGGACCATAGGAGACCAAATTTTGACAGTAAACGCCTACGCTTGATTACGACTATCGCTCACTCCGCACTTTGTACGTACCAAAAAGTCGACTACATTCGACTGCGCTCAGGAGGATAATCGATCGTAGTCGGTTTGACAGAACTAAAATCCAAAAAAAAAAATCCAGAATAAATTCAGTGGCTCTAATAGAGGCAATAGACTCAGTAACATCACTAAACCCACAATAAACCAAGGACAATATGTCGAGAAGATTGTACATATATTTTCTTCTAAAATACTGTGGATACAACGTACTTCTCTGCATGAAAGTATCAATTGGCTCGTCAAAAAGGACTGTCCCAGAAAGTGCTGCTCGGCTTTCAAATTTTAATAATAGACAAAATAAATAGTATTACTTATTTTTACTTATTTGAAGTATAAAATTAAATTATAAACCCTTTATAGTATATTTTACGCTTTTCTGATAAATGTTAGCATCATCCGCTTTACCGAAGCCATTGATTTTTGCACAGTACTGTCCTCGACTTTTTTGCTTGTCGCTGTCTTCATTTTCGCAAAATTTTTAAGCTAAGTGGCACTTTTACCTTCCTTTCGTAGAACATTTTTTAAAGAGCTCAATAACGTTCAATTGAACTAAGCTGCGGCACATTTGGTAGATTGGTCAATTAGTGAACAAAAGTTATTTCGTTTTGTTGATACCACGTTATTGTTCCTGTTTCATAGTGACTTGTGGCTTAATCCTGCCAAAATAATATAGACACGTAAACCTTTTTTTAAACATTCATTGATTGGTATTTAGGCATCCTTAAAAAATCAAAGGCTTGCTTCTGCTTTCACATTGACAGCTGGCTTGCCAATGCCAAAGAAGAACCTTTTTACCGTGATTTTCTACGAATACGTATTTTTTAGCATCAGGCACCTATTTTTTTTGTTTTTTGCACTATAACATTGATATATATCATACTTCAAGTACGATTCGTCGTCTAAAATTAAACAGGCACAATTTTCTTCGCATAACGTCGCGTATAGTTTTCTTAGGCGTGTTTTTGCGGTATTTTCCTGTTTCGCTATCCGTTTTGCACTTCTTTGTTTCCTAAAAGTTTTTATATTATATCTTTTCTTAATTCTATCACCAGATTTTGAGATATTAAATTTTTTCTCCGTTTCCAAGAATGTTTTAATTGTTTTGCTAACTGTTCAACGCCTGGTTTTAACTCTTCTTGCAATTTGGGAAAATGATTTTTCTTTATTTTCCAACCATTTGGCAAAATTTAACGGCGCGCGTCTTCACATTTTGAATACTTTCCGATGAATGTTAATGAATGCATTTTATACTGAAAGTAGATAGCTCATTTATTAGCCTGGTTTTAGTAGTTTCGCGGATTCAGGTAGCAAAAATCAGATTTTATGATTTATTGAAAACCGTGCAGTACTTATCACATTCTATGTTAATGTAAATGGGTCAGGGGCAGAATTTTCTTCTAAATAACTTCAAATTCAATTTCAAGTATACAATAATTTACATGCATTGCTGTGGTACTTTTCTAGAAGTGAACCTAATGTGGGCACATCATTAGAGATCCTACTGGGAGGATATTCTATCGACATTAGCTCACTATTAATAACATTGGGAAGTATTGGAGAACTGGAAACTAAAAAAGTCTAATAATATGAATCAGCAATTGACTTACTGCAAAAAAAAAACACCGGCAACTATGAACGTAAGCAAGCGCAACATTATGAAATGCATTAGCTTGAGAAGGAAAATTTAAGGGTCGTTATCAAACTGAACTGAGTCCACCCTATAGAATCGTCTTAAAAGATACAAAAATGCCTATGAAATATTCATTGCGGCCAAGGAATTTTTGTAGCTTAGAACATGGGTTACCTAATAAATAAATAACTTTGCATTTGTATTTCTTGTATTATCATTACATCATACTGAAAGAAGTTTAATTCGTCGACAATTTAAATCATATTGATTCTGTAAATTATCTCTTAATCTGGATACCTGAACCCGGCTAAAGTACAAGCAATAAATTAAAATTTTAAGTTCCTTCCCCACCCATACATATCTATACTTACGGAATTTCTCTAAAATGAACTTCATTGGCTTCATTCTCGGCAAATTGTCCAGGACCAGATAACATGGCTTTAATTGTTCCTGAAGTCAATGCGTGCTCTCTTTTAACAATAAATTCATGTCCATCTGAAGATATTAGTTTCACGTACATTGCATCAGGACCTTCACAGCCTCCAAAAACCCTTTCGGCACGCTGTTCTTCCATAGCCTGTGACATCTAAAAAAAATAAGGTTTAAGTATAGATATAGTTTCCAATTTATATAATTTAAATAGCATGTACTTTTTTAAAAAATAAAAAATTTTATTCCACTTATTTTAAGTATAGCAGTACTGCAGCGTTGTAAAAAAAATATCCGTGCAGTTTTCACAGACAAGGGGTTCAAGCTTCAAGGCGACCTTTGACAACTCCAGTGAAGTGACAGACAAACTTAACAAATGACAACGCATTTGCAGAGGTGGAATTTAAGTGTGGTGAGTTTTTTTTTGTTTTATTTAATTTATCTATAATTTTAAATATATAAAATAATGCATATATAGTACTTAAAACTTAAAGAGGCTAAAGAATAAGAAATGTAAAAAGAATTTGTGCTTTATTGATGGCTGGCAACTTCCGTTTTGCAACTGTTTTTTCGATCTAGAATGCATTACCAACATGAAAGTTGTAAAATATACACGTTTGGCGCTAGTGTCGGTGGTTTGAATATGTATTGACGAAAGGATTAAAACTTGTCCGAATGAGGGCGCCAGCGTATTGTAGTATCAAACTCCGTCGAGATTACGATACGAGTAGTATCAAAGCTATTGGCGCTAGTGTCGGGGTTGCATTTGCATTATCCCGTTCCGTTCCATCCGATGTATTTTTTTTATACAGTTTGATGATTCACAATGGCAGCGATGGATGTTGAGATAGCTAAGGTGGTGATATATTTGTGTTTTTCTTAAATAAAGTGTTATTATTTTTAAAAATTTAACTAATTTGCTGAATTTTTATTCTATAGTGAAGAGTTTTTTATATTTCTTAACTGAATACTCAATTAATACAAAGTAGAAATGCTAACAAACAATTTGCATCTGACAGAAGGGCGTCTCACCATTTCTTTTGTGTACATTTTGAATTTTTTTTCTTCTAAAGCAATTTATTTTGAATAAAGCGATATTGCTTTGCTATATTTGATTTAAAATGATAACAATTTAAAATTTATTCAATTCAAAGTGGTTTGATATTATGACCTGTGAACAGCGAATTTTTTGTCTGTCAACTTGCCTCCGACAGATTAATAACCAGCCAGAACGGAAATTGGAAATTATTACCATAAAAAAATTTCTAGTTCATAAGCGGTCGGTAGCGGGTGATTCTTAATTTGGGTTATGAGAGTGCCTGTATTTGGATGTTGGAATGGTGACCGCTAGCTAATTAAGTTCATAGCGCACTGTTTGAAACACAGTTAGCGCTAGAACGACCTAATTCATCCTCATAAGGCATGCATAGTAAGTGAATAGCGAGTGAGTGATGTTTGTCTGTCTATTCGCATTCAGGGCCAAGTGGGGTGTTTGTCCCATGAAGAGATCTAACAAAAAGGAAATAACTTACTTGTTGCAATCTGATGGGTTGCAAAAATTTCTTTGATTTTATTGGATTTTTACAGACCATCCATAAAGTGGTGCTGCAGTAATTGTTCTCACTTTTTATGATTCTCTTCTTTTCTTTTAAGTGGTTTAAGAGCAAATTAGGTCAAGCTTTTTCTTAGCAAGTCTAATATGAAATTTTCTTAAATTATAATCAATATTGTCGTCTTGCGGCTCACACATCCTTTTAATATCCTTCAGTTAGTTGCTTACCTTCCTTTCATGTGTTATACAACTTATTTTGCAGTCTGGGTGCAAAATGAATTGTTATTTGGTAAAATATCTTTTAAGAAATCGATTATCTGATTTGCCTTTTGCTTGTACTAAAATTATCTTTTTGTTTTTTTTTTGCAGATTGATTCTCATCTGAGGACGCTTAAATTGTCAGGACATGTCGGTTTCGACAGCCTTCCTGATCAACTTGTCAATAAGAGCGTCCAAAATGGATTTGTCTTTAACATCATGTGCATTGGTAAGTTCTTGGCATCATGTCGGACATTTTGAGTTGAATTTCTGAAAATAGTTGCAAGCTTTTTATATTTTGATTATACTCGAGTTTCTAAAAGGTGGGACGACAAATTTTTATATCCCAAATAAAAACTCATACGTTTTCAAATTTAAAAACATCTTTAATTAATAACCATAGTTACCTAAGCCTATGACAATAAAGCTAATCGCCCACGGAGTCGAGGCTTTTGCTTTGTTGTAACCTTAGTATTCTTTTCTTGTTTGAGCTTAGTTAAGTGTAATTCTATCGAGATGTCTCCTACCTAATAGTACTTGTTTATGTTGTATTAATTTCTTTTTTTTTTTGTTATTTTATTATAAGATTTTTCCACTAATGCTTAAAATCTACGTTCTATCTTAAAGCTAGACTTTCTGACTTAGTGTGGAGGAGGTAGCTAGGATTTCATTAGGATCCCTTTGAGTTCAGTATGTGGCGCGTTAGAGTCTCGTTGCTTGTCCGTTGGCAGTTAGGTATTGTTTGAGTGCGGGGATTAGTCCGTTCATAGCCTCTCTGGAGTACTTCAGGAGTTCAGTTGTTCTTGTTGTTATGCCTCATTCGTAGAGTAGTCTGGGTACCTAGTTCCCCGCACTCGTGAAAGATGTGTTTTGCAGTGAAGTGAGGGCAGCTTTGTACGCTGGAGGGTTGATAATGATCTCGCTCTTGTGCTCTTGACGAGACAGTCTGTTTGTTTTTAATGTTATGGATCGCTTTGATCGCTGAAAGGCAGTCTGAGAAAATCACCGTGGTGCCCTTCGGGGTGGCCTCTTACGTTTTTATTAAGTATGTTTGTAACGCATGGAAAGAATTATAATACAAAAAAAATAAGATTCATATGCATAAGATCATAAAACTTTTCGCATTTCCGTGTTCATTGGTTACCGTTACTCTAAATACTGCTTAGTCGCTAAGACCCTCTAATACTCGTCGCTATTTCAATTATTTTTATCTATTTTTTTCGGCACTATGTTATATCATACTACAAATCTTTATATTTTTACTACTATTATTTTCATTTTTACGGATTTGCTATTGTATAATTTGTCTATAATTTTTCTTTTGCTGCTCCAAAGTTACTCTAGGCTACTATGGCTGCTCTAAGCCTCCGCTACTCTTAATTGTTTATGTTTGGTTTTGATACATGTATCTACTATGTAACTCGCTATGATGTACCCAGCGCTTGATGTGCCTTTGGCACGGGTACTCAAATAAATAAATGTTTATGTTATGTTTATGAACCTATTCGATAAAATATGTTAATCAAGCAACCTGAAATTTCGTATACAGAGATTTTCTGGAAAAAGTAACCTGGGGATTACATGAGGAAGTGCAGTTTGCAAGCAATCTATACTGCCATACTTCTTTCACGCGTAAAGCTGGAGACACAGTGCTAACTTTTCCAACTTCGATCTCAGTACAACTTCAAGAACCTTACCCTGGTGAGCTCTGCCAATTTTTATAACTCACAATGCGAGCTTTGCCAGCTTGTATATGACAGTAGTTAATTGAGCTGTTAGCTTGAAAATTAAATTTTTTGTTATAATAATATACCACAGTAGGAACAACTATTCACGTTAAATATGTTTCCCAAAATTTTTTTTCAAAAAATTTCCTGTACACTTTTGCCCTGTAAACAATCCCAGCACCAAATGATAACTAAAATTTGCTGACAATGTTACCAACAGAGTAGAAAGTGGACCTACTCGAGTTCAACCTCATCCTGGCTGATCTCACCAACTTTGCCATTGGGTGTTAGATAATCTAATCTCATCTATTCTACAGAACTGTCAAAGTTGAGACTGAGGTTGGTGAAGCTAGCTTAATCCCGCTTAATCCACACTTCCATGTAGGCGGCATAAATTTCAGCGCACTTACATGCTGAAAAATCATAGCAGCTCATGTGATAGTAATTTAACATTATACAGCTTTCGAGAGAGGAGCTTTTTAAATTAATGAATTTATACCAGTAAAATGAGTGTTTCTGGGATCATATACATTACATCATTTAGCAACATCTTCCTCTTCTTTTTTCTTCTGTTTTTCCGATTTCGCTACTTCCTTTATTGCTATAATTGCCGATATACAGAAGACTTTAAGTTTCAATGCCATTTTTTAAAATACGAAGTAGATTTCTCGTCTAACAGACTAAAATTTATTGAAAATAACTTCAATAAAATATTTATATACATTTTGTACATATTTTTTATAATCAATAATAACAATTTAAAAGTATGTAATACTAATTGTAATTATTCTTATGCTTTATACGTTACTCCTTTACTTAATACGTGTTTTAAACTTACTCAAGCCAATTACATTACATTTCCTAATTTATTGCCTTCTATACTAAAGCTACCCTCAGATTTTGCTAACGTATTGATGTTTTTGATGTCGTCACTTAGTTCATTGAATAGGGCAGCAGCGCTGTTGACCAGGTTTTGTCTTCCTCTTTCAGTTCTGGTTGAAGCTATCCTCAAGTGATTACTTATTCTGGTATTATACGTATGAATGTCCGAGTTAGTTAGTTATGTTTTCTTTGTCTTCCTGAGTCCATGCAGTATTTTGTAAATGAATTTGAGATTATCCATATAAATTATCTGCTCGATGTTGAAGCGATTAGATATCTCACTTTTTTCGTTGTTGTACAAGGTTTTCAGCGCTTTACTCATTGTTCTTTTGAGACCATGCTAAGATTCCATATCTGATTTTCGACAATATTTGTGCTTCGTAGATAAGATTCACTGTATGTCTTGTCAGTTTACTACATTTTCTCAACGCTCCTACTAAAGGTGTATTTTTGTATTGGATTAGCTGTATATGTTTGTCTTAATTGGGTTTGTTGTCAATAGTGAGCCCTAGATATCTGATGCTATCTGTCCTTTGCAGATAGCAAAATGCATTTAAGTGAAAAAAAAAACATGATTGAACTTTTGGACCCAGCGATCAGAGAGGTCTCATCGGTATGGTTATCTCTGATCGGCTACCATTTTTTAAAATGAACTTGCGCAAGGTGTTAATACATCAAAGGAACTGCCGTCTACTGTTAAATTTAAAAATCCATTGGAAGGGAGGCTTGCATACAAGCTTTACTTACTCGTGTTATCTGCAGGCTAGGTTAGGTCGTGGATAGATGAACATGGCAAATACACAGGAATACCATACATAAATATTTGGATATATACTGCAAGAGAAGACTCTGAGCCAGTGAACGGAAATTTCTTACACGAAATCCAAAATGAGCAAGATTGAGCAGCTCCTTATTACGACTGCTATACAAAAATCTCTTAATTTATAGACTTATAAGGATGTTATTAGTGTACGGAAAAGTTTATTGGAATTTGTTATTGAAATAAGCGTGAAAAAAATTTGCACGCCCTAACTTGAATATCATCAATACGGTGTCGCCAAAATTGGTCTTAGACCACATACAGCTATCTTAGTTTCGTTAACGTATGTATTTTAAAATATCAGAACGAGCAAGCTAATGGCTAAAATCTCAGTTTCAAATGTTTCAAAAGACCGTTCGTTGCTTTTCTTTTTTACATTTTTGGTATATGGCGTAAAATGCGAATAGCTTAGCAACGTAATTAAATAGTATCTTAAATTGTTTTGAATTTTTTCTTATTGGAGGTCACTCGGCCATCACGGTAGAGTTTTCAGAAGGTAGGTCTATCTTTAGAAACAACTCGGTCTGTTGTTTCATCGGAAAATGTCATATTTTTAGCCGCGATTATTTGAATTGTATCAGAACTGTCAACACAATTTACAGTTGTCAAATGCCTGCTCTAAGTTAATCCTTCGAAAAGGGTAGAGAAAAACTTGCTCTGCGTTACTTTAGAGCAGACTGCTTAAACACAGTTCTCAATAACACTTTATAATTCGTTCCTGGTTTTCTCGGAGATAACGTGGAACTACTGCGTGCTTGTGTTATGCTGGTTCTGATAGTCAAAATAACATCGTTCGGCACCGTTGCAATGGTAGGCTTATTGAACTTTAGTAAGAATATTTTTATCGTACTTTACAGATAATATTTTTACGTGTTCGTCACACCTTTTTCTTCGTTTCATGGGAAAATCATACTCATAGGAATCACCACTAGACCAGACATATTCATGAAAGCACACAAATTTAAAGTTCCGGAGGAAATCGAACCGATACGTCATGCGCTCTGCGAGTGCTCTGCTCTAGCGATTATAAAAGGCGTGCTACTTGATAGCCACTTCTTCTGTGAGAGCTGTAAGGTACAGAGTTTAAGTGTATCCCGACATTTCTTAAGGAAACTTGGTTGATCAAGGGCGATGCCCTTAGAAGGATAGATTCCCATGAATGTATAGGGCACCAAAGACTCAACAATGGTCCATGTGAAGCGGGTTACTAATCTTATTAGCACGATCTAATCTAACCCCGACAAGCAAGTAGAACGGGAAGCAGGCATAACATCCAGATAAATAAAAATTCATTCATATGTGTTGTTACTGCAATACACTGAAAAACAAATACGGCCCAGATTCGTTAACCAGCAGACAAAGCTTAATTTCTAGCTGGCATATAACACGTTTTAATATGATGCGGGCAGCTTTCTCAAAGGAAATTTGTCAAATATAATCTCATATTACCTGGATATGATTTACTACAAAATCCAAAAGTCAAAAGGAGCTATCGATTCTTTAGAGCACCGGCGTAATGTTGGATGTCGTATCTCTTTTTTATCGCTACTTCTATGGCTATTAGTCTGACGAAATCTCCAGTCTGATCCCTTGTAAAATTCTTCCTATGCACATCACACGAGCTGTAATCCGGGCTCACCCTTGAAGTAAAATTCGGCCGTACCGTGAAATTTCGCGAATCCTTTGTAAGCAGAACAGAACAACGAATGTGGAATAGTTTGCCATCAATTGTTTTCGCCCCAGCTATGAGCCGCAAACGTTCAAGCGTAATGCACACCGTCACCTCCTATCTCTTCTTCCTTTGCTGCTAAGGCTGCGCTACGTCATCATAGGGCATACCCCTGAGCTTTGGCAGCAACAAGTCCGATAAATTGTTGAAAATTTTTTGTTATATCCTTTTGTTAAATTTTCTTTGAAATCTAATAATTTTTATTTTTTTTACAGGTGAAACTGGCTTGGGAAAGTCTACACTGATGGATACCTTATTCAATACAAGTTTCGAGTCGACACCTAGTCCACATACATTACCCAATGTAAAACTCAAGGCTCACACATATGAATTACATGAAAGTAATGTCCGGCTTAAGTTAACAATTTGTGACACTGTTGGATATGGAGATCAAATCAATAAGGATGACTCTTTCAAAGCTGTTGTGGATTATATCGATGCTCAATTCGAGGCATATCTACAAGAAGAATTAAAAATAAAACGATCTCTTTCATCATGTCATGACAGCAGGATTCATATCTGTTTATATTTTATTTGCCCCACCGGACATGGTCTAAAATCATTAGATTTAGTTTGTATGAAAAAGCTGGATACCAAAGTGAATATTATTCCAATTATTGCCAAAGCTGATACAGTCTCGAAGACAGAATTGCAACGATTTAAGGCGAAAATTAATCAGGAACTTCAGAATAATGGTGTACAAATCTATCAATTTCCTACTGATGATGAAACTGTTGCAGAAATCAATGGTTCAATGAATGCTCATGTCCCATTCGCTGTTGTTGGAAGTACGGAATTTGTTAGAATAGGGAATAAAATGGTACGCGCAAGGCAGTATCCATGGGGTACCGTTCAAGGTAATTTTTGTTTTTTTAATAATTACCAGAACTAATTTAAATTTCTTCAATAATGACGCTTTTGCAAAAACTCTTTATTTTTACCATGATGTGTGTAAGATCTCTCTGAGAAGCTTTCATATGTCTAAATCGTGGTGGAAGATATGTAGAAATAGATTAGGTTAGATTAAATAATCCATCCTACGTTTGTTAGGTTGAAAATATTGTTACGTGCCACAAAGTGAATCAAGCGACATCTGTTAGGAATGGAAGCAACTTTAGGTTAGTGTCATCTTAGTAAACTTTGGGTTCGGAGAACGGAATATTCAGGAAGGTTCTAGGATAATTCGTAGAGTATAAATACGGCGCTCTGACAGCTAGGAGGGGAGTATTATTTCAGACAGCGAAGTGAACGAAGTAAACTATTTGGATTGCGATAATTAGAAGTACAGTACTAGCGATAAATAAAGAGTTGATTTGATAATTACGTGTGAATTTGTGAGAGTAAACAGTAAAGTTAAATAAAGAAAGAACTTTTGAATTATATCTGAAATATTGTGTTTTAAATAACGAACTAAGGCCACGCTCGTAACAATATTAACACTGAAGTGGTCAGAATGGAAGGGTATCCCTTTATCAATTGGCTTTTAGCAGAGAGTCTAACTCTATCTAGAAAATGATTTCAATTAATTCTAGAAAAACTTGAATTTATTATGGGAAAAAAGAAATAATTAAATGATAACAATTTTTATTTCTAGTTGAGAATGAGAGTCATTGCGATTTTGTAAAACTACGAGAGATGCTTATTCGCACAAATATGGAAGATATGCGAGAAAAAACCCATACTCGTCACTATGAACTTTATCGTCAAAAAAGGCTTGAACAAATGGGATTCACCGATGTTGATAGTGATAACAAACCGGTAAATTTGATTTATTTTTTTCTCCTCAATTTTATCTAACCAATTTCTTTTTTATTGTAGGTATCATTCCAACAAACATTCGAAGCTAAACGTTCAAATCATCTTGCAGAACTACAGGCTAAAGAGGAAGAAGTTAGACAAATGTTTGTGCAACGTGTTAAAGAAAAGGAAGCTGAATTGAAAGATAGTGAGAAAGAGGTTCGTTGTAAAAGTTTTTTGAGTTTAAAATTTAAAACAAAACATTTAATTTTCTAGCTTCATGCAAAATTCGATAAACTTAAAAAGGATCACGCTGAAGAAAAACGTCGACTGGAAGATTCTCGTAAAAAACTCGAAGAAGAATTTGTAGAATTTAATCGCCGCAAAGCTCAAATGGCTGCTTCACATCACACTTTGACTCTAGGTAAAAGTAAGAAGAAATGAGGCACATCGTAAGCCTTCAGAGGCTATAGAGAGAGTGGTCATTATTTACACATCCAAACTCCACAGACAAACAAATACATTTCAAATGTTGTATTTTTCCACATGAAAGATCAAAATTATTTTATTCATTTAATTTAATTTTTTATTTTTTTTTATATATAAATTTACTGACGTAATTAAGGCGGCATTATTTAGTATTTTTATATTATTTTGTAGTAAAAATGCGTTATATAAGTTCGCGCACAACTTTTAGAGCCAAAGCTATTTATGCATGCTGTCCCCCCTCCTGCCTAGGCTGATGTATGTATGTGCTCACACATGCGCATTGAAATTTTTTACTTCATTTTTATCTTTTTTATTATTTTTATCCAAAGGTTCTTGCAACCTTCTCGATTTAAATTAATTAGGCGAGCTACAGATACATATGTATGTATGCTTCCGCTATATTTAATGTGTTTAAGGTTCAAAACAAATATGTTTATAAAAATTCTATAAATAAAAATATATATTATGCTATATTATATACAAGAATGAATTTTGGTCGTCTAATCCCTTTTTGCTGGCAGTGACGTTTATTGATGTTGAGTTGCTTCGGGACATCGGCTGCTTTAAGGAAAAACAGTTACTTTGTTTTTGATTTTTAAAGAAACTAATAACAACATAGTTTTAATTTCTTTTTGTCATAAGAGCTTTCTTTTAACAAAATGATAGACACATTCGTAAAAATAACCCACTTTGCAACATTATTAAATTAGGTTGAATTATTTTGAATTATTCAGTTTAATTTTCTAGGCAAAAACACAGCAAGAAACATTACTATGTTTTACAGCGAGTATAGTAGTAATGAAAAGATAACATTTCCATAGAAAAGCATAGCTTTTTTACCAGCCAAGCCTTTATGCCTTAACTTTTTCTTGTGCTATTTTTGTTTATGGTAGCAAAAGTCTCATTGAAAACAACCAATTTGCTAATAAAGAAATCTATAGGGGCTACTAAGTTTGTCATTCTGTTTGTAACACATAGAAATAATGATGGTAGAGCAAAATTGGTTGGACCCTCACGCATAATATTAAAACTTATTTTGATTTTTGCATATCCGTCCGTACGCACGACAACTCGAGAACGCGTTCACTTAGAGAATTGAAATTTTGTACATGGCGTTTTTATAAAAATAGTAAATGAAATTTCAAAAAAGGACTAAATCGGGCAACTGTACAGAAAAGTTCTTCGGGATATAAAATCCTATGAAATTGGTTATAATCATTTTTACTGTCCGACGTACCATTTTAGAAATATGTAGATGCCAAAAACTACTTAACGATCAACAGATGGTTGATCACACGAGTTTACAAACATTCAACTAAGAACTGGTCGTGTTGTAGTGAACACAGATAAGGTAAGTGCCGAGGAATTTTCATATAAATTAAAGAGCATAGTAACAATTTTTCTCACGAAAAGCACGTCAATAGTGGTATAGATAATAATTGATATTGTGAAGAATTACGATCATTGAAGGATAAAATAATACAACTATATGAATTATCAAAAACAACTAATAGGAAAGATGACAGGAATAAATATAAAGAATTACAAAATAATGAAAATATAGCAGAACAATTCAACACATTTTTTGTACAAAGTATACAGGAAACCAATGCATCGATCAGTTACGTACAATATAAGTTTCCATACGAATAAGGAAGGTAGGAAATTACATAAGTTTCAACCATAAATAACTGATACCAATTATATTAATGAAAGTGACGAATTCCTTGCAAAAAAAAACCATACTGCATGTGACAAAAAACGAGAGATAAATAACATAATACCAGAGACAGACTTGGTATTTCAATATTGATATATTGTTATGTCAATTGCGGAAGGAGGAAATAAGGAAAAAACATGTTTTTGTATGGCAAAAAATTGTTGCTAATAAATATTATCTATATATCAAGCCAGCAGTTTACAAGCATTCAGCAAACACTTTTATTGATCGTTATTTTTGCAATTATTTCATACCTACTCCCACACATTCTTCAAATATAATACGACACCGTTAGTTCTGCTCGAAATTGTGTCACTCCGAATCACAATATACCAGCTTATATTTATTTCATTACTTTCCACACCTTCCGACAAATGTGTTTCAACTAAGCAATAAAATTATTATCACCATTTTCAGCTCCACCTGTTCAAAAATGTTTAATATTCCTTGAATAATAAAATATAGACCTTTAATATTTTTTTAATTACTAATACAGAAACTTATTCATTTAACCAAAGCTTTCTTTTAAACAATGGGCAATCCCTAATTAAAGTATAGTGGCAAGTGGCCAGATTCAAATGCAATAATGCAGTTGCGCATTTTAGAACTTTTATTGTAAGGACTAGTAAAGAGCTCAGTAAAAATTTTTGCTTGGGGTTTTACCAGTGGTAAAATTTTTATGGAAATATCACTTTTTACTCGAAATCTGTACTGTTTTTCTCGAACTGCATAACAACTATGTGAAATTTCAATATAAAAAAGTAACAATCAAATTTACTTCTGCTTTCATTCGCATCTGGCACAATATTTTCTAGCAGAATGCAGCAAAACTCAGAGCAGATGCGATGCGGCCAGGCATGGTGAATTTATTTTCTTATGTTGCTATACCTGCAATATTATCCGCGGATAAATTGCTGCCAGTCCCGTCATCCAACCAGGAAAACTTGATAAATTCTATTAGGGCTGGTTTGTTTACGTTATTATAGCAATAACATCTTCTCGTATTGCATGAATTTTCGATAGATGAGGAAAATTGATAACAGGTAAAAGAAAAATTTACTCTAATAATAATAAATACAAATTTCGCCCCTTGATATATAGGAAACGAAAAGTCTTCTGGCTTGTTTCGTAGATGACAGCTGCTGTCAAGCTACGAGCAAAAACAAACAATTTGGCAATTTGATGCAAGCAGAGGCTGTGTGAAAAAAAACAAAACAAAATTTGAGCGAAATATGTTTAATAAACGTGTTTCTGCTGCCTCCACATCTTCAAAAGGTCGACCTAGTGGATATTTGCAAGGAATGTCTTCTTCAAGAGTTGTTGCCAGCAAAGGTACTGCTCATAGTGCAGTTGGATCTCCAGAGTCACCAGAAGCGGGAATTGTTATTCCTACCATAAAAACACAGGATAATGCGAAGCTTTTACCCAAATATACTGCCGGTATGTTATAAAAATATATTATTATAGTATTAAAGAAATAAAAAATAATCTATTTACACATAGCTCTCGGGCGTTCTAAGGATGAACTTTTGCCTGCTGAAGATTTGGATGCCATACAACTTGAACTAGAGAGTCTATTGTCGAGCGTTGCCTTACGTTACAGGGTACTAAAGTCTGAATACGAATCATTGGATAAAGATGAGCGACGAGATCGGCGTAGTAAATTTGTTGAGAAACAACCAACTTCGCCTGGAAAGCGAAAACGGGTTGATGATAAAAAAACAAAAGAAAGAACTCTGCCACATTTTAAATTGGCAAAACAGAAAAATTCTTCAGCACACTCTCCTGCCCCACAGAATACAGATGATAGGTAATCTTGATACAACATAATATTAAGTGGAAATTGCACTGCCATTTTTCTAGTATGGATGCTACCCCCCACTATCAACTCCATCACCAAAGGGATCATCCCAAGATGTCGTTGCCGAAAAATGATACTCCAAATAAATTTTGGTTGTCCGTCGAGCCTTATTGTATGCCACTAACTAATGAAGATCTTAAGGTAATATAACGAGACAATGAACAGTATATATATAAAGTTCAAATTTTGTTTCATAAGTGGTTATTTCGATTATCAAGTGAAATTTAGTAAGTTGCAGGTAGAAACTTAACTGAAATTCGTTCTAAACAAATTTCTCGTCTGATTGCAGATTCCGTTTAATTGGAATTGAGGTTTTAATGCGTTACATACGGTTTATTAGTTCATTCTAAATTAATATATTACTTAAAATAAGTTACTTCTTACTTGAGTGTTTCTCTCTAAATACTTTGCATAATTCCATAATTATCACCTCTCAGAGCACTGCTAACTTACAAAGAATCTAACTGAAATCAGGTATACTCTTTTCGGTTCTTGTGATATTAGGTCGAATTTTAGAGCTGGGGGATGCAGACAGCACTCTTACCTTTCCATCTAGTAATCGCGACCTATAAGATATTTTGTAACATTACCCCTAAATGCCCTAGGGTGCCCATTCGAACTTGACGTTCTTTATAAAGCCTATGATGTTCTTGGGGGCCCTTCTTTGATATTTTCTGGCACTGTGAATGAGTTTTCTCGATGTCTTAGCGTTACGCAGCACAGAGCTTCATAGTCATACAGGACATGTTCAGCGGTTTCATCGTCTTCCATGCAGAAATGACAGGTCTCATCATATACCTTACCCATCTTTTAAAGATGATATCTAAGAGGACAATGCCCAGTTATGAGCCTTAGTTCCTTTCTGCTGTGTGTGAGGAATGCTTTTGTCCTCTGTTGCGGAAACTTTACAATCTTCGCTTGTCTCAGCCCCGGGGTATTTTTCCAGTGTGCCTTTTTAATTCTGTCCTCCCAAAGCCTTATCTGAGCTGAAAGGTAACTTTGGGTGTCCAAAGACAGGCTCAGGGTCAATAAACAGATTTGTCTCCTTCCTCTGCAGGGCGATCTGCAATCTCGTTTCCCTTAATGCCTTCATGTCCTGGTACCCAAATCAGCGACACCCTGTATGTTTCAGCCAGTTGCTTCAAGACAGTAAGACGGTCTCAAACCAGTTTAGACTCGAAAGGTAAACGGGTATAATGCTTCAAGTACTGCTTGGCTGTCTGATATGTATATTTTCCCTCCACATATATTCTTGTGAATTATTTCGCGAGCGCAGAGTTCTATGGTGTGTATTTCGTCCTAAAAAATTGTTGGTGAGGTTCTAAGTGCGTCTATGAAGACAGCGGCAGCAAATTTAGAATTTGAGATGACTCGATAGCACATACGTTCGTGCTGCTTTTTCTCAATCAGCTGACTTCTCTCAACCAATCAAAATTTGCTGCCACTGTCATGGCAATCTAATTCAGACTTTACCTTTAATGCCTTCATTGGTTGCAGCTAGTTGCTTTTCTACACATTAAACAATGACAGACCAGCTACTTTTGTTACACACATTTTCATTTCATCTGCAATGTTACGTGAGTTTGTCTCATAAGCGACCAGTTCTGTACCCTTCATTATCATTTTGTATTCGATTTAAAACAATCTTTTGCAAAGGTAAGATTACCAGAATGGTACGGATGATAGGATCATAAAATTATGTATATAATTAACTATTGTTTTCAATTGTTTTGTCTAAGGATAACATTCGAGATGGAGTTGATTGCTCAGAAATTCCTCAATTATTTTCAGTCTATCCTTTTCTTGTCTCGTAGAAGTGATGGTGGTTTGCTTCTTTCCATATAAATGTAACGGTCTTATGATCAAGATTCAAGACTCTTAGCTGATACTTAGGTGTTCTGCTTTTTTGATAACGAGGCAGGATAACATACTCAAAAATTGGAGGGGAACATCCTGTCGATCATTAAAGTTTCTATTATATGAATGCACCGAAGAATTGCTGTCATACCAATGATGTCCAAGAATATATTGATTTTATGAGCGTGGTGATTAGAATATCAGTTTTTAGAGTTACATATTTGTAAAAGTGGATGACTCTAATTGTGTAGGGACTTTCAAATCCACAAAAAAGAGAAAATCGATAAAGATATATAAAATTTGCTTCTAGATATGGCAGAATAATGCGGTAACGACAATTAAGGCAATTAAGGACGTATTCCTCTTTCACTTCTTTATTCACTCATATTTATTTCTTTGAAAACTATTCTCCACTTAAGCAACTATACTCGTATAATACATACTCGCGGTTCCTAATGAGTACTGAACTTTTTACAGTAGTAGTACATTACATTATTATGTTCATATAAAGTGCTTTTAAATTTAAATCTATCAATTTAATTTAATTTTCAGCTTCTAGATGATTTACTGGAGCAGTACTCTTCCCCCTTAATTCCACCGGTTCCAGAATTAGGTCCTCATTATAGTACAACTTGGGCGGCAGAGGACTTCAAGGAGGAGCAAGACAATTCAAATGCAAATTCCAAAACAAAGTCCAGGCAGCATGGAGCCTCAAATGCAGAGGTTTATGGAATGATCAAGAAAGGAGAAAAAATTATGTAAGTCTCATTGATCTAATTTATTATAATTGCTGTTCATTACTGAAATAAATAAATTTGAAATTTTAGGGGTGAAGGTGTTACCGGTCCGTTAACACAACGTCTAGTATCAGCACTAATAGAAGAAAATGTTATGAATGATGGTTTCTCCAATGTAGACAGTAACAGCAGTACGGATAATACAACAAACTCTTCTACAACATTACGTTCGCTAACACTAATGAAAAACGGAATCAGCATTGAAAAACGCGTAAAAAAAGAATTGATTGAACAGGGAATTCTTGATCCTGAAGATTTTGATGAAGTATTACAGTTGAAACGGCTTAATGGTTGAAAAATATATATATATTTTTTTTAAGGGACACGAGGATGAAATTCTAGGTGAAATAAAACGAGTTTTAGCAGAGTTATCCGCCATAGCTGAATATAATAGTGGTGAGCTGCGAAGATTGCACACAGCAGCTAAGGCAGAATTACAAAGATTAGAAGTAAAGAGAAAACTTGATGCTGTAGATCAAGAGGTACGTGAATGAATAAGCTTTTTATAAGCAATTTACATAGTAAATGGGTTAATTTGGGCTATGGAATTTGAGGATTAAGTTTGCCACATAACTAGAAGAATTAATTAAAATTTTTAGTTAGATTTTGTTAAATTTTCATCAATTTTAAGAAATTAAACTATATTCACGCACAGATAACCAAATATAGCACTGAAGATGGCTTATATATTTCCATTTAAACAGGCTGGAAGTTGCTTCAAACTGAAAAGAAGTTAATTTGTAGCTGAGCAAGCAAATTGATGAAGACTATCTTAATCTAATTCGCTCAGTCAAGTTTTTATTTTCCTCTTTTAACACAAGATTTTTTGTTTTTTTAAATGAAAAATAAATAGTTAGATGATCGAGTTCGAAGGAATTTATTAGGCCAGTCCAAATCTTCCTATCAGAGTAGTGAGCCAAGGATTCCTCTTTTTCAACCATAATCTAATTTTTGTGGAATTTATTCAACAACATTAGTTCTCTATGTGCGCTTTCGCCTATGATCAAGCTATAAATTGCTGCCCTCAACTTTACTTGCAAATAATCAAAATTTCTTATTTGTTTTTATTTCTAGATAATCGAAACATATAAGAAAGTTGTTTCTGCTAAACAAAAGCGAAGGCCTTTAACAACTGAAGAACAGGAGGAGATTTATAGATTAACTTCGGAACAGAAACGCTTGTCAGATCAATTGGAGGCAATGCCGGTACCTGGTCCAAGTTTCGTTGATTAGAGATGTTAATTATTTGCAGCATACACATTTTTATCGTCAACCGTTTTATTCTATTTAATTTTAATTAAGATTACTTTTTAAACTATTGTATCAATAAATCGGAAGGCTTTTGAGCCTTCTTAATAAGTGCATCATATGCGTACGACTTGATTGATTTATTGCCGATTTAATTTTTTTTTCGACAGTTTCCAGTTTCCAACTTTAAATTGAAATTAAATTTTTTTTATGGTTTTGCTAGAAGTGTGTTTTTATTATTAATTCTAGTATGTTTTGCATTTTGGAAAAAATCTTTTCATTTATTAAGTAGCAAACTTTCCCCTGGAAACATACGCTGCGGTTGTACGAAATTTCAACGTGAAAATAGTTCTGATGCTCTATGGTTATTGAGATAGATGTAAAAACTCTACGCATCGTCGATTTTAAAATATTTAAAAAATTTTGACATTGATTCTTAAATTACACGTTTTCCCAGTGAAGATTTATGAAAGCTTTAGATCAGTACGGCGTGGTATTGGACTGGATAGACGTTACTGTGCTACGATAAGAAAAGTCGTTAACTGAAAGAAGGACAATTTGGATAAAATAAGGTATATAAACGAAATTATATAGCAATGAAAAATATGAAATCTATACTCAGCAGTGAAAAATAGCAACAAATTTTTAGTATTGCTTGCTGCAAGTTGTAGTAGCTCTCCAGTCATCACAAAAAAAATGCAAGGCACAAATATTTTTATTAGAAAGACAAATTTAAACACATTTGCATGCACATGATCAAGCTTCGTATGAAGTTTTTCTCTATAAACTAAAGAACTTTCAAAGTTCCATGTCAGAATACACGCAAGTGCACAGGGAACCAATTTAGAGATGGGCAGGTAGATGGCGGTAATCATGATAAGTAAATACATTTGCTTTAGTACAGTTTCAAAAATGCGGCGCGGTTAAATTCGGCTCTTGTGGAGAAAATCTATGAAAATTTCCGCCATACATTTTCAGTCTCTATAGATTTCTTTACTCTATGGCCGTACTCACAATTTCCATTACACATACACCCCTCTGTATAATTTTCTTTACAAGACTATTGCTGTGTTCTTTTTCTCGTTCAGGATGAATCCATGTCGTTTTTTTTTCTGGGGCCGAATGATTTAGTTTCTTTAGTTTCAATATGTCGTCCTTTTTTTCGGGCTCCGAATGGTTCTGAATGGACCTGAGTTTTTCTCGGATTCAAAGAGAACGATTTTCATTTGTATTCGTGAATGTGTAGTTTACAATTTGTCTGAGGTGGTAATAGTTGAGTATAAGTTGGTTTTGTTGGAAAATGGCTTTACTTTTCATAAACAACAATTTATACGAATTTTTACTTACTTTTGTCAAATGAAAGAAATGTCAAACACTTGAAATGGTTTTGTTTCGTTCTTTTTCTATGTGCACAAAACTAAATTATGATACGTTCTGTCGATTGACATAGATTCATTCAGAACGAGAAAAGGAACGCAGCATATCCGAGTGTCATACATCAGGTGTATGGAATTTCGAGTAAATTTTCTGCATGTTTTCATTAAATCATGCAGACATATACTGAACCTTGCTCCGAATACATATGACGACGGGAAGTAACCCTTTAAGTAGTTCTCGCATAATATTCAATTCAATTTTATGAATAATGTATAAATCTACTCGGGTTTAGCATTTTATTGCCTAATTTCTATGATATAGCTCCTCAGTGAAAACTTATTATAATAATTAGAGGTGTAGATACCGGCCTTATTCCCATTAAACAAGAGTTGTAAATTATTATTAATTAATTGTGTTGAATTTTTGGCATGTCTCTAATATTTTCTTGAGTAAGATTGCTCATAAAAAAAGTTATAAACACAAAAACTAAAATATAAAAAATCAATCATACTTTAACGAGTTTTGATTTAAAATTTATGTCTCAATTCACCTTGGACTGGTAAAACCGTTATTTTAAATCATAACAAACACTCTTACTCTCTGTCGTTTAAGGTGGGACATATTTAATGATTTACCTTAAAAAGCCGAAAGTAAGTATATTAATGAGAACTGCCCACAGCCCACCTGTACGGTAATTAATTAAGCTCTCTCAGTGAGTTGTAGGCAACGTTTTTGTTTGTGTGTTGTCAAGTCGATTCAGCTTTAAAACTCATAAAAGAGATTTGTATCACGGCGATAATATTTAAGTTTTGAATAATTATTCCTGTGATTAGCAGCTAGGTGTATTTTTTCTACATTTTTGGATTAAATTTTAATTTACGACATTTTTCGTTGTGGGGTTTTTTTTGCTAAGGGTGTCGAAATAATTCGATTGTTTTTGTTGTTTTCCCATGGACTTCTTTTTTCTCAGGCACAAGAGCAACTGCAAGTTTTTGTGGAATGATTAAATTTTTTACATGATGAATTCTGAGAAATCAGTTTTCAGTAGCAACATTTCAGAATTCCCCGGAAAAATATTACAAATATACCGGGAATAATTAACTCGCCATTTCTGTGTGTCTTTCATTAAATGTGATCATTTTTCATGGTGATTCACAAGAATAGGCATGATTTACTTGATGTCTACCCTGGCGGGGCTTCCGTTAATCTGATAGTTGCGAGAGTATAATCATTGGCTATTAGAAAAACTGCATTTAGTTTGTGGTTCATAATTCCTGACATTTAAAGTGATTCCTCTTCTAGTCAGGTAAAATTTGTGTAGCCACTGTTCAGGAATGGATTGCCCTAGGATTCTTTTATATTTGATTGCTGGCGTATTGTGGCGTATTTAGGAATAACATCTAGGGGGCCTGGAGCAGTGTGTCCTGTTTACAGTATGCGACCTTAGAACTCAAGAGTTCTAACGGCATCAATTCGAGAAAATCGACGTCAAACTATTATTTCCTTATAACTTGTTTTCTAATTCATAATTTCCAGTTATACTACGCATAAATTTAGTGCCATATGATATTTGCTTTACTTTAAATTTTCGTTCGAATAAGTTGTCACTTAGCACTTTAAGATATCGTTTCCCAATATTCATAAGAATGCAAAGTTTTTACAACCTTGGTGTTTTAAACATATAAATATAAATGAACTGCATTAGAGTATTGATGATAAGAAACAATGTATATAAAATAAATAACAACTAAAAATAATAATAAATAAAATAAATAAATAAGATTCTTTTCAGCTTAGAACCTGCTCGAGAATGTTAACATATTCGACTCCACTCAAGAAGAAATGTGATCGTTTGAACTTTTCCTTCGGAACATACAGGTTACGTTCCTCTGCGTAAAGAGGTAGAATGGTAAGAATGACTTCAAGTTCTATTTGAGGACACGACGTGATGGCTCCAGTGGGGCCTAAGCAGGCCATGCTTTATACTTAAAGGTCTTCTTGCTGGCTGCCTGCTTCATTTTGGGTCACTAAGCGTTTGCCCTGAAAGATCTATAAAGTCATTTTGGGCCCAGTTTTCTTAAAAAGCCTTCGGCATGATCCGAATACCTATATCTAGCTGGTTTTCATTTTAAGGTGGTGATTCCTAAATATTTGGCTTTGGAATATTCTAGTGGAAGTCTAATTAATCTTAGGAGCTGGGGCAATGGAGGCACCTTTTCCTAATTAAAAGGCTATATCCATCTTATCTATGTTTTTTGATAGCCCCATATTCCAGCACCATCTAGCGATTATGTTAAAGCATAGATGGAACAAGAACTAGATGTCGCATGCAGTACCGAAAAAGTATACAAAATTTGTGCTGAGGAAGTCGATCAAATTATACAAAACTGCTATTATAAAAACATTTGCTTTCGCCACGATCTAAAACATGTTATATTCCATTCCAGAATTCACAACCCATTTCACAATCTGTATACTCTGCTTTAGTATGCCGTGCGACATCTAGTTCTTGTGTCATCTATGGTTAAAGCCAATTTACATAAGCTCGGATAAAAGCTGATTCAAATTTCCCTTTAACACAACCGACAATATCATCAGCGTATCGCTGCGCCTTAAAGTCGGCTTCTGTAGTACAACCACAACCAAAAACCATAGTAATGGTATTAAAACTTCGCTTAGTTTTAAGTACTGTGTAAAAACAAGCAATGTTCAATAAATAAATAAACTTCGCCTTGTGGGCAGCCTCTAGAGGCTGTTATTGTTGCGGATTCGCCAGTTAAGGTAGTTATGCAGCGTTTTTCCTGCATAATACCAATCCATCTGACGATACAGGTTTCTATACTTCTATCTTCGATTACCCTATTGTCCATGTATGCCCATGAAGGAATATAGCAGGACCTTTTTGTCGTGTGAGGCTTTCTCAATAGTCTTTTCTAGCCGGCTGATAGCATCTCCAGTGTTTTTTTCGGTTTTGTAGGCACATTGGTTGGCATAGAACGGACAATAACACTAGTTTTAACTGCAGCTGGTAGATCTGAATTATTTTCGAATACCACATTTTCCAAGTACAACATCTTCGTCATTTTCATCACCCGCTTCTGGTTAATTGATTAAAACAGGATATGTGATGCTAATTTCTCAAAGTCTATGCAAGGTATCAAGTTCACCACCCAAAACATAAGACTCGTTAGGGTTTATGTACTTTAGAATTCACATAGAACATAGACAGCATGAAGTAACTCCTAAACCGTTGGAGGTACAACTTTGGGGACCATTTTAATTGAAAGAGAATGGTTAATTATCTCAATTTGTTGAAAAATGTTAGTTAGAACTCGGGAGTTGTTGGCTAGAAGATTAGCAGGGATATCTACGCTTTAAATGTCATATATAGGGTTATACAAAATTTCACTCTTCAGAAATTATTCCACAGTTATTCTACGATTTTTGAGATTTTTCCTACTTTCACTTACAAAAATCACCATAGTTCTAAAACTATTCACTATAGATTTAGAGTGGAGTTTGACACTTACGTACCTTAGTGATGTATCTACCAGATCAAGCATAAATTTTTTCTTTATATCTAATTACCATGATTTATTACCGGATAAACTTTATACTTGTTCAAGAAGGCAATTTTTTTGGATTCTCCGGTACAATAGCAAAAGCGAAAAAAAATATATTTGTTAGTCCAACCTTATATAATTTTGGGTGGCAAGTTTTGACTCACCAACAGGTCCCAAATAGCGCAATTGAATAGAACAAGGGAAAGAAATAAAAAATTGAGAAAAATAAAAAAAAAATTATTTAAAAAAATTTAAAAAATCAGATTTATTTGAAAGGAATCGAACCTGTATAAGCCCGCAGGGGGCTGAAAAAAAAAATATGTTCTAAGCGTTTCGTATCGGCAGAAACCTTATACTCTTCAGAACGGCTTGGTTTCTGCCTGTCATAGACACTTGAAACATATTAAATTGATCTCATATCAACTCTGAATATAAATGAGTGAGTATTATATTAGGCAAATCTGCTATATTTCATCAAGGACGAAGAAACAAGTTAACTATGATTTATTCCGGACAAACTTTATACTTGCTCAAGAAGGCATTTTTTTTTTGGATTCTCCGGTACCATCATTCGGGGTGAACTCAGACGATTTTTGCCCTTTTCTGTTAATACAAATTACAGTTTTAGAGGAAAATTTGCAAAAAAATTATTTAGAATCTCGCATGTCTCTATTGTCAAATTCCAAAGTAGAAACAGATATATTTTCATTCCTCCCACCACTTTTTTTTATATTACCCCTATGTTTGGGGGTGAAGGCGGACGACCACATATTAAGCATTAAAAATTGTCTTAGACCCTAGTACTGGGCAACTCGGAGAAAAAAATTAAAAATATATATTTGTTTACTAAAGTTTACTAAAGATAAACCACATGACAAAGAACAACTCATTTCGTTTTTAAATTTTTAGTATTTCCTTGTTACAACAGTTTCTTTTCGAGTTATCAAATCCTAAGGAAAAAAATATTATTTATAAAATCCATACTTACGTGCTCTACGAAGAATTTATTCAGAGAAAAAGTACATCCAACTGTATTCCAACTTGTACTGAGGAGATATATACCGGTCGTTTTAGTTTTAAGCGTCACGGTGTATGCCCTTTAAATAAAACGTTGACCAATTCCTTTCTGTCTGAGTTCGACCCTCACAGTCCGACTTAACGAATAGCAAAAGCGAAAAAAAAATTGTCATTTGTTATTCCATCACACAACCTCATTTGATTTTGGGTGGCAAGTTTCAAATCTTAGTTTTGTTTCATCATCAGGTCCCAAATAGCGAAATTGTTCCTTTGTTCTATTTTTCATTTGTTTTTTTCGAGGCACTCAATTTCGCTCTTTGGAACTTGTTGATGAGTCAAAATCAAGACTTGAAACTTGTCACCCAAAATCAAATGAGGTTGTGTGATGGAATAACAAATTAAAAGAATACCTCTGAATACCTTACAACATATAGCTAAAGAAAGCGAAATATCGTGTAAAAACCCTGTGTGAGGGAATCACGGCTCTAAGGCGAAAGGGTGGAAAGGCAAAAAGCACTTAACCAAGTCTGACCAAGGCTTTACCAAGCCTGAACCAAGTTATTTTGCTAATGACAATTGTGCCATTTCGATATAAATGTCAGATTTGTGTTTTCTGTGCCGGGTTTTGTTTTTTTTTGTGTTGTTTTTTATTAAAAAACTTTGAATTGTTCCGCAAACTGTATTATTTTTAAATAAAAACATTTGAAGTGACAATTTAGTGATTAAATCTTGGACTTAATTTCATAAGCTTGTGAATATTTCAACAATGAATTGTGCTGTGCGGTCCTGTATAAATGATCGCCGAAATAATCCCGGAAAGATATTTTTCAGGCAAGGTGAAATGCTAAAATTAAACTTTCCGCAAATACGTGCAAAAGAAGTGAAAAAAGGAAAGGGAAACAAAAATATCAAGATAAGTGTTCAAAATATATCTTTGTTCACGTTTTTGTGTTCCCAACTTTGTTTTTTTTTTGCTCAATATGTCAGTGGCAGTTCACAATTTTGGTTTATTTTAAACTGTTACGAGTAACCGTCCATCAAAAATATTTCAGATATACTACTTCCATGAGCATAACGAATACATAAATACAATTCTACCACACAGGGCGAAATGCCGCAATTTTTCGGGCATATTGCGCTTCTTTTAGTTTTATGTTCTAAGGTATCAAGTCTCTTAAGATAATTGTGATAACACTGGACTAGGCGCGATTCCAAGAAACAATTTTTTTTATATAGTAGTAACCGTAAGGTTTCCATTACGAAATTATATAACTTGAGTTATGTAGACTAGTATTAGAAACCTCTTTGTAACCACTATAAACCCTTTATAGAGCTTAAATGGAGGATTATATAAATGTTACCGTGATTTGATTTAGGTAATGTTATATAATTATAAGTTTTATAAAGTGAGTAATAAAAATATGCTGGTTACCTTAATATAACTTCTTGTATATAACCCTTATATAGCCCGTGCTCTCGATTAATTTATTTTGGTCTGCTAATGTTTCGGTTACCTTTATAAACTTTGTTTATAATGGTGATGGTAGTGTTTCCACAACGCTTGGAATTTTCTCAGATAGATTTCTTTTAGTGATTGAAATGTTAGGGAAATTACTTTTCGTTACCTTTCCAAAACAATATAATGCAAATATTTACAAAACCTATCTTGACATAGAATTTCGATATTTTTTTGTATTGCATTTTTATAATGTAAAGCCTTGTATCGAGTTCGGGCAAAGTAAAATCGAACGCGGTCTCCAAATTTTTCACATTAATATCGCTGGTAAAATTTTGACGTTGATTAATTTGGAGAAAAGAAAGTGACAGGTGTTAAAAATCTTATCACTGAAAAACTTCAAATTGTTTATAAAGTTTAGATAAACGTTTTTACAATTTAGAATTAAGGATGGACCTAATTAATCTGAAAATTGTTAAAAGAAATTAAATCCTTCAATAAATAAATAAAACAATCTAAAAATTTTCAATTAAAATTAAATCCTTCAATAAATTTAAAAAACAATCTGAAAATTGTCATAGAAACAGAAAATGTCATAATTTTACCAGCATTTTAGGCGGCGATCGTACAAAATTTAACACTATGTCCTTTTTATTTATTTTTTCAAATGATAGTAGGCGTTATGGGAAAAAAATGCTGTCATTTGAAGAAAAAAAAATGCCTACTTATGATAACAATAATGAATGAGAATGAAACGAGGAAAAAAACGCCGAAGAAATCACGTTTCTTGTATGGGAACTCCCTTTAATTTTTAATTTAATTTAATTTTTATTATTTGTTGTTATATCGCCAATATGAATACACAGTGTGTGAAAATTTCAACTGTCTACCTATTACGGTTCATGAGATACAAACTGGTGACAGACGGACACCGAATTCTTAGTAATAGGGTTCCTGTTGTTATCCTTTGGGTACGGTACCCTAAAAATGGCGGCTTGTACTTAAATGAACAAATTACCATTATAAAACTGCAAGAAGTTTTATATAAACTCTGGCTCTATTATATAAGCTGAATGACCCTTATAAAACTTCTAGAAATATTATATAAAATAAAGGAGCTACCATGACTCGAAAATGGTCCTTATATACCCTTTAGTCATAATATGTACCGTTTGGTAATGTTATACATATATCTTATAGTGACAAAAACAGACGTTACTGTTCTTATATACCTTTTGTGTTAAATAAATAAAAACAGTTTTAGTTATAAGGGCTCCATTCGACACTAAAAGTAATTTGTTTTTATAACGATCACCGTAGTTACTAAAGCGCCACCAACAATGTTTACGATATTTTATTGTGGGTATATGTATTACCGAAAGCTCCCAATTTTTATAAAAGTTACCTAAATTACTGAATGTTGTCGAGTTATATAAGGGTAACAACAGATACCGCAATGAACACTTATTACCAATTAGTTATATAACGTGGTGATGAAAACAATTATAAAACATTCTTATATACGTTCTAGTAATGGTTACTCTAAGTTATATAGACCATTGATTGAAATATTTCCATCACCATTTACTTCCGCGATAACCATTAGTAACCTTAAAAAACTCTAATATAACTACGTCACCAATCGGTAATATTAAAAAACACTTATATAACCACTCAAAATCTTATATAACCGAGTAACCATTATATACCCCTTATAAAACTACCCATCACCTTCAGTCACCAAAAATTGGAAAAATTGTTACTCGGGATCTAAGGGTGTTCGAATCCAGAGCTATGATTGCAGCTTCACTATCAACATAAATGCTGATATCTCGATCACTAGGTATGTATTTGTCAGTTGTTTCTAGCAGCCTTACTTCATTATTCATACCTAGACTTTCAGCATGGAACCCACTACAGTAGTCTGGTAGGTGGTACGATTCTTGTATTTGAAGGGATGTATACTCCCACATCTATTTTCGAATCATAGCTAAAGACATATCGGAATCATGTCCCACTCCTCTCTATTAGGGATGCTAATAGAGAAACCTTTCTCAAAGTCAAGCCGTGTAATAGCGTAATCCGTGCCCCCCCCCCCCCCGTATACAGTCCTTCAGACAAATTCCCTGACTCTTTTAGTCTCTACAATCTTGCAGTAATACATTTTCCCTGGATGTCTTAGCATAATAACCATTGCTGCCGTTGGTGTCGTTTGAAGAGCTCTTGTAATACTTAAACTAAGTGAACTAAGTTTTCGGCACCAGTACATGTGTAATGGCGGTCTACGTTTGACCTTCTGTGATTCAGTAATCATATGTTCTCTATGCAGTTAAAAATGGAGAAAATATCGAAAAGATTTATTTCTAAAATTCGTCAAACAAGTCTGAAGTAAGACTAAATTTAAGTTTGTAGTTCTGTTAATAAGAAAAACTCGTCACCGGTTCGATAAAAAATTCCCTCAATAAAATACTCTGATTTAGATGGTCATAGACATCGTAAATCTCCCCATAATTATCTTGATCAGAAATTCATTAGTACAATGATAACCGCCATAGAAGGCGTTTTATGTCAACCAATTTTGAACTAGTTCCAAAGAAAAATTGTTTCTTTGGTCAACGAAGCAACAATTATGCATAAGTTACCAAGAGTGGCCTCAAAATCCTATTAGTAAGTTTCCAAAGCCCTAAAAATTATGCGGACAGATGTCGTTGAGTGGTTAAGAAGGTGTAAAACAGCCAATGAATTTTGCTAGTTGAATATTTAATGCTTCTTCTGGTTACATAAGATTTTTGGTGACTTCATTTTTCTACTAAAAAAATTTAGACGCCCTTTGACATTCTGAAGAGAGTCATAAAAGAAAATTCCAGCTCGTTTGTTAATTAATCATAAGACTAAATTTAATTTTTTTTTATTTCTATCAAATGTATTTTTATCACTTATTTATTTCCTTTTCCTCAACAGATAGAGAGAGAGAGGAGAAGAGTTGATTTGCACTTTGGGCAGAATAGCTGTAGAATTTATGACCGTTCACACTGGTTGAATGCGATTAAATAATGTTCAAACATTTAAAATGTCTTATTTATGCAAATAACTGTCAAATATATTTGAAAATTATTTGAATACAAAATTTAAAAAATTATTTATTACTTGTGTGGGATATCAATTTTATTGTTTTTGTTTTTTTAAATAACCATCGATAACCAAACATCTCGGTGTAAAGCGTTGAGGGTTGAGGATTAAGATTTTTGTCTTATGAAAAATTTCCGTTAACATTTTTAACTAATACTAACATAATACATACCCAGCCGGAAAAAAAGTGCTTAAAAGAGTCCTTTTCAAGCGATTGTACAGAAGCACAAAGCGCTTCGATTGTGCTTTAGTTTCATATAAATTTTAACATTGCATGTCCGTAGAAGTAAGCGCTTCCTTTTAGCTTTATTTTATTGCTTTTAAAGTACTTTATGGGTCGCAAATTTGAAGTTCTGCGCGATTGTTGAAGCTACAGTGGCGGCCACAAATATTTACCAGCGTTGCTGTTAATTACAGAAATTGAATTTTGACGGAACAGCCGCCTCTCTGTAACAGCCACTGACTTATAACAATGGACTGAGCGTATTGTCATTTTCCTATAGGAAAGCATGGCACAAGTTTTATAGTTCTCTATTTCACCCTATGGCAAAGTTGGAGCTACCAACACAACGTATTGCATTCTGGAACGTTTGCTCATGCCATTTGATGTTTTTATGTTGGCTACAGATGCAATCACCTCAGAAGGAATAAGGTAAAGATAGTGTTTACCATCCTCCGTCTCTCTTGCCCATAAGCAGGATTCAGTTAAGAATAACTTTTGAAAATTAAAGTCGGAATGAGTTTAATTCTTTATACGCGATTAAAGTATCACTTGGCCGCAAGAAAATATATTTTTTTAATTAAATTCGATTTACGGGTGTAAAACTTCATCTGATTGATTGAGTTTTACATGTTTTTTATGTAATCGTTTTAAAGGGTGCTCTAACGGTGATATACAGAAACACAATATTTTTTGTGCCATATGAAATAGCAAATCGCTCAGTCCATTGTTATAAGTCAGTGGTAACAGCACACTTTATAATTTTATTTGCAGACTCAACACTTTTTTTACTTTTCTATCAACAAATGTTTTACTGATCTAAAAAAGGTAATGAACTGCTATGAAACACTCCTCCGAACGTAATGGTACGTACGGCGTCAACACGAGAAAACTTGCATGATCACGTTCGCGTGCAATTTTCTGGAATTTTAGAAATTACTTTCAAATGCTTCAGATTGCTTTCAGAAAGCACTTTTTTGGAAGCAATTAATAACTCTGGTATAAGTGCTCCGAATCTGCGTTTTTCTAAGTACTTGGAATTTTTCCCGCTGGGTAGTTTCTACTCTTGCTAGGGAACTTAATTACGCAGAAGAATTACGGCGAAGTCTGGGGATGACTCTTTAATAACTAGACACGATTTAATAACAACACATTATTTGCGTCCTTTGATAATTTAGAGCAATTAGGGTTAAGGGTTATGAAAAATTGATATATTATTTAGAAAAAAAAAATAAAAAAAATAGAAACTGTTTATTTTAAGGATGAAGGATACAAGGGTTATGAATCTTTCAAAAATTTTCTTCCGAAATACCTCCAATTTATATTTTTTGTATTTTACCGATATTATCCTAATTCCGAATCAGATATAACATGAATTTTAAAAAATTCACTCAAATCCTGATTTTTTGAAAATTTCGACATGACACCGATCAGAAAATTCGACATGTCAGAGTTTTCTCTGTCATCGACACTCTCAATCTTATAATATATAGAGAGTACAGGAAGTGCTGATACCTATAAAATTCGTGTACATGTGGTTGACTTTTCTTAGAGGTTTTTGAAGTCGGACGGAATACAGAACGAAGAAAGAGATATTTTATGATAAGAGCATGTTGAACTGTTTGATTTGTTTACGTTTGAAATAGTTAAGAAAATTCTGAGGTTTTTGGTGTAGTAATAGCGAGTAAGAAGATTTTAAGTGAGAGCAAGCGTAATATTTTTAAATACAACAAACTTTACATTAAAAAGTAAAGAATTCCTTGCGGTTAAAAGTGTAAGGAAAAGTGTATTGTATATGTACATAATATTATTTAAGTAAAAGCGAAACAGGATAGACGGTAATAGGTTTGTTCTATTATTTGTTCGAAGTACGAGAGAATTACAATAAATAATAAATAATTGTTCTGAAACCTTTAATTGCCCGATTTCAATAAATTTCTATTGTATGCATATTACAGATAGCCAATGCTTGGTTAGCTAATCAAGTAGTAACTATACATAAATTTAGTGTACAAACTTTAGCACAAGTTTTATAAGACAGTATGATTTAATCTAAGATATAAGATTTCTTATACAGGGTGTCCCAGTCTAATATGACTATATTTTTCCAAATGATTCCTCTCGTCCAGACCAGTAAAAAAATGTATGGCAGGGCATGTGGCAAAATGTATGGCAGGGCAGGGGGGCAAAATGTCACCTTACCGAGTTACAGGCTGATTAGGAAAATATGATATTTTTATTAAATATCCCATAACTTGAAAGGTACAGGGTATACTGTCTATTTTAAGACGGCATTGTATGCAGAACCTCCCCCACTCCAGAGTTATGACACTTCAGATTCAAAATTTCGGTTTTTTATTTATTTTTTATTTTCTAGATATTTTTTTTAAAAATACCTCCAACATATATTTTTTTTACAAAATTTCCAAAGCTTAGAGTTTCCTCTTTAATTTAACACTTAAGTTCTATCTGTGCCGGTTAAGAAGTTATTAGCTCTTAACCTATTCAGGTCATACCGAAATTAGACGATAGTTTTTTAAAATAACGTGTTTTCAGTTACTAAGGGAACAAATTATCTGTGACCAGAATAGGTTAAAGGGTAATAACTCCTTAACCCATCACAAAGCGTAATAAGTTAAATTAAAGGGGAGACTCTGGGCTTTCGAAATTTTGTAACAAAGATGTATGTTAGTGGGGGTATTTTTAAAAACTAACGAAAAAAAAAATAGGAATTTAAAAACCGAAATTTTGAATTTGAAGGGTTTTAACTCTGGAGTGGGGGGGGGGGTACGGTGGTGGTTTAGCATTCATAGGAAAGACCCAAAGGCTCGTTTTAAAATATACCGTATACCCTGTACTTTTCATGATATAGGGTGTTTAATAAAAAAGAACATATTTTAGTAATCAACAGCCAAAAAAGGTGACATTCTGCAGGAAATTGCTAAATCGGAAAACTTAAGTAGTTATCAACCCTCGTACATAAACAATACCTCTGTGTAACTTTGATACCTTAGTACGGCATTGATTGAAAAGACTAAATCTGTACTCTCTGATAAAGGATTCGCTTTGGTACAAAGATAACAAGGTATCCTCATCCCAACCGAATCCGAGTCATTTTCTTTGCATATCACTTAGTGATAGATTTTTGCAAGCAAGGCTTTCGTTTATTTTGTATAAAATAAAACAGCAACTAATTAAAAAAGTATAAAATCGTTGATTCTCTGTAAGTCTAAATCGCAAATACTAACGGCTTTCCTTAATCTATTATTCAAAGTTTCTTAATATTCGGAAATTTTTCAATCACTTCAACAGAATCTTTCTCCGTTTTTGTTTATAAACCCGTTTACATTTAATTAATATTTCTTCTCTTAAATAAATGAACGTGTTTTTTTTTAGAATAACTGTGTTTTCTAAAACTCCATATATAAATCAAACACTGTTCTGAGATCTAGACCAGTTTTTATTTAGTATTTACTTTTTATGGAACTGGTTTGGTTAGTGATTGAGCCGAAAATAAAACAGATTTTTTTTTCTCCGCTAAAGCATTTCGTTATAAATTTAACGCCTGACTGTGTCCCATTAATTTCGATTTCGTCTGACATTGAAATTTTAATAAAGCGGGTGTGCCGCCGAGTGGTGTATTTACGGAAGATGTGTGATAGGTACAATGATAAATAGCTTTCCTGATGTTATTACGTGGGTAATGGATGAGGTATGCATGCAACTCTGAATTATTGAGAACTTATTGTAAATCATAGAAAACTAAAGGAAATTTAAAACGAGTGATCCTAAAACGGTTTCAGATAATATATATTTATTTTATAGGTACAGTTCTCAAAACAATCAACAGTTCTTCACTCTAACGAATAGACTTCAACTATTTTTCTTCTGACTTACTTTAACTAATACCAATACCCTCTGTGCAAGTTTATTTGTTGAAGTGATGTTACGTTGCTATTTTCAGTACGGTTCGTAGTCGGGCAGTAAAAATGATAATAACCAATTTCATAGGATTTTATATTTTGAAGAGCTTTTCAGTACAAAAAACGTCTAGGACTGATAATTTTTATGAAAACAAAATTTTAGTTCTATACACGTTCTTATACAGTGTCCAAATATTTAGTGAAAATCAAAGCTTTGTATGGCAACATCAAGAAGAGTTGCCCGATTTGTCCCATTGTCGGACTAAAGTTTACTTTTTTTTTTTTAAAAAAGCCCGCATGTAAAATTTCAGCAGACAGACAGATGGACATGGAAAAATTAAAAAAAAACATTTAATCTTATGTCCAATCCATTTTGCTCTACCATAATTATTTCTATGCGTTCCAAATAGTCCGAGAGCTAGGAACGTCACGAAAAAAAAACTTTAGTTCGGCTGATTCTTTGCTATCTCCTCTATTTCACAATATCAATAGGCATGCGGCCCATCTTGCTGGTGAGAGGGGTTAGGTTAGGTTAGATTAGAGTGGCGGCCATCGCGCAAACCTCTGCGATCAGCCTCGATTAGACCATTTGCAGTCCATTGTGATACCACCTTGATGGGAATCAACCTGGGAATAATATCACAGTTTCAGGGGATGCGGTGAAACTATCCACAGGAGTTAATGAACCTTACCAGGTCACCCAACTCTCTGTCTGCTAGCCCCCAAGGTTAAGGCATTCACACAGTAGGTGCTGAACGCTGTCAACCTCCTCCTCATCCATACTGCTTCTGCAGAAGTCGTTGTATGAGGCTTGCATAAGCTCTGCATGCTTACCAAAGAGGCAGTACCCTGTAATAACTGCGATAAGATTACGCACATCATTACGGCTTCTCCTCACCAGAGATTCAGTCCTCCTAGTACAAACCTCGGGCCACAGCTGTCTTGAAATCGCACATGTGGTCAATTCTCCCCACCTGCGATTAGCCAGCTTTCAGGTCTGTACGTCTAGAATCTTCTTCACTGAATTTAGGGGCAACCTACGGGTTCCTCTGTTGGACATATATTCATAGCTGAACCCTTTCTGGTCAGAGCATCCCCCGCCTCGTTTCCAGGTATGTCATTGTGGCCAGGCACCCAACAGAGAGTAACTCTGTGGTTAGCGCCGAGTTTCCCGAGCTTACAGCGACACCGTTGCACTAGGCGCGATGTAATGGTGATTAAGTCCTAAGCTTTGATTGCAGCTTGGCTGTCAATATGAACTCTGATGACACGATAGCTGGGTACAATGTGAGTTGTTCCAGGACCTCCGCCTGGAACATACTACAGTGGTCCGGCAGGACCCACATACATTTTTGAACAGTCCATAAAGACACATATATCAAAGTCAATTGCCATGCGATTACCCTCCCACTCACAAGGAATGCTAGTTGAGAACGCTTTCCCAAAATCTAGCCTTGGAACAATGTAGTCCGTAGCTCCCCGTATACAGTCTTCAGGACAGAGCTTCAGTATACTGTTGTGACCACTATCTGCTGTTGACCAGCAATGCGACTCCTTAAGTCTTAGTGCACTTTTAGCAGCTATACATTTCCCATGGTGTGAGGGGTTGCGTTTACTTACTATTCCCAGACAATTTCCTCGTTGCTACTTACCACCGTGCCAGACTTTTTTTTCATATAAAAAAAAAAGATTTTATTATGGCTGCAATTTTTATATGAGTTGGTTTAATTATCGAACCACATGAAATTAATTTGCCAGGCGATAATTTAGTTGATTATCAATCGATTGGACTGTGATAGGAAATGAGCCATCCCACACGAGTGTTCTTGATGCAGTACGCAAGCTGGTTTTCTAGGGAAGAGGTAAAAGAAACAAAGAAATATCTCTCCAAAATGTACAGATATTACTTTGCTTCTTTTATCTCTTCCCTAACAAGCCTGTTTGCATTGAAATGATAAACAGAAAATTTGGAAAAGCTTTGAAAATAAATTAAGCAACAGCATACATGAGTGTAAGTGTACTGTAAACCACACGAAAATCGACTAGCCAGGTTTCAATCGGAACAAATCAAATTCGTCCTCATAATTTCAGTGCTCAACTGAAAAATTCAAAGAAGCATTTGTTAAATTTTGCATCAATCACTGGGCGGGTTATGATATGGCGTCTTATATTGGTGATAAAATAATTCACTTAAGTTTCAACGAATGCTTCTCTTATCGGGTTGAAAATAATAAAATCATTCAAGCAACGACAGAGCCATTATCATGTGAAGAACATAAAGGAGCAAATTCTAGGATTATCTACCATATTTGCCAAATTGATCGACGCTGAAATTGTATTAAGATGCTCAGACTCTGATATTCTCATTATACTTCCTTGGTAACATGGACACTTTTAATGCTTCCTTAAAACTTTGGCTGAACATGGGCGTGGGTAATCCTTCCGTATCTAGAGCTTTAACCAGGCTTCTACGCCATGACAGGTTGTGATCACACTCCAGCATTTTCTTCGCAGAGGGAAATTGAGGCCTTTCAAATTACTAAAAGAATCGGAAGATTATCAAATATTGCCACCGATAATGATGAATGTCATGTATATGGAGTTCGGCAGATTAACAACGTCAATGATGTCAGATTTCATTTATTTTCTAATACGTATCAGTCAAAAATTTCAATGAAAGTTTTGGAAAAAAATACAGAAATTTCGACCCACAAGCTTACCACCGTGCAGAGCTGAATTACGACAGCATTTATTGAGAGTTTAATACGTGACCACATTTTGGAGAAACTTTCACTCTAAACTGTGACTGGACCATCAACAATGACAAATATGATTTCTTCTGGTTTGTTGGGGATCAATTATACTGGAGAACAGTGATTCTGCGGCACTGGGTACGAGAGCCGATTTAGAGTAAATACGAAAGTAATACCAGATTTGCTAAATTGGCTCTAGGTTTTGAGAAAACAACAACCTACTTATGTAAAAAATAAATTAAATATACAGGATGTCTGTTGCTACAAATTTTTACTTTTTTTCAATTTTATTGTTGTAATTCCGAATAGTGCTTATGTAACCTGTTGCTAAGCGAACTGTTCCAGCTTGGAAGAAAATGTCCGCACCAAGAATAGAAAATTAATATTTCACCCAACTTTAACTGACTGTAATGAAATAAAAGTGTACTACGCCAGTTTGGCAAGTAACTTCAAAAGTTGACGCATTTAATAAGGATTCTAAAATGGTATAACACTTGTTACAATATTTTTAAAATTACGGAAAAAAAAATTTTTTCTTCAAGAAATCCAGTTTCGAAAAATTTCTTTTTACTTACTAAAAATGTTTCTAGTATACCCAAAGCTTGCCGTAAGACCATAACTTTAAGATCCTAGTTTGAGTGAGACGGAGAATCATAACACGAAGTGTGAGTGAGACAGATAGTGACGCTTTCAAGTTAGAGATGCTTACTTTTTGTTAAATTTAGGATAAATTTTCCTTAAGTTTAAAATTAAACACAAATTATTTGGATGCTAAAATTTATTATTTACAAAAGATATTCAAACTGCCTTCTTTCAGTTGCAATTCAAGTTCGACATCTTCTTAAAAAGGATCGGGTTATCAGACGGGCAAATCTTCCATTGTTGACAAATTCAACTGCTTCCGTAATTCTGGAGCTCATGTTTTTGTAAAATTCGTTGAGCCATACTTTTAGGCTCTCCTGTACTTTCCTGGATTGCACGTACTGAAGTACTTAGGTCTTCTTCAATTGCTTGAAGTACTACGTCCTCGTAAAGTAAGGAACTTCTTCCTTTACCATGTACTTGGTTTGGAAGTCGGCCTTCTGTAGAGAGTAGAAGATGCACATTTGTAAAAATTCAATGATTTGACGAGCTAGCGTCATTATATTGCTCACTCACATTTCATGCAATGACTCTCCGTCTCACTCAAACTAGAATCTTAAAGTTACGGTCTTACGGCAATCATTTTTAGTAAGTGAAAAGAAATTTTCGGAAACTGGGTTTCTTGAAGAAAAATATTTTTTTTCCGTAATCTAAGAAATAATGTAACAAGTGTTATACCATTTTCGAATCCTTATTAAATGCGACAACTTTTAAAGTTACTTGCCAAACTGGCGTAGTACATTTTTTTTTATTACAGTCAGTTAAAGTTGGGTGAAATATTAATTTTCTATTCTTGGTTCGGCAAAATGTGACATTTTCTTCCAAGCTGGAGCAGTTGGCTTAGAATTGAAAGCAATAGGTTACATAAGGACTATTCGGTATTACATAAGAAAAATAAAATTGAAAAAAAAGTAAAGATTTGTAGCAACAGGAACTAAAAAACCATCGCAGGGTGTACATTTTCTCGAAAACAAAAGAAATGTCTATAATTTGAAAAATACATGACTTAGATTTTTTTAAATATTTTTCTGGTAACTATTATGATTTGGTCTATCACCCGATTCCGGCTTGATGTCGACTTACGGGACACCCTGTACATTTAATATATTTTTTACATCCTGTATTTTTGGCCAGGACATTCCCTTTGTAAGATCCAACAATAGTCTGCCCCACTGCCATTGTTACATTTCCTCTATTATCCTCATGTCATAGTCATGATCATAATCAAGTTCACTTTTTACTTGTAGAGTTAAAACTGTAAAAGAAACAAAAACTCGGAAGCGCTGTAAGGTTGTTTAATTTATAGATTTTTTTTTAAATAATAAATTCACATATTATATTAAATTGCCTTGCCGAAAATAACTTAATTAAGAAACAATAAAGAAAAGTACGTCTAACAAAATATTTTTTTTATTCCCATCAAAGGTACAACTTAAAAATAGAGTCTCCTGAAAAAACTTCTTGATCATGATGTTTGTGTAGTTCTTCAGGAACTGTTCGTCTTCGTTCTTTATCTTGTAAAAGCATTTCTACTGCTGGCCTTGGGTCAAAAAATGAAGTACCCACTCCATTTAGGACTGGGGGGAAATTCACACCCCACAGTGCGAATTTCCCTTGCACGCCTAGTAAAAGTGAAATTCGCACCCGAGCGAATTTCAACCTATAGGGGGGAGTTTCGCACCGTCATTTTATATAACTTAAAATGCATATACAGTATAAAAAAGTCGACAAAATGGTCGTGCGAATTTTTTTTACCGAAATCAGAAATTTATAAAATTTATAACATAGAGTAAAGGAATATTACAAAATATGATTTTGGAGCTCCGATGGGAATTCTATACCTTAAAGAATGTTCACAAAAACAGAACGTTATCTTGTAAGTAGCTTTAGCTTCAAGTTTAAGCAGTTCAGCTTATAATCGAGAAGATTAACCTGTGTGCGAACTTTACCAGAACAATTATTATGGTGTGAGTTATGGCTTTGCATTTAAAACAGGGTACGAAATTTACAGGTGCAATTTTTGAAAATTCGAGCGATAGTCTTTTACTTTAAACAGGGTGCGGATCTTGTACATGCAATTTTTGGCAGTTCGAGTAATAGTCTTCTACTTTAAACAGGGTGCGAATATTGCAGGTACAATTTTTGGCAGTTTGAGTGATAGTTTTCTATTGTAAATAAGGTGCGAATTTTACAGGTGCAATTTTTGAAAATTCGAGCGATAGCCTTTTACTTTAAACAGGGTGCGAATCTTGTACATGCAATTTTTGGCAGTTCGAGTAATAGTCTTCTACTTTAAACAGGGTGCGAATATTGCAGGTACAATTTTTGGCAGTTTGAGTGATAGTCTTCTATTGTAAATAAGGTGCGAATTTTATAGGTGCATTTTTTGAAAAATCGAGCGATAGCCTTTTACTTTAAACAGGGTGCGAATCTTGTACATGCAATTTTTGGCAGTTCGAGTAATAGTCTTCTACTTTAAACAGGGTGCGAATATTGCAGGTACAATTTTTGGCAGTTTGAGTGATAGTCTTCTATTGTAAATAAGGTGCGAATTTTACAGGTGCAATTTTTGAAAATTCGAGCGATAGCCTTTTACTTTAAACAGGGTGCGAATCTTGTACATGCAATTTTTGGCAGTTCGAGTAATAGTCTTCTACTTTAAACAGGGTCCGAATATTGCAGGTACAATTTTTGGCAGTTTGAGTGATAGTCTTCTATTGTAAATAAGGTGCGAATTTTACAGGTGCAATTTTTGAAAATTCGAGCGATAGCCTTTTACTTTAAACATGGTGCGAATCTTGTACATGCAATTTTTGGCAGTTCGAGTAATAGTCTTCTATTTTAAACAGGGTGCGAATATTGCAGGTACAATTTTTAGCAGTTTGAGTGATAGCCTTCTATTGTAAATAAGGTGCGAATTTTACAGGTGCAATTGTTGAAAATTCGAGCGATAGTCTTTTAATTTAAACAGGGTGCGAATCTTGTACATGCAATTTTTGGCAGTTCGAGTAACAGCCTTCTACTTTAAACAGGGTGAGAATATTGCAGGTACAATTTTTGGCAGTTTGAGTGATAGCGTTCTATTTTAAATAGGGTGCGAATTTTACAGGTGCAATTTTCGGTAGTTCGAATGACAGCCTTCTAACTTAAACAGGATGCGAATCTTACATATGAAATTTTTGGCAGTTCAAGTAATAGCCTTCTGCTTTAAACAGGGCGCGATTGTTACAGGTGCGATTTTGAAAATTCGAGCGTTAGCCTTTTACTTTAAACAGGGCGCGAATCTTATACATGCAATTTTTGGCAGTTTGAATGATAGCCTTGTATTTTAAATAGGGTGCGAATTTTAGAGTGAAAGGCTATCGCTCGAATTTTCAAAATTGCATCTGTGACATTCATACCCTGTTTAATTGTTAATGCTCGTTTTTGTTCTTCTAATAATTACACTTGTAATATTCGCACCCTGTTTTAAATGCAAAGCCATAACTTACACCATAATAATTGCTCTTGTAAAATGCGCACACATGTTAATCTTCTCGATTATAAATTGAACTGCTTGAACTGAAGGTATAGTTGCTTATAAGATAACATTCTGTTAATGTAAGCATTCTTTAAGGTATATAATTCCCGTCGGATCTCTAAAATCGTATTTTGTATATTCCTTTACGCTATGTTATAAATTTGTTATTTCTGTAAAAAAACATACATCGGTGCGAATTTCCCCTGCCAAAACTAATGCCGCAGAAGAAATTTGTTTTTTTTGTTCTCCAGTGTTATCACCATATCAGTCGCTGATATTATTGTTAAAAGTAAGAAAGAGTTGATTTGAAAAATGAATGAAAATATTATCAGTTATATTAATTTTTTGATTAATATTTTTCATTACAGATAATGAAATACGAGAAGAAGAAAATACATCGGAGGACAATGATATATTACCGTTGATGTTAATGCTGAAAGTAGCGACAATGACAAAGAGCTTGAAAAGTCATCATTTTTATGTGAACCAATAATGTAAATTGATTAAAATTTGTCCACAAAAGTCAATGTATTCAAAATAAAACTTGTCATTTTTTATATACATATATTTATTTATTTTATAAAGAATATCTCCAAATCTGAGTCAGATAACCCAATTTTGAGCCGAAGCTTTTCTGTAGCTCCCGAATTTCTCTACAAAAGAAAAAAATAGGACGAAATTGTGCTATCTCGCTGAGTTCATGAAATATTCTCAAAACATCATTGTGAGAAAAAAACAACCGCTTTATCATGCTTAAATTGGTCTGGTTCCTAATGAGCAACCAAATTATCGCCTGCCAGATTAATTTCATGTGGTTCGATAATTAAACTAACTCGTATAAAAATTGCAGCCGTAATAAAATAATTTGTTTTTTTAATTTTTTATTTTGACGGAAAAAAAACGTCTGGCACGGTGGTAGCAACGAGGAAATTGTCTGGGAACAGTGAATTTATATTGCTCGATGTTTATGAAAACAGATGAAAAAAAAACTCGAACTAAAATCGTTTTGAAAACTGGTTTTTTTACCTGTAGAACGTATTGCGCACAGGTAAGCGCAGCTCCTCTCACCAGCCGCATGACTATTGAGATACTGTAAGGAAAGGCATATAAAAAAACTAGCCGAAATAATGAAATTTCTCGAAAATGTTGCTAGCTCTTAGACTAAAACGGAATCATAAACTTAGTATACCCTATGATTTCATCTAGGGTATAAAAAGCAGCATGACAGAATTTCAGTTCTATAAGAAGATGAAAAAATGATGGACATACAAAAATCCAAGTGTCCTTAGGGAACACAAGTTTGATATTCCTTTTGTACAATTTGAAGATTAAGGAGCTAAGTAGGGCGACTTTTATTGGCTTATTGTACACCGCTTTCTTTATAGTTCACCCAACAATATCACACTTCTCAGGAAGAACAGTATTTTTTTCGGTGAAGTTTTTTCGAATCCGGCAGGCTTTAAGAAGTATGAGCCAAAAGCCCGTACAATGTGCAATGGGCTCACATTCGCATAGGACGTGCTCCGATGTTTCATCCTCTTCGAGACATAGCCTCCATACATCAATGGGTGATATACCTATCTAATGCATGTGTTTGTTTAATTTGCAATGTCCAGTTAGGATTCCTGTAATTATTCTGAGTTGATTCCTCCTCAAAAGATCCAGGTTCTTCTTTGGCGAGGATCCTTTAATGAAGCTTTTGATTTGTCTGGAGCCTATCATTGAAGCCTATCTTCGGTCCATTCGTTTTCGGATCCAGTTTTGAATGATAAGTTTTACGGTGCTGTGAGAGATACCGCAAACTGGTTCCATTCCTATGAGGGACATGAATGCTCCTTTTTTTTTACCAATATGTCTGCGTTATCATTTCCCTGAATTCCTGAGTGTCTTGGCACCCAATGACGTGCTAGGTGGTTTTTGTTCCAAGGTTTGTTATTGCTTGAATATATTCCTACATTAACTTCGTTTTGATTTCAGGTGTTGAGATGGCTTACAATGCCGCATAGCTATATATAGGTATTTTTGTTAGAGTAGGATCGGTTGAGGCATTCGTATGCACATCTAATGATGGCATAAACTATGCCAGAATATGGAGGCGTATTTTCGCAGGCTTTGATAAATATAAGCTCTTAGCTTTACACCGTATATGCTGCTACTGCTTTCTGAGTTTTATAACCTTCGGTTGCCAGATTAGGGCTTCATTTTTTAGATTTGTATCTATTTCGTCCGCATTTGGTATCTTTATTTTGAGAGACAGACAGAGGTTGTGTTTAACGATCATCCTATCTGATATCATGTCCAATATTGGATTTGCTTCTATTTGTTCTGTTATAGTGGGTAGGCTTTCACTGTACCCATCTGTCCGGGCTCTGTACACCATTAGTCCAGTTTCTTTTTCAACAACTTTGCTGAGTGCTGGTAGGTCCAATAGTGTCTCTAGAGCGCTGGTAGATGTTGTACGCATGGCTCCAGTTACACTTAGACAGGCCATTCTTTGGAGCTTGTTTAGTTTCCTGATGGTTGTATTTTGTGTACATTTGTTCCACCATGCTGATGCAGCATAGGTGATCATGGGTCTGACTATTGACTTGTATAGTCAAATCACTATGTTTGGCTTGAATTCCCTATGTTGGGCCTGCCAGTTATCTACAGTTCCACCAGCATTAGTGTATACCTTTCTACGCAAGTAACAATTTAAATGCTATTTAGTTTTACTCAAGTTTTATAATTATTTTATTAAGGTTTTAAACTTGCTAAATGGTTTTATCGTGATTGTAAGTCATGGCAATTGGTCTTCTAGACTAATTGATTTTATTGATATGTTTTAAAAACCGCGTGGAGAGTAGTAATAAAATTATTTAGAATTTAAGTCCATTAAATAGAATATAAATGATTAGACGTCAAAAAGAAATCGAAAAGTCGAAATAAATTTCATCGTGGAAACATATAAAACTAAATAGATTTACGCAAGAGCAATTATCATTATTTGAGTATCAATAGACTTAGAACTAATTAGACTGAGATCTAATAGATTAAAAAAAGAGCAACGGTTTCATTAGCAACTAAACAAAAGCCAAACAAATTTATTTTGCCTTTGTAGGTTAAAAAGACTAAAAATTCTCCGAAATGTATGGATTTAAATGCATATAGATACTATAACCCTTGTAAATAGTATAAAAGCACGGTAAAGGTCAGAAACATGATTTGTGTTCGTTTAAAGGAGGATTTAAATTATGATGACATGCATTTTTTTACAGAAATTGAGAAGGAGATAGTACATATATACGGAAAATTATTTATGAGTGACGAGAGAAGCAAACGCGTCCTGAATTTTATCCGGACGTCGATTTGTCACTGTGGGCGTGTCCGGATCCATAAAAAGACTTCAAGCATAGTAAGTTTTTATAGCTTTTATATCAGACTTAGAATGGAACACAATATTCTTGCATGCCACATGACGAAGCCACTTGAAAAGACGTACTAGGTTTATAGGAAAGTTGACCAAGCCACTTAATTTTAAAACGATTTTGTGAAAGAATTTTGCAATACATTCTTAAAACCTCTGTGTATTTTATGATAGATGCCCAGTAGCTCTCCAGGCCAAATTATTCCTTGAATTGGATTTAAAATAGCCCTCCGTGATTCCCCAAGTAACAATTTTAGTTTTAACATAGCCTACATCGCGTTGTCTATACTATTTCATAAAAATTGTAATAAAGCTATATAGTCAAGCCAACTATAATATGACCGTAAAAAACCCCTTATAAAACTAAACGGGTCCACGCTACATTAAGCTGTGAGGGCATATTTTTAAAACTATATAAAGCCTTATTGGTGTTAACTGGATTACTCTTGGCGATGATTTGCAGTCCTCTATAAAACCTTTCATAAAACTAAAAGCGTAATTTGAACTCATCAACTTATTCGCATAACGTTATCAAAACCATCATAAAACTACTCCTCAATCCTTTTTTAAGGTAAAAAGGCATTGGAAAGACTATTTCAACAAACCTTTTAGACTTGAAACTTCAAAATAAAAGTGATCTTTAAATCCATAATAATAATAATAGAACCAAATAGATTTATATGTTTCACTTTATAATAATTTAATATGTTCAAATGTAATTCGATTTTATTTTAAGTGCAGTTTAAAACAGTTAAATGTAGCAAATTTTACGGCAATTGAAAATTTACTGATTATATCACATAGGATAGCTCGAAAAATAACAACGCGCCTCAGAAATAATTAAAATTAGGAAAAGTTTAGAAATAATTGTAAAATATTTTTTTTCATTTACACTATATTTAATTTTGATATTATTTGAAGTACGTTCGGAATTGAAAAAAAAAGTTTGTAAATGATATCCCCTAGTTCTGGAACGGCTTAAATTCCTGAAAATAATTAATTTAAAAAAAAAAATTATAAGAAGCATAAAATGGCAATTTCACATTAAAGCCTATTTGCTACTTGTACAGCCGTAATAAAACCGTTTGATCTTAGGATGGCTGCGATTAAAACAATTCATTCTATTGTAAATCCATTTGGTTTTAAGTAAAACCTTTCTGAGTGCTCCTAGACTGATATAATGCCATTTGCTATTAAATAAAATGATTTAATTTTGTATAAACGCATTATAAAACTTAGCGTATTTATGACACATGTATGTTTGTATATGGATTTGCAATCGAACATAAATCTTGCTTCTGACCCGTATCATGCTTTTATGCTATTTACAAGGCTAATAAGTAGTACCTATATGCATTGTTCGAACGAATCATTTTTTACTTATTTGAATTCATACATTTCGGAGAATTTTAAAATTTTTAATTTATAAAGGCAAAATAAATTTGTTTGATTTTTATTTAGTTGCTAATAAAACTGTTCGCTCTTTTTCAAATCTATTTGATCTCAGTTAAAACCATTCTAGGTCTATTGAGACTCAAATAATGTTACTTGCTCTTGCATAAATCTATTTAGTTTTATATGTATCCACGATGAAACTTATTTCGTCTTGCCGATTTCTTCTTGACGTCTAACCATTTATAATCTAATTTCTAATCATCATCCCAAAGCTGTCTCATCTCTTTAAAGCAAGATCTTCACTTTACCATATCTGTTTTTTTTAATGGAGTGTAAATATATAATTCACCGTCACTAAGCATTTTTGGGATTAATATTTCCAGTAAGTTAAGCTGGCAGATAGTATCTTTTCTGTTGCCAAAGAAGCATAGAAATATCTTGGATTTCTTAAAAGGTGTAAGAAATATTTCGCCCCGTCAAATCCAGCGCTACAAAACTTATATCAGACCTAGAATGGAATACAATATTCTTGTATGTCACATAATGAAGACACTTGGAAAGACGTACTAGGTTTATACGGCATTTGACTAAGTCTCTTAATCTTAAAATGATTTTGTGAAAGAATTTTGAATGCATTCTTAAAACCTCTGGGTATAATAGTTTTATGATAGATTCCTACATATCCCAGTAGTTCTCTAGACCAAATTGTCCCTTAAATTTGACTTAAAGTAGCCGTCCGTACTTCCTAATATAACCTTCATGAGCCTTATTTTTAAGTTTTATCAAAGCTTAATACAATAGTCTTGGCGCATGCTATAAAACCTTAATGAAATCAAGTAGTATTTAATTCCTATTTTGGTGCTTAATGGTTTTATATTAGTTGAATTGATGATAGCCATAAAACTTCTATAAGTACATATGGACTTAAATGCTAAATAATTTTATTACTACTCTCCAGGCGGTTTTTAAAACATCTCAATAAAATCACTTGGTCTAGAAGACTAATTAGCATAACTTACAATCACCAAAAAACTAATAAACAAGCTCAAAACCTTAATAAATCATTTGAAAAACCTGAGTAAATCTAAATAGCATGTAAATTATTACTTGGGCTCCCTCCAGTGTCTCATCAAATAGCTGCATATTAATTATCCTGTTCGAAAGCATTTCTTGAATCCATCCGTTGTGTGTTGGATTCACTCCATTTCTGACCAATGAAGGTATTATCGACTTAACAGAGGTGTTATCAAACGCGCCTTCAATGACCAAAAAAGAACAAAGGGATATTTCTCTGTTGTCAATGGCGTTTTCTATATCATTTGTTAGGTTAAGTAAAGCTAGTTCCGTTGATTCTTCGTTTTGGTAGGTCAATTGATTCGGACTTAGTGGATGTTCCTTAAGCGCTCCGTCTTTAATATGCCTTTCCACAAGTTTGTTATTCCTTTTGTAACACTTAAAAGCATTTTGATTGGGTACTCACGGTCACGTATAATATGTATCATGATTTTTTTCCGATTTATATACTTTATACGACCATCCTATTTATGCCACTTACCTTAAAATAACCTTCAATTCATTTTTTCCCTACGTCTAAAAAAATATTTTTGAGACATCGAAAAGTTTTTACTTTTCCACAAAAAAGGAAAAGGAAAGGCTTGTACCATAGATGGCACAAGAGCTAGTTGTCGCATGGCATACTAGAGTCAGGGTATACAGATTGTGAGATTGGCTGTACATTCTGGAATGCACCATAACATATTTTAGAGCGTGCCGAAAGCAAATGTTTTTATAATAGGAGTTTTGTATACATTTGATCGACTTCCTCAAGACTTCAGATACGAAAAAATATGAATCACTCGGCGTAGGTATACATCATTTCAAATGTTGTGGTCCATCCCGGAATGCACCATCCAGCCATATAAATTTTGTATACTTTTTTGGTACTGCATCTAGTTCTTGTGTCATCTATTCTTGTACCTACGTAATCGATATTGTTTTCCGTTTAAACTGCGTAAATATGTTTCTTTTTTGGTAATTTTTTATCCAAAAAATTCCATGTTTATCTAAGCCGATAGACCTACGTACATATGTTGCCAGATTTTACATTTAACAAAATGCAGGTAAATATTTTTTTCTTTTCAATCTAATAGTACCTTACTTTATACCTAAATTGACGTAACTTTTTTTTTATTAGTTTATTAGTTTTAGATTAGATTAGAATTTTAATTTTTCAAGTGAAATGATTTTAATGGTACTTGAAAAAAAAACAGTCAAAAATGACTCATACACAAATATGTCTAGATGCTTTGAACAGCAAATGAGGGTTAAGGCATGTTTTTTATTCCTGTCGTACCGGTAAGATAGAATTGAATAAAAAAGAAAATGTTAATGAAATGATAACGATCGAAATGATATCATTTCAGATCAGATTTCGAATAGATTTTCGGCCATAATTAAATTTACCAAATCTAATTAGCGCTCCGTCTATTTTATAAATGTTAGGCAAACTTCTTGCTGAATTCCTTATAGCTATTAACTACCCTATCAATTCCAAAAATCTTCTATTACACCTATATATGTACATACATATATACACACATATACTTACCTGAAAATCTTCTTTATAGTCAAAGATGGATAAGTAAAAATAAATTTCATATTTTATTGCTTTTTTAATTTGAGCTTAAATTATGATTATTGCGACGAAAATCGAATTAAAATTCAACTTCGATCTACCTGTCAAGTATTAAGTATCAGATAATATTCAACACCGGAAGTCATTTCAACTCATTGATTGGTTAACACGTTTATGAACTTTTGTTCAACAGTCGTTATTAACAGTAACATTATATTTAACTACCACCTGCCGTGCGTTGATAACGATCAAATTCACGTTTTTCAATTTGAGTGCTTTTTTATGTCACATGTCGCGCGTAATTATCAGCTAACTCTCGAGAGCAATAGTTTTGTATTGTGTGCAGTATTTATGTATTTGGTAATAAATTGTTTTTTCATTAATGTTAATAACACAGGATGTGTTTTTTTCTTTTTTGTATGAAAACTAAGCCAGAGAGGTTCTGTCGTTGTCATATTAATCAGCATCGTTTTGCTTACAACACCCCTTTTAGTCAGTGCATCGACAGCCTTATTATCCGGTATCATTCTATGACCCGGCATAGTGCGCCTACTTTTAGGTGGACATTGAATGTGAACTAAAATTGTCCATCTAGAGATTTGGTCGCGTCGAGCCATAATTTAAAGTGACATTTAGGCCGCGTTCAAAAGTTAAATAGTGTTTGGTAAAAATTACGTTGACAAATCCTACTAAGAGCACAATAAGGGCCCCCAAATTACATCAGCTTAAATCACATATGAGTGAAATATGTAGATAGCCTCTCACTACACACATAAACTTTACCAATAGTTAAACTAAAATGGTTTCAAATTAATTAAATATGTTTAAGAGCTTAAGCGTTAAGGATTACGTTAGGGATTTCGTCGCCTGACTTCGACTGTAATATCTTTTAAAGCTCTACGCGCTATTTGCCTTCTTACAAGATTCAAGATTTTTTCAAGATTCAAAGAAACTTTATTGACTATAATTCACAGGTTTTTATACATGAGTCGTTGACTTCTATGAAATAACAATGGCCGACTCAAAATATGTCAGGCTTATCTTAAGTGTTAAGGTGAGGGCTCAATCCTCTTACAAAAGTCTTACAAAATTATTGACCAATGGTCTAGATAATATTTAATTTCTTGTGTATGCTTGCTCAAGGCCTACATTCTCACTGTTGCCTCTTATGGGCATAAAACTCTACTCAACACTTACATACTAAATAACTAAGTCCCCAGGGGGCTAATACGTTTAAAGTATTACAATGTTACATGGCCCAGACTGCCTTTCCGTCTTCTGCCAAAGTGTTTAGATTATTTTATTTTATTTTATTTTATTTCACAGCTAGATTTGATTTGAGTCTAATGTTACGTGTTAAGTCACTGTTGATTAGAAAACATCTGTATGGGATGACACAACGATATCTGTACAAATATTTTTTTTTAAGAATAATATGTATCAAGGTTTCATTTCAGTCTAATATGAAAAATACTATACTTTAAAATGTCTAACACTCAAAGGAGTTATTAACAACTAAAGTTACACTTTGTAATATGATATTATATTAAATTAAATTAAATCTTATACGTATATATATATATATACTTACAGGAACTTACTTAATTAACTGGGTATACATATCTGGTTTGGTATAATGAAAATTTGTAGGAACTATGATGTCTACCTCTATCAAGATTTAATGAAGTGGAGATATGTTTATATATTTCAGCTTATGGCTGATAGATACGTGTCATTGTCAATGACGCGAGGCAGTGAGTCCAGAGGTTATCCTCTGTAGTTAACGGCAGAAGCCTTCTCGTAGAAAGGAACTGAGAATTGATTTACGTTACTTGACTGTAAGAGCGGAAAGGACCTCTCATGTGCTAAATTGATTGGCGACAGATAGTAATTGTCGACCAGTGATTCATTTTGATTGAGCTCATAGATTGCCCTAATGATTGGATTTTGGTGATTTTCTAAGCGCTTTAACGATTTTATTCCCATCTTTATTAAATAATGGGTGAGGGGGGTAACCCCTGACTCATTGTAGAGTACTGAATTGGCAAACCATTTTCTGTTTGGTCTTCTGTATTTACCTGTGCAGAATCTAAGAAGTTTTCTCTCAAATAGGTTAAGCTGATTTGTAATGTTGGGGGAGACGGAGAACCATGAAATGAAGCCGTATGTAATAACTGGCCTGATGAGAACTTTGTATAAAAGAAGTTTTGTGCTGTTGGTGAGGCTCTTAGAGCTTAGAAGGGGTTTAAGTATGGCCGTGGCTGCCTTGGCTTTGTTTAGTACTTTTCTGGCATGAGGGTTGAACCGAAATTTGTTTTGGAGTTTTATACCTAAGTATACTATTTCGGATTTAAGAGGAATATTATTATTATTAATTTTTAGTTTAAGATTTTTACTTTCTCTGACTGCTAGATGGTGCCCCTTTCCACTGGCGTTTCTAAAGCAGATTAAACCACACTTTTCGTTGTTAAGCTAAAGACGCCAATTGTTGTAGTAATTAAGGAGTGTGGGTACTTTATATTTAATCTTTTCGAGAGCTCGATGGGGCAATTCGTCGCTGGCAAGTAAAATTGTGTCGTCAGCGTAAAGTATAGCACCCGGCTCTTCGACCATAGGATCTTTAAACGGGAAATCATGGAGATACAGATTGAAAAGTTGTGGACCAAGTATCAAACCCGGGGGACCCCTGCCTGGACTGGGATGTTACCAGTGCGATCAATGCCGATCTAAATTATAGTTTTTCTGTCTTCAAGGAAACTCTTGAGGGTCCCTACCAGCCCAATGGGCACATTCAAATGTAGGATTTTGTATAACAAACCTTTGTGCCACACTGAGTCGAATGCTTTTTCCAAATCTATATCCAAGCAGACGGTACATCTCTTGTTCCTAAGGTTATGTGTCACTTTATTGGTAAGAAGTAATGTGGCCTGTTCCGTGGAATGGCTTTTTTTGAAACCGAATTGGTTGTTTGGTATAATATTCCTTTCCTCGCAGAAGTTTTCTAGTTTTTCCGCCAGTATTCTTTCAAACAATTTTCCGATGTTGGACAACATAGAGATCGGCCTACAGTCACTTACTTCCTTTGAATTTCCCTTTTTTGATATAGGGATAAGTTTTGACTCTTTCCAAGCTGTAGGAAAATGTCCATTGTTGATACAATGATTAAACAAAGATGTCAGAACTGTATCGAGTGAATCAGGGCATTTACGGATAATGAAGTTAGTGATAAGGTCTGGCCCAGAGGATTTTTTGTTATTCAGATTCTTCCTGAGAAGCTGAACTTTATGAGACGAGGTAAATGTGAGTTGATCCGTTGGGTTAGATGCCTTATTGGAGTTTGAAAATGTTGCGAGATGGGATCTTGCTTCTGTCATGTTGAAATTATTAATGCCTTCATGCACAAGCGCGTTCAGATTTATATCAAATAAAGGAATTTTTTCGGCATATATGTTAGAGAAATATTCTTTAAAAGCATCCAACTTGTCCTCAATGTTGATAATCTCTTGACCATTGTATGTTAGGGCGTCTTTGGAAATGTCTATTCCGAAATATTTCCTCCCTGATATTCGATCTATTTCCTTGAAAGCTTGTGGTGAGGGGACAATTCTATTTAATCTTTGCTTAAAGGCTTCATTGGTCTCAATCCTAACCCTGTCCCTAATAATTTTGCTGAGGCAATGTATTCTGGAATTTAGTTCCTGATATTCCTTATTGATTCTATTGAGGTGTCTATGAAAAGTTCTTTTTAAAAGTCTGAGCCAGATATTTCTTAGTTTCAGAAGCCTTTTAGTCGTAATAGAAATGTTGTGGTATTTGAAGGATTTAAAGTTTCGAGTAATGGAGTGTCTTTGGGAGCATTCGAGTATTTCCTCATTAATCTTTGGTATACAATTGTCAATTTCTCTGTTTGAGATGTTTTCTTCTGTTGGTATGTGTATGCGGTAAAGTTTTTGATTTAGGTCATATCTGAATGCACTCCAGTCTGTATTCTCAAAGCTTGTGTAGGTTTGTGGGGTAAGTTGGAGCGGAGAGAAGTTCACTATATTAAGGCTCAAGATGACTCCATATTGGTCCGAGGGTGAGGGTATTGTGCTGCAGGTTGGGGCGTTTGAACTATTTGTTGAGATAGCTAGTGAAGCCGAGATAAAGAAAAAGTCCAAAATAGACGCGGATCTCGGGAATGTAGGACTGTTGGGCGACAAAAGGTCTAAAGAGAGGTATGGGCCATTGTAGAACCAGTTGTATATTGTGGTTCCGTTTCTATTTATTGACACATCTCCCCAACTTGTGTGTCGCGCATTAAAGTCACCCCCTATGATCACCGCATCGAAGCTGTTTAATAATGTATATAATCTATCTATCCGCGTTAGATGAAATATAAATGCTCCCTATTAGGAGTTTCATAAAATTTGAGTCGCTCATGAAAGAGATGCACACAAGGCAGGCTGAGAACGAGTCGCTATGGAAGGGAATGTGAACAAACTTGAAATTTTGGTCTAAAACTACAGCAGTGCCCCTCCCATTGTCATTACGTATGATATTATACCCATTTATCCTGGGTCTGTGTTTATTGTTCAGTCTGGTTTCAGAAAGGAGGCAGAATTGAATTTTATTTAAGCAACATAAAATATGTAAGTGCTAATCTTTTATCGTGCGTTATCAATGAATTGATATTCAGTGCAAGAATTTTAGTTTTAGATTGACTCATTTAGTCACTATTGAGGCTACAAATTCTAAGTAGGTAAACATCCTATCTTCTTTTTTTTTTAAGTTCACGTAATTCGGCCAGAATTGAGTGATTCGGGCAATGAGATCCCTAAAAGGGATATTGAAAAGGTTTTGAGACTCGCTCAAAAAATTGTTCAAGGCTCCACCTGCCTCTTTCTGCACTCCAGGGTTAGTTCTAAGGGAATTAGCGAAGGAGACGTTTGGGATGATAAAGCTATTAATCGAGTTGTTTACAGTTGCTCTTCTTGTGTTGGCTAGCTGTCTAGCATTTTGTTTGAGACTGTCTCTTTTTTCCTTGAATTTTATATACTCGGGACATCCGCCAAAGCTGGCGGGGTGACCAGAGGCCCCACAGTTGACGCATTTCGGCGATTGTTTTGTTGCGTTGTTCTCATTTGCCCTTATGCAGATTTCAGAGTCGTGTTCCTCTCCACAGATTACACATCTGCTAGGATAGGTACAGTACTCACCGTTATGTCCAAATCTTTGACATCTGAAGCATCTTGCTATGTTACGTTGTCTCTTGTTTTCCCAGATAATAGCTTGGTGTAAGATATATCTAATAGAAGTAAGTTCAGAGGTTTTTTCCCCAGCTTCTAGCTGAACTGTGAAAATATTTGTGTTAATCCCTAATTCCCTCGTTCTGGCCGTACTGAAAGCCGAAACCTTAGATATTTTGGTATTAGGGGCTTTTTCGTTTAGGGCAGCAGTGATTTCCTTAATGGAAGTTTCACTATCTAACCCTCTGATTAAGATGGAAATTTTTTTTGAACCTTTGGGAGTAAACGAGAAGGCTTCAACCCGCGTTTTGCGAAATCGCACCATTAAAAGCCTATGTACACTCACGTCATTGACAAAGACCTTCGTTCTTCTGTATCCCACGTTATTAAATTTGTATTCAATATCTTTGACCTTCAAGTCTGAAGGTGTCGCTTCAATAACTTCAATCAAAAGCTCTATTTTAATACCAAAAACAAAGATAGGGGGGCAGAAAGGCACGGTCCTAACTGGGATGGTTTTATTAACTACCTTCTTAGATGCTAATATTTGCGTATCTGTTAAATTATTATCGGCTGCAGTGCCGTTATTTTGCTTATTAAAATTATTATTATTTAAAAGTTCATCTGTTTCTATATCATCCGTGTCGGACAACAAAGAGTATTGATTTGTAGAGTTAATTTTAGACTTAGAGTCATTACCTTTAAAATCCGTGACGAATCTTCTTTTGTTTGTTACCTTAACTGTTGAAAATTCCTGAGAGGCCGCAGCTAGTTTGTCTTCCCATATAATCTCTGTAGATGAGCCTTTAGATGAAAGCTCGCTGTTAGTTATTGATGTCGAATCGTCTGGAACTATCTTATGTCCCTGTGTGCCTTCGCCTACAAAATGGCTGCCTGTGGCGTCAGTATTAGAACAATTACCCTCCTCAAATTGGCGGAGGTTTTCAACGTATTCAGGTGTTAATAAATCTTTGACGCTAAGCATCCTGATTTTACCTTTACCAGTCTTATGAGTTGATTTTCTCTTTTTCGGCTTCTTCATGAGTAATGGATTAGCATTATCACCACTTAAGAGGTTTTCTTTATGAAGGAACACCAGATTTGTTTTCACTTTTACAGTGTTCTTTTGTCGCACTATTTAAAATGAAGTAAACTGCTTGAGAAAATTCAATTTTCTTTTTTCTTTACGTCTACTCACTATTGTTTGAAAATTTAGTTCCAAAAAATTAAAAGAAAACTTAAAATATTAATAATATTTTTCCAGATTTTCACAACGCTAACTTTTAAGACGTCCACTCTGAACCAAGTTTCCGCCATCTTTTTCTTTGCCTTCTTACAGTTCTGGTCATTCTGACAACTGTTTTAGGTTGTCAGCTCTGCTACTAGGATGGCACTTTTAGACTTCTACTGCTCCGTTAAAGTCGTTTATGTAACTTACCAGTTAGCCGTTGTATTAGCAATTGGTGTTAGACCTTAAGAAGCAGGGAAGCAGGATGTGTCGTTAAAACTTAATCAATAATTATGAATAATAAATAAAGGGCTTTATTCACAAAAGCTAGAAATGATCTTGTGGAGAACCTAACAGCTTGCAATTAAAGTCTTATTAACCCTTTCAGTACCCATCTTAAACGCGCGGTTGGAAATTTTTTTTGAGTTATGGTTTTTAGTCATAGGGGTCACAGAATTACTTTACGGTAATAAATTTTTACCTGCCTGTAAAGGTGTGGTCGGTGAGAGATGTACACTTGACTGTGCATGGGTAGTCATGGTGGTCAAACTCCGACTCCTTCATATAAAAATTAAGGATTATACGAGAGCTAATGAAAGGTGTTTTGAGTGAAGAAAAGGGTGTCTATTATGTAAATAATGATTTATTTTAATTGTAATTTATTTAAATGTAATTTAATTTGTAATTCAATTGAATATAAATGTATAATATTTTTATAAAATGGCATTACAAATAACTTATTTTCTTTCGATGATATTCGAAGAAACATTCAGAATTTCGCCGAATGCAAAGATGTGCTTTGCATTTCGAACAATAGAAATATGTTTTTTGCTTATATCCTTGCAGTTTGCATCGACATGATCGACTTGGTCGTAACGGGTATTAGTTGGTGGTAAAGAAAACTAATTTTGTCGCTTCGGTTCATGTATATCTTCCCCTCATCTGCAGGAGAAAATCCAGCCAAGTTTGAGGGATGCCCCGGTTTGTTACCTAATAGCTGTTGCGGGCTTAGCGAAAAGCTAACGAGAGTATAAGCCAGCCCTTTTTTAAACGCAAGCAAGTCCATTTGGTCCATTATTCTATTTCTAAGAGCATCTGCTCTATATTCAAGCCAACCAGCCGTGATTGCCATGTCGAAGAAATGCATAAGTCCATTTTTTGGATTTAATAAAAATTCGATAGTATTGCAGCATTTGATCAAGAAGATATACGCCTTCCATTTCTCTGTTATATATCTGCACAACCTCAGATCCATCGGCTTCAATGTATCGCTTTTCCTTTTTGTAATACCGCTGCACTTTATCCGGCACGCCTATTTCAACAGAGTTTGATATCAAATAAACACCTTTGTTCTCATATCATTTCGTGATAACTACTTTTCTGTCACGGCTAATCACCTGTTCCGTACAACCACGGCCGTTCTTTCGCATCTCTGCATCAGTCAGTAGAGGTGGATTCTGAACTCGATTAACACGAATTCTTCCAGCAGCGAGTATTTTTCTTTTCGCAAGAATTTCCAACAATGATTACGTTGTGAAGATGTTGTTTGTGTGGAATTTATGGCCTACCAAATCTCGTGGTACTCGCTTCAATAACTGGACAGTAATAGCCGTGCTGAAACTAAGGTTTTAGGATGAGACATTACCACAAGGTCTGCATTATGAATGGACTTCCTTTCACAGTCAACTTGAGCTTATTAACATATTTAAAATTCCACGATATGTCATGCCCACTACATCGAACGTCGAACTTCATAGTTTTGTTGACGCTAGTGTATTCGCCTATGGAGCTGCTGTATATATTCGCTGCGTATTGGATGGCTATATTACTTGCAATTTATTGACGTCTAAATCCAGAGTGGCACCTCTCAAAACCATGTCTATATCTAGACTGGAATTATGTGCAGAGCTTACCGTTCGTGTGCTCAAGATTCTCGTCTCATGTCTACTGGTCAGACTCCTCGATCGTGCTTACGTGGTTATCATCTTCACCATCCAGATGGAGCGTATTCGTCAGCAACCGGGTTTCGAAAATACAGGAACTAACAGAAGGATTCCACTGGAGGCATATCTCCTCTGAAGATAACCCAGCAGACATTGTTAGTAGAAGAGCTACTCCTAATGAATTCGTCAACTCCAAGCTTTGGTTCAACGGCCTGAAGCTGCTTTCGAAATTAATGCAAGTACACCTGAAGAGCGCAAGACGAAAGTCGCTTGTGTCGCAACTGAATCAGATGATCTAATTGACTCGTCAAAATTTGCCAATTCGTACACAAAGTTGATTAACACTTTTCGCCTATATTTTTCGGTTTTTTTTTATGACAATACAAAAATCAAGAGTAATGAATTTGATAAACGCGCGATTGGACCAATTAGTGTATATGAATTCGAGCGTGCGCTTATGGCGGTAATTCAGTTCGAACAGAAAAGTAATTTTTTCGAAGATTTTCGCTTAATAAAATCCAACAAACCTGTGAAATCGAGCAGTCCTCTTAGAAGTCTTAATCCATTTATCGACGAGAATAATATATTGTGAGTTGGCGGTCGATTGATGCAATCAAATCTCGAACATGACGCCAAGCACCCTATATTACTACCCAAATCAAAGTTCACTAAAACACTAATCAATTACTATCATTACAGAAGTCTTCACGCTGGTGTACAGTCTCTTCTAGCTATCGTTCGCACAAGGTTCTGGCCCATAGCAGGCAAAGGTGCATGGTTGTATAAGGTGTCTTCGAGCTCATCCTAAGCTTATGGAGCAACTAATGGGTCAGCTGCCAGCTGCAAGCGTGAAACTAAGTCCCATATTTTATCATACTGGAGTGGACTATTGTGGGCCCTTCTACATTAAGAATATGGTACGTAATCGCCCAGCCACGAAGGCGTATCTCTGTATCTTCATATGCCTAGCTGTAAAGGCGGTCCACATTGAAGTGGTGTCTAGTTTGACCACGGAATCATTTCTCTCAGCACTAATGAAGTTCATAGCAAGAAGACCTAACGTTTCGGTAATACACTCTGACAACGCAACAAATTTCATCGGAGGGTGTCGCGAGTAGAAGGAGCTAAAGGAACTCTTCGGTTCGCAGAATCACTGTAAATTGGTGGAAGAAATGTGCAAGGCAGATGGCATCGAGTGGAAATTCATACCACCCCGTTCTCCCCACTTTGATGGCTTGTGGGAAGCAGCAGTAAAGGAAGGGTGTTCAAGATAGTCTTCGAGCCGGATTCATAGTGATATTGAAGGACGACAACATTCCTTCACTAAAATGGCCTCTAGGTCGTGTCGAGGTGGTTGACGGTGGAATCGATGGTTACGTACGAGTAGCAACAATTTGAACAATAGCTGGTCTAGTCAAGAGACCAATATCTAAGCTTTGCCCTCTCGCATTAGAAGATCCGGACAAGCCAGATGAGTTGGAAGCTGGACCTTCCAAGGTGGCCGGCTTATGTTAATTAATCGCAATAATCAATTATTAGTTATCAAGTTAAAATCAATTAAATATATCAAATTTGCCGCCAACTGTAAGTTTTTCATGTTTCTTAATTTGTTTCTAATCTATTACAATTCTGTATTCAATCACATTTGTAAAACAACTTGTCTAGGGCAGTAGAGCTAGAAAATTCTCTGTAGCCGACATCCGGCATTGTCATTGTCAGAAAAGCATTGCAGAAGTCAACACAATAAAATAATTGCATTGGAACAAGTTTGAATTTTAATTTTCTAACCAAGTCCCGTAGTTTGGAATTTCGTTTTGGACGCACATTATTTTGGTAAATCGGTTCCTAAAATCTATTAGGAACACAACATTGGCAATGAAATCGTACGGTATTCACCTTTTACCGCATAGCAGATAGAGCTTTATACCTAATGGACATACGGCTTTCCTCGCATATATTGTTTCATCTGCAGACGTCCTTTGAACGGTATAATCTGCTCATCGACACAAACTGTTTCTTCCAATTAGTGTGCCAACAATGGTTTTCGAACTATATCCATGCTCGTTCAATTCTATCGTCCTCTAATCAATCGTCCATGTCTGACAGCCCCGCCACAAGCTCCAACATTTTCCTCTTCGGTAAGAGGTTTGCGAAGCTCCATTTGTTGCGAATTTTTCTTTTGGAATTATTTGCCAAGTTTTAGAATAAGAGAGTCAGGCACTAAGCACATTGCGCATGTGTACATATATTTCATGTGGTTAATCCTCACCCGTTCAATATTTACCTGGGTGAATATTTGGTTATGTCCATTCTGAAGAATACAATTTCTTTTTGAGTTTTTCTTATGTTTTTATGGATTTTTTCATATAATATATATTTATTTACAGGGGTAAATACTGAATGTATTATAATTTGAATCACTACATTTACACCCAATAACTACCCATGTACACTCAGATGTACATTTGATTTACAGCGAAAACTGGAACACTTACCCGAACACCAATTCCATCAATTCATCCACATAAGTAAGACTGAAGTTATCTATAGTATAGCTGAGAACACTTTCGGGGACTTTGTTTTATGGCTAAAATTTGAGAACGCAAAAGTAAACTTTTTTTTTTGACGTTCCTTAAAAAATGTCTGAAAACGACTAAAATTTTTAAAGAATCTTTCTGAAACTAGGCTAATTGCATTTTAAAAGAAATGACATTAAAATGTTTTTACAATTAATTTTAAGGGTATCCCAAAGTCATGTACATCGGTAGTGAAAGGGTTAATACATATAATGGAATATTTTGTTTTTTTTTTAAACATCGATTGTCTGTTGGATATTGTATGAGAATTTCAGCACCCTATTTCAAATAAGCGTAGTGAATTTAGTTTAGTTCGTTTTCGCTGGATATTTAAACGATTTTGAGAATTCAGGTGAGATTGATATTAAAGGTTGTCAGTTAACATTGGTCTTGGAAGGATTTTATATACATATATATCATCGGTTTAGAAGTGAATCTATATATTCACTCTAATTCTCTGTCAGAAAATTTTGACTTGTGTTGCAAATGTTGAAATTGGACGTACTGATAAAAATTCAAAAGAAACTCACTTCAATCGCCAACTAACCTATTTGCACCTAGGTGGTCCATAGAGCAGGAAGTAATAGTACTCACCTCACCTCAAATAAGAATTTGTGGCTGGGGCCATATCAACCGTTTCGCACTTACAGGGTGATTAAGAAAGTATGCTAGTTTTTCACAAAACACCCTGTATCTTGAAAAGTACACAGTGTGTATGGTCACCATCAATAGCTCATGTAGAAATTCATGGTCTTTCCAACTGCTACTCAAACAGGCCCGTAATCCTCTCCTCTCAGGAGTTATGGTTTCGGATTTTCTTACCTTTTTTTTTACTTTGACCTCGTTTTTTTTTACAAAAAGGCGGGTAATATAACTTTTTTTTATCAAAACTATAAACTGTGGACTTTCCTCTCTAATTTGACCTAATTAGTTATTATAAGCAGAGTTATTAGTTCATAACCTATTCAGGTTATACCGAAATTAGATTACATTTTTTTAAAATGACGTATTTTCAGCCACTAAGGGAATAAATGTTCTTTGAAAATAGGTTTGAGAATAGTTATGAGAAAAGGTTAAGAGCTAGTAACTCTTTAACGCACACAGGTGTAATAAGTCAAATTAAAGAGAGGATCAGTTTTTATATAAAAAACCTAACCACCTTTTTGTAAAAAAAAAGGTTAAAGTAACAAAAAAGGTAAAAAAAATCCGAAATTTTTAATTTAGACCACCATAACTCATGAGAGGAGAGCAGTATGTTTGAGCGGTCGTTGAAGTTGAGTGAGTGAGCTCTTGATGGTGACCATATACCCTGTACCTGCCATACAATTTTTTGTTTGACTTGGAGAGTACTATCACCACCTGCTCTATGGACCATATATATTCATATTATATTCTATTCCGAAACGATATAAGAAACAAGTGAAAAAGCCAGGATTGGTCTATAAGACCAATTCTTATGATAACCTAGACCTAGTAGATGAATGCACGTATGAAATTTTGTCTCGTCACCTATTTGTGCAAGTTTGGTTTTTGAAGCGGCTTTTCACATATATTTCTAAAACGGTTCATCGGACAGAAAAAATGATTATAACCAATTTTATAGGATATCGTATTTTGAAGAAGTTTATAGTAAAATAAAAATGTCTAGGACTGATCGTTTTCACAGTATCCGCAAAAAACCCAAAATTTTTATATGGCAACACCAAGAAGGGGTTACCCGATTTATTACATTTTTGGAAATACCATGTACCAAATTTTAGCATCTATATAGACGTGTTCTCAGGCGATGTCCAAAAATATAGTGGAAAACGAAATTTTTGTATGGCAACCCCACTGTACCTTGTGTTGAGATTTCTTTACCATTTTACTCCCTAGATGAAATTTATATATACCGTTTGTAACGCACGGAAATAATGATGGTTGAGCAAAATGGATTGGGCAACCATTCATAATATTAAAACTTATTTTGATTTTTGCTTGTCCGTCCGTCCGTCTGTCTGTTTGTGCTCACGATAGCTTGAGAGCGCATATATTTTCAAAGCTGAAATTATTTAGTACAAGTTACTTTAAAAATAAAAAGTAAAAATTATGCAAATCGTTTTGCATAATTAAAAAAATCTACGTCTTTTCAGTCGTATGGCGGCTAATTAGAACCGTCGTAATAATATGGCATTGGGATTCTCGTGAATGTTTACTTGAATATTGTCATTTAAAGAAAAACATAATCCTGTAACAAATATTAAAAAATAAAAAAATAAATTGTTAATGCGTTTTAATTAGTATGGCGGGGAAAATGTAAGAGTTTTTGTGTAACAAATACCGTAAATTTTCCGACAAGTTTAATTAATTAGCCTGTAATTACGCCGCGCCGGCCAGCCCTATAATTATGATTTTCGTTTCTTAAATCACCTAACTCGACCCTTTAAGGGTCGCCATACTTGTAACAAATGACTTGGGTTTTTCTGTCACATCATCTCCCGGTCTATTATGAAAAGCATCATTTGAGCAGTGACGAATGATTTCAAATTAATTTTATCCAAGTGGCACTGCTAATTTGGCGACAGTAAACAAATTTTTATAATTTAATGCATATTTATTGCTTTTAAGAATACGGTAATTTTCGGTATGCTATAATTATTATTATATTTTAGGTTTAAACTATTAAAGCGGCTTAATCTTAAGTAACGATCTCATCAGTATAATCGACATACCAAATATGAATATTTATGTTTTCTTGCCGTAGATGATGTCGCTACAGAAATAAGAAGAATTTTTAAAATATATATTTTTGGTAAAGCGGAGCTAAAGTTGAAGAAAAAAAAACTGCTGAATATAACAAAAACCACTAAGAATTAGTTTATGATTAGAAAGATTATAAATCATGGGTTAAAAAAACCCAAATAAATTTAAAGTCGACATTATGTTTCTCCTAAGTATACACCTCGAGAATTTACACTTGTAATATTTTATGTTAATTAAGTAAAATTTGGAATTATTTAAGAAGCAACAATCACCTACAGATAATACTTATGTAAATTAGGGTAAATCATTATTGACGTAAATATGTATATATCCAAATATGGATGGCTTATTTATTATCTACGATTAAAAAAATTCCTTTTTATGTTTTTAACGTGTATTTTGACAATATGTATTTCTTCCTTGAAAGATTCTGTTGAAGCAGCATTATGAGTTAGGTTCTCAAATTTTGCTTATTTCTTCAATAATTGGTACAATAGTTGTTTTGATGGAGTTAATAGTAAGATCCTTATACAGACATGTTAGGAGGCCGATTTGACATTCTCATTCATACTGGACACTTGTTAGCTTATTAACTAAGTGAGTCGTCTGCAACTATTGATCATCAAAACAGCACTTTAACGTAATTAGGCTGATGAAAAGCCTGCGTTGGAGCTTAGGACACTGTCAATTTCATTTCCCGGATTAGCAAAGATAAATTTCAGCACGAACTCTTTCTTAAATCTGCCACAATGCAATGTAATGTATGAGGTAATCATATTGCATGCAATTCTTATTGTGTAAGATATTTTCAGTATTTTGAGATAATTTGACGAGTATGCATCACGTATGACATAGCTAGGAATATTTTAAAACAATACGCCTTGGGAGTTTGATAGGATGTTACGTTTGTTGAGTACCTCATTTTGCCCTTTAATTAAGTTTATTTTGCATTTAGAATACGGTTCGAAACTATGTGCGGAAGACTTCTAGGGGAGATTGATCAAACGAAAGTATGGAGAGAGCCGTATTGCCAGTCGTGGAAGGTAAAATGGGATATAAATTGGCAGCAGCTGTTTTTTCGGTTCTTCAAACTATGTATGTTAGAATCTACGGTTTTTGAAAATATGAGGCAAAATTGTATACCAGCAGCTGCATGTGAGTGCTGATAATATGTATATAACAACTTTTTGAGATTCCTGGTTCGTCAGTAAGCTTATTTCCGTTTTCGGCTGCCCAATAACTTGCCTTAAAATTTCCTTTTTGGTAAATCTATATCAAGAAAATATATTAAAAATTGAGGGCTTTTATCAAAATTTCAAACATTTATCAATATTCTAATTACCAGTTTATTATTAAAAAAGAAACAAATACAGTATTACAATATTTCCGCATAAAATAATTAAAATATTTTTCTATTTAATCCCCTTCCAATTTTAATCTTACCTACGGCTTTTGTTATCGAACATAAATAAAAGTGACATCTATAGGGTCAGGGACGGATTTGATAACTTGGCTGCCTTAGCCCTATGGAAGATTGCCGCCCCCCTATTCCCTGTAAACACACGCCTGGTGGTGGTGGTGGTAATATGACCGATCATGGGATCGATTACTCCTCTTCTTCACCGTGTACGAAAACTAATAAAAATGGCAACGAAAATACCAAATAACCCATAATATATGTATTCTGTAGTGGAGCAAAATAAAAATAATACGCTTGAACTTGGAGTAAACTAGTAAGCAAAGATTCAGTTCGATGATCCAAACTTTTAATAATCGTAGTCTAATCTCCATACGTGTACATTTTTTTTGCGTTGTGGTATGCACACATTTTTGAATTTTTACACGTTGACGTGTGGGTTCAGATAGAGGACGCGACTAATAAAAAAAAATCTCACCAAGTTTTGCCGCCCCCTAAATTTGCAGCCCTAGGCTCCGGGCCTATAGGGAAATCCGCCCTTGTGTAGGGTACATGTAGACAGAGATGTAACCATATGTTAGAAACTCAGAAAAATCATTACGTTTGCGCCGCAAAAATGGCACATATATATACGCAATGACGTCTCGTAGTTTCCTCCTCGTAGTAGAATGCAAAGTAAAAATTTATAGAGATAATGTCGGTTCCAATAGAAATATAAAGGTCCCTGTTGGTTCAATGCAATCTGATTTAATTGAGGACGAAGAGTCCGAATATATTATTACGCCAAACGAATGAAAAAAATAAATGACATATGATCTTAGAAGTAAACAAAATAAAAAGCGAATATTTAGTGATAATAAGGCGAAGCTGAAAAAGATTAGTTCGCTGGTTTTTTAAAACGCTCGGTACATTAATTCCCAGATCTGAAGGTGATCTGCGAAAAACTTCGAGGGTGACATAATATACCATAAACCAGCAAGGGAATGGGTGAGTTGTAGCGATACCGATTGGATAACGTTTGAATATTTTCATAAATGGTTTAAGAAATTTATTGAATTTGCTGCTATTATTGTCTATCCAATAACGCCACACATACAAAAATCCTCGTATTGATCGGTAAAATTTAAGCAAAAGGAGTTATTCTGTTTCTCACATACAGTAGGTAGTTACCGTCTTCAACTACTGGATGAGGCCTTTATGTAATCTCTGGCGCAACAATTATTTCCATGCTGCCACTATCTGATTGCAAACGAATTCCGGTTGAGTTATTACACATTACAGTCTTTTTGGAAAATAATTCAGCCAATTTATTGCTTTGTCCACAGTAATTAATGAATTTCGAAAATATGACATCTGACCATAGGATTCAGTCTTGAAATAACTGATATCGAGTTGAATGCATGCAGCAACAGAATGTACCGACTCACATCTGCGATAGACTTTACAAACAAATCGAACGAGCCATGAACTAGATCTTTAATCGCTTGAGCGCCGAAATGGGACAGAAGGAAACATATAATGCTTAATCAGACCTGTAGTCACTATCAACCTATCAAAAATCAATAAATATCTCAAATCTAGAACCATTTCCACCTCCAATTACTGCAAATGTTAAGTTCGAGGATAAACTGCTATTCTGATCGAATCTCTATACCAGGGGTGGCCAAGCTTCACTCCAAGCAGAGCCGAATTCCAATAATCTGCGTGACGGGAGCCAACATAAAAATAAACTATCAAACACATCAGTTGGTATGGAATTTTTATTTTTTTCCTTTCCTTAAATTAGGGTACTTTGATAGTGTTACTAGTTTCCAAAACTCATTTGCAGATTGTGTTGATTTGTGATGCATTTTAAGACTGTGATCCTCTTGAAGTTCTAATAATTCCATTTCTCCTGTGGCACTTTCATTCAAAATATAATGAGGAATCGATAATCCATCGTTAACTACGTCAATCTCGAATGGATTTACAAGAAAGTTTAGAGAAATCTTTAAATTATTCAAATTATCAAATCGGATGTGAAATTCTTTTAATAATTCTCCTAATTTACTGTCGTATTCACTCAGTTTTTTTTCATCAATTTTAGGAAGCCTTGTCTTCAGACGAGGAAAGTGATTGAACATTTTTGCATTTAAATCGCGTTTAAAAAGCTGAATTTTTTTAATAAAACTTAGAACAGTTTGAAAAAGATCAGTAATAACTTTATCTTTGCCTTGTAATGCTAGGTGGAGGGATTGCAGATGCTCCATTATATCAGTTAAGAACATACAGTCATTAATCCACTCATCATCCTTTAATTCAGGACAGTTTTTTTTCTTTTTCTTTAAGAAAATTGCTGATAGGTTCCATTAAATCAACAAATCGGCTTAGAACATTATAGGTGGATAACCATCGCACTAGGCAGTAAAATGTTATACCTTGAGAATGACCTTCAACGTCCTCTTCTTCAAGAAAGTTCTTGAATTGGCGATGGGTTTTTGAATTCGTACGAATATATTTAACGATTTGTAGCACAGTATTCATTACGATGTCGTATTTAAAATATTTAGCAACTAAATGTTCACGATGCGCAACGGAAAATATGGTACGCACTTGCAATAAAAAGTAGATTTATGCACGAAAACCGATGAAAATGAAAGTATGAAAATTGCATAAAAATTGCTTTAAATTAGGGGGTAGCCTATGTTAAATTTTCGTCATTTAACATTTGTATGTTAAGCCTGTATTTGCGCTAATAACCTTTCTCGCATACTCATTTCTTCATTTTTGGCTTTAAAACCTCTATTAAAGAATAACAAAGGTTTTCGGATAAGACCGAAAATCTCAAGTGAGTCCAAACACAACTGTATAAAATTACGGGAATTATTTCACTTGTAGACATTTTCGATTAAGAGCACAAAATATACACAAATATAATAATTGATTTTATTAAATCATATTATATTAAACATTATAAATATGCATTACTTCCAATTTTATAACAATTTGAATAAATTATTAAATATGTATTATTTATTTTTTTATTTCTTTTCGAGAGCCGCATTCATTCATTCAAAGAGCCGCAATTTGGCCATGCCTGCTCTATACAGTACAAAATAAGAAAGAGGAATGACAAATAAAATCTAAAAATCAAGGAAGAAAATACAAAAGATGTCTTTATTGTATATCGAATTATGTATGGAAGTCATTTGAAACCTAGATAGTCTCCTAAATTTATGGAGAATGGATAAACTGCTTCGTGATGATGTAGAGCATGAACCGCAAACTTATTTTGCTTCTTAATTTTCTCTGACTTATTCGAATTTTTTTATGTTATACATGTGGGATCAGGTAATAAGGCGGACACACGGTTAAATTAAAATGACCCGGCGAACTCAAATGAACACAGCTTTTAATACAATTCAATGGAGCTAGTTTAATATAATTAGGCAATTCAATATAAATAAAGAGTTATAGGTTAACAATTTTGTTGGTAAGATGCATGTGTATTTGAGTGTGTTGGTATGCGCGTTGACTTTCATTTAGAACATGGTGGTTATTATCATTTGAAGAGATTTTCTCTAAATGTTTCGCAAAATGCGGATTCCCATATACATATTATTTTAAAATAGTTAAGTTAACATTTCCTAATAATAAAGCTACCGCTCAACATATTTAATGTGAAGCTACACGGTGAGAGATTTTGTCCTCCAGAGACAGGAACCCGTGTTTACACTTCGGAAACGCAAAAAATCTCTAAAGCGACCCAGTCTCTAGAGACTTTTTTGGTCTCCGGTCTCCAGTCGTGTATTTTAAAATAAACAGGTCTCCAGGCTCGGTTTCCGGTCTCCGAAGTTTGTTCATTTGTCGTGTCCAGGTCCCGGAGACTATTTGTGATCTACTCGAAAAGGAAGAGGAATAAAGTGGAGTGAGCTTGACAAATTGTTACAAAGAAATTAATAAAAAAAAAATAATAATTAATATAATGGATTTGGGACAGAAAATTAAAAGATTTGTTTCGTCAATAGAGTTCTGGTTGGTTTTGAAAAAAAAAAAAAACACAAAGGGTAATGCCCTATTATACAACTTTAGGCCCGACATCTGCAGACATGAGAGATACATTATGAAACTCTGAACATATTTTATTCACAATGTTTATTTAAACCGGAAAGCTTTAGCGATCGGATGTAGCTTGAGCGACTTTCTTGGGTGAAAAAGTGAATTTTTCTACTACTCGTGATTGTGCGGAATTGCTGCGTCGTGGAAAATAATTTCCTATAAGAAAAATGTTCATAACAGAGCACTTATGGAAAGAACTGCAAAAATATATGCAAAATATAGTAACTGGGGTGTATGTGAGCCAATGCATGAAAATGGGGTTTTCGGCGGCAAAAACGGACCGGACAGTTTTCTGAATCGGGAAAATATACACCACCCGATTTTAATGCAACATGCTGTATTGGAACCACCGCCGCCGCGGGTAGTTCCTACCCCTACCATAAAAGAATGGAATGAAAGATTTTCTTCTACGAAATGTAGCTGGTAATGAGCTGAGGCGAACAATGAAGGAGGCTTAGAGCCATTCCGAGGTGCGAAATATCTACATAGTACCACAGTTCGAATAAAAAAGGGAAATACTAAAAAGCGTGTTTGGGATGGCTATAAATAACTCTTTAAGCTTCCGAGTATAGGAGTGTAGGTATTCAAACTTCTTCTCAGGACATAAGGAATTCGGTTCTGAATTAGATTTTTCAAAATGTACTAGATCAAACTTTTATCCCCCTTCCCCAGCATTCCCCCGCTAAATAAACATTGATAATAAAAAATGTTCAGAGTATCAGAATATAATTTTTGACATCTCTCATGTCTGGAGGTGTCAGGCCTAAAAGGCCATTCCCCTTTGTTGTGTTTTTTCCGTAAAATTTGTACACCAACGACATATTTTGTTAAGCTTTTTCACTTTTCCCATAAAATAAAAATATTAATAATTTTTGATATAATTCTTCCTACCAATCTCTTACTTGACAATTAACAAAGATCTCTGGAGATCGCTAGAGACCAAAATTCAAATTTCGTAAACGTGTCTCTAGACTAGAGGCTTTTTTCTTACGGTCCGCGGACACCTAATTTTTTGGTCTCCAGAGCCAAAAGTCTCTTGGCGTGTAAACATTTCGGGGATTTTAGTCTTTGTAAATTGGAGACCAAAAGTCTCACGTGTATTTTACCTTTAATTGTTAAAATATAGATTCCCCATTTTACCCCACCTTCTCCTATCCCTTACTATTATAAAACTCGAGCCTCGAACTAAAGAGAAATTGTAGTGAATACAGTTTCTATTTCAAATAATTTTTTTTTTAACTGACATATCCTTTTAACATTTCAGCATGCCTAACTTTTGTAATTGTAATTGTGTATGTATATGTTTCGTAATGAAATGGAAGATTTTCGCAACACTTTGTAAACAATGCGAATAGAACTGAAGTTCATTGCATATATGTTAACTTTGCCGCATATCTTTATTACGAGTTAGAATTGAAGGCGGCAAAATATACATATTCAAACCGCTCTTGAAATATCTTTCATGGTTCTTTCTCTATTGATTGATAAGTTAATTCATAGATTTTAGTATCCGTTCAATCAATTGTGTGCCCTCCAATAGACCTAGGTCCCTAGGCGGCCATTTACTCCGCTTAATGAACAAAGGGAACATCATTATCATACTATAATTTATTATCTCAGTCGAGTGTTTTTATTTTTGCCTGATTTAATAAATCATAAATTATTATTCACACATCTTTTTCAATTTTGCTTTGTTTATTTGTCAAGATCACAACCCGATAACCTTTTACTAAAATATTACAGACTATCAAGTAATTTATCAATTTTGTTGTTTTAATGGTAAATGACCTCAACGTTAAGGCAGGCAATGAATGTTTAAGTAAGTTTTAAAGAAATTCATGTAACCATTTTGTATCCAAATTTTCCAAAAACTTATCAATGAATTACTTTTGTCATTCACAAATTGTCATAGTCTTAGTTCAAATCGATTTTTATACGTGAATAATAGCCTACGGTGGCGGTGGCAGTGATAACTGACTTTTTGACTGAGTTTTGATCATAAATTATCGTCTTTCAAAATGAGCACCAGAGTAGTTATGATAAAGACATTAGCATGGAACAAAATTTATGACAGAACGATTGATTTCTGAGTTTCCTTGAAGTTTGCGCAATTCTTTGTAATTAACACTTATATTAGGTGGTTAATTTTGTTAATTGCGTAGCTGTTATGTTGTTACTAATCTTTTGGGCGTTAAGAGTATTCGATGCCTTCCTGCTGTGGAAATAGAAAAAAACTCACATTACGAGTAGTTAGAAAACTTAAGAAATAACCAGCAAGTTATTTTTCCTGGTATATACATAGGTATTGTACTCGTACATACATGCTTGGAAATAACATTGAATAATACACTAATGTTAAATTGAAACTCGGATAATTATTTTTGGATAAATCTTTCGATCGTATTGATAATATTTGAAAGAGCCATGAGCCGGTCATCGAGCGTTTTTTGTTAGAGATCATACATATTTCTCAAAACAGACATTTCGTCGCAAATTTTTTGGAAGTACTTAAGTAGTAAAATATTTTGCACAATAATTGCTTTAATAACTGTTTCATAATAACTTGCGAAGAAAGCTGATACATTTCGAAAAGACATTATAAAATTTTATGTGGTTTCACCAAGATCCTTTTATTAAATAAAAAAACAAAATTAAAACTTGTTGATTTTTCCATAGCGACAAGTGAATCGAGTGCTCTTGACTTTAACCGGTTAAAGCAGTAGGTAATCTTTTATCCGGCTAACCGATTATTAACCGGTTTATTGGTTAATATCCGGATATATTAACTGTACAGAATGTAATATGATTTAAAAACGATTAAGGTAAAGGTATCAGTAGTGGACCACTTAAGAGCGTTTTTATCTTTCATTTTTAATCAGAACGAGGGCTTAAGGGGTTCGGCAAATTAGGTTGTATTTCTAGATTAAAAAACAACAATTTTTATTTAATTTGCTATTAGAGTTAAGGAAAAAAATGAAGCCAAGTAAGTACTTGTCCCAATAATTGCCCATCGGTGATAATGAGAAAATTAGTAGTTGACCATGTGCCGTACCGGTAATTTACCATGTAGGAAAATAATAATATAATGAGAATAGAACTCTTGGTAGAAAAGGTTAAGAGTAATTTAGCACTTTTTTATATTCAATATTAAAAAAAAAATTGTTAGATTGAAGACTGCAGTAATTAAATAAGGTGGCACACTTGTGGATGTTGATGATTAGATGTCTTCAAGTCCACTTGACTCTGTCTGGGTCCACAGGCGTGAATAACTGGGGGCTCGGTGCTACGAGAACAGCCTTACAGGATTCGTCTCTGGTGGCAGCTCGTTCATGGAAAGTTCTCTTCTAGATGACCAAGCAAGCCTGGGTGGTTGGTCTCTACTCAGGCTGTCCACAGGTACCTAGAACCTGCAGGATTCCGGTGTGGTCTGATGCTGCTCCTAATTCTGTGGAGATAATGAAATTACTGCGGCTTTAGCCGAATGAAAAGTCAACACTCGGGATTCTTTGAAGATCCTTTATTGGAGTAGCTTATGTAAAACGTACAAATGTGTAATATTGGTGCTAGTCAATAGATTTGGTCTGCTTGACATAACGTTCTAAATTAAACTAACTTACGAGCTAACATTATTTAACTTATCATCTAAAAACGCCTACTATCAAAATTTAATTTATATATTCCTACGCCGCACAAAGTAGACTCCCTCCACGGAATTCGCTTGCCTACTAAGAACAGATACATATCAAGTGGGCGCTTGTCCGTGACAAATGGTGTGGCCGTGTCGCCATACGCTTACTTCCAAGTGAACTCCAACTCTGGAACTGAAAATATCGGTCTCTTTGGCCACTTTCACAAACCACCAAATTTCTCCATGGACGATACCGTAGCTTCAATTTCAGCGACCTTCAGAATTTTGCCAGGGAAATATTTAGCATTGTACTTGATGAAACAAATTCGTCAATGCATTTCCTTATTCGCTTCCAACAGTGGTCTTGATGTTCCTCTTCGTTTTTCGAAGGTTTCACAGTTTCTCTGGAGGAAACCTCTGCACTGGAGTTAGAATTTTCCGAAAAGTTCAGATATGTTTTAATCCGCTTGTCTTTCGGGTGTTTATTTTTCTTTTGCTTTGCTTTTTTCTTCTATACTCTCTTTTAGGTTTCCTCTCATGCGCCCTTTCAGTTTTAAGCCGTTCAAGCTCTTCTTTATTTTTTAATTTTTTTTCAAAATATTCCTGGCAGAGCTTGCCTGAAATGGTTGCTGGCATTTTATCTTTTGGCGCTTTCTTTTTTTGGGGTTTAATAATAGTTGGGTAATAGAAATGTCTCTTAAAAGGGCTTGGTATTCCATCACCGACAACTGAGCATTTTTGTGGAGTTATATATTTCCTTGAGAGTGGTTGGAGAACATCAGAGGCGTGAGACGGTCCAGCAACAGGGCTTATTTGTTGAGCGCTACTTTCACTAGAAAGTGGTTGAAGATATTCGGGGTGTTGGTGGCGCGAAAGGAAGGCGATACCTCACGACTAAGACGTCTACTACAGATATTAATTGCTGACGACTCCAGTTCTATTGGCTGAATTTATTGGGAGGTCGGCTCTTAGTGCAGGTCCTTTCCTTTGAATCGGTTCAACTGAAAGTAGACGGTCATATGGTCCAAAAGCTTGTACTTGTGTACTAGCGTAGCGATGTCATTGAAAGATGGTTCTTCAACTTCATTAAGCTCAGTTCCCGTCTTAAAGTCCGCTTTTGCACATGACTCAGCACACAAAAGACGTGTCAAGCAAATCTCCAGACCACGTATCGGCCATATTAAATGATGACTGAAAAGAGCCGAGCTTTGCGGTAACCGTGACTATGTTTTCATTTAAAAAACATAAGCCGTGTTTTAAATATTTCACACGGAGTTCCTTATTTACACAGTTTTGTTCATTCCCGATTTGCTGTCCTGGTACTTTCACTTCTTGTGGATTCCACGGGCATAAGCCACATTTTCTAAATCCGTTCAACAAAACGGACTTTGTAAAGATTTTCTCCAACAGTTTTCGTAATAGCTTGGCAAAATCCCTATTAGAATAGGAAACTCTCCCCTCTTTAAGTTTTCTATTCTCCATTGCTGTACTATTCTTTTCCAACCTTCCTTAAGAGTTTTAAAAATGGCGACGTCCATCGGTTGCAGCAGATGGGTGGCGTTTGGGTACAGCGCCACTAAGATAATTCCGTTTTTTTTGTCACAAAATTGGCTTGTTTGTAAGCATAGGTGGGAAAAATGTTCATCGGTAAAGCTACTTTCGTTTTCGCCAGGCACGGTGAAAAAATATTCGAAATAAATTCAAGAAAAGCCTCACAAGTCATCTACCCAGAATCAGTCTTTTCTAGGCCACACTCTTCAGGAAAATTTTCTGGTATGTCCTGTGGCACACGCTTATATTTAAATAACACACTGGTCGGAACTAGGACTCTACTTTCACTGCCGGTAATTAAAACTGTGACGCATTCCTTTTCGCTGGCGTTTATTTGCTGGTAAACATAATTTTTTCCTCCTTTCTTTGCTAAGTTTTTCGCCCTTTTGGATAAAAAAAAGCAGTTTCGTCAGAATTGAATATTCGAGATGGGTCATCTAATACGTTTTCATAATCATATTTTTTTAGATAGGTGAAAGCCTCTGAAAACTAATTCAATATATGCTGCTTTGTAACCGATGCTCGGGAGATGGTGAGGTTTTGCGAAATTCTTTTGGAGACAGACTGATTTCTACGTAAAAATCCCTTCACCCAGGTTCTACCTGGTCTACGATCTTTAAAAGGGTTCGGTCGTTTCATTTTCTTCAGGAACTTCTCCACACTAACAGTTAGCTGATCTACCGTCACGGGAAAACCATTTTAATAATACATCTACCAGCCTCCTCTTCTTTGGTGAGAATGGAATTAGGTCCCATTTTCCTTCCAATCGGTGATTTACCTTGAACTTTGTACTTCAGCGTTGTTCTCGGAACTTCAAATTTTTTGATGGGGCCGAATGTCTTCGATGGCAGAAGTCATCGCATCTTCTGAATAATTCCTAAATGATCCCTTTATTCCAGGCATATTGCACTTTTAGCTTATATGCAAATCTGAAAAAGAAATATTGAGTAACATGTCATAATGCCCTTGCAATTAAAAATTGCTTTACTCAAAGTTTTTTGAAGCGAATTTAAAATATTAGAAGCATTAAGGCTCAGTCCAAAATGGTGGTCAAGTGTGTTCCAAAAGTTGACCATAAGATGAATCAGTAATTGACAGTTAGCATATACTATCAGCTCATACGTAAGCGCTGTGCTTTTTACTATTACTGGCGACCAATATAATTCCAAATTCGATTTAATTTAATTTACATTCGCTTATTCAAAATTGACCAATCCGGTCAATATAGATCAATAGCAATTATAGCGTTCGGGAGTTGAACACCCCGCTTAAAGCGCCATTAAGTAACACGATCAATTACTGGTACCTTTACCTTAATTTTTTTTCTCAATGTTGTGACTTTAGTAGACAAATGGTTGCTATAGAAATTTAGTAACGGTAATGTATTGTAATTTTTTAACCATTCGTTAATGTAATGTGACTAATAATACAATTCAATTGAGGAGTAATTATTTATTAATTATAGGTAAAAAAATGAAAAAATCAAAATACTTCCAATACTAAATGTCCAGATCTTTTCCTGTCTTCGATCCAAGTTTCCTTTTCATTACACATACGAAAAGGTTGGTAAAGCAAAATCTGTTAATAATTTCCAAATAAAAAATATATTAATTTCAAAATGATGAATTGACTGCCAATCTTTTATTGATTGTTTAGTTTTAATAATAAACCTGTTATAGAAATTTTGAAAATGCATATGTACATGGGCGCCGGAAATATGGTGCAAGGTGGTGCAACTGCACCACTATTGTTTGATAAAAATGGTCATATAATTATTTAGTGACGCATAATTGTTATTAAATAATAATTGTAGTCTATGTGACTTCTCTGCGAACTTAGACGTACTTCGCCTACAAAATCTTCATTATCAACAGTTCTTTCTTTTATGGAAAGTCATCATATATACATAAGTTCGACAATAGTTATTCGCACATAGTTGATCTTGTCCAAGTCTATCAATGTGGGAAATGAGCGTTCTATCGTATATATTGCTATAGCAAGTGTGAGACAAAATTTTAATAGCTTGCAAAACTGCTAGATAAAAACCTTTGATGCTTTCCAAGAAATTAATACATATTTTGACGTGTCTAAGTTTTTTTGGGCCCAAGTTTCATACCATGTTGTGGCTTCAACAATAAAGTTTTCCAACGAAGATGTTCCATCGAAGTCCTCTATTTTTGAAACAATTTTTATGAACTCTTGGTTTGTTAACAATTTCGTTTCGCGGGAGTGAATCTGCAGGAGCGCAAAAGGTTTGATTATGATTTTAAGAAAAAAACGTTTATTCAATGATTTATACATATATAGGGTGTTTTTTTTAAGCCCAATAGAATTTAAAATTGTAAAAAATAAAATTTAATTAAACATTTTTTTTAATTCGAGAGATAAATTTATGACATTACAATTTGAAAATGATTTCGGGCATATGGGCACCGCGGCTGTTCTTGACGAAGCCCCTTCTGGACGTCCAATTTTGGGTCACTTTTCGAGTACTGCTGCCTGTATGTCAAGAATAACACAAGCAATGTTGGCCTCCAAGGTGTCAATTGTTGCTAGTTAGCTATTAGCATAAACCAGTGACATCACATAACCCCACAAAAATAATCGAGAGGCGTTAAATCGCACGACCTTGGAAGCCAATTGACAGGTCCATCTCTCGAAATCAACTTATCGTCAAATTTTGGTTTCAATAAGTCAATGGTTGCTATCGCCGTATGCCACGTAGTGCCATCCTGTTGAAACCAGATCTCGGTCGGATCAATTTCATCCATATTTTCAGACAAAAAGTCATTGATCATGACTCGGTAACGATATCCATTGACCGTAACGCGAACTTCGGCCTCATTTTTGAAGAAATATGGCCCGATGATGTTACTAGCGTGTAAACCGCACGAAACGGTGCATGTTTTTTTCACTGTAATGGAGTCTGTAGAGTCTGTTGTGGATTGGTCTCACTCCATATGTGGCAATTTTGTTTATTAACAAAACCGTCCAGCCAAAAATAAGCCTCATCGCTGAATACAATTTGGCGATAAAACAACGGGTCACTTTCCAACTGTTGTAGATACCAAACGGCTAAAGAACGACGCATATGATGGTCATGTGGCCTTAATTCCTGCACCAGCTGGATAAATATGGGTGTAGGCCTATATCTTTGAGTAAAATTTTCCACGTAATGGACGGACAGAGCCCCAATTCCTGTGCTCATCGACGAATCGATAAGTTTGGATCTTCTACCACACTTTCGTTTATAGCGGCGATATTCTCTTCAGTGCGCATATTTTTTCGACGTGTTAGTGTTCTTGCATTATCTAGAGAGTATGTGGTATGAAATCTATGCACATTTCGACGGATGGCTTGGTCAGATCGATGATTATGTACACCAGAAAAATCACGAGGTCGTTTATAAGTTGCGTGAATCGACTACTGATTTTCAAAGTAAATTTGAAAAATTTGGTAGCGTTTTTCAAGCGTGAGTCTGTCCATAACAGCTTGTCAGAGTATACTGATAATAAATATCCAAAAGTGGCAGCAGTATGACAGCTCGTTCGATAGTTAAACCTTTGGAAAGTTCTATCAAGCAAAAAAAAACACCCTTTACAATATAAATAAGAAATGAATATTTATCTTCTATAATATTCTTGTATATCATTCGCTTCACTAAGCGGGGCAATACCAGGTCAATATTCAATAAGTTGCAACAAGTTGAAATTTGCTGAAGAATTAAGGAAAATTGCTCTTCTGACTTTTGTCTATAGCAATTCAAAATTTTTACTAAGTTTCCAAAATTTTTTTCATTTAAAGGTTGCAGGTTAAGTTGAATTCCCTGAAAGTGACGAGTTCTAGTATGATGAATGTATAACAATTGTGTGCAGAGATACAACAGAATTACTACTACCGGTTGCAACATAAAGATGGTCCGCATTTTGTCTGTTTGGGAGTTCATACTTGTGGACAATTTGTGGAATTGCTTAAAGATCTAAAGAAATATCTTAAATGGAAAACTTAATAATTTTCTCAAAATCAAATTTTTATTCATTATGCCATATTCACAATGGCAACTGGCATCGTTTTTTTCGCACGCAGTAGTGCATATGGCTCTTTCTATTTCGCTCAGAGTAGCTCAAATTAGAGCTGTATGAAAATAGGTTCTATTCTAATTTCACGTTGGCATTTCCGAAAGCTTACAAACTGGAATTGCGAACTACTAGCGTGTAGATGTCGTGAAAAAAGCTCTATCCTTCTTTTTATCATAATCAACATGTTTTAATGTTATTTTCGGATTTAATATTTTTTATGAATGCTATTAAAAAACCAGAGGTATTTTTTGTAAACTTCATGATTTAAAAATTCAAAAATTTAGTTAATTTTTATCGAGTTTTGAAGAAATCTGATGATGCAACAGGTGCCTCCTTTGCCGAAATTATTATTTTGAAAATGAAAAGCATGTTGTTTTGGCTTTGCTAAGGAAGTTTGTTATATTAATTTCAAAATTCGTTGTTGACTTGGCTTTGCTATGGTGATTTGTTACGTTTAATTTCAAAGTTCGAATTTCACTCTGCGCTGTATTGGAAACAGCTTCGCTCTGAACTCAAAGCTCACTCTTCTCCATTCTGCTCCACTCTGCATTGTGAATGCGGCATTTAGCTTCGTCAATAACATCCCAGGAGGTTTTGGCATAGAATAGAAAATAAAATTTTATCAAGAATTTTTTGTATTCAAAGACCAGACCAAGGAATATTTTCTAGCGTGTTTCCAGATGTACAGTTAGAATATTGGCATAGAACTGATTAGAATAAGCAAATTTATTTGTAAATAAACTCTCTAACATAAATAACACAATATAAAATATGTTTGCGAGGATGAAATTTCTTTGACCTTGTATAAGATCTATGAAATAACTTAATTTAAATGGAAAAATTACAAAATTTTGCTCAGCAGGTTAAATTGGTAAAGCGGCAACCTCAAAATGAAATTTACCTGACCTTGAGAGCACATTGTTTCGTGACTAAAAATTTTAATTTGATGTGAATACAAACTTAATGAAAGTAAAAGATGATTTAAAACAAGTGAAAAAGCTAGAATTGGTCTAAGACCAATTCTTACGATACCCTACATGAATGCACGTATGAAATTTCGTATGGTCACCCATTTGAGCAATTTTGATTTTTTGCATTGGTTTCTCACATATATTTCTAGAACGGCTCGTCGGACAGAAATAATGATTAAAACCAATTTTATAGGATTTCTTATTCTGAAGAAGTTTTTAGTACAATAAAAATGTCTAGGACTGATCGTTTTCAAAGTATATGTAAAAAACCAAAATTATTATATGGCAACACCAAGAAGGGGTTACCCTATTTAGCCCATTTTTGAAATTTAATTTGCTATTAGTATGGAAACACAGTGTACCAAATTTCAGCTTTCTATGTCGACGTGTTCTTAGTGTCCAAATATATCGTGGAAAACGAAATTTTTGTATGGCAACCCCACGAAGGAGTTGCGCGATTTGTCTCATTTTCGAACTTAATTTTACTTTTTTTTTTAATGTCCGTGTACAAAATTTCAGCTTTCTAGGTGAACGCGTTCTCGAGTTATCGTGCGCACAGACAGACAGACGGACGGACGGACGGACGGACCGACATGCAAGAATCAAAATAACTTTTAATATTATGCGTGGGTGTCCAATTCATTTTGCTCTACCATCATTATTTCGAGGTGTTACAAATGGAATGACAAGCTTAGTATACCCCTATAGATTTCATCTAGGGTATAAAAATACTGAGATAAATTTTTTTAAAAATTTTTAATATTTGCAGAAAATTATAATTTTTTTTCGTCTCTAATAATCTGTTTACAAAAAGGGCTTAGTAAATTATTATTTATTTCAGTTAGTAGTGTATTAAATTTGTAAGTAGAGTAACTTCGGGTATTGTGGTATAGGCGGCTAATGTGGTACAGGGAGTTTTCTCGAAAACTAAGTACTCTCTGGCAACTCCGTTCATATGAATAGTTGTAGATTCCAAGGAAATGATTAATGCATGTTGTTACAGGATAAAATTCAGTTATGATTTCGATCAGTTGATTGAAAAGTGCGGTTGCATGCGATCGAGTTTATTTTGGGTTGGTATAAAAAGTGATTGTGCGTGACAAAATTTATTCATAGAAATCAAGTGGTTAATCAAAAACTTCAAATAATTGGTATATTTTCCTAATTTGTTGTAAGTTTTGCTCTATTTTCTTGTTAATATTTTTGGTGAAATAGGTAAAATCGGTTAATGTGGTATAGTTGCCAACGGCTATTTTGGTATAGTGTACCATATTATCCGCTATTAGTGTGCTTGGATTTATTATATATTCGCTTTTGTTGTTTCTTTGTTCAGGGTCATTTTCAAACATGCCGAAAAAAGGAGAGATTAGAAAGTGGAACCCGAAGAAAATGGATGAAATCCTCATCATGTAGGGAGAGAGATGGTTTTAAGGTAGTTGCCTACGCGGATGACATATGCATCCTGGTAACTGGCAAATTTCTCTCTACTATTAGCGAAAGGCTCGAGTGCGCGCTGCTTAAGCTGGATAACTGGGCCAATAGTAGTGGATTGAGGTTGAACCCCTCGAAGACGAAGCTAATCCTTTTTACAAGAAGGAGGCGGGTGCAAGATTTCAGACTTCCAATGCTGGGAGGAGAGGAGCTTACTCTCTCCAGTGAAGCGAAGTATTTGGGTGTGGTCCTCGATTCCAAACTGAGCTGGAAGGCTAATGTACAAGAACGCGTGAAGAAGGCCAGTGTGGCCTTCTACACGTGCAAGAGAATATTTGGCAGAATTGGCGGAAACTGGGGATTAAAACCCAGGGTGGTACACTAGATGTACACAGCCATAGTTCGGTCCATCCTCTGCTACGGCTCTACGGTCTGGTGGATGGCACTGACGAGGAACTGTAACCTTGATGTGCTGTCAAAAATCCAGAGAGCCGCCTGTATGGGTATAACTGTGTGTCTGTACACCACGCCCACGGCGGCATTGGAGGTCATGCTTGACCTATTGCCTCTGGACCTTTATTGTAAGGGTGTGGCGGCAACTAGTGCTGTCAGGCTGAGAGCGGGGGGCTGGTGGACGGAGACGGGTTTTGGGTACTCCAATAAATATACTCCAGAAGGTAGACTGTAGGGACTGCAGGGTAGAAACAGACTATCAAGTACCCATCCTGACTTTTAAGGGGGGGGGGGTATCAATGCAACGATACCCACCAGGAGTGACTGGGAGGGGAAGGAGGTGGTCGTTACATCCGATATTTCTATATTTACGGATGGCTCCAAGACGAGTGCGGGCACAGGGGCTGGAGTGTACTCTAGAGATCTCCAGTGGCACGAGTCTTATAGACTGCCTGACACATGCAGTGTTTTTCAGGCAGAGCTCCCAATCGGAGCTTTAAAAGAGGAAATCATCACGTCTATCTAAAGGCAGGCCTCCGATGGACCAGCAGGGATACCTGTCGTATTGCGAGGCAATTGTGACCTGCATATGATACTAAAAGGACAAGGGAACTGCTTAATAGCAGCAGAGCAAATACCAGGAATCTAGCAGGGGTCATGACGGGTCACTGGGCCATAGGGGACCATGCTAGAAGACTGGGAATAGCGGCGAACGATTTCTGCAGGAGTTGTAGGGACTCGGTGGAAATTGAATCCGTCAAACATGTGCTTTGCGGATGCCCCACTCTGATGAATAAAAGACGTAGGCTACTAGGTAGCTACTTCTTTTCAAGTCTGGGGGAGTTTCAAAGTATAAAGTTCAGAGACATCCTGAGTTTTCTGAGTGAGGCAGGATGCATCTAGGTTAAAGGTCTTGGATATATCCTGAGTTTCCCAAGGAAAGCAGGATAAATCCGCGGCTTGAAGGGTTATCCCATGAAGTCTAGGGGCATAACGGACCCATTGGAGGTCTAAGTGAGGCTGGCTGGTTGTATAGCGGCACCCCTCTTACCTAACCTAACCTAAGCTAATATGGAGAAAGCCATTAGAGCCGTGAGGTCTAATGTAATGGGCATTCTGCTTGCGTCGAAAACATTTGAAGTCCCTCATACAAACTGCAACGAATAGCAAGAAGTGACAAATCTGCGAATGAACTTCTATCCGCCAAATTGGTTCATAAACCGATATTCAATGAAGCAATTGAAAGTGATCTGGTGAAGTATATTTTGGAATTGGAGTCGCGATTTTGGGGTCCTACCAGAATGGACATACGATACTTAGCGTTTCAAATAGTAGAGAAAAATAATATTCCGAATAAATTTTCGGTTATGAAGGAGTGCGCCGGTAAAGATTGGCTGTATGGTTTCTGTAAACGGCACAAAAATATACTGAGTATTCGCAAACCGACAGGCACATCTTTCGACCGTGCCAGAGGTTTTACTCGGGAAAATGTTCAAACATTTTTCACCTTACTAGAAGGAGAATATTCGAAGCATAATTTTCCAGCTAGTCCCAAGTCGGAAAGTTACAGTAAATGACCTTATTGGGATATTCACTAAAGCATATTTAAAAGTCCAGACCGGCCAGATTGCCATCAATTGTTTTAAGACAACAGGTATTTATCCCTTTGACAAACACATTTTATTGGACGCTGATTTCATAGCAGGCATCGTCAGTGATTTGGATGAATCAGCAATGGAAACAGCTGCAGAAAGTACTATGCAAAGCTCCGAAGCTCCTTCATTTAAAGACGTTGCGAGTATAAGTTTGTCTACATCTCATACACACCTTGAAAAATATCTCCACCACCCAAAATAAAAAAAAACTGTAGCTAGCAACAGAGGAAGAAAGTCAAAGGCAAGACTTGGAAGCAAGCATACAAAGGATATGTAACAAAGGGAAAACTCTACCTACAGTAAAACCATCTAAACAAATATCTGGCGTTAAAAAACCCCAAAAAAATCGTGTTCCTAACAGGAATGAAACTGAATTGTCTAGCGGCTCCGAAGAAGTTGTTAGGTTCCAAGAATCGGATTACGGGGAAGATTTTTCGGATGTTCCTACATCAAAGGAAGCTGTCTGCAACTTCTGTAATAAGTGCTGGAATGACGACATAAGAGTAACTAAATGGATTTCATGCTTACAATGCGAAATGGTTTGGGCTCATGAAAAATGTGTCCCTAAAAGAAGTGCCATTTTTATTTGTCAGTGTCATGTGCATAATTTGTATTCAATTTCTGTTTTTGTTTTGTTCTTGAAAAATAAAACAAAAAACAATTTACCTATTTTTGTGTGCTAAGATAAGAAAGAACTTCTATTTTTATTATTCCCTTAATATAAATTAAAAATAATTTAATTTTTTTATTTTTAAGCCATGAAGGCATTTATGTTTTTTGTTGTATCCATGTTGTATCCATTCTTGTGTGGAAGCCAAGAAGGCTTTTTTGTTTTGTTTTTTTTTTTTAATTTCAAAAATGATTTAACTTTCTTTTGACTTTTACAAATTATTTCCACTGGAAACGATCAATCTGGTAATGTGGTATAGTATACCACATTAAAATACAAAGTATACCACATAGCCCGCCATTTTTTTAAACATGCCATTTTTGGGCTACGCCGCATATTTTACAAAATCTCTTTAAAAGTTTCCTAGAATTTCTTCATAGTTATATCTAGTTGAAGTTAATACTTTAGTGTCGTAGTCTTCTAAATTGAAATTGGACTTATACTTTCGCCATAATTGTCTAAATAGAAACATATGTATACCACAATACCCGAAGTTCCTCTATATTTTAATTTATTTTAAATAAAAACATTTTTAAATCCGTAGATATACAAAATCTACGAAATCTCGGTAGTTTTAATAATACAATTCATTACTTGTATTTAAGATTAAAATTAGTGTGTTTTTACTTTGGATTAATTTTTTATTATCAATTGATCTATTTGCAATTGGTATAATTAGTTTTTGCCAAAAAGTTCCAAACACGCATAATCTTGTTGAACTGATTTTAAAATTTGTTAACACACAATGTACAATAGTTTCTGGTAGAATATGTTTTGATAGTATCTATTGTGGTATTTTCAAATGTTTCTACTGATGCTTAATAATATATATATATTAATTATTTATATATTATCCAAAAATTTAAGGTTTGGAAATCACGTTTATGTTAGAACTAGAAGATTTAATATTCAATTTTAATATTTGCGGCTAATTTTAAGAGGTTAATATGTTTTTCAGAATAAAAATGTCAATGGCTGGGGTTCCACGATCAGCAGATGAAGACAAGATCTGGAAATAAATGTTGCGAGCAGTCATATAAGATTTATAAGAGGGATTGTTTTTAAAAATGATGATAGTAAATTTTTAACCAACTTTCACCCCGGAAACGGAAATAGATCTCGTGGAACATATCAAGATATTGGAGACGCACCACTTTGAAATTATATACTTTGATTTGAATCCAGGTAGTGATAGGAAATGGGGTTCCACATCCTTTTGTGTCTAAAATTCAAACAGTTGGAAATGATTGTCTGAGAGGTATTAGAGCTCGACATCAAGATATACGTAAGTTTGAGAAAACCTGAACCTACGAAAGCAAGTAGGAGCTATTCCAGCGCCGAAAAGGTGGTGTACTGCATGAGTTCAGCTGGAACTTCTGTTCCACCACCTTTGATTTATGCGAGGAAAAATTTTAAGCTGGAATTTATTGATGGTGCTCCTACCGAAACACTTGGCCTCATTCAAGAGAATGGTTGGACCACTGGAAGCTATTTTTGAAATGGATACAACATTTCAAGGAATGGACTGCTTGTTCCGTTGAGAGAAAGGTGTTGATTCTCGTCGATGGACATTTCAGCCATAAGAATATTGATGCCTTGAAATACGCAAAGACGAACCGTATTACTATGTTGTCATTTCCTCCACACCAAAGGCACAGAATGCAACCTTTGGTCGTTAGTTTCTGTAGCCCACTGAAAACATATTTAAATATTGAATGAACGGATTGGTTGAGGAGCAACTTAGGATGACTTATAAAACAATATCAAATTGCAACATTGTGTGCGTCAGCGTATGGGAAGGAAGTAACCTCCAAAAAAGCTGCGAGTGAATATGCGATATATCTAGTCAATTTTGAATCCTGCTCCTACAACACATGTAACACCACAACCGAGTACATCACACGATCATGTGGATATGCCATTTGTAGCGAGTATATCGCGTGAGATTTTAACTCCTTCCGCAAACACTTCGTACAAGCCAAACGGCATATTGCCGGTACCAGTTATTTCGTCTTCGGTTACAGAGATGCGGAAACGAAAAGAATAGGGATCAAAGGTCTATTAGGATTATTGAGGAAAAACAGAATGTAAAGCGAGCTCAAGAACAATGTAGTGCCGGCTGCAAAAAAAGCTAAGCCACAACTAACCCTTGAAGCAAAGAAACAGCAGCAAGAAGAACTGGAACAGGACTTTTGGGGAGATGAAAATGACTCCCAGTGTCTCTATTGTAACGAATTATTTTCGAATTCAAAAAGTAATGAGCCATGGGTACAGCGTATGCATTGCCCAAAATGAACTCATTGCGATTGTACTGGTATCGCTAGACAAACAAATATTTTTATTTTTAAGAATCCGAATTATATTTTAGTTTATTTAAAGTTTATTTAAAAAAAAAGACTATTTTCGTTTGTTTTTATGAGTAAACTATTTTTTTTTAATTAATATGGCGTTTTAATCAAATTATGTGTGTGACCTAAAATGATATAGTAGTATATGTTGTTTTATACACACGCGCCGCTAAAATAATACATTAGGTGTTTTTTCTTTAAAAAAAAAAAAAAAGTGCTTGTTTTTGTTTTAATGTTTTCTTTTCTTTAGAGCATGAGAGTAAGCACGTTTGAGCTGCTAAATGTGCACTTAAAGTATTGTCAAATATAAAAGATAGGTTAAGATACACAAGGCAAAATGTAAATGGTATCTTATTATAGGCCACCTCCCCTTACCTACCTACAATTTACAAAAATGCCACCATTCAATTTCCGTTAAAACTTTCTTTTTTTTCATCAATTATTATGCGTAAATAAGTTCCTAAATTAACTAATTCGATAAATGTTTGTTGAAGATTCACCAGACGATTATGATTACGACTAAAAATAGCAAAATTCGACAATAAAATTGCATCAAAACTTGCAGACAGAAAAAATTATGATTTTATCCTATGGTAAAGACTATCTTAACAAATTATAGTCATCTCATAATCATAATTTACCATTAAGTTGCATTTTGCAGTGAATACTTGTTTTGATTAAACTGGTCAAGTCTTTCAAAATTCCTGATCTGTCTTAAGCTCTTGTCTATATACCATAACTTTTGTAGTTTTGATTAATTACCTGCACTTAACGGACTCTCGACATCAGGTATGCAACGCAAGGTCTTCAATAGTTTGAAATCATGTAAATTATTTACCTGAAAAATTGACATTTGCCAGTTTTTAATTTATATATTATGTTCATGCATATAATCGAGCAAATCTCAAGGTCATTAAGTAAAAGTCTTTCCACTTTATGGGTAATTTCAATGTCAACTGGGGTTGCTGAACTCCCTTTTCTCCGTTTCATCTAAAGAAGGCAAGACAAAAGAATTTAATGGAACGAAATTAAGTTGTATAATAATAATATGAATTTCTCTCGACCAGATTTTATCAATACCGTTTTCGTTAGCATTATGTTATGCTTTTGACGCCTGCTCGCTACTTCCATCGGATTTTACCAATAAAATTTGCATTTTTGAATAATTTCTTAAGATAGTCGGCATTTCTACAAAACTCAAATATATCACAGTTTTATGATATGGAAAAGTTCGTCTGAGGTGATTTTATTCATCTTAACTCATGTATATATGTAGGTATGAATGATTTTTTTTTTCTGTTTATAACAAATTTATAATTTATGTTTGTTTTGTATAGGTTATATGAGTAACTATAAATTTCCTGCCAATTTTTGTGTATGACATCATTATATTCTAAAAATCGTCTCAATGTCAAGATTATTTTGATTTCAATCACCTGGATAACAGGGAAATTAAGAAAAAAAATGTAATAAATCGTGGTGCTAGTAAAGATTCGAATGGGTAAAGTAAAATTAGCATCAATATAAGAAAAGCTACTGGTTGCCATGAAAACAGTCAAGAAATGCTACGAGAATTTCATATAGGTAAGTAAACCCTTGGTATTTGGAGGTTTTTGTAGTACAGAAGTAGCAGTTTAGTAAGTGATCTGAGATTGTAATCTATGGAGAGACAAAGTCTGGTAAATATAAGTAAGTGGAAGGTTGGGCCAGTTTGATGTAGATGGTGAAATCTAAATTTTATGACTAGAGATATTTTTTAGACCCTGAATTCATTCAATCAATAAGTCTGCAAAGTTTTCTTTAGATTTATAGATTTTAGGATTTCAGCTATAGTTTTTCCTTGAAAAAGAAAAAAAGGCCGAAAAAGAGATTGAAAATTATTCATAAAATGGTTAATATCTTGAAGACCGGTGGTCGTGGAGGAGATCGCGGTTGATGGATTAAACATTGTTTCATTCATGTATTACTGCGTCGAAAATTGATTTTTTTCGAATTTTAAATGTGCTCCGTTAGATTTCTGTTATTATTAATAGATTATTAGTTCGTACAAATCAATCTAATTATTTAAGTCCATATAAATAATATTTTCCAAAGTCTGTTAAAGGCCCGAAAGAAACTAGTATACCGTTTGTGTTAATTCTTTGTTAGTGAGGGGGAAAAACGGACATTTTAGTGACTCAAGTCATACGATACTTTTGTTATAAGTGACTCATGTAAAAGACTCGGTTATTTGGGTCATTTGAGTGAGTTGGGAATAATTTATTTGTTTATTTATTTCTGACTTTATAGCGATAACTTACAGACTAAAGTCTCGATTGAAAGCTACCGGTTTATATCGAAATCCAAATATTTGATGATTTCATTGAGAAGAAGATTAAAATATTAATAATAAGAATTCATTTATAATACTAATTACTAATTATGACTATAGACTAGTTATGTGCAATAGTATAAGAATAACTTAAAAATAGAGCAAGAGAAGTTTTAAACAAGATGGGAATTAAAAAAAGGAAACAAAAATATATTAAAAAGTAAAAATGATACTAAAAGAATGGAGGAAAAAAATACATTTAATGGGTAGTGCAGTGATTATTCAGAGAGGGGAGTCTGAATCTCATTTCTAATGATTTTTCTAAAGGTAAAGAGGCTAAGACCGAGGATGTCGATTTCGTTAAATAGGTCGTTATAATTTTTTTGATTCTGTAACAAGGGGATTTATACCGTAAATTGGTCCTGGAAATAGTAATTTGAAAAGTTCACGGGCAGCGGGTGACTCTAGATGGACCAAGGAAGCTAATGTTACGGGATAATTCAGGGCAATTTATAAGGTTGTGTATTATTTATACCAAATTTATTTATATATAATTTATTATTATTTATACTAAATTTGTCGAGGCGAAAAAAATAGTCAAGATGTCGTCCTTCTGTTTTATATAAAAGAAATCTGGTGAATTTTCTCAAAACTGATTCAATTTGCTGCACATATACACCATAACAAGTAAAAAAGCTAGAATTGGTCTAAGACCAATTCTTATGATACCCTAGATGAATGACCGTATTAAATTTCGTATGGTCACCGATCTATTCAAGTTTGATTTTTGAAGTTGTTTTTCGCATATATTTCTAGAACGGTTTGTCGCACAAAAAAAATGATTATAACCAATTATATAGGATTTCGTATTCTACAGAAGTTTTTAGTACAATAAAAATGTCTTGGAGTGATCGTTTTCAAAGTACACGTAAAAAACCTAAATTTTTATATGGCTACACCAAGAGGGAGTTGCCCGATTTAGTCCATTTTCGACATTTTATTTGCTAGTGTAGTAAAAACATCATATACGAAGTCTCAGCTCTCTACGTCGACGTGTTCTCAGGAAGTGTCCAAATATATAGCGGAAAACGAAATTTTTATATGGCAACCCGCGAAGGAGTTGCCCGATTTCTCTCATTTTCGAACTAAATTTTACTTTTTTTTTTAAAGTCCGTGTATAAAGTTTCAGCTCTCTAAGTATACGCGTTCTCGAGTTATCGTGCGCACAGACGGACGGACGGACAGATGGACATGCAAAAATCAAAATAACTTTTAATATTATGCGTGGGTGTCCAATCCATTTTTCTCTACCATCATTATTTCGAGGTGTTACAAACGGAATGACAAACTTAGTATACCCTATAGATTTCATCTAGGGTATAAAAAGGGTTCGATATAGTGCATGCGTACTTTAGATGACTTTTTATGAGAGAATTATAAAGAGTTATTAGTGATGTAGTAGTCTTGAATGATTTACAAATTTGGAATACAAAAGCCAACAGTTTAAAAGCCTTGGAGGTTATCCAGTTAATATGTGACTGAAATGACAATTTATGGTCAACGTTTACCCCTAAATCTTTCATTTCGGTAATGCGGTTAAGAGATGAATCACCCATTATGTAGTCATAATATAAGGAATTGCCTTTTCTGGAAAAGTAAAAGTGAAGCTTTAACCTTACATTTGGAGATATTCAATGGCAACAAATTATCTTTGCTCCAATTTTTTAAGGTAAGAATATCTCTATGAAGTAATTTACAGTCCTCTTCTGTGCGGGTGGTCATTGATGTAGAAGAGAAAGATATATGGACCAAGAATTGTGCCTTGTGGAACACCGGAGGTTTGTATGAAAAAGCAGTACTGGTGACCGTTAAGGACTACTGTTTGCAGTCGTTCGTGGATATATGATGGAAGCAACGCAACTAAATTATCGCAGAAACCTATACTAGATATTTTATGGAGTATACGAGAGTGGGAAATTTTGTCAAAGGCTTTAGCAAAATCGGTTTGAATAGAATGAACCTGATTCCCTTCATCAAGTGCTACTGCAATTTTGTGGGTATAAAGCACCAGGTTCATGGTAGTGGATTTTTCCGGAAGATATCCGTGCTGTTTAGAGCTCAAGATGGAGAGGGTTTGGGGTAAACGTTTATTATAAATAAGGTTTTCAAATATAAGGCCCCAGCTATTAGAAATTGATATAGGTCTATAATTATTTACGGTAACGTACGATATCTTGAATGCAGATGGGTAAATTCTGTGGGACAATGACAAGTTGAATAGTATACGCTTATAGGAGCGTTTAATACGGAGGTGCAGCTCTTTAGGAAGATGTTCAGTATGGTGTTGGGCCCAGATTTCTTACTTTTATCAAGACCTAGAATGACAGTTTGCACATCCTCAAGAGAAATCGGAAACGTAGTTATTGAAGGGGAGAAAGAGGTTGGATGAGTATAGAGGGAGGTGTTGTGGCATTACTGAATCTGGAGTGATTACTGCCTAAAATGTTGTCAGAATATACAGATTTAAAGTAGAGAGCAAAGATATTACAAGTCATGGGGCGTATTAGAAATAATCATCTAATATCCTAAAAATATCTACCTCACCGAATCGTTCATGTCAGAGCATGACTTAAAGCTAAAAGTGCGCTTAGTTTATCAATTTTGCAGCCGTTCCGCGACTGATGTAGATATCAGTGCGTGTTAAGCAATTCCAATTCAAACTGTGCCTTTGAATTGCTAAAATGTGGAATGGCAAGACAACTCGGTTGGCCTCAAAGCAAGCATTTAGCAAATGAAAAATTGCTGCATTCTCTGAATGATTAAATCAGTCTTCAGTGCTGCAGAACTTTGTATTTGTTTCAATCTATTTCATTGTTCAGTCATATAAATGACTTTTTCTTAAGAAACATCCTTCTAAGGAAATGAAAATTACAAATCTACAACACAAAATCAAATTAGTTGGCTTTAAGTATGTGTGCGTGCATGACCGAACTTTAATTCCCAAGTCGATCGATAATAGTTTGCTGTGGTTTATGGGATGGTGGAGTCATCGGTCAATATTTCTTCACGAAAGAGGCCGGCCGGAACGTAATAGTGAATGGCGCGTGAATGGACTATTTGCTACATGAAATGGAAGCCCGTAATCTCGACGATATTTGGTTCTAACAAGCCGGCACTAGTTGTTACACAGCCCATGAGACCAAGGCTTTATTGCAAAAACAATTCGGTGAACAGTAAATTTCACGCTTCCGACCGGTGAATTGGCCACCTAGATCATGGGATATCACAGCTCTAGACTTTCTTTTTTCTTTGCAGCTATGCTATGTCCAAAGTATACATAGATAAGCTGGCTACGATTGATAAATTGGATCTCAACGTTACTCACGTCATTGGTCAAATACCACTCGAAATGATCGTACGCGTCATCCAAAATTGAACCTTCAGAATGAATCATGTTAGCCGCAATTATGGCCAACATTTGAAAGAAATAATATTTTAAAATAAATGTAAAGAATGGTTCTTTTGTATGATGATGGTAATCTTTATTACCCGATAATTTATTTATTTTTTCATTTTTATTTTTTTTATTTTTGAAAAATGTACCTCTAAAATAAATCTCGCGATAGCTGCATGCATAGCCATGTAAATACAAAGTTTAAGATCGGTTGAAAATATGGCTTTAACAAATAAGTCAAGTTTCTTTTCTCCTTGAGCCTAAGTGACCGATTGACCGATATGATTTTGAAACGGTGACTCAGGTTTTTTGAGTCAGTACACTGACCCGATCAAAATGACCGAATCGTTCGCGACCGACCCATCACTACTGCGTAGTTCTCACATATCTAGCTAAACTTGTAGTTGCGGTGGTCTATCGGTCATTTGTTTTATCCAATTTTACAACAAGCAAGGATATAAAAACATAATTTTGTTGACTTTTAGACCTCGTCGTGTTGAATGTCATGTAGAAGTTTATATAAACTCTGTAAAAATATAATTTAATTAATTTAGTATTTTTTGGATTGTTTAGAATTGGAATAGACATTTTTTCACATTTGCTTCGCTTAGTTCAATTTTTGAAACCAGGGACTTCTGCTTTTCGGGTGACTTCAATTACTACTGATACTGAGCTAACGAGACAGATGCCCCAAATTTTCTAGACTATTAAGCAACAAATGCTTGTAGCTGTCATTAACCAGTATCGGCGAAAGACCAAAAATATTAAATTTTTGCAATTTATATTTCTTTTTTGAAACAATAAATAGTTTTCTTAAACATTAATTAATTTAGCTTCATGATGATAGCTTTTTTGTCTTGAATTTATTACTAATTTAATTTAGAATCTGTAAATATAAATACAAAGAAAAAAAATCCTTCAAATGTATGACTAATTCTAAAAATATTTAATAAAATTATTTACTCTTTGAAAAAAGAAATAAAAATTGTATAAATAAATTTTTTATTGGTATAAATCACTGACATATATATAAATAGACTGCTCGTTGAACCAAAATTGCATGAAAGCAAATGGCACCATTTTCATATTCCTGTCTATTTCCGTGAGAGCATACTTTCCAATTGAACTGTAACGATTGGGAACGAGAAATTGCTTGAGGTTCACCGGTATTTGCAGAGCTAGCAGCTCATTATTAAAATTTAAAGACAAAGTCCCAAATATTTTCTAAATAAATCCGTTAAATCTCACTGACAGATATTTACGTAAATCTATTGACAAAAAATCCCCAAATTATTTAAATTCTGCTTCAGTTTACTACAATTGGCAACATTGACAGTGAAATCATACTTTCGGAAATCAAAACAGGTGCCATATGAAACAGGAGATCAGTCAGTCCATTTATATACATGTCAGTGGTATAAATACTTACCATTTAGCGAGTTACATTCGAATCTTGGTAGCTTGAAATAAGAATGCTTTTTTTGCGTTTCGTTTCAAAATATGAAATACTGAGTCATATCTAGTTTTTTTTTAATAAGTTCTGCAAGTAGGGCATTCAGTCATTTACCTAATTATATAGTTTAGTTAAAGCTTCAGATATTTTTTGTTGTTCTCCATGCTGTGAAACATTTAAACGACTGTGTGCGACTGAAGATTAAAAATATAAATAAAATTCTTCTACCCGAAAATAATAAAAGTCTAAACTGAATAAAGTAAGATAATACTGAAATAAAATAAAACCCAAGTATCTACATGTAACAAAGACAAGAAATACTTCAACATAATGAAAGTGTATCAAAACGCAAAAATAAGAAAAATAATCGAAATTTCAAAATTATGTGGTATGAAGGCTATAGGCCAGTCATGCTTGTCTTATGAATAGAGAAGAATTTGCACAAAAATTAGTAGCAATCCTTAGTACGTAAATGCAATTACTAGAATAATGATAACTTACCAAAATATAATGCAAAATGTCTTCTTCTAGGATTATAATCACTGTAATTTTGTCATAGACTTAACTGTGCTCTATTTGTTAAAGATATATTAAGCTACATATAAAAAAACGTTTAAAGATAATTCCTCTACAAAGAATAATTGAGAGGAGAAAATTCCTATACATACCCCATTATAGAGAACCTAACTATGGTAAATAAGAACCAGTTATAAACTTATATTGTACTAAAATTAGGACTGAGTCAATCGTGTTGGTGGTCTACGTTTAAAAATTTGTTGCCCCTCTTTTTCTAATTACATGTTAATGTCAAAAGAGAAATAAATTCAAATTATTATATTATTAATAAATGCGTTATGAACATACCTACATATCTACATATTATGTTAGCATGAAATGTGAAAGTATGTAAATAAGTTTTTCTACAATAAATATTAATTATTACAGTGCTTTACACATATTGGAAATCTGAATATAATTTCAGATATATCAAGATTATCTAACATTTCGTGTTCAATAGCAATTATTGAGAAATTACCTAGTCTTTCTTGATTCATGGTAAATCGTAAATAATTTTTTTATGATTTTAATTTTAATCACCAGAAACTACAGTTACTGGTATTATTAACAGTATTCTTAAAGCTATAAATATATTTGGAAATATCACTTCAAGGTTATTTTCCAAAATAGGCTGAAGAACATTTTCAGGTTCTAATTTTTACTCTGATTTTAAATATAATTTCAATGATTTTAACTTTTTATAAAAATCAGTTTCTTGACTTATTGCTCGTTCCTGACCTTGAAAAAGTCCACAATCAACTCGAGTCGACCTCGTTATTCGATCATGACATACTATTTTTAATTTATGATCTTGCTGTCAGTGCAGACACTCCTCTGAGGCTAATATCTTTTAGAGATTTTAACAATTTTGACAGCACAGTTTTACTCAGTGAATGTGCTTCACTGTCATGGGACAATCTATACCGACTTGCTTTAGTGGATGACAAAGTTTTTCGTGAACCAATTAATTATTTATTTGACTATTAAGCTAGGTGGTTGACCGTGGTTCTCCCGTGAAAACAAAGTCCTATTAGCTGAGCGTGAGTATTTGAATCGAAATACTTACGCTTTAGGACTACAGATAGCCAGAATTTCTTTAAACCGACAAGAAATAAGGTTAATTTAAAGATCCGTGCAGCTAAGCATAGATATTACAGCTCGAAGTTTGACTGTAATCTGTCCCCGAAGAAGCTATGGAGTTATCTAAAAAATGCAGGCATTTTTGGTAAAGAAACACCGAATTGTGTGACCTAATATCCTAGACACACGGGATATATTAACGATCATTGGTTCAATTACGTAATTGGATCAATGATTATTCCTGTTTTGGGGTGACACACGGCAATGACGGTCTTCACGTAATTAGATTTGACAGACTAGATTTGATCCATTAAATGTGTTACTTGTGCATACTGGAGATTAGTCCCATATCCTTAAATTTCACTGACATATCCGCGTATTTGTGGCTATTTCTTCGTGCCTTTCTCAGATCTTTTATATAAATGCGCCACAGCTCGCACAACTTATAATTTTCAGCAGTTTTCCACAATTTTTTTTTCTTTATCTCTTTTTCCATTTATAATGTTTGACATTTTTGTAATAAATTCAATAATTTGGGAAACATGCAAAATTTACCTTGAAAAATGTATCAGCCAGTTTCACAAATAACAGCTGAGTGATGACTTGAAAATCAGCTGATTTTTCCAATAACTTGCAGTTCCTCATCGCTGAAAGCGCACTTATTGACAAAAGGAGTAAAAAGTAATGCATAATTGCTAACGAATGAGCTTGTGGGGGGCGTAATTGGTGCAATGACGAAACGAATGACCATTGCGCCAATAATGCAGTGAAACATGAGCTATGCAATGATCATTGCTCCGTCAATGATCATTGGAATGTCCCGTGTGTCTACGGTATTAATCCGGAGGCATTAAATGCTCATTTCACCTCTTCGCATTATGCAGCTCCGGTGTCCGATGTGTTATCTACAGACATTGGAAGATCGACCAATCAGAGTGTAGGATTATGTTTTTACTGCGTCTTTGCTGAAGAAGTCATCTATGCTATAAACTCACTAAAATCGGATGCGACCGGTCCGAATAAAATTTCTCCTAAATTTCTTAAACTTATTCTTCTGTGAATTGCGAATGTGCTACCTATAGCTAAATCAATGTCTCCCGAAAGCCCAATTGACTATAGACCAACAAGCGTCTTATGTTTTCTGTCCAAGGCTCTCGAGAAGTTACTGTACTTGTAGGTCCTGGAACACTTAGACACCAACAATCTCTTAAACCGTTGGCAGTCAGCTGTGAGACTGCTCTCTTGAAAGTGACAACCGATATCCGTGAATGTCTGGATAAAAACTGGTTAACTGTCTTAATTGTGAATTTACAGCTGATAATTTTCCAGCTGGCCTTATGTTTTTGATCGGGTTACTTAAAATGACGGATTTTTTGGGAAGGTTATTTTCAGGAAATACACCGATCGTTTTGTTGAAACGTATATAATTTATTAAAACATTGCTCGACGTTTCGGGTCCAAGGGCGGCCCTTCTTCAGGAGCTCTATATACATATAATAGTAATACATGAGTTCAAGTTTTTTTAAAAAATTCTAAATATAAATATTATAAATACCTTATGTCTGTCTACGGCGCGTATAAATATTTCTTAAAGATAATAATAAATAACACATAAGCAACATGGAAAATAAATTAAAGTAAACAAAGAAAAATACATTATTAACCACAACAATCGTTACAGATATATTAATAAAAAATAACTATCCATTACATTTAATCCACAAAATAATAAAAAGAGCGAAAAGAAACAACCTTTTCAACAATTTAACACACACCCCGAACAACACAATAAGACTGGATAACACCAATCCTATTTACACATTAATCCCGTTCATATATCCTTTATCCCTAAAAATCGCGAAAATCATTAAAAAGGAGAATAATCACATAAAAATAGCATTCAAGCCAATAACTAAGCTAAACAACAATTACACAAAAACCAAGGATCCGATACCCACACAAGAAAAAAACAGCGTTGTATACAAGGTCAAATGTGAAAACTGCAACACGGCATACATTGGACAAACATCAAAAAAGCTTACAACCAGACTATCACAACATAAAGCATATGTTAATAAACAAGCACCACGATTCGCACTAGCATCCCACGCAATAGACACAGGACACGTATTTTCCTTCGATAATACAAAAATAATTGACATAGAAAATAATAGAAAAAAACGTGAACTTAAAGAAGCATGCCACATATATCTTAACAAAAACAAAGTTATAAACTTAAGGCAGGACACAGAATTAATAAATAAAGACTACAAATACATACTAAACAAACTAAAACCATAGTATTAGTCATACAATTTTTTAACATTTTCTCAACGACCCCTCAGTTACATATTTGTCTTCGTAGCCAGTAATTGTCTTTTCTGTTCTAAAGAGTATTTTAATTTATTAATAATGTATTTTTCTCTGTTTACTTTAATTTATTTTCCATGTTGCTTATGTGTTATTTATTATTATCTTTAAGAAATATTTATACGCGCCGTAGACAGACATAAGGTATTTATAATATTTATATTTAGAATTTTTTAAAAAACTTGAACTCATGTATTACTATTATATGTATATAGAGCTCCTGAAGAAGGGCCGCACTTGGACCCGAAACGTCGAGCAATGTTTTAATAAATTATATACGTTTCAACAAAACGATCGGTGTATTTCCTGAAAATAACCTTCCCAAAAAATCCGTCATTTGTCTTAATTGTATTGCCGAAACTTTGTACTCATTTCAATTTTGCATCGTCGTCGGCTGTACTTTTAATTTCCAACTACATATCTTACTGAGAGATATCAACAAGTGAGTGTCGTTGATCATTTGTCAGCTTACTTCCATTGTCTTCAGGGGTACCGCAGGGTTCCATACTTGGTCCCCTTCTTTTCAGTCTGTATATTAACGAAAAAGACATTAAGTATTGTAATACAGTAATCCCCCGAGATACGTAATATGCGACTTACGTAAATTCACAGTTACGTAAAATTAGAATTTCAAAGATTTGGAAAATTTTTTGAGTATAGTAACGTACAATTTTACATATAATTATTTTTATCTCAAGCATTAAATATCTTGTAGCGACTGCATCAGTACATACACTAATCACGCTCTATCTCTCTTTGTAAACAAATACACACACACTCTCTACTTTTCTTACTATGTAGCTTGTTATCAATCTTGCTTGCGTGAATATCATTAAATACTACAGAAACTATTTGTAGTTGTTATTTCTTTTGGTCCTTTATAAAAAAATAATAAACAATGTACATACATATATGATATCTACATACTGTTTTAATTTTCAAATTCGACTTACGTAAAATTCGAGTTACGCAAAATTCGATGGTCCGGATTAATTACGTATCTTGGGGATTACTGTATACATCTGTACGCCGATGATGTTTGGTTATACTTCAGTCGGCCTGTAGGTCTAAGTTACATGCAATGGCAATATATAGGCAGAGCTTGGGCACAACCGACATCCCCCCTATTGCTCTGAACTCTGTCAATTTGACTCATGTCAATACGGTTAAAAGCCTTGGAGTTCTCCTTAACACCTCAATGAGTTACTGTGACCAAGTCAATGGTATCGTTGCAAAAATTTACATGGGACTTCAACGCCTGTGGTTGTCTGCTGATGTATTGTACAGATCTATGTATGCGGCTCATTTAGCTGGTGAGAAGTGTTGCGTTTACCTGCGCGCATTCCGTTCTACAGGTAAAAAAAGCAGTTTTTCATCTGTTTTCATAAACATCGAAAAATATAAATTCACTATTCCTATTCCCAGATAATTTCCTAGTTGCTAGCACCGTGTCAGACGTTTTGTTTTTTTTTGTTACAAAAAAAAAAATATTTTATTACGGCTAATTATTATACGGTCTAGCTTAATATTATCGAACCACATAAAATTTATTTTCCAGGAGATAATTCGGTTGATTATTAATAGCCAGATCGATTCGAGAGTTATAGGGAATGGGCCATCCTTCACGAGTATTCTTGATGCAGTATGCAAGCCGATTTTCTAGGAAGAGGTAAAAGACGCAAAGACATATCTCTCCAAAATGTACAGATATTACTTTGTTTCTTTTACCTCTTCCCGAGTAAACCTCTTTGCAGGGGAGTAAATGTTGCGGCTATTAATAATTATGCATTGAACAATTAAACAGATAATTTGGGAAAGATTTGAAAATAAATTATATTTCAACTGAAAGCAAGTTTACACCACCATTTAAAGATGGTGAACGTAAACGTCGAGATGACCTGACTAGTCAGTTTTCAATCGGACCAAATCTACTTGTCCTCATAATTTCACTGCTCAACTAAAAAATGTTCAGTTCAAGGAAGCATTTGTTAAAATGTTTTATCAGCCACTGGTCGACTGATGATATGGCGTCTTATATTGGTGATAAAATAATTCACTTAAATTTCAACGAATGCTTCTCTTATCTGGTTGAAAATAATAAAGTCATTAAGGCAACGGAAGAGTAATTATCTGGTGAAGGACATGAAAATGATTCTAGGATTATCTACCATATTTACCAAATTGATATCGACGCTGAAGTTGTAAAAAGATGCTTAGACTCTGATATTCTCATTATACTCCTTGGTAACATGGACAGTTTTAATGCTTTCTTAAAACTTTGGATCAACATGGGCCTGGATAATCAGGAACGCTACATTAACCTCAATGAACTGTACAAAACTCTGGGTGCTTCCATTCGTATCTAGAGCGTTACCACGCCATGACAGTTTGTATTTACACTCCGGCTTTTTTTCGCAAAGGGAAATTGAGGCTTTTTAAATTAATAGACGAATCGGAAAATTATCAGCTTGGATTTGAAAATATTGCCACAGATGATGAAGAATTACTGAAGAATGCATTTGTCACCTTGGAAGGATTTGTTTATCATATGAATGGAGTTCGGCAGATTAACAACGTCAACGATGTCAGATTTGATTTATTTTCTAATACGTATCAGTCAAAAAATTTCAATGAAAAATTTCGATAAAAATGCAGAAATTTCGATCCATCAAGCTTACCACCGTGGAGAGCTGAATTACGGGAATTAAGAGTCCAATACGTGACAACATATTGGAGAAATGCTCACTCTAAATCTCCTACATCTACAGAAGTAAATGTATTCAAAATAACACTTGTCATTTTTTATATTCCTAATAATTGCTTTTATTAATTTTCCCATGGAAATCCATGTTCCAATTCAATAGCGGAACTGTATAATATCGGATTTTTTCTTCCAGTATTTTATCAAGAATATCCTTAAATCTGGGCCAGATAACTCAAGTTTGCCCAGAAGCTTTTCTGTAGCTCCTGAACTTCTCTGTAAAAAAGAATAAGACCAAATTGTGCTATTTCGCTGAGTTCATGAAATATTCTCAAAACATCATATGCTCATATCGGTCCGGTTCTTAATGAGCAACCGAATTATCGCATGGAAAATAAATTTCATGTGTGGTTCGATAATGAAACTAACTCGTATAAAAATTGCAGCAGTAAAAAACATTTTTTTTTCAATTTTTTGTTTTGACAAAAAAAAAGTCTGACACGGTGGTAGCAACGAGGAAATTGTCTGGGAATAGTGAATTTATATTGTCCGATGTTTATGAAAACAGATGAAAAAAACAAAAATCGAACTAAAATAATTTTGAAAACTGCCTTTTTTACCTGTAGAACGGAATGCGCACAGGTAAACGCAACCCCTCTCAAGGAAAGGCATATCAAAAAACTAGCCGAACTAGAGTAATTTCCCAAAATCATTGCTAGCTCTTAGACTATAGACAGTTGAAATTTTCACAGAGTATGTATTTCTATTGTCGCTATAACAACAAATAATGAAAATAAAATTAAATTAAAAATTAAAGATGGCCCCCATACAAGAAACATGATTTTTTTGGCATTTTTTTCCTCGTTTTATACTGATTCAATATTATTATCAATTAAAATTACTCTTTAAGATTTTTTACCGGGGCAGACTTTTATTTGTTCAAGAAGACATTTTTTTGGATTCTCCGGTATATAGCAAAAAGCTAAAAAAAACTTATTTGTTATTTCATACACAACCCATTTGATTTTGGGTGACAAGTTTCAAGTCTTGGTTTTGACTCATCAACAGGTCCCAAATAGCGAAATTGAGTGACTTGAAAAACAAATGAATAAATAGAACAAAGAAAAGAAATGAAACAATGAAAAAAACCAAAAAATTGAAAAAAATTGATTTTTTTGTCTTTTCCATTGTTTCATTTCTTTTCTTTGTTCTATTTATTCATTTGTTTTTCAAGTCACTCAATTTCGCTATTTGGGACCTGTTGATGAGTCAAAACCAAGCCTTCTTGAACACATATTATTATTATCATAAGTAGGCATTTTTTTTTCAAATGACAGCATTATTATTTTTTTTTTCAAATGACAGCATTATTTTTTCACATGACGCCTACTCTCATTTGAAAAAAAAAATAAATAAAAAGTACATAGTGTTAAATTTTGTACGATGGTACGGAAACCTTCGTCCGCGAGTCCGACCTTTACTTGGCCGGGTTTTTCTTTATATTCTTTTATAATTTTCTTTTCGTTCTTTGTTATTTTCTTTGTTCCTGCCAGATAGTGCGATTTGATCTCGTTTCCTTTTACTTTATCAATTGAGAATTTGTCGCACCCAAAAATTTGTCGCTTTGCCCTGCCTATTGGTAAATTTGCTCCTGTATGCAGGAACAGTAAAGTGAATTAATTTTTTTTAATGTTCAGTGTCGTATGACTTCAAAGTATACTATTTAGATCCTGACTGGGCCCCCTACACGGTTGAACCCCTAGGCAGTTGCCTTGTTTGCTTAAGCAGAAGTTCGTCGTTGATAACCTCACAATTACAATTTTTATTAAGTATGTTTTTATAGATCTCCCTGTAATTTAGTAATAACATATTAAGTACATACTACATATGTACCCTACATGGTTAGAAATTTTGTTGTAAATATTATACATACATGAATAATATATACATATATAAATCCTTACAAAAGTTCATATAAACTTTATACTTTAGCTTGTTATAGATTTCTATATCAATAGAGTATAAAATTGATACCATGAATTATAGGCGGAACTAATCCATTTTACAGGGTTGTAAATGAGCGGACTCATTTATCATATCAACTCATTGCTCAACTCAGGATTTGAGTCCGCTCAATCATTGAGTCCGCTCAATCATTGAGTCCGCTCAATCATTGGGTCCGCTCAACAGTTCTAGCGGTGGTTCATCGCTCGAAATTTGAGCGGACTCACTGGTTGAGCGGACTCAATAGTGAGCGGACTCAGTCTTGAGCGGACTCATTGCTTGAATGGACTGAGCGGACTCATTGCTTGAATGGACTGAGCGGACTCAAGTCTTGAGCGGACTCATCATTTGAGTTGAGCGAACTCAAATCATATTTTAAATAACATAAAGAGAATCTGATTTAATTAAATTTGAAACTGAAATTTCAATAAAATAAGAAAAGCTTATAAAAAAGTCATTCATTATATTATATTTTATTAATTTAGCTTTTGCTAATTTTCTTAGCCAACATTTCTTCTTCCTCCTTCCTTCCTTATTTAAAATATGATTTGAGTCCGCTCAACTCAAATGATGAGTCCGCTCAAGACTGAGTCCGCTCACTATTGAGTCCGCTCAACCAGTGAGTTCGCTCAATTTTCGAGCGATGAACCACCGCTCAACTGTTAAGCGGACTCACTGCTTGAGTTTACATCCTTTACATCCCTGCCATTTTATATATTACTTTTATATGTAATTCCAAATTATCTTCATTTATATTATGTTTCATATAAATTTTATAATAACTGGGATTGAAATAAATTATATATTTTGTATATAAAGTTTATACTATATATTGTATATAGTGAATTCATATTAATTTTATGTATAAATTAATAAAACATAATATTTTAGTGAAATTTTTCATTTAAATTGTTTTGAATATATATTTATTTCTGTATAAATGTATAAAAAAAACTTAAATATCAATTAGTGATACTAACAGTAAGGTGTAATTTAACAACCATATATGATTTATTTGTTTTCCTCGAAATCGCGGAATCGCTTCCAAAATAGTGCTTCCAGTCTTGAGAGGTATGATATGTCCGCAGGTGTAAGCCCTGGCTAATAAATAAACTAAGTTTGAATATTTTAAAATCAAAAGAAAAAATAAATCAGAAACCTTTAGAAATATTACAATCCTTTCAATCGCCTGCTCATCCGTAAGTTTGCTTACTTTCTTCTTTCCATTTGCAGGCGGTGGGAGAAGAGGAGGATAAGATTTATAAATGATAAAGTGCAGCTATCCCAATCTGTTAAATTAATAATAAAATAAGACTATATCAGTGGAATTTTAAAATATTTACCATTTTCTCTTTCAGCTTCAGTATATAAAATTCGTTTCAGGGCATTCTTCACTGCTGAGAAAATATGAGGCTGAAAGTTCTCCCATTTGTTTAGCAACAGATGAGCAGACTCCTTTTGAATCTGAACAACTTTTCTATTACTTGATGAGTATTCGCAAGTTATATATACACCGGAGTACATTTCTAATTATCTTTTTACTCGAGTAAAGATCTTTTCGGAACAGCGTTTAAAACTCTACTGACTGCTAAGTTAACAACGAAATAGCATAAAGTATATATTTCCAAAGAAAGAACCGTTATTTCTTTCAAAGAAATGGTACGCACTTGTAAATTTTTACCAAATATATACCCTAGGTAGTATAAATTTTTATTCCAAAGATGTATGAAGAACACGTCAAAATCCTAACTAAATATAATATTTATAACACAATCATATAAAGTATATACCATCAAAATATAAATAAAGTTAGTTATATGCGTATTTGATAGAGTTTATAGTTTCGAATATAAATTCTATAACATTTTCGGATACATTTTATCTTACATGCGTATAGAAATGGTTTTTATAGGAAATTTCGTATTAACGTTAGACTGACATTGTATAAAAATGATGTATATATGCGACTTTATCGTTTTCTATATGAAATTTGGAATAGAAAGACTTAATATTAAAAAGTATATGCATTATTTTTATCTTTTACACCAAGATTTCTAACCGTGTATAAATGTAGATAAAGTCTTATTGAATAGTATCATAGATGACACAAGAACTAGATGTCGCATGCAGTACCAACAAAGTATACAAAATTTATATGGCTGGGTGGTTCATTCCGGAATGGACCACAACATTTGAAATGATTTACACGTCGAGTGATTCGTATTTTTTCGTATCTGAAGTGTTGAGAAAGTCGATTAAATGTATACAAAATTGCTATTATAAAAACAATTACTTTCGTCACGCTCTAAAACATGTTATAGTCCATTTCAGAATGCATTACCGATTTCGTAATCTGTATACTCTGCTTTAGTATGGCATGCGACATCTAGTTCTTATGGCATCTATGATAGTATGCACCCAAAGTTTTCCTTTTACCCCCGGAGTTGAAAAATTAAAAGCTATTAGATTGAAAAATTTAAAATTAGCGATGAATAAATTATTCGATTCGAAATTGACCCTTCATTTGTTTAGAAAACGATTAGAGATAAGATAATTCAACTTGAGCTTAAAGAAATTTTAATCTTTTGAAATTTAAAATTTCCATTATAACCGAAGCTTGGAAAATAACATCAATTTTTTTAAACAACTGTAAAATTTCTAATTTATAAATGGCGGGAGTAGAAAAGAATTTAATTATTCAGTAAAAAGCAAGAGTTTTTTGTTATTTTTGTTGTTTTGGGACAGAGGGACAGATATTCTTTCTAAAATTAGCAATTATACTTTAATTTATAACAATATCTTCGTCGTAAATATCGTAAAAATCTCATCAAGCGAGTTACTCAATGAAATTACCGACTTATACATACTTATGGTCGGTTCACAGTTCAGAGCATAACTAAGCCACAGATGTGGCTTAAGCCCCGAGTTTAAGCCTACTACGTTTCACAGTACTGTACTTAGTTAAACCGCAGATGAAAAATTGTGAGTTCTAAGCACTGCGGTAATTGTGATTTTTTTAAAGGAAAATTGCTATAGTGAAAAGAAGAACAACTTTTTTTATTTACCATTTTTATCAGGGAGGATATCAAATTTAGTATCATTCTTGCAGAATGTTTCAACAACCTAAACCGAGTATAAAAATCGAATTCATCCCAATCATTGAAATGTTGTGGGCGCCTTCTTAAAAATTTTTCTTGCCGGACACTTTGGATAATTAAATTATTCATTTCCTCATCAATCATGTTTTTTGCATCAGATAAATATTCCATTTTATGTAACTTTGCTCCTAAAAGTCCAATAGTCCATATTATATCATTTTCCTCCTGAAATTTTGGAATTAAAAACAATCTTTTTGCATCTGTCAGATGGCAATAATTTAGAAATGTGTAATGTTAATAACCGATAACTAGATAACTTAAGCTTAAGTCACCCAAGATGCAGCGCTTAAGTTAAGCTTGGATTAAGCCAGTCATGTAGCCTAAGCCTTGACTGTGAAACAGTAGAAAAATTTAAGCCTGGACTGTGAAACCAAAGAAGCAGAAAGAGTTTCTTTCTTTTATTTTAAATTAACTATTTCTACACTTCTTCTGATCTAATAATTGCTGACTGTGGTAAAAGCAGTGGAAGCTCGTAGATTCGCAGCACATTAAATATGTACCATCACACTGCCTTGTAGAACTAATAGCATCGAAAAGGTATCGTCAAGGCCTTCTTAAATATCCACGAATCATTTCAGAGAACATTTTTTTCTTTTGAATAAAGGATATATTTTGATGTAAGGGCTATTTGGTTCTATATAAGTATGCCACTCCCGTTAGTATTAATATTTGAGAAAATTCAGAGAAAGCCAATCTATAACTGCTAAATTCCAAGTATAACTGTAGATTTAAAAGAAAAAAGGGTATTTTTGGTCAGATCCCACAAAAAATGAAAACAATTTAAATTGCTTAGTTAAATTTTTTTTTTAATACTCAGGCGACAAGTTAACATAAAATTTCTATTCACAAACAATACAACAAAATTCGTCAATGAAAATATGGTTTACAGCATTAAAGAAAATCAACCCTTGTACTGGAATGGGGTAGCTGCTTTTGGTTTGTAAGCAGGTTGTTGCCTGTATTGTGGTTCATCTTTAGCTGGATGTGTCCTAATGTATTCCAATGCTCTAAGAATTTGATCTGGTATTGGTGGAGCGACTGGAATATGTGATCCTTGTGGTTGATATCCATTTTCATCAGCTGTGTATGATAGTTGAACTGGTGTACCATCGGGAGCAGTCCATTGTGCATTACCGGTAGCAACCTGTCCACCTACTCCACTTTCAGCTGCAGAAATACCATTTCCAGTTTCATAGGAATATGAGTATGAACCATCAGGATTAATATCAGATGCCTGGCGTAAAATTGGAATCTCATTTCCGGAATAGTGTGAAGCTTGTGGCTTATACGGTTGTTGTTGTCGGGCAGGTTGTCCGAAGGGTGTGTATGCTGCTGATGCAACAGCTAAAACAGCTGCGATTGCAATCTGAAAACAATATGAAGAGGAATAATTTATCACTGGTAATCCATTTATATGAGTATAGAATATCCTATACGATCCTTACGAAAGTCTTCATTTTGTTGTTGTTGTTGTTGTTGTGCTGGTTAGATCTAACAAGGTACACCAAACTGATGGAACTGATATCTTTAACTAGTTCGCAGCCTTTTATATCAAAACGAAATCCAATAAAATATCACAAAACGGGGGCAGGCAATTAAACTTTTTGAATTTGTGTGGTACATCATCTGCGATGTCTTCTTAGCTTTCCAGCAAATATCTAACTTTAAACACCGCCACTATGTGAGAATATATTTAACATTAAAGCTCTTCACATTGTCGATGGTATCAAGCTCTTATGGAGTATTTACGTACGAATCATCTGTATACAGATCATACGGATGGTACCATCATCGGATAAATAACTTAGTTATAACATTCAAATACTATAAAATCCCTCATATCTATACTACTTATATGTATATGAAGGTGTTAGTTGATTGATGTATAATTTGAATATATATAGTTTTTGTGTGCCTACAGCATCCAAGTCCACTTGCTTTTCTGGTATTCTCCGGTTTTACCGACCAGATCCATGCACTCAAAGGTGAAGCAATTCAGTAAGCATAGACGTCCATTCCTGTGCAGAAAAAAAAATTGGATTTAAATTTGGAATGAGTAAGTTTATGGATTCACCGCACTATGAGATAATAAATAGGAGTGGTTTAAGTCGAGCTCATCTAATTAGCAGGTATAAAAGTCTAAGAAGGTCTGATGCCCTTGAAGCTGTATTATACTCTTTGAAAGTAGCGTTTCCGCTTGTTTCGGTTGCGTTAATTGTTTCGATGAGAATTAAATGAATGTGGGTGGAGTGTGAAATCTGGGAATGTTGAGGAGAGCAACTTTTCCTCCTGTATATCAATGATGCAATTTAAATAAATTTTTATTTCTTTTTTGTTTGAATTTGAATTTTGCGACATTTTTTTTTTTTTAATTAATTTAAATTCTCCGGGAATAATATGTATGTACATCATCTATTGCAGATTTAGTATAACGCAGCTTAGAATTTCTGACAACCAAATTGAAATGAAACAGTCAAAATAAAACTAAGCAATAAATTGTTCAGTTCTCAATTTGAATACTGTTATTGCTTTCATTGTTGCTCAAATTCAAGGTACTTGTATCCATTCGTAATTCTATGCTGAAAAACTACAAGGTAATTTGTTGCACTTAATGCTTAGATAATTACATATATTATGCATGTATGCCTACATGAGACGATACTATGATTAATTTAATTTTTTCCACTATTCATAAGTGGAAATTTGGACTTAGAGTATTTTACCTGATCTTTTTAAACTCAATATAATCGTAAAATCCATGCATACTAATTGAACTCAGTCCTATATCATTTGTGATTAGGTTGATTCGAGTTTTAATGGTTTTTTATATAGTTAGGCAATAGTTCCTGGGAGCTGCTGAACGCCCATATACTTAGTTCTACTTGCTATTAAAAAATATGTATAACCTTTGAGATAACTTTGTGGAATTTATTTTTATTTGTTTTTAATATATCATACTCATATTGCTTAAGATATTATTCAAATTTAATATGTATGTCATGTAAGGATGAACATATCAAATACAAAATTGTAAATTATCGTAATGCTTAAAAAATCTACCATGCACCTAAATTCATTCAATATAAATCACGTAATAAGCTTGAAAGAATCCTGCTTTAGTAGAAGGTCATTGAGTGAAGGTATATAAGTATTCGTAACGCTTCAGAATTTATTAGGAATTTCAATCGAAAATTACTCGAACTGGTTCTTTTTTGCAGTTAGTTTTGATATTATATTATTCCATGTATGGATCAATTTATATTAAAGCGGTAGTAAACATGAACTAATTTATGTTTATTACCACAGCAATTGACTTTTATTTATCTTAATCTATAAGAAGAATTTTAATAGTGTTTAGTCATTTCTATATAAGCACAAAAACTAGTGTAACCTTTTCGAATATATACCTATATATATTATTCACTTTATAATGTGAGATCAAAGTTGCTCTATAAAAACGTTGGAAGGGCAAACAAATACAAATATAATAAAGTATAAAGTTTGGAATATCACTGATGACCAGAACCGTGGTAAATTTATCTGATGACTTTGTTAAAATTCATATTCGGTAGATGAAGTTCTCACCTTTTCTTGTTTCAAATTGGCTCCTTGTTCTGTTAAACATGCTCCAGGAGGCTCACAGCTCTTGGTATTTAGTTCAACTACAGAAGTTGCTTACTGTTACTGCGAGTAGGTAAAAATTTATACGATAAATATTTAGATGCCCTGTTTTCTTCTGACAGCAGTAGGCATATTATTATACTGCGATTTGTAGAGAACAATCTAACAATGAAAATCTACCGAGAATGAAATCTTTTTGAAACGGATCGCCTTTCTTGATGTGATAAATAAGGAAAAAGCAATTGTTTATATCGTGCATAAAACAACGAAAATTGAATATTAAGATAATGATCATTCTCAGGACATCGAGACTAATAAAAACTTGAATGACGGGCGGGGGAGAGGTTTATTTCTATGCCCTTAATACGAGCTTAAAGTGTTTTATTTTATTTTTTGTGAATTACCCTATAAATTTGATAGAAAATTCCACGCTTGAGTTTCGATGTTATAATTTGAATTTATGGAGCCAACAGGAATATTATATTCAAGAGTTCATGGTTTCACTAAAGAAAGATTTGATCAATTCTAAGATCTTTTTGAAAAAGTTTATGATATTATATAATTTGGATCTGATCGAATTTTTAATGTAGACGCGTTGAGATTTTAGTTTATAGTTCAGAGAAAATTGTATAAGATTATTGATCATCGCAACAAGCAACGTCTATTGTGAGATGCTCTCTTATAACAATAATCGCATATATGAGTCCGATAAAGATATTTGGAATCTTTACCACGTAGAAATATGAGTAACACTTTCATGAGAGGTGCCCCCATAGAATCAGTTGGGAAAGATCATTGTTCTGAATAGATTCAAATTTACAGAATGCTTTCGACATTTCATTGATTGTATAGCTAATCCTTGGGGTTTTGCGGGCACCTGTCATCTTGGTTTAATCCCACGGTGCTCTTCACACTAGGACTGATTTTGCGACGTCAATCATCGACCTCGAGAAACATTTCTATTTCTGAAGTATCAGTCAATGCTAAGTGCATGCTTGGCATCCCCACTGATGGGAGCGAGACCTATCTAAATCTCTGCTGTACTATAGATCCCGGCACCAGATTGATTAAGTGCAACTCCACTCCAAACTCCTACCAAGACTGATGATGCTGGTGATGATTTTTTATCCCGAACAGTGCGAATGTGGAACAGCTTACCATCTTCTGTTTTTCCTCCGGTATACAATCTGCGGAAGTTTAAGGGCGACATACATCGGCACCTCCGCCACTCTCCTCATATCCCCTAATCCTTTCCTTATCTCCTTCCTGCCATGCTGTGCTTTGCATCATAGGCTATCCCCTGAGCTTGGCTTAATAATATAAAAAAAAGACTCGGCGAGAGTATAACAGCGATAATTCACTTGCATGAATCAACGTTGTGTCCTACCACCCTTACCAGGCTATTCACTCTGCTCGCGATTTCCGCATCAGCCACAACCACCATGTTACTCCCCGAAGGGCCTCACCAACGTCGGCATGGAAGAGAATTCCATGGGCAGCCGACCTCGTGGTACCGGAAAACATCTGGTCAGGTTTTTATAGCCAAGGCTACTTCAGTTGGGCTTCATGCAAACCCGGGACTGATGACCCTCTTCTTTCTAAACTGCATCCATTCTTCTACTCAGCAGGCATTCCAAGCATTTTCTGTGTTTCATATCTCCTCCTTCTTAATTTAAATACTTCCTTTGCGTATACAGACATGCACTGATGCTTTTCTTTGCTATTCAGTATATTTCTGAAGTCATAGCTTCCCCTTAAACCTTTCTACACCCATGCTATCTAAGCCCTTAAGTCTTTTGTTCGTGGGACACTTGCACAGTACGCGTACCCAGACTTCGCAACCGTGTCCACACATACATTCGTTGCTTTCAGACAATCCCTCTTATACAAGAATGCATTTAGGGAGCCATGGCCTGTCAAGAGGAAGCCCAAGTAAAGATTGAATCCAAAGCCAGGATGTTCTTCAACAAAGGACACCTTATGGCTTTACGTGAGTACCTGCCAAGTATGGCTTAATCTCATGGCATTCTTCATGCTCGGATTGCTAACGACAATCAAATGTACGTAACAACGAGTTCCAGTATGCCAATAGAGCATGAAATGACATCAACTTACTAGTAGAAGCGATACCTATCCAATCTCTGCCGATCTAGGGTCACGGCACCCTTCACCACAGCCAGCACGATGCTCCCATAAAGGGGCCATCCCAAGTTGAGGTGGATAAATCCTTGTTATCCAGGGCTCCTCTAACCCCGTGGTACCAAGTCGGGCCGCCCATTTGGTATAGTTTTCGTAAAGCATGATCAACGGACCATGAATACTCCCAGTGATTATCTTCATGCAAGATACCAATTTTGTAATGGAACTGGTCACACCGTTCGGGCCTAGATCTTATTAGAAACATCTAAAAGAATTGTACTTGTTCTGTACAGGTAATAAAACCCTTATGGGCGCTGTCAAAGAGGACCACGTGAAGGTTAAGATATGCCCGTATTCAGTCTGGATAGGCTTCGAGATTCATCATTTGCTTCTTATAGCTGACCATGAATACTAACCATATAAGCACTACTAACATACCTAATTTCCGTTATTCATCAACTAAGACATCCTTTCGCCCCCTGCCCAAGAGGCTATGTCTGTCTTTTCTCTTCTCGCTCACTCACTACTGTGTCTGAGATTTTATTACTCTAACTATCATGAGCACTTAAACTCTCTGCATAATGACCTCCTATCATTAAAGCCCTACTATAGTACCCACAGAGCCAAAAATCGTAATTTTTATTTCACTAATGTAGAGTTATCCCGCCGTGAGAAGTACCAATTCGTGTATATGGTAACTTTCACCCATACTACCTTACTGTACGTACTCTCGTGGAAGATGCCAAAGCGATCTACAGTACAACTTAAACAACTAAAACAACAAACCAACAAATTTCTTCCATCAAGTATGCATGCTTTCCTCTAATACAGTTTTCACCTTGTTCAGCATTGCGCTTTACAGATTGATTTAGCCAGACAATATTTTCACTTCCACCTCACTCTTTTTTCATGAGTACTCTAACAATTTCTTACTGGGAAGAAGTCTTCATGAAAACATGAGTCCTTCAACTGCATATGACATGTAGAGTAGTTTGTAAAATCGTATTGCTAGTATTAGATAGAGGAAATAGCGGTTAAAAGATTTATGTATGGTGGAATATATATATATCCATTCAGGAGATATAATTTTATCGCAGTGTATTACGTTGTTGCAATTAATGAAATTACATAGGATCCACAAAAGAATGAACTTAAGTTTTCGGGTGTTACATTACGAAAAACTGATCATGGTCTACCGTCGATCAGTAGCAATCAGTAGCAACAACGTGCCATGGTATCATCTTCATTTAAGTTGTTTTTCTCGAAAACAAATGCGAGTAATAAATGTCAATAACATTACAGTTTTTCTACGACCAAAAGTAATTTCTATTGCTCATTCCCTCAGACAGTGTTTTTAATAGTTGTTTTTTCAAATTAGAATTGTGAATTCATTACATTGCATTGCACAAACATCCCGCTACCAATTTTTCTTAGATTTTTTAAAAATATTGAAATTTAGTTAATTTTTGATCCTAGAGTATGTGCCTTGTATATTCGTACCCACACACATAGATATTAATCGGTAGAATTAAAGATATTTGTTAATATAATAACTCTAGCAATCCAAAAAACATTATAAACTCAGAAATAAAGCTTCGACTTTTCGCATGCATACAAAACGAAAGACTTAAGCGACGAACTTTGTTTCTTATTCTTGTTTTTCTCAATTTTATATCCTAGTTGAAATCTATAGGATATACTAAGTTTGTCATTCTGTTTGTAATGCATAGAAATAATGCTAGTAGAAGAAAATGGATTGGATACCCACGCATAATATAAAAATTTATTTTGATTTTTGCATGTCCGTCTGTCCGACCGTACCTCCCGCCGTCTGAAATTTTAAAATTGGGTAACTCTTTCGTAGGGTTGTCATACAAAAACTTCACTGTATGTATATTTGGAAATTCCCATAGAACACGTCAACGTCTCGTGAGCTGAAGCTTTGTGCACGGCGTTTCTATAAAAAAAATTGTAAATAAAACTGCAAAAATGGACTACATCTGGCAATCCTTTTTTGGTGTTGCCATATAAAAATTGGGGCTTTTTACCTATAAGTGAAGGCGATCAGTTCTAGATGTTTTTATTGTACTGAAAAGTTTTTCTACATACGGGCTTTTTTCTAGTTATAATTTTTTTAATAGAACATAACCTCCTATTACAAACAAACTCTAACTACAAAGCTTAAATTTAACATTTCCTACACTATTTGGATACCCAAGCAAGGGCGTACATATATATGGGGTATGTTTTATGGGTTCAAACCCACCCCGTCGTTGGCAACGACTCGTTGTAGTTTATAATTTCGTTAATCTGATAAGCCAAATTTTTGCCCACAATTCTTTATATGTATCGGATCACAATAATTTGTTTTGTCATTTTATATCTTTCCTCCGTGGCCCTATCAGGTAGGCAACTTTAGGAAAAACGTGTGCAATAAAAATAAGCAGTCCAGTATGTACGTACACATACATCAGTAGTTTAATTGCAGTGGTATTTTAAAATTTGTTCATATTTTAAAGGGTATATTAGATCTAAGTCTAATTTGTGTTTCATCGCTAAAACGACAACTTTTATTGTAACCAAATATGGTAACTAATATTTTCCCCGAGTGCCCCATGGTTTTATATAAATTGTTTATTTTTTTACATTTTAGGGCATTTTAGATAATTACATAGTTATATCTAAATTGCCCTAAAAAATAAAAAAGTTTTTATATATATTTTTAAATTAATTGCATTTTAAGCCCCACAAAAAAATCTGTTAAGTTTTCTCCACAATAAGGACCTTGTGGCAGTTGTTTTCGATTGAAACACGTTATCCATCGTCCTTACTGGAATTTGCTTTTTAGCTACACAGCCAGTTTCAACTGCGACGGCTGAGAGAATGTTTTCCACATTAAAGAGGTTAAAATAATGGTTCCGCGATTTCAAAAGATGACTGACAGGACTCCATGACTGAGAGGATTCCACGACTGACAGACAGGACTCCACGACTGAGAGGATTACACGACTGACTCTTGTCAGCACTACAGACAAGACTCCGCGACTAACAGGACTCCACGACTGACAGAACTCGCTTTGCTTAGCGTTCATGAGATTTGTTAAAATTGAAATGAATGAAGTAATGTCCCACTTCACAGCTAGAATGAAAAGGCTAAATATATTTCTGTAATTTTTTCTTTTGTTATAGAAAGTGGACCTTTATATTGTTTTTCTTTTTGGAATGTAAATATATGTAATAAAAATAAGGTTAAATAAAAAATAACAAGTTTTCAAACATAACTTTTAAAATTTTCGGAAGCTTTACACTGCAGACCCACGGAGCTCATTGAGTTCACGTTAATTCTCAGTTATTTTTTCGTCTCTCGAGGGTGCCTATTAGGTAGCTAAGGTAAATAAATAAATGTATAGCTTCTCTCTGTATTTTTTGTACAAAATATAAAATACAGAAAAGGGCACGTACAGAAAACTGGACCTGTAAGGAAAAAGATTTTCTCCCAGAATTAGTAGAAATACATACATTGAAAATAGGGGAAATGATACAAAAATAATTGGAAAGAAAAACAAAGCTTGGAATGATATTGAGCAGAACACGGACATTTAAGATCAGTAGAAATAATTAATATTAGGTATTTAATAAAATATATTTTACATATATTCATATACATTTTACTATTATTGCAGTTTCCATCTTTTGAAATATTATGAAAAACAGCGCACGCAACTACTATCGTTTTCACGGTGTCCAGATAAACTCGTAATCTCTCAAATATAGAATGAAATTTGCTTTTGATCTGACAATTCAGTCGTTCTATGCATGCTCTTGTTAATATATGCTTTCTGTTGTAGTTTTGTTCTTTTGCAGTCGAAGAAAATGAAATTTGTGTTAACAGAATTCATGACCATGGATAACCACCAGCTCGAAGTAAAAGACCAATGTTTCTTCTTTTTAGTTTTGGTTTTAATGCACATGAACTCCATTTTTTAATTTGAATCACAAACAATCTAAATACTATATTAATAGCAAGTTATTTTTTTTTTAACTTAATATTGTTTTATCTGTATATTTAAAGAATAAAATTGTTTCATATTAATGTAATGTCCCAACTGTTTTAAAGGATATTTTATCCGGATATGTATGTATAATAGATCGCACCAATCATATTTCGGAAGGATAGAAAATAAAAATTATTTGTGGCTTCTGCTATTTCCTCAACGCTTTCATAAAATTTCATGAACTGTGGTAAAAGTAATGCCACTACTCGACTTACACATTTAATTATCCTACTAATTGTAGAGTGAAATATTCCATGAAGAAATGGTATTAAAAGAAACAAATATTGTCATAAAGTATATAAAAATTCCAATTTCCTATCTGAGTCCTCTTGAGTATTTCTTAAAAAAAAAAGAATGGCTAGCAGGTAATCTTCTGGTATTCATTCAGTAGATTGCTTTTTACCAAGTTAAATTTATAACGAGCAAATTCCTTACTAAATGTGTACTGTGAAAAAAAATTGTGTCATCCATTTCAAAAGGGTCTTGGAGAAAATTATATATTTTTTGACGTCGGAAATTATTTACATCAGTAATTATAACTAAATCTTCTTCGATTCATTAATCATTATTGATATCCATCTTTTGTTAAATTTTTTAACACTCCTATTAGTTTTTATAATTAAAACTTTTTAAAAATTAATAACTTTACGCAACACTTTGAAGATAAAATTTACTTAAAGATGTCAAAAGTCTGATTTAAAGTTAAAGTGAACTTTTACCACTAAAGTGAACTGTAAGTGCTTTGTATTTAATTTTGTTGCTGTTTCCCCTTTTTTTATAATTAAAATTATGTAAGGTAAGGTGGGGTAAGTGCGTAGGGAAAATCATATAATTTGACTTTACGCTTTTTTTAATCTCAATTACAAAAGTCTAATTCACTACAGCCTTTATAATTCCAATCAATTGATATTTTTCTCTATAAAAATGTATTTTCATGAAGATTTTATTATAGTTATTATTGTCAGAATAGTCGGACAATGGCAGATTGAACCTATCACACACTTGCCCCGGTATGTGGGGCAAATGTATGAACGGGGATTTTTTCCTCTTTTAAAGTTTAAGCATTTCCGATGTTTAAGCGCCATCATATAATAGGTGTTTTGTTGACAATATCTATTTCTGCTTATATCTTTTGCTCAAATATTTCTTCCTTAAAAAGGGGATATTAACGTAGGAATACCTAATTGAAACGAATAACTTGTAAATCAGATGTTTTATTAAATTCACATGAACATGAGTTTTAAATGTTTTTTTAACGAAAAAAAAAATGCAAATTAACAAAAAACGTAGATAAAAATATGAAACATTAACTTCAAATAGGTTATTTAAAAATACAAAAATTAGGAATTTTTCCATTGCAAAAACATAATAGTGAATAGAAGGTGTCCCAGCTGTGGTATAGCACTCGAAGGCTATGGATAGGTCATTCTTAGACAAGCACAAAATTGTATGGGGGGAGGGAATCCTAACAAATTCCGAGATAACAGGATATATTTGGGTATGGTTTTATAGATAACTTCTGAACGTTACACCTTATGATGATGATTTAAAAATTGTTAGATAGATAATCGTTCGACCTTTCCCATGGTCTATAAATAGTAGTTAGATATAAAACTTTGGCCATAACTTCAAAACAGAGAGGTGGAGGGAGAAAATTTAGATTATATTGGAGAGGTCGAATGATTATTAAATCATCATCATAAGGTGTAAGATTCAGAAGTTACCGAATGATCTATAAAAACATATCCAAATATCTTTAAGCCCCGTTATCTCGGAAACTGTTAGGATCCCCCCTTACAATTTTTTGCTTGTCTGACCATGACATAACATAACATAGAATATAATTAATTATTTTTTTTTTAGCTTACAGCGCTATTTTAATTTTTTTAGAGTTTCTACAGCAGTTTTCTTCTCTTTTTCTAGATTTTTCAATTTTTTGGAAACAGGAGAACACTTTTGCTTTTCTGATTTTATCAAAATTTGTACAACAGCTTTCTTTCCTTTTTCTATATTTTTTTGCTTTTTTGATTTTTTGATCATTTCTACGGCAGCTTTCTTCGCTTTTTCTATATTCTTCAATTTTTCGGAAACTTCTGAAGAGGTTAAAATATCTGCTCCAGATGCAAGTTTACGTTTCCTAATTTTTTGCTGAGATGAAGACTGACTCACTTTTTACAGTAACATGTGTTCAAAAGATACAGGTAATGATTGAGATTGAGATACCACATATTCAACAGTAGGGGTAATTGTCTGAATTGATGCGGGAGGTGTTTTTGTTGACTGTACGTTTTCAGTCGTAGATGGTCCTGCCTAAAAGATTTAGAAGTTATGTAAGGAGGCTCGATAGGAGTAACTATAAAATAGGAAAGAAGAAGATCATAGGAAATATTTACCAGGATATCATCACTACTTCGAGACAACTGTAACTGAAAATCGGTCAGCAATTGTCTAAGAGTAGCATGCATTCTAAATACTGGTGTTGGTTCATATTCCGATGATGGTCCATTTCCACTCGAAGAGGAAGCCACCTACGATAACCAAAGTCATGCTAAAATCAATAGTTGGCTCTAATAAATTTTATTAAGTGCTAAAGTGCTACCTGTATATTACTAGTTTCGTTGGAAGGTATCGCCAATATACGTCGTACAGCCGCTGACGGGAAATTTTCTGTCGGTATTACGTTACGATTAAAAGGAACGATTCCTTCTTTTTCGAATCCATTCTTAATTATTTTGGGATCAATATTACTCCAAACGTTTCCTATTAAAATTGAGAATTCTTTCCTTTGCAATTTTTTGCCTATATTTTTTCTTTGCCAAGAAACTTGTTTTTCATCCCAACTTTGCTTCAATGATCGAAAAACACTTAAGTCTAGCGGTTGTAATAAATGGCTAGAATGTCGAGGTAATTTCAATATTATTATATCTTCTTTTATTGCTGTTAATATAAGTTCCATGTCAATGTGAGTAGTGTGGCCATCGTAAATAAGCAAGACTGGTCGTTCTTTACCAATTGAAAGGATGAATGTTGTATTGAACTAATTCCTAACAATCGTAGTCTCCATCCATCCATTTATGGAAACAGCATACACTGTATTTGGAAAATCTTGATTTTCTGGGGTAATCCACTCATTCCAGAGGTTTTTCCCTTTAAATATAATCATTGGGGGTATCTTGTGCCCTACAGCGTTAGCAGCGAATAAAATGGTGGTGTTATCACGCCCAGGACCACTTACTGTTCGTGAACAAGGTTTTCCTCTTCCTCCAACTACTTTGGTTTTTGAGAGATCCAGACAAACACTTGATTCATCCAGATTATATATTCTTTCTGGATGGTCTTTCAAGTTAGATTCTTCTATTATTTTTTCCAGCAAGTCGAAATACTTATTTATTATATAGAGAGCATGACTGTTTATTGAAATATTTTGATACATGTCTGGACATGATATGTTGGGAGTAACTATGTGATCACACACTTACCCCGTTTACACATTTACCCCATCTTACCTTAATAGAATTGCTTAGAATTCGGGACTCACTGTTGGACTATGTAGTAGCATTACTCTCAATTATTCCTTGGAGATATCGATAAAGATTTTGTTCTGTTCGGATATTTTTCTTTTAGGGGAATTACAATTATAATAAATAAAATGTTATAATAAAGATTATTTCTAAAATTTTAAGTGAATTTTTGGGCAGAACATACGATAGACCGAGATTAGTTGACTATAGAGGTATAGTTATATATATGTATACTCATTGCTAGGGAGTTAAGCAACAGTTGACATTCCATTAAGTCGAGGAAACCCCCTTATTTCAAAAACAGTCATGGGTCTAAGTTCACGTGAACCTTATTTAATAGTTCGACTACATACTATGATACATAAGGTGTATGGTACTTTAAATTCTACACATGAATGCGCTGTAAATTTCCGACAAAATGTATTAAAATCAATCCATTTTATAATTTGTCAGCAATTAATTTGAATTTTTTCCATTATTCCATAAATGAGTAAATAAAAAAAGAAATCTAGGTTTACAAAAAAAATGTACTTGAACTGTCAATTGTTTTGAATATTTATTAATTATCTTTTGTCTTATTATTTGCATAAAATTCTCTTCTTTTATCTTCTCTTAATTTCGAACTGTTCGAATCATGTTTCTTTCGTCTGCACAAAAGCATATTAATTTTAACTCCAAAGTAAAAAAAAAAAAAAAAAGTAAAAAAAGAACAATTTTTTTCAACAAGATGAATATGCAAAGCAATGATTAATTGTGTTTTTAGTAAAATGTTAAAAAGTTCACGAATTGCTTAACAATGCGCTGCAGGTTGTCCCGCTTATAAAGCCAATCTCGGATCAAATTGCATTTTCGGTTGTTTAAATATAGCATTTCGATTATGTCGAGAAGAGATTAATGAATTCAAGTTTTGTCTTGTTTGATTTTGAATTTTGACATTGAATTATTCTGCTGTTTTTATTTGTTCCAAATATTTTGTGTTTTCGTTACTTGTTCACTGTAGGTAATTTTGTTGAGTTCTACTAGCACGAAAAAATTTATGCACAGAATTATTGCGAGAACATGATTAAATTACTTGAGGGGCGGAAGTAAATGACGGAAATTAAAAAGTTGTATCGATTCTGCTTGAATCTTTAGAAGGAAGATATCATCATCATCCGTTTACATTCTAAACTATTCGTGTTTCTAAAAACATGGAAATAATGCCTCCAAAACAAATATAGTTAATAAAACTAAGACTAGCGGGAAATTTATAAAGCTTTACAAGTATCTGGAAAGCAGGAACAAATTATTGAGTTGTTGCGCTTTCCATCAAGAGTTTTCAGTGAGATTATCATAAGCCTATCATGAAGTGAAAGTAAAAAGAGAGTCCTTCCAAGGAATTGTATTATTGGTCTGACGAAGAGGTAATTTAGAGAAGCGGTGCTAAATGAAGGGGGTCAATGGTATTAAGAAAGTACAAAGAAATTCCCGTTTGAGAGAAAGTGGCATAGATTTGCATTTGATGGGATTTAAAAGAAAGTGATTAGCGAAGTACCATCTATGAAAGGTGAATATAAGTCTGTGTTAAAGAGCTGTGTTAAGGCCATAAACATTAAAAATAATTCGGAAAATTTTTATATCATGATTGTATAGCAGTAAATTTTTGAATATGTCAGAAATAAAGATATTTCATTGATATAGAAATGATGAATCTGCTTTGAGGTATACCGGAAGCATGTTAGGACAAGTACTCATGGCACCAATTATTCCTAGACAGGCAAGCCGCTGGTTTTTTTGAAGAAGAGCCTCAGTGTTCTTTTGATTAGTTTTTGGTCACCATACGAGTCCCGACCAGGTGATCGAGGTGATCTTGAGTCTAACAACTGTGGTGTACATTCAGTACATCATTTCTGGCTTTACACCCCACGTTCTACGAATAAAGCGACGTCACGTGTAGAGAGATACTGCCGATCTTTCCGTCACTCTGGACAGATGCGAGTTCCAAATAAGTTTCTTATCTGTATTATTAAGAAATGGAGCTGTTAGTGAAAGCTTCGTTATACTCGCGAACGGAACGATAACCATTGTGTTGTGGTTTATGCTAAGGCCTTTATTCAAGTAATTTGGAAAGGGCTTTTGCATGAGGACAGATATAAACTGATCATGCCTGCCCTGTAAAATGACCTCTAGGTCATCCGCTTCTACATTAAATCTCAGACTGGTCAGCTTCACTAGGAGATCGTCAATTATGTGCCAATTGTGGACACGGATATCGTGACTGAACACTAAGAGTTTTGGTTATTTCCCTACTTCTAAACATGGAAGGCTCCTTCTATGTCTGGAAATGCACATGAGGCCACCTTTTTTTCGAGAGCTTTTTTAATGTCTTTGATTAATATGTGAATAGCAGTCTCAGTAGACTTGTCAGTTTGATGAGCAAAGAACTTGGATATTGTCAATAGGATTTTTCAACATACAGGCAGGGGGGGGGCGCATATCAACCGTTTAGGAGTTATAAGGTGATTAAGAAAAAAAACTAGTCTTTCACATAACACCCTGTATCCTGAAAAGTACAGGGAATACGGTCACTATTAAGAGCTTTTGTATTCAGAGCTTCATAATCTCAAGAGTTATGATTGTCTAAACTGAAAATATCGGATTCTCTTACTTTTTTAACTTTGACCGCTATTTTTGTCGCAATCTGGTCATTAACATAACTTTTTTTATAAAAATTATAAACTATAGATTCTCCTCTTTAATGTGCTATTTATAGCCGTTAAAGAGTTATTAGCTCATAACCCATTCTCAAAGCTAGTCGCAAACCTATTTTCAAAGGGCTTACTCAAAATTTCAGAGATATGAGCGTTTATATGTAAGTAACGTTGGACTATAGTGTTTCGGTGGGACGCCTGAATTACCTTTGGAATTGTGATTGAGCGCAGTCGCTTATTTTCAAGCGCTTCGTATCCTTTTTCCTGTCCCCTGGACAACATCTTATTCTTTTATTATTAGTTTCCTCGTACAGTTTATAAATGCCACTATGTTTGCGTTACTATAAATCTCTTACGCTACAGCCCTATTTTCATAATACTGTAGTAGAACAATCCTTATACAATTTTGCTCCAAGGAAGTCAGCATAACTCCAGAATGGGGTAGTCTTCTAATCAGAGCTGTAAAATAATGCATTACTTTTGGTACTGCACTATTTTATAATGGTATACTTCAAAATGAATTACTGAAGTAAAGTAAACTTTTTATACTTAACATTTTTCAGTATACGGAAGTATTTTCATTAAGTTCATAATTCCATTTTGAAGATCGTATTGCAAAATACTCGTAATGTAATACTTGGTAATGCCTCTGAAATACCTGAAGTGCTTTGAGGTATTTTGAAGTAGATTGAAGTATTTCGAATTTCGTTTAATCTGGCAAGTTGGTGATCAAGTTCAAGAGTATTTCTTGTGATTTAAATTGAATTATTTATTACGTAAGTACGAATAAATGTATTATGTATTATACCAGTGGATGTCCGAAAGCGCTGTTTAGTACGATTTTCACTGTTAAAAGCTGAGCAAAGAAAACATAAAACTCATTTCTGAGATAAAATACTCTCCTAACCCCGTCAGCTTCAGTTGAACGACCGTTTTCATTTACCGAGCTGGTGAATTCGTCGAGAGAGTGTTCCATTCTCTGACACCATGTTAGAGAAATTAGTCTAACTAAAAGCCAATTTAGAAGTAAACTAAATGAACTCTGAAATAGTTGAAATTTTAGAATAAAAATTCAAAACTTTATCTTTAATAATATCAAAATTTCTCAAAATTCATTTTTGTATATAACTAAGCCTGTTATCATTAATTAATTTATTAGTCAGATTTTGAAATCTCCCATTCACATCCAGTACTAAAATCCCATTGTCGTTTGAAACTCAATTTAAATTAATGCCATTGAAATTAAAGAATAGTTTACAAATTTTGCGCATGTGTGTAATTACATATATATTAAAATTGTAACGAAATATACAATATAATAACTCACGCTCAATCATTGTACGCTCAATCTCGTCATGCGATGCGACAATAATCACTCTTTATCTAGATAACAACTGCCATTTGGCAGTAAATCCAGCAGTAAATCCAAACAAGAATTCTAGGATAAATAAGTAGGTATTATGGTGATTTGATTACAATTCATACCAAATAATGGTTAAAATTACGAATTTCCATTGTTATGTAACCCTTTCTAATATAGCTCATTAAGTTATTTAGTTATTGCAAAATATATATATATTCTTTCAACAAATTTAAATTAATTGATTTAACAGTTGTGGAATTGTGACTATTAAAGGAAACTTTGTTTTAACTAATATTGAGAAATTATTAATAAACTATTTATTTTCGATATTTTCACCAATGAATTTTCTGAGTATGTATGTATTCCTGGTGGTTGATTTTGTACATTTACGAATGCAATCTAGTTTTGGCACCAAGGAGTATTCTGAACAAATTTGAAGTCTCTACTACGATCTGTTCCCCCATAATATGAAAATAAACGGACAGGTAAGCATTATAAATGGATATATCTTTTGATCCTGATCGCATTTGTCTTCGGAACTGATATGTTTACTCTGATTTTCTCTACTCTATTAAAGTGTAATATTAATGAATTTCAATTGAAGTTCCGTTTAATAAGCCAGAAAAATGTTTTAAAAAATAATTGTAAATGAAAGATAATACTAAGAATTGTAAAAATATTTTAGAATCTTGAATAAATAGGCATAGGTATTTTAATAGAATTTTAGTTTTTTCGCATCTTTCCTGAAGTTTTTCAGATTAAACGAAATACGAAATACTTCAATGTACTTCAATCTACTTCAAAATACTTCAACGTACTTAAGGTAGTTTAGAGGCATTACGAAGTATTGCATTACGAGTATTTTGCAATACGTAACTTCAAAATGGAATGATGAAGTATACTGAATGAAAATATTGGCGTACTGCTAAATTTGAAGTACTTAATTATAAGTAAAGTATCATATTTAAGTGTTACTTCATATAAAATTCAATACTTGCTTCTAATAACCTCTAATGATAAGTGCCGTATATTTTATTTTTTTACCTATATTTCTCACGTATAACACAGAAAAAAATCCATATGTCATGTAGAACTATACACTATTATGTCTGATTTATAGTCCCAGAAGCCATAATTATGACTACTGTAATTATAACTCCATGTTACTAGCTGCTATATCGTATGTTATCTTGTGCCATATGTATGGTTTTTCACTATATTGCTGTCATGATCACAATAAATGACTTTTGCGACAATACTCATAGTTTTTAAAGCCTTAATTTTTGATAGCTACACAACATGGTTTTCTGCGCAGTAGATATATGTTATCTTAGCCCACACACATTATGCACGAAGCAATATTAGTTGAATCTGAGTATGAAAACAAAATGCGGTGGAAAATTATAAATAATTCTTGAATGCAAAATTGACACTGGGATATATAAAAGAAAGAACAATAAAATATGGTACAAAAATCATATGTTATAATTGGCTATACTACATATTATATATGAAAAATAGCATAAAGTATGGTACAGAATAACACAAATTATGGTTGGTTACGCCAGATATTATATATAAGACCGAACAGAAAGCTGTAATGGATTTACGTGAGCACCTGCCATTATGGCTTAATTTCACGGCACTCTTAATGCACGGATTAAAGACAAGCGAAAATCAGCGCTCTTGCGAGGCAGAATATAATTATATTTTGTCTCAGCAAGTACCAGTTTATGTCAGTTCATGCTTGACATTTGACTTACTGGTCGAGCGGGGCCTACCTAAAATCTCTTTCGATCTGTGGGTCTCGGCACCTGGTTAATTTAGCGCATCTCCACGCCGAGAGCCAATCCTCTAAGCATACATTAATAAGCGACCATTCCTCAAATTCAGGGACGCAGTATGCAATTTTGTCAAAAGAACAAACTACTCTGTTTAGAGAAGAATGTTCGCCCAAGTCATGCATACTCAGATTATCTCACTCTGCCCGCGATATGGGCTACCACAACCACTACGATGCTCCCACATGGGGCCTTCCAATGTTGAGGCGAATATTGCTCAAAGAGCTCTAGTCGGGGCTTCTCAACCCCGTAGTACCAAGTTAGCAATATCGGCTACCCAACTGGTATGGCTTCGTATCACATGATCATACGATCATGAGTACTCCCAGTGAATCTTACATGCAGACTCTTATACGTTACTGGTACCTCCGTTCGGGCTTAATCATATTAGCACTTAAAAAGTGACAGTACTGGACCACGAGAAGGTTATGATCCGCCCTTTAGGCTACGAGAGGCTTGAGACTAACGCCAGTGGTCCTATAGCATACCAAGGTACAAATACCAAGCTGCATACTAGGTCATTCATATACGCGCTAGGCTTCACTAGGTACACGCACAATCATCAGAAATCAGATAGCTATGTCCTCAGCACAACGAAGCACGGTGCAGATATATGGCTTTTCACATCCAGTTATCCTCCCCTGGCAGCTCTGCGCTTCACTTGCCCTTTACACCATCGATATTTTTAAGGTTATTTGTACTCATACTTCAGATTAATATAATAAATGTTTTAATATTTGTATTCTATTGAATCCAATTAAAATATTGAAATAAGCGCAATTTTAATTTCTTTCATAAACGTAAAATGAATCTCATTTACGCAAAATATTCAAATTTGCTAAATACCCAACTGATTTCATCTAAAGAAACCTGTAAAAGGAACCTGTAAAAAATTAATACACAAGTTTTTGACAAGAATTTTATATATTTTTCGGGGTTTGACTTAATCCTTTTAACCATCATAAGCAATTTTAATTTCTTTGTAGAAATATAAATTGAGTTTTGTAGTTTAAATCTCATTTACATAAAATGTCAAAACTTTGTTAATACCAAACTGATTTCCCCTAAATGAACCTAAGCTAATTTATCTATATGTAATTTGTTAAGTAATTACAATTTGCATTATTTCAATATTCATAATTTGTCGCTATCCCGAATTCAACTATAAATGTGACGTGGGATATATATATAAATTATAGGCCCCCGTCCTATTATTTTTTTCAGTGAACGAGAGAATTAAATAAAGGAAAGGAATCGTAATGTTTGGTCAATTCTGTAATTAGCCTGCTTATCATACAACGTGCCATGGCTTTGTCTTTGATTGTGGTTAATTGAAATTATTTTTGTAAATATTTAACTAGAATATCGAACCTGACCAATCTTTTCTATATGCGTCAAAAATATTAATCCTAACTGTAAAAATATTGAAACAAAATACTCAATTCTCTATGGATATAAATGCACTCCTGCATTCAATTATTACACAATCAATTTTATAAGATAATATTCAAATTGAATTAAGATGCGCATGCGTGTAGACATATTTAAGATTTTTAAATGATCTTGATATTATGCAAGTTTTTCTTCGAAGAAAGGTGTGTGCAGGTAGAGTAGAAGCTGAAATACAACTTGTCTTCAGACGTCTGTCTCAAAGTTCAAGTATGCCTGTTGGGAACATCATGGGGAATATTTTATATGCAGATAGCAGTTTTGATGGTGATTGCTCCTGCTAAGTTGCAGCCGACATTAATTGAGCTATTGGCTCATTGGCTATTGGGTTTGGGAGTATATTTTGTAGATATATCTAAAATTCTCTACTATAGTAAAACTAGTTATTTTAGGATAAATTATGAATTCTTGATGATTTATACAATTATTGGTGGTGTGAAAGTTTAATAGTCAAACGACTTTTACTTTAATTTTAAATTTGCATTACTCCTACTTATATATTTGATGTTGTCGCAGGCATTATTTAGAGATGGATTCATGCGCTTAAATAATGAAATTTATAAAAATTAGAAAATTTATCATAATAAGTTAGGGTAACCAATACAGAGTAGCTAGACTATATTAAATTTTAATCAAATGTATAAATTACTGCTGGAATTAGCTAATTGAATTCAAATTTGTTGTTTTATGGCTTATAGTCTTGATACAAATGTAAACTGTGTAAAATTAACTAATTCTAGCTCGTCCTAATTAAGAATAATATGAAATGTTAGAGTGGGATCACTTTCTGGTGTATAGACTAGTGGTTTTCGTTGAAAACACGTACATCCACTAGCTGCCCAGTTTTTAATTACTGAAGGAATTGAGATAGATTTCCAATGAACACGTGCTAACTAGTGAGATCCGTTTTCACATATTCATACGGAGTGAGATAGCTTTACGTTGCACACGTGTACTTGTTTACTAGAATCTTTGAAAATAAATCGAATGTCAAACCTCAGATGATTCTTTGGTTCTACATAACATCTAATTGTAAACCTATGTATGTCTCTTTGAATTGATGGCTAGCAATAATTTATCGAGTGAAAATCAAATCAGACTGAGCAATGCGCAAATAACTACCGAAATAAGTGCGACAGAGGCTCTAAGATTAACCCCAACAGAAGATCTAAATATCAGTAAGTTTACCGGATCTGTCAATACAATAATACAACAAAACTGAAGGGACGCCCGATTAGTAGAAAGATAAGCCATATGTTAACACAGGAATATTTTTATCTTACTGTCGAAGAGGATGCCAAATATCTCCATTGATGATTGGATGATTTGTCATTTTTTAATAATAAATTTTATTTTCAATAAATTTCAGTCTGTTAGACGAGAAATCTTCTTCGTATAATTTTTTTACAAAGAGGCATTTTTTAATAGAATAGTAGTTTAGGGTGCTAACTGCAGGAGTCATTCAAACCAAACTGTTCTCAGTTTTACACACTGGCATATAAAATATGGACTGCTCGATATGCTATTTCTTGCGGGTACAATTTTGTGTGTCAAAAATAGTTCTTACGTCGGTGCCAACATTGAAAAAACCATTGGCGGGAAGTTGAAAAGTGATTTTAATAAAACCTTTCGAATTTCTGTTGAGCATCTATGAATATATTGCCTTTGGTAAAACACTTTTTATCACTAATTAACCCAAGTAATTAATTTAAAAACATTTATTTCGATGAACCCACTTATTTATTTGTTGTTAACAGTTCTCTTTCAGTTGGTACTTGGTTCTTTAGACCGAATAGAATGCTATAGAGAAGTAAGCCCACTTTCTGCAGTGTATTTCTATGAACGTAGTTAGTCCATATTATACATGTCAGTGGTTTTACATAAGAACACTTCAAATATTTTAAAATATTAGGAGTTAGGACTAAGTTAGGGCTCTGATGTGGTAGTGAAGAAGTCCGTTTCGTGGCTTGGGAAGTTTTTCTCGAGGGTTTTGGATCACCCAAAGTTGGGGTTCCAAACTCAAATTCTGATAAAAAGCCATACACATACATATCATGCATACAATAATATTCATTGAAAAATTTTTTTATTTTTTTAAGTTTTGGAATAAAAAATTTGTTTGTAGTTGTGAATTATATAAATAAATAAATAATATATTTTTCAACTAACTCAATTAAATATTTTTACTTCAAATTTAGGGTGGGTCATGGCCCCGAGACCCCGCCGATCCGCCACTGATTATGCCCTCCTTAAAATAGATTTAAACAAAGGATTTATCGCCAATATTCAGTCTAGGAGATATTGAAAATAAGATATCATGTCATTTAATTTTGCAACAACATTGTTCATTGATCGTGTCAAGACGAAATTCGATGTATAAGTGCAGGTATCTTTTCTGACTAACTCAACTTATTCAAAAATCCTATCGTTTATCACACCACGCAAGCGCCTATCAAACAGATCTGATTACAGCTGCTCTGGTGGAGTTACTGTTGCTAAAGCAGAATGTCGCCGTTTTCATCCTGGCTTTTTGTTCGCTATATCCTCTAAACTACAGTCTTGCCATAAATTCTGTCACACAATTTCTAATGCTCGTTTTCTCAGAAATTAACCTGGAACTGCATACCATTATGTCACACTTTATAACGTAATATTGTAATATTTCGATCAGTTTGGTGACAGTCTTTAACTAGTAATCATGGAGTGGGGCGTCAAAGAAAATCGTCTCGCTGTAATAGCACTCCATAAGTGTAGAAAAAGTGCTTCTGAAATTTTGAATTTGTTGAAATCGCTCAAAATAACAAAAAAATGATTTATCGTGCCATAGAACGATTTAATGAAACCTCAGTCATAGATGATAGAGCAAGGACCGGCCGTCCACGCACCGTTAGAATAGTCAGTGCCATCAAAACTATCCGAGAACGCATCCGTAGGAACCACTGCGCAAACAAAAATTTTTGTCGAGGGAATTGGAAATTTCCACTCATTCGAGATGATCTGCATATGAAGGCTTATCGGCGGTCAACAGCCCACATGTTGATTCCATAGTTAAAGGAAATAAGATTGGAAAGATGCAAGCTTCTCTTTCTTTGGCACGGAACAAATGGCAATGAAAACATCCTCTTTACCGAGGAAAGTTTTTAATAAACAAATTGATAAGGTTTTTGATTCCCAGAGTGCAACGAGGCTATCATTCAGATTGTGTAATGGTTTGGAGTGTTGTATCCCATAAAGGTGTTACAACACTTCATTTTTGCGAAAAAGGAGTCAAAGCCGGTGCGGCGGTGTATCAAACCAACGTGCTAGAAGATGTTGTGAAACCTTTATCGCACACTGAATTTTGTGGACGACATTGGGTCTTCCAGCAAGACTCTGATCCTGTTCACAAAGCAAAGAGCACACAGGAGTGGCTAGGAAACAACATTCCTGCTTTTATTGAACAAGAAGATTGGCCTTCCGGTAGCCCAGATTTGATTCCATTGGATTATGATTTATGGACAGAGTTAGAGCATAAGGCCTGTAGAACTTCCCACCGTAATTTGGGCAGTCTGAAAAAATCAATGATGATAGCAGCATATGAATTATCGTTGGATACCTTGCATGCCGCTATAGACCAGTGGCCAATATGTTTAAAAGCTTGTATAAAAGTAAAAGGAGTAAAGTTATTATTATTTCATAAACAATATCTTACTAAAATAAATACATTATCTTTTACTGTTTAGATGTCATGCTACTTTAAAGTTGTGACAGAAGTTATGGCACGACTAAGTAGTATCAGAATGCTGTGACCAACGCACCACTTTAGATAGTCGGTACAAGCTCAGTTTCGATTAGTTTCCAAATCATAGGAACATCGAAGGTTTCAGTTCTTCATTACTCTAAGACGAAACAAGTAATAACAGCACATTTTCTATTATAATCAAACTTGCGATGAAAAATCCTTTATAAGCCTACTTAATCACATCCGGAACGATGTGACCCGAATATAACCAAAGTCAAATGAAGATACCAGTGCTGCTCTCGTTTGGAAAAGTTCAAAAGTAGTATCATTTGCTGCCAAAGCGGTGTACTTTCCTGAAAAATGAAGTATATGACTAACGAAATTAAAGCCGATCAAATTAAATTAAAATTTTTTAATATTTGTTAATGTAAATAATTTCCGAATTAAAATTTTATTAAAAGTTATTCGTTTTATTATCAGTGGCGAAGCTATGTAGCCTTGAGAGTGTCATGTAAAAATATTTCTTGGTGTCTTTTATCGGTAAATAAACAATAACAAAAACAACAATTCATATTAAAAAATGTAATTCTATAAAAATATCTTAGTGGTGAAATTCGTACTTTACTTGCCTTTTTTCGTCGAACGTATTTAATCATCCATAGCTGAAGAATATTTTATTTTCTCGAGTCCTTTTTTTTAGACGATCTTCAAGAATCCAGTAAAATTTATTACAATCATTGATCTCTTTTACAATCGACTTCAAACAGAGGGGATTATGGTTTTTATGGATGTTTCCTCATATTTCCGGTATTTCTAAGCCAATTCAATTCAAAATTTGGTAAAAATCTGACGAAGACCTTTGGACATGAAGAAAAGAACTCCTCTACGGAAAACAATGTAGTTGAAACGTTCTAGAATTAATGGTTTTTTTAGAAATAGCACAACGAACGTCTGCGAATACATTAGCGCATTTCACTCCAATATTCTCATTTGGGACATTCTATTTGTCTGCAAGTACAGAAATGACTAATTTTGTACTATAAAAATAAAACTTGGTTGGCAATACAATTATTGCATGCTGTTCGGCACTTATTTCCTATTATTATGGACATCCAATTATCAATGTTTATTTTGAAATAAAAAGAAGTCGGTATGGCACGTTTTTAAGCCCTAGCATATGAAATCCCATAGGGCACACTAATTTGGTAAAGCAAAAGATACCCACTCATAATATAAAAAACTATATTGATCTTTGTATTTTCCTCTGTGAGTCTGTCCACATATGACCGTCCATCTGTCTGTCTATCCTCATGAAAACTGGGATCTCAAATTATTTTCCATGCGGCCTATTTAAAAATAAATTGTAGATTTAAGCTCGGAATTGGGAAAATTAGGTAATTCCATACAAAAATTTAGTTTTTCACTATATATTTGGATACTGCCCAAGAACGCGTCAACAGGGAGAGCTGAAGTTTTGTAAACGGCGTTTGCATTAAAATAGTAAATACAACTTCAAAAATAAATTAAATCGGGAAACCCCTTCCTCCTGTTTCCATACGAACATTTTGGTTTTTACATATACTGTGAAAACTATCTGTCCTACACATTTTAATCGTACTGAAAAGTTCTTCAGAATATAAAGTCGTATAAAATTGGTTAGAATTATTTTTACTGTCTGACGAAACTTTCTAGAAATATATGTAAAAAACTACTTTAACAATCAAACTTACGTACCGTACAAAATTACATACAGGCATTCATCTAGGGTATCGTAAGAATTAGTCTAAGACGTTTTTTTCTAGAAACTTTTTTTTACAACTATTATGGAATTTACAGTTTCTACGTCAAGAGAATTTGTGGTTTTGGTTTTAGTTTTAATAAGATTTACCGACCGACGAAAAATTTCTTTCCCCGCTTGCACATAATGCTGTTAACATTTTTTCCCTAGGGCATTTTTAACATTAAAAATCGAGCTCTAATATTCTTCAAATAATAGTGACTTTCCATAAGATGCCATTCTTCGTATAACGCATCGACATCACTCCGAACAATAAGATTTGGGAAAACTGTGATTAAGCTTGGAGTTAAACAATATGGATGGATTTCTGCAGCTGCTTTTAGTACTGGATCAAAGTTTATACGATGTAACATTCCTTTATATTAGAAAATATAAAAATCATGGCATTGCTTACTTATTTGTTGTATCTCTTGTTCTTGAAGTAATTTTTAATGAATTAATTCCTCCACTTTAGGACCTAAAGTCAAACTTCCATGAAAAACTTCAACGGATTTGGATTTGAACGCATTGCTAAGGCAAACTTAACTTTTGCGAGAAAGGAAAGGAACAATTTAAAGTTATAAATTAAGTTCTACAAAATCTAAATTTTTCGAGAAAGCATTTAAATTTGCACAATTACGACGCTGCAGCGACAGTCAACCCAACACAACAATAAATTACACACAGTATACTTCAAGTATAGAGATCAAGTAATCAAAACATCATGTAAACGCGTATTGACTTCAAGTATACTTGAGTGGATGTGGCTGTAAAACTCCTGACTGGTATTACAAAAAAACCGGCCAGTTTTACAGGAACAAAGTCACGGCATATTGAAAGAATCTCAAGCTGGATTCAGCCCAGGCTACTCAACGATAAACAACATATTTAACCTTCTTAACATCATCGTTAAAATCAAACTGAAAAAAGGAAGAAAAGTTTATGCATTCTCTTTGATTTTAAAGCGGCATTTGATACGATTGACCAAGCGGCACTCTTCTTCAAACTCTATCAGATTGGGGTCTTCAACAAATTCATAAAATTTTGACAGGGTCTATGGATTTATAAGGAACGAACAAATAAATCGTTAATTTTAATTCAGGATGTATTCAGAGTTATCTAGAACGCTGATGTGGTATGGAGCACAAATCTGGGGCTTCATTAAGAAGGTTTTTTTTACTACCAAGGAGAACAGCTAACTACAAAATCAAGTTAGAATCTGGCCTCCCGAACTTATACGTATACACCCTTAAATGCTACTACACGTACCTACTTAGGGTCTTGGGCTCGTAAGACTACCTCACTTTTTAGCAAAGAAATCCATAGAGAAGAGAGTATACTCGTACAAAGAATGGTTGGATCTTGCTGAGAAGTATGGCATGCAGATTGAACCGGCCGAGCAAAATACTGAAAGGCTGACAATAATCCTGACGGAAATTATAGAAGGGGAAGAAAAGTGGGGGGGGGGGGGGGCGAAAGCGCAAGATAGAACAAAACAAAGAGTGCGTCACGGGTTTTATGACAAACTGAACTACAGTTTAGGGAAGTTAAACTACTTCAGAGATGATTTTCCCCAGCATGAAAATACAGATGTACAGATGTGGAATGCTCCCGCTGAACGCCAGTCAATGGCGTACGGAGGGTGGATCAATGTGCTCACTATGTAATCTACACGAGGATGAAGACTTGATGCACTACCTAGCAATCTGCCCAATCCTCAAAGAATTCAGAGTCATAGCTTTTGGCAAAAGCAGCCTCACAGAAGAAAAAGTTATGTCACTTTTAAACGGCAACATATATCTCAGAAATTGTAGTATCCCTAAGAATTTTATATTTGCTATAGCTGGTATAGGATAATAATAAAAACTTTTTCTTTTTGCCAACGTTACCGGTTATATTTAAACGCTTCATCAGGGCTAAAAATACAAACAACAACAATTCATTGGAACAACAGTAAACTTTAAAAATATCTATAAATTACCTCAAGAAAATTACCAATAGAAATTACAATAAAAATCACAATAAAAAATTAAACATGATATAAAGAGCATCAAATAAATCTAAAAACATTGTTTACGGCTGTCAGATAGCATCCTAGATAAAAATAGAGAAAGTCTGGTACTAGTAACACAAAGTGGGAGTAATTATTGAAACTAAAACAATACATCAATCTCTAGTATCATCACTCATTATAGTGTTTTTGTAAGAGTTAATAAGAGTCATATAGACTGAATTTAAGTTGACTGTATCTATCCGAAAATTAATGCTGTTCTCATTGAGCTGTATGTGTATCATTTCACTAATATTACGTTTGTACCACAATTGCTCTCATAGTCAACAATGTTTATGTTTTCAAAATCAAAATTATGATTATCTTCTTCAAAATGATGTTTGGCTAGGGCTGTCTTCTCTTTTTTGTGACTGTTGGTATTTCTGCAATCATAACCGTGTTGGTATAGTCCCTTTTTTAACAATTGTTTCGTCTGACCAATGACTTGCAATTAATTTTATAGACAACATTAGAGTGTAGTTCTCGTGGATCCCGGTCTTTAAGTCTGGTGAATAGATTATGTACTCTCTTCGTATTATAGAAAACTAGATGTATATGATTCGAATAAGAGGCCATTAAGTCTCTTAATTTGTAAGCCATCGGTGTCATAAACGGTAGTCTAATGCATTTTTTTGTTTTGCATCTATAGATTATTATTGTTAGTAGCATCAACGTTGTGAATATTTGTATTTTTTACAAAGTATTGATTGATCACTCTATTAACAAAGAAGTTGGAATAGTTATTCATCTGCAGAATTATCTTAATTTTTATAATATTATTTTCAATATACTGTTGCGAGCATATATTATGAATCTTATTCAACATATTACAAATCACGTTTCTTTTTTGATGAAGCGGAAAATCCGAGAGAAAATTGAATATTCTACCAGAATTTATGGGTGCTTTCATATACCAATCCGTATCTAAGGAGCCATCTTCTTTCCTAATTATACACACATCTAGAAATGGTAATCTATTATTTATCTCTGCTTCAAATGTAAACTGCAGCTTCACGTTAAAATCATTAAATTGATTTACTACTGTGTTTACTTTATCCTTAGGCACTGCTAAAATATGTAGAATCATCGACATATAGCTTGAAGAATGATATGGAAAATTCAAATTTATTTATTGTATGCTTTATTAAATAGTTCATAACTATGTTAGCAATACATGGGTTAGCAGGATTACCCATAGCTGTTCCATCTAATTGTTGGTACAGATTATTATTAAATTTGAAGTAACTACTGTTAAACAAAAACTCGGTTACTTCTAGCAGTATATCTAATTCTAAATCAGTATGTTCGGATATAATTCACCACTCTTCTTTGACTATACGTATGAATAGATCCTTAGGGATGTTCGTAAATAATGATATCACGTCAAGTGAAATCAAAATATAATCAGTGGGTAAAATAAAGTCGCGGATACTATGTACCAATTGTATGGAATTGGTTACATTAAACTCATATGTCTTAATGTAAGGCTTTAAGCTGTCATGTAGAAATATTGCCAAGTTATAAGATGGTGTGTTAATACAAGAAACCACAGGTCTCATAGCTAGTATACCTACTGGTTTGTGAGTTTTTCTCATCCCATATAATTTAGGTGGCACAGAATTTAATCTTTTCATTCTATTCCGTTGTTCCTGTGAAATATATTGATGTGTGTGTAATTTATTAATCAACACTGTAGCTCTGTTCTGAAACTTAGTAGTCGGAGCTTTTTCAATTATTTTATAAAGATTCTTTTTTCACAAAACTTTTTATTCTATTGTAATCTTTTATCAAGTTATTGTGTTGGTCCAAATGATTAATGTTATTATAAAAATTGGTAATAATATTCACAGCCTTATTTCTCATATTACCTTTATCTTGGTATGAGTTATCTGTTACCGATATATTATATTCTATGTCTTTGATGATATTCGGTATCGAAACTTCTTTTTTAGTTAGAGGGATAGACATTTTTTGGTCCTACTGCTAAAATTTTCTTAGCTTTTATAGGTATTTCAACATTGGTGTAATTGTGTATAAATTTTTCACAGACTTTAATATCCATCTTGCCATATTTATTTTCTAGAATTTTTATTTTCTTGCTGTTTACCTTTTTTATTTTATCAAAAATGTAATTATATATGCTATTTATTCGGTTTTTAAAATTACTAAATAACTGGGTTTCAACTTCTATACACAATTGATCAAAAAGAGAGTATAAATCTCTTTTAAGTTGCTGTCTTCTATTGATAGTAATTTTTATTTCTAAATTTAAACAAAATCTTAGTCACTTCATTATTGAACTTATATTCTGCCTCTTGCAATGAATATACAAACTAAATATTATTAATAATATGATTAGGAAATACTCTTTTTGTCCTGCTTTTAAGTAAGAAGATTCTTCTATTATTGATAGGAGCTAATTTATTAGAAACGTCTGGAATTTGTTTCATTATCATTACTACGTTGTCTCCATGTGAATTCTTAATTGTTGTAAAGAAACCAGATGTATCCATCATGAATATATATCAGAAATTGTAGTATACCTAAGAATTATATATTTGCTATAGCTGGTATGGGATAATAATAAAAAAAATTTCTTTTTACCCACGTTTCCCGTATACATACATATGCCAAGCTAGCCTGGAACTTCCGACAAATTCTGATCGATGAGTTTAATTGTCAGTATAAAGTTTAAATACTCTACATTTAATAGTTTTAATTTAATTTAATTTTTTTCATATAGTTTATTTACTTCTTAATTTAATTTGAAACGGAAATAACACTGGTGTATTGCCAACTCGATAGACGACCTCGGGGTCATTGTGGACGTTTATTTAATACAATGTATTTTGAATGAAATTAAGAATAGAATTTATTGTGAAATAAACTTATTATTATTATTATTGAGTCAAGTAAATCACAAAAATTTTGTTCATTGAAAAAATTCATGTAAACACAACTGCAATTTGAACATTTTTCATTTCTGCGAGTTATGAAAACGGCAAAGAGGACCAAGAAGAAGATTATTTTGATAGTTCAGGTTGTAATTTTTAGCACTTTTCTCAAAATATTTATCTAAAAATCCGTAACTCAGGATTGAATCTCATGCAGAGTTGTCTAAGGTAAAATGTTACAGCAAGTATATTTCAAGAAAATTTCACATCAAGTAATTGTAATTAATTCAACCAAAAACACCCTAGTTGAGTTTTCAGTGCATTTCAAGTCAAGTATTCAAGTATTCATGTAAACATACTGAATGACACAAATTACATTTTACATTTGAAATTACTTTATTCTTTTCTCCCTTCAATAAGAGATTTATTCTGATCTGATTTAATTTGGTATATTTCATCGTAGTCCTACTACTAAACCATCCTTTTAACCTATACTATGTACCGGGCATAGGTACTAATCTCAGTCCTCCCTCCTAGGTGAATAACAAATTTTGAATAAACTTGGTTTGCTAACAAAAAGAGGTGTTGGAAAAATGAAATGGACAACCTAATACCAAAAAGGGAGCATATTTATAAAAGGAGTAGTACCGGAGTATGCTATTAGATTTCGGAGTGCAAATGATATCACTGGAAGACGCTCAAAGTAAAATTACTAAATTGGTGGCGGTTAGAACAGACCACAGGTTGATGGAGAGATATGCTGAGAGGATGGATGTTCCCGACCTAAAATCCATATTACCCTAGTTTCGACGTTATGAGCGAAAGAGCGAATTACATATTCTACAAATTCCTAGCACTTGCCAGGAGTATATATTAGGCCCTTGATAACGTTTGTGCTCAACTTAAGAAAATGTACAAAAAATTATAAAAATTCATTAGTGGGTGTTTAGTGGGTGGGTACCCTATATATTGATAACAGGACCCACCAGATATTTTGCGTTACGGTTGACAGTCAAACTGAAACGCGTCGCATTGATTCTGAACTAGAGATATGAGACCTGACTTCTGGATATTCTTTAGTGGCCTTAATGTGGAAGCTTCAAATGAGGAAGGTAAGACAGTATAGTTTAACCACACTGTATATCTGGAGGTATGAGGCTATATGTTCCAGGCCCTCGACCTAGTAAGTCAGACAGTAATTACGATGATCTTTATTGCTGGCACAAGACAAGACTGAATGTCCTGGGGCATGAGTCTCGAAACGTCAGAGGCTCTTAAAACATTAACTGGAACAGCGATTAGGATGAACTTGGTCTTAACACTAGGATGTCCTAGGTGCGCCACTTGTATGTTTAGCCAGAGTTGGTCACACACAAAATAAGATCAGAGCATCCTGGAAGAAAGGTAAACAAAAGAAAGAAATGGGTGTCACGACAGCAAGCACACGAGCACTCCTTGGTACAGACCAATAAGTCCACTTTTAGAGGAAACATCACCACGAATTTTGCTGCGTACTGCACACGTTACTGGGAATGTATTAAGAAATAAAACCAATTGACTCTATGTCAAACTGGTAGAGGCGTTTTCCCAGGCTTCTGTCGTGGCAGGTGAGCGGTCCAGCTCTACAGGACAGATATGATAAACGTCCGTATGCACCGGATTTCCGTAGCGTCTACGGATTGATGATAATGGTGTTATATCTAAGCGGACACCAGGTCGTCCTAAATGGAACACCTAAAAAGAAAGATTACGAACCGCCATTCGAGCGGGCATGAACATAATCTCTAGTAGATGGTAGGATGGTATTCTCTGCTTCCTTTATTGGTTAATCTTTTTGTATCTTCAGGAAGACTTTGTTTTCTTTTCGAAAACGCTATAAAAACTTTTTCACAATCTTTCCTATTCAAGTCTTACAATAAATTAGTTAATTCTCTTCTTTACAAAAAGTATTTCATACGAAATCAAGCCTACTTAACTAAAGCTTTCTACACTCAGCGAAATAATAATAGCTAAACATTTAGACAGAAAAAATTGCCTGATTTACGTGTTGACTGGTCATGTGTTCAGAACGATGGTGACAGAATATTGACACGTCGCCACAGGTGTATCATTCAGAAAAATGAAGAAATAATCTTTAGTAATCCCAAGATTTTCAGGATATCTACTTAAGCCTTAATTAATATTCATATTCCTTTTGAAATGCCAACAGAAACCGCAAAGTTTTTATTTTCTATCTATTTAAGACCATTGCTTTGAAGAAGGAATTTCTTTCAAGGAAATATATTTGGATATTTAAAACTAGAAGAAACTGCGCCTATTAAATACATATATAATTAATGGTAAGTGCCTTCTCTGGTATCGAATTAATCAAATCAACATTTATATCCAAAATTCGACTTTAGATTCCGGAAAAATTACTATTTTTTTTCTTTACTCTTTTTCCATAATAAAATAATGCGAGCGACATTTACAAATGAAAGCATTCCTCATCTCTCGATTACCTTGAAATGAATTCTCTTAATCACGGCAACTATACTCATACTTGAACTTTGCATCCGCTATGATGATATTTCTATAAAGAGATCATTTTTAAATCTATAAATTTCTTATTCGCCTGCAGCACTTGATATTTTGCATGTAATAAAAAAGCACCTGTATACCGTTGTATGCATCGCGTGCAACTAACTATCTTCATCATAAAATATTTTACAGCTCCTCACGGTTAGATTTTATTAAGACATTTTTAATGTGTTTGATTTTGCTTATCACAATTTCCAATTAAGTGCAGATTTGTTATAGAGCTTTTGGGCTAATATATGGTTTTGAAAACAGAAGCATTAATCTTTGTGTACTAATTAAGTCCTCCCACCCGTTGACTTTTCACTTTATATGTAGCCACAGTTGTTGATTTATTCAATTAAGTTTGGTTTATTGCCGATTTAAATGTCAACAGTTTGCGAACATTTCCTTTTTGAGTTATAGCAAATTCTTTGAAGAATTCCATTTAATATAAGTAGTGGAAAAATCTATATAAATATAAATTAGGTGATTAGAAAGGCCATTAGAATAGCGAAGATATCGGTGGGTGCCGGACTTGTCCGGAGACGGTGGTGCTTGCAATTTCGTATCAAGGTTAGTGTCGGCATCTATTATTTGTAATACAATAACAGAATTTATTTGCAATATTTTAAAAATTGTTACTAATAGCCAATACATGTAAAAGTTTAAAAAAAGTTACTAGAAAATTGTAAATGGGTTTTTTAACTTTTTGTTTTTAAATTAGACTCATCATTTCTTTAGATTTACATATTCAGAAGCACATAGCTGATGTAGACATTTATTAGTTTAAAAAGAGTTTTATTATGTTTATGTTATGTTCTTCGAAATTTGATTACACTTTGTGTATAGTCCCTATCACAGTCTGAAGCGAAGCAGTTGTACGAACTCATAAATTAATATAAAAATAAAAAAGAAAATGGAGGGAAAGTATAACGTACTTGCTTGCTTAGTTATATACGTAATACATATATCATCTCGGTTTGATACCCTTGACAATTTAAACCATGTTTAATTAAAGCGCGATTCCACCTCACCAGTTTCATGTAGTATTCTCTCCCAATATAGAAATTCATATTTGATAAGTCTCAATCTAAAAGAAATTCTCTGATCACACTGGTTTTCTTTAGAAGAGATCGATCAATGGATAATAATAATAATAATAATCCCTTGTCATCCATATTCTTACTCACAAAACAATAACAAGAACACAACCATTCTTGGTTCAATGATAACTGTAATAATGTCTGGCCTAGAATTGCAAAAAAAAAAATGAATGAATAAATAAGTTTATGTAAGTTCATATTTTCCAGTGGGAAAAATTTCTGCCCAAAATATTACATAAACAATTATAAAAATCTCCAAAGGTAGAAAAGACTCCTTGTTCTGTATTATCAAGAACAACAACAGAATTTTGTCTATATCTTTGTTATTATACATATTAAAGAAGTTTCCGTTGCCTGTCTGCATAAAGCTAATGTTTTGGCTACAAAATACACTAAAAATTCGCATCTTCCACCAATTTTACAAACATCTAGTCCTTAAGACACTTCTAGTTTGCATTTTAAATCTTTTATCTGGTCATTTAATATGAATTGTACTATATGGTGTTACCTAATCACTTCTCCCACAGAGCTCTATTCTGTTTCATCATTGGTTCAATTACGTAATTGTACCAATGATCATTCCTGTTTTGGTGTGGCACACGGCAATAACGGTCTTCAGATAATTATATTTGACAGACTAGATTTGACACATTAAATTTGTCACTTGTGCATACTGGCGATTACTCCCATATCTTTAAATTTCACAGACATATCCGTGTATATGTGGCTATTTCTTCGTACCTTTCTCAGAGCTTTTATATAAATGCGCCACAGCTCACACAACTTATAATTTTCAGCAGTTCTTCACAATCTTGTTTTTTTCTTCGTCTCTTTTTCCATCTATAATGTATGAAATTTTTTTGAAGAATTCAATAATTTGGGAAACATGCAAAATTTACCTTCAAAAATGTATCAGCCAATTTCACAAATGACAGTGATGGCTGGAAAATCAGCTGATTTCTCCAATAATTTGCAGTTCCTCACCGCTGAAAGCGCGCTTATCGGAAATAGAAATGACAAGCAATGCACAATTGCAAACGAATGAGCTTGTGGAGGCGTAATTGGTGCAATGACGAAACGAATGACATTGCGCCAATGATGCAGTGACACACGAGCTATGCAATGATCATTGCTCCGTCAATGATCATTGATATGTCCCGTGTGCCTAGGGTATAAGATCCAAATAGGCTGGTACCAAAACGCATTTGTTAATCCTAAAAGAAAACAAAATATAAACAGGCAAGGACCAGCCGCAAAATTAAGTGAAGGTTTATAATTAAGAGTAAAAACGAAAATTAAACAGGAGTTAAAGTGAAATTGTGACATTGGCGGGGGGGGGGGGGGGGGGGTGTTTCGGGATTGCAATTGTTTTTTTACGATTTTCGACAAAACGACCGACCGCTTTTTCATTAAGAGACGAGCCGTCATACGGAGAAGGAGACAAAAAGTAAAAAGTGTCCTTCACAAAAGTTGTTGATAATAAAAAAAATCGAAAACTTTGATATAAGGCATTTTTCAATATAACCTCAAATTTTCCGAGAAACTGGCGGAAACCCGATTTTTGGGTTTTTTATTTTCTCTATTGGAAAAACAATTCAATTTAGATGAAATTTTTGAAAGTACATATACCTTTTTTTGCATTGAATAAGCACGATTTCTTGGAATCTGGAAAACAAGTAGTTTCCGCGATATTTACATTTTTCAAAAAAAAAAAAAAATCCACCGCGGACAACTTTATATAATAAACAAAAATGTGGCTGCCAAAAACACGGCTTAAGATGTACGAATTTATGCAGTAATTATTATGAAACCTACTCAAATAGAGATAAAGAAATATTTGAAGATGTAAGTGATTATTGATGAAGAGCCAGAAAACTCTCTTAATATTCAAATTGAAGAGCTCGAACATGTCTATAATCTCGGAGAACTTTTGGAATTTGAAATTTTTATTGATGAAGAAGAAGAACAACCACAATGCAAAAGATTTAAAATTCATTAGAATTCTATAATTTCTCATAAATTTTTTATTTTTATAAAAATATCAATAAATTAATTGTTCTACTTAATAATTATGTATTTAAATTATTTTATTCAAATATACCTAAAACATTTAGTGAAAAAATAGTAAGATTTACGTTAATAAAAATGCACACTGGTCCAGCGAGTCTTAACTCGAGCTTGTGACTTTCAGTACGGTGCGATGCATTGTCATGAAAAACTTAAGTTTCACGATGATTTTCGCCACTTTTTATACCCCTGATGAAATCTAAAGTGTATACTAAGTTTGTCATTCATTTGTAAGACCTAGAAATAATGATGGTAGAGCAAAATGCATTGAAAACCCACGCATAATATTAAAAGTTATTTTGGTTTTTACATATCCGTCTGTCCGTCCGTCCGTCCGTCCGCACGATAACGAAATTTTGCACACCGGCTTTTTAAAACAAAAATTAAATTTTAGTTCGAAAATAGGACGAATCGGGCACCTGCTTCATCGGGTTGCCATGCAAAAATTTCGTTTTTCACTATATATTTCGACATTACCTCACAACACGTCGACTCGACGTAGAGAGCTGAAATTTTGCACACAGATTTAAAAAGAAAAAAGTGGAATTTAACTTCAAAAATTGGACGAATCGCGTAACTCCTTCGTATGGTTGCAATACAAACATTTCGTTTTTCATTATATACTGGAACACTGCCTGAGAACACGTCGACGGAAGCTGAAATTATTTATGTACACTATGTTTTCACTATGATTACACTGTGGTTGTCAGCAAATAAAATCTGAGTCCACCTCTGTGTGTGAAGAAAAGTTTATTTTCTACTTTTTCATGCGGCTTGGCCTCAGTTTTGTTTGAAAACTCGTTTTTTACTTATTTTATTTTCTGCCTTTTTCACGTTAACTAAATTGTTATTACGTGCTGCATGGAGATACTTTATGACGGCTGAAAAGACACTGATTTACCAGTTTTTCAAAACATTTATTCGAGTAAAAATTATTATGCAACTCATTTCGCTCTACAACTTTGTCTTAGGCTGCAAAACGCTCAAACGCTTCCTTGGTCGGAAAAACTCGGGAAAAGCGTTTTACATGAATTTTCCTCGATTTTTTCTGCAAGTTTTCACCATTGTCGGAGAGAAAGTAATGATGCCAGTTGATAGGGAACTTGATCCTGCATAATTTAGAAAACTTTTTTACCGGAAAATTTTCCGGAAAAGTCTGAAAATTCCGGAAAATTTTTCAGAAAAATCGGAAAACTCTGCATTTTTCCTAAAACGGATTTATCACTAATCAAATTTGTACCAAATTTTCAAATGATTTTTCCCGATTTTCCTGGTTTTCCACAATTGAATCTATCAAATTTTGAACCGGAAATTTGGTTCAAAATTTGATAGATTCAATTGTCACGCGACATGAACCTGTGTGCCAAATTTCAGCTCGCTGTGATGACGTAAAGTGGGTCTACGAGAGTGTCGAAAATAGTAAAGAAATAGACAAATTCGTGTACGAGTTAAAGGGAATGGCTGGCCTCAAAAATGGACTAAATCGGACGACCCCTTCTTGGTGTTGTCTTATAAAAATGTATGTATACTGCAAAAATGATATTATTGTACTGAAAAGTTCTTCAGAATATGAAATCCTATGAAATTGGTTACAATAATTTTTACTGTCCGACGAACCGTTCTAGAAATATATGCGAAAACCACTTCAAAAATCAAACTTTCACAGATGGGTGACCATACGAAATTCCATACGGGCATTCATTTATGGTATCATAAGAATTGGTTTTTTTCGTTTTTCTAATTTTTAAGTTGTCCGTGGAAGATTTTGTTTATTTTTCGATGAATGTAAATATCTCGGAAACTATTTGTTCTCAAGATTCCAAAAAAAGTATGCTTATTTAATGCAAAGAAAGGTGTACTTTATCAAAACTTCATGTAAATTAAATTGTTTTTACGAGAGAAAAAATAAAAAAATCGAAAGTCGGTTTTCCGCCTGTTTCTCGGAGAGTTTTAAGTTATGTTGAAAAATGTATTATATCAAAGTTTTCGATTTTTTTTATTATCTACAACTTTTGCGATGAACATTTTTCGCTAGGATGTATCGTTTCTTCGAAAATCACAAGAAAACACTTTCAACCATTAAACAACTCCACCCCCCCCCCCCCTCACAGTTTTACTTTATCACGTGTTTAGTTTTTGGTTATTCTCCCTCCACTGCAAATATAGTCGCACAATCTTCTATCTCTTTTCGATAACAGCTCGAATGAATATATCAATTCAATACCTCTGCCTTCTCTAAGCATATCCTGAAAGGTACATAGCATGTTAAAAAATGCGACGCATCAATCCATTACGCCTGATTTCCTAATCCAGCTTAACGTAAGGAATTTTCATGTACTCATTTCTAATTACTTCCAGGTAATGTTAACAGGAAACCTTACCTAAGTCAGGCATTCCCATTTTTCCCGCTGGGATTATTTCCTTTTCATATATACAAAAATTTACATAACCAAGCAATATTCAGTTCTTTTAATTCCATAATATTATTGGACCGAATTTTACTAACACGTCCCATGATCAAATAATAGTTACTTACAACTATAAGCAAATAGATTGTAAATAGAACTGCAAAAAAATCTCTCGACGCACAAGAAAAAATAAGAAAATACCAATGATAAAACTTAAAATATTTCGCGAAATCTACACACATATACCTAATGCAGAATATGGCGGCATACACTTTCCGAGCATGTAGACTACAACCCGCAGAGCTTTCAAAACAAGTGAATGCTTTTCAAAAGCACATCATTCCATCTGACGGTAAGAAAAGAATTAAAAACGCCAAATTGCATGCAAAATATATAAAACAAGTAATTTTTGCCGTTACCATGGTTAAAATTATTGACTTTTTTTCTTATTATTGCACTAAACAATTTGAGTTTTTCAAAATAAACAGAAAAACAGAAAATTTGTAATACAGATCACAAATTGAACTTTCTTTGCAATAATATCATAATTTTGATAGTTATTCGACTCTGAACATAGCAACTTTCAAACGAAAATATATTAGTAACCAAAACTTTTTTTCTAGTTTTCTCTCCGTCACTTCCCCTTCCACTTTAAGATCTTCATAATCAAGTACAAATTTATTTACTTGATGTACCATTATTACGTTTTGATATACCAAACTTTGCAAATTTCATGAATTCGATAATTTTCTAAAACTAATTACATACATATAAAACCCCGAAATGTTTGATATGAACACGTCATTAACTAAGCTTATGCTTTTTCTGAAACTTTGTGCAATTTTGATCATGATAATACGCACAGATTTGACACAAAGTTGTATTAACTTTTCGTGTTTTTTAAGATTTCAGTGGTAACCCTCTTAATTATAACTTTCACTAAATTTTCCTGCTGGTCCTTGCCTGTTTATAATTTTTGTTGTCTCAAAGAGGTATTGGTGCCTGTCTAAAAGCTTTCCATTCTTACTGTCCGACATACGCGTTCTTACTTAATTTAGGATATATCCAAAAGAAAGGCTTGAATTCATTGCTCGAATGAATTATCAAGTCTGATGCCTTATACATAGATTAATCACTACATGCAGTGGCGTAACTAAGGATGTATGCCTTCCCCCAACGCAAATTAACAAACTTGCACAGGAAAATTTAATTTTGTGTGTCAATTGTAAGGAAATGTTTTCTGAACTTCGGATGTATGATGTTTCACATAATTTTGTACTGGGAGACGAAATTATTCCCTTCTCCGTTTTTAATTTTTTTTTTCAGGCCAGAAATTCCTACAATATAGGAGAATTCCGACGATCCCCCAACAGTGCCTACGCTCCACTCACTTCAAGCCATAATTAAGCAAAAAGATCTGGATTGCCCAACTTATTTGCTTGGATTTACTTCGTGCTCTACATTCATCATTAAACCTGTTAAAAAACCACTGGCAGCCCCAGCGCTCACGAAAGCAGATTAAAAGGAAAAACAAGTATTCGAGAGAAACGCTTAAGCAAGCCAAAGCGAAATTGGAAATAGCTTCCCACATAAGTAGCCGGAAATATCCGGTTACTTAAGTCAGAGCCAGAGTTTACTGATCATCGCATCGTACAACAGTGTTGGAAGCTTGAGGGAATTTCAAAACTTTTTAACGTGAAAAATTAGATCTTATCCCTTTTTAAATTTCGGTTCATTGCTTATTTATCTAGTATTCTAAAGTTAAAGTAATACCCTTCTTTCATCTACGATCTCTGATGCATGCTAGCAGCGTGTACGCTTACCCTAAGGAAGTCAGCCTAATATTACCTAGAAAATAATTTACAGTGTTTCAGTTTCAGGCGTACCTTTTTTCTCCGTTTAAATACAAAGAATAAATAGAAGAATTTTCGACATTTTTTTTGTTATACCATCACTACTGTTTAGCCAGCATATTTGCAGCTTCTCAAAGCCTATAGTTGTATGAACACCTTTAAATGAAATTGAAATAATGAAATCATTAAAAAGTTAATAGAATTTTTACTCAGAAACCGAATTTTAATTGAGTGAATCTAACTAGTTATTAATCCAGAGTTGTTATTTTATATGGTTTCATCACTTCATATGAAAATATTAATTTTGTAGGCTTTCGTGAGCTCCTAGAAATTATGGGCCCCCCGCGTGCCGAGGCCTCTGTGGGCGTTAGTTACGCCAGTGCCTACATGCAATATTCCTGCTATAAATCACGTTAATCTCCTTACGTTATAAAATATGTTCGGCCGTACAGTAGATGTGCAGATGTGTTTTTTTACATCGAACTATGTGAATGTGATTAATGCAATATAATAAAACACAAATGCGCTGGCTTAATTATTCCATGATCTGCCTGTTGATAGTGCTTTTATCAAAATGGTTCTCTTCTAAATTATTCTGGTCTTTCATGTACGACAGTTTCCTTGTGAGTGTCTTAACTATTCAATTATGTTAAAGGATGTGGACAATCAATTTCATTTTTTTCATTTTTTCCTAATATTCATACAAAAATATTTTTAATTTTAAAGTTTAGTTACTCTTGGAATCGAATTTTGTAATTAAAATATTTTCTGATTACTTTCGTAGATTTGATTACCATTACTCATTATGCATTTAATGATAGATAATTAAGGAGATTCAGTTGGCAGCACTCGATAATGGCAAAGATGTTAGTTATTATGTTGTAATTTGTTAATGATAATTAAATAGTGTAAATGAAACTTTCCCATATCGGTCGCTATCGGAGATATTAGAGCCATGTATTAAAACAAGTCCCATAATTGCGTGGTACATGCTTTATTTTTCGTAGGAGTCCACACTGAAGAAGAGGTTTTTAACAGGTAAAAACTAAACTCATTTATTCCTTGTACACGCGCCCAAACCCACGATAAAAGTTATCCAAATCTAAGTTGGAATAACTTCAACTTGATAACTCACTAGCACTACTGAATCATTAAGAAATTAGACCTTAGATATCTCGTAGCATTTATGTATTATTTGGCCTAGGTAGTGTGTAGTAGATTTCGCATACTTGAACGCACACTGGTGGTCTACTGGAAATTCTCAAAGTATGGTTTAAAGCACACCGAAATGACTTACGATGCTGCTTTCAACAAGGATTTTTTTCGGATACTATCTTGTTGCTATTTTCATAGGAAAATATTAGTAACTGGAATAACCACGTCATCCAATACGCATATTATAAGTTCATAGAGAGCATTGCAGATGATCGAAACTACATTTGAATTATTTCACTGGAAATGATGTCGGCACCAATAGGTTTCTTATTTTCTTAGATAATTCATAGAGATCTCGTCGAATAGCGTTTGCACTATTTGATTACTCACAGTTAGGACGCTTTTTAGAATACTTTCTTGTAGGAGAAGAAATTCTGCTTTTCATTTAATTTGGTACTTTTCCACTAACTATGTAATAGTTGCAGAATTGTACTTTTTGCCAATATATTACTTACTTTTTTGGAAACTACGCTCCTCAGTTTCGGTACATTTTTGTGTCATATTCTTTAATAACTTGGGATCGTCTTATTCCGTGTGCGGAACAATTTGGAATCAACTTCACCCAAATAGAATTTGTCAAATTTTAGTTCACAGTTTATTTTTAATAATTTCTACTTTACCCAGCACGATAAAAATCTTACCTTCTTTTATTGAATAACCTACAATTTTGAAATTTTTGCGTAGGTACGCATAAGTTTAATATTGACCCAGTCGGGTTAATAAAAAAAAGGCATGCTAAAGCTAGAATTGGTCTAGGATGATTGCCCGTATGAAATTTCGTATTGTCATCCTTCTGTGCAAGTTTGATTTTTGAAGTGGTTTTTCGCATATATTTTTAGAACGGCTTGTCGGACAGAAAAAATGATTATAACCAATTTTATAGGATTTCGTATTCTGAAGAAGTTTTTAGTACAATGAAAATGTCTCGGGCTGATCGTTTTCAAAGTATACTTAAAAAACTTAAATTTTTATATGGCAACACCAAGAAGGAGTTGCCCGATTTAGTCCATCTTTGAATTTTTTTTTGCTAATGCAATGAAAACACCATGTACCAAATTTCAGCTATCTACCGTTAACGCGTTCTCAGGGCAGTGTCCAAATATATAGCGGAAAACGAAATTTTTGTATAGCAACCCCACGAAGGAGTTGTCCGATTTGTCTCATTTTCGAACTTAATTTTACTTTTTTTTTTAAAGTCCGTGTACAAAATTTCAGCTCTCTAAGTACACGCGTTCTCGAGTTATCGTGCGCACAAACGGACGGACGGACATGCAAAAATCAAAATAACTTTTAATATTATGGGTGGGTGTCCAGTCCAATCCATTTTGCTCTACCATCATTATTTCGAGGTGTTACAAACGGAATGACAAACTTAGTATACCCTATAGATTTCATCTAGGGTATAAAAATACAGGTATGTAGTATGGACTCCTGTAAGTTCCGTGATGTTTCATGTCAACTTTAGAGTAACTAACAAACGGCAAATTTATGAGTTCCTCTAAAGAAGTGTGTAGTTATTTTTAATATATAAAAATTGTCCAAGTATGATCGGTGACAGACAGACAGACGGACATCGGAGGCTTAGTTATAGGGCGTGTCACTGTGTTCGTACACGCTGATTTCCGAAACCGCTCAACCCATTTCAATCAAATTAGTGAATGTGTTTGGTTGGTTCCAGTTTGAAAGGATAGTCTTGTACACGATAGATGGCGCTGCTGTCGAGATCTAAGAAACTGCCTAAGAACGCGTCGACGTAGAAAGCTGAAATGTTGTATACGGCGTTTTCATAAAAATTGCAAATATAAATTCAGAAATGGACTAAATCGGGCAACTTCTTCATAGGGTTGCCATACAAATATTTCGTTTTTTAGTATATATTTGGAAACTGTCTGAGAACGCGTCGAGGTGGAGAGCTCAAATTTTGTATACGGCGTTTTCATGAAAATTGCAAACACAATGGACCAAATCGGGCGACCGATTTTTGGTGTTGCCATACAAAACTTTATGTTTTCACTACATATTTGGAAACTGCCTCGACATAGAGAGCTGGAATTTTGTACAAAATTGTGATAAAAAAAAGTAAATTAAGCTCAAAATGGGACCAGTAAGGCTGCCATACAAAAAATTGGTACGTGGTATTTTCATAGCAATGGTATCCCCTAATTCTTTCCCATCTCCTTCCTGCTTTGCATCATAGGGTATCCCCTGAGCTTGGCTTAATAATATATAAAAAAAAAAAAAAAAAATCCGAAAATGAATCAAATCGGATTATCCCTTCTTGGTGTTGCCATACAACTGGAAAATGGGACTAATCAGGCAACTCCTTCATAGGGTTGTTATAAAAAAAATTCGTGTTTTACTGTGTATTTGGGTACTGCTTCAGGCCGCGGCGAGGTAAAAAGCTTTCCGACACATATGAATATATGAACGTACACTCATACATACACACACACACACACAGTCATAGGGTGAAAACCTACAGTACGGAATTGCCCGATCGAGTGAGATAAAAGCTTAGATATTATGCATCTCTAACTACACCATCCTTACCCGCACCCATCTAGGTACTTATATTATCGCCGGGCAATGCCGATAGGCTCCCCTTTTAGCTTATAAAGCGCTAGCGCTCATAAATCAATTCATAAACATTTCATTCAAAAGAAATAGAATAGAAATGTGCAAGAAAATCACACACGGACACGACTCATGAGTATGTGCCATTTGATCGCATACAATTTATTACTCATGTACGTGTGTGCACATGAGTGTGCGTTTCCGTACTCCGCTTTTCAGGTCGAAGCGACGCTTCATATTCACTCTTCTACGCTGCCCACCTGCCGGTGACGTCAGCGTATAGGGTACGTTGGTCGCTTGGGTCTCAATAACCTTGCCATAGGCGTATGACCTTAAATATTGGTTCTAAGAAAGTTAATAATAAACGAGATAATTTGATAATTATACTTTTCCACTTTTTTACCACTTAATTTGAAAAATATCAATCGCACGATAAAAATTGAGAGAACTAAACTTGTAGAGAATCAAATTTAAAACAACTTAAGTCTTAACAATTTTTGTTGATAAGTTGAAACTGGCCGAGATATTGAGAAAAAACATTTCCTATTAAATTCAAGATGGCGGCTAACGCACCGACGGAATTGGTCACCATTTTGAATTTAGACTACCAGTGATCTCCCTAAAGGTTAGAGTAAAAAAATTACTGATGCGAAGTTTTCCGAGGTCATATGCTTACCCGACTGGGCTATATAGAAAATTGCAAATTGAGGTAACTTCTTCGTAGTGTTGCTAAAGAAACATTTTAATTTTTGAAACCAATTTCAATTACTTTTAGGAATGGCTTGACCTACAATATAAAGGGTCTCACATATAATACGTAAATTTTTTGACAAAGAACTCCAATTGGTTGATGCGCAACATTGCGTAAATCCTTTGCCTTTCTAGTATTGCCTTAAAAAAATTTTATTTTTATAACCTCGAGCCTAGATGGAACCATAAGGTGTACCACAAATTTGCTCATACATTTGTAAATGCATAGAATTAATGATGCTACAAATAAATGAACTAAAAAAACATACATATAGAGCCAGGAAACATTTCGATTTATGCATAACCGTCCCTCTGTCTGTCCGACCATTTGTCCTTCCGATAACTAGAAAATTTTTTGAACTAAAAAGCTAACTTTTTGTACACAGAAATTTTATGCAAATAGTAAGGTCAAATTTGTAGATGGAGATGTGTAAAATCGGACAACTCTCGGCAACACTGCAAACATACGAAAGTTAAGATTTACATTTATATATTTGGATATCGCTTGAGAAGACATTGAGCTAAATAGCTGAAATTCTATACACAGGGTGTTCTCGTAATAATTTTAAATCGAGTTTCGTGAATAGGCGAAATTGAGTAGTCCTTTCGTAGGATTGTCATATAAAAATTTCCAGATATACAGATTTTCACGCATACTGTGAAAAAGATCAGTCCCATCATTTAAGGTGAGACCTGGACTTCTAATAAAATTTAAAGGACTGTGCTCAAATGTGTTACTTGGCGGGTCTTCCTAAATATCGGGCACTAATACCGGGCCTATTGGTAAAGTGTGTCTTAGATCAATTATAACTTCTTCCCTTTTAACTGAATTTTTTAAATCTAGTCAGTTCATGTAAATGAAAGTAAAACTTCTTCTTTAATCTTAAAATGACAGCACGTACCGCTTAAACTGCATCCTGTCTTCAAATAAACCAAGAAAAAAAACGTTAAAACCGAGTTATTCAAATTTTTTCATGAATTAATCTTAATTATTAACAAGTCACCGAATTTACTATTCCTATTTCCATAAACACCCAAATTTATTCCCACCTAAGACTTAGTTAGTATCTAGTCTGGTATCTATATAGTTACATTGAAAAGATGAGTACGGTGATCTTTAAAATATTCAAATTCTGAAAAACCAAAAACAAAAAAGTGACAAATTACCGGTAAATATTTCTTGATTAATTGTGTAAAAATGCGCTTGTAGTACATCGGCTCAAGATGTCAAGTTAAGCCGATTTGGACCCAAAGACCGTGCGACAGCTTCCATGAGAGGCTAAGTGATTTATTAGGAGATTATCGAGAATGTAAACAAGGCCGATTGAATGGATACCTGGTGGTATAGTTTTACATGTTTGGTGGGAATTGAAATAAGGAACGTGCTCGTTTCGTCGTGATCTTTTATACTTACATATGAATTTTGTAGTTTTCTCATCGATTTGTGTTGTATACAGAAGGGCGAAACTTTATCATTTCCGATTAAAATTAAAGTGATAATATTTTTTGTTTACCACACTAATCGAGTTATGATGATATGACAGATATTTTGTAGTTTCAAGTTTTTTATAACACTTCTCTAACGATACGAAGACAAGGTTTCATTATTGGTTTTCCTGCCAGGCATATGTAAATCCATAATTGAACCCCTAACCTATCTGGCGAGTTCATCAGCTGCTTGATTTTGTGGTATATTATGAATAGAGTCCAGCAGTAATCTTTTATAATATGCTGATGATCCTTACTATTACAAATACACATATACTTATAGTCCTGGTAAGTATTCTTATTTCGTAAGAATATAGCAAAACTGATTTGATGACTTTCAGATTTCCTTTTACTTCCATGTGCAGTAACCATGCTACTAATTGGTAGTAGAATTAGGTGACGCTTTAATTCCTTATCTAGAGAACAATACATGTTCTGTATTTGAATCCTTCAGACTCGTAAGCTACCGACATTTAACATACGACCGGCTTTTGTATCTTTTTCGAACAAATGATTCTAAATCCATTAAAATCAATTAAACTGCTCTTCGCAGTCTCACACAAAAGTTCGAGAAGATTGTTTTCGATAAAAGATTGGTGGTTGTGACATTTTTTAATATACTATATACATAGATAGAGCTTTATATAATACTGCGTTCAATGTGATTAAATGTGCTCTAAGAAGTCGTGATCGACGGGAGGTAATCTGTCTTTGGGTGAGGCTCTATAATGAGATCGCAGAAACTTGTTTCTCAATGTAAAGCTCTGCAACAGAACTATCCAAGTACCTTTTACTAAGAGAAGATCGACAGACTAATAGAATCCAATATTTTAGGAGAAACAATGCATATCACTCCTACGGTACCCATTTAGGTTATACTCAACTACAATATTTGCATTTTCGAATACACTAAAGAAGCCACACTTAGAACATATAGGCTTAAAACTTTTGAAGATAGAAAATAATTTTCTGACCAATTATATTAGAGCGCATGATTTTGGAATCAAAATAAACTCAAATTTAAATCAGGAGCACTAGTATGGTATATGAATGGCACCAATGCAAACGGTGTGGGAACTGAAATATATGGTCAGAAAGACAGAAGATCATCATAAATATGCTGGCCTCGAAAAGTCCAATACGACGCCAAGTAGAAATGGACTCTATTGAGTTATGCATTAGAAAAAACATAAGATGATCTAACAAGTAGAGGGACCTTTGTCCTCCTCCAGAACCAAATAGGTATGGGATTGTCTATAAATGTTTATGAAACTCATGAACTTGAGCTCACATTGCTCTGGGCACAATATTGCAGGCTATGAAAAATGGGGAAACTTAGGAAAAAATCTAAGATGGTATTAATAAAACAGGTACTTTTTTGTGCGATGTTAATTTCTCCGCTGTAAGAGATAGCCTACCAGAATATTAGCAAGTGTTAAATTAGAAACAACTCGCAAAGCTGCCCAATCTTAACGTTACACTAACGTAACAATAGGCTCATGGAAAGCTGGATGATATCCTAACCTAACAGATCCGGGAAAATAATCGCTGGAGACAAAACACATTTCCCGGATAAGTAGCGCAAGGAAATTTGGAATTTTTCCTATATGACTCCTATATAAATCTCGATCAACATTTAAGTTCTCACATAGATCTCGTAATTCTTAAAGCAATAACTAGAGCGTTATATCTACATTTATTGTGTTATATAAGTCTAATGAGTATAAGTCCTATATGTAGAATTTTGTATTCTCATATTAGTGCTATAAACGCCAGTATATAGCACTATAATTCCCAAAGAATCGTAATCCGATATAATATTCTTATATCAGTACAGTACAGCTCTTGGGAATTAGGTTCATATATCAAGCCTCATATCAGAATTCAATCTCAAATCAATCCTTAGATAAGAATGCGGGGAATAAGTAACTTCAGTAAGAATTTATTTTCGATATTTAGTGAACTTTTGTATAGGATCAAGGGTATCACTTAGAAAATGTGTTGCTATATCAAAGCTTATAGGATATGCTAAAGTGTTACGTCGCGGCATGTGCTTTCCGTGAATATGATAGATGATTTTATAGATGCAGAGGAAAAGGACGGAAATTTTTGTAATTCATACAAAGTGGTCATCTCGAGATATAGTAAGTTTCCGAATGGTTGCACAAATGTAAATAGCCTTCCGATATGCATCGTGCATCTGGTAGAGTTTAAAATCACACCACGCTGGCCGATCGGAGATCTCATATAAGAATTCTCGCCCCGAAATAGGAACTTATGTGCTATATGAATATTTTTGTTTCAGTCTTTTCACTACTATCCTTATATAGCACTACAAATGCAATATCGAAATAACTATTCTCAACACAGCAATTAACATCTTTATATAGGAGTTTTTTTACCAATATAAGCGGTTATTCCTACTTATGTAGATTGAGGTTATGATATGAAATTTTGTCTGTTATATAAAGATTTTTAATCTTTAAGGGAGAACTGAAATTCTATATCATCTCTTTTTTTATGTACCCGTTTCCAGTAGCCATATTTGCTGATCATTTGGACGGCCATATTTGTAGTAAAAAAGACGCATTTTTAGGGTTAAAGATTTAGGTACAAATTAGCTGAAAAACATGAAAATAATTACATATTGATAAATTTATTGAAAAATGGATGAATTCACATTCGTTCCGTTTATTTGTAGAGCCAAATGAACATAACTCTTTTTAACCATAGTTTATTAAACTTTATATTTATTTATTTATTTTGGGGCGCTTTGTTTTTTTCGATCTAGCGTGTTAAATACTAACAGTAAAACTTTATCATTGTTAAATTCTATCATATGCCTTGTGAAACATCAGTCTTAATATTAAGAAATATATAATTAAGGAACAAATAAGTTATCAAATAGGGATATATTTAATTCCTATATAAGTTAAGTAGACCAATTTAAGAAAACTTAGAACAACGTCAGAGCATTTCTACAACAGTGAATATATAAAGTCTTATATAAGCACTGAGCATCAATATGAGATTAAGATATAAGTACATAATAGGAATTATTATTCCTATATCAACACTAAATTTTATTCCCCGAGCATAATAAGGTATTCTCCACTTTAGCGCTATAAGAATCTAGTGCAATTCCCTGGGAATTCGCTGAGACAATAATCTGGCATCTTATGACACCTTAAGTTCGCAAGATTTATTCCCTAGCAGAGCTCCGAATTTTATTTAGGACAAAAATTGTTCGTTGGGAGAGGTGAACAATTTTACATTAAGTTGCGACACTAAGATACATATATTATGTACATATATATATATGTAGGATCATGTGACAGATCCAATTCAAGAAAAACTGTAGGATCGCTTAAAATATTTTTGCTCCGAACAAAATCAAATTGACCGTTAACTTATTTGAGGCTAATCGTCAATAGTAGTAGGCAGACTTTTTCCGTGGAGGGGAAGGAGTAGGGTTACAATATCCAGTGCCATCTTTATGCATTGAACCGCAGGGCCCGCGATCCATGGGGCTCCATAGCCTTTGCGGTAGTAGACCAACCGATGACTAATTCTTCAACCAGTAAGGCAACCTATTACAAGCTAGTTTAGCTGTTAGAGTATGGGTACTGAAAGTAGACCGTGCGATTTATTCGAACTTCTATACATTCATGACAACAAATGTTCATACTAAGTAACGTATAGCGACTGTGTTTGTGGTCCCAGTATTTTTTAATTTGTACACTTTCAATAGCCAAACTCAATTTATTTGGTATGCAGCGAAAAATTTTCTACTGTTATTTCATGTCAGGCCTAACGCGTACTAGAGACTTTTCGTCACGAAACTTTCTGGTCAATGTCGCTGTTAACGCATCTATATAAATAATTGTAAATCTTTCATAGTTTAAATTTACTTTGAATTACTATAGTTCTTGTATTTAACGTCATTTACTTTGATTTCGTTGCAGCAGACATTAAAAAAAAAAGATGAGTAAGTTTTTTCCTAGCTCTATAATGTCTCCCAAGATAATGGCAGTCAAGCAGCGACAAAAATGTTACCAGTGCATGCACATTCATATAAACATGAAGACGCGATGATAGATTCGTCAGCCAAAAGTTGGTAGCTGGAGAAACCAAAAAGTCACGTTACTGTCACGTCACTTCATGCTCGCATTAACATTAGAACCTAATGGAATTGACGGTGGTGACAAAACAGTTTCGTGACAAAAAACCTGCAGTGCGCGATAGGTCTTTACATACTTTACGTTATTAGTCCTGTAGCCAATATGGGCTATTAAAACATTTTTGTTTCTTTATTTTCACTAACGTTTCCAGTTGTATTTCAACGCTTCACTCTGCTGAAGTTTTCATAGGAAAATTGAGGATTCGAGTTCAAAATTGCATTCTGAATATGCACGATAATGGTCAGAAAAATTATCATGTATACATTTTCTTGCAAAACAACTAAAGTCCTCAGTATTCCAATAAAAGATAACATATAACTTCGGCACACAATCATTCGAAGTAATCATCTCAGAACGGATGAACTCCGAATCAAACAAATCAAAATTCAAACAAAGATCTATAGTATATTAGATGTACTGATAGCCCCAACCCTAACAAGGTTTAGGGTGGCCCAAGAAACAAAAGCGTTAAAATGTCTAAATGCTCATTCAGAATTGGTTAGCTTATGTAATTTTAAGCTTCTATGCAAAATTTCAGTGAAATTCACTAATGTTATAGGTCGCTCAAATCGAAAATAGTGTTTTTTTTTGGTTTATTTTGGACTTTCAGGAAAACTATTTCAACATTTTCTCACATAACTTTTTAATGTGACAATATTTTTTCCTGCTTCTTTTTTTAAATTAAAGGGAACTTAGGTATGAACTCCTTGATGTGAAAGTCGTTTTAAAAAATTAAATTCTCCTATTTTTTATAAATTTTTCAAAACGAAAATTCGGACCCGGAACTCCAAATTTTTGAATTCGCGTAAGTTTTTTTGTAAGGAAAAATGACACGCGGGTGTACTTTTCTACCATAATGTAATCAACAATCGATTAACTTCTAAACAACTACAACTTCAGGGGGTCATGTAGTGTATGAACTGCTCTCAAAATGCGATTTTCGAAGGTGAAGCATTTTTACAAATTACAAAGAATATGTGCCGGTCCATAAAAGTATAGACTGTCTTACTGTAACAAAATGATTTAAAAAAAAAGAGGAGAACAAGTTACAATTGGTCTTAAGACCAATAATATTGTACCATAGATGAATACACAAGTTAAACAAAGTGAAAACCAAAAGTTCTGTATGGCAACACCAAAAAGGGGTTACCCGATTTAGGTAATTTTCAAAACGTTATTTACTTACTATTTTTATGAAAATGCTGTCTACAAAATTTCAGCCCTATTCGTTGACGTTTTCTCAGGCGGTGTCCAAATATATAGTTAAAACTCAAAGTTTTGTATGGCAACACCAAGAAAGGGTTGCCCGATTTAATCCATTTTTGAACATGTATTTGAGATTCTTATGAAAACGCCGTGTACAAAATTTGAGCTCTCCGCGTCGTCGCGTACTTAGGTAGTGTCGAAATATATAGTGAAAAACCAAAGCTTTGTATGGCAACAACAAGAAGAGGTTGCCCGATTTAGTACATTTTTAAAATTTTATTTACTATTATTGTGAGAACACCATACCATTTTACTTCTCTACATTAATGCGTTCGCGGACAGTGCCCAAATATACCGTTAAAAACAAAATTTTTATATGGCAACCCTTCGAAGGAGTTGGCAGATTGGTCCCATTTTCGAAATTAAATTCGTATTATTTTTCAAAAGCCCATGTGCAAAATTTTAGCACTCTATGCGAACGAGCTCTCGAGTAATCATGCGGACGGACGGACAGACAGTCTGACGGATAGACAGACATTCCGACAGACAAACGAACGGACAGGCGAACATGTAAAAATTAAAATAAATTTTAATATTATGTGTGAGTGTCCAATCCAATAATTGGAAAAGAAGATGTCATTACTACAAAGTCGTGACATATATGGTTCGGCACATTTTTGTAGTTTCCAAAAATGCTTGACTTTCGAAAATCACATTTTGAGAACTGTTCATACGCTACATGACCTCCTGTTTTAGTTGTTTGAAAGATAATCGATTGTAGTTTACGTTATAGTAGAAAAAGTACACCCGCGTGCCACTTTTCGTTACAAAAAGACTGATGCGAATTCAAAAAATTGGAGCTGCGGTTCCGAATTTTTGTTTTGAAACTTTTATAAAAAATAGAACGATTTAATTTTTTTAAATGACTTTCACTGTAATAAGTTCATAACTAAGTTCCCTTTAATTTAAAAAGAGAATGAAGAAAAAATATTATCAAATTAAGAAGTTATAACAGAAAATGTTGAAACAGTTTTCCGGAAAGTCACCAAAAAAACAATATTTTCGATTTGAGCGACCTCTAAAATTAATGAATTTAACTGGAATTTTGCATAGATGTTTAAAATTACATTAGCTAACAAATTCTGAATGAGCATTTAGACATTTTAACACTTTTGCAAATCCATACATTTTTGGGCCATCTACAAGACCAATATGATCTTCCAAGGAAAAGTACACGCTTTTAAGCTAAGTAACAGAAGAGGCTACCTACAAGAATCAATATAATTTCAAATCTCTAAAACTGATAGGAGAAGGCAGAGTAGATTCTTTTGAAATCGCAAATAATTGGCATACAGAAGAAGACTTGGGCTTCTTGAGAAGTACTCCAATGGATTTCTTGTGATTCATTAACTGAGTTGTAACGACGACAGGAAATTATAATACATAGGCGAATGCTAGTTGCAGTGAATAGGACTCTTTCCAACCTCCAATCTACAATTAATAGAATTTATGATTGAGATGGAATCTAAGTATTCACGTGTGGAAATGAAGCTGCAGGAAATGAGTAATAAGTGCCCAAGAAAATCAGAAAGAAGTTATCTAAGAAATAAACGGTTTTAAGGGGAATTGGCAGTTACAATTTTTTCAAAAGGGAAAAGAATGTAATTGTAACAGAAGATTTTAATATAAATGTGCTTCTGTAAGCTGCCCATCAAAGAGTAATGCACAATATTATCAAAAATCACTTGCTTAAGGTAACTGTAGTTAATCACCTACAAAATGGATAACGTTTTAAATTCCTTAACATGTTGATCAGTAATTGTAAGTACTTTATTGACGGTGTAGATAGTCTCTCTCTCATTTTTAAAGATTTCTGCAGGAGATAAGAGTAGAAAAAGTTGTTAAGGCAAAATGTTTCTGCTAATTCGTACTTGTATGAATTAGGAGGGGATAAGTGAGGAAGTGATAGCATATATTAAGTCAGCTGTTCATTATAATGATAAGAGGTCTTGAGAACGCCAAAAAGCAATTATGTGGATGGACAGATATTGTCTAAAGCTGGAGAACAGTAGGATACATGGCAAATAAAAAAAGTTTAATCTTGAACAAAAACAAAACAATGTTCTGATGTTAAGCTTCGAATAGAGAATCTACTTTGTATGGCTAAAAATTCCATTTGTATTTTGTGGAGAGTGTAAATGAAATTCATCACTTCCATATGATGAAGATCTACGATTATCTCTACTTACAAGATAGACACTTTACTGAGATAAAAATTTGATCCTTGGGAAATTAAATAATAGCAACAGATTTTGATGATTTAAGCACTGTGTGTGTGTTTAGACACTCATATGCTGGAAAGTCCTTTAGATTTTAAGAGAACCTTCGAAATTCCCGATAGAATATTTCCTAAGCAAACTTGAAATTTATGTAGTAGTGTGCAAAGAATTAAATAGGGTTCAGTTTTATTTTTACAGAAGATCACAAAGAACTTCTAAAATAAAAGTAGTGAAGTAGTAATATTTTAAATTTCTCTTCATCTGCATATAACGCTTTATTAACGCTGTATTAATAAAACGGGTTTGACATTTGTATTTCTTAGACATATTTTCTGTTACATTTTGTAAATAGAACAAGTGGAAAGTGAGGATTGTACTGGGATATTTTGATATTCAAGGAATTGATTTTGTTTTTAATTACATCTATAAGCATTATCAGCATACTATTACTTAAATTGTTTACGACTTCTGTTGACACATTATCTCAAGCATTTTGCTTGGGTTCAATTTTATGTATTTGTTATTTTAAGCTTGTGTAAACATCTCTAGAAATTTTTTATGTGGCTTAGATTCGATCTTAATGATCGCCTAGCCTATAATAACGCTGGTAACTTGAAAACTAAACTCTAGTCAAAACTGTTCTGTGGATGCTCTACTGAAAAATTATATTTACTTCCTGAATCAAGGCAAACAATGGTTTATGGAGGCCAGTAATAAATATTTATATCCATCTGCACCATACAAATTTAATTGTATTTTTCATCACTGAAAATTGCCATGTTTCACTTAATCTCTTAATTAATTTCATATTTAAGATTGTGGAAGTTTTTAAGCCACTTGTCGACCGTGAACCCTACGAATACCAGCTTGATACTCTCTTCTAGAATACGTACGTTTGGTCACTTTGTTCTTCTAAAGCGTTTGGATATGCTTAGCAGTTGTCTCTCCACGTTAGGCACCTTGGTATCTACCTAGAGTCAAAGCTGACCTAGGGTATGCATGTAGCAGAGAAGATAAACGCAACTATGGAGTCTTTGCTCAATGTAGGAGAACCCTTGGTTCCAGATAAGGTATGAAACCAAGTGTTGTATACTGGATGTACAATTCAATAGTAAGACCCATTCACACGTGTGTCTTTTTTGTGTGGAGATCGAGGACGGAAGTGGGGACTACAAACCAAAAGCTGAAGAGCGTTCAAAAGCTTGTTTGCCTAGGCATTATAGGCTCCACGCAGTCTACGGCAACTACCATCTATGAGGTCTTACTAAATCTACCACCACTGGATGCCAAGGGGGCTGTGTGTAGATTGAGCTCATGGGGATTCAATTCAATTCAATTCATTTATTTCCTGGGAACTTATACTACAAGATTGATAACCTTTTTTTAAGTACCGAAACAAAATGGCAAGAGAGCAAAATAAAAATAAACATAACTTAAATAAAGCTAATATTGTTATTAAAATATCGATGATACATATTTATATAACATAGTATTAAACAGATTTCAAAAAGATATATGCAAAATTAATAAAAGATTAAAAAACAAAAACAGAAAAAAGCTACGCATACAGGTCAACTATGCCAAGAAAGGACCTTAGGAGTAGTTTGAAGTTTCCGAGCGGGTTAGCTATCTGGTTATAATGAGGCAGCGAGTTCCAAATTCGAATTAGTTGAACAATGCAAGATCTATCGAATATGGAAATTTGGAACCGCAAAGATTTCGAACTCGATTCACATAAGGCAAGGGACAGCCGCCCAATAAAATTGTAGGAAGAATTGTAGGGTCAATAGATCCACAATGAAAAGGAATGAACTGCGACTTACGCGGATTCAACTTGAGCTTGTATTCCAGGGACCAAATGAAAGTACTTTGCAAGTCACTGTTCAGGCGAGCAGCACAATCCTCGATCAAACCTATAGGACGACTTGAATAAATTTGCACGTCATCGGCGTATATGTGAATGATGACGTCGCGTACACACTCGGTCAAATCATTTATGTAAATGCTGAACAGTAAAGGGTCCAGAATGGAACCCTGTGAGACCCTTACGATAAGGGAAGCGAGGTGTAGGAATTATTTTGAACCAAGGTAACCCTCTGCGAGCGAGCGTGAAGAAATTCCTTTATTAAGAGTGTGGTTTGGTTCGAAAAATTGAAACTGCAGGATATTTTTCTCAACAGGTTACTATGGCTGACACCTTCGCAATTATGTTTAGGACGAAATCCAGACTGCCATCGACTAAGAAGATCATTTTAGAGCAAGTGCTGCTGAACCTGCCAATACAATAGCTTCTGGAGCACTTTAGAGAGGAAAAGAAAGTAAACTGATAGGTCTCAAGTCGGCGGGAGTATCTGCAGTCGCTTTCTTTGGAATAGGGATCACATGCGCAATTTTCCAGATCTTGGGAAACACTGACTTAGTGATGCAGGAATTAAGAATATGCAAAAGAGGGCCGACAATAAACGAAGATATTAACTTTGCTAATCGCGGAGACATGGCATGCGATTTAATAGAGAATATGAGATGTTGGGAGAATGGCAAGAGTGGTCCTTCCCATTGCTGGAATGGGAAAACCCTCTAGACCGCATACCAATGTAATGGTACTGGAACTACAATTTGGATTTTCTCTATGAGTTTTCTTGTTAAGGAGCCGTGAACTAAAAAATTTCACCTACGCTCTCTTACAAATGTGGGCCGGTGCAGGTATCTACTTTCTTCCACCTGACATTAGGTTGAAGTACTTGGAAGGCTTATTACTATCTTCCAGGCTGAAATCTTTCTCATCGCAATGGCAGTGAAATCAACCCTTGATATTGAAATCAAAAGAAAGAAAATATCTATCCTTTGAAATAATCAGGCAGCCTTAATAGTTATTGTGAGTGATCGATATATCTAAGTTACGGTGGAACTGCAGGACCTCTTTGCATATGTGTTCAAAACATGATGCCTCTGCAGTGGGTACCTGGGCACAAGAGAATTATGGGAAATGAGAGGTTGGACTTGCTCCCAGGTTGCCTGGTTCCCCTTTTTTAGTTTTGCCTTTCTTGGACCAGAACCAATTGCTGGCGTTGCCTCTACAGTGATCGGATCTCTCATTATAGCGAAAGAAAACAAACAACGCAGAACTGGCTTCACGCTCATCTAACAAAGATGGATATTATTGGTCCCTTCAAGTACTGGATAGAAGGAGAGCATGAGATGACCAAATACTTTCTGTGCGCTTATCCGGCCTTTGCATGACACAGGCTGGATACTCTTGGGTCTGCTCTCCTAACTGCGGATTAGCTGACAAGCTTACCTCACCTGGACTTGATGCGCTTAATAAAACGGACATGAAGCTTTTGGTGAGAGATATTTTCTTTTCCTTTTTATGTTAGCAAGTTAGTTCAATGGGCCGCTTGGACCGCCATGTTTGGAATCTTTTGTTCTCGCTACTGAAAAAAAAACCACTTGCAAATGTGGTCTTGGTGAAATATTAAATTAATTTTCCTATTGTGTCCGGAAATGAAGATGCTATTTAGAGAATTCTCTTAACCGTAGCAGAGCATATTTCGATTTCCTCTTTGATCTTTTAATTTTACGCTAATTTTATCGGCTCAAATTTATGAAATGTCTTACAATGGTTTTGTTCGGGCTTTACAGTAATTGGTTTTTTTTTGATAATCTAAACGCACCATAATTAAGTATGTATTCTCTACATTTCTACTTTAGGAAGTTTATTATCGCATAGAATTCTAAAAATTTTCTCAAATATTTCACAAAACTATTTATTTTTTCTAGTCTCACTTTCCTAATGAAAGATAGACTGAATTTATAATTATTCTCCGCTCTAATTGTCAATTAATAGTATTTTCCTTTAATTTCATTTACAAACTGTAACTAAAAATACGTGGAAGGAGTGTAAATGTGAAACACATTTTTTAATACAGTAAACTACAAAAACGTCATTTGCAAATGAAGAAAAATTTAAAATGTTATAAATTGATAATTTCTTACACCACTGATTTGTTTAATTTGAGTATGCCTAAGCGCTTAAGATAGATGATGATGATAGATAAGCAGTTGAAAATTGAGGAACATACAGAGATTATTAAAAAATACAGATTACTTAACGAGTTTCAAAAGTTTTTTAATTAGTTACTAACTGATAATGAGTATACAATTTTTGTGTGACAAAGAAGCATTTATGTAATTCTAAGAAATAACTCGAGCACTATTTACTAAAAATTCGTAAAGAAAAAATTCTGTAATTCTTATAATAACTATTTTTTTTTGATTTTGGACTAATTGTTGCCAAATTTAATTTAATTCAGGTTGATGAAGCTGCCCTTTATTACCAATTCGTAAAACTCCTGATTTTTTCCACACACTTCATACATAAGTCCACTCTTTATTCCCTGTTTGTTGCTTGGCTTAAATTGAGAAAATAATATAAAAATACAAAACACGGATTTAATTCACACGGATAATTAAAAAAAAACGCGTTAAGCTTCATATAAAATCTGAAAAAAAAAGATTTTAGTAAAACTTTATATCTCAAGTTTCTTCACGTATTTTACAAATTTACCTTAATCACTCAAAGTTATTAGCTTATCGGAGCATCTTTTCTAGATCTGTTCCGAAAAGATCTCCGTATGGTCCGCATACAGTTTATTGTTCCGCGCGCTTTTTGGTAGTAGAGATGAACTCTTGCGATAAAACCTGTTCCGTGACTTTATGTTATTGTCCGTGTCATCTGTCGTACCAAGGCGCAAGATAGCATCCATTATCATATAGAGTAGTATTCACCTGCTTTAGAATCATTTGAATATCGGATCAATTAATAACATTACGGCTTTCTAGTCAGATCGGACTTCTACATAATTTTATGATTATCCGCATTTCTTAGCATATCTTTTCAGAATGGTGATGCCCAGATACCCTAAAATATCAAGTGTTGGATGTATGTATAATAAAAATAGTTACTTATGGTATGACTAAATTTAAAATTTTAATAATCAAATTAATCGCTTTAATAGCTCTAAAGGCTAAATTCAATTTAAATGTTTTTTTATTAGAGTAAGAAAATTATTTCTATAAGAATTTAAGAAAGTCTTAAACAAATGTTGTTAAAGAGGTGAGGAATGTTGTTGCTATTTGCGTATTATTTAGTTTGCGAAATTTATATCCATAATGCCTAAATGTATGCAAAAGTTATTTTTAGTAAATATTTTTATTTGTGCGAAATTTTGTTTTTATAGTCAACAGGAACTTGTTTCCAAACAAATAAGCTTTGAAGCTTTGCGGTTGAAAGTTACTAATACTCTGCACTAAAAACCAAAGACCTTGTAGTTTTTTTCTTAAATTTCTTCGTAAAAAGTATGTTGGTTAAAAAACGAATGGATGGATTGAAAAAAGGTTAATGAGTAGGTTTTCTAAATTTTGGATAGTACTGGCCTCATGATTCAATCTCGTGATTTTTAAATGCTAACTAATTATCTGAACGCTCTCTTATCTATCACAAATGAGCTCTCTGCCTACCACATGCAATTTTCATTGAAGATGTTGGGACTTGGGAGCCAGTCATTTTTTGATTTTTTTATATGCCGGACAATAACAATAAAAGGGTGTCACTGCCTTGGTCTTCTTGCTTTCTTCTTCATTCATTCTGGGATATCAATTAGTCCTTTTATATGTGTAGCTGTACGGTGGAAATTGTTATCAGATATTTCGGTAAAGAGCACGGTTGTTTAACGTTAAGTGTTGACTATATGTGTTGTTTCCTACACAGTTCTTTCGTTATTCTGAGCGTGGAGCAATCAAGCCAAAGTAGAATTTATATATTGACTGTTTTGGCTAAAGTTAAGAATTTTCAGTCTATTCAGGAGGAGTGAAGTTTGCTCCACGTATTGCTATTTCGACTACCTTTTTATTTCTCTAGATATTATTTGAAATTTGTACACATAAATCAAGTATACCTCATTCTACTGTGACTGAGAGTTGAGGATGATTATAGATTCACTACCGTTTCGGTGTCATCTCCATGGCTGTTTGATCAAGACATTAGACATCAACTAGACTGTCCGACCAGTTGAAAATTTAGGTGAAGACCTATACGAGATTTTTAGAAATATCTTCTGGATAGTCTTGGCTTCAGCTTGGAAATGTGTAATATGATTATCAAAACGTCTGTCCATATCTACATTAAAATGTTCACGAAAACAACCCGGTCCAGGACTATTATCTGCTGATTTGAAGCAGCCTGTATAAAAGGTTGAGGTATATTAAGATCTTAAATAGAGAATATGATCCCAATTCTGCCCGAATTAGAATTTCCAATTTGAAAGCTAGTACAGTTTCAAAGGTGATGGTTACTATTCCTGTTAATATCAAATTCGAAGAGAAATTATTGTGCTATTCCAGCTCTGTTTAAGGTGCCATCTTAGAGTCACTATGATAGGATCCTTCTTTATGTGAATTTTTACTGTGTGTATGATCAGGATAACCTCTTATTACCTGATACTCTGAATAGGCTGCAGATGCAGATACTAAGCTTGTAATGATTGACAAAATCAAAACTATAGCTCCATAGATTAAAATAGTAGATCGGATGGTTCATCATGTGTTAATTCAGGTAATCATCCTATGCTTTGGATCGAACTTGTACTTTTTCCCTTATTATAAAGAGCAGATTTATTGCTGGAACATTTGTTTTCCTCATTAAAAGGCGGAAATCAGTGTTCAGTGGATTGCTGCCTAAACAGAAATCCATTGGTTATCCAGTTGGTAACTAATTGGATTCTGTTTTGCACAGTTGGTCTGCATATCATTTTACTTTCCATATGACAACCGTTATCAACCGATCGTCTACAATAGTTACGTTTAGGCCGTTGTTTCAGTTTAGTTCTGCATCAGTTCGGCTTACCATGTGAATGGAGTTTATACCGAGAATGAGCTTGTAGTACCAAGCTTGTGCTGCACTCGTAGCCAAATTTGACAGCATCATTTCCGTGGTAATTTTGTGAACAGATAATAAAAATTATATTTGTCAGCTAACAAGTTCCGTTATTCCCGAAAAATTTATATGTATGATATTTCTTACACATTTAAAAGTTTATATATTCTCTTAATTACAAAAATTTATTTAAATCCTTTAGAGGAAAAATCTAATTGTTTAACTAATTGAGGTTATAAATTAGCATAGTATTTGTAAGGTGTTTATACCGCTATCAAATGTGGTTATACAAAATAGAAAGGGGCTTGGAAATGTTATACCAGAACTTCAAATTCTGCATGGGTTTAAGCCAAAAATCTTATGCTGCTTAAGTGGCTTATGCAGCATAAGTTACTACGACCTGAACGTGGCTAATAATGAGCACACATCGTAATTTGTGATTTTGTGTATAAGGACATTATTAAAATCCTATAAGAAATGTTAAATACCTAAAATGATCTATTTTCCTCATGTAAAAATGAATGGCTCTTATTAAACTTCTACAAATATTATATAAACTAAAGGAACTACCATGTCTCGAAAACGTATCCTTATATACCCTTTCGTCATAGTATGTTATCTTTGGTAAACTTTGGTAATGGTATATATCTTATAGTAACGAAAAACAGACATTATTATTCTTATATAACCTTTACTTATATTGTGTTACCTTTAGTAATGTTTTTTATCTTACAGTAATGGCAATTTGTCTGTATCATGTTATTCTTATAATAATTTTTGTTGTACGCTCCTCGGAAGTACAACGAATAATTTTAATTACGAAAAAATAAATAAATAAAATGTCATATAAAATCGTGCAGACTGAAGAGGCAGGTCAAGAAGACCTAGTTTGTATATTGTCCCAACAGCTTGGGAAAAAAGGGCATATTGAAAAAAATTACGTTACTAAAAGTTTCCGATTTTTATAACAATGTCATTGGTTACTATAACTCCATAAATGTACATATATAATGGCTCAATTCGATATGTACTAAAAGTCATTTGTGTTCATAACTGTCACCGTAGTTACTACAGGACCACCAAAAAATTTTACGATTTTTTATATAGTTGGTAAATGTATTACCGAAAGTTTCCAATTTTTATTAAAGTCACCCAAATTACGGAATGCTGTCGAGTTATGTAAGGGTAACCAAGGATACCACAATAAACACTTATTACCAATAAGTTATATAACGTGGTGATGAAAGCAATTATAAAACTTTCTATATACCTTCTAGTAATGATTACTATAAGTTATATCGACCGGCGGTGATTGAACCATTCCCAACACCTACTTATAAAACCTTTAGTAACTTACTTCCACGATAACCGTTAATGAACCTTAAAAAACTTTAATATAACTACGTCACCAATTGGTAATATTATAAGACTGTTATATAACCACTCAAATTCTTATATAACCGAATAACCATTATATACCACTTATAAAACTACCCATCACCTTTAGTCACCAAAAATTGGAAAAATTGTTTCTTGGGCGTTCGTCCATCTGGCTTGAGAATGCATTTACCTAGAGAGCTGAAATTTCACACATGGTAGATTTAAGTTCGAAGATGGGACAAATTAAGTAGCTCCTTCGTAGGGTTGCCATACAAGAATTTTGTTTACACTATATTATACATATTTGGGTACTACCTGAGAACGCGTCAACGTAGAGGTCTGAAATTTGTACACGGCGTTTTTAATAAAAATAGTAAATATAATTTCAATAAGTAAAAATGCTAGAATTGGTACGATCAATTCTTATGGTGCCCTAAATGAATGCCCTTATGTAATTTCGTATGGTCGATCACCCATCTGTGCGAGTTTGATTTTTGAAGCGGTTCATCGGACAGTAAAAATTATTATAACTAATTTCATGAAATTCAATATTCTGAAAAACTTTTCAGTACAATAAAAACGTGTAGCATTGATCATTCCAATAGTATACGTAAAAAACTTAAATTTTTATATGCCAACACCAAGGAGAGGAATAGTCTGTTCTCCATCTCGATTTAGAAGAAGCTTGGGTGGATTGGGTGCCTTTTATCAAGCTTTGACGCGTATACTCTGACTTGGATCGAGTATTTTCACTATTGTCATACACTTATGCATTTATTTTCGCCAGTTGTCTATTTGTTTTTGTTGTAAAACCTACGCACCATTTATCATTAAACTTTAGTGGCTCAGCTTCAAGCGATTATATAATGAAATCGATTTCAATGGATCCTGATATGGAGACAGAATTGCAGGATTAATCAAGGGAAGGCCAAAGAATGCGAAGATATAAGTAATATATATTGAATTGTTTCAATGTGATCCATATCCATCAGGTTGGTACGATCCAGATCTTAGCTAGTAATTTAGGAATTAAGCTGGTTCTATAAATTAAAAATCAATTTTATCCTCATATTATTTAATCATAAATCATAAATTAATTAAATCGAATGTAATCATTTTAAATGGTTATTGTAGATAACATCATTGAACCAGCGATGACAATTCACCACCATTTTTTGCTTGGTATGCATTTTTAATAATATTCATGCCAGGTGCAATTATGTCTCACGTGCCGACTTTCAGTCTTGCGATCATTTAATGACCTGACAATTACTGCTGGGTTAGCATGCTCACTGCGGTGAATTGCTGAGCACTGAAGTCGATGAACCTTTCTTAATAGGGCATTGTATATTATTATATGATATTGAATTGATTTTGTTATTAATGGCATATAATCAATTTCATTATAAATATGCGGCAATTAATAAATAATTTTTCAGTTTTGTTTCAATGGTAGCATCGAGGTGTTTTTATTTCATATCAAGGTACTTTGTACTGGCTACAATCATCCAGTACTCAGCTATCAGCCAATTCTAATTAATTTTGGAGTATCGATAGAATTATCGATATTCTATACTTCAGCGATCTACATTTATGTATCTAAGCCTATTCTCAATTAAAACAAAAGAGTTTAGATCCAACGCACGTAATAAGGATATTACATGGGGCAGAATTTTTCAGGGTACATATAGGAGGTCTAAAAAAAACTACAATAAAAATTTGGATATGTATGGGTCATAAAATTCCTTAGACCCTCAAGATGGAATTGGCTTTTCTAATAATAATTGAAATTGAGAATTTTACCAAAATTGGAAATTAAACAAAGTGCGTTTTGTGATTAAGTGAATGTCTTACTACAATCGGTGCAATCTTAATCGGTGTATGACTTAATCTTAAGAATACAAGTTGGCCGTAGTTGATTTCACCATAATGAAACATGGATTTACAATGAACAGAATATCACAACATAAGACACCTTAACAACAGACCTACTAGTTAGAGATGTGAGATTTGTTACTTTTTTCTGTGTAGAGGAATTAATAACAGAATATCTTTTGGCTGTTAACAATAATCCAACGAGTTGGTCCAAAATCCTCCGGAAATATTTCCAAACTCGAAATAGGCGCTTCGACTAATACAAGATAGTCTCAAAATAGTCCTAAGTCGTATGACTTTGCTCTTAAGTATGGACAAAACGGAAGTGTTCTTTGGAAAAAATGACTGATATGTGAAATATAAACCAGGGACTGAAAATAACAGTTATTTTTATTTTTTTCTAACCATAAAATCATTTAGAAAAAATTATAGGAGGATTGATTCGAATGTAGAATTTTGATTCTTATTACCGAATCTTCACAAATTTCCTATACTTTTTAAAATTATGATTTTTATTCGAAATTATAAAAAATAACTTTCTTTTTGGATTTATATTTTAAAAATCAAAAACCGGTTTTTATTTAAAAAAATAAAAATCAGGAAATGCTTTTTTTTTAACAATCAAAAATAAAAATCAAAAGCTGATTTTGATTTTAAAAATCAAATATAAAAATCAACAAAAACTCTAGACCAATTCTTATTATACCTTAGATGGAAGCTTGTATGTAATTTTCATCTACTCCCATCTGTCGTACAATCTTCGACATATTTCGACCCATATTTAATACTTATTTAAGTATTTTTCACCCGAAAAACAATTTTGTGAAATGGAAATCGTTTTATGATTTTTATTGTCGATTTTTAAAATAAAAATGAGTTTTGATTTTTATTTTTGATTTTTAAAATAAAACTAATTTCCCGAATTTGATTTTTGATTTTATAAATAAAAATAAGTTTTTGATTTTTAAAATAAAAATCATTTCCCGAAATTTATTTTTGATTTATTATGATTTTTTTAAAACATTCATAACCCTTACGGTGTCTGAATAAACTGTCCTACTTCATTTATATTGAAAATGGCCCTCCAGTAATTTTGAGCTTTTTTCCTTAGCTTCCTCAAAGCGATCAAATTTATATATGTATGTAACCTTGCAAAAAAATTATAATATTTATAATATAATTATATATGACAGGCAATTAAGGATAACCATGCTGATAAGACCTCTCTAATCGCTGGGTCGAAAAGTTCAATTTTTCTGCATTTTAAATGCAATTTGCTAATTTATTGAAATTTTTTCAATAAATTTCAGTCTTTTAGACAAAAATTTTCCATTCATTTATTTTTAAGGAATTTATTTTTTTAAAAAATTTCCTCCAATATTTTTCTTAAGAATTTTATTAAGTAAGTAAGACTAATTATTAGTGACCGAAAACAATTTTCTGTTCCGTTCTTGTTAGCCATAGATTTCATTTGCATTTGTGTTTCGTTTTCCTTTCATTCCTGTGTTGCGAAAATGTTTTAAGATTTTCTGCTAAATTATTAGAAGAACTCATCAAAATATAATCAAAACCGCAGCAATACTGTAGGCTCAGCTCATAAAAAATCAGGCATGGCTCGGTGAAGAAACATTTACCTGCACAATATAATACAGTATTATTCGCTCGAATTGCTCGTGTATTTGTGGGAAGCTACATGAAACTCGAAGTAATTTTCTTTTCTCAAGCTAAATATTTTTTGTAAACGTAAAAAAATGTAAAAAAAATTTTATTTCATTTCATCCTCTTTGCAAATTTTGGAGATGAGTAAATTACAAAAAAAAAACTTCTCCTTCAAGCAAAAACGTTTAATTTATTTTAATTTATCACGAATCAGGAACATCATTCAAACTTCTCATCTATAATGTACATAAATCAGTCTTCCAGTGTTTCAATTGTTACAATTAAATATAATTTTTTTTTAATATAAATTTACAAAGTAGATTATTTCATAGAATTTTTTTATGTGAAAAATGTAATGACACTAAAAATCAGTCACTGGACACTAGAATCAAAAATTAGAATCGAAAAATAGAATTGCAATGAATTCGTTAAATTTACCGATAACATGTCCGATTTGGCAACACTGAAAACTAACGCAGGAGTTTTATTAACTTATGCATGTTGAAAAAATTTCAGTTTATATTCACAGTTCTTCTTAGCTGAAATTGGTTGGTTTTGATGACAACGATAAACTCTAGTTGCAAATCACCTTCATGCAACGGCCGGATTATTTTATATCTGGTTATTATTTGTCTGTTCTAATATTGTGATTAGTAGTATCTGCTTGTTTTCCTATTAGATTTACGTTATCGTACAATTTTTATTTTTATTTTTTACAATTTATTACTTTTGTTTTTTTTTATACGAGCTTTTATTCCTTTTTATTTTGTTTTATTAATTTAAATTTGATTTTGTTATTTTTTTATTACAATTCTATCTACAATTTTTGTTTTTATATTTTTATTTATTATTTTTACCTAATTTAAGTTAAGTAGTTTATTTGTTTTCTATATTTTTATTTGTTTTATTATATTTGTTCATTGGTTATATATTTTTTCTCCTCGCATATTTTTTTTTCGTCATAAATTTTAGCTTATACCATTTGTCTTATTTATTTATTCATATGTTCTCCATATTACGTAAGATATATGTAGGTATATAGCTCTTGACAACACCTAAATATATAAATGAATAAATAAATAATAAGTTCTACCAATGATTGCAGAGATTACTTATACAGTTCAGTTATACAACATTGGGATAAGCTGCTAACGATAACATTACTAATAGAAAATTGTTGTCAATAAATTTAAATAAACAGTAAAAATTCACCATAGCTTCTTTTTTCTTCCAATAGAAATTCGGGTTTTTTGTTTACTAGAATTTCAATTTTAGATTCAGTTGTACATAATTATTTCCTGGCGTTAATCTTATAAACGTATTAGTTGTAAGGAATGTTACCTTTGTTTAGAAAAAAAAAAATCTAGAAACGCATAGAAATCCTTAATTACCTTCGGTACATATTACCAAATATTCAAAGCTAGTATCTTTTATAGTTAGGTAAGTACTTCTTTTATTTAACAGAAAGTATTCCTTGACGGCTATGTACTTAGGATGGCCCAAAAAACAAGAGTGTTAAAATGTCTAAATGCTCATTCAGAATTTGTTAGCTAATGTAACTTTAAACTTCTATGCAAAGTTTCAGTGAAATTCATTAATGTTTAGAGGTCGGTCAAGTAGAAAATAGGGTTTTTTTTTGCTATTTTGGACTTTCAGGAAAACTGTTTCCACATTTTCTGTCATAACTTTTCAATTTGACAATATTTTTTCTTTCTCCTTTTTTTAAATTAAAGGGAACTTAGATCTATTTTTTATAAATTTTTCAAAACGAAAATTCAGACCCGGAACTCCAATTTTTGACTTCGCGCCAGTTTTTTTTTTTGTAAGGAAAAGTGGTATGCGGGTGTGCTTTTTCTACTATAATGTAAGCTACATTATTATCATCCAAACAACTACAACTTCAGGGAACAGTTCATACACTACATAACCTCCTTAAGTTGTAGTCGTTTGGATGATAATCGATTGTAGCTTACATTATGGTAGAAAAGTACAAAAAAACTGACGCGAAGTAAAAAATTGGAGTTCCGGGTCGGAATTTTCGTTTTGAAAAATTCATAAAAAATAGAAGAATTTAATTTTTTTAAACGACTTTCAGTGCAGTAAGTTCATAACTAAGTTTCCTTTAATTTAAAAAAAGAATTAAGAAAAAATATTATCAAATTAAAAAAAATATAAAACAGAAAATGTTGGAACAGCTTTCCTTTAAGTCCAAAAAATCAAAAAAACACTATTTTCGATTTGAGCGCCCTCTAAACATTAATGAATTTCACTCTGAAATTTTGCATAGAAGTTTAAAATTACATAAGCTAACATATTCTGAATGAACATTTATACATTTTAACACTTTTGCGAATCCATACATTTTTGGGCCACCCTATATCGAATACTCTGATTAAAAGAACATTTTGATCTATTTCAGAAGTGAAATATTTTCGTTAACAATATATGGCAAAAATTCAAATATCGCTCCTAGTTAGACGTGTTGCTCAAAAACTAAAGGTCCTTCCGGAGAGTTAATTTTTACACTCCTAATTGATTGAGAAGAATTCCATTTTAATTCAAGTAAACGCTTCACACTGGAGCGTTATTTTGCTTGGAATTTTTTAAGTGCTCCAGAAAATTCTAAACTCTACTGCGACTTTGTACTTTATATTTTTGCATGGTATTTGAAGCATATTAGTGGAGCTGAAAAATATTTTGTTCTTCAAAAAAGCCTCGCTCCAGAGCAAGATTTTTTGATCTAACTGGGGCAAGATATTTTTTTTAAATTCTTTCGCTTCTACTCTGAGCAGAGCTCAGTAAATCACTATTTTCGGACCGATATTTGATTTAAAGTATATACTAATTAGAGCATCTAGGAGTACACACATTAAGAAATGTCGACAAAATGCTTTGAATACTATTTATCCTAAGAAGTACCTACTTCTGTAAAACTCGATTCACTCATTCAATCACACATGCCACCCACACATATGATAACGAAAGAATAAAAAAATAAATTGGAAAATTTGTAGAAATCATATTCAAAAGATGATTTGAAGTTTCATGAACAGATTTCTTTTATTTCTATTAGACAAGTTCTCTATGTACCGCATAAGTCTATTCAATTTATACATTACACCAACTTGAAGATTAGCAACTTTTCAAAGAATTTACCCAAAAATTTTCTATTTCGGCATAATTCACATTTTTCATAATAAGTACTTTAACCAGGACAAATATTGATTATCACAATTTTTGGTTTTTAATTATATAGAATATATATATATTTTTTTTACCACAAAATTAAAATTTCTTTATACATTTATTTATCTCTAATACATTTTTCAATTAATTTCTTAAGAATGAAACTTTCTTTATACTAACTAACCAATGAATCTCCACTTCGTGAAACTTTACCCTACGCGCACGCGTGATATACTAATCTGCATCATCTTCTTCGTTAGATTCGGTGAGAGCGACCTTTAAAGAAAATATTGTTCACGCCGCCACAAAAATTAAACACCATGCGCAACTTCTTGTTGAAAAGTTGAACAAAAGCTTATCACAAAAGACTTAATGAATAACCTTCGATGGACCCGTTTGGTTCGTTAATCGGAAGCAATGAAAAAATCTATTGCAATATGATATGAATGCCACCCGTTTTATTTTTGGGGGAAAAATTAAACAGTTCAACATCTCTAAGCAGATCAGTATAAATAGCGGAGAAGTTTTTTGTAACGGCATCACATCACTTCTAGTAATCACTGTGAACAACAATCAAAAAATCACCAAACAAAAATGAAATTCGCCGTAAGTACATCTTAAAGATATTTTGATTGAATTTTGATTCATTCTAATAATTATAAAAATTTTATTGTTGTTTTTGCAAATATTTATTTTAAAATTATTATTTTATAGATTGTTCTTCTTGCCGTTGTTGCCGCCGCCATGGCTCAGGAAATCCCAATCATTAGCAAATCATTTGATCTCAATGAAGATGGATCATATCAATACGGTTATGAAACTGGAAATGGAATTACTGCCAACGAAAATGGAATCGGTGGACAATATGCCAAGGGATCAGCTGATTGGACATCTCCTGAAGGCGAACATGTATTCTTGCAATATACTGCCGATGAAAATGGTTACCAACCATCTGGATCTCATGTTCCACAAATCCCACCACTAATTGCTCGCGCTCTGGAATGGATCAGAACCCACCCGCAACCAGAGTACCAGTAATAGATTAGTCATATCATAAATTATAATGTGTAAACAAATCGATAAAATATAAAATATATATATATATACAAAAGAAACAAAACAAGTTTAATTTCTATTTAAAGAAAGAACCAAAAAATCGACTTCTAATAATTAACAGATCGTTAAAATTCTTCGATCTAAATTATGCGAAATATTGTCACGCTTGGTGACAAAACGAAGGCAGACTAGCAGATACAAAAGAACTCGTCTCGTTAGTCGATCGGTCATATGAGATATTGAAATTGAAATTCGAAACCATAAAAAGTGAAGATAATAAAATAAATATATCTTTTCACAAAAGATTGAAAACCTGTTGTTACCCTTTTGTATTCAACAGGATGATATAATTCTCCAAAATGGTTTAGAAAAATATAACCCGGGTGGCCTTTTAGAAGACAAAATGTTTCTAAAAATAAGCATATGAGGTAGTTCAGTTTCTATTTCATTCAAGGAATATCAGCAGGTACTAACTTATCACCTATAAAATTACTCTGAAAATAGTTCTCATTTTAATATCAAACAGGATAACCATTAAGTTTTACCTTGAGTATAGCATTTAAATGGCAATCCCCGATCTTTTAATTTAAGTCATTCGAATAGTATGAGACCCAGTTACAGTTTAGGTATAGACTATTGAAAGCAGGAAGTTTTCTGCTGTAACTGGTATGAAACTATACACTTCAAGTTGTACATATATATGTATGTCGAAAAATGAATAAACCAGATCAAAACGGATACTAGAAGAATGTTATCTGATTATGTGAAATGCCATCCCAGACAACTGGTGAATCATCATGAATTAACAGAAAATCACCCACAGCGAATAATAAAAATTTTGTATGATAATTCTTTTCTACTGTATGTCAATATTGCAAAATGTTAATAGAGACGGGGATAAAATGGATCCTTGTGGAATACCATAATCACAGGTGATAGAATCTGAAAAAAACTTTACCCACAGCTGTGAAAGTTTTATAGTTAGTTAAAATCCGCTCTTCTAGAGATCGCAACATGATGCTTTTCTTCTGGGGGGATTATAACGGTGGCCAAACAGCAGCTCGCGAGCCACATGCGGCTCTTTTTGAGTTTTATTGCGGCTCAATTAAAAAAATTTCATAAATACTTTCTACTAGGTTTTGAGCATGTAAAATCTCTTTAATTAAAATTTAATAAAATAAATAAATAATAAAAATAAATATTAATTCAGTTTAATTTTATTTTAAATAGAAATTTAAGTTTATTTTTATTATTTATTTATGTTTTAACGGTTTTAACCGTTTAAACGATGTTTATAGCGAGCGTTATGACGGGTCGAATATATGAGTGTGTGTGTGTGTGTGACTAATACATGTGTTCGTTATTTGCGTATGTTTTTATAGTCTATTCGGCCTAAAAAGAACAAACACGCACACTGTCGGGTATCGTCGGGTATTGTTTACAGTAACACATGTGACCAGTGTCATAACACGAGCTTGTTCGTTCAAATGGAGAGAAAATATTATTTTTTACAAAAAGTTCTCTCCGAAAAGGTTTAAGATATTATTAATTGCGATTGAGAAGATAAGTGAATATTTGATCGAGACATATCGAAAGATTTCTAAATAATATTTAAACAATTAAAAATATATTGATCTTGAATTTGATGTTGAGCAACGCACGCCGCGATGATGACCTTCCACTGATCACGCCACTTCGCTTCCGAATATAATTTCCGAGGGAAACCGATGTTAGCGCGCATATCGCTTTGTTTTGTTCTTTTATGTCAGGACAGACTATACCCGTACCAAAGTATAAATAAGGATAAGTAGAGACAGAGAGAGAAAATTTCTGTCAAATAAAATTCTCCGAATCCAGCATGAGATTCCACCACTTAATCCATTTCGAACAGACCAATGTAAACAGAAGAATGTGCTGTTCAAATATCATGGGATTACACCAACAAACATTAGAATTCCTGCGAAAAACATTGGGACAATTCCCTTAATATTTCAGAAAAAACACAATTAGCAATTCTTATCCGCCTCGTTTTAGAAAATGCAGAAACAAAAAAGGAGTTGTTAGATTTAATTGCTTTGAAAGATAAGAATCGTCGAATCGATATAAAAGAAGCTGTTGATATTGCACTCCAACAGAAAAATGTTCCAAAACCTAAATTAGTCAGTGTTGCGGCTGATGGGGCAGCAGTAATGGTTGGACAGAAAATGGGATTAATTGGCCTTTTAAAAAAAGATGCAAGTATACCATTGTATTCTGCATCGAAAATGTATTTACTTCTGTTATAAAAATTGTAAATTTTGTAAGGACAAATGCAATAAATCATCGTCATTTCCGTAATTTCATTAATGATATTGACGGACCATGCGCAGATTTATCTCTGTATTGTATTGTAAGATGGTTATCCACATATAACTTTTTAAACAAATTTGTTAACCTATTTGATCCTATAATCGAATTTCTTAATATAAAAAATCAATCATATCCACAATTAAAAGATAACGAATGGATCAACGACTTAATGTTTTTCACCGATACAATGGAACATTTGAGTAATTTAAATTTAAAAATGCAAGGAAAAAATAAAAATATTGCAGAATTAAGCCAAATTATTTACAGTTTCAAAACCAAATTACAACTTTTTCGAAAAGATATAAGCGAAAAAACTTTTAATCATTTTCCGCGTTTACAAAAAGCTGCATTAGAATACAATCCTTTTCCTAAAACTATAAAAAAATATGATACAAAATTAGGATTTTGAGGAACGATTTGCAGATTTAGATGCATTAAAACCATTTTTAATAAATCCATTTGAAGTTGATATATTTCGAATGGTTTCCGATTTCTAAAACATTACTACATGAAACAGCGGAAGGAGAAATGGAATTAATAGAAATGCGAGAAGATGTAGGACTGAAAATGTATCATAAATCTGCAACTTCAGTTAATGAATTTTGGAATGCTGTACCATTAGAAAAATATAACCACTTAAAAAATGTTGCATATCGATTATCGCCAATCTTCGGAACAACATACAGTGTTGAATCACTGTATTCAATAATGAAATATATTAAATCTAAATATCGGTCCCAATTAACAAACGAACATTTACAGCAACTAATAAGAAGTGCAATTACCGATTATGAGCCTAATATTAAAAAAATGGCTTCTGACTTTCAAATACATAAACTTGGCACAAGCAAACAATAATTCTATGTATGTAAGTGAATATAATTATGTATTACATATGTAGGTTTATATTTATATATTTTTTTCGTAAGAAAAAAAATGTTATAATTAAATAATAAATAAATTAATAAATATGACTCTTGAATTTATAATAAAATTTGTTCCGTATAATTAGAGGGAAGCAGGAGGTACAATTTACTGGATGCCCGTTTTCTACGTTTTTTTGATGGGGCGAAATTTTTTCCGATTTGGCTCTTAAAAATTTTCGATTTTTCAATACGGCTCTAAGTATCACTAAGTGTGGCCACCCCTGAATAGCATTCGCAAATTTATTTAAACCAAGAGCAAATAACATTAACCCAAGCACAAATAAGTTTGACCTAAGCACAAATAAGTTTAGCCCAATCACAAATAAGTTTGACCCAAGCACAAATAAGTTTAACCCAGGAGCAAATAAGTTTAACCCAAGAGCAAATAAGTTTAAAATTTTTTAAAATTTGAAATTCTCAATAAGACACAAAAACAACTTCATCAAGCATTGACATTATGTAATATGAAACATATTATAAAAGATGAGATAGATAAAATTTCTGAACAAATGGTCAGTGCAAAAATGGCTGCCTTTCCATTACCTTTGGGATGAGTAAAACCATATTCATTCCGTAATTGACGCAGTCACCCGGTGTAACTTGTTGCAGGCTATCTTCAATAACTGTAAAAATGTTATGCTCTCTACTTACATCACCACAAACTGGTCGTGACCGTGAGTACACCATCATTGTTCTATTGGGTTGAGTTGAGCATAGGAGAATAAAGAGGCAAGAATTTTAGAGCAAAGTTCGTCGAAGATAAAGCATCGCGAACCTGCTGTGCTCGATCTTAGAGTAATTTTAACTTTCTTCTTAGTTTTGTCAGAATTTCGATTGATTACGATTTACATCTCTTTCTACGCTACACTAATATTGCTTGGTGGTTCCACATCTTGGGCAGCTTGGGTTGCCATTCATAAGAACTGCCTTCGCTAAAATATCTGTCACTGCTCATGTTAATGAATTAAAGAAAATTTTATAAAAGCTACTATAAATCTGCAATCGACACTGTTGCTTCAAATAAACTGAGCATTGCGATGAGTGATGGAATCTGCACAAACTAATTGCAACTTGCATCACTCCATTTCTTGGCGATAAGGTTTTACTGTTATTTATTCTGACAATTTTTGGTTTCGCGCTGCTTATCTTCTACGAATTTTGCACTAAGATTTTTGCCAATATTTGAAGATTAATATTGTTTTTAATGACAAAATGAAATAATCAAATGTTTATTTGAATTGAAATTGAAAGCTTTTGTATTATAATGTCTTATTGAGAATTTAGGTTTAAACTTATTTGCTCTTGGGTTAAACTTATTTGGTCTTGGTTTAAATAAATCTGCGAATGCTATATGTAGATATGTCAGATTAGTAGGAGTTTCATCAATAGGTTTGGAACGGTAATAATTCAAACGGGTTATATACTAACATCACTTGCGAAGCATTCTCGAATGTATTATGATAATCAGAGAATACGTAAAAAGATTGCTTGGAAATACAAAATTCTTTTTTTATTTTGCACATGAGCCAGCAGTATGACTGCTTAGAGCACCGCTGAGCTGTTTGGTGTAATGATTAAATTCGATTGTTTTTACATGGACTTTATGAGAGGGAAGCGGCATGAACTCTTTTGATATAGGCTCGCTGCTGCAATCTGCAAGAAGTTTGACATTATCATCCTGCACTAGCCAGCGATGATTGATTCACTGTCAAATTTTAAGTTCTAGAAGTCAAATAGTCTCAAGTTTTAAAACTCTTGGTCCTGTTAAATTATTTCCGGCTCTCTAGAACCCAGTAAAGCTTACCTTGACAATCTCTAACAATGCATATGTAAAAATGTGTCATCCCATTAATTTTAACCTATGAAGCTTTAATGTGGTGAAAAGCAACCGATTTAGCAAATCATCTAAAGATATAACAACATAAGTGGTCTCCTCTAATATTTGGGCGCCCCACACAAATATACATTAAGAGGGAGGCGTTACTGCAGTCGGTTCCAAAATTGTATCTTCATCAACATTTTTAGATTTGTGCAGAGAATCGCAGGCCCGATATAAACATGGATAACTATTATCTCCTTCAGACTATGCTAAGCGCCAACTTCAAGGTAAAAATTTCTTCCAGGGTAGATTTGAAATCACACACTGCGCTTTAATTATTGTCACACCGGAATTATTATTATATATATTATTATTATATATTTTTATATAATTATATTATATAATTATATATATAGTACCTCACTTAAAACGGTATGGATGACTCCACAGGCAGAACAACAAAAGAAATAAAGTTAGAGAGATGAAAACAATAAAGTTACGGTTTTGTCCTAAATAATTATTAATTTTGATTATTCCTAGAAATCAACAGGCTTAATATAATGTAGACGCGCAAATCTAGGTTCAATTACAATATATATGTAATGAAACTGATGAATTACCGTCATTCGGGGTGAACTCGGGCGATTTTTGCCCTTTTTTGTTAATAAAAATTAGAGTTTTTCGAGGATAACTTGCAAAAAAGTTATTTAGAATCTCGCATGTCTCTATTGTCAAATTCCAAAGTAGAAACAGATAAATTTTCATTCCTCCCACCCATTTTTTTTTTGTTAAAGAGTGTCCGCTTCCACCCTTATGTATGTGGGAAGGCAAACGACCACATATTAAGCATTAAACATTATCTTAGACCCTAGTACAGGACAAATTCGGACAAAAAAATTAAAAATATATATTTGTTTACTAAAGTTTACTAGATATAAACAACATGACAAAGAATAACTCATTTTGTTTATCCATTTTTAGTATTTCCTTGTTACAACAGTTTCTTTTCGAGTTATCAAATCGTAAGCCAAAAATATTATTTATACAATCCTTACTTACGCGTAGAGCACGAATTTATTCAGGGAAAAAGTACACCCAACTGCATTCAAACTTGTACTGACGAGATATATGCCGGTCGATTTACTTTGTTTTAAGCGTCGTGGTATATACCCTTTAAATAAAGCGTTGACCAATACCTTTCTGTCCGAGTTTACCCCACAGTCCGACTTCACCCCGAGTGACGGTACATTCCACCATCCTTTGAGAGATTTATATAAATAGGTAACTAAAAATAAGAAAGAAGTGCATATATGATGGATAACAGTTTTCTCTTTCAAATAGGTACTTGATGATGGAACCTCAACAAATCAATAGATATTGTCGAGGATCTAAACTGAGCTCTCCACAATTACAGAATGTCCCACATAAAAACATAGATAGCACTTTGATGTTGCTCTCTATAGCCCGCCTTTTAAAATTTCTATTATAATAGTACAATAGACACCGAATTTAGACTTTTTCGTCGGAATAGAAACTTTTTTGCTGACTCATTTAAACCATTTACATTCTCAGGTGGGAAAGAATCTTACGACCGTAGTTCAGAAGGATATTGACGAACTTATGCTTATGTTCCTAGTTAGAATATTCTAGAATATATTATCCAAGTGAAGCAGAATCCAAGGGATCGATACTTGAGAATTGTCCGATCATTTTTATTGTCATAAAATCACTGCAGCCAAACCATTATTTAGCAAGTAAAAAAGCTAGAATTGATCTAAGACCGATTCTTATGATACCTTAGATCAGCGGTGTCCAACAGAGATTCGTTTGTAGCCACAATTGCTATTTTTAAATATTTTCATTCGCCGCATTAAAGATAAATATAACAAAATATGTTTTATGTACATTTTTATATTAAATTCATTACATATATTATATTGTATCATTATAGTTCAGAAGTTATTATTAAGAAGAAAAAAAATCCGAAAATTCTTTATGTGATATTTGGCAATTTTTTTCTTGCACCATTCCCTTAAAATCTGCTTTAAAACCCACGTTAACTGCACATTTTAGCTCTGCCTCCAAATTTTTGTCAATAATATTGTATCGATAGTTTGATTGTATGAAATTTACAGCTGAAAAGTGGACTCGTATTCTAAACATACACACCAGCTTTGCAATACCTGAATCCAGTGCCAAAAACTCGCTTGACTTTAATGCCTACATTAATAAAACTGACTCTTCGTTTCTAAGATAATTGTTGCGGCTTTGAAGCAAAAGCATATCTGATATCTTGAGATAACTGGGAATTGGTGATGTCAAAATGGCAAGGATCTTTCATGAGTTGGAAAGCCGGTCTGAATTTTTCAATATCAACGAAACGATCTTCAAATTTTCCTTGCAGTTCCTGTAACATCTGAAATAACGCTGTCTATTAAAATTAGAATCTTCTTTATATTTTTCCATATTAACAGAATGCGTGAAATCAAGATTTATAATGTGTATTACAAATCTTTTAGCTTAGACATAAATTCTCGTACATACTGCGCTAGATTACATATTAGCTTTTCTTTTCCCTGAAGTTTTAAATTCAACCCATTAATATGTAATGTTATGGTGAGAAACTGTAAGTCGCATTGCCATTAATTTTTTACGATTATAGACAATTTTGTAAGCATTTCTTTTGTTTCAAGAAAATCCCGAAGTGAAGAAAATCAATGCAAAACCTTTCCACAGCTTAACCAACGAATATTTGTAAAATAAACAAGATCATTGAATTCAGCGTCATCAATTTCTTTCAATTGCTCCAAAAACTGACGATGGCTCATAGCACTACTTCGAATATAATTAACAACTTTAACAACTACACTGAAAAAAATTATTAGTTAAAACGATAAATCACGATTAGTTGACTGTACATTAGTGTAGTTCCTGTAAATTGATTTGGAAAAACAATTAAGTGATTAATAAAATTGTAAGTGCTAATTAGTTGCAATTTCTGATTGGAATTAGTTGATTTGCCCTTTGTTATTTTGAAAAATACTATAGTTGTAGCTTCGAATTCAATTCGTTCAGTTAACAAATATTTGATGATAAATTAACTAATCATATTTCAGATGACATATTAGTAAAATCAACATATAAGATTATTAATTTTTTTGCAGAAACAACAAAAGTTCAACAAATAAATTGTTAGATTTTTTAATATGATGTAACCTCATAATTTTCTAAATTAACGAATTATATTAGTTGATATGAATAATATAATTTTCGCATAACTTTAAATTTTAAATCACTGCATCATTAATATTTATTTTTATACCCTAGATGAAATCTCATAGGTCATACTTAGTTTATCATTTCGCTGGTAAAGCATATTACTGATAAAGGAAAAATAGATTGGACTCCCACGACAATTGTTATTTTAATTTTTGCATGTCTGTCCATTTGTACGTCTATTAAACCAATACATTTGTTGAATCGAAAAATCTGAACCTTTGCTTTGACACATCTATTTTCAATTTGAAAGCTAAAAGATATTGGCGAAAATTTATCCGGAATTTTAGCGAGAACGGTACTAAGGTCAACGAGCTAAATTTGTCTTTGGGTTTTGATTAGAGATGGCACCACCAGTAAGTCTCCAAAAAATTTAGCTTGAGTTTATCCGCCAGGGCCGTTCTTTAGCGCGCTAAAAATATTTTATGTCAGAGTTCTGAGATTTGATAAATTTATTGACCGGATATATAGCACACAGGAATGGCTCAAGGCTGAATTAGGTCCCTCGCATCTCACTTACTCCAATGTATAACGTCCTGCTCTTGACAAATTACGCTCATGTACACGAATAATACACGATTCAATCATTCCTGTTTGCTATATATTCTAAGAGTTTTGTACGTCTTTGCTGTAAGTACGGATGGATGAATTGGAGACCGTATTTTCAATGTCATTGTTATTTTTTTTATTGTACCTATACATTATGCATATTATTTTAATATTTTTAATATTTCCAAATAATTTTCACAACCTAGAAAAATTATGACGGCGCATTGTATTTCCGTAAAAAATTTGCAAAATGCTTCTTCTTGTTGTTTTTAATATATCTTTTCTCTGAGTCTCCGCTGTCATATTTTAGCTGCTAAAGAACGGCCCGATATTGGAGACTCGCTAAAATTTAGTTTAGCGCGGACCTTAGTACTAGGCTTAAGTCTGCAGCTCGAGAATTGAGTTCAAAAAAACTCTTTATGCAAACGAAAAATCTTTGAAAAAAGAAATTTCATTGCAAAACGAGGGCGTTTCATATAAGCAGGAACCGTATAGTCGTCTGTACGGCTTGGTTCCTGTTTGCTTTGGCGTATACGGCAGGCAGAAACCAAGCCGTACTGACGATTATACGTTTCCTGCTTATATGAAACGCCCTCTTTTTGCAATGAAATTTCTTTTTTCAAAGATTTTTCGTTTGCATAACGTTTTTTTTTAACTCAATTCTCAAGCTGCAGACTTAGCAGCAAACTGACTCAATTTAACTTATTTCGCTATTAATTTTCATAGCAAAACTCTCTATGTAATACTAGTCCCGCATAGGGCTAAATCTTGCTAGGCATTCAAGTAAATACGTAGTATTTGGCCTCATATAATTCACACTTAAAATTTATTTTAAGTCTATATATGGGGTCACCTTGGCTGTTTGCTTTGGCATATACGGCAGGCATATACGGTTCCTGCTTATATGAAACGCCCTCTTTTTGCAATGAAATTTCTTTTTTCAAAGTTTTTTCGTTTGCATAAAGAGTTTTTTCAACTTAATATTAATTAGTCGATTGTTCTAATAAGTGCTTCTAAAAACTGGATTAAACAACGACTGTTTTAGCTTATATTACTATTTTTTCTGAATTTATTATATAAAAACTAGTTAATTCAACACAAAGATTAGATGAAAAAACACAAGATGCTCGGATACGAAATTCCGAAAGATTATCAAAACTAACTAAACAATTAATTGAATTCACAAATATTATGACTAAAAAAGATTAGCTAAATCAACTAATGCCAGTAAGTTTTCTTAACGAATATGATTCTTAAGCTGAAAATCAACTGATATTATTAATTAATTGTTTATGAAACAAATTCATTGGCGTAAAGCAACAACTCTTTTTTTTATCCATCACATTTTTAAAAATGTGAGTTCTGGATAATTGAGCACAAATATTTTCTACATGTATCATGCAATGGAATGAAGCTACCAAAGATACGTTAGTTTGTTGTTTCAAAATACCTACAAATCCAGATTTGTGTCCAAACATTGCTGGAGCACCATCTGTCGTGACGGATACTAATTTGGTCATATCGAATTGAAAATCTTGAGCGACACTTTCAAAAGTTTTAAAAATATCTATACCTCTAGGACGGTTTTTCATTCCACGAATTGTTAACATTTCTTCATATATTTCAAAGTCATTTAATACAAGACGTATCCAAAAAATTAACTGTGCAGTGTCTCGGAAATCACATGATTCGTCCAGCGCTAAAGAAAAACATATACAATTTTTCAAATGTTGTAACAATCGGCTATTGATATTTTCCATCAAGTCTTGCATTCTACGAGCAAAAGTTTGTGTCATTTTTCACATTTTCTTCATAATTTTCGAGTAAAATTTCAATAACAGATAGGATAATCTCTTTAATTAACTCGCCGTCCGTAAAAGGTTTTCTTTTTTGTGTTAGAATCCAAGTCGTTTTATAACTGCCTAAAGTAACAATTTCGAATGTTGTTAAAAACCGGTGAAAATAGTTTTGCGACGCATTTAATTTTGACTTTAACCGATTTATTTCGTTAGGTCTAAATTGTTTACCAATAGGAAACTTCCTATCAAAGTCACTATGTATTTGTTGATAATGATTTTTTAAACATATACATACAGGTTTTTGCTCTTGTTCCATCACAGTAAATTCTAATTCCCACTTATTATTAAATTTGCGGCAGGCTTTTTTCCAATTCCGTTTTTTCTTTTCTAATTGAGTTGAACTATTTGCTACTTCTTCTTCCGCAGTTGGATTATTGGAACGTCGCGTCGTTTGAAATATTTATCCATTTTTATAGTGGAATTTTTTTTATATAAATTAAAAATATTAATAAAAATTGCGAGTCGCTTAGTTCGAAATTGGAAGACGTGAGTTTAGGTGTCACACATCAATGTGCTTTTGAACACTGAGATGTGCCAAAACCCTCGAGAATACTTCCCAAGCCATGAAACAGAAATCTATATATGTGCGTTCGGAGTCCGTTTTCTAAAATGGTCTATAGTGATACTTATGGAAAAGTGCTAAACATTGGCTTTGTATATTATATAGAGCCTAATCTACTATCCATACAGGTAAATAGTCTTCCAGTAATTTACAGCTTGATTCCTTATCTTCCCAAAGGCTTAACAAAATAATAAAATAGTTTTGATTACCAAGTAACCTTACCATTTTACGCTCAATAACTCCCAGCTCAGTAATAATTGCATACGTGTATGTGCAACCGGAGTCCGAATCTGTAGGCAGCTACATTCGATATCATCAGCCCACGGCATCCCATGACAGCCCAGCGACATTACAATGATTACTCAGCTGAGAATTTTTGTTTGAGGAATCGTAGTCATTTGGTTAAGATAAATTTTTTTAAATAATTTTGTTAGGAAAGGTTTAAAAATTTTATTACGGTTCGGAAGATAAGAAAGCAAGCTTAAGATTATCAGAACGCCATTATTCTGTATGAATAGTAGTTTAGGGCGGAGGAGCTATTCAAATCAAACTTTTGTCAGTTTTACATAAGAACACTGCAAATATTTTTGAATGTAAGGACTCCGTTGGGCCTTGCATGTGGTAGGGAGTGAGTCTGTTTCATGGCTTGTGAAGTATTCTCGAGGGTTTTGGCACATCACATAACTTGAAAAAGTAGGAATCCACTCCGCACTCCGATTTAGCAACTGAACGCTTGGTGTGCACTTCTATTCGAAATGTCAGTTTTGAAAGTTCCAACTGTGATAAAACCACGTTAAACGTCAAAACTACTAAACGCATCGAGACACTACTTCGTAAAAATAAAATTTCTTGTGTTTTTTTTAAAACCTGGTAAAATTTGTTACAAAAACTTTTTAAAAATTCGTTTAGAAAATAATTGAATTTGGTTTAGAAAGTCGCTATGTTTTTTATTACTCGAAGAAAAGAAATATGACATTTCTTGGTAAAAATATTTCAGTGCTGCATTTGCCACATGTGGCGATGGTGTTGGACACTGCTGCTCTAGATGAATGCCCCTTCTGCGCAAGTTTGATTTTTGAAGTGGTTTTTCGCATATATTTCTAGAACGGTTTGTCGGACAGAAAAAATTGATAATAACCAATTTTATAGCATTTCGTATTATGAGGAAGTTTTTAGTACAATAAAAATGTCTTGGACTGATCATTTTCACAGTATACGTAAAAAACCTAAAAGTTTAAATGGCAACACCAAGAAGAAGTTGCCCGATTTAGTCCATTTGTGTTGCTAGTACAATGAAAATATCATGTACGAAATTTCAGCTCTGTACGGCGACGCGTTCTCAGGCAGTGTCCAAATATATAGTGAAAAACCAAACTTTTCTCACAGTATATGCGTTCTCACAGGCAGATGGACAGACGGACGTACGGACATGCAAAAATCAAAATAACTTTTAATATTATGTGTGCTCTACCAGCATTATTTCGAGGTGTTACAAACGGAATGACAAACATAGATTTCATCTAGGATATAAAAACATCTGTCGTTCGTTGTGCGGGACTGTAAATGTTCAGGTTAAAATTCAGCTTCTAATTGAGGCTTCTATTTCTTGTATTTGTGGCGAGTCTGACCGAGTTATACCATGAGCGGCTGTTTTTGCCTAGCTATGAAGAATACCAAAGATCTGCTCTAAATACATTAATATTTGTCTCCAGCAACTTGTGTTCTTTGCTCTAAATTGCAATGTCTTTATATGGACCACTGCTAGTTACATATTCTTTCTATTTTTTTAGTTTTATTTTTGTGTTATACTTGTAGTCTGTCGTTTGATATCGAGTATATGATTTGGTTCCTGGTCTCCATCTACACTATTCCTTAGAAAGGGGAGCCTACATAAATTTCCTAATTTAAATATTAAAATTAATTAATTGTTAATATATATATGTGTGGAAATGAATGTAGTTCAATTAAAAAAAAAATAGAATTCACTATAACTCTATTTTCAAATTTTAATTTTTTACTAACTTGTACGAAAATCTACTAGTCTGAAAACATAGGTAGAAAAATCACTGAGTATCTACAAACCATTATAGATTTTCAAGTGGAATTTTAGTTTACTGGTACACAGTGTCATCTTTACGCATGGGGCAGCTGTGCCGGGGCACAGTGCCCCGAGTTCCATGGGGCCCTGTAGCCCTTGCGATTAACGATGACCAATTCTTCAACCAGTAGGACAACCTTTTACTAGTTAGTTTCTCTGTTAGAGTTTTGCTACTGAATACAGACTGCTGGATTTATTCAAACTTTTATACGTGGCAACAAATTTTCATACAAAGTAACGTACATTGACTCTGCTTCCGGCCCCAGTATTTTTTAAATTTTCGACATTTTTTCATGGTATACGTTCAGTAGTCAAATTCAATGTATAACGAGTACTGGAGACTTTTGTTAAGCAATTGTTTTGTCACTGTCGCCGTGAATAACTGTCACCCCCAAAACTTCATATTTTATATCACCATTCATTAATATAAATTTCGAGGAGGCAGCTTTGAGATGAGAATTTGTCATAAGAATATATAAAATATCAATTAAAGAAACACTATTGGATCCTTCCAATTTGGAACGAAAAGCTTAAAGAAAGTTTCACTTAATGTTTAATGAACTACGATGCTATTCTAAAAAATTCCTTTGATATTTCCATTGAAAGATTTGATGATTTACTACTACAGATTTTAAGACTTGCTGTAACTCTAAGCTCTATAACTATTTTTATGGATATTTTTCTACACAATTTTCTTCTTTGAATCGCTATCAGAATATTCCTTAAAATTTTTGTTCTCTAGGGGTGGTCTCATTTTTAGTTTCTTTCTAGCTCTACAGTTCCCAAAACAATGGCAGTGAAGAGGCGACAAAAATGTTACCAGTGCGTTGACATTGATATAAACGTGAAGGCGCGTTAACAGTTTCGTCACCCAAAAGTTGCTAGCCAGAGGAATCAAAAAGTTACCTTGCTGTCACGTCATTTCATGGGCGCATTTGCATTAGAGCGTACGGATTTGATGGTGGTGAGAAAACAGTTACGTGACAAAAAGTCTCCTGTTAATAACCCAAAGTATTTTAGAAAATAATTTCTGTTAGTGGGCCACCATATCCTAAAGGGCCCAAGGCCCCAAGTTGGCTAAAGACGGCCATGGTGGAACAGTAAGTTGTAAAAATCAAAATTTTACAATGAATTCGATAAGTATTCCTTTGTGGTACACAAATTTTCTGCGCTTGTTGAAAAAAAAAGCACTTGTAGTTTTGTGGTATGTGGTCCAGACTCTCGTCATCAATGTACCAAAAGGATCAGATTTTTGTTTGGTTTACCCATTTAAAACTTTCATCAAAATAATAAATAAAATTAAGTTTTACTCACTCATTTCAGCATTCCCAAAAACATCAAAAAAGTAATTATCTCTTGTTTTTATCCACGCATGTATACGGGGCATTCTTTTTTCTGCGATTTTCCTCTTCCAAAACTCGCCATCCGATTTATGACGTTTTTAATAATTACATTTTGCTTGTGAATTTTGAAATTTTAAAATTCCACACCAGCTGATAAAAAGTACATAATACATAAAAGCTCCACTTGCTTATTTCACAATCATCGCTAAAAAGTAGACTGTGTAGAACTCATTTCCATAAGTAGACCGCATGGTATGACAAAGAGGAAATGATGGACATGAGGCTATTTGCCATAATTTACCATCTCGGAGTCTGCTTTAGTTACATTGTTAGATTACCACGGCGAGCTGAACCTCGTGCCAGCATATTTGTGCATATTATCCTGCCTATAATCTGTACGCGTCTACTCTTAATGAATTTTCTGTAGAATTTCGGATTAGTCTAAACTGTTAATTTACTTTTCGAAATGTTCAGAATGTTTCTTCCTTGAATTTGTTTCTGTATAGCTTAATGGCAGATAGGATAAACTTGATGATGATTGTTACATTACAATAGTGACATTATGTTAATTTGATTCTTAATTCTAACATAAAAGTCTTTTAGTTTTGAATTTTTAATTGAGCCCATTTCCAATATAATAGACCCGTACGAATCCAAATATTTGTATTCCTCTTGTTATAACAGCCAGTGACGTCACACAACAATCGCAGCTATTAGAAAAGTTAGGCGAAGACTAAGCCAACTTGTCCGAATTGGTGTGTTTAGATTGATATTGGACATTATATTAAGACCTTCTGCTGCTTTACACGATGTTTGTACATGATGTGTTACAAAGGACCAAGGCATGGTGGCATAGACATGAATTCAAATATAAATAGACTCTGTGTTACGCCACTACCTACCATAACAAGATGAAGGTAAAGACTTCGGTTTGGACAGATCCATAGTTTCTTTTTTATACCCTAGATGAAATCTATAGGGTATACTAAGTTTATCATTCCGTTTGTAACACCTCGAAATAATGATAGTAGAGCAAAACGGATTGGACACCCACGCATAATATTAAAAGTTATTTTGATTTTTGCATGTCCATCCGTCCGTCCGTCCGTCTGTGCGCACGATAACTCGAGAACGCGTATACTTAGAGAGCTGAAATTTTGTACACGCGCTTTAAAAAAAAAAGTAAAATTAAGTTCGAAAATGAGACAAATCCGGCAACTCCTTCGTGGGGTTGCCATACAAAAATTTCGTTTTCCGCTATATATTTGGACACTGGCTGAGAACGCGTTGACGCAGAGTGCTGAAATTTGGTTCATGGTGTTTTCATTGTACTAGCAAATAAAATTTCAAAAATGGAGTAATTCGGTCAGTCCAAGACATTTTTATTCCACTAAAAACTTCTTCAGAATACAAAATCCTATAAAATTGGTTATAATAATTTTTTTCTGTCCGACAAACCATTCTAAAAATATATGCGAAAAACCACTTCAAAAATCAAACTTGCACAGAAGGGTGACAATACGAAATTTCATAAGGGCATTCATCTAGTACCCTAGAATAGAATTGAATTGGTTCTAGACCAATTCTAGCTTTTTTACTTGTTTACAATGAAAATAAAAACCCTTTTGCATTTCTCATTGGAAGGAGGCTTTTTTTTAAAGCAAGGGGACGAGAGATCACAAGCACGTTGGCCAAGGCAGCCCATTGTGCTATCCTGCTAGAAACCCCATTACCAAAACTTTCCAGTCCTCTTAATGAAGCGCATTAGGTTTTGGTGAGGACGATTTTTCAGTTCATATTCAGATGGGAAAGTTGACGCTAGAGTATGCATCCTATGCCGGGCAAAGGCCGGATAAGCACACAGAAATTGTTCGGTTATCTCAGACTCTCCGTCCAGACAGACCAGACACTCAGGGCTGTCAATAGCTCCCATCCTTGTTAGATGAGCGTGAAGCGAGCTGTAGCTGGTGATGATGCCAACCACAGTTCTACATTGTTTCCTTCAAAGCCCCATGAGAAAATCAGAGATATTCCTATTGAGCCCATCAAGAAACAGTTTTGTGCACCTACAAGTTTTCAGGTTCTCCCATCTTTGCTGATGCATCCTCTGAACATCCACTTTGATTAAAAAAAATGACGCGATACTCGATGTGGCAATGCCAACGGCGGGTTTTGGGCAGTCCTTTCATTACCCATGATCCCAATGTAACCAGGAACTCACTGAAGTAACACCTTGTTGTGGAAACTCAACTTATCCACAGACGACTTGCAATAAGGAGGTTACGCCACACAAAGTTTTCCTATCTAAACATATTGTCATTGTTAAAATTTCTAAATAAGCCATGTTTTTGTTTTTGCTTCGGTGTTAACCCTCAAGTCCATTTTGTCTTCGATTTGCCAGAGTCATGGCACTTGTGACTCTGGAAGCTGTCACTTTCTGTTTTTGTTTGCTACTTGGGTTAACCCCGGATTTACCCAAGATGCTCCTGCTCTTGACTAAGAGCACCGCGGTTTTTGTTTTTAAATGTCAAAGAAAGAAGAAGAGATTAGGAAAAAGTTTGTGATTAGTACTTTTGACGTTTATTGCTTTCTTTGCGCAAAAACACGAACCTGGCTCTTCGGAGTTAATTGCTTTTTGACATGGTTCTGACATGTCCCCGGATGACCCAGGGGTCACGTTTCGGCAGCAAAAACAAAAACCCTCAAGGAAAACATAAGCACACCAAAAATTCTAGACCAATCAATATAAATATTTTTATGTTTTTCATCTTCAGACAGTTGCAAATATATCTTAACTGGAAATGATTACAATTTATAAGCGAATTTTCAATATTTAAATCTGCGTCAATATCTAAAGGAAGACAAATTTTATTCTTTCAATACAAAATTATTCAATGGAAGTCGCTTTTTAATCTCAACCGTAGTAACCTTATTAAAAATAAGGCAACTACCTACTATCATAGATGGCACAAGAACTAGATGTCGCATACAGTACCAAAAAAGTATACAAAATTTATATGGGTGGATGGTGCATTCCGGAATGGACCACAGCATTTAAAATGATGTATACGTTGAGTGATTCATATTTTTTTGTACCTGATGTGTTGAGGAGGTCGACTAAACGAATACAAAACTGATGTTAAAACAACATTTGTTTTCGGCATACTCTATACCGCGTTGTGGCCCATTCCAGAATGCACTACCCATTTCACAATCTGTATACTCTGTTCTAGTATGCCATGCGACATCTAGTTCTTGTCATCTATGCTACTATTCAAATTGCATTGTATGCATGTATGTCCCATGGGAGAGATGGAACGTCATTGATGAGCCCATTTAGATTAATACGGTTGTAATCTCTATAACTAATTGAAGTAATTTCATTCAACGGTGGAGACAGAAGGTCGTAAGTTAAGAAGATAAGGTCATGAAGTGAAATTCCAGGTACTGAGAACTGATTGAAGAATAAGACCTTATCACGATCAGCCGTCAGGAAAACATCAATAAATGGGTGGGCTCATTTTAATTAATAATTTGAAGGCCGATATCACTGATATCCCCAAGAAATTAGCAGAGATGTTATGTGATCCTAGGATGTTCTTATTAAGATCACCAGCAAAGATACCATTATTATATTGGCTGCTTAGTCTCTCCAGAATGTTAAATAGTTGTCCAATATCATTATTCCTGTGGGGATTATAAGCACAAACTAGCATGAGTTTTTCTTGACCCGAAGTAATTTCAAGCGCGATATATTCACACATCCCAGCAGTTGACTTCTCTATAACACGACCATTAAGTGAAGATTTAGAAAGAATAACAACAACACCTCCACGGCCAGTTGTGCGATCTTGTCTAAAGGTTTCATAACCTTTAATTATTACTAACTCGTTAGGCGTATGTGGGTATGTGGTGCCAGCCATGTTTCACTTAAACAGATGATATCTACCTGAGCAGCTCCGACCATAAATTCAATTTGATCAATTTTCCTAAGAACACTTTGGCAATTCATATGTACCACTCTTAGTCTGATCGAATGCTTGCAAAAACAATTTAGGAGGATACGATTATTCACACGATTGCCTATAGAACATATACATAGGCCACCCGGGAAAGGCGAATCTTCAACACTAATATAATCAAGATATGTAAAACACGTTAAAAAATTAAAGTGCACCGCCCATAAGTATAATAGAATATTTAAATACACCAGAACCAAAGATAGCACCAATAGCCCAAAATAATATATGTACTTAATGAAGCAAATTGTGAGCAAAAACATGATAACAGCAATGCTAACAAAGGTCTAAATGATATTATTGGTATTATTGATGACATCAAAATACCTGAAGAGCTGCAAGTACTAAGAAATATAACTAACTAATAACGTTTTTGAAATATTCAACCTGCTCTGTGGGTTTATTGCTGGAATAGATATAACCCCATTCGAGTAAAGCCACTCTACTATGAAGCCTATCTGGATCAACAGTTTTATAATTTCTAAATGTTAAGATTCTTTGCATGGGTCGGTTAACTAAACGTCATGTCATTGAGGCTAACACCCTAGACACACGGAACATATTAATGATCATTGGGGGAGCAATGATCATTGGGGGAGCAATGATCATTGCATAGCTCGTGTGTTATTGCATCATTGGCGCAATGATCATTTGTTTCGTCATTGCACCAATTACGCTTCCACAAACTCATTCGTTTGAAATTACTCATTACATGTCATTCCGTTTGTCGAAAAGTGCGCTTTCAGTGGTGAGAAATTGAAAGTTATTGGAAAAATCAGCTGATTTTCCAGCCATCACTGTCAAATGTCATTTGTGAAATTGGCTGATACATTTTTCAAGGTAAATTTTGAATATTTTCCAAAACGAATTATTAAAAAAAATGTCTCACATTATATATTTAATACAAGGCTCGAATCAATTTTTCACAAATTACATCACAATTCACAGTTTTTAATTTACAAAATTGAGAACTGTCATCTGTCAAATAGAATTACCGTCAAGATATCGTGTGCTTGCCTTACCAAGCATTGATCGTTCGATTAATTACGTAATATTTAAATATGATCATTCTAGCGCGTCATGTGCCTAGGGTATAACAGCGCACTATGATCGCTAATTCCAGGGAGAAGAGAGTTTTAATCTATGTAGTAAGCTAGATCCATTATTATGGTAGTAAGTTGGATTTGTGTTAATAAATTTTAGGTTAACAACATCAAGATATGAGATAAAACTCTCCTTAACACTACTTTCAATCAGCATATTAATATTAAAATCTCCAGAGATCAGAGTAACTTCATATGCACTAGTTCGTCAATGAATCCATTAATATCTGTAACTCTGGAAGACTTATATAAACAAACTAATAAAAAATTTTCTTGTCGAATTAACATTTCAAGGAACAAATACTCAGGACAAGGAGTGTTGGTATTCGACGATTTTCGATTACATACATCACTACGCCGCCACCTCGTGAGTAACCACGATCATTATGAAATAATTGGAAACCCGATAAGCACACAGAATGATTACTAAATACGGTAAAAGTTACCCAAGGTTTTGTTGATTACAACGAAAGTCCTGTCAATTTTTGTATGTAATTGACATAAAATTAAAATTGAATGGTAAATCGATTTTTGAAAAATTCAATTATGAACGAATGATCATCAGGGAAAGCTCCACCTTGGAAAACTAAGATTAGGTATTTATCCCTAAAATGTAGGTAGGTTTTTCTCCCACAAATGTAGGGAATTTTTGGTTTTTTCCCCATAAACTGTAGGGAATATTGCCTACAATGTAGGGAATTTTCATTTTTTTTTATGTTTTACCCTACATTTTAGGGAGCATTCCCTAAAATATAGGGAATTTTAAATTGTTGTTTTGTTCTTTTTCCCTAAAACTTAGAGAATATTCCCTAAATGTAGGGAATAGGTGATGGCACCGCACCACTCTCCACCATAGGTGAAGATGATAGAAGACCACCCCTTTTAAAAAACATAAGAATGAGCGGAATAGCGCATTTCTTATGATCCATACTACTACGTAGTATGGATATTGGTGCACTATGCACGCTTAAACAAAACATTGAAAAGCAATATATGACTTGTTTTCAAAAACAATGTGTGAATTATATAAACGAAAATACGTTTCCATAATACCTAATTTATTGAGTGTTCTCTTCCTCATATCCAAAAGAGCTAACATTTCGGGAATTTTACGTACTTTATAGGTTTTCTAGTACCAAATACATAAATTCATTGAATGTTCCATTGATTTGGGAAACTAACTGATTTTCCCTTTCTATCAGAGAAAATTACATTTATTTTTAGGGAAAAACGTGTCTTAAATTTAGGGAATAGTCCTAATATTTTTACAGTGTAGTTTATGATTTCCGTGTTTTATTGTCGCCCACAATTGTGTTTATTTGATTATTGAGTAATTTTGTAAAATCTTGTCATAGGTCAAATAAAGCCCACTGGAGTAGACCGTGGGCCTTATTATCCTACCTAACCAAAATTCTCAATGAAACTAACGTTCCTATATAGGATTATGATTGTGACATTATTTTTGTTGCAAAGAATGAAGACTATTTGGATTTACTCTGCTGTACGTTAATAAATCCATAACTAAAGCTGTTGGGGGCGCCTGGGGTTAAAAAGGCCCATTTGTATTTTTATTCGAAATTATTAAAAATAACCGACTTTTGTTGATTTTCTTAGTTTTAGCGAATTTGAAGCGAATCGTTCCGTTGATTAAGATGTTGAAAAAGTTAATTTTTGCTTTGGGCCTTATTATACTGTGGTAGTTTAATAAGGCCCTTGGAAAAAGTTTTATAAAACTGAATTCTTTTTTCAAATACTCACTTCTGTCATTTCTCACTTCTATTTTTTTAGTTGTGAAAACAAATAAACTTCACGGAAAACTAATTTTGTAGTTTTATTTCACTAAATACTTGATTTATTGCATTTTCGAATTAGGTTGGCCTTATTTGCCCCAGGTACCGTAGTCAAAAAATATACAAAATATCACTTCATTAGTTTCCCGCCACGAAAATTCTATTTCCGACTAAGAGCGCTCCTAATACCGGCCAAAAGGAAAACTGAATCAGTTATCTTTTAAAGTGCAAAGAAAAGACTAAAAAGATTTAAAATATATTATTCAGGAAAAACAACAGTGCATATTGCTAAAGTAAAACAGAAAACATAATCAGGGAACAGATTGTAAGTTCGGTTACATTTTCAACACTTTCAGTAGATCTTTACCAAGTCGACACAGTTTTTCTCCGCTCTAACTTTAATTGCCTAATACCCTAAACACACAGCACGATCTAATAAATCATTAGTACTAACTATTCATTAAAATGCTGTGTGTCACATGATGATGATAATGAAGTACACTAATGATGTGTTTTCCTACCTCATTATAGTTATAATGAGGAAAAATTTGCTAGATTTGGCATATAATGAAATCTGGAACTCCGCTGTGCATCTGCCGATTTGAAAAATAAGAAGAAGAAATTTAAAGAAATGCAAATCACAAATTATCAATATTCTTTTTAATATACCGTTTTTCTCATTTGTAAATTGTTAAAATAAATATAAACAAAGTTTACCGCGTTAATTCGATCCATATTGCTTTTTTAATGTGATAAGTTTATCAAAACGAGTTTGACAGTACAACTTAATTAAAGAAATGGCTGTGTGTCTGCAGTTTATAACGAATCATTATAGACTAATTAGTCGTTAGTAATTTCTTCATTAAGAGCGCTGTGTGTCTAGGGCTAAGCCCACTTATGTTGGGTTGGGTAGTAAGGCATATAAAATAATTTCATCATTATGACAGTATTTACTTAACTCCACTGTTTAATGGGATTTATGTCCGTCTACAAAGAATATAATTGTCCTTTGAACTTTGTTATATTTTAGCCTCAAAAAAGATGTTCCCCTTCATCTTCCAGAATCGAAATCAAATCTTTAGATGAGCGCACGTAGGGGAAAGCTATGCAAGGTTTAATGATCTCTTCGCTTGCGCTTAAGGTAAATAACACGGTAATACTGTCTTCCGGTATCCTTTTAAAGCCAATACCCGTCCAGTTTTTGGACAAAGGTTGAATCCTGTTGCATCCCTATTTAAAATTCTTCTGGGATCATTTAGTATGTGTTCAGCATCAGTTAGTTTCAAATATTTTTTTAATTATTCGAGCCATGATCTAATTGAAACCTCAGTAATCGCACCTCTTACTATGGTGATACCTTCAGGGATACGCTACACAATTTCAGGATGTCTTTTTAAAAATAACTCGAACTATGTTCTGCCTGATCGTCCATCCTTATCCGGCCATATTTCTTGATTATCTTCTATACTGTGCCCAAAATACCTACTCTCTTAATTGGAAAGCCCCATTTGGTTTAGTTAACGCCCCATTTGACTGTTTTTCTTCTTTTAACGAAGTAAGTTCAGGAGTCGACATTTATTTAGGAAGTTTTCCACTTAGCTTATCCTGTATTTCTGCAGTGTAGTTCTTGGCACCCCGAACTTTCTGCTAGCTTCTCTTATTGAATTTCGCTCTATCCAAATGCTATCTAAACCTGCTTTTAGTATATCTTTGGTGTTGGTTCTTGATTTTGAAGACATCCCGTTAAAAGAAAACAAATCATTTAACAACTGCGTTTCAACTATGAAATAATAATGCAATATGTTTACTTCTGACAAAAGTTTCTACATAAAATTTCCTACAAATTTGGTCATATTTATTTTTTATCTACGAGCAATACTTTAGGAGGTGTGTAAGTTTTAAGAGAGATAAAAAATAGACGATTTAAGAAAACGGCATCGTTTTTTCGTCATTGTTCATCATCACTTACATTCTTATTTTAGAATAAGCAAGCTTAGTCATCTGCCGACCCAACATAAAAAATCCCATGTCGAAAGGTTGGTAGACAACAAATAGCCAAAATGTTGGGAAACAATTTTGCTGACATGAAACTTCATCGTAAGGACAAAGTTGTATCGTTGGGGGGTCGAGAGTAGTGCTATCAAGATCAATTACGAGGCTGTAGCTGACAATCCATTGCTTTTGTACCAAAGGATTGCGATTGCCAAGAAAGACGATGAACATCTGGTATCGTTTTTGGAGTATGAATTAGCACCCCATCCTTTGTCTCTATTTAATGAAAGCAGGATGAGGAAAACTAAAAAGCAGCTTTGTATGACATTCTCCCTAAAACCGACACTACTATCGGTTATTAAACTAGTGTCATGATCATCGATAGTGGGTTTCTTCTTCTGCACCGAACCAAGTGGCAATTTGGCTCTACTTATTCCGACATATGTGACCAGTACGTAAAGTACATAAAAACTCAATACGGACCCAATTGTATCGTAGTATTTGATGGCTACGATGACACAAAAGACAGTACAAAAGCATCAGAATAAAGAAGAACACAAGCAACGAAAACGTCTGTTGACATAAATTTTAATCTTGTTATGAAGGTCACTGTTCAACAAGAGCATTTCCAATCAAATGCGAAAAACAAGTCCCGACTCATTGAGCTTCTGACAGAAAAAATGCAGGCTGAGGGAATCGAAACACGAGTGGCTCCTAGTAATGCTGACTGTAAGAAGTGCCATTGAGAAACCCGCTACCATCCCGTGGTTGCTGTTGTTGGAGAAGATGTGGATGTAGTATTTCTTCTAATGGCTCTACCACCACCTGAGAAGTAAATATTCCTTGTCAATCCAAGAAGAGGGAAATTGGAAACCAAGACATTTCCGTCACAAGATCTCCAAAAATACTCATTTTGTTGTGGTATTCTTTCCCTACATATTTTTAGCGGCTGCGACACAACCTCAGCAATTTACAAGATAGGTAAACTGCCAATTGTTAAGTTGTTTGAGAAAAAACCAATAATCAAGGATATAGCAGTCATTTTCTATTACCCAACATCAACATCGGAAGCCATAGCAAAATCAGGAGAAACGATGTTTTTGACGATATATCGTGCGCCTACTACTCAGCTTGATCTTAACAGCCATCGATACTCGCTTTTTTGTTAAATCAAGCAATAAGTCCAAAGCTGATCTCTCCTCTCCCCCCCCCCCCCCCCCACTAAAGATAAAATATCAAGCATTACGAGTATTCTACCAAGTACAAGAGCGGCTGCCCAAGAAAATTTTTTTTTTATATAGTAGTAACGGTGAGGTTTCCATTATATAACCTGAGTTATATAGACAAGTACTCGAAACCTTTTTGTAACCACTATAAACCCCTTATAGAGCTTAAATGGAGGATTATATAAAGGTCTTGATTTAGGTAATGTTATATAACTAAAAGTTTTATAAAATGAGTAACAAAAATATTCTGGTTACCTTAATATAACTTCTTGTATATAACCCTTATATAACCCAGGGTTCTCTCGATTAATTAATTTGGTCATAGCCGCGGTTGCAGTAGTTCAGTTACCTTTATAAACTTTGTTTATAATGGGGATGGTAACGTTTCTACAACGCTTGGAATTTTCTCAGAATGATTACTTTTAGTGATTGAAATGTTAGGGAAATGTCTTTTCGTTACCTTTATAAAACAATACAATGCAAATATTTACGACATAGAATTTCGATATTTTTTTGTATTGCATTTTTATAATGTAAGGGTTTAATAATTTTACATTTTAGAATTACAATTTTTCTGCATGTACGTGGTGAAATTCAGCTGCAATTAAAATTTTACTGTGAATATCATCAGAGATACTTCAAAAAAATACAGATCCCTCCAAATATAAGCAATTTTTAATAATTTTACTTAAAAATGACAAAATTTTAAATTTTCACTTAGGCGATATTAATTCATAAAAATTACATAACATAATTTAGAAATGTTATGTACTTAAAAAGATGTATTTTCTTCATATAAAAATAAAACGGAAGCCATATATCTGCAATTTAAAAAATTGACTTAACCGACATTTTCTTTTTTATCTGCAATGGACAGATGAAAAAATGGCGGCTTCTTGTACTTAAATGAACAAATTACCATTATAAAACTTCTAGAAATATTATATAAACTAAAGGAACTACCATGCTTCGAAAATGGTCTTTATATACCCTTTAGTCATAATATGTAACCTTTGATAATGTTATATATCTTAATTATAGTCACAAAAAACAGACGTTAGTGTTCTAATATACCCTTTGGTTATATTATGTTATATAAATAAAAACAGTTTTATAATGGCTCCATTCGACACTAAAAGTAATTTGTTTTTATAACGATCACCGCAGTTACTAAAGGGCCACCAACAATTTCACAATATTTTATAGTGAGTATATGTTATTACCGAAACTTCCCAATTTTTATTAAAGTCGCCTAAATTACTGAATGTTGTCGAGTTATATAAGGGTAACTACGGATACGATAATAAACACTTATTACCAATAAGTTATTAACGTGCTGACGAAAACAGTTCTAAAACTTTCTTATATACCTTCTAGTAATGGTTACTCTACGTTATATAGACCTGTAATGGAAAAATTTTCATCACCAACTTATAAAACCTTAAGTAACTTACTTCCACGATAACCATTAGTAACCTTAAAAAACTCTAATATAACTACATCACCAATTTGTAATATTATAAAACTCTTATATAACCACTCAAATTCTTATATAACCGAATAACCATTATATACCCCTTATAAAACTACCCATCACCTTCAGTCACCAAAAATTGGAAAAATTGAACTTGGGTGGGTAACGAAATGCCTCCTGAAATGTGGGGTTTGGAACCGAGGAGCTGATGGAACCCTCGACCCAATTACCACCACTGATGCTCCAGCTCCTGACACCGTGCTGACTTTAATTTTTTGTCGCTGCTAAAGTGGTTGCACTGGAAAATGCGGATGTCAAAAAGCCGGATTTCATGCAGTCTTGTATGCTTCAGCTGCTTGGGTTCTTGCGAAGATGTCGACTTAGAAGACGACGAGTAACATAATAAACACGAACTGATTTGCTTTTTCTATTTTAAAATAAAATTTTAAAACCTATTTCATTTTCATTTCTTAAATCGTATGTATTTTATGTAGATAATTTTGTCAGAAGTAAACCTAATACCTAAACCTATTCGTACAGATATTCGAGATATGAGCAAAAACCTGAAAAAGTTACCATCCCCCCCCCCCCCTTCCTACACTGTCAGCATACCACCCACCCATGAGGACTTTTAGTATGTTCATCTGGATACCGCAAGGTATAACTGTACCAATTTACAAAACTACACGAATTATTTCCCCTGATTTTCTTAATTTTCTCGAACTATTAGATAACAAAACAGTTGTTTAATTGAGTCATTTCAAAAGGTTTTATTGTGTAAATTGTGGCCGGGAACTAGTGATGGCCGGTAATAGGTGCATTTATCCTATTCATTTGAAATACGTAAAAATCTCGTCATTTGACAATACCGAATAGCGCATAAAAATAATTCTCATAAAATTTATTGAGAAATTCCTAGAAACTTCTCTACGATTTAAAAACTTCTCTATGTATTTACTGCGCTTGTTGGTGTGATGCTTAATGATTGTAACCATTTCTCCCTATCAGATCAAAAATATAACTCTTTGTATCCAAATAATGAAAACAATAAATTCAAGTTTCATCTTAATTAATTATATTCTTCAATTTGCAAACGTAATCAATATTTACATTAATTAATTGACCTTCTCAGATTGTATCGCCTAGAAAAATTACCGTTTAATTAAGCAGCAATCATTTTACATATATTTTGTAGCGATTAAATTACTGACAGCGCATTCATTTATTTTGATATGTGGAGATCGTAAAAATCAATGAAATCAGATCGAATTCATTAAAATGAAAATATTTGGTACAGTGTTTTACATAAATTCTGCATATATATATCTATATATATGTATATCTCATCATACATCCATAAATAAATACATACATAAATTATATTTGCAACAGTTATATTTAGTTAAAAATAAAAATATATGCCCAGCCTCCGAGGTTTCTTATTGTCCATAGGTTAATTTGCCTATGCCCAACGAAAATGTTAACGAAGACGATGATCTAAATAAGACAAACATTAAAAAAAAACACTGCTAATCTTCGGACAATCGAATAATGAATTTGTATAATCCGGCGTTTGAATATAAATGGCGAGATTAGCTCTCCTTTTTTTTTCATACTGGATGGCGTGTCGCTGATGCCGGCGAAACCATGTTTTGGGTTATAGTAAATCAAACAAAAACTTTTATCCGAAATAGAAAAGTGAGTGTCGTCCGTTCGAAATAAGTTCTTCGCCTTGACGCTTAAAGTCAATGATAAATCTATTGTCCGTATTGCAAAACTCATGTAGTTTAGTTGGTGACACTGTTCCTTATTAAAACTATATTCCAGTTTTTCACTATATCCAAATCTAGGCTCTGGCAATACAACAGATAAAACAATTAAAATATAATTTAACTATATAATAAATTTTCTTATTTATGTGAATATAACAATCTAACTGCGCGCGCATTCTGTTGTTACTTTACTGCTGCCATAGAATTGCCTGCGCCCCGATAATGATATCATTGTGAAAACTTACTCTTCTTTGATTTTCGAAGAAGGAAGTGAATTCTTGGCGTGTTTATGCCAGCCTTACTTGTAAGGTGTTCGATTTGCATCTAATTATCGGATTATGTTATGGTTCCAGTGATTAGATCATCTGATTTGCAGATTTTTTGTTTGTTTTATTGCTAATGCTAATAAATCACAAAGTGCTGGGAATAATACAATGAATCTGGTATATGAAAGGAAATACCGTTTTTAAATATTGTTTTGTATATTAGTCGGATGGTAAAAAATTCAATAATGGCAAACTTTTTTATTCAAACATGAAAAGAATTTAATTGTTTAAAAAAAAACAAAAACAATTCTCATTATAGTTCTAAGCATATGACCGACCTTGATATTTGTTTTGAGTATCTCAGATTTATTGAATATACCAACTTTGGCTTTTCGAATAAGGTCACGATTTAGCCAAAGGAATGTGAGAGCTTTATTGGAAATTTGATGAAGTCCTTAATAGCTGATATACAAAGAAGTGGTTATGGGACTTTGCAAAATGATAATGGTAGTATATAGGAGAAAAAACTTGCGTAGAAAGCTGTTTATAACTTAGAAACCAAGCTCAACATTATAGAATTTTGTTGGCATAACACTTACCAGATCTAGCTATATAGTTTTGGAGAAGAATATAATAGTAAGTCCGTCGTTCTCTTATAAGATTGAGAAATTTATGGCGTTTTCCATCGAGCTCTAAATATTAAACACTATAGATTTTCTGATTCATTTCTATACATAATAAAATTACATTTCTGTATCTTGTAGTATTGGAAAGATCTTGAGCTGCTAAAATAAAATAAGGGATAATATACATTATTATTATACAGTATAGACGGAGAGCTGGAGACGAAAATACTTACGTCATTTCATATACAAAGTTTTCCATCTTATCATACTCTGTTAAAATCGTTGATAACTTATTCGGAAGTCTATCCTGGCTTACAGTGGTGGAGGGTTCTGCGAGATGGCCGCGAAGGTCTTAAAAAAACTAATTTTTGGTGTGACAGGGGAGAATTATATTTCATGATCAATGGTAAAAATGGCAGACACATTGGTTAGTGTGAAAGTCGTGACAGACGACAACAAAGACGCGGAAAAATGTGAATAACTTACGTCATACCACGATAACTTGAAAACGCTTCCACTTAGAGTACAGAAACCTTGCACATGGACTTTTTTAGGAAAATGCAAATTTCTTTTCCAAAATGGGACCAATCCGGCAACTCTTTCGTATGATTTCCATACAAAAATTTCGTTTTTCACTACATATTAGAGCAAAGTGTTTTCATAGCAATGGTAAACATTTGTTTAAAAATAGACTAAATTGATGCTGCCATACAAAACTTTTGTTTTTCACTATATATTTTAGTCTATGTAGTACGTTTACATGAATACTTGAGTACTTGACTTAAAATCCACTTGAAACTCAAGTAGGATTTTCGGTTGAATTAATTCCCAATTACTTGACTTGAAATTTTCTTGAAATTTATTTGATGTGAAATTTTTCCTTTGACAACTCTGCATTACATTCAGTAGTACATATAGGTTCGGATTTTTAGATAAATACACTGTAAAAAATATTAGGATTATTCCCTAAATTTAGGACACTTTATTCCCTAAAAATAAATGTAATTTTTTCTGATAGAAAGAGAAAATTACTTTAATTTCCTCAAATCAATGGAACATTCAATGAATTGAGGTATTTGCCACTAGAAAATCTATAAAGTACGTAAAATTCCCGAAATGTTAGCTCTTTTGGATATGAGGAAGAAAACATTCAATAAATTAGGTATTATGCTGCATTTTTAATGGAAACATATTTTCGTTTATATAATTCACACATTGTTTTTGAAAACAAGTCATATATAGTATTGCTTTTCAATATTTTGTTTAAGCGTGCCCAGTGCACCAATATAACCTCCATACTACTTAGTAGTAGACCATAATAAATAAGCTATTCAGCTCATTCTTATGTTTTTTAAAAGGGGTGGTCTTCTATCACCTTCACCTATGGTGGAGAGTGGTGCGGTGTCATCACCTATTCCTTACAGTTTAGGGAATATTCTCTAAATTTTAGGGAATAGTCACTACATTTTAGGGAAAAAGAACAAAACAACAATTTAAAATTCCCTATATTTTAGGGGATGCTCCCTACATTTTAGGGAATATTCCCTAAAATGTAGGGAAAAACATTAAAAAAAATGAAAATTCCCTACATTTTAAGGAATATTCCCTAAATTTTAGGGAGATAAACCAAAATTCCCTACATTTAGGAGAAAAACCTACCTACGTTTTAGGGATAAAAACCTAATCTTAGTTTTAAAAGGTGGAGCTTTCCCTAATCTTATCGACAAATGCCTAACCTGTGTGGGCTGTGGCACAAATTGTTGACTCATTTAGGGAATTATTTTTTACTGTGTATTTTGAGAAAAGTGCTAAAATTACAACCTAATGTCGTTTTCGTTTGAAAATCAGTTTCGCTCTAGGGCAACCTAAGTGCTATCAAAGCGTTCGCTTGAAGCAAAAATGACTACATAGGTTGTCTCCTCTGGTGGCAATCCAAAAAGCATCAGGTTCACTATGAAAATTTTCTCGGGTATACTATGAGTTCACTCACACAAACAAAGTCTAGTTGTGATTTGATATTAATGTCAGTTGACATATTTACATTTGATAGGCAGCAATTATTATTAAGACCACTCAACAAAGAAGTCAGAAGTAGGCCTGAGAGAGAAAAATGTCAAACATTAAACAAATCGCGCCTTGAGGCTACCTGCTGGTTTGGTTTTGTGTTACATCAATTTGACAACGCCGCGAGGAAGCCTCGAGGCCTGGATGTGTTTCTGCCATTAAGGCTTCTTCCTGTCAATCCTTGGCTGACTTGTGGAAAATGTTTAGTGAATAATTGAATACAGAGGAGTCTCCATCAAGAGAGGAAGATTGATGGAAAAAGGTGTTTATTTTTTATTGAATTTTTCATTACCTTATTCTCATGCTCTTAGTTATTCACAGGTGTGGGCCAACTTAAAAATAAAATAAAAACGAAAATCGAAGGACCAGTTTTAACTTATGTTGTCAATTGAGACTGTTAAGATTTCCGAAAATGTCATTTATATATTCGAAAACGCTTGTCGAACGAAAATGCTACAACATAGTGCCAATGGAAATTTTCGATGCGACAGTCGACAATACTTGGTATCGAAAGTGATACAGCAACATCTTGCACCTGGATGTTCAAACGAAAGCGACATAAATTGTCAACAGTAATCTTCTTCTTGTTCCTCTTTTCCGTTTCCATAACTCATAGATATGAAAAGTGTTCAAGTACTGAAGTTGCGTTTACATGAATTTTCTCAAGTATATCGAAAAAAAAATTTTGTGATTTATTTGACTCAAGTATTACTTGAAGTCAGTGAGCGTTTACATGATATTTTGACAACTTGATCTCTACTTGAAGTATAATTCCAGTATTCATGTAAGTGTACTGATAGCTTGAAAGATTGTTATCTTTTGATAGATATATATATAACATTTAGAGAACATGTATATTTTACGAAAAGTTTTATTTTCTGTACGTAGTTATCTTGGAATCTATCCTCTCGACGATACGATTCTCCTCTCCTCACCAATATTTTTCTTCAATTCAATTTTTTTACCAACACGAATTCGTCATTATTCCACTCTTTTTTACTATTAGACGATGATGATAATATTTTTTCAATAATTTTTGCATAAACTTTCATTTTTATCAGGATTGCGACTTGAAACATTCAAATAGTCCATTAAATTCCATTTTCATTTTAATATTAATTTCAAAAAATTTTAAACTTTAAATTTTTTCAAGTCCTGCAAACTTAAAGCTATGTTTAATATGATTTTTTCTACAGTTCCAAAAGTATACTGGAAGACGGTAGAATATGTTTTGTAAATTTACCTGAACAGCTCTACCAATTTGCAACCTTTTATGTTGCCCGCAATATTGTTCTTCTTATCAATGGAGCTAAAAATGTAAAAACAAAAAACGAAAGTTCTGAAGTAAATCAAAATTTGGTAAATTTGAAAACTTAAAACTTAAAAAATGGACAAAAATTAAGAAAAATTTTATTTAGCACCTTTTATAGTTGTGAAAATATTACAAAAGTTTTGCATACATACTGTTTCGATTGTTATACCTACCCCATTAGAATGTAATTTTGTAACCATCTACTAGTTATGCAATTTGCAAGTGACGAATTTCATTTGGTAATTATGTTGCGGCTGCTGAAATATGTTGCAAAATAAACACATTATGGAAAATATCAGGGTAAAGATTGCTTTAGGTTTGCAGGACTTTTGTTTTTAAAGCTATACAGTTTTTCTTTCAGATTTGCGCAAGCTTTGGACTTCGGTGATGGCTGCAAAAGTAAATTCATTATCATTATTTCATCCAACATGCTATCAACTTTTGGAATTAAATTTATTGTCTGGTCTATACTTAAACTTTACCTTTGTATGGCGCTTATAACCCGAATAAACATTTGTGAGGTAGATATTTATGATGACTGAACGGAGCCCAAAAATGTGAAGTGAATTGTTATAAACTTAACCAAGCTTTAACTGGAATGAATACCCGATAAGTGATGATCGTGGGGGCAAGCGAGATAGCAGTATTATTAACTTTGTAAAATAGAAGAAAAAACTTTAAAACAAAGACGGAGATATTCGTCTTTTACGTTCCTGTGATTGTTATCAGGTTTCAAAAAATGGGTGGTTTGCTTGAATTGCTGAGGCTGACGAGTGGGTGTATGGCGGTATGACAGGGACATGTACATGTCGTCAACGGCCTTGGGTAGTTACTTAGTCATGACGAATTTGTACGGTTTTGTAAATCCATTCAAAATAACTTTGAGAATTGGAAATAGTTGTGTAAGTAGACAATCAGTACGTTTGCATGAATACTTGAAGTATACATCAAGACGAGATCAAGTCATCAAAAGATCATGTAAACGCGCATTGACGTCAAGTATACTTGAGTCAAGTAAATCACAAAATTTTGTTCGATTTACTTAAAAATATTCATGTAAACGCAACTTCAGTACTTGAAAATTTTTCATTTGTGCTATATATGAAAACGGCAAAGAGGAACACGAAGAAGATTATTATTGATAATTCAGACTGTGATTTTTAGCCCTTTTCTCAAGATATTTATATAAAAATCCGCAATTATGTATTGTTGAACTTAATGCAGAGCTGTCAAAGGTAAAATGTCAAGTAAATGTCAAGTAATTGGACTTAATTCAACCAAAAACCCTACTTGAGTTTCAAGTGTATTTCAAGTCAAGTATTCAAGTATTCATGTAAACGTACTGCATGATTTGCATGTTAGAAATAAAAATAACAAAAATATTTATTATCTTGTTAACCAGCGGTTTAGCTAGTCTGAATATTATATAATAGTAATTTCAAGCAAAAATAATTACCAAGGTCCAGTCTCCAATAAGGACGGAGATATCAAATTAATCACTAGAAAACCTGACAATTGATGAGCTGCTGTTTTATTAATGCTTTTTACCAAAATAAAACTACTTTCAGAGTTCTCGTTATTTAGATATATCATGAACTTAACATGGACCTACTGCACCAGTGTGTCTTTCCTTCCATAGTCCAGCATCATGGCTCCTATTACTGCTCCCGCTACGTCGACATAGTGTTGACCTTGTTAACCTATCGACAGTTCTTCAGTTCGCAGACATCTAGAGGTCATAGAGTCGGCTTGATCCTGACACTCGGTTCAAACTGTCATAGGAACAGTATCAATCCCAGTCTCACATCTGATAGACTCGTGTCTTTATAATCCTTTTCAGGTACAGAAGCTGGCCACCTTAATCTGGCGTTCATCGAACGTTCACTGGATTAGGACCCAGGAGATCAAGATGCATCGGGTTTACGCTGTTGTTCCTCAAGCCACCAATTCCCTGCGCCAAGTAAACTCTTCAATTATCGCTGTAAATGGTCCTTGAGGACATCATACCCAGCCCCAGGGAAACAGTACCTCAGGCAGAGGTTCAATATTCCTTTTGTTGAGGACACACAACTGTGTACGTAGCTCTAGTTACTATCAATAATTAGCAAATACTGCTAAAGATGAACACGAAGGAAGAAGGTTCCGGAAAAAATTAGGAAGGAAGGAAAACAGTTTTTAGTTTTGATTTAAAAATAAAGTAGAAATTAAATAAAAATAGAGGAATTGTACTAGAAATGATAAAAAAAAGAATTAGATACAAACAGAAAAATTGAACCAAGATGGAAGAAAAATGGATTTAATTAAATTGAAAAATAAAAAAAAGTTTTGTAAAATGATTTATAATAAAAACATGTGAAATAATAAAATTAAATAGGAACAGAAAAAATTAACTAAAATGAAAATAATTTGGAAGAATTTTGTTATTTTATATAAATGAGAATATTATTGAATTGAAAATATTTTTAAGGGTGTTAAACTAATTTAGAAACTAAACGATAAAGGAGTAAAGTAAGAATAAAAAAAAAAAATCTATAGATTTTTGAAAATAAGGTTTTTGTTTAAGAATAATTTTCTTCTTATGAAAATAAATAAAAAGGAAGCGAATAGGAAAAAATAGAAAAGGTATGTATTAACCCTTTTTTTGTTTTTTTTTTGTAAATCTTTATTTCGGATATAAGATTTGAAAAGCAGTAGTTTGGTCATTTTGGTACTAGTGCAGCGGAGCAGAGGCATGTAGATTGATATGGTGGAACACCTCCTTATTGATATGGGATTTTGGAATTAAGTTTTGCCATGCAAATGATTTTGATTTTTTTTTTTTTTTGCACGCAGTTAATTTTTATGTAACTGTACATCTCAAAGTGTACCATGAATGCTAAGCAACGATCTAGCAAGAGCGCTTTCATCTGGGCGTGTCGTTTTCAGGTACACGGATTTACTTAATAACTTTATTTTAAATATAGTATTAGAATTTAAGAGATGGAGCAACTTTCTCAGTTGACGAAATTTCCACATTCGTTGTAGTTAAAAAATTTTGAATACAACATGTTTTGAAGAGATACAAAATTGTTTGTCATTCCTCTATAATACCTGTGATACACATGGGGTAAATTTAACTGGGTAATTAAATTAGACTGCTTTTACTCCGTGTGTATCACCAAATACCCCGAGTATTCTGATAAATACCCCAAAAAACAAATGAGTAATTTCGGGGTATTCTATATCCTCAAAAATTGCTGGATAATTGCAATTACCCTGATAACAGCGCTAACTGGTAGTCGCTAGAAATATAAAATTTGTGTAAGCACATATTCAGCGATAGACTGTGGCAAACTAAAAGTAAAGTGGAAAGAAGAGTGACATGCGCGGTACCTTTCAAATTACCCCGATTTATGTGTATCATAAGCATAAACGCCAGTTACAGGACTCGAACGGGTGCTAAGTCTATCTTGATAGTATCAAAAATGTTGATACTTAGCACCATATCAAGCACATTTTGTGGTAAATTTATGCATTAAAATATGTTTTGGATATTGCAATTTAACAAGCAAACTGGAATGGCATGTTCATTTTTAGCTTATAAAATCTGCCGCTTATCAAAAATAAAATATCCTTCTATGTCTGTAATAAACATGAAAAATTGCGTTAATTAAATGCACATTGTGTAAATTTCCTTTATTAATTTGCACAATTAACAATCCAGTAATAATGTGCATAAATAATATAATTCAGAACAAATCGATATATATATATGTAGGTATGAAGAAACTAAAATAGAAAGATAAAGTCAAAAAGGCAAAATGAAAAATAAAAATTACGCGTTAAGTGCTTAATTCATAGTTTCTTGAAATATCCTAAGGACTCCATCCTGAAACTCCGTGAAAAACGCTCGGCAAACTCTTCTAAGCTCTGATTACGCATGAAAAAGGTATAAAAACTGTCTGGGAAAATATGGTAAAGAAATCACAATAATTGTGTGCGTTCGGATAAAAGAAATTCAATATATTCATTATATTATACATCATAAGACGCATAATAAGTAGTCACTACATTCTTAATGCACGGATCATTAGACAAGCTACAATCAGCGTCCTCAAGGGGCAGAATATTGTAATGCATCTGTAATCATGCATTAAAGCATGTAATTGCATATAAATCATATGCATATCTCCCTAAAAGAAATAAGACACCAAGATTGCAAATCATTTCAAAAGGTAAAACTCGGAGTTCAATTAACTCCTCGAATAAACAAAAATGAAAACACAATTTACATACATACAGATTTGTATGTGATCATTTTTGTGTGAATAAAATAAAAGCGCATCAAATTACAGCGCGAAAAGAAAGTAAATTATTATGTGCAGTGCACCAAATTTCACACAAAGAACATGGTACTCACGTGAGGTTACCGTTCTTTCATTATTATACATAATGATAAGGTGGGAAAATTATCGATTGTAGGTAGCTTTAAGAATTTATTGTAGATTGCTTACTTAGCAATAATTAACGATAATAAATATGGTAGCATTAAGAAAGAAAGCAAGAATAAAGAATTGACCATTGACTGGTAAACTCTAACTCTTATTCTTCAGAACGCAGAGGCAATTAGCCAGGCGTTCTCATTCCTGAGGCTTCTTTGACAGATATCTTCTTTATAAAGAAGGCACCTCAGCTAAATATCAAGTAACGATTGAGGCATTCAGCCAGATCCATAGGTAATTTTCATTTCTTTGCCTTTCGTGAATATTAAGGCGACACGCCATATATTCGGCATAGTAATTGATTAATTTAATCATGAGCAGAATATTGGACATCGGCGAATACGCCAATCCATTGGCAACCAGCATAAAGGCAAACATAACAATATATCATATTCTATCTGAAGACTATCAGTTCATGTTAGTGCATGCTTGACATTGGACTCTGGTCGAAGCGAGACCTATCTTAAATCTCTCCCGATCTTTGGATCACGAAACCCGGTTGACTTAGCGCAACTCCACGCTGAAAGCCAATTCTCTAAGCATACATTAATAAACGACCATCCTTCAGATCCTTGGACGCAGTATACAAAAGACATACTCTTCTACTCAAAGAAGAATGTCCGCCCAAGTCATGCAGACCCAGACAATCTCGCTCTGCCCGCATATGGGCCACCTCAACCACTGCTATGCTCCCACAGGGGCCTTTCCACGTTCAGGCGAATAGTACAACTAATTGCAGCACTATCCGGGGCTCCTTAAACCCGTGGTAACAAGTTAGCAATGTCGGCTACCCAATTGGTATGGCTTCGTATAATATAACCATAAGGTCATGAATACTCCCAGTGGTATCTTTACATGTTGATATCCTTGTAGTAATGTGACGGGTTACTCCATTCGGGCCTAAATTCTTATTAGCAACGTCTAAAAAGGTTGCATCTTTCCTATATACAGGCAGAACACAACTTTAATAGGCGCTGTCAGCGGAGACCATGAGAAGGTTAAGACAAAGAATAACTAAATAAAAGAAAGGACACAGAAGATTGTTCCGATTGTTTTCCATTTAAATGTACACGGCGAGAAAAGGAAGGAAGGAAGAGAAAAAAAATCAAAAAAAAAATCAAACCCTCTTTGAACATTTTACGAATAAGACAAAAAATGTGAAAGCGAAGATTACATGTAACGAAATGGAATGGCAAATGATTTATTTTCGTAAATAAGAGAATGGGTGGAGTTTTCCCAATGTTTTTCGTAAACAAGAGAGAATGGGCGGAGTTGTCCCAATGTTTTCGCAGGAATTCTAATGTTTGTTGGTGTAATCCCATGATATTTGAACAGCACGTTTTTCTGTTTACATTCGTTTTGCTATGAAGAGAATAAGTGGGAGAACTCATGCTGGATTCTCTGATATTTCCGGGAAAAATGAGAATTTTATTTGAGGGGAACTCTACATCTCCTTTCAGCATGTGGACCAAAGCGAAATTTATCTTTTTCTATAAAATAGGAGGTAGTGTGACCTGATGTACATTATTATGAATAGTTTGATAGGATTTTAAGGGATTCAATAAGATTTTGTCGTTCGGGTAATCCTACGTTCTCTCGATTTTTGTTTTTAGCTCGTTGTCTCGGTTGCACTACAATAGTGTATAGCCAAGTTCTTTTCCCCCATTCATGCAAAAGACGAAAGTATATGAAATTACTTGTTTCATTCTAAAAAACACGAAAAATTTCCTATTTTGTTCGCCTCTGTCTCTACTTATACTTATTTATACTTTGGCTAAGATATGCCCTATTCAAGACTGGAGAGGCTAAGAGGTTAACACCAGTAATCTTATAGCATACCGTGCATGCTGTAATAATAGGAACAATCAGAGCAATAACGAGTCGTTCGCGAAGCAATCCAGGGGTAGGAGAAGATGGGTAGAGATGAAACGTGGGGTAAAATGAAACAGGCCCGTAATTTCTTACAACAAATAAAACAAATGAAATTATTGAAAGCCTTGTTCATAAGGGTTCTTTTATTTCATTCTTCGACACACTGCGCAAAGTGAAACACGTTAGTCGAGAGTTTATTTCTTTTTACATCAAAAGTTTTTTTTTGAAAATACTGTTCTCAGTCAATTGGTAAGTTAAAATCTGAAGATATATTCAGCTTAAACTAAGGAATAAAGTGTTTAATTTCAGATGAGAATACACGATTTTGAATATCTTGATTAATTTATTTAAAAAAAACTTAAATAAACTGGAAAAGTGCTGGTGGGTAGAAATAAAAACAGTCTGGGTTGGGTAGAAATGATTCACTGTTTCATTTCTGCCCACGCTATACTTTTAATTTCATCGACTACAAATTATTGTTTTCCGCCTTTCTCCTAGTTATAATACGTAGAGTTTACAAAATAAAAACTTAATAATGGATTGTTTTCCACGGAAGTAATAAAAAAAGCGCTGGGAACAGTTCGAAATGGAAAAAGCATTAGGCAAGCCACCGCTGAGTTCGAGCTACCTTTTTGCACTCTATCGCCATATGTAAAAAAAAGAAAAGACTGGTACCTAAGCGAAGCATGCATCCAATTACAAGCAAAACAGACGAATTTTTATCGACGATCAGGAACAGGCCTTAGAGCAGTATATAGTTAGATCATCGAAAATGTCTTATGGCCTGCCTATAGTTGAGTGTCGTAAATTAGCTTGCAAAATGGGTATAAAAAACAAATTCCGATCGCAAATAATTGGCCCGAAAAGAAAATGTCTGGTAAAGAATGGATGCTAAACTTTCGAAGGAAACATTAGAGTTTGTCTCTTCTTTCCGCCGAAGCCCGTAGTCTGGCTAGGGTGACTTCTTTCAGCGGACACAATGTGCACACCTTTTTAAAAAATTTGGAGAACGTGCTTTCAAGACTGGACTGTTTTGCGGATGGAACATGCATTTTCAACCAGGTAAGTTATTGGTAGGAGGACTTCGGGAATTAAGTCAACTAGATTTGTAAATCGCTTTCAATTATCTCAGATTCTCGCAGAAAAAGGATTAAAATCAATTTATCAGGTTACATGTGGAGAAAAAGGGGTCTTAGTTTTAGTTACCACATATGCGATTGTAAGTGCTTCCGGCCAGTATATTCCCCCAGTTATGATTTTCCCCAGGGTCCATTTTAAAGCATATATGGAAAAAGGAGCTCTAGCTGGAACACTGTGATTGAGGAATCCGTTCGGTTGGATGAACTCACATCTATTCCACACACATTTCGTAAAGCCCATCTGCAGCATTTCGCTTTTAATTTCATATGTCCAATGTTCTGAGTTTAAATGATAACTTATTTCTGAGTGATATAATAAGAGACGGACCCTGAGTGAGGAAAATCGGAAGCAGCATTAATTTTAGATGACGACACCATCAGCATACATATAGTGTGATGGAAGAGTACTTAGGAAGATACACTATATCATTAATATAAAACATAAATAAGAAAGAACCTGGTATGGACCCTTGCGAGATACCACATTGTAGAGGAAGTAGTTTTGAAGAGGATGCATTAAATATTGTAGCTTGCTTGCAGTGAGTTAAGTTATAAAGCTTGCTGCCTACTGATTAAAACTAGAACTTTGTCACGATACAGAGAATATAAGTTATTCTCATAAAATTTTGACACAAGAGCTATGACGAAATTACACCCACTAATGTATATACATTTCTATTGAAAAGGGTCTTCTAACCAAAAGACGACTATGTTAGCAGTCGGCCCATGCTGACATATTTTGGTGCGATCCCAATTGTGGAGAAAGATGTCTCCGAGGTTGCACCCAGATAAGCAAATTCGTCTTTTCATTCCCGCTAATATTGCCCAAGGCACCAGTACTCTGTTGTTAAGAAAACGGGAATTCAGGGGGGTTTTACATTCCAATACAAATTTGGATGTTGTAAAAGATTTTGACAAGCCCTTGAAAGCTTGACTGTCCAAGCAGATTGCGATCTCCTTGTTCTCAGTGTCTAATTTAAGAAGATACCTTCCTGCTTCTAGGATGAGCTTGACTTCCACCTGGAAAATCGTGACATAGCTTTTAAGGTGGTCCGGCGTTTTTTTCCAATTTGGAACCATCTGTTTCTGTATATGTATATGACAGGGTTTGTCAATGGTAGAGACACGGAATGTGATTCTTTGCCCTATCTGGAATTTTCGATTTAAAGTTTCTCTTCAGCATAGTCTCGAAGCGATAATCGTTGTCCCTGTATATGTCAATTACAATGGACTGAAAGAATTCAAAAATTGGATTCAGGCGGATCTCTTGTATGTGTATATGCACTGGTTGTATGTTGGGGAGAACCTCAAGAGCCCCAGAGCTGGTTAACTTGAGAGCGCCGCTCACACTAAGGAGACACAATCTTTGAATCTTCTACAATATCTTACGATGATTGGCGACTTCCATTGCCTTTCATCACACCACAGAACCGTAGGTTAGAATGGATCGGATGACACGTAGATTCATAGGATTAACATCCCACTTTTTCTCTATGGATCTGCGGTACATCGGGACGGCTCTAAAAGATTTATTCGCTCTGTCCTCATGGTGTAGTTTCCAGCTTAGTTTTTTATGTAATATTATACCTAGATATTTTATACTGTCCTTAAGTTTCAAACGTGTGGAGCCGATAGAGAGTAGCTTCATCCTGGGAATGTTTCTTTCTTAGTACAGAGACATAGATCTGTTTTCAATGGATTCTTGCAAAGTCCGAAATCCGTAGCCCAGACTATGACTAGTCGGATTGTGTTCTGCACCTGTCCACATAGTTCAGACTAGTAGCTATCGGTGACTAAGATCACCAGGTTGTTTGCGTATTGTGTTCGATCCATATTTTAGTTGTTAGCGTTTCAGTAAGATTATGTAGAAGAACATTATTGAATGCACGTTTAATATTAGAAAATACTTTTTTATGTTGATCATAACCTGGTCTGAGTATCATCAATGTTCTTTGGTTTGGTGAAAACTTGATAGATCTAATGCATCTTTTAATCTTTTTAATCTTTTTGGAATTAATGAGTGTCTTAAGAATTGAATAACTTTTCGCACCTTTCATGCATATAGTTAAATATTTATTGTCTTAACAGTGGTGTCAAATGATCTGTAATCAAATTTATTGCTTTTTATCGATAAAACTTTTTTACTATAAACTTTAATAGCCGGAAATAGTAAAGATTTATTATAGTTTTTGTTCAAAAACAGTTCTCATAACTGCAAAAAAGCAGTTGAAGCGGTTTCTGAAACAAATTTAATTTAGCAAAATTAAACAAAAAAAAACCAGGTGCAACTTAGTTTTTTCGTTCTTTTATTTTTTTTACATGAATTCAATTAGGAACGAATACGAATTGATTTTGTTGCCAACTGAGGTTAAATTTAAATCAAAATCGAACCAAATTTTTTTTTTATGGAACTCAAAAGTTTTTGTTTATTGTATATGCGAACCAATCAATACCCATAAAAATGCTCTCAAAAAATCTTGAAATATTACCGTGAAGCAACGGTAGCCTAAATCCATGATTAAACGGTGACTTTTTAATTACTGTATAATTACGAATTGGAGCAGCATTCTTAATATCGAGCAAACTGTAATCTAGTACATTTAAATTTGTTTTTCCACATTATGTTAAGCGTTTTTCTTGTCTCCGTTTAAAGGTACTCACCAAGAGTGATTAAACAGGTGTCTTGGTCATATTTATCATTTCAATGGAGATTTGATTACCGTGATCAATCAGAAAATTAAAATCGTATAAAAATTTGTCCATTGGCTCATATAGGCTGATGATCTTGATATCGCTCCAAACCGGGAAAGATAATGTCTCGCAGATATGCGATATTAACGACATCTTTATAGACTCCAAAATTCAAATAAATTGGGTGTGTGATGACCATGACAATTAACTATTATAGCAATCAATTACGCCGATCTATGTGACTGGTGTTCACAGTTTTCTGTTGGAATTTCAATTTTCCATGTTTAACTGCAGCCAACGGTCAGCAGGTGGCCTAGGAGGTTAAGACAAAAATCAACTAAATTAGCCGGAAATCTCATTCAACAAAAGCTGGCGCTTTAAGATTACGCTTGCGCTCGAGATGATATCTACTTATGATGCTGATTCTGATGAAAAATTAATTCAAAAATTATGAAAATCAGGAGGCTGCTAAAAGATCTCATATGCATACTTGACTAAAAACTGTGACTCTATCTATGGGAGGTGTAATCTTCAGCCGTTGACTAAACTATCTATATGGTCTCGAAAGATAATGGTGGTGAGTGTATCATGAATCTTACGCCCAGAGTCACTTCACTTAACTTTTTTTGTTTTTGTGTTTTTTTTTTTTTTTTTTGAGCTACATATGTGTATACGAGCTATACCCATGCTTATTGGATGACAACAAAAATCTCAGATCACTTTACTCTGTCGTCGGCTTATGCAAATTTACTACATATAGGCAAATATATGAATGTGACTATAGTTTTGAGGTTAAGTAAAGTTTGGGAACTGAAATGAAATGTCGCATGAACACAATTGATACGTGTGATGCGGAAAGATTTAGTTAGTCTTGACAAGTTAATTTTATTCTGTAATTGCTGTATAGTTTAGTTTTTATTGGAACCTGATTCTCCTTCCACTTATAAATTTGAATTTGCTCGAGTTTTGGATAGGCTGACGCATCAGTACGTTTTTGTCAAACTGGGAAATCCGGGCTAGTTTGTGAACTCAAATCGAAATATAGCCAATCGATTGAATCGACTAGACACTTACCACAAAACCAGATTACATTTTGATTATATCGGTATAATTTTGTGATAAATAAAATGTAGGTCGTTTGTTAGACAACATAAAAATTCATGTTGTCTATATTTTTTAGAGTTTATACCTACGCGTAGACTACAACGGTGGTTTTATTTGTTTGTTTTTATATGATTTGTCATAAAAAGTTCTTTAATTGAAAAAAAAAAACTGGAAAAATTTAAATTTTAAACTATAATATAAAATGTAGAATGAGAATCACAGTACAAGAAAAAAAAATTAATTTTAGATCTTTTGTCAACCAATTAGCGTGTTTCTTTTATTGATTTTTGCGAAGCGAACAGAGACTTCAAATGACAAACGTTTTTTTATTTTTACAACTTTTTTTGAATTTTTATCACTTTTTCTTTTATCGATAGATTTATAGTGTCTTTAAAAAAAAATAACAATATCTCCCAATTCAAAAATCTTCTATCTTCTTTGATATCGTGAAACCTCACATCCTGCTCATCAGATGAGGTTTCTAAAATTTCCAGAGAGAAACGTGTAGGTACGAGTGGGCTAAGAAAGAACAATTTAAAATAGACATTTAGTTATTTGTAATTTTAAGCAAATCATCAATAATTTTGTTAGTTGATTTCAGATTTATTATTGTAAAAAAAAGCCGTAAATTACAATTTTTAGAGTATTCCAAGCCGCTAAATCGTTGGTTGCAGCACAGCATCGAAGCTTTCAATTTAAATTCAGTTATTTGCGGACCTACGAATATGGCTTCCGTAATCATTCAGCATAACCGGAAACTTTGTTCTCAGATAATGAAAACTGTCGTTATATTTATGTAAAGCTTTGAGGAAGTTCTTCAAAAAACCCAATTTGATATGCAACGGTCTACATACACTGTAAAAATTTACACAATTGTTGCCATAAAGCTTAGGTATTTTTCCGTAAATTGTAGGGAATATTCCCTATATTTTTGGGAACATTTCCTACATTTTAAGGAATATTCCTTACATTTTAGGGAAAAATACTTAAGATTTGTGGCAACAATAGTGAACTTTTTTTACAGTGTAATTATTAATAATACTTAGGTGAAGCTACACGGCGGCGAGGGACTTTGGCCTCCAGAGACCTTTTTCTTGGTCTCTGGAGACCCAGAGATCCATGTATATGTCGTAGACATTTGGCGTAACTCAGCATTTCACGAAAAGTCCAGACACTTCATGGAGAGTAGGCATATAATGTAATGGTTTTGACTTAGCCACTTTTTACATTATGTGTCTGAAATTTTTAGTCACTTCATCAAATGCTAAAAGCGTTTACACCGATACTGTAATACCACCATATATAACCAAATACTAGTAGTGGGAGATGGGTGGTGGAGGGGGAGGTCGCACCCAGCCCTGCGACACACACACCCACACACCACACATACACATACACCCACATACAGACACATATGCACACATACACACACATGCACGCGCCGGGATCAAGGATAACGAAATGGATTTGTATAACATTTTTTCCTAAAAAACCAGACCTCAAACGAAAAAAAAAATTTTCGTTTCCAAACCCATTGAGATCCCAATTTAAAAATTTAACGATTTACGAACAACATTATGAGCATTAATTTAAAAATAAAGTAACGATGCATTTGAAGATATTCAAGGATATATTTATTATCCTTAATTTTTCGTCTTCTAAAATTCATATCTTTTTTATAATTTTCCCTTAAGAATTGTACTTTCATCTTTAAAATGGTCATGGCTCTGTGATAATCAGAACCAAAATTATGATTTTTTTAATATAACTCAGCAGACCAAATATCGGCGTATTTTATGGATTTCAAAGTCCTTTAATTCAACCAGCATGCGGCGCATAAAAAAAAAATAGTTGTATTCTTATCTCATAACTACTTAACTCTCAGCAAAAGAAAAACGAGATTGGTGATGATCGGGTTAGCAAAGTGTGAATTTTTATCGATTTCCTGTGGAATGACCCTAATGAGTATCGACCATTATTTATAATGACCTGACAGTTCTTTCAGATATTATATGATGTGCAAAGTAAAAATCTAATGTGATCAAATCACTTTCGCCAATGGAGAAGTAAATGTCAAAGCATCCAAAATGTATGTCCATAGGTAAAGTACTAAAGTCAATTCTTGACAATATTGCAGATAGTTGTGGTGCATGCAATATGAATATAACAAATCTATCCGAAGATCAAAGGCAATCTAGAACAATTCCTAAAAATTCAACAAACATAAATAATATAGAAAACATAATTTCTAGTATAACGACAGATTTAGAGCACGACGACCGGATATGTCAAGAAACCATTCTTTGAAATTCTATGGAAGCTGTTTTGTCGTCAACAAAAGGTAATACTTATAATAAACAAACTAAGCGTGTTCAAAAATTTTGCTCTGTATGCACGCAGCCTTATAAATAATAGGCGGTTTTGTAAAATATGTTTTAAAGTTATTGCAAACAAATAAAGAAACTGGAATTGATCTAAGACTTATTCTTACAATACCCTAGATTTAGTATGGTCACCCATCTGTGCAAGTTTGATTTTTGAACAGATTTTTGACAAAAAAAAATTATTATAACTAATTTTATAGGATTTCATACTCTGAAGAAGTTTTCAGTACATGAAAACCATATAGGATTGATTGTTTTCACAGTATACGTAAAATTCCTAAATTTTTATATCGCAACACCAAGAAGGGGTTGCTCGATTTAGACCATTTTTGAAATTATATTTAATATTTTTATGAAAACACTATGTACAAAATTTCAGCTCTCTACGTCGACGAGTTCTCAGGTAATATCAAAATATATACATAGTGAAAAACGAAATTTTTGCATGGCAACCCTACGAAGGAGTTACCCATATGCAAAATTTCAGCTCTGTAAGTACACACGCTCTTGAGTTATCATAAGGATAAACGAACGGACGGACATACAAAAAATCAAAATAATTTTTAATTTTATGCAAGGATGTCTAATCCATTTTGCTCTACCAGAATTATTTCTGTGCATTACTGTTTCAAATATTGTAAAAGATTTGAAATACAGAAAAACTAAAGCGACTGAAGTTGTCAATACAATTTTGCATAATGACTGTATTAAAATCCTTACAAAGATTTTGAAAATTCAAAAGTTTTGAATAATTAAATAATTAAACTATGATCGAATTTATGTATTTTATTAGTATACACCTGTATTGATTTTTTACTTCATGCAGGTATGATCTGAATCAAAGCTATGAATTAATGAATCTTTTAAATCAACAGCTGTCAACTAAAGTTAAGAAATTGTTATTACTGGAAAAAATTCATGAGAAAATCTTAAAATAAAAACCAGTTGTTTCTATATAAAAAAAAATATAAATAATGTAATAATAGGAGACATATACAGATTTATTTAAAAATCTAAATATGAATAATTTTAATGAAAATGAGTTTTATTCACATTAACATGATTTCTGGACATCCCATTCTAATTAATTTTAATTCATTAAATTTCGTTAGTCGTGTATTCTATTTTTTCCGAAAGTACTCCCCTTTGACAGCAAATTGTACTACTCTTGAAATTTTCCAAACGACAGCATTGCTTTAGAGACGCAAAAAGCTAAAAAAAATCAAATCTCTAGAGACTTTTTTGGTCTCCAATCTCCCGTCGTGTATTTCAAAACAAACAGGTCTCCAGGGGCCGAATTCTATAACACGGAGAGTTGGGGAGTTTGAGAGATAAGAATTTTCGTTTTCCCCGATCAAAACTCCCTAACTCTCTATTCGCGATTCTCTAACATACTTGGGGATTTAGGGGGAATGTGAGAAGTGTCGCAATATTGAAGGACGGCTATTTCTGTGTGGGAGGGTCGTAGAGCATTGGGACTTTTTCCTACGGATTTAGGGTCTAGAGTACAAAAAATTAGATTGACAAAACAATTTTTGACGGGTGGTGGTGGTGGGGGGGGCTTTGGAATGGGGTAGTATACCTCATTGGAGGTTGCCCAAAATACGTCATGTCTGGTATCAAATTAAAGAAGGAGGGGCGGGTAATCGAGTGGTGTAGTCAGCTGACTGCTTTCAACCAATGAAAACAATTTGCTGCCGCTGCACTGCTGCTGCCGGGGTAATCTAATTTAGGCTAAAACCGAACAAGTGAAGTTTGTGCCAATCCCAAAATCGGCTGTAGTAGAATAGAAATATCGAAACTGGTCGTCCATTAAGGTAAGATTTTACTGCAACTGCAACCAGTTCACAAAATTAAATATGTGGTAGAACTCTGTTAGTGAGAAGCAGATTTTCTTTAGATGAATATTGTAGTATATATACTACAATTGTAAAGTAGTAGGGGGCAACCTTAGCATATAGAGCAAACAGGAATGGTGATAAGCCAGATTTTGTGTAATGAATTTCTGGTTGGGTTAGTAGGCCATGTTTTACATGTGTTTACACGCCATTCCTATTCTAAACAACTTGTCAATTTGCAAAAAGTAAACAAAGGTTTTGTGCGGTAAAAAATGTTCTTTTTCTACTTTATTTTGAAATAATTCACATAATTAATTTATATAAATCTTTGCTTCTATTAACAAAAAAAGATAATTTAGTTAGTGCAGTTGCCTGAAACATGATTTTCCTAGTTTATAATCCACTGATCGAGCACTTAATTTCTGTTTTTTTAATTCATATGAAGATTTTAACAGGCACTAGTATCACTATAAAACTTTGCACTAAATAAACTTCAAAGATAATTAGTTTTGAAAAGAATTGATTCGGTACTTTTGTTAAATTTCACAAAAGAATTTTAAATTGACTAAATCTGGTCACAAAACAAAAGCAAATTTGACAACTTGTCACTCAGCTTTGACAAATTTTCCTTCCTTCATCTCACTTACTCCAAGGTATAATGTCCTGCTCTTGACAAATTACGCTCATGTACACGAATTTTACACGATTCAACCATTCCTGTTTGCTATATATTCTAAGGGCAATACTGAGCCGTGCGACGAAATTTTGAGCGGGAGTTCAAAGTTTCAACTTTAAGCGGCTATATTTGAATAAAAACCACCATTTATGGATTTAGGAATTACTTGCTAGAACAATGCTTGGTTCAGAAAATATAGCCGCTTAAAGTTGAAACTTTGAACTCCCGCCCCTCCCAGAGCTTGCCCCTCCCGCAAAAATTAAGATGCGGAATAACGAAATCTACGTAAATGTCAAGTTTGGTAAAAAAGTGTTTTTTTTCGAAATTATCCCCTCCATTTTCGAAATTCGAAATCGAAGAGTACCCTATCTAATAGCCAGTTCAGATTCCCGTACAATGACATATAAATGGTTATCGTAGGTTAAAAACTGTAGGAGGAGATAGAATCCTACGAAAAAACTGAAGATTACCTCGATGGGCACATCTTCCAAATGTTTGCTTATAACTTTTGATTGTTATTGTTGATAGCACTTATGGAGGTCATTTTGGAAAGGGGACATAATGCGCAAATTTGTTCATAGTTTTGCCAAGGTCGTGCAATGGTGATATTTCGAATAAATGTACACTGAAGCGCGACAAAAATTTTGGTGAAATAGAAAATTCTAGAGAAATCTGTTTTTTTTTTTAAAATAATTGAAGGCACAATTATAACTAATTATGCATTCTTAGAAAGGCCAATATGTGTTCTTTCAATAAAGGTTTGAACGTCACAATCCATTAATTACAATAGAACTTATAACGAAATTACTCTGAAAATATACGCAAAATCTCGAAAATCGATATTATCTATTTACTCGAAAACCAAGCGGAGTTCGATATAAAAGTATCTAGACTTTTTTGACCCAAATGACCTCTACTTTCATCCCCTTAAAGGATTAAAGACATTTACGGAACACCCTGTATATATATATAAGGTAAGACATTATTGAATTTTTATGTTGTGCTGAAGAGCAAAGAGAAGAAAAATTATTATAACATAGATTACGGAATGAAAAATGAATTAAAATATAATTTAATGAAATAAGAATGAGAAGCATCGAGAGAGAAAATATAATAGGCTTATTTGTAAAGCTCTAAAAAGTACAATGCAATAATTGTTGTAGACCTTTTCTAGAAGATTTTTTTCCTGTATGTGTGAATATGGAAGAGTGATTTCCTGAATAAAAAAACAAAGTATATTTTCAAGATTATATTTTTTTTGTACTATATTAAGAGTTAATGTTATGATAAGTATGATAAGAATAGACAGTTAGTTTTTTTTCTCTCATGAAACTATAACCCTAGTAAGGTTTACTGTATATATAGATATTAGTAGAGCTGTGATTCAGTGAATTTTGTTTTTTTTTTGCAACTATATAACTTCTATATACTTTTTTTAATTTTTCCGTTTTTGATTTAGTGACCACAAAGAAGGGTCAATGAGAAGTTTTTTTTTGTTTGTTTCTTGAATATAGAAAAAGTTGTCAATATAATGGAGTAAACGAGTAGTTTTTGTGAAGCGTAATGTAGTGGTGATGGCGGGAGATGTTCCTTCCCTTTCCTCCTTTTTTGTGTCCAATGTGTGGAGAGATTATTATTCTCTCAAATTTTTTTGTAATGTCAGTCCATATTCGAATGAAGCAATGGACCTTAATGTTAAAATAACCTGTAAAATATTCAAAAATAACTGTCAATAAGTAGTGTATCGCTTACCCACCAACGACGAGCTAGCAAGTGCGAACACCACACAGGCTAAACCAAATCGATACACTAAAAGTATTCTACCTTATTTTCTTAAAAAAAAAAGTTCAAGATTGTAGCAAATAGATGGCGTGGGTTCCGGAAGTCACCGATAAATTGTTTTCTTTCTATAATTTTTCAGTAATTTATTTTTGACATCTGATGACATGTTAACGGTTGTCCATGTTTTGGGATGTTTAATTACAAATCGGACGGTTACAAATCAGACAGTTATAACCTACTCATGTAGACTGGCCTAATGAGATGGGAGGGTAAAGGGTAAGCACAACATGCCCTCTTGTGGTTGCAGTGCCCTTACAACTTCTCATCTTCCTGTTTTACCAACAACCAACCAGACATAACAAACTGCCTAGGTATTAATGATAAGAAGAAATTTGTATGAAGTAGCCTTTTTGAGCAGTGAACGAAAGAGTTATAGGAAATATTTTAAAAATTTGGTTTTAACACTTTGTTATTGATATTTTATCTTCTAATGAAATACTTAAAAAGAGAATTTTACTTTCTTCTGAATAAATAACAGTCTTATCTTAAGTTTTATATTTCTCTCTCGGTTTAACATTTAAAAATGAGTTTTATTTTTTTTTCTCAAAAAATAAAACTCATAATTAGAGTATTTCATTTTTCTCAGCTTTTTAACAGTTAAATATGACTTTTATTTTTTTCCTCAAGAAATAAACCTGTCCAAATAAGGGACGTAGGGAAAGAAAAATTGGAATCGGCAACCCCTTTTTGGTGTTATCATACATAGCTTTGAGTTTTGACTGTAAACGCCATTTTTAAAAAAAATGTAAATTTAAGTTCAAAAATAGGACCAATCGGGCAACTTCTTCCTACGGTTGCTATACAAATATTTTTTTTAAAAAATGGACAAATTTTATCTTGTAACAAATATATGACAACAAAAATAGAAAGTTTAATTTCCTGAGGAAAATATAAAACTCGAATTATAAGTTTTATTTCCTGAGGAAAAAAATATAACTCATTTTGAACTGTTATATAAGACGAGGAAAATATAAAACTCGAATTATGAGTTATTTTTTGAGGAAAAAAATAAAACTCATTCTTACGAAATATGAAATATGTAAAACTCTGGCAGAGTTTTATATCGCTGTAAAATAATATAAGTATTTTTTTTTAACAGTTAAAACTGAAATATAAAAAATATGTCTAATAACAGTTAGGATTGGATTTATATATTAAAATCGAAACTTTTTTGATTTCAACATAGGCAGCCAGTCAGTGCTGTACATAGACCCCTTTTGTACTAAGCTACTTCCGAGAAAACTTTATGAAAGAGTTTTTTCGCTTACAAAAAAATAATAACATATTTACGGTCCCTGTTTTTGAGTTTTGTGTTTCAGTGAGTGTAGCTAGGAGGTTACACGCGTCAGTAAAACTGACATTGACTCGTGTAGGCCCTTACTGACTAGTCTTTTTTACTGACTGGGGGGATTGCACGAGTTAGTAGAACTGACGGTCAGTACTGTCTTCAGGTGGCAATTTTACTGACTATAAAAGCTTTTCGTCCGATTAACAAACTAGTCAGTTTATTATAAAAATGTCGTCAACCGGTGCAGATAATCCTCTTCTGTATGCATTTCTAATGATTTCTTTCTCTAAAAAATAAAGATTACACTAACATCTACCTTTTGTTTTCAGCTTCCAACATTTTACATTCACTCTTAACAGTTTATGACTAATAAAAAGAGTAGTCAGTAAGTCAGTGTCAGTTCTACTGACTTGTAGTAAGCACGATGCGAGAATATTTTGCCACACTAGACGTGCGAGACGTTCTATCACAATGATTTTGCTTGGCACTATAGTTCCTTATATGATTACAGAGTTTAATTGTGCGCGTGTTTAAAGAAGTACAGTTGTTTATATAAATAATAATTGTATCACAAATTCACAGCACGTAATGATAAATAAATTATTATATTATCACATAAGTCGCAGTTAAGGAATTGCGCAATGGTCCTATAAGAACTTCAATATATCAAAATGGCCGAAACTATTTGCTTGGTATTGCTTGCTGCCCGTGCTGCAGCTTAGAAAAGTGTTGCACGGAATTTTTCCTCTCTGGATATGGGCAAAACCACATGCTGCAGCGTGTGCTTTCGCTCATTATCGATAAGTGTAGCATATGTATTTAAACTACATAGACCAAGCTCGAATGGATTCAAAATTTTCGTGGTAGTAAGCTGCTAGTGTAGCACTATCCCTCATTTCATATTTACAGAAACACCAAAATTACTTAAACTAAAATTCTTAAACCGATGTCAACTTAAAATTTATTTTTGCTGCAATAATGTACTAGTAAACTTTTATCGCATTGTATCGCATCGCATCAATATCTTTACCGTAGTTACCTCCACCATCCATGGAAGCGGCAATTCATTGGTTAATGTTTATAATTTTTTGACATTTCAATTGTTTTGCGGTGTGTGAAGTGTTTTTCCCTATTTTAAACTTTATTTTTTCTAATTTCTAGTCAGATAACTTTATTTAAAACAGTGCCATAGTGAAAAAAAGACCATTAAAAACAATTTGTGTTATGTGAAGATATCTGGATGCTTCGACATTTCTATTGAAAGGTGAGAAATTGATTAATTTTGATGGGCGTTTTTCTGGATTTTCATATCCGGAGCCATTAACTGATTTTTCTATAGACAATTTTGTTACTATTGAAAAATATGAAACCGGAGAATATTACAAGAAGTATTTTAAAGCATTGAATCGATCTGAGGCATTATATAATTCGTTTCAGTAATCAACAAAAAAAATGAAATGAAAAATTGTGATACATAAGTTGCTCTCTTGCTAATACTCACCCAAACTAGGGCATGGCACCTGGAATTTATTAAGTTTTGAGCTATTTTTGTATCCACTTTAAATTTACTAAAAAATATAAAAAATGTTGATAACTTTAAAGCTATTTATAAATTGTGCATTCTATTTCAGAATTTATCGATTTATCCTGGTGGCTAGAAACAGATGGTAACTGGTGAGTGCATAGATATTGTAAGGAACTAGAAGCTGGTTTGCCTAGAAATAAACCCTTTTAAATTTATTTCCACTTCGATTTTAACTAGCTTAAGATGATTCGTATTTATAATTAACAGTAGGAAATACGTAAGGTTACTTAAAAAGTCCGGCCGTTGTTAAAAAAATTTTTTTTTTGTTCGTGTAAGTTGCCGAAACGAGCAGGTGTTGTTAACAGAGAAGCTCATATTCACAGTGGTTTCCCCTCAGTTTCTGTACAATTGCGTTTCCTTCGGAGTCTCATACAATCCAAAAGTTTTGCTACCAACATGAGGATTCCACTGAAAGATACAGTTTTTATGAATTCTATCTCGAGTGCATTCCTAGTTAATTTGCTTTTTCATTGCCCCAATATTGTAGGTAGTCAGATCAAGGTGTCGTGTAACCATGTTTGATTACGCTAGCTGAATAGTTGTAGACAATATTATCCTGATTGTACATACAAAAACAGTTCTACTGTAATTCAATCATGTGGCTCCTTTGGCTCAATATTTCTGGTAGGAAAAGACCTCATTGTTCGCCGCAAGGCTGTTGTAAGCTTACATACAGTATACCACACTAGAGCTCCTTGTTCCAATTTGTGTTCATTTGATTCGAATTTCATGCGTTTTGAGATGATTTATAAAAATTGCGATTGTGGATGATTTTGGATTTTTTCCATCTCGTCCCATGCGGATCAGATATTTTCTTCAACAGTTAGAAGCTTTGTAGTTTGGGAGTATGACTTCTTTTTAATTTTTCTATTTAGTATCTCTCCAAGACAGCTGTAATACATGGGGCACAGGGCTCATTATGTTATGTTGTTTTTGTGTAGTTTTTCTACTAATACATCCAATTGCAGTTTTCGTCTTTAATCTATAAGTTCTCAAGAGAAGTTTTCTACATACATATCTAGACTGATGTCCTGACCGTTTCCAGAATATATTATATGCGAGTGTATATGCTTAAGGTTGCAAATCAATGAAGAAGCATTTAACACTCCAAAAAAAGTTTGCATTCATAGAGCTCGTAAAGAGGTTAGATTTAGTCTAACCACTTTAGAGGAAGACACAATAGATTAATTCTGATCATGGTATCCGCAGTCTAACCACTTTAGAGGAAGACATAATAGATTAACTCCGATCACGGTATCCGCAGAGTCCCAGTGGTCAAAACTCCTACTTTTACCCTTAACCTTGTCAAGAATACATTTTGTGTGAGTATTCCAATTTAGTTTTCCGTCTAAAGTTATCCCTGCAAATATTACTTCTTTGGAAAATTCATTTTTTCCACTTTTTGTTCCTGTTTTTCTTCGTAAAGTAATAATAATTGTGGTCGGTCTCGGGTTAATGCTTTCCAACTTCTGTACACCTATTGTTTACTATATTTTACCCTTTAGGAGTTCCGAACATGTTTCTTTAAATCTGATTTGGACTAGTATGAAGGCATCATCCTTGTATTAGGATGGCTTCATTGGATGAACTAGTACTAGGTGATATCGAATCCTTTCTATATTTTTGAAAATCATTAACACTAACCTCTATGCAATCAATAGATGCATCTATCTTTGATACCAAGTACTGTATGGTGTAGGTTGCTGATTTACCTAGCTGAAATCGACTCATATTAACTTTTATGCAGCTGCTGTGGGCTCATTTGTAGTAATTCATCTCCAATATGTTATTTTTATATGTTATTTTTATAACAAAAGATTTATGGTTTTTGGACGATATTACTTTAGGGGTGCTCACTAGGTCTTTTCGTAGCTATTGATATGTTTGTCCAACTGAACACTCCCTAGTCTAGAAAGAGATAACCCCAGGAATAGTTAGAAGCATGCCATCTAGTACTGTCGACTTGTGAGGTTCGATTATCTCTAACCTCTGTCAGCAATGTCTCTACGGTTAGATCTTTCTGCCTCTAGGCCGGATTCAGATTAAGCAGCTATAATAGCTGCTGTTAATTGAACACATCAATTCTATGCTGTATCATGCAATATCAGCTAGCCATGACTTTCTTGATGTCTTGTTTGCCTGCATGTCGAAGTTAATATGGTGGCATGTTGACATAGATTTCTTATTGTCGATATGTCAAATTAAAATCTTTTGTTCTTAGAAACATAAGTGTCCCCTAGCAGTATAGAATCGGCAATGTTACTACCTGATCCTTGTTACAGATCGAAATAGTAACCCAGCTCTGGATTTTCTTTCGCTAGCATACTTATATAAAAGTTCACCTGTTAGCTCAAGTACAGCCATAGCTGCTTTAGTTAGTTTGCAGGTATATTTGGACACACATAATTCCTCCATCATGACTCGTATTGCTCCTATATTCTTGAGGTCATCTGAGGAATCTGGATGTTATGAGCTGGACTGCTGTTGTTGTTGTTGACTAAACACTTTTTCTTCTTGAGAGAGATAAAAGTTACGCAAGTCATTACATCATGGAAGAATCAAGTTCACATTTGAATAGAACTCTCAAGCACGCGATGAGTCCGGTGTGATCAATTAGTGGCCGGTCTCTGCCAAGTGCAGTTTTATTTATAAAAGTGCCGATTTACTTAGAAGCGACAGCAAAGTAGAGCTTTCGAGGTAAATAAAGCAAACATACAATTTGTTTTTTTTAGAAGTGTTTTAATTGCTTGTGGACATGAAACACTGGACAGAATTTCAGTAGTCATAGTTTCGGGGGGCCCCCTTATGAATTCTTACTTGGTTAGTCGATGTCAATCGTCAGAAGGTATAGGTGTACCATGATCTTTCAAAGATTAGTTGGAGGGCAGACGTTGATTTTCTTGGATTCTTGCATCTTTATTAATTACCACTAACTTAATAGCGGTTATTATTACTGTTCTGGATGTTGCTTGTTAGTTTGCACGTTTTTGCATTATATGTAGAATATAGATTTATATAGAATCTATTTAGAACATTGAATAAATGTTTCTTTGACATTCTTGGCTGCTTCTCATCGTTGTTCAGCAACAAACCTCTTGATGGCTTATTTTTTAGCATTATTTGTGCGACTATCTTCACTTTCCACTAAAGTTCGCTGGCTGTGTTTTATATTACTAATGTAGTTGATGGTGCTCTTCAAGACCTTTCTGTATTCATATTTTCGTTTGTCAGGCTTCGTGTGAAATTTATTACATCTCGGTATCTGTCATTTAGGCGTAGACTAGCTTTCTTCAGGAGCTGTTAGCTGTTGTTTTGTTCTATCATCTACATTAAAGTTCCTTCGGATGAAGGAGCTACTCCTTCCCACATCAATTCTAAAATTATTTTGCTTTACAAAGTGGTGATGTTACCGATATCTTGTCTCCTGCAAGTACGACTGTTTTTTATAATTTTCCTTCATAGACGGCTGCAAGATCTTTTTGAAGGTTTGATCGTTCATTCGGTGATAGGTCTTTTTGCATATATTTTTATTTTTATGTTCAAAGAAGTTTCCATAAATATATAGTTGAGGAAATGGGAACTACATTGTTCAATAAAGAGATCGCCGTTACTAGTTGGTGATTGTGCTCAAGAGTGTTAGACCCGATTTATGTATTGGTGTCAATCATAAATTACGCTCAAACCACTGCATTTGATAGTGAAATCAATTCGTGTTAAGCAGGTTAGGGGAATTTCGAATTGGAGTTTTCATTAAAAATGTTCTGATTTTGTTAATGCTTTGTTTGTATTCAGTTTTTTTTACATATTATAAACTGAACAAATCGGTAATTTTTTATCGTTTCTTCTGGGTACCGCTTTTTATTTTATTACTGAAAAAACATTCAATGTTGCTGAAGGACATTTGAACCTTATCTGAAACGTCCGTTGTTGTTTTGATTGCAGACTGCAACAAAACAGGATATTTCTATGTAGAATTGAAAATGCAAAAAAAAATCAAGACAACAAAATCGATTTATAGAGAAATGCGAGTAAGAGGAAGTCCAACTTAGAGAGGTTTGACTGTAGAACAATTCTCCTTTGGGGATGGCATTGAACATCTCGTTCCGCCAAGTATGAAAGTTGTCGTTCATTCCACCATCTGATTTATTTTTCCAGCTAACATTGAAAACGACGGTCATATTTCTCATTCTGGCTCTGAATTATATGTAATCCTTATGCGCATGCAATTCCTGTGTGATTCTATAAAATTCTTGACTTGTGCAAATATGATCTCTCGCATACATATATTATCTGGTTTCGATAAGTTCCCACAGCAGTTAAGTTGTGTCGGTTATCTCTCTATGGTCTTCATCCAATGTTCGTGAGGTAGTAGAGCTTTCACGTTCCGTTGTCCGAATTTTATTCTTATACGAAAAGCAAGGGTTGCCATCGTCAAGGCATTCCAATTACGTAAATGTGTTTGTGAGTTTTTAGCTGCAAATTTTTTATGAGATAAGGTCATTAGTCCTCCCCTCACCTGTATCATCTCTAGGACCACCAGATCACCCCACATTTAGTCCAACTCTAAAAATTGGTTACCAGGAGTCGCCACGGAGAGGCACGTTGAGGACTTCAAGTAGTAAACAACACTTGTGGTACCGGGAATCTTCCTGTGGGGATATATATGATTATTCATTTGGCCTTTACCTTCATCGTGACAATAGGTCGGGTAGATAAATATTTGTGGTTGGGGATTTTTGTTTCAGAGTCCTGTTTGCTATATATCGTAGTCATGTGGTATGTCAAATTAAAAGTGTTTCTGAGATGTATCGCATGCCATCAGTAGTTTTTCAATACATTGTTTTTCGTAGTACATTTTTGACATGTTCAGGTTCTAAGGTTGTCAGGAGACACCTAGACATCTACTAGATGATTGACTAGAAAAATAAGAAGTTCCCTTTGAATGCCTTAAAACCAGTTTCTTCTGTTATTGCTTTTGTTTCCCAATTGTACACAAGCAATCTTGTTAGAATTCTGCTTGCTCAATTTTATTTTTGTTTTATTTTTAATTCTTTAAATCTTTTCTATTTCAGTGATAAATTCGGGCCTCTCAAGTCCAAGTCACATTAATTGTAGACTTTAGTTCGATACTCGTTGATTTTTGTTCTTGATCGCTAGCCAGTAACCACTAGTCATGTTCGTTCGAATAAGATAAAATTATGAAGACATCACTTTTATCATCCTTAAAACGAAACCTTAGAATATACTAATTGGGTGAAGAAATAATAGTGATGTATGAAGGACCCAATATTAATATGCATGCTATCTTGCACACAGCGCTATGTGAGAGATTTCACTCAATTGTTCAGTTGTTGTTAGCAACACAACATAAAAAATCTGTGTAGGTTCGCATCTGATGCGTAATAAGGAAGCATGAAAGTGTAAAAAAAGTAAAAAAGATTTTCAATTTTATTAACTTTCCTACTGCTATCATTTCCTTGTCCTCCCACAAGTCAATCATTTCTGTGTTGTAGACTTTGTCATTTATGTTTACACGATTCATCATAATTTGTCATCTAGAACAAAGTTTTTCCCTTTGTTTACTACCTTAAGTCTATACTTAACGTGAAACTATCCAAAGTCTGTAGAATAATACTTTGCTTTTTTTCCCCTTCTTTATTTCTTTCATTATGATAAACGAGGAACATTTAAACTGTCAAGTTTTGCAACAAGAAGTGAAATTCATCTAGGAAAGAAAATGTTTTGTTAGTTGAGTGGGTTAGTAGAGCACTGCAAACAAAAGTGTCGGATGCTTGAGAAAAATTAAGGAATTCCCTTGGTACAGTACACCATCTCTGCATCTTTTCAGAATAATTTTGTTCTAGAACAGACTGCAGCAGAATTTTATTGAAAAGTTTTTGCTTAGAAGAAGGAGGCTTTTAATGGAGAGATGAAAGCTAATGGCTGTGTTTTTGTTTTAATTCCGCAGAGGTGAATTTTACTTTTTTTTTCTTGTCTTTTTTCATAGGGAAATGTTGCGACAAAATTATTTTCTGTTGAACATAAAAATAGGTGCTCTTTCTTTTTAATTTTTTTTTTATTGTTTAGAAGAATAATGATTTTTTGATCAAATATTTATCAAGGTTTTTTGCTTGCACTTAAAATAATAATTCTTATTTGGTAAGATTTTATCATTATTACATTTTTGCTGCAGTGATATTCAGTCAGAATGAATTAAGGCAACAGTGCTATGCATTACTTTTAGGCCACAGATTGATTTGAACCTGTGCTCGGGAAATTGAAGAATTTTATGGAGCTGTGCATTAATTAGTTCGGCTATGATTACCTTTCTTTTATGCAGTATTATACTCGTATAATAAACTTTATATTCATTAACTCCAATTTTTAAAAGGTGGGGGTAGCCTCTTCAATTATATAAAATTCTGATGTAGATTAGACTTTGTTACTTTTTTTGATAATTTAACGCATAAATTGCAATGGTAAAAGATTTAAGCGTATACGTTAACATTAATGATTGCAAGAGCCTACTTTATAACTTGTTTTGAAATTTCAGCGAGAAGAAAATATTATTAAAAAGGTCTTGCAATATAGATTTTCTCAATATGCTTGTGCTTAATTATCAAAAGTCTGTGGAACTCTTCGAGGGTTTTAACTATAATTCAATGTATAGTCAGATTCTATTTTTGACAGAAAGTTAAATATTGCTCTTAGCATAGCTGCATTTTATTATAATTCACGCCCTACACAGAATTGACCTGTCCTTCTTAATTCTTCTGCACAGAAGTATATGTCTATTGTTCAGTTTAGAACTCTATATAGACAGCGAGTTTTACAAGTGGAAAATTCTTATTTCTCTTATTTCTGCTGCAAAGAAAATATGAGGTTGTAGAATTGCCGATTCGTACCATTTTCAAACTTAAATCTACATTTTTTTTAAAAAAAGGCCGTGTGCAAAATGTCAGCTCTCTAAGTGAACGCGTTTTCGAATCATCGAGAGGACGGACGGACAGACATTCAAAAATCAAAATAACTTCTAATATTATGCGTGGGTGTCCAATCCAGTTTGCTCTGCCATCATTATTTCTATGCGTTACAATCAAAATGGCAAACTTTTAAGGCTGTTGATAGAATTCGAAGCGGGCGGCTCGAAGCTTCGAATTATTCGAATCCTGAATACTTCAAAACATTAACGTTTTGTCGAAGCTTCGAAGCATGAATGTTTTACCAATGCATCTATTTCTGAGTTTGTTATGTTCCTACTGAAGGGGGGGGGGCTGTCTTCATAAAGGTCGTCAACCTGTCCTGGAAATCATTCCAGCTCACGTCTACCAAGGTGGTGAGGTGGGTAGTACCATCGTCAGTATATTCACCGGCAAATTAGGTTTGATGGTCATTTCTATTGCTAGATGATTTGACGGAGCATGGTGTGTAACGCAGTGGAAACTATTGATTTGGGGAAGTGTATTATTTATACTTGAAGAAATAAGGTAAAAGTCTATGTCGGAACCTGATCGGGGGAAGGTTGGGGTGGTTGGAGAAGCTACAATGAAATCATGGCTATCTTGATTTCGATTGAGCTATGGTTGTCAGATGAACTTTCCAGCGGGTCTTTCCACATTGGATGCCTGGCTTGAAATCTCCTCCAATAACCGTATAGGTGCAATCTTTGGAGATATGTATTATTGAGGTAGCTGAGGTTCCCTTTAATCTGCGCTGCTCGAGCATCGCATCTGCTATAAAGGGAAATGAGTTTGTTGAGAGGCGAGAAAGACTTTCACTACTATGCACTTTATGTTTTACAATGGTCTGAGCTTAACTTGTTCACATTTAAGCCATCGCGAATTAGGATGGCCGTGTCAAGTCAAGGGAAGATTCATTTTTATCTGAGCGCGTGGTCGGTGATTTCTCGAAATCTAGTTTGTGGCGAGGACTGAGATGTGTCTCTGAAAGAAGGACAAGGTTGGGTTTTTGTTCCGCAAGGAACGAATTTATATGAATGTATGCACGCGCACTAATCCAGACACACACACACACATAGTGAAACCCTAGAGTACGGAATCACGCGATCGAGTCAGATAATAGCTTACATATTATGCATCTATGACCACCGTACCCCCAACCCCATCCATCTAGGTATCTATATTATCGCCGGGCAACGCAGACGGGCTCCTTCTAGTAATATATAATAATTTATAACTGCACCATTTTTTATTCGATGTCGAATTTTTTTATGGTATATGAAAGAAGACGTGCCTTTCTAACAATATCTTCCTTATTTAGTTGCGATGAAAAGTCACGAAAAAATTTCGAAATTTACCATATTTTAACATTTTTTCAACTTTGACAACAATTTGATGGGTTATTTTGCTCTACAATATTATTTTTTGTTCATATCATTATTGGCGTATTCGATTCCACGCCCAATGAGTATTTTTTAACTAAAATCGATTGAAATATGACTGAGCTATCGAATTTTCGCTCATTAAGCAGCTGTATATTTCCGAATAATATTGAAGTACAGAGAAAGTTGAAGAAGCACTGGGTTTTAACCGCGAAAAGTGTGAAAACGTGAAACAATGCAAGATACCAACAACTAAAGTGCCAAACACAATTTCGCCGTTCCGATTCAATTCGATCCGTTACCTGCATGAGCACAATTGTTCCGTTCAAACTTACCATCAGTTTTAAATTTCTCATTGAAATTTTTCCAGATTTTGTCTTTTCTTTTTACATCCATGTAAAATTTGTTGCCTTTGTCATAAAGCTCTTTATATTTTTGAATTTCTTCAATAAAAACTTCTTCATCCATTTTGAGTTATACACAAACATTGTACAGGTAATTTTTCTAGGTTATGTCATCTGTAAAAGTTGAAATTTGCTCAACTTCTCCGTTTCGATCCATTTCGGCGAATGTGTCCAATTACACGTACGTCTCATATAAGCAAATTTGACATTTGTACGTATTGGATCGAAACGGTGCAATTGTGTTTGCCACTTAAAACAACAACCACTGCAACAAATGCAACAACATGCAATGAAGCAAAATTATTGGTGAATTCTTTTCACCAAAACCGAGCAGGTACTGAACTGAACCAGAACCTGTCAGATCTACACCGAACTTAGCCCTGTCCTGAGCGGGGACAAGGTGAAAAGAATGCAAGAAAGTAAAATACCTGAATCAGACCGGTTTTGTGGTGAAAAGAACAGGTAGAGACTTGGAACCTGTTTTATTTGTGATTCGAGTTGCAAACAAAACAAAAAAAAATAAATCACTTAATAAAATAATTCCGCACATCTATACTTTTAATGCCTTTTTAAAATGTTCGTCGTTTTAATTTTAATAAAAAAATAAATCAGTTTGACAAAATAATTTCACTTCCAAATGTTTGCACATCACACTGATAACAAATAATTTTGATTTGACGTTTAGTTCGGAACCGTAACCGCAAATTTTCATGGAGCAAGAAAGTTCAAAACCGGAATAGAAACCGAACATGAACCGCTGTGAAAAGAACATATGTACTATCTGAACCAGCTCTGTGTCAGTGCGGTGAAGAAAACACTTTTGGTGTAGGAACCGAACGAGTAGCGGGAAACACAGTGCTAACTTTTCCAACCTCAACCTAAGTAAAACTTTAAGAACCTCAACCTAGTGAACTCTGCCAATTTTTATAACTCACAATGCGAGCTTTGACATCTTCTGTATGATAACAGTTAATTGGGCAGTTAGCTTAAAAATTAATTTTTTTTTTGTAATTATTTACTACAGTACTACTACTACTACTACTTTTCACGTTAAATAAGCTTCCCACATTATTTTTTTCAACAAATTTCCCGTAAATTTTTTCCCGATAGCAAAAATTTGCTGTCAAAGCTGACAAAGTTCCAGCAGAGTAGAGAGTAGACCTACTCGAGTTCAACCTCAACCTGATTGACCTCACCAACTTTGCCATTTTTTTTCTTTCTACAGAACTGTCAAAGTTGACGCTGAGGCTGAGTTTGCAAAGGCTACCACTGTGTTTCCCGCTTTATGGTTCAGTTCAGGTGAAAAGAATTCACCATATGTTTCGAGAACGGACTTATCATGCTTCAAACTAGTCGGAGAGTAGAGTTTTGCGGGTGTATTTCCTTTTGCTGGTTTTCGGAAGTATACGTTTGTTTTGTGCTGTGCGAGTCCACTGATTAAAACTTAAAGATCGATGTCTTCGCCGATGATTACATTAGAGTTATAAATCTATGCTTCCTCAATTGCCGTGGTTACGATAAAGTATTTGCATACTAAAAAAAAAATATCGAAATTAAAAACGGACCTCCATACATTTTCATCTTCTACAACACAAAAACATGTCTTTACCACAAAATATCATGCGTGTGATTCATAATTTTGCTGCTGTTTTATTTATTTGTATTGTACTCAAATATGTTCGTCTACAGTCTCTTAATTTTTTATTTTCTGACTGCCTCACATTGTGGCGCGCTAAAAGTTGGTACACTTTTTCGATATGTATCACGAGAAAGAAGAAAACACCAAAACACAAGTTTGACCTAAATTGTACTGCGTAAAAAAAGCAACAAAAAAGTATATAATCGCAATTTTCGTATTATGACGGAGAGCCGAGTTATATCAAAAGAACCAAATTTACCCCTTTTTCCAAGATGGCGGAGAAAGCTCATCGGAAATCTTGGTCGACAATTTCAAGTTAACCTTTTCTAAGCCCTCTCCCCCCTGCTTTACTACATAGTTAGCTTAACATGGCTTAATTTAATCGTTTTGTAAACTAAAATGATAACAATTTCAGAAGTCTCGGTTTTTATAAGTAGGTAGGTAACAAGAAACCTAAAATTACGATTTACAGCAATGGAGGTAATTAGGTCATATAAATGTCGCCATAAAACTAATTGGTAATAGCTTACGTATTTCTTTATGAATTGTGAACTCAGATCTCAACAGGTCTTGATAAGCTATCGAAATATGAAAAATTAAATTTATAATACAATCCTAGAAAGTCACCTCAAGTCAGAAATTCCGGAGGACGATACTAATATTGCGAATTAAAAAAATTATATGTTTCTAACGATATTCTCATATGAATATGAACTACCAAATAAAAAAAGTTGTATTGCTGCTTATGCATTTCGAGAGTTATACCTATGCATATAAGCAAGATCCTTCGCGTTTTGGAGATTATGTCAAAAAATTTATATTTCTGTAGGGTCCCAATGGAACCTCTCCTTCAGAACAACTTTTCGATTGGATTGATGTACGCTATCACCCTGTGATGGATTTTACCATGTACACCGGTCATCCTATATACATGTTGGGCTCGGTAGGCTGGTTCTGAGCGATCCACAGACTTACCAAATAAAAATGCTTCCTAACTACAAAAGATAAATCCCGGTAGATAAATATTTCAGAAATTAAGTATTTTATTTGTTCACAGTATGCGGATTGCTAATGATTTCTCGGATGATGTACATACATACATCAATAAATATGTATACATGTACACATGGCTCTGATTCTATTGACCTGTTCGACTCATTTCAGGATATCTTTTTGCGATACGTTTGGTCACGTTCATATTTAATGATTTTAACAATTAACGATACTGCAATGACGGAATTAATTTTACGATGTTAATGTTTGATGGGTTCATAATTGACGAGTGTGATCCAGTGTTTAATAAGCAATTTAAAAGCACACACACACACACACTCACACACATTTACGTGCACAATGCGCATTGGATACAATAATTGGAAAAAGTTATCTTTTCCTTTTTGGCACAACTGGAGTAAAATGAAATTTTAATTAAAAATCCTTGGTGTGGCGCAAATTATTTCTCACTTTCATCATGACTGCTGCAGTCATATCAAATTCCTGCTACTCCGTGGTGTTCACGAATCACGATGAGAAGGATTTCCTTTTTTTTTTCTTCTTTTTAATACACGTCCATTTCAGTATATTTCGAAAATTATTCACGAAATAAAATCGTTCAGGTGATATCTTCTTTCTGCACTGCACACCTGAGCAATTATGACTTTATGGAAATTGTGTTTGCCCTTCCGTGTACACTGTACATAATTAATATATAGTTTTCGGCTATATCATTTGCATGGAATTTCAATTTTGTTCTATATGTGCATTTTGACCCTTTAATACCCTCCAGTGATTCGTGATTTTGGCTAAAATTGTAACTTAAAATCAAATAAATTTTCAATTCCATTCCGGAAATTGCCATTTTTTTTGCATTTAGAACGATAGAACTGATTTCAGAATTTCGTGGAAAGGACAAGTAAAAAAATAGGATTTTAATTATTTTTTATCAATTATTGATTCTTTTATATTTTTTTCCTTTCAAAATGTATCAAGTAAAGTCTGTTAAAATTGTTTTTGTTAATGGAGAATGGCCACAATGTACATATATGCAGTCATATGAAATTAATGTCATTAGAAAGATCTTTTGATGGACAAGGCAATAGCCTTTATTAAGGAACCCACCACTTCTAATTCGATTTTATCCATATACGGCTAATGTAAAAATTAGGTAGATGTGCGCACATTATGTGTGTGAGTTGAAGATGACTTCTGAATTAAATAGGCAGCATTTCCATATGAAAACTATCAGCGTTTACCTGGACCTCTCTTCATTGTAATGAAGCATGCCGGGTTTGTTTAGAAGCCAAAAATATTATAGTTCTCTAAATATTGTTTAACCGTGCGTACTGTGGTTTCAGCTCAAAAATTCAATGTCATTTGATAGAACATGAAAGAAAATCGTAATTTAAGAACGGCTCAATGCATCTTTTTGAATAATATCTTAAAGCAAAGTTATTTAATTTTTATATGTACGGGTAGAAAATATTATGTCAGTGACGGAGATGGTAGGAATGTACAACAATGTATTTACTATGAAAAAAATACCTTTAAAAATATGCACATGGTAATATAATATTCATGGCTATCTGCAATATTTATATATAGTCGGTTCACTGACATGTATATAAATGGACTGCTCGTTGAATCAAAACTACATGAAAGCAAATGGCACCACTTTCATATTCTTGTCCCTTTGCGTGAGAGAATACTTTTCCACTGAACTGTAACGATTAGGAACGAGAAATTGCTTTAAGTTCAGTGGCATTTCCAGAACTGGCAACTTGGTAATCAAAGCTTTCCTACCAAAACAGTCTTGTAAAAAGCATTTCCTTCGACTCAAAATTAAAATTTAATGATACAAGTAGTCCCAAATACTTTTGGGGTATTTCGGTAAATACCGCTGACATGCATATAATTAAATTCCCAAATAATTTAAATATAGCCCCAGTTTACGACAGTTGGTAGCATTGACAGTGAGATCATACTTTCTGAAATCAAAACTGGTGCCACAATGAAACAGGAGATCAGTCAGTCCACTCCATGATGAAATTAAATTTATATTTTATAGTTCCTTCGGAACTATATTGTAAAGCACGTATGTCAGTAACAGTCCGGTCTTTGGTCTCATTCCTCAGGATTCTTTTTCCATTCCATGGATGATTATTTGATCGCCAAACAGGCTCCAAATATGGCCTTGTAATCCCAATCCATCTAATTGGTGACGATTCTATTCTAGGGCTGTATTCACAAGGACGTTTTATCATTCTTCAGTCTTGATTCAATGAGAACGCCACATAAATTTCTACGCATATCCCTCTCTGCATTCAAACTCAGTAAAATAAAACGATTTAATCAGTAGCTCTGATAAATCATTAAAACATGATTAAAACGTTCGGTCTGAATATAGCCTTAGAATGCATTTCACTGATTTATCATTAAGTTTTCTTTGTTTCTTGTAAAAATATTGCCACAGAAATCATCTCTAGTTTCTCACTGATTCTATTTTCCTTGTGATGTTTCGGCCTGTAAATTCCCAATTAATTGTTGACGAATATAGCAATAAATAATATCGAAGGAGTCTAATTTTACGAACATATTTTTTTAAAAATAACACGATTTGGAAACCAACACTTATATTGTTCAGCTGAAAGGAAATGAAATTGCTGATGGCCTAGCCAAAAGAGGAACGGAAACTCAGTTTGTCGAACCAGAGCCATTATGTGGCACTTCAAAGTGTTACCTCAGAGCTGCTACAAACGACTGGGAGTATAAACAAAAATCCCTGTATTGGAAAAGGCTACAAGGACTTCGTCAGGCAAAAATATTTATCGACACCTCTGGTGGAAAAACAAAAGAACTCCTACTCCTTAGAAGAACAGAGCTCAAAATGATTACTGAGCTCGTCTTCTCAAGCTATTGCCTGAGGTATAACCTAAACAAGCTGGGCTTGGCTGAGACTTCATCCTGCCGTTTCTGTCAGGATGCTCACGAAACCTCGGAGCACTTGCTCTGCAACTGCGATGCATTGGCCAGGCGGAGACTATTCCACCTCGAACATGCTTTTCCTCCTCCAACCTACGTGTGGAACATTAATCCCAGAATGGTTCTAGACTTTATTAACAATCTGAACCTAGAAAGGGAGTAAATGCAACGGCGACTCACAACAGATCTTGCAGGTCGCAGAGATAGCGAGGCTAACGCCTACACACCCCTTCACAAATTTGATCTAATCTAATTGTTCAGCATACATTGACACAACGTTCTTCGGCAGAAAGTTGGGCCCGTGAAATCAACGGAATGTTTATTGGTATCTGAAGCAAAAAGGTTTATGTATGAAAAATATGTGCAAAAAAGTATATAAAAAAAAACCTTATTCGAAGTGGAATTAACAAAACACCTCAACAAAGACTCCAAAAATGTTGAAAGTTTTCTCTCACCATTCGTCCAATTCTGTCTTGTAACTCGGTTTACGTTATTAACATGATTTATTTGTTTTGACATTGCAAATACTCGAATGAAACGTCTGGAAAACGATTAGGCAGCTCGCATATATCGGAGCTTATGTTGAATCAAAAATTGAGTACCCTCTACATGTCACTGAATTATCATTGAATTTGGCAAACAAAATTCTCGCGATATATATAATTACGCAGTTAAAGTATGGAATGTGTAGAATTTGTGGGTATGTAGTTTCACTCTCAGGCTATATTTAATTATTTGGCAAATCCATTGGAGAGTATGAAATAAATTAAGACGAACATGTTGTAAAATATTAATGTCGTAAATATAAAAACACACAATAAGTTTTGATGTCATGTCTATTTGATATCATTTGGAAATTATTTGACAGGCTGTGACAAGATAAGAGTCGTTATTAATAGTTTTTGCAAACATAGTCGGGGCTTTAATATTTGTTCGCTAAATGCGAGAAGTATGCGTAATAACACAGATGACCTTAAATCTATCTTTTTTGACTTAGTGTGGATGCCATCTTAATGAGTGAGACTTGGTTGCAAAGTGATATCCCATCTTCATTAGTCTCTATGACATTTGGCCTACCAAAAAGCCAATTTAGGGGGAAACTGCTTAAGTGAGAAAACAGGCAACTGGATCTTCTTTGGTGTAGCGCGCCCGGTATGAGGCTGGCGAAGAAATTCTTCAATCCTTCTCATTTCATGTCGCGTCAGCTTATTGGACTTAGCAGACAGTCGCTCAGACTATTTGCTAACGCAGTCACTTGTCATGGCCATTTCCCTCACTTCCTGAAGAAGATAGGCAAATGTGACAGTGAATCTGTGTCGACTGTGCGAAGAGGAAGATGAAACCTCGATGCACGTTATATGTGAGTGCCCAGCACTTGCAGGACTAAGGCTGCAAATCACTGGAAGAGAACTTATCTCTCCAGATATTGTCTGCAATCTAACTCCAAAAGCAATAATCGAGCTCGTTGAAAGACTCGATTTTGCCTAACCACTCTAGGGGAAGGCACAATAGATCAACTATGGTCGCGGTGTACGCAAGGTCCTGGAGGCCTAGTCGCCCCTACTCCTAACATTAACATTAGTCTCTATGCCAGGCTATTAGCTACATATATAGATCTGACAGGAATGATCGTAGAGGCGGTGGGGTTGCTATTTTCTTGAAGGAAGAGATTGAAGCGAGAACTGTTAAGTCTGGTAGTTTAGATAATATTGAAGTAATGTGTATTGAGGTAAACTTTTGCGAAGGAAAAGTTAATGTAATGGCGGTTTATTGTCCTCCTATCTGCTTTGATCATTCAAATCCACCTAATAATTTTATTGATTTTCTTAAATTTTTCTCTCAAATATATTGTTGTGGGTGGGGACTTCAATGTTAATCTTCTTCATGAGGGTAGATCTTCTAATGAATTTCGTTTTTTATTGCAATCTGCCCATTTAAACGTGGTTAATTCTGTACCTACTTACTACAATACTTCAACGCCTTCAATGCTTGACCTATTCCTTACAAGCATCGTGTATTATTTGATAACTAGATTGACCCACCCAGTTTCCTTGACCATGACATTCTCTTCGTTAGTTATGATATCTTAGTCATTGATTATATGATTACTTCTTATACATACTGTGATTTTAACAACATAGATCTTACTTCATTGTATAATGAACGAAGCTCAGAAAATTGTATGGCCAATATCCCTGGTATTCTGCTAGAATTAAACAACTTATTGCCAAGCGAGAGTATGCATATCATAAGTATAAAAAGACAAGAACTACTGAGGTTCGCCTATATAATATATATCCTTGCGCAATAGAGCGACAACTGCCATCAGAATGTCAAAATACGAATATTTCAAAAGCAAGTTTGATATCAATCTTCCTCCTAAGGTCTTGTGGAACAATTTAAAAAGCAGCGGTGTCCATAGAAAAGAGTGTTTTAGCTGCTCCCTCGATCCAAAAAAGCTCAATGAATATTTTGTAACGCCAGAGCTTAATATAATCTACTCAAATCATCCTACTGAAGAATCTGAGAGCAATACTGGTACCAATTTCTCCTTTCGTTGTACAACTCTTGAAGAGCTTGGACTTGCTTTTTATTCCATTAAATCTAATGCAACTGGATCTGACAACATTAACCCTAGGTTCTTACGTCTACTATTTCCATTAATTAGTCAGTATATATTACATATTATAAATAGTTCCCTAACTTCTTCTATTTTTCCTGTTACATGGAAAAGGGCTATTGTGTTACCCACTGCTCAGACGGCCTTACCAGAATGTTTTTCTGATTTCAGGCCAATTAGTATTCTCTGGAGAAAATTATGCACGCGCAAATTCAATAATATCTATCCTGCAATAAGTTATCAGTGTGCTGCCAATTTGGCCTCCGACGTCATCAAAGTTGTGAAACTGCCTAAGTGAAGGTTACTACAGATATTCGCAAGTCTATGGATGATGATAAGATTTTATATTTTGGTACTGCTTGACTTCACTAAGGCATTTGATAGTGTTGATCACTGCAAATTGCTTCATAAATTGGAGGCTCTTTATGGGTTTTCATTACCTGCTTCTTGTCTTATCAGAAGTTATTTAATGGATAGCTATCAACAGGCGAAAATTGGCAACAATCTTTCTAGATGCTTACCATTAGGATTGGGTGTGCCGCAGGGTTCGATACTTGGTCCACTGGTTTTCACTATGTTCATTAATTATATTTTGGATGCATTTTGTGATGTTCGACTGCATCTTTATGCAGATGATGTGCAACTTTACCTGGTAAGACCTATTGGGTTAATTGAAGATTGTGTAGAACGAATTAATTGTGATCTAGCGAGCATCTCTCATTGGTCTATGCAAAACGGTCTGGTTTTGAATCCTGTGAAGTCCCAATACATGTCATGTTTTCGTAAATCTCTTGATTTCAATGGTTTAACCCAAGTTAAGGTTGCCGACAGCGTATTACCCTTTGCAGGCTCTGTACGAAACCTTGGAGTTGTTTTAAACTCCAACATGAAGTGTTGCTATTATTCAAAATGCCAGCAGTCTAAAATATATTCCACACTAAGGAGGCTATGGTTTTCAGCAAGCATTCTGCCATCGCAAATACGACTGAAGTTGTAAAATCTGTTCTACCTCCTTTTTTCACTTATGGCTGCCTAATTTTCTCGCGAATGGACAGTGTTTGTAAACGGAAAATGAATGTTGCCTTTAATGATTGTTTAACATTTATTTTTGGATTAATGCGGTATGATCATGTCTCCTCATTTAAATCTTTACTCTTGGGCTGCACTAAAGTGTTATCTGAAAAGCAGCATCCCAATCTTCCTTTTCAATTTTATATATACATACCAGAAATCCTAAATACCTGTTTAATTTGATTGAATTCCTGCAATCATCTCCACATCGAAATATCATGCTGCCTCGTGTAAATTGCACCATCTTAGTGAACTCTTACTTTTATGGAGCATGTACTAGTGTATTACATAGGGATGGATTGGGATTGGATTGAAACGAGGTTGGGATCCGAAAAGAGTTTCTGGGACGTAGGCTACAACAAGGCCCATTGTTCACCCTCCAGACTTATTAGTAATTGCACAGAAATCCCAACCGGATGCTCTAACAAAATTCAAAATTGGCCCTCCAACTTTTCTTTTCGGCCCTATCCTATGCTGGTGATCCCTGAGAAGAGAGTATCCAATGAGAATTGACGCTACAGTTCTCAGGGTTGGCGTGCTTTGTCCCAGTAACTCTTTCGTTTCATTTGTGTTGGGTAAGCCCCACAACTCCTTTGTGGTTCTACCTGAGGGGTCATCCAAGCAAAGACGACTGTGTTGGCAGTCGGCCAAAGTCGGGATAGTAGAGGCAAAGGTGCGATCCCAATTGTGGAAGAGATTTCCTCCGAGGTTGTCCGCCTTTTATTCCTGTTAATGCCGCTGTGACCTGGCGCTCAAAGCACCAGTACCGCGTTGTTTCGAGAAAGGGAATTCAGTGTAGTTTTACATTCAAATACAAGTTTGGCCGTTGTAAAAGGTTTTGACAAGCCCTTGACAGCAGCCTGGCTTTCCGAGCAGATTGCAATCTCCTTGTTCTTAGTAGGTATCTGAGTTTAGAAGATATCTTCCCGCTTCGAAGATGGCCTTGACTTCTGCCTGGAAAACCGTTACATGGCTTTCAAGCTGAATGGATATTTCCATGTGCTCTGGTATTCTCTTCTAATTTGGAGCCGTCTGTGTAGATGAGAGGGTTTGTCAATGGTTGAAGCACAGAATGTGATTCCCATTCTGCTCTATCTGGAATTTTCGATTTAAAGCTGCTTTTCAGCATAGTCGCGAGGAGGTACGATGGACTACACCAATGCAAAGATGGATTCATGTGGAACTTTTGTATCAGTGTGTGTGAATCCAGCTCCGATTGAAATGCAGCCTCAGCGCAGCGATTGACGCCTCTTCTTGACGTGTATGTGAACGGGGTGTGTTGAGGATGACCTCAAGAGCCGTCGAGCTGGTTGAGTTGAGAGCGCCACTTACACTCAGGAGACACAATCTTTGAATCTTCTCCAATATCCTGCGATGATTGGTGCGCTCCATTGCCTAGCGCCACACCGTAGAACTGTAGGTTATCATGAGTCGGATTATTCTAGTATAGATCCTACGTATCATCCATGGTTTAAGTCGCCACTCTGTACCCCAGTCCGTTCGGATCGCATTCTGCACCAGTTCGCAGAGTTCAGATTCGTAGCTACCGGTGACCAAGATCACCAGGTCGTCGGCGTAACATACTGCTTTCTACCCATCTGGGTAAATGTTAGAGTGTTAGAGATCATCCATAATGAGCACCCACAACAAAGGTGATAAAATATCGCCTTGAGGGTGCCTCTTATATTTACTCTGCTTAAATCTCCCTGTTCGGCAAAGAATGTTCTATTGTTCAACATGTGTGCAATCCAGTATTTTAGGGACCGGTTACTCCATATTTTGTTAGCGTTTCAGTGAACTTATGTGAAGGACATTATTAAAGGCACCTCTACATCGATAAAAACAACCAGAGCGTAGATTGTTTAAGGAGGAAACCTTTTTCAATAGAGTGGATAACCTCTAACTTTATTGAATTAATTCATCTAATACTAATTATTTTTTTATTTTCTCATTTAATATGTATGTTCGTCTGAATTTATGAAAAACTACATAAAATATATTAATATATGTGTAATATTGTTTTACTTTAGATGTTTAATTTTTCAATATATACGAGTAACATGAATTTAATTGCACGATTTCAATTTACACGGTTTCGGTTTACACGGTACTTTTGGAGAACAAATCCACCGTGTAAATCGAGGGTCAGGTGTACTTTAAAAGATTGTAGTAAATCTTGTGTACTCTCCTTGTTTTGCATAAAATAAATTGAATTGAATTGAGATTGAGATTGAATCTCGTCATACTGGGCACAGTTAAAAGGTTATAAGGTTACTCTTTGTTCAAAGTAAAAGGCGGATTCGACAGCATGGGTAATATGCTCGGAAGGTATACAATGAAGTGGTGGACTAATCGATAGTCATTAGATATGTATATGTCGTAGACATTTGACGTAACTCAGCATTTCACGAAAAGTCTAGACACTTCATGGAGAGTAGGCAAATAGTGTAACGGTTTTGACTTAGCCACTTTTTACATAATGTGTCTGAAATTTTTAGTCACTTCATCAAAGGCTAAAAGCGTTTACGCCGATAGTGTAATACCACCCGATATAACCAAATACTAGGAGAGGGAGATGGGTAGTGAAGGGTGAGGTCGCACCCAGGCGTGCGACACACACACACCAATATAGACACACATTTACACACATACACGCGCCGCGCGTGATGGGGTTTGTATTTTAAGACATATCCTATGAGTGTATAAAGCACTGATGGCTGTCGTACTTTCCTTCTACACCTAGGGAAGATGTGGTAATGCCTTCCATTGAGGCAGGATCCAAAATGTTGCTCACATTAGAGTATGGCACTTCTAAAACAAAATTCAAATAGTTTTTAATAAATATTGTTCCTTGTTCTATGTTGCGCGTCCTCATTTCTCTTCGCCTCATACTCCCTTCCCTAATACCCCCCCCCCCCCCCCCCTGTTAAAATTAAAATATTCCGTCTTCTAAAAAAATCATATGTCAAAAGCAGGCGGTAAGAGTCTATGCTTGGATTGGAGGGTAGCATTCGTTTAACACTTTCGGTCGGTACTATGGGCGAATATACGCGCTTAGAAAAATAAGCTCAACTCATATTATGCGCTCAGAGGCTTGTCGAACTTAAACGTTTATAGAACTTGAAGAAAGTAACGGAATTCAATTATTTATTTATACTGGTTGACTGTACAACAAGACTTACAATCTTTTGTTTGTACAATTAATTTTAATAACTACAAAATAATAATTTTAATTGAGTTTCAATGTAACCAAAATATAATTAAAGGTAAGTGACTACGTTACTAACTAATAAACAACATATTACAATTTGTAGATAACGAGAGCCGAAAATGAAGAAAAGCCATAGGAGCAGCAACATACATACATGAAATCTATAATCACTGGGAGATATTTAAGAATTTTTTTTGATTTTTTTCTGAAGTCGTCCGTTGAATGTCCAAAGATAGAGAATTCCAGATACTTCTTACATGTGCAAAGTTAGAACGCTGCCAAAGTAAAGAGAGAAAGCGAAGCACTAGAAGCTTTCGATGTCTTTCAGAATGAAGGAAATTTAAATATTCATAAAGATACCCAGGTTCTTTCGTATATGTATATAATTTTATGCATGTATGTGCGATAAGTTTTAATGGAACATCCAAATATTTTGTGTTAATGCGTGTTCAAAATGTCGCAATCCATAGATAAAACGTACACAATCGTTATAGGCTAGGTCAAGTTTACGACTGCAGATAGAGTCCAATGACGGAAACATTAGACTGCCATAACTAAAATGTGGCATAACCAAGGTTTTTATAAGCTTAAATCTGGATTCTATGGATAATACCATAACTGTCGAAGACAGCTATAGACTTTGCTGATAAGAGCCTTGATAAAGTCTCAACATTTCATATGATCATTCAACATGACACCAAGATTCCTGACTGTTCTGTATGGCAAAGGAGAACCGTTTAGAGTTATCGAATGTATATCATTTACATCAATGTCATTTCTATATTGCAAAATGCAGCAAGATTTACCAGATTATTTACGATTGACCATGAGTAAATTCGTTGAAGATCGTCATTCATGCGTTGTACCCCATCCTCGATCAAACCAATCGGTCTATTAAGGTATATTTGAACGTGTCGTCAGTATACAGATGTACTTTTGAATCTCTAACAATACTTGGGAGATCATTTATATATGAGCTAATTGACTTAAATAAATTTTGTACGATAAAACATACATTTGGAATGCTTAGTAAGAAAGGCTAGTAGTAGAACCTTCCATTCCACAAAAAATGCACGAAAAACTGGCCGTCCACACCGGACATATTGCTTCTACTATTGATCTGGTCATACAAAGCGTTTTGGCATTCAGCTATTCCGTATTGAAAGGGTTAATCTAGCTTCCTTCGTATTAGGGTGTTGATTTTATTTTTATTTTTGGGAATTTGTGGGACATTGGAGATCCAGCAAAATAGTTTGCTAAAGCTCATTCACAGTAGAAAATTGCCCACCTTTATAGGAATTTAATAGGAAGGCTTGCATTTGGGTCTAGATGTACCACCAGTTTTACTTTATATTTCCTCTATTTACAGCTGGCTAAATATTTCTAGAATGACCACGGTATACCTTATATGTATGTTGGTATGTATGTATGTATGTTCTTCCGCTAGTTTTAAGTGTTCTCGATAATCACTCGCGTGACGCGTCAGTCAGTTTTCCGACTACATCTTTCCTCAACTGATGCATACAACATTGGATTCCAATTTTGACACAGACTTCTTCCTCGTCATTAGTCAAATGACTGTCATATTTTTAAAAGAAATGTTTTTTTTTAAATTTTTCTCCCCCACCTCTTCTCATTAAAAGTCAATTAAATATAAATTATTACATAATTTCGTGTAAAAGTCATCGATATAATCGAAATATTGATTCTGCTCAATTACCTAGCCTAGCCTAGCCTCTGGTGTTCATCAATTCAAATTTAAAAGACGGAACAAGTGACGTCAAAAGCAATCTTCCTTGATTAATTGTCAAAGTTTGTTTCAAAGACAGTTCCTGAAGTCCTTAAGAAAAAGACAGAGTGAGTGATATTCAGTAAGGAGGCTATCCACTTGACGTGCAGATACTTGTATATTACGACAGCGTACGAATGCAAATTTCCTGGGTAAATAGAAAAATCCCATTCACGTTCTTTTAGAGGGCATACAACAAGAGGAGTTAGGAGTGAGGCGCAAAAAAAAAAAAATTCTGTGTGGATTTAAAAGTAAACACTGCTCTTAAAGCACCACCAAGAATTTTTGTCTACTTTCGCGAGAGAAACTTCTCGGTGAAGGAAGAACGAGAATAAACAAGTTCAACTCATGTAAAGATGTTTTTAGAAAAAAAACTCTATCTGCGTCTCGTAGAAATTCCTCAAGAAAGACTAATGGACATTTAGTTAAATAGTATTTCTACTGCATGCATGTTACCCGCTTTAGAACAGGAGAGAAGAGAAGTCCTTCCTTCAGTAATGAAGTATTTTAATTAAATTTAATTTCTACCACTCTGATGACGTCGACTTATAAACGGAGTATGCCCAACAAGGCTACCATTTACTTGTTAAAGAGTTTTTTTTCCAGTAAAGCTGCAGAAAAATATCACGGAGAAAAAATGACTTTAGACACTGTACAGCTTGACTGAAATGTGCGCTTTATGGACCTAGATTTTAATGGAAACTTGTGGCTTCTACTGTCCGTAGCGATGGTATCCTGTTGTTAAGTAATACAAAAAAATTAGGCCGGATATATAATTTAATTTTAAATAATTTTTATCTCCCTATTTTTAAATGGCGTAAAACAAAATGGTTAAAGTTTTTGTTTTGTTTTTGTGATTACATAGAAAGTGCCTGACCAACAGAGTTTCTTTTGCATAGTTGTTAAATTAAAGAAGAAAAAAAAAGGTACACAGAATATAGTTCAAGTGAACACGGAGTTATATTTAGTGATATCAGTGGGAAGGGATTTATTATTAGTTTGAGTATACGAGTAAAGAGTTCACATGTTTCATTCGAAAGGTGAGGAAGGTAGGAGGTGAAGATAGGAAGCTGTATCATAGTCATAACTCATTTAAGTGTCCAATACGCACGCATCCACTAAATTGTTTTTTACTCCCATCTAGAAGGCAAAGAAACTACATACATTTTTTTGTATAGGATAAATGCATCAATTCGCGTCCACTTCCTTTTATAACATGCCATAAAATATGGAATTGAGAAGCGATTAAGAACGAATACTCTTTTTTCCACAATAAAACTTTTATTTAACTCTTACACGCTTTTCGATGCACCTGCATCATCTTCAGAGTGTTAATCGCTACTGAGCAATAAATTTTGCCTACCACAGATAGTTAAGTGAGTACAATACAAATTCGTCTACAACCAAGAATTGAGTACGCTTGGCGTTACATTGGCTATTAAATTTAATTATCATAATAAACAATTCAAAAGTGGTAAACTAATTAAATTCATCTGATCATTCAGAATATTTTTATTTGCATTTAGCGCTTTCTAAAATATCTAGTTTTCTACCTTTTTTCTTTTTCTCTACATGTAAAATTTTTAGATTGTCAATGCTAAAATAATGCCCAGTTTCATTTAAATGTTTTGCAAGAGCGGAATCCTGTTTATTCTTTTTAAAAGATTTAATATGTTCAGAAAATCTTGTACGGGAATCTCTTCCTGTTTGTCCAATGTAACTGCAACCACAATCATTACACCATATTTCATATACACCCGATTTCAACAGTTTGTCAGTCTTACTTTTTCAATTCACCAATATATTCTTTAGTGTGCTTTTATTATAAAACCCTACATTAACATTAAGCTTATCTTTCAAAACTTTTACTATTTTATATGAAGTTTTGCCAACGAAGGGTAGTTTCACCCAGTTCTTTGTACTAAGCTAACTATTATTCACAAAAATATTACTTAAAAGGACAGTTTTACGTTTTCTATACAACATTTTATCTATTAATCTAGTATTAAATCCATTATTTATTGCAATATTTTTAATTATATTTAGTTCGTTTTGATAGGCATAATTGTCCAACCGGATATTAATTAATCTATTAAGCATAGCATGAAAGGCCGATAATTTAGTACTGTACGCATGTTTTGAGTCTACTCCTAGCTTATTTACATCGAGACCAATTAGTACACTCAAAAAGGTATTGTTTAATTTTTTGGATCGCAAAATTAAGTGTAAAAGTAAGAAACAGAAATTGAAGAATTTAATTAACTTGTGCATAAATCAAAATCATTTTGAGTTTTGGGGCAAATGCTACACCTTCAACGATGGCCTACCTATGGGGTCGCCATTGTCACCCCTACTAGCGGAGATATTTATAAACAGTTTAGAGAAACTAATTTTAAAAAGTCCTCGTATTAAAGACCAGATTGGCTTCTGGTACCGATATGGAGATGATGTGCTATGTCTGTGGAAGGGAGACAATAAACAATTGGAAGAATTTTTGAAATACATTAACAGTATGGAAGAAAATATAAGGTTCACATTGGAAGTGGAGGAGGATGATACTTTAAACTTATTAGATCTCAAAATTAGTCACATAGATTCAAAATTTAAATTTGAAACTTATCGCAAAACAACTTTTTCAGATAATGTAATACCAGTAGACTCAAAACATGCGTATAGTACTAAATTATCGGCCTTTCATGCTATGCTTAATAGATTAATTAATATCTGGTTGGACAATTAAGGTCGCTGCACACTTACCGGCACAGCACGAACCGGCACAGGCAGGCATCGACCGGCACTGGCATTTTTCATGCACATATAATGGCATAAAACGGGAAGGAAACTTTCAATTAATAGCTATAAAAATGTGTTAATTAAGTAGGATAACCTTTAGTAGAAATTAGTGTAAAAATAATAAAAATCTCTGCCTGATTATAAGAGGATAGGAGTACTTAGCAAGTAAGTTAGAATTATGATATTTCGTAGGCTAATAAAACATTGTTTTTGAAGAAACAAAAGGTTTTGAGGCATCTTTCAGTTCATAAGTTGATTTTGAACAAGACAGCTAAACAGCAGTATGCCGAAATTTAATAAAAAGCAGCTAATATTAATAGTAACCCTATTGGACGAAGAAGAAGAGAAGAGAGACCGACAGTACTGGATACACCCATTACTCTTGAAGTGGAATTATGAGGAAGAGTTTGCGACTCTCCACAAGCGATTACTCGATGTCAAAGTTTTATGTATATTTCCGTATGAGTATTGCCCAATTTAATTGGTTACATGAGAAAATTCGCCGAAAAATCCAGAAGGAAAACACGAACTTCAGAGAAGCAATTCCTTCAAATGAAAAACTAGCTGTATGTCTACGATAAGTAGTTTGAATTCTCATTAATTAAGTTCACAAAAATTAACTCAAAAATATTTATTAAAAGTTAATGGAGGAACACTATTATATGTCCTTCTGTGTATTTGTTGACGGAAACGTTTTAACAATGACCCAGCAAGTTGAACTACGGGATCCAAATGAATTACTCAAATAAGTAGTAGTATTTTCATCGCTCTGACCATGCATAGGTGTGGATCCACTTTGATGTTCCGAAGGATTTGATGTACAGCTTTGTGATGTTTGTGACGTTGATGTTGGTCGAAAGTAAGGACTGTAATTTTTAGAGAGCTCTTCATATTCTATCCTCGAAACAATAGAGAAAATTTTGTAAAGATTGAACAATTTTCTGCCACAGATAAAAAAAATGATTAAATAGTACTCTGTGCACTTTGTTCCATTTGCTCTTTTTCTTGTTGTTCAATTAAATATTTCATTAATGTAGATGAAGCAGTTTCAACAGTCTTGGTTTTTTTAGAAAATTTTGATGGTAAAAAATTTGTTTTAGGGGAGCAACTAAGCACACAATTATCATCTGAAATCAGGTTTCCTTCTATGTTGTCTTCAATTTGCGATTCGTATTCTTTGTATTCTGTGTTAATTCTTCGGTTAGATCTACATTTAAATATGTTCTGGATGGCCTTTCCGCCATGTACAGCTCCAAAAAAGACATTTCTTCTTCGTATTTCCATTTTTTTAAGTTGTTCGCATCCTGTCCACTCTTGGCTTCTCTTTTCTTTTTATAGCTCTTCTATAAGAATCACGTAATACAGCCGATACGCTTTTACAATCAGAAGCTAAAAACATAAAATAAAACTTACATTAAAAATATGGAATTCTATCTTGCGTTTGACTAATATATACATGAATTAATGCAGGGATGTAAAGGACTCACATTTTGACTCAACTCATCGCTCAACTCAAGCAGTGAGTCCGCTCAATCACTGAGTCCGCTCAACAGTTGAGCGGTGGCTCATCGCTCGAAATTTGAGCGGACTCACTGATTGAGCGGACTAATTGCTTGAGCGGACTCACTGCCTGAGCGGACTCAGCATTTGAGTTGAGCGGACTCAAATCATTTTTTAAATTAGGAAGGAAGGAGGAAGAAGAAATGTTGGCTAAGAAAATTAGCAAAAGCTAAATTAATAAAATATAATATAATGAATGACTTTTTTATAAGCTTTTCTTATTTTATTGAAATTTCAGTTTCAATTTTAATTAAATCAGATTCTCTTTATGTTATTTAAAATATGATTTGAGTCCGCTCGACTCAAATGATGAGTCCGCTCAGGCAGTGAGTCCGCTCAAATTTCGAGCGATGAACCACCGCTCAACTGTTGAACGGACTCAATGATTGAGCGGACTCAAATCCTGAGTTGAGCGATGAGTTGATATGATAAATGATTCCGCTCATTTACAACCCTGAATTAATGGTTGTAATTTTCACTTTACAGATTTTTAGCGATGGGAGATTCTTTTCAAACGATTGCTTTCAGTTATCGTCTCGGTCACTCAACAGTTTCTTTAATAGTAAAAGACGTATGTAAAGCTATAACTGAAGTGTTGATGCCTATTGTTAGAAGAATTTTGGGAAATGTGGGATTTTCCAAATTGCATCGGTTCCCTGGATGGGAAACATGTCATGGTCATTACAGCACCTGCTAATACCGGGTCAAATTTTTATAATTATAAAAAGACATTTTCCGTTGTTCTTTTGGCATTGGTTGATGCGAAATATAATTTTATTATAATCGATGAAGGTGCTTTTGGGAAAAATAGTCACGGAGGAATATTTGCAAACTGTGATTTTGGAAAGGCATTCGAAAAGGAAAAACTACAGATTCCCGACCATATCATTGCTCGCAAATACAAAGCGAAGCTTCAAAACAGCATTTTAACGAACGCTTGTCACGTGCACGTCGAACTGTAGAAAATACGTTTGGAATTTTGGTTCAAAAGCATCAAATTTTCAATAGACGAATAAAATCACAGCCCGAGCACGTTGATGTTATAATTTTAGCTACTTGTGTACTTCACAATTACATTCGAGCGAATAGTAACAACATCATAGAGAATAACAAGACCACAACGAAAAAATCTTTCCTACCAAGGAGGCAATCCATCTCTCGCAGCATTCAATGTAAGAGATGCATTCAAACAATATTTATCTTCTCCAGCAGGAAAAATTAAATGGGAATTAAAACAATAAAAAAAATGTGATATAATTTACCTGTTTCCTTTAATTCTTCAGCAATTTCGTCTTTAAAATTGATATCATTATACTTTTTATTAGTCATATCAAAAATTCCAGCATTCTCCCGAACTAGCTCAATAAGTTTTTCTTGAATCATTGTTTCTTTTTTTTCCACTTTAAAAGAGTTGTGTGCGAGACTTTTTGTACATTAAAATTACTGTCATGTGTAGCATGGACTGCTTCATTTCAAATATTCTTTAAACTCGATTCTTAAGGAAAAGGAACGTATAAATTTAAGATCAGCGGAATACAGTCGTTAAAAGAAAGGGAGAAAACTATAGAAAAGTGATTCCATATTTAACTTCGCAACTAGACCAGCAACCGGCAAATGCCGGTCTGGTTTCTAGCCACCGATAGCGACCGGCAATGTAGTTTCCGTTACGTGCCGGTATCTGCCGGTGCCGGTTGATGTGAATTAGCTAACTTGGTTTCATAGAAAAATATTTTGCTTGTCTGTGCCGGAATTTGATTTAAAAAACTTCAGTTTTTACCATTTTTTACAAGTTTCCGAGCTACTATCTCCATTCCAATACATTTATTTTTATTTTTTCCGACGTTATTTACTAGACCTCTTCGTTACAGATATAAATCATTATTCTGCTGCAAATAGTTTGGCAGAAATTCACATTGAATAATGTATGAAACTTGCAAAACTTGGTACTGACTCCTTATTAATAGATTAATTAATACCTTAATTAGTTTCTCTAAACTGTTTATAAATATCTCCGCTAGTAGGGGTGACAATGGCGACCCCATAGGTAGGCCATCGTTGAAGGTGTAGCATTTGCCCCAAAACTCAAAATGATTTTGATTTATGCACAAGTTAATTAAATTCTTCAATTTCTGTTTCTTACTTTTACACTTAATTTTGCGATCCAAAAAATTAAACAATACCTTTTTGAGTGTACTAATTGGTCTCGATGTAAATAAGCTAGGAGTAGACTCAAAACATGCGTACAGTACTAAATTATCGGCCTTTCATGCTATGCTTAATAGATTAATTAATATCCGGTTGGACAATTATGCCTATCAAAACGAACTAAATATAATTAAAAATATTGCAATAAATAATGGATTTAATACTAGATTAATAGATAAAATGTTGTATAGAAAACGTAAAACTGTCCTTTTAAGTAATATTTTTGTGAATAATAGTTAGCTTAGTACAAAGAAATGGGTGAAACTACCTTTCGTTGGCAAAACTTCATATAAAATAGTAAAAGTTTTAAAAGATAAGCTTAATGTTAATGTAGGGTTTTATAATAAAAGCACACTAAAGAATATATTGGTGAATTGTAAAAGTAAGACTGACAAACTGTTGAAATCGGGTGTATATGAAATATGGTGTAATGATTGTGGTTGCAGTTACATTGGACAAACAGGAAGAGATTCCCGTACAAGATTTTCTGAACATATTAAATCTTTTAAAAAGAATAAACAGGGTTCCGCTCTTGCAAAACATTTAAATGAAACTGGGCATTATTTTAGCATTGACAATCTAAAAATTTTACATGTAGAGAAAAAGAAAAAAGGTAGAAAACTAGATATTTTAGAAAGCGCTAAATGCAAATAAAAATATTCTGAATGATCAGATGAATTTAATTAGTTTACCACTTTTGAATTGTTTATTATGATAATTAAATTTAATAGCCAATGTAACGCCAAGCGTACTCAATTCTTGGTTGTACACGAATTTGTATTGTACTCGATTAACTATCTGTGGTAGGCACAATTTATTGCTCAATAAAAGTATTGTTGTGGAAAAAAAGTATTCGTTCTTAATCGCTTCTCAATTCGATATAATATGTTCCACAAAAGTATTACGGTTACTTCGATTAATAAAATGACGTATTTTTCTTAAAATGCAGATATTTCTTTATTCTCATGGTCATGTATGTATCTGCTACCTATCTAAAGTGAGCAACGGGATCGTTGAGTTGTTTAATAAGCCCATCTGAAAAATTTCAGCACTTTTAAGTGCATGCGTTCTTGAGTTATCGTGGGGACGGGCGGACATGCAAAAATCCAAATAACTTTTAATATTATGCGTGGGTGTCCAATCCATTTTGCTCTACCATATTATTTCTAGGTGGTGCAAACGGATTGACAAACTTAGTGTGTATCCTATGATCTCATCTAGGGTATAAAAAGCGAGAGGCCATAGGTTAGTCCGTCTGTCGTTTGTGTAATGGACTAGTATCTGATCCATTGTATCGACTCCAATCTTCGTTTTTATTATACAACGAACAATATATGGTTTTTATACCCTAGATGAAATGGTAGGGCATACTAGGTTTTTCATTCCGTTGTACCACCTAGAAATAATATGGTAGAGCAAAATGGATTGGACACCCACGCATAATATTAAAAGTTATTTAGATTTTTACATGTCCATCTGTCCGTCTGTTCGTCCATCTGTCCGTCCGTCCGCACGATAACTCGAGAACGCGTTCACTTAGACCTCTGAAATTTTACACACGGGCTTTTTTAAAAAAAAGTAAATTTAAGTTCGAAATAGGGTCGAATTAGGCATCTTCTTCGTAGGGTTGCCATACAAAAATTTCGTTCTTTACTATATATATTTGGACAATGCCTGTGAACGAGTCAACGTGGAGAGCTGAAATTTTGTATATAGAATTTTTGAAAATAATGCTAATTTAAATTCGAAAATGGGAAGAATCAGGAAACTCCTTCTTAGGGCTGCCATACAAAAATTTCGGTTTTAAATATATATTTGAAAACTGTCTGAGAATGCTTCGACGTAGAGAGCTGAAATTTTGTATACGTTTTTTTCATAGTACTAGTAAGTAAAGCTTCAAAAATAAACTAAATCGGACAACCCCTCTTGGTGTTGCCATATAAAAATTTAGGTTTTTTACGTACACTGTAAAAACGATCAGTCCTAGATATTTTTATTGTGCTGAAAAGTTCTTCAGAATATGAAATCCTATGAAATTGATGATAATCATTTTTACTGTCCGACGAACCGTTCAAAATATATATGCGAAAAACCACTTCAAAAATTAAACTTATGACCATACGAAATTACAGACGGACATTCATCTAGGTTATCATAAGAAGTGGTACGGGACCAATTCTAGTTTTTTTACTTGTTTCTTTCTATCTTTGCAAATTGTTGTATCTGAGCGTACTCTAGATAGTAGTAAAACGGCCTTATTTTTTTTATTACAGCATATAATCACTTTCTCATGAAGCCCAAATAGAGTTAGACTCTGCATGATTGCGAAGGGTTGAATGTTGCCTTTAACGACTGTGTACGATACGTTTTTGGTCCGCGAAGGTTCGTTTATGTTTCCCAGTTTAAATCTATTCTGTCCTCTGGAGGCTTATCTGACACGTAAACCTCTATTTTTCCTCCTTAGGCTCATACGTCGTGGTAAAACAACCTACCTAACTGACCAGATTCAGTTTCTGCAGTCATCGCGCATAACATTTTGATTCCCTGACATAACAGCCGAACTCAGGAGGGCTCTTACTTTGTGAAAATAGCGCGAGTTTGGAACAATTTGGCATGTACTGAGTGTGGGCACTATGAATGCTTTTGGTAGTTTTAAAAATTTAATTAGCTCTGTTATTTATTAGCTATTAGCTTACATGGAATTGCTTCTGCTATTTACTTTTCTATATTGTTTTGTTTCTTATATACATATTTACATATTGTATCATTTGAGATTAATGTCGTTACTTATTGAACTGATTTTTCAATTTTTTATTAGGTTCTTTTTTGATCGTATTTTTTATATGGACTCATAGTATCTTGTTTTTGTAATCTTATAATATATCATGTACATTTATAAGATTGTAATCTTGCGTACATTACCAGCTTGTAAATAAATTGAAATTGAAATTGAGTCTAAAATTCTTTCCGGTTTTAGATGCTTGCTTCTCCGCTGGAATATACTTGTCAATAAATGTTTCGCCAAAGGTAGAATAGTAAAAAAAACTATCCATCGTAATATTCCTTCTGGATCCTTTATATTGTTGCGAGCGTGGCATTTCGTTCGTTATTTAAAATATAATGTTACATATTTAATTCACAAGTTCTTTATTTTACCTCTACACTTTTAAAATTCACAAACAATTAATTAATTAACTCAACTTTAATTATCGCTAGTACTGTATCTCCAATTATCGCAATCCAATTAGAACACTTTCGCCTGTTTATTACTTTCGCTTGTTAACACTGCAATGCCTAAGACAAGACTCTCCCTCTGGCGGTGATAACTGTTATATTTATACCCTAGAAACTCTCCAGATTCTTCTGGATTATTCTATTCCTGAACCTTCCCGAAGTTGTTTACTCTCCATTTCCAGTAGATGTCATCACTTGTCTCTTTCTGTTGCACGTAACAATATTGTGTGACTAATCACCTTGATTCACCTTGATTTATTTCGCGACCGGTCTTTCGTTGATTTGCCAGTATACATTTGACCGTGCAATGAATATAAATTTTTCGCGTCATATATCCACCATATCCACGTCGGACATAAAAAATATGAATGAAACAATTCTCCAGCCATTAATTTGTTTTATTGAATAAATATTTCATTTGGCTAATTCTACACACGACGGCAGAACCAGTACCGTGCCGGTAAAATTGCCTAAATTGCTATATTTACGTGCCGGTACAGTTGCCGCAATGTGTGCAATCAGCTGATTTGTTTCTACATAATTTATACTCACGATGGTCTTGCAACGGCATCGCCGTCCTATGTGCAAACAGTCTAAGGGTACCCCGGCAATTGAACAACGTTATAACGATTGTGTATTGATATTACGATTAAATTGATCAATCTTCCATAAAAAGTTATTTTAATTAAAATCTCCATCAAATTATCAGACAAGGAATGTATACTTAATAACTTATTCATAACGCATATAAGGTAACAAGTTCAATCAACAGAGAAATATTCACATAAGGTAAGATACTCTGCATGTCGAAATATAAATATAAATTTACATTCACACATCCTTTACGTGCTTAGACATTGCAATGCTCTTTTACCTCCGTTACCTTGTGCTAAATTATTACACAAGAATCGAGTGAAATATATTAACACCTCTGACCGAAGTGTGGTATAAGACTACCGAAAATCGATACCTTTAACATATTTCTTCTTTCAAAAGTCCCAATGTGCCATAGCCTGGGGACTTTTTTAGATGAAAATGTAAGAGACCAGTTCCCTAGCGATGCCAGAAGAGGCAAGGAAAAAAAGGGAAAAGTCAGTCAACCTTTGCCTCTATCGGGCTTGACGCATCCAAAAGGAGGCATAATTTCGAATTAAAGATCTCCAGACCCGACCAAATGCCATGCTATCGGAAGATTTCCGCTTGGGGTTTATATCGTTTCCAAATTAACCTTCATAAAGCCTTTGGGACATCTTTGAATTTATTTTGCAGCTCCCAACTTTTTTATCCTGTTTCGTTTCTTGCGTCTGGTTTTTTTCTTTCTTAGTTACTACTAGAAAATTTCGTGTAGAGTGGGTTACGAAATTTACGTTAAGACTTTGGTTCTTTGGGGTTATTTTTTGTGTAAAATCGGTGTAGTGCGGTAGGTTCAGATTAGAATTCTGAGAGTTATAGTATAAGTTAAGTTGTTGGTTAAAAAGTAGAATCAGCAGGGAGGACGATAGATACGTGATGTGAGTATCACAAATCACAAAGTCACATTTCCATTGAATGTTTATTGATAGTATCCATCAGAAATTCGTTCTAATCGTTTGTGGGGGAAGGACGAGAAAGCAGTCGTGGGGAAGTACGAGATTGCAGTTGTAGATACATATGAAGTGTAGGCTGCCATCGTTATAAATTGAACTCAATATATTTTAAGTTTCCGCATCAGTTCGTCATGACTGAAGAATTGAGTGTAAAATTGCCTTCCTGCCTTACTTTATGACACGTGGCGATCAAATTGATAGAAGCTTTGTTGATTCCAATTAATTTTTATTTTTAGTTTTCTGTCTCGCCTTGGTATAAATTTCTTAACACACCGATTTTACCTAAGGAGTATATTTTGATGTTTGTCAAACAAATGTCAAAGAATCAAAAGGAACTTGTTGATCGTGGGTCTTTTAATTTTCCTAATATTCATATTTTGAGGGGAAGCATAGGACTTTTGAAGTAATGAAGTTATTGGTTTCGGTAAAATGGTTTTTCCAATTTTGCAGAGTAATGTGCAATTTTTGTTAATTACCCGGGGATTTTTGTTGTATAATTTCCTCAGGTTATTTTTCTGCTACTGCTCTGCGTTCTTGTTTCTACAACTGTAGTATCGCTATTGGTGAAGTTTTTTAGAGTCTTATAAAATCGTTATTGATATATGATCTTAATGTTGTGAGACTTAAGGAAAATGTATGTCTACTTATTAACGATGGATCACGAATCAATTTAAAAAAAATAATATAAGCATCATGAAAAAAAAAATAATAATAATAATAATTATGTATACTATAAAAATATCCACAACTTGTATTCTCTTGCGGAGAAGAAGAAAAGAATGTGAAAAACGAGCTATATTATGTGTTTTAACGAGTTTTTCAAATGCATTGATGGTATCAGCCGCCTGTATACAGACAGAGAGATTATTCTATACAGTAGGATGCTTTGGACAAGATAAGAGCTTTCCATACAGTCTTATGAATGCTAGGCAATACCAAATTTATATTTCGTTGGGAGGTAGTAAAGTGGAAAATTTCTCTAAGGTACGCTGGCTTATTAACTTTTAGCAAATTGAACAAAGAAACCATGTTTCTTCGTTTAAGGTAAGAGGCAACAGAACAACCGAACGAGCAAGTCCAGAGAAGTAAGACATGATTATACGTGAGCAACCCATAAATGAACCTCACACAGTCATTTAGAGCAGATACTATCCAGTTTAGGAAAGACCAAACATCCAAAGGTGAAATAAGGGAAGATTAGTGTTTATACTAGCTTTAGACGAGAACGACTGGATAATATATTCGCTGAAAGCCACAGTCTGCGTAGGCTCCCGTAGATTTTTCTGATCGTATTATTAATGTTATCACAGCACCTCATATTGGGGTTTAATACGGTTGGTGACCTTATTTGACATAGGCAGGGAAACGCCGTTCAATAGTATAGGTGGTATGTCGGTTTCATTGAGTGTGCTGTTATAAAAGATAGCGCAGAGTGACTTCCCAGGACTCAGTAGTAGCCCATTAAAGTTGGATCAGGCCCAAATTCGGTTCAAATCAGAGTTTATTCGTGCAACGTATCCTTAGCCTCCTCCACCAATAGGTCTACTTTGGGTAAAATCGCAAAAAATGTTTTGTTAGGTTTCGTTTAGGAAAATCAAGTTTGAAGAAAACACGATAGATTGCGATTTTTCTTATAATTTATTTGAGTTTAATCCGATTGAAGCATTTACAAGCGTATCTACGACTTTGATAGAATTTACAAGCGTAAAGATTCTACTATTTGCTACCGATTGCTATCCGTTTACAAGCGTAACTATTTAGGTACTACCGGCTGCTATAAGATTACAAGCGTAACTAACTGATAAGAGAATTATTGAATGCACATTTGCAGCAAATCTATATCTACAATATGTATGTATGTACTTAACCTATACAAATAGCTAGAGAAATAATTTCAGCAAATTCTGTAATGGATGTGATGGATGATGTATTGTTCATTGAACCGCTAGATTGGTTGTTTGCTGTTTCGGTCTAAACATTTCCGCCCGCCTCGTCCCTAGGACGAAAAAATTGAGAATCTTGAGCTCCAGGTGGGACGTCCGCCCGCCCTGACGAGACTGCGTCCTGCATTACATCCTCGTTATCTTGAACAGGGAGAATGCATAGTTTATTTAGTGGACGCTTGATGAGATGATTTTGCGTCTTAATAGTTGCCACTCGGACAAGATGATCAGGACCAGGATAGACCTTCTCAATGCGGCCTAGACTCCAGTTTGATGGGGAAGGCGGTCATCCCGAATAAGAACCAAAAGTCCTGGTTTGACGTTTTTATACTGCTTAGTCCATTTTGTACGTGCTCGAAGATTGTGAAGGTATTCCTTCGACCAGCGACTCCGGAAATGTTCATACATTTGATGGACGAGTTTCCATCTAGAGAGTCGATGTGGATTGACGTCGTCCAGAGAGGGTTCAGGTGTTGTAAGGAGGGCGGAACCAATTAAAAAATGCCCGGGTGTTAACGCCTGTAAGTCGTCAGGATCAGAGCTTAGTTGATACAATGGGCGAGAGTTAACACATGCCTCGATCTGGGTAAGCAATGTATAAAGCTCCTCGAACGTTAATGTAGATGTTCCAATAACTCTTTTCATGTGATGCTTTACCGCCTTTACACCAGCTTCCCACAGTCCACCGAAGTTGGGAGCATTTGGTGGGATAAAAGATCAATCAGTTCCTTGAGATGTGAGGAAATGGTTGAGTTCCTCAGGTACTTGTGATTTACAAAAGAAGTTCTTTAGCTGCACCAAAAAATGTAATTCCATTATCACTGTAAACCCTTCTACACGGTCCGCTGCGTGCAGTAAAACGTTTGAAGGCCGAGATAAATGCTGCAGTCGTTAGGTATGACACCAGCTCTAAATGAACTGCTTTCGTTGCCATGCAGACAAATAGCGCAATATAGGCTTTATGTGAAATTTTACCTCGTCCAGGTCCATATCGAACAAGAATAGGACCAGCATAGTCTACGCCACTATGTAAAAACGGTCGTGTAGGTTTAACTCTAGCAGCTGGCAGCATTCCCATAAATTGGTGATTTACAGAAGTACGTTGTCTGAAGCATCTTATACATCGTCGGCTTAAGTTTCGCATGAACTTTCGCAACAACTTTGCCAACAGAAATTGATGTTTGGAATCATAAGCCAACACAGTTTTGTAATCTGCCTCCTACACGTAAGCTAAGAATTGTACTGCATTTATTAATCGTTTGTCTCTTCGACAGTTGACTGTATTCTACAGAGAAATAAACATTCTGATCAGATTTTACCCAAAAATGTACACCTGTACATCATCAGAATATAGATAAATTTTCACTTCGCGCACAACTTTCGGTAAATCGTTGATGAATAAGCAGAAATGCAAAGAGCCCAGAATTGATCCTTGGGGAACTCCAAGTACAAGCGGCCGCGCAATGGACAGAGAATCTTTCACCTTGAATTGTTGACGACACGGTGAGATAAAAAAACTGTTGTTGAGGGAAACAGCTCAAGTACTAAAATTAAAGGAGGATGACAGCTTCTGGAGAATAATGCGATGATCTATGCAATCGAAGGCTTTTGAAAAATGCAAAAGAACCAGGGCAGTGAATTTGTCTCGGTCCAAAGCCAATCTTATATCTGAAGATACTTTTAAGACTGCGGTTTCGCATCTATGGGAAGAGCGGAAGCCCAATTGCCAACTTGTTAATATGTTGCAGGATTCCACATAATGCAGTATTTGCTTGTACATAAGTTTTTCTAGTACTTTCTAGTACTCGATTCTGGAATATCGAAATAACAAGCAGTTAAGTTATAATAGTGATTTTTTTTTGTCTCAGTACAGTAGTAATCTACTTATATGAATGAGTCGAATGTGTATACTCAAACTATGTACATATATAGACAAATTAATATCTTAACTCTCATCATGAAATTTGTCGGCGGTAGAATTAAAAGTGGCGAAAAAATCTTTTATTTACTTTGTCAAAGATAGTGTTTGTATGTACATGTTATACTTCATCTCTTTTACTTTTTTTACCAGAAATATATACCTTGTTTCTATTTTGTGCGTATTACAATATTAGATGAGCAGGTCGATGATTATATAATTAGAATCACGATTATTTTACTACTAATTTTATGATATATATTTTTTCGAATTCAAGCTCCGTTTTATCAAACTCACCTATCTTTCCCTTAAATTTTTAGACCTTAATGCGTTACCCAAAAAAATACCACAACTCTTCTAGGCCGCATAAGAATAGAGGAATAAATTAATTTAAATTTTAAATTTTGAATAACGAAAATTTTCGAAAAATAAAAAAATGAGAAAATCAAAAGGGCTGCAAGTATTTTCCCTCTTGTAAAGCATACCCTAAAAGTGAAAAATAAAATTTCCCTAACATAATTACCATTAATTTAAGACTGCTGAGTTAAACGTCATACTATTTCATTTCAAGTTGTCATTTATGAAAGTCTATGTTTTACACTATTTTCGAATTCGATCAATTGATTGATTAATCAATTGTAGTCGTTAACGTTCTCCCGTGATGGTTTTGTTGGGTTTGATCGGCTCATGATGTAACATAACTGTCATTTCGTTGATAGAAATTTTGTCGTTAATTATTTTAAAGGCAACGGTCCATGAAGCGCCCGGTAATTCTCAGCGGATGATAATTTCGTTAATAAATAGATCTAAATCCATAACTTTAATGATTTTGCTTTATTACTTTCGCTTGTTTTTGCACTGCAACGTCTAAAACAAGACTCTTTTTCTGGCAAGTCAAGTCAAGTCAAGTGTGTTTTGCGCCGATTTTTTATTTGCTTTGTCGTAGTTTCCCTCGATGTTTTCTCTATTTGTCCTCGTTTGTTCGTTGTGGCTCATCTTTAGCACTCAGTTCAATTTGATGTCGTCTTTTTTCCTCTTGTTGCTAGTTGTCCTTTGTGACTTTCGAACTTTCAGTTTTATTGACTTCTTTTCAATTAGAGCTGATGCGCCTTATCAGTCGTACCTCATTTCGTTCTCCTTATGGAGTTAGTTGTTAGTAGGAGGGCGGGGAAAGGAGATATGAGAGGATAGGATGTGGATTTTTGGGAGTGTTTGGGAATCAATGGTTCCTAAGGCATTAGTTTTCTTCAGAGACACTCTCTGAGTAAACGTGGCTGAAATGTGATTACCCGCGATAGTAATCACCTTTATGGTCGTAGAAACTTATTCTACCATCATCTAGCTGGTAGATGTTTCTAGCCTTGGGCTTCGTTAAGAGCAGGGGTGAGAGGTAATTAAAGTTTGCCGGTATGAGAAGGTCAGGCAGGTTGTTTATCAGTGGGTTTGGGTGGTTTGGTATTTTTTGAACTTGCTTGTTCGCAAGTTCAAATAGATACTCCTGGATACGAGTGATGTTGACTGCCTCATAGACTACTCTGTTGTGAAAGAATTTTCCATTGGCTCGTCTGTGGAATCCCGTGCAGGCTCTAAGAATCTTTCTTTCAAGCTTGCTGAGTCTTTCCATATAGGTGGGAGAAATAGTATGCCAGATAGGGAAGCAGTAAGTAATAACAGGTCTAATGAGTTGTTTGTACAACAGAAGTTTGGTCTGAGTTGAGAGGCCGTCCTTGAAGTTTATTATTGGACTAAGTAAGCTATATGCAAAATTGGCCTTGCTGATGGTCGCTTTTGCATGGTCATTGAATCTTAACAGTTCGTGAAATTTGATGCCCAGTATTTCGTACTTTGTATGGGTTTTATTTTTTCCCTGTTGTAGATGGCTTCAATGTTCTTAGATTTTGCTGCGAAATGCCGCAATCCAGGTTTTCGGATGCAAATCAGTTCAGATTTTTGGTCATTTATTTTGATCCCCCACTTTCTGTGGTAGGAGTCTAATTTTTCAAGGTGCAGGTTGACTTTATTTATAGCCAAATTTAGGCAGCGAGATTGGGCATACGTGAGGGAGTCATCAGCGTATAAGAGTGTTGTCCCGTTTTCGTTTGGAGGTTGGTCGGAAGTGTAGAGATTGAAGAGGATTGGGCCTAAAATGGAGCCTTGGGGAACACCAGCTTCTATTGCCTTAAATGGTGATTTATGTTCATCGAGTTCCACATAGAATTTCCTAGAAGTTAGGAAACTGTGGATTAACAAATTGAGGTGTGGGGGGAAACCGAATTGATTTAATTTGAAAACAAGCCCTGCTGTCCATACTGAGTCGAATGCTTTTTCGACGTCAAGGAAGCAGCCTACGATACATTCGTTCCTATTTAAGGCTCTCGTTGCATCCGTGTGAAACTTTATTAGTGGATGGAAGGTGGAGTGCTGTGGTTTGAAACCAAATTGGGAGACTTGGTGGATATTTTTTTCTTCGCAGGTGTTTATAACCTGTTGCTTGTTGACTTTCTCAAAAAGCTTTCCTAAGTTTGAAATTAAGGAGATGGGCCTGAACTCCCTGATGTCTTTTTATGAAGTCTTTTTAGGAATTGGGAAAATGCGTGAAATTTTCCATTTTTCTGGGAAGTAGCAATTATTGATGCAATTATTGAACACTGTTGATAGAAAGTCGAGAGCTTTTGGTGGAAGTTTTTTAATAATTGCATTTCAAATTTTGTCGGGACCACTCGATTTTTTTGAGTTTATTGTCTTGGTTAAGACGAAAAGGTGCAGAGGGTTGGTGAAAATATTTTGCTCTCCAGGATAGATTGCGGGGTTATCCACGCAGAAGAAGGTTTGTGGTATAGAACCATTTGCGTTCAGAAAAGTATTAACACTGCTGTTTACTACCAAGGAGAAGGCTGGAGTGCTAAGGATTGAGTTATCCTTAAAAGTGTCTTGAAAATATGATGCAAATGCATCACATTTTTCCTGTGGGAGAACTAGCGTTTCTTGGCTGTTCTTTATGACTTTCGGGAGTTTTGGCTTCCTGGAACAAACTTTGTTAATATTTTCAAAAGTCTATGGGCCTGGTTTGATTTTTTCAAGTCTTTTCCTAAACTGTTCATCGCAGAACAATTTAGTTTGTTCATCGATGGTAATCGATAAGCATTTGACTTGGGAGAGAATCAAACCTGAAGAAATAAGGTAAAAGTCTATGTAGGAAGCCTTTCGGGGGAAGGTTGGGGTGGTTGGCGCAGCTACAATGAAATCACGGATATCTTGATTTCGATTGAGCCAATTTGCAATTGTCTTGCCAGATGAATTTTCCAGCGGGTCATTCCACATTGGAAGCCTGACGTTGAAATCTCCTCCAATAACCGTTTAGGTGTAATCTTTGGGGTTATTATTGAGGTAGCTCAGGTTCCTTTTAATCTGCGCTGCCCGAGCACCACATCTGCTATAAAGGGAAATGAGGAGAAGTGTTTGTTGGGAGGTAAGAAAGACCTTAACTGCTGTGCAAACCCATGTTGCATAGTGGTCTGAGCTTAACTTGTTCACATTTAAGCCCATCGCGAATTAGGATGGCCGTGCCAAGTGAAAAATCAGTTATATCTGAGCGGGTGGTCGAGAATTTCTCGAAAACAAAGTTGGGTTTTTGTTCCGCAAGGAACGAATTTAATGCTATTCTTTTATTATGCCTTATTAGTGAGTTGCAGTTTAATGCAATTATCTTCAATTTGCTTATTTCCCTAGACATAGGCTAAAGGCAAATTGAAGATAAGCACTTTGACGTTCTCCAAGGGAAGAAAGTTTCCTATATTGGGGAATAAAATTATTAATTTTACCCATAAGGGTGAAAAGATCACACCCGAGAAGGGCTTTGGCTTCTTGAGTGCAGAAGTTATCTGCCTCCTTCTGTGATGGCCTTGCATCCCTCTAGCAAGGGACTCTATGATGTCTTCAGGAATGTTGCTGATGTTTCCACTCGTGAAAACTTCACGCACATTTGCCTTGACGGCGCTGAAAATTTGGTCTTCATTTGCTATATTTAGTGTATTTTTCACTTTAACTGCTTATTCACACACAGCACTATCAAGGTGTCTTTATCACCACACTGTTATTTTATTTTGGTCTTTTACTTCACTTTTCGTGTTTATTATGAAAGTGTCTTTGCGTTGCACATATATTATAAGAATACACATACAAATGTCACAAAGCACTACACACCGGTCTTGCTTACACACGCGATTCACGTCCGCGCACATGTGCATGGAATGCCGTCGGCAAAAAAGAAATTTTCTCTCTTTTTTCTTTGTTTTTATTTTCACTTGTTAATTATTCACATTAGGTGTTGCTACCTTGGTTGTCGAATGATCAGTCTCTATGCCTTTTTCTGGCGGTGACAACTGTTATATTTATACCCTAAAAACTCTCTAGATAATTCTGGAGTGTTCTATTCCAGAAGCGTCTTGACTATCTATTCATTCTATTCCTGAACCTTCCCGAAGATTTAATCATCGATTCTCCGAACCTGAAGTTGTTTACTCTCCATTGCCAGTAGATGTCACCAGTTGTCTCTTTCTATTGCACGTAACAATATGTACATATGTAAACAATAATGAAATTAAAATGAAATGAACTCGTAATGATAGATTATAATAACCGACAAATCACTAACTAAAGAATAAATTTAAGATCTACTGATTACAATTTTACGTTGGATAATTTGCTCAGCATCTAATGCGATATATCGACACTTTGATCGTGTCTTAATCCCAGTTTAAAGGGCTTGCAGTTCAGTGGATGACACGGAACAGCTGACTTTTTCCTGAAGTTTTCAGTCAGCAATGAAAAAAGAACGAGTAACGTGTCAGCGACAAGAAGAAAATGCCGCTTGTAGACATAATCAAGTAATTTCCTCAAATAAGGAGAGAAAAGGTGGGAATCGATATATGTACATCTTCGCAATCAAGGAAAATAATACAAAACCTGTAAACGAAGCAATCGAATTCAGTTCCTGGAACATGTAACCATCCACGGGGAATTTCTATTAAGATACCAGCGCGTGAGTAATCAGAGCAGACACCGACCACGTTGGAGCACCCACACCGAAATTAAGTAAAACAAAAACAATAATAAATATATTGACTAAAGATCTAATCAAATATGGATATAATGCCTAAATAAATTAACATTTTTTATTAATCACATAATAAGCAAATTACATAACTCCTAAAAACATATATTGAACAGAAATTTAATAAGTTCTTACTAAATTTAAGCATTCTTGATTGTGTTAGCATTAGTCCGTAACTAGTTAGAAACAAAAAAATAATCATCAGGACGGTCGCAGGTAGGGCAATATGCACTACGGTACTTGTTAGTGTACCAGTGTCAAGCAAAAACCTGTAATTCAAGCTTCAAGCTAAACAAATATATTCGTTCATTCACTCACACAAGTTGGAAGTTTTATCAGTTTTAACGTACCTTTTAGCTTTTCTATTCTAAGGGTATTTAATGCAAGTTGAACTACCCCTAGGCCTGGTTCAGCTTACAATAACACAGTACACCCAGCGGATCCCACCAAATACAGAACAATAGCTTGGAACCCTGTATATTCGGCTTTCCCGTCGATGCAGAAGCATAGCCGGGTTTACACTACGATTTTTTACACTTCGGGTTATCATATTGTGACCACTTTTCATCGCAAGTGACGATACGGTGCATAAAACCTTTCCTTTTCTGCCGTTGGAGCAGCTGTTCACACGTGAACAATTCGTACGGCACCCCATTTCCTTTCTTTTGAATCATACCTAATGCTTTTAAACGATTGGCAACTGTTGTGTGATCAATTCCTAATGATTCTGCAAGCTCATTTTGCGTCTGACATGGGTCTTTATCGAATAATGCTTTCAGTTTTTCGTTTCTAAGCTTTTTCCGTGCGCCAGTGCGTTCTGCATCTTTAACCTCAAAATCATTAGTTTTTAAGCGTCCACAAGAATTCTATGAGCGTAGATTTTTTTCGAAACAAAAAATGCAGTAAAATTCCCTGCAAATACTCTTTTTTGGCATATAATTCGATATATGTTTAACACTGAAAAATTTGGTGGTTTACACTTCCGGATACATACTGTTATTTCGAGGATAATCACGGAGCTTCACAATGAAGTTGGCGTAGTAATGCCCCAAAAGGCTAAGATAACGCCATCTGTCGGACAAAAGAGAGAACTTATTCAACTCCCCAATATATTATATTGCAACAATTAAGTTATAAAGTTGTTACTTTTTTGTACAATTAACTGTAATAAATTGAATTGAAGTGAATAGAATTTCGCTTGGTCTAACATGGACTAAGCTGGACACTGTGCAAGAGTCTGACGTGAGACTAATTTAGGCAATGTAATGACAACATACATCTATTAAATTTCTATAATGTCAACGTATTCCAAGAAAAAGTTGTGCATTAAGGCAGTTGTTCGGATTTAGAGCAAATGTTTACAAACTGTCATCTGATGATTGCGATATAGATCCTTTATTCATTAGCCAAAACGAGCCTTTTATCATAATCTACTTTACTGACATTAACACATTATGGCATTTGGGAGACAGACATATACAATTTGGAAATCGGAAAAAATATTTGCTCACCGGCGATCTAGAGTCAAACCTTGATACACCTTGTCGGATTTTTCTCTTAATTTTTTTCTTTTTCATAAGGAAACCGCGATCTCATATACATACAAACATGTTTTTGAAAATGATTCTAAAAAGATTGAACAAAAGTGGACCAAGAATTGAGCCCTGTGTAGCACCGAAATTTAAGTATGTTATTTCCCAGATTGAATTGATAATACTTTTTTTTCCATAACAACTTGACAGCAATCTAAAATGTTATTCGATTTATTACAATATCAGATCTGGATATGATTTTACTTTCTCAAGGGGAATGTTTTTCGTTTTTTCTTCCAAGAACGATATATAACACTAAATATCTTAACCTGTAGCGCGCGCTATTTAGACAATTTATTATGCTTTCGCCCTCAGTGTCGACATTTGCACTTGCAACGCTATTTCAAAATCTGACAATAGGTAGTTAATCCTATTTTCTACAAACAATTCAACGGAAAGGAATTAACTGCGATATACAAAACGTGTTTATCACTTTTTATCTCACGTCTAACAAGATAAATGCTCCACATTATGTTTGCTTCCCCTCCTCTCGCTTTCCATTTCAACATCGTTGCTATTCTTATCTGTATCGCCCTCTGTACATTTTCAGTACCTAATAATTCCCAACCATTGCCCTGCACAATTGCAAGGAAGAACTTTTCATCTTCTTTATTCATTGTACTTTTTTGTAAGCCAATGTGTGTTCACAGCTCCAGCTCTCCCAGTCTCCCACTCTGCTATTATACAACCATGAAGATCTCCGGGATTAACACTTGTAGGGTAAAATACATTACAAGAAAGATATAGAAAAGGTACATAGCTGGGAATCTTGATGTCGATGCATTATTTAAATCTCGTACTGGGAAAGGGAATGCAAAGGTGAAATTTCCCGACCACGCCAGGGGGATTTATTCGTGCAAACAGACATTTCATGTTTTAATAAACTCGCACTTCGCAAGCATAAAAGAAGTTGTAAAGAACGGGGACGAACAGAGAGGCACTTTGGGTACCTTAGTAGGTACCTACTCCTTGAATTTTCGAACTTTTTCTTTATTAAATGAAGTTTTTCAGAATTTTATTTCCTAGGGACAAAAGAAAGGAGACAATAATCGATGAAGAATTATCTTCTGTTCTCTACAAAAAAAGAATAGTAGTCTTTAAGTGTGAAAGGTTTTTCTTTTTTATTTTTTTTTGAATAGTATTATAAGCTGGAAGTTTAGTTTTCCACAGGGATTTAGCACTGATTGGACAACAAATTAGTTTTGGTTAAAAATTCTCTTCCCCTTGGGATAAATAAATTCCCACCGTGTCGCCTTTTTATTCGAAAGTTCGATTTGGGCCACCACGTAAATGTGTTGCCGAGGACTGAACGCGTACATCAATTACTTAAAAATTATGAAAACACTGGTGAACAGGGTTCAGTGGTTGCCATTAATTTATTTTAATAGCCTTTTGAGCCTTTTCATTTCGCCATGAATTATAAATGTGAAAAATATTTAAGTATCTACGCTGCCTGTTTTGCAGGACTACATAGAGTGCGGTGCGGAGGATACTGGGTAAAAAAATTTCTCTATCCAGAAGCTAGCTTTAACTTTCAATAAAGAGTTTACTTTAATGTAGAAGAAACACTTGTTTGAATTCTTTTTATTTCTTATTCCTGTATTATGGGTGCGCTATAGTTTTGCAGGTTATGTTCTAGGAAATTTTTTCTGCTGCTCATCCCTTGTTCTTGCCTGAATTCTTTCCAAGGTCTTCTGAATTATTTAATAGCACTACGTTAACAAGATACTTGAAATTAATGAGTTTGTCACCAAACAATGCTAATATGGCTTAGGTTTAACATGAATTATTTTGCCATAGTTATTATTAGAAATAAGAAATTGTTCTGCTCGATGGCCTTCAATAATTTTTGTTCTAGACTGTACTACTAATGGTCTTTTGTCTATCTTAAGTCAATTATATACAAGTTTGCTGCCCTCTAGTATTCTCTTGATACTTAAATTGAGATTTATCGAAAAGGGACAAATAATACGAAGATATTTTGAGAAAACTGAGCTAGTATTAACTATGAGTAAGAAACTAAAGGAGAGGCATTGCGTGTATATGCAGGGTGTTCCGGTACAGGTGATCCATAGAGAAGGACGTGATAGTACTCACCTAGCAAAAACAAAATTGTACGGTGAAAGGGAGGGGTAAGACGCTTCGTTTCGTCGTTCGGGGGGGGGGGGGCGTTTAAGATTTTTAGTACTAGGTTTGTTCGCGTACTTCTCGTGCAAAAACTTTCTGGGTAAAAACTTACTCGTGTGGTGGGGGAAGAATGTAAAATGCATGAAAAAGTAAGGGAACACTTTTCATGCAACTTCGTGAAAAACAAGAAGAAGAGTGAAATGTCATTTAGAATATTTAATTGTTTTAGTTTTCTATTGCAATTAAGAATTGAAAAATATTGTTGAAATTGTTTTATTATTATTATTTTATTGTTTTAAAACCTTTTTTGAAAATTTAGCAATTTTTAAAGTTACAAATTACACTTTTCTTATGACAGCTGTCAATTTTCCTTGCAACAATTGATTGCAGTAGCTAAAAGCTTCGGGTAAATTCATGTAAGAGGGTCAGCTGTGACGTGTGCAAAACTCGTGTAAGTTTGTGTGCACGAGAAAGTACGGGAACGGAAATTGTGTAAGTTCATGCAAATTCATTGCAATGCATTGCCCCAAAACGCGAAAACGCGAACAGACCTACTGTTTCCATTTTACACACTGTAAATTTCTTGATAATTATAACCCTATCAAGGGGAGATTCATCTCAGATGATAGAAAACCGTCTAAGCTTTGCAATGAATACCCAACCAGCCTTCCTATCATCTTCCATCTTGTAGGACGTCAAAGTCAGAAAATTGGAGAAATAATACTAATTCATGATAACTATACAATTACGATTCTAATCGCGCCTAATTTTATGCAATTCACGCATAATTAGCAAAATTCATGAAATTATGAATCATAGAAACGGGAATATCTCAAAAACGATTGCATTTAAGTAGGTACATGTGCATAGTCAAATTAAAGGTAACATTCCGGGGTCTCTGAATCTTGTAAAAAAACTGTATAGTTATTATGAATTGTGACGGGAAAATGGTTAAAATTTGATTTTTTTCTCCAATTTTCTGACTTTGACGTCCTACAACTTACGATGAAGCTGACAGGAAGGTTGGTTGGGTATTCATTCCAAAGCTTAGATGGTTTGCTATCATCTGAGATGAATCGTACCTTGAGAGGGTGTATATCAAGAAATTTACAGGGTGTAAAGTGGAAACAGCAGTAAAAATCTTAAACCCTCCTACCGCCGAAACGACCAGTCTTAACCCCCCTACACTTTACACTTTAATTGTTCGAATAACTTTTAACTTTAGATTACGCTATGTCGAAAAATTTATTACAGCTTGTTGCGCGACGGCAAGCTGTGCTCTTGTCTCTTGCTTTGTAATTATGGGGTGTTTGGGTTTAATCGAATTGGGAAATTGGATGGGTGTGGGAGGTTGCGGAATGTTATTCTCTAACTTGTTGTGGGATGATGACTGGCGTTTCTTCCTACATGGTGAGAGATCTCCCGAAAGTCCAGAATGGTCCAGCGATGATAAGTCCCACGATGGTTGAACAGCACCAGGATGGTGCCCTATCCACGATGGTGGCTTCCTGTGATAGTGAAGAAAGTAAATCTTTCGCCCAGGTAATAAATGTTTCTCGTTTCTGAGTGAATAAGGTGAAGACGTGATAGATAATGGAAGTTTTCAACTTGGAGTTGCGTTGAAAGCTGACTAATGAGGTAGTTTGGATGTTGAGAGATCTTCTCAAGCTGTTTGAGCGCGAGAGTTAGGAGGTAGTCCTCGATTGTCGTACAAAAAGGTGTTGTGTACACTCCTGTACACGCCCGTAGGATCTTTCTATCAAGGGTGCTAATTTGCTTCATATATAGTGGCGAAATGGTGTGCCAAATGGGGAAGCAATAGCAGTTAATTGGACGGATAAGGTGTTTATATATAACTAGCTTTGTATCTTTCGGGAGACCGTTTCTCCTTCTGCTAATAAGATTCAGTAGGGAGTAAGCGTAGTTGGCTTTCCTCATGATCAGTTTGGCATGATTGTTGAACAGATTATTCAAAGAGACACCAGGATATTTAGTGTCCTTTGAAGGCTAAAGATTTTCATTATTCACTTCGATTTCGATGTTGTTGGCTCGTGTGGCGAGATTGGGTCTTCCCTTTGCGGAGGGGTTACGGATGCAAATCATTTCAGATTTGTTTAGGTTTATGTTGATGCCCCACTTTCTGTAGAACTCGTCGAGTTTGGGGATATTCCGCTCCATTTTGGTAGCAGCGAAGTTGGCTGACATCAGCATAGAGCAGTGTGGTGGAATTTGAGTCATTGGCAGGCTGGATCATAGGTGCAAAGTTTGAAGGGAGTTGGTCCGAGGATCGAGCCTTGGGGGACACCAGCCCTTTCATTCCCCATTAACCTTATGTGACTAGGAACCCACAGAAGGGACACCTTGTTGTGGATATATAACTTTTCCACAGACGACCTGCAATCCCGCAGTAACTTAGATATTATCCGATATTATCCGCAATGTCCTTTCCCTTCATCTATGTATCAAGAACTATCTTCGCTGCCATTGCGATGGCGAAGACATCAGCCTGGAAGACAGTGGTGTGTTTTCCATATGAGTACCCCATCCCAATGTCAGGTTCAGGAAAGTAGACACCCGCCTTAGCTGTCTCATTAGTAAGAGAGTCGTCGGTAAAAATTTTTAGAGCGGTCCGGGAAAGGCTTGATAAGGCACTTCCCTCAGTCCACGATTCCCTTACAGGAATGTTCACAGATAAGCGATGTTGTCATCTATATCTTTCTTCATCCGCATCTTAAAGAGTATTTTCCTTTCACGTAAAGTATTGGAGTTTTTTCTTTCCGCATCCAAGTAAGCAGGAGCAAGGGGATTCATATTTTACTTTCATATACAAAACTACTGAATTTACTCGCTATAAATGTTGCCAAAGTACTCCACAGAAGAAATTTTACTAAAACATCGTTAAATCTATTAAATTCAACCCAGTCGGGACAAATGCTACCAACGCAGCACCGCACAAAAGAAATAACAACCCATTTCCTGTGTGCAGTGCTATGGTCAGTGCAATGATTGGTGCGGGGGGCGATGCAAGGTACGGAGCGCCACTGAGACCATTAGTATTTGAGATAAGGGATAAATTTTATCATCGCACAGCAAGCTCAGGGCGATGTAATGTGCGATGTGATGTGCGGTGCTTGGTGCGGTGCGCTGTTGTGGCCATGCCCTGAGAGAGGCCATGCCTGTGGCAAAGTTAACTTAATAATTATTAGGTAATCTTTGCCGGAGGCTTGCTTGGATGTGTTTCTGCCTTTAAAAACAAAAAAACATTTATTAACTGGGTTGCTGGATTTGGACAACGATCTTACTCACAGCTCCAAAGGCATGCAACCTGGACAAAGTAAGATCCCTCAACGATGGATGAATTGTAACGAAAAATTAGAAGTTTACTTCCTCTCAGGGACTGCAGAAATTTGACGTTACGAAAACGATACTCTGGCTCACCTGTGCGATTAAGATTATGCCGGAAAATCAGCGCTTTTTTAAGTACGAATCAAGAGTATACAACCCAAGATCAATGAGCTATAAGGAGAGATATTAGCAGAACGACGCAATCCGAAAACAAATCGTTTACAGTCGTTAAAAGCAACCTCAAACTTTCTACTGTATATTCTCGTGTATATTGAACTACTATAAGCAAAAGGAGGCAGCAAAAGTGTCCTAGTCTCCTAGTCTCAAACGCAAATCGGTGGGAAGTATATTCGCAGACAGCTAGAGTCTCCTAAGCACACCATAAATTTTGCTTACCATTCATTTGATATGATCACAGCGCCTCAAACGATTATTTATTTGCACCCCCAAATTGGTTATACAGTTTACATAAGGTAGTTCCACTTTATTAAGCATAATTGGGGCTAGATCCTCAATATTAAGATCAGAATTACAGAGAGCTATGCATTGCGATTTATTGGGGTGAAGAAGCAGTTGATTATCAATTGACCACCTAAAAATTTCTGAGAGATCGTTTACTCTGAATATACATTCCTCAATCAGTCCACAAGGTTTACATAAGACACCTGTACTGCATAAGGTGCAATTGAACATCATGCACCACATCACATAAACCATTAATTTAGAGCTAAAGAGGAGAGGTCCAAAGACTGAACCTTGAGGAACTCCACATGTTAAATACATTCGGGAAGACGGAACTCCTTTTATGACCACCTGTTGCGACCTATTTGAGAGAAAATTGGCTATCATCTTAACAGCCAAACAGGAGAATCCGGATCCGAATCCGAGATATTCGGATCTGGATCCGAACTATCCGTATCCAGACTAAGCAAAACGAGTTCTAAATTTCCTCCAGATTGATTTTGCTTAGTCTAGATCCGAATACTCGTAGAATAGTGTAATCTGGTAAGCTAATGGGGGCCAACAGTTGATATTGACTCGATTCAAATTTCTTAGTGAGTATTTCATTGTCAGCATTGGTTACAATTGCGTTAACTCCTATAATAGCTTAATCCCTGATATATACTCTATACAGGGTGTTTGAAAAGCCGCAAGCTTTATTTTTGAGTTTTTGATAGGCTGGGCCAGGATATGAAAAAAACTTATATTGTGAAAGGATGATGGGGAGGGGAATGTAAGCATGAATCGATAGGAGAGGTTTTATGATTTTGGGTACTTTTTCTATTCAAGAACAACTTGCAATTTTCGTGTTATACACCCCCGTAAATACAGTTTAGACATCGAAGACATCCTTTGTGGTAGAAGGACAATTAATGAAATCACGTATCATAAAAGCAGATTTATCTAAAGAACTGGTGCAGGTATCTACATATGCACATACACCTATTATACATAAACATCGATAAAGCTTACTATCAAAACTATCTTGAATGGTGTATAATAAAAAATTTACAGGGTGTTAACAGAAAATATACTCAAGGTCACAAAACTATTTCTGCCACGAAAAACACGCGTGTTCTCCACCATTCACTAATATATATATATATATGTATTTTTTTTGCATATCTCAATTCTAACTAAAAATGCACGACTATTCGAACATCCTGCATACAATTTTCTATATTATTATTCATGTCCTTGACATTTTTTATCATATAAGAGCTTACATAAAGATCCATTAATAAAAATAGCTCCACTCAAGAGCCCAATCAAAATCGATTTCTCATAACTCTACGTTTAATGTCACCAACAATCTAACGTCATTCATTCCATTATGAAACAACAAAACGAAACCGAACGCATAAAACGTAAACAAATTTTCTCTTTCTTGATTTGGTGTCTTTATCCAGTTATCTTACAAAGTAAACATGCTGGAAAACTTTCCAAATGTCGTACTTACGCAAAAAGTATAGGCACTTTAGGTTTCCTGTAACAACATTTGAATATCAATTGAGGGGGGTGGCCAGGATGATTCCCTGTGTCCGCAGCGTAAGTGGTTCGACCTAATTAGTAATATCCGGGGTTGTCCTGTAAAAAGAATTGATAAAGTCCTACCACACTCTTGGGTTTGGAAGACGGAGGGGGTGGAAATGGAGAAAATAATGTCGCCGCATTTTAGCCCCATAAGAATCTTGTTATCTAACGAAATTGAGTTCATACATTTTGTCACTTCATCCTTGGCAAATGGACCTCTGCTCTATTCGTAAATGTTATCACATTTTTCAGCGCTTTCAAAAATCAAAACACGTCCATATCCTTTTGAGTGGAAATTCTTTATCTTCCGGCATATGGGGTGTATCAGCAGGAACTTGCGAAGTATGTTAATACATACTCGAGAGGATTTCCTCTTTTCACTCCTCCCTTGTTTTCAAGAAGGAGAATAGAATATACTTATGGGTCGATGAGGGCAACAATCGCCTCCCGTCATCATCGTTGTCGTGCCCACTTTTGTATCGAAAGCGTCCTAATGCTTCTTAGTTATGTCGTATATACCTACCTACTACATTCAAGTTGTTTTTCTTTTTCTTTTTTGTGTACCCATAAGATATATAATACAATTTCCTTTACATAATAAAAAAGTTTCCAAGTTTTCTTATCAACACTCGCCGTACGTGTGTGTCCCAGCTAAATACTTGGGTGGAATCACTTCAAATCTGAAAAAGTTTTATATATTTTTGTTTGTTTGTTATTCTTTAAAATTATCGTGGAAGAAATTGGATTGAAAACTTTTCCGGGTTGGTAATCCATTTTTTATTGATATAAAATTCACTTAGAAAGACCCCCTGAGGGTTGAAATTAGCAAGAAACAAAAAGAAAGTTATAATTGTCTGTGTTTGAAGCGCTTTATTTGAAGATTCTCGGATACTATTCGGTTGACGTCATAAGTAATTTTATAGATTTTTTACATTCCAAAAAACTTTGGGATCGTCTTTTAGTAGCAAATCTATCTACATACCGTAAAACAGGGATACTTTGTACTGTGAAGGATACATTGACCATAAGCTAAAAAAAAAATTCAAATACCTCCTTTTCTTTGAAAAAACAAAGCATCACGATGCAAACAGTTGCAAAGTATTTCGTAATAATTTTAATTTTATCATTTACCGTGAATACAGACACAGGTTTCTTTTCAAATTGTACAGGTTTTATATTGGTGAAAATCTAAGTAGAAAATTCCAAAAAATATAGTGCAGACATGTAAATTATATTCATAGCTTAAGTTTTATGATTTTTCTGGTTTTTCAATGTTATACTATTTTGTATACCACTTTGACTGTTAATTTCGAATTCTTTGACCGCGTTAATTTGCATTGGAGAATCTATGAATCAAAAATGTTTTTTCTCATTGAAATAAATTCTTGAGAAGTAAGTAGCAAAGAAATTCCTAAACTTTTTTTTTTTTTAAATAAAATGGTTGCTGTCCTGCTAGAAGTCCATTCCCCAAAACCTTCCTGTCCTCTTAATGAAGTACTTTAGATCCAGACTGCTCTGGGCGAAGGCCGGACACGCACACAAAAAGTGTTCAGTTGTCTCAGGCTCTCCTTCCAGGCAGGACAGACACTCAGGGCTGTTAACAACTCCCATCCTTGTTAGATGAGCGTGAAGTGACCTGTGGCCGGCGATGATGCCAACCACAGTTCTACATTGTTTCCTTCTGAGCCTCATGAGAAAATCGGAGATATTCCCATTGGGCCCATCAAGAAACAGTTTTGTGCACCTTTTTTTTTTTTTTTTATATATTATTAAGCCAAGCTCAGGGGATACCCTATGATGCAAAGCACAGCATGGCAGGAAGGAGATAGGGAAAGGATTAGGGGATATGAGGAAAGTGGCGGAGGTGCCGATGTATGTCGCCCTTAAACTTCCGCAGATTGTATGCCGGAGGAAAAACAGAAGATGGTAAGCTGTTCCACATTCGCACTGTTCGGGATAAAAAAGCATCTCTGAATTTTACTGTACGGCCGAAAGTAATTTGAAGGGTTAAAGGATGTGCGCGGTTTGCAGCGCGAGTATTGCGTGCAGGAATCATTCTACAAGGGATTAGACTAGATATTTCATCAGAACATTGACCATGCATATAGCGATAAAGGAGCGAAAGGCATCCAACATTGCGGCGGTGCTCGAGTGAGTCGATATGACAAGTTATTGCCAAATCGCCAATGAGCTTGAAGGCTCTCTTTTGGACAATATCCAATGAAGCTAAGGCTGTGCGACCAGCCCCGGCCCATATATGGGAGTTGTATTCCATTCTAGGTCTAATGTAGGACTTGTAGAGGAGCGCTAGATTTGACGGGCTGAAATATTTCTTACACCTTTTCAGAAATCCAAGACATTTCGATGCTTCTTTGGCAACAGAGAAGATGTGATCTGTCCAGTTTAACTTACTGGAAATATTAATGCCAAGAATGCTTAGTGACGGTGAATCAGAAATGAATGCTCCATCAAAAGAAACGGGTGTGGTTAAGTTATGATCTTGTTTTAATGAGATAAGACAGCTTTGGGACTTTGATGCATTGAATTCGACGCGATTCGCTTTGCCCCAAGCGAGGATATTGGCAAGATCGTTATTCAATGATCTAGTCATGCAATCTCGTTTAACACATGCAGCATTCCCCCTGGATTCTGCAAGAGTGTCAAAGGAGTAAGCGAAATCAAGAGTACTGTCATCTGCGAAACTATGGATGGGATTGAAAGTAAGGGAAAGCAGATCATTAATGAAAATTAAAAAGAGAGTTGGAGAGATAACAGAGCCTTGAGGTACACCGGCATTTATGGGATGCGGTTCAGACGTAACGCCATCTAATACAACACGTATTTGGCGACTAGATAGGAAACTTTCAATCCATAATACAAGAGGAGGGGAGAGACCAAGTGCTTTGAGTTTGGCTAAAAGGGCTGGATGCCAGACTCTATCAAAGGCTTTTGAAATATCTAGGGCAACGATTTTAGACTCACCAAAATTGTGAAGACTACGATTCCAACGTTCCGTAAGAAAGGTCAGCAAGTCTCCAGATGAGCGTCCAGCTCGGAAGCCATATTGGCGATGCAAGTATTCAGGTTCGCCCATCTCTGCTGATGCTTTCTATGAACATCCGCTTTGAGGAGAGACCCGATACTCCGGGTGGCAACACCTACTGCGGATTCCGGTGCGAGGAACGGAGAATCAGAGCCAGCCCTAGCGAAAAGGTCAGCCCTTTCATTCCTCATTATCCCCGTGTGACCAGGAACCCACAGAAGGGACACATTGTTGTGGATACACAACTTATCCACAGAAGCCCTGCAATCCCCCCAGTAACTTAGATTTTATCAGAGTTATCAAGGCTGCCTGACTATCCGAGAGGATAGCTAGGTCCTTCTTTTTTACTGTAAACAGTTATTTTGTCAAAAAAATGTCTTTTCACCTTAACCACTTTCTTGTAGTTAAGGACGGGTTTCGGTCACACTGCCTCCTGCTTGATTCAAATTCGAAAGTTTGTATACTAATTGTTCGCTGTATTTAGTTTTCATTTTCAAAAATTGAGTTGGGATATAAAATCAAAGATGTAGCCAATAAATTTATGGACTCTGGTACCCGAATAAGTATGATTAAACATTAGAAAGGTAATTGGAACAAAAATTCCCATGGCGCTTGTCTTGAATCCTACTCCGATCGGAGTAATATATCCTCGAGTAGTATGGATTTTTTTACGTAATAACACCACGTTGAAAATACTTTAGTTAATAGTTGGTGATGATACCTAGTAATATATAAACAACACACAATGATAAGGTATATGTATTCGGTTGTCAATCAGGTACCAAACAATAGATATTATATGAGCTCAGGTACCTACACTACATCGTCCGGTTAGGTATGTACAAAGTACAATAATTTTGAATTATGCTATAAATATTAATTAATAAGTAACGATTGTACTTCTAACTCTTACATGTCGTGACTGGATGCGCCCACGTAAGAGCCAAGCATATACATTAATACCGTATTTAGGTAAATCCTCCAGTGCATTTTCGTGGTATATCTCTATTGTATATATTCTGTTGTGTAAATGTTCGTTGCAGTAAGATCTCGCCAGCTTCATTTGGTATGTTACCAAAGCTAATAAAATAACTTGTTCTTCAGTGAATCTTGGAAAATCCAAATCGTTTGCTTCCAACCTTAAAAAATCAAACGTTTTCTTTCCACGTAATCCTATAAATTATTAGGTGTATCTATCTTCTCCCTTATTTCGTGATCGAAGACCTCTGCGTATTGAATCTGTGATGGGTGCATGGAAATGGTTTCGGATAGCGGCAGCGATTCTAAAATAGGAAACATATGTGGCAACGAATTTTTGAAATATTTTCCGCGCAATAGTTTAAAATAACGCTTGAATCTCCCGTTAATCACCTCCACCATCCAGCGACACATAGTTACCAATCGAGATTGGTTTGCCTGATCAGTAGTCAGTTGGGATTCATGTCTATCCTTTGAGGGTGGAACATGGTATTCGTTACCAGAAGCTTCATTATCGTTTAAGATATATCTGAACCCTAGATCCAAAATAAATACGTCGTTTGATTCAATCAAATAATGCATTGGATTTTCACTATTATTCATAATATCACTCATTATATTTGCATCTGTCTTCTTAGCAGCGTATGTTCCTTTTACATCAATTATTTAGCCATCTGTGCTGACCATCAGGAACGGCTTTAGAAGGTTTTTAAACTTGTACAAGCTAAAAGACTGACGCAAAAATATTAAGTTGGCACTTTTATGTATGTATATAGATGTATGTAAGTCCCGACGCATATTACAATTGCTTTCGTGTTTTCATCGTCTATATATAGTCTGGTTTCGATCTATAATATCATTCCTCTTTATACGTGGTCCAGTCCTACATGAAGTATAACGTAGTCATTTATAAGGCATTCAAGTCCTATAGCAATCAACCGTTCAAGGTTTTGCATTGACATATTAAACAATGTCGCAAGTCTCTCTTTGAAATCACCAGTTCGTAGTTTTGTGAGAAATATACTTAAAGCAGTTCTTGGGTTTTTATATTTCTGACTTAGTGAGGATGTTTGCTCTAACATGGAATCGAATTGATCGCAATTGCGTCCGGACCAAAAATGCATTTCTTCATTTGTCACAGCACATCTCGTGTTAAAATCTAGCTTAGCACCTCGTTGTAAAGCGTTCCTCATCATGTCGCAAATATCACTGAACTGGGCTGCATTGAAGTCATGAGTGACTTGCAGAATTGAGGTAGTTCGGGCCAGTTATTACTCCCGAAGTGTTTTCGATGTACTCTAGCACATACGGGAATGTACAGCTTGTATTCACAAAATATGTGCATCTTCATAAATTGTGGTATTCTATGACGGGTCTGATTAGGACAGTTTCCTGGGAGTAGTAGATGCTCTTGAATACTCGGGAACGTGAAGTTCTTTCACATTTTGTTGTTGTGGTTCCTCATGTCCTTCTTGTATAAGAGGCGGTCTGATTGCTTTTTCAACCCTTTGCCAACACCAATGGCATATACTCTGCGTTTTGTCAAATACAACCTGAAAAAATAAGTAGGCGCTTAGTAAAAATACTATGACGTTCGTATTAAACATTTTTTCTTTGTATTGATGAAGCATGAAGTAATCTCTAATATTGCATTTTCTTGAATATATGTTGCAAACTCTGTTCGCATTCTTAGGAGATCAACAGTCAGAAAATGTCGCTAATATCTTCCGTGGTAGAACGTTCTAGGACACATGACACAGTTGTGGGAAACTTCTATTGTGATAAATTGTCCAATCGGTAAGAACTTCCATATTCCACAGTTCATAATCACAATACAAACGAACGACTGCACTGACTGAGTCTTGCGCATACGCGCCTTCCCGGCCTTCCTATAACCTATAGTGGAGGGAGAAGAGGGAGGAAGTAGTGAACTCAAGACCAGCTTCTGGGTAGTATGTGACGCTGGCTCATTCGTAATGATGCACAAAATGGCAGTGGGTTATGAAATAACCAAAACATACTTTATTTGGCTATTCCTAAAACTGACATGTATAGTAGGTACAGTATAACTCTGAATGGACTGGGACTTGGAACTAGGCCCAATACTAAGTTCTATTCAGCTCAAAAGGAGCTATCTAATGATATATTGGTTATTGGAGGGGGTACCAACATTTGCATCATCCTTTGCCAAACATTACAAAAAAAAAAAAAAAATACAAATGTTCTAAGCTTGCCTATTCAACTCATCTCAATATAAATGTTCTTTGGAATTTAATTATTAAAAGTTTCAGTACTGTAATACTAGATTTTGTATAGTGGCGTATAGTGGCACTCCGTTGTCGCCGGTGCGGCGACATAGTAAGATAAGCTACTACTCCGTTGTCGCCGCAGCGGCGACATCTAAAAGAAACATTGTTTTTTTTTATTTAAATATAAATATTTTTCCTAGATTTCTTGTATGCGTGTTCGTCTCGATGTCGCACATCTTTTAGTGGTGTTGGTTTTTTCGGCGGGGGCTCGCATCCGGCGTGGAGGGCAAAGTTTCGAATTCTTTTACTTATAACTCCTTATAAAAAACGCGCACAGAGCTCGTTGAGGGCTTAAATGAAAGCTACCGTCGGGGTCTACAAGTGGTCGCTGGGAGGTGGTGGTGGGGTCGCTTTTAGGCGAGGGGTCGGAATGGTGGGGAGCCCAAATCTCAATTTTTCGTCCCATTATTGTATGAAATAAATTGCAGGGGTAAGCTCCGAACACACCCATTCGGTTGACTTGGTTTCAAAGTGGTTTCCAAATAACTAGACAACTATAGGGTACTACGTTTTTCGAAGGAAGAGGGGAAATGGTGGGGGTATTTAGTTTTTCGCTTATAACTCAGCCATTTCACCTCGGACCATAAGGGTGTGGTACTCAAAATCCATATAAAAAACATATTCAAGTTTGTACTAAATTTTCCTAAAATGTACTAGAATAACTGTTCGTTTCTCGGCAGGGAGCGCAATATTCTTTCTACACTTTTTCTAAACTTCTCCTTCGATCTCCATTGTCCATACCCACCTTTTTTTTAGTACGTTATTTTTTTTTTCTAAATTAAGTACCTACTAAATTTTTGCACGTTAAATCACCTCTAACTCGGTAGGGCTAAGTCCGATGGGAAACCGATTTCACTGTTCACCTCAGCTACAATTCGTAGAAGAACTTTTTTTTACAGGGGATACTTTTAGGGTACGGGGTAGGTAGCCCCGGCGGGATGTACTTCCATATGGCATATCGCCTATCAAATGAGAGGCGCGCTTGCGCTCTTTTACCCTTTCGGTGATAAATAACTTTGGCGAATCGTATCTACATTTTGTCCCTTAATCACATATCTAATTAGTTTTAGAATCCCGATAATTACTTTTGGAAATAACTCGAAAGGAAAGGAAAATCCTTTATAAAGTGGAAAATGGCCGTTTTATGAGTGAAAAAATGGCTTTATTTTAATCTCGTGTTTGTGAAGAACCGTTACGTCGGCGAAATTTGCCAACCAAACAGAAAACATACACAACAGACCACTAATGCATTCGCAAGAAAGGACGGGCAAAATACATGCAAAATGATGGAAGGGGGTGTATATGACCCAAGTCCCAAAAAATCCTCTTTTAACGGTAAAAACGTTCGTGTGAAGTTTACTGGATCAAAACAAGAACCCCTCCATTCGATCACACTCTCTTCCCTCTTTAATTCGATACCCCAAACGCCCCATTTTAGACAACCCTCCGGGGGGCACCCACCCCCTACCGCCAACCCCACAAATCATAAACCAAATTTTTCTTCATCTATTTTTTGCTCCCGAATACCACAAATACAAATAAGGAAACCGCATTCCTTCCTCTACGGCCATCCCACGTAAAGTTAAATTTTTTATGAATTTTTAAAGTCACCGTATACCGTAAAATCACGAAGTACTATTATTAGCAATATTTATTCTCGTTCAGTGCTGCTATGTTTTTTTATAAAAAATATAAAGCATTATGCTTCATTCGACATTTGTATCAGAAAAAGCGGTTGCTCCGTTCTCGAGATATGATTTTTGGAAAATGAGGTTTCATTGTAAAATCCAGCAATTTCTAACCTCTCTAGCCGGGGTGGGACATGGTGGGGGGAAACTAAAAATACGTGTGAGCGATTTTGATATCCTATAGAAACTGTAAAAGTTTCATCCAAATCGGGCGTTATCAGCTCACTTTCAACACATACAAAAGCTCGACGACTTACGGGCGAGTAAGTATATTCCAAAGTAGCTGGGTAGCCCATAGTAAAAATGTCTCGGAGTTACTGATAGGTCATATTAAAAATTGTTCGAAGTGTAAAGGGTTAATATTCCGCCTTTCTTCATTTTCGATGCTCAGTATCGCCAGAGAATTCAGTCGCATCTGTTATATGGTACTACTTATGACAACTTACATCTAGATGTGCAAAACCTCACAAGAACTAGGTCCAACCAAAGCGAGCTAAGGGCCCTCTAATAGAAAGCTCTACACATTCTCTCTCGCTCTTGCTGTATATGCCACATAAATTCTTGGCAATGATAGCGAAGGTAAGTCTTTATAAGTTTTAGCTTACTGAATGAACGTTCGGGCGTTGCTGTAGTGACTGATAATGTGAGATAGAGCTGTAGAGCTGTACACAGATCCGGGACACTGCTCGTTATAGCAGAGCAAGAGCTATCTACAATTAAGAGTTCAGCTAGTTATCTAATAGTTGAAATCTCTCGAATTCTTTCCAGCATCACGGATCGAAAACTTAAAAGCGATAATTCTTCTGAATAATACTCACAGAGGCGATTTGCTTTTTCAACAATTTCATTATCTATTAAGCCACTGAAAACTTGCGACTAAAACAGTGGCTGGCAATATATCAATGGCTGGGTCTTCTAAATATTTAGAAACAATATTAATTGAAAGAAGTTTTTTGCTCTGGAACACAAGGGTAATTATAAAGTCAAATGAATTCATTTGTTTTTTTTATTACAATGGTCTCCGTCTTTTCTATAGATATATTTGAAACTAGGATGATATTTTCAAAACAAATCATCATTTGTACAAATCCATTTTCCAAAGCAAAAAATTGTCAAAACGTGAAGTGGTCATTTCATATGAAAATATTAATTTTGTAGGCTTTCGTGGGCTCCTAGAAACTGTGGGCCCCCTCGTGGTGCCTGCGGGGCTGTTAGTTACGCCAGTGCTGAGGACAGATACGAAATAGGGTGTAAATACAAGATTTAAATTCGGGTTGAATGAGAATCACGTTTTAGGTCATATACAGGGTGTTTCAGATAGCGTGACAAAATTCTACAAGATCTAGATAAGCAGAAAATTGTCCAAAACTTCATTTTCAGAAGAGTATTACCTAATCTTAGGAATTTACTGAAAAAAAGTTCTAAAACACCCAAAAAGTGTCATTTTGAGTACAAAGTGTGATATAGGCTATTTGAAACTGCAATCGTTGGGTGGACCTCTTAAATTTGACATGAAAAATTACCATTTAATGACTTGTTTTATGCAAAATAAATAACTAAAATAGTCGTTTAATTGAGAAAACTGAATTAAAGTCCCGAAATTTTGATTTTATTTAGCCATAATTTAAATGGAAGGGAAAGGGAGGAGAAAAGGTATGGATAAATAATCATCATAGAGTGTATTCTGAAATATGAAGAAAAAATCTCCTCCTACCCTGAATATGGTGTTTTACTCACCCACTCTAGAGCAATTTTTTGCTTATCTCGACCATAGCTCTCACTTTATGAAAGATTATCCTCCTGTTTCTAAAACACCTTACCGTAAAACGGGGTGACTTTGTCACGGTGGGGGTTTGGGTGAGGGGGAGGGGACTGTGGCATGTGGGGTGACTTTGAAGTGATGGTAAAGAGGCGCGGAGTACTGAATAGTTCAATGTGTTACACGATTCGATAGCGGGTGCACGAGTGTGTCACTTTAAAATGCCCCGAAATTATATTATATTATTATTATGACGTCATGTCATAGGAACACTAGAAGATATTAAAAAGGGCATGTTACAAGTCAGTGAGAGTAAAAAGTGGAAAGTGTCTCGTGAAGCGATTTCTTAATAGACTAAGTCGTGTACACAAGGCGAAAATTGGTGGTTCGCTTGCTTTAAGTCTTGAAAAAGAGACATTGATTGCGGATACTTTTCATCAGGTGGCTACGTGGTAGAAAATGATGATAATGATGTCCTGTACTCTTTGTGTAATATAAAATGGAGCTCTTATAGGGTATAGAATGGCTACAGTATGTCACTTGCCATGGTTAGCTACGCTATTTTCTCGTATTTTCACCTGCTTTTATGTTTAATAATTATGGAAACATGGACTTGCCAAGACTTTGGCGGGTAATTTAAGGGCATTTTTCTCTAAAATTTTAACCGATATGATTTTTTCATTTACTAGTTTACATAAACAAGATGTCAAATGCTATGATGATACAAAAATATATTAAATTTTTCGAAAGTTTGTGCGAAAAAAATCGATGAAACCTTCAAAATGTGCCAAAGTCACCCGTTTTACGGTATATTTATTTATTTATATATTTATTATAATATAGCATATTGTCCTCTTCGAAATTGGTGATCCAATTATGAGACTGGTCATTGTTCAATCATTCTGGAAACTTTATCCAAATGTCCAATTCCGATTAAGAAAGATCTCATATTTGATTGTGTAAATTGTGTTTTCAGACGTAAAAATGTGATCGAGGAATCTGTTCGATTCCGAAACATAATTTTATGGTTTGTGATAGCTCGAAAATTTTTGTTATTAAAAGTGACGAGTATGCAGCTCAAACCTTCTAGTAGGAAGACTAGATATTTCGTTATTAAATCCAACTTTATGAGGTTGATAATGGAAAGTCGAACTAGTTTAATTCCGAATTAAATATGTTCTGAAAATATAAGATTGTTGTTATATTACTTGACGAAAAAAATTGTTGGTGAATATTAGGAATTAATCAGTGGTGAGATCCTGTAACAACACTCTTGACGTAAATGAACCTGTTTTTGAATTTAACTACAACTAACTACTTACAATTTCCCAGAATTTTGTATCAAAAACTGAGAACTGAACTTGGGAGTAGTTAATTGTCATCAATCCATCACCTTAGACGTTTCTTAATGCTTTAATGATTCAAAGCGGTTTCCTGATTTTCAGACTAATTGAACGTACCCCAAATCACCAGGTTAAACCAATCGACGAATGCCTTGACTATTTTTCCTTAGGGGGTGAATTCGGCAATTTTTTACGTTTTGATATGCTTTGATTTTGAAATAGATTCTGGTTTATTTCCCAAGTATGCGTTTTTCACTGTAAAAAAAAAAAGGTTTTTTTCACGAATTTTTTTCTCGCGAAATTAAAGGTGTTTGAAAAAAAACCTTTTAAGGGTATTATCGGGCATACATTGAACTTTATTGATAAATTTTTGACAGCGAAAAAAAAAAACAAAATGGCCGCTCCACAGCTATCTTCCCGGGACATGCTTTGCTTGCAGGCCTCCGCGGCACGCAGCACCACTGGTGCACATTTGAATCTAGACCAAAACAACAAAAAAACCATTAATCTAGAGGCTTATAGCTAGAGAATGCCGTACGGATTTTTAAAAATATTAATTTTTGTAGATTTGGCGTGCGTTTGAAAAAAAAAGTTTGATTTTTGACGAATAAAACGGCATGTTTTTTGTTAATAAAAAATTAACAAATAAAGTTATTAAAAATCCCGTACGGCATTCTCTAGATAATGTTAATGTTCACATCTGGTGAAAATTTCAAGTCGAAAATATGAAAATTGTTCGAGCTATGCTGCGTGCCATTTTGAAAAACCGTGTTTCGAGAAAAACGCGTTTAAAGTTTTGAGAATAGTTATTTATTGGAAAAAATAAAAAAATTAAGGTAAAAATTTTTTTACCGTTAGACTGCAATCCCAGTTGCAAATGTCAAAAAGGTCAGTTGTGTTCAATTCGGCATTTTCTGTCAGCTTTAGTAGAAAGTTGGCGATAAAGCTGACTGAAAAGCTCCAATTGTGTTTCAGGCTTCAGGTAGTCGTTTCGGAGCAAGTTTGACGCGCTTGGTGGCGACCTCCATTTTCAAAGGAAAAAAAAATTTTCTCGCACGAGACCTTTTTTTTCTTATTTTAGAGGGTTTAAACTATTTTTTAAGCCAATAAAAAAAAAAGATTTTTCAAAAAATTTACAGTGGCGTTACCCTAGCAGAAATAAAATGTGGCGCTGGCTGTTAAAATTTCAAAATAAAACACGCTTTTCGTATGGTATCACTAAAATGATTACCTGAACACTTGTCAATTTACGACTTTATATACCGTGTGTAAAGTAGAAAAATGTACAGTTTTTAATTTGTAATCACATTTTTATTATAAATTGATAAAGTTAACTCTACACAACACAAATAGCGAAATTTGCAGGATTGTGTTTGAAGTTGGTTGCGTGTTTTGCATGAAGGACAACGTACCAGCTATGAGTACTAACAAACACTACGTCCATGTTCCATTTAATCTCAAACCTGTCCTGTTTAAAAAAAAAAAAAAATGTAAAAATTAGACATTTTTATTTTTTTTTATTTTAAAAACCTGTTAATACAAAACTGATGTCACATTAGATATATTTTTTAAAATCTCTTATCTATCAAAAGACCTAATTTTTTTCTTAATTCACTCACAAGGGAGATTCTATTCCCTAACAGTTTACTTAAGGAGTAGTGGATCATCCACTTTGAAGTCATTTTTATCTCCTTGCCGGCCTTTAAAGAGATGCTTGAATTTTATAAAGTCAGCACCAGAGGAGACTCATGTTCTTACCAATAGATTTCGCAACGTAATTGAGGAATGTACATCATAATTATTTTTTTCTTTTTCTTTTTTGTGATAAAAACCTCCCAGTATCGGGTCCATCTTATTGTTATGAGCCCCCATTCAGTTTTACAATAGCGAAAGCTCTGTAATTTTCTACAAAAACAATTGGAATTCGGTTAATCAGCACGTCATCTCCCGGTACCGGCAGATCAAGATAAGATATAGGGGGGAAGGCGCAGCATAAGTTAATGGATATGGGTTGGGTGGGGTGGGAGGGGGGATGCTAAGAATGAGCGCAGCGTGGTAAACATTTATCTGTATCTCGGTGTTCCCTCCTCCTTGAGAGCATATAAACACATCTTCTATAATTTAAGCTTGGGGTTTTTTTTGTTTTCCTTTTTTTTTCACTATACTTATGGCAGAAAATTCACACTTATCCGAGAAGATGATCACTCTGCTACGGGATAATATCCATCCTGTGACAAGCTCTTCTGTATGCACTGAACGTCGTCTTCCTAGTCATATATGGAAGAAAATTCGATAAGTTCTGTTCATTTCTTTCCCACGATTTTCCCTGTATTCGTTTTGCTCTTATTCGACAGCTCCTTCCTTTCGCTGTTTCATATCTTATATGATATCAGTTCTATTCTTGGTGACTATGTATTAGGTCTTATAAGTGCGCATGTTTAGTACCACTTCTTGCGCCCTGAAGGATACACTTAAATCTATGCACATAGTTATAAGGGTATACAGCAACATCTTTTATCATTTACCCTTGTGTATGGATGGATACATATAGGTATAGCCAGAGAGAAAGGAAGCTGATAAAATATGAATAAACGTGTTGAACTTAGTGTATACATAGGAGGCCGGGACAAGTATCTGAAACTGATGGCTGTTGCTTTGTACCATTATTACCAGAGCGAATGAAGTTTTTTTTTGCCTTGCAGAAATGTGTTAATATATTTGCAACTTATCCAAAAGCATTAGGAAGTTCTTCAGAAGCTTCAATAGAAATGTTATTAAACTAGTTTTTTAACGAATCGATAGTTCTTTAGTATGCGTCATCTGACTATCTATAATTAAAATTTTAGGGCTTAAAAGACAGACGTTTTTATCTAAATGGTTTCTTAAGATTTCATTACCAGTGTATCAGTTCAAATACACATACGGTATATTTGTAAGGTTCATTATTGGAGGGCCTGCGGGCCTCTTCCAATTTTAAGGTGCCTTCAATGGCAGTATGTTTGGAATATGTACTATATAATATGATTTAAATGTACTCTATAGGCTCGTTTGATGATATTTTTAATAATATTTTCGTACAGAGCTAGCTGTATTTTTTTCAATAATGCCTTCAGAACGTGAATTGACATAGACTGGTGACATCACATAACTAATCCCAGAGAAACACGTTCAGAGGGGTTAAATCTTGCTGGTCAATTGATATCATCATTTCGTGAAATAGCAACAATTTTTTTTTTTTTTTAATAAATCCAGTGTTTAGTATGGCATGTTGCGTAAGATTTCTAAAAATTCACATCGCTTAAGTGTTCAGCGAATGTGGAAGAGAAGGAGCACGATGTCACAAAACGAAAGAAATTACCTCCACCTGGGCTGCTCACAGGTGAACAGAACCAACGATGTTCTGAAACAGAAATAGAATGAAATCAATTTGATATATTTTATTATTATTGTAAACAAAGGTCATAAATACACCAGCCAAAACTATGACTGTACGTACATATGTGTACTACTGTGATAAAAAAATAAGGTGAATTTTTTATTTAAACTTCGGGGGTGGGTATACTATGAAATCATAACTTTTTTTTACTGTACTGTTTTTGACATCTATGCAAACTTTCATGTCAATGTATTCAATTACTGTAGAGCTAAACGAATTTTTGTAAACATACAAAAGTGAGTTTTTCAATTTTTACAATGGCTGAATTTGTTGAGCAAAGAAAATTCTGCAAATGTATTAAATTTTGTTTGCGGAATGAATATTTTGGGAGGATGTTCAGAAGGCCTTTGGTAATGATGGTATGTCTCAAAAAAAAAAAAAAAAATGTTTACAAAGACTTCAAACAATGCCGAGAACTAGTTCAAGATGAACAGCATCCCGGACGGTCATCATCAACATCTTCTAATGAAAGGCACATTAAGAAAATCAAAATTTGGTGCTCCAAAATCGTCGATTGACAATTAGATACGTTTCCGATGCTGTGGGCATTTCATTTGGATCAACCCAAGCCATTTTAAAAGATCGTTTCTGCCTCAAACGCGTCAAATCTCAATTGATTTCAAAAATACTAAATTTTTTTTTAGAAAAGCAAGTATCACATTGACTTCTTTCAAAGAATGACTTCATGAAACGCATTATTACGGACCAATCAAGCGAATAGGTGAACCAAGATAAAAAAAAAGAAAAAAAAACCGAGCCAAAGCGCTCAAAAATCAAGGTAATGTTGACAGTTTACTTCGATTATCGAGATGTTGTGTATTAGGAATTTCTTCCACCCAGGCCAAACTGTTAACCAGTGCGTGAAGCTATTCTCCTTAAGTAGTCGGAATTGTGGGCAGAAAATTATTACTTTTTGCACCACGATAATGTACTGTCCGACACAAGGGCGGATACAGCAGGGGCTGAGCTCTAATAAATCAAAATTTATACTCAAATGAAATGGAAAATACAAAAAAAAAAAAAAAATCTTTTCAAATCTTCTAAATCCGCATTAAAAAAAATAGAAAATAATTTCTCCCTGCACTTAATGAATAAATACATCACAAAAGTTCTCTAGAGTTTCCCTTCATTTTGCATTTAATTAAATATGAAAATTATATTACATTTGTGTATAAATTTTTAAATTTTCAAGGTATACAAATAAAGCAAGATCTGGGGCCGGATTCCGCAACTATTACTTTACCCGTGCACACAAAATTGTGTATACACCAACTTGTTCCGATTCCGCAAAAATGGAAATGAGATTTTCTGTCAAAATTTTGTACACTTTAACTGATATTTTCTCACCGCCATTTTGTTGAAGAGGTACCTCTGAGTTTTTGTCAAGCGTTATTTTCAAAATTATTTGTTATATTATTTAATTTACTTTTTTCAAGCCGTAGTCGCCTTAATACCAATAATTCATGTATGTAACTCATTTCTTATAACTGAGCTTAACTTCTTCAAAAAGACTATTTTGTCATTCAAACAACATTCAGCATAGAAAAATTTTCATTCAGCATTTAAGTGTACACTTTCCCTCACGGTGAGTTTTTTAAATCGTGTGCACTGGCAAATTTTACACAGTTACGGAATCTAGCCCCTGGGCAGTTTAAGTTTTAACACTACAGTGAATAACAATGAAATTTCGAACTCCTAATGTTTATCAAAATACTTAATTAAATTACTTTACTTTAACTTTGCTTTCTTTGTGTACCTATCATGAAAATTTAAAAAGGTTATTGGGCGCAATCCGACCCACTTTTCGTGGAATCACGGACGTCACTCAAAATAATTTCAAATTAAATAGATTTTACTAACTTCTAATGGTAATTAGTAATTTAATTGAAAATTGGTGGGAAAAAAAAGTTTTATTGCTTATTTAAAAATATTTAATCTGAGTAATATTTTTTCTGTTATAAGACTATTTAGTTACCATATTCTTTTTTACTGACGTTAAGTACACACATTAATACTAGCTCTCTCTCTTGCGAACATTAGTAAGGTTCTGGAACTGGTTCTGACTTGATGCGCCCGTGGAATTTAGTGGAATATTCCAAAAGATGTCTCGTGAAACCCGTTTTGATTCCTGTAAAGCTTTTGAAAACTTAATTTTTTTAAAAAAAAAGATAAAAAAATTAAGCTGGAAAGGCTTATTATTTTTTCTGTCAAAGATAAAAAGCCAGCTTGGCTATTTATTTTTGCCAGAAAAAATAATAAGCCTTTCCAGCTTAGATTTTTTTAGCTTCAAACTATTATCGGTCAGGAATAACAAGTAAAGTAGGCTTTTTTCGTAAAAAGTCATAACTGATTCGGTCCCTCGTTGATATGGTTGGACTAAAGCGTTGTGTGTCATATCCACGATCTGTGTTACGTAGCCGAAAACATAGCCTGACTCCAGTGTTTCTGGAGAGATACCGGAACCATTTAGAATTATTGTTTCGAGAGATAATCCCACGTGAGGTAAGCGTTTTCTTATTTACCTTTAGTTTGTATCTTTAAAGCCTTTTAATGGTTTTTAAATAATTAAATGTTAATGAAATGCAATAATGAATAGATTTAATAGATTATAGCTGGCTCTTTGGTTATTGTTGGTTTGGTTGGTTATTTTAAGGGGTTTTAATCAGATGATGCGATGGGCCCTGACTTGGCATGGAACTCCGATCTAAATCCGCAGAGGTTGATACCTCTGGGGAGTCAGATGAAATAGTTCAATTCAACAGGTGGACTGATCACCTGGTTACATCGGAGGCGTCCCCATTTTAGTTATTTTATGTATATTGCCAATGAATATTGCTTAGGGTTCGGAAGTTGATAACCATAAAATTTAGAAAAAATGACCATAAAAAATGCATTAAAAAAGTGACAATAATACCTAATTAAAAAAAATAAAAAAATCCAACTTATATAATTAAAAAATACTTTTGTATTTCGACATTATGTAATGTAGATACATACAGTTTTTTTTTAAATTAAAAAAACGAAAAATTAATTTTTTACACATAAATAAAAAAAGGAAAACAGAGTGAATTCCCGTCTAGAAAATAATAACGAAGTAAATCTGTAAAGATTTAAACGATCAGGATATGGAAATAATTAAAATGTTTCGCTGAGTATACACCTACTTATGTTGAGTTATTACAATGAATTACGAGTGCCAGTTTTTTAAGATGTTCAAATTAAAATGAGCGTCGATTATCTGACAGCACATTTTTGTACATTGAAAAAGATCTTTCCACGTCCACAGAAGTAATTAGAGCGTATTTGAAATAAATAGAATCAGCCAATTGTAAATCCTCTGCATCACTATCTAAATCCCATACAGTAATCTCTCCAATAAGCACTTGTGATATCTTGGACAATGTTTTAAAACCGGATTTTTTATGTCAAACTTTAAGAAGTTTCCCAGATACAATTGCAGCAACATCTCCCGGATTTTAATTCGTCCTGGGATTTTTGTATTAGACGAATGGAATCAATAAGCTTTCCGCCTTTCCTTTCCAATTTATTACATAATAGCTTCTGATGAAAATGAAAAATTCGATTTTATATGCACAATATCAGTTTATATTTTATTATGTGAAACTATATCTTGTGCAATTTTAACTGCCGCTGAATCTTCCACAGTCAAAACTGGAAATTATATCTTTGAGAACGTCAAAATGTTCAGAGAAATACTTAGTAGCATTTAACCACGTTCCCCATCGCGTTTATATGGGAAGTGGTGGAAGGCGTATACCTGGAGCCTCCAACTTAAATTGTTCTGTATGGGCAGGTGCTTTTAAAAAATCCATATACCATATACGAAACGGCATCCGTCAAAAAGAGTAAAACGTTGTTGTGCTTAACTCCATCTGGCCAGAGAAGGAAAAGAGATTTGTCGAACAGCTTACATATGGTTGACCAATTAGATTTCTCCAAAATTTTTGATGTCAAAAGAAACTCGTCACGTTCTACTATCCCTACGATAACATTCGCTACATAGCGGCCATCGACATCCGTTGTTTCACCGATAGAAATCCAAATATTTTTTCTTTTGTAATGTTCCTAATCTGACTTATCATTTCATCATGCAACGTTTTCCTTAGCGTGGACTCGTCTGGAACCGCGTTATTTGTATATTTTACCAGAAAGGCTCAAAACTTTGGATGATTGATTTTATTTAAGGGAATATTAGCTGACAGTAATGCCTCGCATAGGTTCTTCGAAATTTTGCTTGAGGTACCTACATTATGAAAGTTTGTGTTTTCGCATTTAAATTCTCCAAGCCGCGCTTCTGTTTCTCTCGGCCAATGTGTTGTTGAATGCAGAAACGTTTATCTGCGGAACATTTTATCTCACAAATCTTGCAAAATAATATACTGCCATCAATAGTAAATATTTCTTCACCAAATTCAGATACAAACTCTCTCAAATGGCTAGATTTTGTCTGATTTATTTTTGGCAGTTTAGTTTAGTTTAGGTTACCGTGTTATTATTCGCGCACTAAAATACAAATATACAGATATACAGGGTGTTCCGTAAATGTCTTCAATCCTTTAAGGGGATGAAAGTAAAGGTCATTTGGGTCAAAAAAGACTAGATACTTTTATATCGAGCTCCGCTGGGTTTTCGAGTAAATCGATAATATCGATTTTCGAGATTTTGCTTACCTCTTCAGAGTAATTTCGTTATAAGTTCTATTGTAATTAATGGATTGTGACGGTTAGACCCTTATTTAAAAGAACACATATTGGCCTTTCTAAAAATGCATAATTAGTTATAATTGTGCCTGCAGTTATTAAAAAAAAAACAGTTTTCTCTAGACCTTTTTATTTTACCAAAATTTTTGTCGCGCTTCAGTGTACATTTATTCGAAATATAACCATTGCATGAACTTGGAAAAACAATGAAAAAATTTGCGCATTATGTCCCCTTTCCAAAATGACCTCCCTAAGTGCTATCAACAATAACAATCAAAAGTTATAAGCACATTTTGAAGATGTGCCCATCGAGGTAATCTTCATTTTTTTCGTTGGATTCTATCTGCTCTTACAGTTTTTAACCTACGACAACCATTTATATGTCATTGTACGGGAATCTGAACTGGCTATTAGATAGGGTAATTTTCGATTTCGAATTTCGAAAATGGAGGGGGCAATTTCGAAAAAAAAACATTTTTTACCAAACTTCATATTTACGTAGATCTCGTTATTCCGCATCTTCATTTTTGCGGGAGAGGCAAGCTCTGGGAGGGGCGGGAGTTCAAAGTTTCAACTTTAAGCGGCTATATTATATTTGAATAAAAACCACCAAAAATGTCCTTTCCATTTATGAATTTAGGACTTATTTGCTAGAACAATGCTTGGTTGAGAAAATATAGCCGCTTAAAGTTGAAACTTTGAGCTCCCGCCCCTCCCAGAGCTAGCCCCTTGCGCAAAAATGAAGAAATTAAGGAATTTTAAGTACAAGCAGAATTTTTGCACTTTTTTGTGATCGAAAGCTCACAAAAGCCGGGTATTTTGATGAAAAGTAGTATGTCGGGAAAATGACATAGTCGGGATAATTCATGTCAGATTCAGTTTTCCTGGAAATATTCAATTTAATTTTATACATATATTAACACTACCTAATTAGCATTCACCGAAAATTTCTTTAACCATTTATTTGCAAGAAATTGCGGTCCAGCCCAGGAAATTATGGTGTTTGAATGAAATGCAAGCGAGTTTTATATGAAAAATATCATCAGTAACACAAGCAAGAAATGTATAATGTCTATTTTATGTAAGACTAAATTTTGCTATGCTTACGGGATCAAAAACTTATATTAAGTATATAAATAAAAGAACTCCGGCGATATCTGAATGCTAATGAAAATTTCATGCTGAAACGAAAACAGAAAGCTATACAGAGCGGTCCACAACTGATAGCAAGTGCGGTTATAGGGGGATTATAGCAATTGTCTGGATCCGTTCTTGGGCCCACACTGCATTGGTTCTTCGAGCACATTTCGCTAAAATCTCGACCTATATCGTTTCGCAACTACCTCGTTTTTGGAAGATTTGTGGACAATTTAGTTGAAAACACCATAAATTGTTCACCTTGACAGACTCTTGAATTTCTTAATCTACGTATTAAACATAATACGTAATTATGGAAGTAAACGCACCTGTAATTTATATAGTGCGTCCAACGTTGAACTTTCTGAAAACCACTAAAAACTCTTAAATAAAACTTGTACATCTGCGCTCGATGGTGCCGAGACACGTCAAACTTTATGTCACTGCGACATTTGTCATCTCGAATCCGGATAGAATCGAGCCATATATCAAACAGGAATGCGGGTATCGTATAAAATTCGTATACCTATATAAGTGAAACCTTCTTCTCCGCATAATATCTCGAAGGGGACGACATTAAAGAAGAACGGAAAATGTAGAGTAAATGAGATGGAAGCACAAAAATGACAATTGGGAACTTATGTGGTCTGGCACCCGAAGGTTACGGATAGTCATGCTTAGACAAACAAAAAATTGTATGGGTGGGGGAGGGGAATCCTAACGGTTTCAGAGATAACGGGAGTTTAAGATATTTCGGTATGTTTTTATATATCACCCTGTAACTTCTAAAAGTTACACCCTATTACGATGATTTAAACTTTGATGGATAGGTAATCGTTGGGCATCATTACTGACATATAGTGGGGATATTGTCATTAATAATGACAGTGTAGGGTGCGCGCTTCATTACTGCCATTTCTCAGTTCGGTTCTGATTTTGTAGAGGTATGATGTAATTTAAAGATGGATAGTGATAGTGACAGCGAGTTTTTTTTTGTACTGAATCTACTACGGCGGAATGTCCTGAGGCTGAGTGTATTAAAAAAGAGAGAGAGCTTCTTCGGACCTTCGTTGAGGCATTTGAAAGCCTGCCGAAATTGTGGAATCCAACAAATCAGTTTTATAAAAACAAAACAGAGAGGAATTTAGCTCCAGACAAACTGTTAAGCATTTATATGAAAATAGAACAAGGTTCTAAACGTGCAGATGTTACAAGAAAAATACACCTCTTCGGTCTAATTACCGAAAAGAACTTGAAATGATCCTATCATCGTAGAGATCGGGAATAATTGCCAATGACGTGTACAAACCATCTTCGTGGGTATTTCATGCTCTTCAGTTTCTGGACAGAATCGAACATCTTGTTAATGCAAATGTACAAGAGGTGATTACGCTGCTCACCTCTGTAATTGCATATTTTTCAGATAATCATTATTTGGTAAGAAAATTTGTATTAATATTGTTGGGTAAAAAAATTTGAGTTAATGGAAACAATGCTTAAGGAGTATTTATTGTTTCCTTTTTGTTTTCATAGCGTTAAAATTACAGAAATAGAAAAGAACATTTTTTTCAATCAGCTACAATTTTAATTTTTATATATTCTAACTAGGGGAGCCCGTCGACGTTGTCCGGCGATAATATAGATACCTAGATGGGTGGGGGTAGTGTGGTTATAGATGTCCAAGCTATTAACTGACTTGATCGCGTGATTCCGTACTCTAGTGTTTCACTGTATGAGTGTACGTGCATACATTCCTATGAGTGCTAGAGTGTCTCTACGTGTCGACGCGTTCTCAGGCAGTGCCCAAACATATAGTAAAACACGAAATTTTTGTATGCCAACCATACGAAGGAATTGCCCGATTGGTTCCGTTTTCGAACTGTATTTGCAATTTTTATGAAAACGCCGTGTACAAAGTATGACCTTTCCACCCTCGGCACCTTCTCAGGCAGCTACCAAGTATGTATATAGTGAAAAACAAAAGTATTGTATGGCAACACCAAGAAGGGGTAGCCCGATTTAGTCCATTATTTACCATTAATATGAAAACACCACGTACCAAATTTTTTGTATGGCAACCCTACGAAGCAGTTGCCAGATTGGTCCGATTTTTGAACTTAATTTACATTTTTTTTTTATAAAAGGCCCGTGTACAAAATTTCAGCTCTCTACGTCGACGCGTGAGGCAGTGTCCAAATATAGTATAGTGAAAACCTAAAGTTTTGTATGGCAACATCAAGAAGGGGTTGCCCGATTTCAACAATTTTTGTAATTTTATTTAATATTGCTATGAAAACATCACGTACCAAATTTCAGCTCACTACATGAACTCATTGTCAAGCATTGTCTAAATATATACTAAAAAACGAAATATTTGTATGCCAACCCTAGGAAAGAGTTGCCCGATTTAGTCCATTTTTGAACTTGCATTTGAAATTTTTATGAAAACTCCGTTTAAAAAATGTCAACTATCCACATCGATGCGTTCTCAGGCAGTTTTTTAGATCTGAACAACAGCGCCATCTATCGTCTCCAAAACTATTCTATCTTTCAAGCTGAAGCCAACCATATTTACAAAATTTCTTTCAAATCGGTTCGACGGTTTCGGAGATTAGCGTGTATGAACACAGTGACATGTGATTTTTATATATTAAGATAAGCAGTATGGAATAAATCAGGGGTGGCCAACCTTTCAGATTTCCTGGGCCGTATTGGAAGTAGACGAGTTATATTGGGCCACACATAAAATATACGAACCCTAAAGATAGCTAATGAATAAAAACGAATATATACATACATACTTAGTTAACAATTTTAAGTAATTTAAGCTTCATTAATTCATACATTTTTTATTATAAAATTTAAGAAATAGCAACATGAAATTGATGTGATATTAGATATTGTTTGAGACAATAATGCTTCGATATTTTGCGATCGAAGTTGATGCAACTCTCAGTGAGTTCTCAAGGTGCTCATAAGCTATTTTGCTCCTATTTTTATTCTTTGTGTGCTTCATCTTAAAAAATAGCTGCTCACAAATGTAGGTGCTTCCAAATAGTGATGGCATGAATTGTGAAGCAAGGGGTACTTTTCTCTGGGAAGTTAATTCTTATAAAAGTCCAGTAAAGAGAAATTTTTAAATTTTTCTTAAAGTTGAACATCAGATTTCAGCTCTAGCCATTTCATTTGAAAATGTGCTGGTAAGTTTATGTTGACTAAAAATGGAGTCGAAGTAAAAAAATTGATTTTTTTGGAAATCTTGAAATCTTTTCTCAGATTCCTGTATCAAATCGAAAATCAAGTTTGCATATTTTACGTTACTCTCAGGACAGTATTTAGCCAACGTTTTAAAATACAAAAAATTATTTGCTTGAATTTGTGACTACCATAGTTTCAGTTTCATTTCGAAAGCCGCTATAGTTTGAGGGATAGTTGTTTTTCACTCTGAAGACGCAAATTTTGCTCATTTAAATAAGCTGTCAAGTCTACTAAAAAAAGTAAAATCTGTGAGCCTGTTTTCAACACCAAGTTCTGGCACAGATTTTATTATTGATTCCATAAATGACTTGATTTCATTTCGCAAAACATAAAATCTTTTCAGCATTTTACCCCAACTTAATCATCTCACTACTGAAAAATAAATAATGTCCCCAATGTCTTCAGTGTCAATTTGACTAAGTACAATTACACATTCAAAACTTTCTTTGGCCACATTGCGTAATTGTACATTTATTATGTCGAGAAGTAACTAAACTACTCCCATGGAAATGTTATATAGATAAAGACAATGTTTTATAAAATTAATTGAGAAAGTATTTAAGTATATGAGTTTTGTTGGGCCGCATTCAAAGCCGTCTTGGGCCACATGCGGCCCGCGGGCCGCGGGTTGGACACGCCTGGAATAAATAATAAAGAATAATTTTAAAATTTCAATTTCGCTTTGTACTTAATGCTAAAATCATAACAATGCCAGCTTTTCTGTGAGGATCCATTACAATAATTTACATAAGATAAATGAACTTCTGGCTCGATGAATTGAAACATACTGAAAGAAATACTGTCATTTTTAATGATAGTGTAAGGTTTCAACATAATGACAGAGTAATGAAAGAAGACTTCCTGAATTAATGACATTACTGGTAATGACATTATTACTGATCGTGAACTGTCCGCATCAAAAAATCCGAATATCATCATTACTGACTATCATTACAGTTTCTGTGAACCTTACACGATCATTATTAATGTCATTCCGATAAAGTAATGACATTATTACTGAACGTGTAAGGTCCGCATTAGATCTTGAGTCAACTCAATCCTTGGATGTAGTCTTTTTTCAAAATTTCCCACGTTGAGGTTCGAGAAAGTCCATCTTCTTGCGAACGACATCTAGTTGATGGTTCTGGATATTCCATAAAACTTTTACTTAAAGCAGCTATATTTTCGTCCCTCCGAGCAGGACGAAAATGTACTAGTGTTTGTTAGGTCTACCACTGAGCCAGTGCTTTTAAATTTTTTCACAATACCACGAATAGTCGATTATGTTGGTTGACCATAAATTTCACGTTAGTTCTCTAAATAGTGCTGATAAATCCAAATCCAAATAGTGGTGATAAATCCAAACGATTTCGATAATGTTATACTTTTGTTAATGTATACAACACCTAAGATGAAATGTCAAACACTATTGAGTACAGCTGTCAAAAATAAAAGCAACATAATTTCAGTAGCTCAGTTGGTAATTGTATTTACCGTCCCAGGGGGTCATGGGTTTGATTCTTATCCCGGCACAGTTCTGCACTTTGCCTTCTGCATAGTTTCTTTTCGACTTTTATAGCTTCTCCACCTCCATAGTATCCACTTCTCTACCAATTTGATATTCCTTCACTCCTTCCTCACTTCCAGCAACATCACAATATATGTACTCCAGGAATGCACAGAAACACCTTGTGCAGAGGCATCAACCCAAAGAACATATATGATAACAACATCCAAATAGATTTCTTCAGTTATGGGAGGCAAAGCACTTATAGCACAGTGAACAAAGCGATTCAAGAAACTAAACTAAAGCAGAGCTTTGGATAACATAAGCAAGAGATGTGAAGATGAGGGGGAAAAAATCAAATTCAAAATTCAATGACCAATGGTTCAAAAATTTACCTTTTTTTTAACCTTATGTCCATCTAGTGGATGCTTTAATGCCAACATTAGTTTCCTTTCACAGTCTTCAGTAAAAATACCATCTGTGATGATATCATCTATATATGGAATAACACCGTCAATGGCTGACAATAATTACACCAAATGGAGGAAGATTATTCACGAATAGCCCATTGTGCATATTTTTCATTGTTTTGAGTTGCTACAATTTAATAATGAATCTAATACACAAAAATATTTATAATTAGCAAGACTTGCGATATCTCTTCTACATTTGGTAATACATGATGGTCCATTTTTAAAAATAGATTGATCATGACCCCACAGTTAACATAAATTTTATTGACTCCATTTTGGGAACCATTTCAATTGGGCTACGTCAATCACCAGTTGTAATATATTTTCAGACAAAAGACTAACTTATTTCATTTTCAACGCTACTTTTTAGACATAAGCAGCGTACTGATTACGACTTATGAAAATGGATTGAAAATCATTCATAAACAATTTCACACCATAATTTTAGATCGCTTGGGTTGGATCATCCGAAACTACATAATTATTCTTTATTTTGGTCATTAGATTACACTTTTGATGAGGAACAAAATTTATTTGTTTTGTGTTTTTGATTTTTATATTTAACTTCTCCGAACTTCTCCGCCTACTAGAGTAACACAACACTTAGTTTTTCAGGAACATTATGCGGCGACATAAAATTGTTCTACCAGATGTTTAAAAGAGACGAAACAGTCGCTCGTATAAGTGGCTCGATTGAGCCTAGCATGCCTATCATAGTTACTCCTTGTGAGTTTCCACTGTCACTTCTGATTTTTGTTATTATGTTTCTGTAAATTTTTAGCTTATCATTTACAATTACTTTTTGTTCACACTTACAATTTGTTATGTCTGTAGGTTTATGATAAACGCACTTGTTGTATTTTAGTATCTTTATTATTATATTATACAACTTAACCTAATTAATCTAGTGTGCTAATTATCACTCCGAGCTCTGGACCAAAACTGACCTCGACCGCCTGACTCATCTATACTCTGCTTGATTGCTCTCCTGTTTTGTGTTATCACACATACATGTGTGCCGTATACAACATGCTCCATTTTTTTTCAGTTAAATTCATATTGTAATTCATATGTAAAGATTATAATTATACAAATATATAATATAGATATGCAAATTATTATAATTATTATTTCAAATGAAAAGTTTATACTCTTATAAAAACTTATGAAAGCAAAAATTAATTCTCATTATTTCAAAAGTGAAGGAAGTAGTAATTAAATTTTTTATGTTGGCGAGAATCTTTCTGGAGGCTTACTTATCCTACCATATCTAGTTGTATATTGGGAATTACACTGGTCTGCAGAAGTAAGGCATTATTTGTGCAGTGTTGAATCATTTGTGGTTTCATTAGTATAGTTCGAATTTTCTTCATATACATGTAAAGAGACAGGTATTTGCTTTTCTTTTCTCAATATAATAAACTTTCGATTCCTTCTATAGCATAAACCATTAGACGTAGAAACTATGTATGACTTAGGCTGTGTACTTTTCCTTACTATACGTCCTGGTATCCAATTAGTTTTCGGATGTTTTTGGAAAAGCACTTCCTCACCAGGTTTAAGATCCGGTAGAGATTTTGCTGTTCTGTCATATGCTTCTTTGACTCTAAGATTCTTATGTTGTCTAACCTTTACATATCTTTTAAAATTAAGTACGGCGAGTTTTAAAAGTTGCTTTGTCATTGGAATACGAGTGTGTAGCTTCCGCGACATTAGTAATTCTGCCAGGGAATAACCATTGTCTAATGTTGTAGCTCTATACATGAGTAGGGCTAGAAAGGGATCTGTCTTTGAGTCTTCAGCTTTTTTAAGCATCTTTTTTATGGATTGGATGGATCTTTCTGCAAGACCATTGGACTGAGACTAAAACGAAGAATTAGTTACGTGTTCAATATCCCATTCTTCTAAAATCATTTTTAATTGCATTGACGAAAAAGGGGGACTATTGTCTGAAACTAATTTGCTGGGAATACCGTGTCTTGAATATATTGACTTCATTTGAAATATCACCTTTTTCGCATCGAACGATGACAGTTCGACATACTTTGAGAAATAATCTACCAATAAAAGATACATTTTCCCATTTAACTCAAACAAATCACAACCCACAATTTCCCATGGATTTCCTGGTATTGGATATAATAACAGAGGCTTCTTTCTGTTAAAGTTCTGATACTTCATACATACTTCACAAGAGCTTACTTTATTTTCAATATCTCTGGACATATTTGGTCAATAGACCAATCCTCTCGCTCTGCTTTTGCTTTTTCCAATCCCTGGATGCCCTTCGTGTAAGACTTCTAAAATAGTATTTCTAATTTTAAGGGGGATTATTACACTTTTATTTTTGAATAAGAGATCATCAACTACAAAAATCTCATCCTTTATTTTCCAAAAAGGTTTAATTGCATCCGGAATTTGTCTATTGTGAACTGGCCAGCCTTGCAATACCTGATTCTTTAACAGCTGAAGTTACGTAACCTCTGTAAGGTCTAATCGACATTGATTTTTATTAAATTTTATATTTGCTTGTTTCGCTCTGTCAAGAACCATTTTAAGACGAAGATCATGTACTTCTTTCGTTTTACCCCAGACTAAAATGTCATCTATATATACTATGACATCGATATCACTAAATAGGTCTGTCATTATTTTGTGAAATATTTCAGGGGCCACATTTAACCCATATGGGAGTCTTAAGAATTTGTACCTACCAAAGGGAGTATTAAAAGTGCACAAGTTTGAACTATACTCATCTAATTTAACCATCCAAAAACCCGAGCTTGCATCTAGTGTTGAAAAATATGATGTACCATTTAGTTTTGTTTTGATATACTCAATATCTGGCAACGGATATTGAGATCTAAGAAGTCCCTGGTTTAAATTTCTAGGGTCCAAGCAAAATCTTAAAGGCTTATTGGGTTTTTCTACTAAGACTATCGAACTTACCCATTCGGTTGGACCAGTTACTTTCGAAACTACCTCCATTTTCTCCATACTATCTAAATCAGATTTTAATTTCTCATGTTGTTTAAATGGTATTTTACGTTGAGGGTCTATAACCGGTTGTACGTTTTCTTTTAATGCTAAATGAAAAGAGTTTTTTAGGCAACCCAGGCCAGAAAATAAATCTTCATAATTGGAGATAACTTCGTTGCTATAGAATGAATCAACGGAACAAATTTTTTTAAGTAGAGTTAGCTTATTAAGCGTTATAATTATAAATTCAATTGTTATGTTATTATTATTATATTTGCCCTTAAGATAATATTTGCCTCTTACCCAGAATTTTTCTCAAGAATATGTACTTAACTTGATATCGCTCGGGATAATTTTCTTTACTGGTAAATTAAATTTGATATTCTACCACATGTGCTGCGCTTTACTTACTTACTTACTTATGCCATTTTTGTAATTCCACCTAAAAATTTAAGTAGTAACATAAATGGCACAAGAACTAGATGTCGCATGCAGTACCCAAAAAGGTATACAAAATTTATATGGCTGGGTGGTCCATTCCGGAATATAGCACAGCATTTTAAATGATATATACGTCGAGTGATTGATATTTTTTAGTATCTGAAGTGTTGAGGAAGTCGATCAAATGTATACAAAACTGCTATTATAAAAAGATTTACTTTCCGAACGCTCTAAAGATGTTATGGTCCATTCCAGAATGCACTACCGATTTCACAATCTGTATACTCCACTCTGGTATGCTATGCGACATCTAGTTCTTGTGCCATCTATGGTAGTAATTATTAATGTGACCAACATTTGAGGTCTTTGTGTTAACGTGTGGGATTTCTATTATCTCACGGTCTTCCTATTAACCCACCATCACATCACAATCCTAGAATCCTCAGGAATACTGGAGCTGTTATTACGAAAGAATTATAAATAGTTGATAGCAGTCCAATCAACTTTTTCAAAGATTAGTGTTTTTTATCGTTTCTAAAAATTTAAATTTTTTCTTAGACAAAGTTTATTGGACCGCTATCAAATCTCCAAATTTTTTTTTCATACGATACCCTAGATCAATGGGGCCCAACCTTTTGGGGTATTCGTACCCTTTGGTAACAATTTGGAATCTTACGTACCCCTAACTTTTATTGTTATTTATATACAGCAAAAAAACAATATTATATAAAGAAAAAACATTTATTCAGCTTATATTTAAAAGTAATTAATTAAAAATTAAAAATTACAAAAAAAAAGATTTAGTGGGAACGTTGTTGCTGCTTACCGTCAACCAAATGTTGTATTCGTGGTAGGGTGTTTGAAAGAGCCAACCGCATGTCTTGTGCCTTTAGTTTGTTCCTTAATTTTGTTTTTATGGACACAAGCACTGAAAATCCAGACTCGCAGGTAACTACTGACAAACGGAATAAGAGCTTTCAACGCCCGTTTGACCAAAAACAGTATATGCCTCGCTTTGTTTACACCAGAATACATTCAACGCCATTGTTTCAAAGTCACTACTTATTTTTTTGTTCCGCAATTCAATGAGCTCATCTTTTGCGTCATCAGCATCACTAATTTGATCCAATGAAACTTTGAAAGGGTTTCTTATCCAGTTATCAACTACAAATGTGCTAGGAATAATGCCATCGAAAGTAACTTGAAGATTTTCCAGATGCATTTTAATAAAGTCCAGAACCTTGATATCAATTTCACGTTTAACTTGCAAGGAAACTATTTGATCAAAAAGCGAAAAATTGGCGTAATTTTCACTTTTAATTCTTCTGCCATATAGAGCCAACTTTTCTTGAAATGATGTAACTTTCTCCTCGACATCTAATATATTCATACCTCTACCTTGGAGTGATATATTTAAGGAGATTAGATGGCTAAATATATCTGCAGGGTAAGCTAAAGAGAGCACAAAGCTGGTATCTGTGAAGTGAAGCAAAAGAGTTGATCCTTTGTCACGTAGAAATGTCTCAATTTAAGATCTAAGTTCAAAAACCCGGCTAAGAACTTTTCGTCTGGATAGCCAACGTACTTTTGTATGTAAAAGAAGTACGATATGTGCGCACCCAACTTCTTCGCACAACACTTTAAATAGGCGGTGATTCAATGCCCTTGATTTGATAAAGTTTACGGTTTTCACGACAATATCCAATACCTCTTTGAAATAAGAAGGAAGAGTCTTTGATGCCACAGCATGACGATGAAGAACGCAATGACTAGAAAAAAACATTTGGGTTTATCTGTTTCACAAGAGCAATAAATCCAGAATTTTTCGCGAGTAAAGCTGGAGCATTATCAGTACAAATAGCTCCCATATTGTTCCAAGAAAGCCCATTGGCAAAAAAAAAAATTATTCATAATTGACATAATATCCACAGCCTTTGTAGTTTCTGTCAGAGGTTCACAAAAAAGAAAATCTTCTTTGATTTCGTTTCTATTCACATATTTAACAAAAACAAGAATTTGAGCACAGTTAGAAACTTCAGTGGATTCATCCAATTGGAACCCAATTTTTGTTGAACTTTCTTGTATTTGCTCCACAATCTGCTTTAAGACATCTTCTGACATATCTTTAATTCGGTCATGAATAGTGTTGCTGGACAGTGGGATTTGTGACATTTTAAGTTTCGCGTGCTTACCACACATAATTTCCGCCATTTCCATCGCACATGGTTTAATCAAAGTTTCCGCGATTGTATGAGGTTTTTTATCTTTCGCAATCCTCAATGCCACACGATACCTTGCTTCTAAAGCTGGTTTTTTCTCGGGAACAAATCCGTGATTGGTGAGCTCTGCGCTTGTTTCAAATCGGGCTCTCTTAATTTTGAATAAAGCTTCTGTGTCATTAACGTTGTTTGAATGGACTGCTTGTAGATATGTTCCTTAAGTTTGGATGGTTTCATATAACCATTACTAAGTACTTTCGAGCAAAGTATACATTGACTTCTTCTTTGACATTGTGATAGTATGGGTTAGCTGTCGATAAGAAAAAAATTATTATTTCTGGAATCTAAAACCATTAATAATATGCACTGGTTTATTTATTGTACTTACCAAAATAAATCGAAAACCGTTATATATATTTATTTTTTGTACACGTTTTAGTAGTATAAACAATAACGATTTGATAATTAAATTACTTCAATAGTGCACCCGAAAAAAATTAAAAACTTAAGATCTTTTAAAAATCAACCAAATCCTTACAGGTAGTTTTTTAATGAATCTTCTTACTATTTTGCTATTATATATGTCTCGCTTCTATGACAACCGAAATTTCATAGACTACTAATGCTTTTTCATATAACGGCTAATTTCTTATTTCAAAAATAAAAAATACATATGTACATATTTGTTATTGTATTTAGTTTTAGGAAATTTACTTGAAGAAAACCGAACTGTGTTAAAAAAAATTGAGATTTTTGTTTGTTACTAAATTTTAAAACAATGAAATATTATCAATAATAATTCGAAAAAAAAAATTTCTTACCGGCCGCGCTTCTCGTACCCCCGAGGAGTTCTCCACGTACCCCTATGGGGTCCATGGACCACCGCACCGGTTGGGAACCCGTGTCCTAGATCAATACCCTCATGCAACTTTGAATGGTCATCCCTATGTATAAGTTTGATTGTTAAAGTGGTTTTTCACATATATTTCTAGAATAGTTCGTCTGATAGTAAATAATAATGATTATAACCAATTTCGTAGGATTTTATATCCTGAACAACTTTTCAATGCAATAAAAACGTATACGACTAGTCGCTTTTCCAGTGTATGTAAAAAACTCCTGGTGTTACCATAGAAAGGGTTGCCAGATGTAGTCATTTTATTTATTATTTTTATGAAAACGCCGTGTAGAGTACAAAATTTCAGTATCCTACGTCGACGCGTTCTTCGGCAGTGTCAAAATATATATAATGAAACACAAAAATTGTCATACAACGAAGGAGTTACCCGATTTGTCCCATTTTCGAACTTTTAAACTACATGTTTTAAAAAAACCGTGTGCAAAATTTCAGCTCTCTAAGTGAACTCGTTTTCGAGCTATCTTAAGGACGGACGGTTATCAATAAAAGCAAAATTTGTACATGGCCACAACATGAGAGAGCTCTATGATTTTGCATATTTTTGAACTGACATCTACACGTATTACAAAAACGCCGCCTAAAAACTTTCAGTGGATGAAAATACAAAAATTAAAATAACGTTTTTAAGGGGAGCAAACCCTTTATAATTTTCAAAAAATTGAATTTTTTTTTCCACGTATTTTGAAAGTATACTGGAAAGAGGAAAAATTAAAACATTAAATATTTACGGAGTTATCGCAGCTATTCATACCGTATACTAGCGGGTTAGGTAGCCGAAGCGCTTGGGGTAGAGCAACCTTTCTTTCACAATACCTTTGTATAATTCTATTGTTCCATTAGCATTGTCCTACAGCTGCAGATGGAAGACAATCAACTTTTCGAGGAAGTTGAAGTCTTATTGTATGCGCCTGAAATCGATGATTGATCGATAAGCCACTAAATTCAGTTTTTTCGTATTGAAACTTTAACCGCGATTATCTCGAAAGTGCATCTTCACAAACTGCTACTGCTGTAGATCAAAAAGTTGTTGATCGATCTGGATGAAACTTACAGAGGTTTCTATCTATAATATTATCGGAAGGTAGTATAGTTTTATAGATATCGCGTAAATAAATTAATTTTTTGTGGTAAAAATGATCGAAAAAGTGGTCGAAAATCTGAACATTTAATAAACAGCGGACGTAATTTTTTATCTTTTTTATTTTATCTGTTTATCCTTCCGCTGAGAATGTCAGTAATCGATAAATAATTTTCTTGTTTGTTTATAATCAATAGAAAAAAAAATTACAGAGGCAGCAGTTTTCGATGTCTTTTAAGTTTAAAATGATGCGTTTATTTTATCACTTTTAAAAATTTGCTCCCCTTAATAGTAACAGCATTATTTAAATAAGCCACAAACGTAAAAACAAGCTTAGTAATTCCTGAAACTAGCTAAACGCAGCGTCGTGTAGCAAATAATTTTTTCATTTTATATGTGTCGTAGACATTTGACGTAACTCAGCATTTCACGAAAAGTCTAGACACTTCATGGAGAGTAGGCAAATAGTGTAATGGTTTTGACTTAGCCACTTTTTACATTATGTGTCTGAAATTTTTAGTCACTTCATCAAATGCTAAAAGCGCTTACGCCGATGCTGTAATATCACCCACGCGCCGCGCGTGTATGTTTGTGTATGTGTGCATATGTGTGTGTGTGGGTATGTGTGGTGTGTGGGTGTGTGTGTCGCAGTTCCAACCATTATAATACCCATGGTTTTAAATGTAACCGTAAGAGTACCTAAAGGTGCTCTAAAAAATATCGCTTCTATGACAGCTATTAGAGAGGCTATTATGTTTCAATGGGGATCATAGTTTTATCAGAAAGATTTTTATTATTTTTGGTTATTTCCATATTTAAACCTTAGAAGTCTCAGAATTGACTATAACTGAATTAAGCCATCTACACAGATAGCATCGTTTAAGGCAAGAAGTCAATTTCAAAACTATTATAACACCTAAAGAGCCACGAAAAGTTCATTTTAAGACATTATAGCACTTAAAAGGCCAAACAGGTCTCTTGTAAAGCCCCTTTTTTATTTATTTATTTAAGAAATTCATGCGATAGTAAACAGATAAATCCACTTACTTACTACCGTTAAACAAATGCAAACTATAAGTAAAGAAAGAAAAAATTCAAATTAAAAACGAAAAAGCAAAAATTCAAGTCCATTAATTACTAAACAAAACGAAAAACGAAACAACAATATCAGACCAAAAATAGATAATAGAAACAAAAAATAAGAAATAAGATAACAAATAAAGATAATAAGGATATCTTAAAAAGTATAATAATAAAAAAAAGAAAGGAAAAAAAAAGTAAACTAAGATAAAATAAAAATACAAAATAACAAATAAGCATGAAGGCAAGGAGAAAGAAAGCAGAAAAATAAGGATGAACCAGATCTAGCTAACTAAACTCCCAAGAGGCTCGTTGTAGAGCTGCTATGACACTATAAAACTTCGAAGTCATAAAAAGAGCTTTTATAAGCCTAAACACTTAATGTTTAACATTTTTCTTTGAACCGTGCTAAAAGATATTGTTTGATGCACTGAAAAAAGTTAATCGTGAGCTATACGTATATTTTGTGGTTGTTAACATTAATTCCATTTTCCAATACCAATTTCATGTCTTCTACAAAAGCTGATAGGAATACCTTCAGGTCTGTCGGCTTCTTCTTTCCATTGTAGATACCAATTACCATGGGTTCAATCTCCGGATTTTCATGTATATTAAACAGTATGGGCTAAAACTCGTCTCTGGAACTTTTGTAGATGGGAATTCTATCCATATTTACATTTATTCAAATTGCTAGTGATTGATTAATGTTGCAGAAACATTTTTTTATGTTAACTTCTAAACCATGGTGCCAGTACTATCCCTCACCTACTTCATATACCGTCATTGCAGTCGGTGTTTTCAAAAGTGTTCGTCGATCCATTGCTAACACATTGGGCAATCTTTTGTTTGTAAGTTTTAAAAGATCTTTAAAGCATCATGTTTAGTATTAAAGGAAATTGCCCTAGCTATCAAATCTTTATGGAAATCTTCATTTTTGATGTCCTCATCTTTTGAAAGGGATGCATCATCTCAACAAATATCATCTTCTAACTCTATAGACTAATTTGATTTCGAACGACTTTTTAATTGGTGATGGTACAAATATTGATCGTTTTTGAGCTTGCTTCTATGATTTCATTAAGAGAAGCATTGAAATGTGTGCCTTGCGTTTCATATCAAAATTTTTTTTTTACTTTTCGATGAATAGAAGTATTTCTTTTTATGATTTTACACTGAAATTTTTCCATCTTTGTGTTAACTTCTAGCACTATATACAGAAATGTCAAGAAACTAAAACGCAGACTCATTAAACTCCTATTAGGGGCCCATAGTGTTGATCGAATTTCTCAAGTGTTGTAAGAGTTCTAAATAAAACTTAGATTTCAAGGAACTGTAAGTTTTATAAAGGTGCTATAATTTGGTGCTATAGAAGTTTCCAAAACCATCGTTATTACACTATTACTCTCAGCACTTAAGCCCTTATAAGAATGGTGCTTAATACGTTTATAGCACTGTGTATATAGCACTTATGGCGCTAGCACTAGTAGTTTTATAATGCTAGTGTTGAGGACGTGCTTATGACCAATTTTATTGGGGTTAAGGTTCCGAAACTAAAAAGCACACGATAACGAACCTGTTAAGAACTATTAAGCTTAAGGAAAACAAGTGGAGAACTTTATAAAACCAATATTTCAATAAGAACACCAAAGGTGTCAGAGAATGTTACTTGGACCAACCCCGTCTACAGTTTATAGTTTTTAAGAAAAATATTATGCTAACTACCTATTTATAAAAAAAAAAAAAACAAAAGGTAAGAAAATCAATTTTTTTTAGTTTAGACAACCATAACTCCGTTGGTACGGGGCTGGTTGAGCAATCGTTGGAAAGTCTATGAAGTTCTGCCTACATTGAGTTCTTAACTGTTACCGTACGCCCTGTACTTATGAAAATACAGGGGTGTTTTGTGAAAAACTATTCTTGATCACCCTATAACTCCGAAAAGGTTGATATACCCCCACCTCCCGCCCCGTCCCCCTCACAGATTTAAGTTCCAAAACTGGCGAAATCCGGTGTACGAAATTTTTTTATTTTTCAGTATAATATATACCCATTTGCAATCGCGTTGATATAGAAAGCTGAATTTTTGTAGCTAGATGACTTTTTTCTAAAAATTGATTCAATTCCGAAATCAGTCAAAATCAAGCAACTCCTCCCTCATTGGGTTGCCAACTAAAAATTACGATTCTGCACTTCTAGTTGAGAACGCGCTGACACAAAGATCTCAAATTTTGGGTTCGGAAATGAAATTATAATTTCAGGTGGAATGAACTAAATCGAACAACGACATACAAAGTTCAGATTTTCTTGCGTATACTGGGAAAAGTGTCAGTCCACGACATGAAAAACCTATTAAATTCGTTATAATTTTCACCGAACTGCTTAAGAAAGAAATACGGAAAACAACGATTTAACGAGAAAATTTGAAAACAAAGAGATATCGTCAAAAATCGGTCTTAATTTATAACTTTTTCTTAATTTTATTTTAGTTTTTTTTTTCGCATACACAAGTAAAAATTTTTTGCTATACTTTTTCATCATAAATTTTCCTAAAATGTTCCTATAATGAAATCAGAGATAATTTAGTGACTGCTCCTCTTAATTGCATTTAAATTTTGGCCGCCTAATAGAGGAGTCCTTTAAAAGCTCAAATCAAATTCTTTAGGATTTTTGTTGAAAGTCCATTTTCCTTGATTATGGTAAATGGTGACATACCGAATGCTTCTCACCATTATGTCAGCATTTCTGCTAAAATAATCGATATTTATCGATTCGATATTAATATTTGATCGGCTGTCATGAAACAATTTCATGTTCAGTTCAGCAGACCCATTATATCGGACCTTTTAGGAACACACATACATATGCATGTATACATTATATATATATGTATATACTTCTCCGTGGCAACTAATAATTATGAAACGACGGAACCCATCAACTGCTCGCAAACGCGCATTAAATATCTGTTTGCTGATAAATTTTTAATTCAACAAAACTGCAATTTCATCATCAGCAAGGCTTATACAGTTCCGTCTGTCAAAAGCTATTATCATAAGTTTTTTTTTCGTTTTTAATATAATAATTAAATTGTGTTTATTTTTTAACGTAAGTTAAAATAAAGACAAAGTCAATGAGACAGGGTTATGATATTATGATGCAAGAGTATAAGTCTAACGTGCGTGTGACCTGCAACCTGTATGTACATTTAATTATGATTAAATCACAAAAATACTTAATATTATATTTTGTATGCTTTGAAATGAAAATGACGTGAAAGAAATGAGTACAACTACAAAGCAAGCGGAAGCTAGGAAGAAAACTTACGACTTAAGAAAAAATCTATAACCTATGAATAGGTTTGGATTTGAAACTGTAATGTGCGTCCTATATTGGATGCGGCTAAATAGATAGATATTTTAATGAGAAGTTAGCTCCTCTTAAGTGTATGGTAACCCTCGATTAACAAGGTATATTGGTTCTTAAAAACCAGCGCGTAAAACGAAACCGTGTTAATCGAGACAAGAAATCCATACAAAATGGGGTTATTGGTTAAAAAACAATTTTTTTTTAATAAGCATTTATATTATATAAATTCAACAAAATAATAAAAATAAAAAAAAATATCCATTGCAAATAATAAAGAATAATAAAAAGAAAAGATACAAGAATAGAGACATTAATGAAAAAAAATTAATCAGAACTTTCATCTGCTTCATCAATTTTTCTGCCGCTTGCAAAATTTGTCATTAGGAGTTGTCGTTTTGGAGGGAGAACTAAGCTTTCATAGCTCAAATTGTTTGTTGACCTATCATCTAAAACTCGCTTCAGGGTTATAAAATCGGTGATACACATTTGCTTCTTGGATTTATCTAGTTCCTTTCGAATCTCAATATACGGGGATAACACTTCTGTAAGCTTTCGTTCGAAGTTTAAGCTCCTAGTCATGTCTGGATCATGTTCAATAAAAACAGTCTCAAGTTAATGTGCTAGTCCTAACCATTCGCTCAAATTCTGTGATGTGAAGTTTTGAACTGGCTCTTCTTCTACTTCGCTTTCAGATGTGTTTGAATTGTTTTCGCCTATCATAAGGACTAAATCTTCTTCAGTTAAGTCTGTATCCTCAGTAATTAACTGTTGAATATCAGGCGATTCTAACTCATCAAAACCTTCACGCCCCAGTGCATGTGCAAGTTCAACAATCCTATTTATTTCAGTGTCTGTATCTTGGGTTAAAACATGATTGTAAGCCACAACATCAGGCCACAACTTCATCCAACGCCCACTTAGAGTTGATGGTTTCAACTCTTTAATAGAATGCGCAATGTGGCTGTAATAACGATGTTGTGTTTGGTGGTAAGAACATGATTTTTATATTTGGATGACTTAAGTTCTAATGGATGGCTTGGAGCATTGTCAATTAATAGTAGAACCTTGAAGTCTATGTTTTTTTTCATGTAAGCCTCAACTTCTGGTGCAAATAAATTATAAAACCAATCTTTGAACAAGACAGCCGTCATCCAAGCTTTTTTATTAGCTCTCCAATAAACGGGTAATTTTGTCTTATCTATACTACCTTTAAAGGCCCGAGGATTTAAAGCGCGGTGAATTACTAGTGGCTTTGTCATAAAATCTCCCGATGCATTGCTGCAAAGAAGGAGTGAAACACGGTCTTTTGCAGCTTTAAATCCTTTTGCCGTTTTTTCATCCTTTGATAAGTATGTACGAGCAGGCATTTTTTTCCAAAAAATTCCTGTCTCGTCAGCATTGAAAACCTGATCACCAACATATCCTTCATCATCAATATTATCTTTTTAAGCGCTTCTGGAAAAACTTTAGCTGTTTCTTCATCAGCCGAAGCTGATTCTCCCTGCAATTTAACGTTATGTAAAGAAAAACGACTTTTAAATTTTTCAAACTAGCCTTTACTGGCACGAATTCAATTTGTTTAGCACTCGAAGTTGCTTGATTGGCTTTAAGATGCTGTAAAATACGTACAGCTTTTTGTCGGATAGCACTGCCGTCTAAAGGTATATTTCTTTGGATTTTCTCTTCAACCCATGTATTTAAACATTTCTCCATTTTTTCCATATCAGGATCTCGTGCATGGGAAGTTTTTTTAACACTGACAGAGGATCCAGCTGCTACAGCTGCTCTTATTTTGTCTTCCTTCTTTTTTATTGTTCTTACAGTTGATTATGCTAAATTAAATTCTCGACCAACTGCTGCGAAACCTGCGCTGCATCGCAGGCGATCCAAAACTTTTATTTCAGTCTTCAACGAAATAACTTTTCTTAACTCCGTAACTTTCGGCATCTGTGGATTAATTTTTAAAAATTTTCTTATTTTCTTTAAATTTCAAATTTACTTACCTTTATCCAGCTTTTTATACCCTAGATGAAATCGATAGGGTATACTAAGTTCGTCATTCCGTTTGTAACACCTAGAAATAATGATGGTAGATCAAAAAGAATTGGACACCCACGCATAATATTAAAAGTTATTTTGATTTATTCATGTCCCTCCATCTTCTCGATAAATCCAGAACACGTGTAGTTAAGCTGAAATTTTGTACACGGACTTCTAAAAAAAAAAAGTAAAATTAAGTTCAAAAATGAGACAAATCGGGCAACTCTTTCTTGGGGTTGCCATACAAAAATTTTGTTTTCCAGGATATATTTGGACACTACCTGAGAACACGTCGATATAGAAAGCTGAAATTTGGTACGTTGTGTTTTCATAGCAATGGCAAATAAAATATCAAAAATGGACTAAATCGGGCAACCCCTTCTTGGTGTTGCCATATAAAAATTAAGTTTTTACATATACTTTGAAAACGATCAGTCCTAGACATTTTTATTGCACTAAAAACTTCTTCAGAGTAAGAACTCCTATAAAATTGGTTATAATCATTTTTTCTGTCCGACGAGCCGTTCTAGAAATATATGCGAGGAACCAATGCAAAAAATCAAAATTGCTCAAATGGGTAACCATACGAAATTTCATACGTGCATTCATCTAGGGTATCATGAGAATTGGTCTTAGACCAATTCTAGCTTTTTCACTTGTTTAAAAATGTTTTTATCACTCTTCTTCTTATGTAATAAGGCTTACTTAAGTTATCTTTACTAAATTTATGTAATAAATTTTTATTCAATGCTTTTAAAAACCTTTAATTAATTTTCAACATACAAAAATGATGTACATTTCGACTTTCTTATGCACACTTTCGGGGAATACCCCTTTTATATATTTTTCGAAACCAAAAAAAAAGGTATGTGCACGTAAAATTTTTTTTTCGTATAAAAAAATTTTTCCGCGTAAAACCGAATTTTTCAACCGCGTTATTTAAAATAAGTTGCATATGTATTTCCTCGTAAAACCGAAACCGCTTAATTGAAGTGCCGCGTTAATCGAGCATTACCTAATGTATATTTAAAATTAGAAAAAGAGTTTCGCCATAGATTTATGTACTACGAAACAAATAGGGAATCTGACACGCAAAAGATTGGAAACCTAACACGCAGCTTGTACTTATCAGTTTAGTGGTATGAAGTCTGACTAACCTAGTCGTTTTACTCGATTAAGACGCATCTCTTTAAATTTAAAATTCGAAGTTTAACAACATACATACGTACATTTATTAACCCTTTTCCCCTTGTTTTTAATAATTCAAAAATCTTGTTGTTGATTTCGGGTATTCATCACAAAATCTAATTTTTGAACAAAAGATCAACATTTATCACGCCATCTATTGTCTAATAAAAATAGAATCACAATTTGTATGAAAAAAAAGTTTTTCGTAATTTTGTTTCGCTTTTAATATAATGATTCGATCAAGAGCGAATCGGCCTCGCGCAAGCAGGGTTACGTACCAGAACTATTATCAACGAACAGTCGTTCGACTAAATTTAATCCAAATTTGCCTGTGAGAACTGAAAAATGTATGAATTGGGTAACATAGTTCAGAAACATTAGTAAATACGTTATCGATTATTGTGTTTCCTCTTTAGTTAGCTCTGTTTTTTTATATATGTTTTAAACATTAATTTATTATCAAATTTCAATATTATTCAAACAAGCGCACGCAAGAGTGATCTTATAAGAGTTAGTTTTATTAGTAAGAGTTGCCTTATAAGTTAACAAAAAATAATAATCTTTTTTTAGCAACTATAATGCCACATTCACAATGCAGTGTGAAGTAGAGTAGCGTAGAGTGGCAACCGGGATTCTTTTTTTCGCACACAGTAGTGCATATGGTCATCTCTGTTTGGCTCAGAGTAGAGCACATTTCCGTAAGCTTACTGCCGCATTCACAATGCAGAGTGGAGCAGAGTGAGCTTTGAGTCCAGAGCGAGGCTGTTTACAATACAGTGCAGAGTGAAATTCGAATTTTTAAATTAGACTAACAAATCGATATAGCAAAGCCAAATCAACATTCTTGTCGTTGTCAAAATAATCAACCCGAAAAAGGAGACACCTGTTGCAGCATGAGATTGCTACCAAACTAGATAAAAATTAACTAAATTTTTTGGTTATTAACTCATAAAGTTTTCAAAAAATACATTTTGTTTTTTATTAGCATTCATCAAAAATATTAAATCAGAAAATAACACTGGAACATGTTAGTTACGATAAAAAGAAGTATGAAGCTTTTTTGCACGCCATCTACATGCTAGTAGTTCGAAATTCCAGCTTGTAAGCTTTCAGAAATGCCAGCATGAAGTTCGAATAGAACCTATTTTCATGCAGCTCCACTCTGCGCTGCTCTGAGTCAAACAGAAATAGCCATATGCACTACTGCGTCCGTAAAAAAGGATGTCTGTTGCCACTCTACGCTACTCTACTCCACTCTGCATTGTGAATGCGGGATACCAATTGGAATTTCGAGCTACTAGCATGTAGATGGCGTGGAAAAGTCTCCGTACTTCTGTTTATCATAACTAACGTGTTTTAATGTTATTTACTGATTTAATGTTTTATATAAATGCTTATAAAAAACAAGAGGTAGTTTTGTGCAAACTGCAACAGGTGTCTACTTTTTCACATTATTATGTTGATAACGAGAGTTGTTTGCTTGTTTGTTGGTTTAGCATTCGCTCTGGACTCAAAGCTCACTCTGCTGAACTCTGCTGCATTCTGCATTATGAATGCGGCATAAAGGCCAAAATACAATGATGCCGACACGACAAATTAAATGTTGACCTTATGGCAATACCATGTTACTGTACTGTAGTTGGGAATAATTCAACTTTTGTCGTCGTTGCCATCGTAATTTGACTTTGGCAATTAATTAATTGAGTGGGGGAAATGAAGTATTTTTATGCCAAAAGAAATCCTCATATCGGAATACATATTTAAGAGGAAAAAATGGAAAGAAATTGGAAAGAAGTTGAAAATAAGTGGTAGATGATATTTTGTAATCCACCTAAACTCAACGTTAATCATTGTTTATTACAGTTTTACAACTTTTTTTTTTATATCTTTCCCATTTTGCTAATAAACTCCAACAAATAATTTTACCAACTATACATATCTTGATATGTGAACGAAAATAACAATGTCTGTGTCATTGGGTTAATTTGGTGAGATTTACGACAGCAGTGTCGTCGTATTTGTCGTGTCGGCATTATTGTATTTCGGCTTTAAGACCGACGAAAAAAGCAACAGTTTTCTTGTTCTTGAAATCCATCAAAGTAGCCCTTCAAAGGATACACGATAAAAAATAAAAATAAAATCTTGGACTGTGGAAATATGTGGGCGACACAATAATCCAGCATTCTTCCAAAATTCAAATTCCTACACTAAGTCGTTTTCGAGAAAAACATTTGTGATAGACATAGAGACGGGTTCCATTTTTGAGGCACGGATAACAGCGTATTCAAAAATAAAGAAATTTGCTTCCAAAAATTAACAGAGTGATTTTTAAAGAAATAAATCAGAATATTAAAAAAATATTTCTAACGATATCTGCACAACATTCTACTTGAACGTTTTCGATTTCATTTTAATGATTATCAAACGCTGTATGATGTTCATTTAAATTTAGCTAATTTGATGAATATTTTACTTTAAATATATACTTACTTATTTTACTTACTTTCTTTACGTAAGGTATCCATGTGTCTAAGATTTATTTGCAACAATTCCCTTGTAAAGAACCATTCAATTCGGTTTATTTTATTCCGTCATGGAGATCCATTGGGAAGGAGGTGATAGTACTCATCTAAACAAAAAAAAAAAAAAAAAAAAAAAATGGTATAGCATCTTATCTTAAAGAGCATAGGGTGTACGGTCACCGTTACGAACTCATTATATGAAGAACCTCATGGGATTTCCAACGACTGTTCAAACTCTCTTGTACGGAGTTATGGCGGTCTAAAAAAAAAAATTCAGATTTTTTTACGTTTTATTTTTACTATGATCTTTAACATAACTTATGTTATAAAAACTTTACTATTACACGTATTCAGGTCACAAATAATTGGTTCCCTTAGTAACTGAAAATACGCCATTTGGAAAAAATATCGTCTAATTTCGGTATGAAGTGAATAGGCTGAGAGCTAATAATTCCTAAATGGCAACAGTTAGGACATAGGTCGTCCTCATATCCTTCCCAATCCGACGTTTCGCTTCATTTTCTTGAATCGTATATTTACACTATGGCTATTAGCTATCCTAATGGTGATTCTGCCATTTGTCGTTTGGTATGAAAAGCACACCATGCTAGAGACTCTATCGGATGTGGTCTCGGATAATTTCGGGTTGATATCTTTGCTTATAAAAAAAAATCGTTATAAACCTTACAAATGCTCTGAGTCTTCTATAGAGTTTCTTCCAATTGTTGTTGCATGTTGATAATTTGGTTAGTATCATAGAAGGGGGATAAGTAGGAAATGCGAAAGGAGGCTTCGCAGTAATTACCTTAGCCGTGTTCAAAAATCAGCCTATTTCACGGTAATCTACAGATAATTCAGAAAAAATGAACCAAATTATTCCAAGAAATATTTTTTTTGGATATTCTAATACTACCAGATGATTTTTTTTGTTTAATTTATCATAAATTTTATAAGCATTGTAATAATTTTAATTTTAATATCTTTTCAGATCTTTTACTGTCCTTGCATTCTTCTACAAGACCTCATTCTTGATCATTGCTACAAGTGGAAATTTCTGTAAGTCTTATGATTGATTGTAAATAATTTTAAAATAATACTAAGCATAATAATAGACAAATTAAATGTATATTAATATCTCTATGTAATATGATTTTTTTTCTTCCTTCCAAAAACATTATTTTTCTTTTTGCCGTCTTCAACATGAAAATTTAAAAGCAATGAAAACAGCAATGAAAATAGCAAAAATACGCGTAAGTATAGCTCCCCCCGCCTATGAGTTGCTTTTATAAGTATAGTAGACGAATGAAATTAAAGTATAACCTACAATCTTCGGTGACTGATTGTCCGTCCTGCCACAAAAATTCTCCACACCACCGTTGTTTTTGTGTGCGCCTGAATTTTTTCCCCGTATTCTATTTCTCCACCAATTGACGTCATAGTCTCCCCCATCCTCACAAACATATGCATGTATGTATGTATGTAGTACTCTGCACTAGCAGTAACACTATATACACAAACTCGCCAGACGGTATGCATTCCAATTCCCCAATATCCTTTTAAGGGGTAGATATCAGCCATCTCAGTCGCCTTGTATGTACACATACCTAATACTTTTTATCCTATCCTAACAATCGGGTGGAGTTGTTCGCCTTTGGATGTCAGTGGATACTAAGAGATTGTCAGTGACATTTTTCAGGATAATTCGTTCTTACATAAGTTTTATAAGTGCTTTATTTACGGTTTTTCATATTGTTGTTGTTCTGTTTTTGTTTAAGAATTCTAACTTTGAATTGGATTTTACGTAAAACAAAAAAAAAAAAAAAACAAAAAAAATGTGTAATTAAAAAAAAGTGTTATAGTGCTTGAAAATTGAATAAATTGTTGCACATTTATTTCTTTGACATTGTGTTGAAAATCTGTGTGAAACTTTTTAAATCCGACCACTAGGTATTAAATAATAATACAAAAAAAAAAACGAAAGTGAAAACTAATACTACTTAAAATTTATTCTTCTGTTCAATGATTATATAGTGTGAAATTGAATTTTAAAAATTTAAACCAAGATTCTTTTCAAATATCCTCTCTCTCACTGTCACTCTCTCTCTGTCAAGCAAGATGGTGATGGTCACCGCTTACCTTCCTACTGGACATAATTCCTCAATCCCTTATTGTCTGATGGTATGTCCTATGTCCATATAAAAAAAAAAAACAAAGGAGAATTCAAAGACAAGTTTATCCTTTTTTTGTCTCTATTCTCATTTCCCGTCTCGCCACGAAACCCATATTATATAGTGGTGCTCTCAGTATGTTATAGTCTACCTTTGGATAATACTACAATTCCCTTGACAAGGGAGCACGAGTGTTGATTTTTATTCTGTCCTACGACCATTTTATGCAGTGTGGTCTTCCCTTTTGTGTTATTTTTTCTATCTTTATTCTGAGGGATAGGGGTGGTTCGAGGGACGTCCTCCCTTCACGTATCTACCTACAGTTTTTTTTTCTTTTGTTTTTTTCTTTATTACACCGAAAGGTGGGATATTGCCTTTCTCCAAAGGCAAGAAAGAATAAAATTTGGACAATTTCAGTCAAGTTCTACTACCTACTTTTATTTTATTTGTACCATGTATTACCCCGTAATTGTACTACAAACAATCCAATATCCTTGTACCTGATACATTTTAACATTCCATCATCATTCCAGGTTGGTTTCCTGGTGCTTACTTTGAGCGCTTCAATTAACAATCGGACTTCAGTGTTGTGTGTTAGATTCGCTTTTTGTTTTTGTTTTTTTTTTATACGGAATTTTTGTGATTTCTCTCATATTTATGTTGTATATATAATATAAACCCGAATATATATGTATGTAAAACGATATACGTAATTATATATAGTGAACATAAAATATATATAGTTTTGTGTAATCATAGTATTGATATTGCTTATAGTCAAAGGCTTGTACTTATTTATTATTAAACGTCTACAAAAATAGTCCAGAGTGTCATTATTGGAAATAAATAATACAATTATTATTGGTCTTGTTTGCTGTAAGGATAATATACGTCTACGTGTTCTAGCTATACTTGTGAAAAATTTCTCTATCATTCATGTTTTTATATAAATGTGGTAAGTATATATAATAATATATGTATAAGAATTCCCCCCCCCCCCCAAATCTATAGTAATATATTATGTATTTGCCTAAGTTTCGATGTTATGTAACTTCGTTTAAGAAGGTATTACCTAATACGAAAAATATTAGTATATTCATTCTGTTAGGCTTCTTGGGACAGGACAACCTAATTAAGTAAACTAAATAAAATAATAAATATTGATAACAGTAGTAAATACAAAAATTTGCGTACAGTCTACTGTTATGTTAACGACCTTTTTGCAAAAATAAAAGAGGTTAAATTAAAAAAAAAGGTATGAAAATCCGAATTTATTAGTTTAGACAACCATAATTCTTGATATTGAAGGGTAATGGGGCTGGTTGAGCAGTCGTAGCAGTACACCTCTCTTTTTTTTGCCATTGAAAAAGGTTAGATAAAAAGAGTGATGCATACTGCCATCGCTTTAAAAGAAAGGAAAAGACCAAGTGAAATGAAATATGCATGCATGGATAGAGTATTTACCTGGAAAAATAAAAGATCTGTGAGTCATGTCCCGCTCAAAGCATATTCTACCTTTTCTCTCGTCTTATTTTCAATCCAATACATACGAAATAAAGTACACCTCCCTGCTAGTTGTCATGAAGAAATTAATAAGTTATACCCAGTCTATGTTTTTGAGCTGAAATTTGGAATTTTTTGTCACCGATATTGACGAACTAGCCCTCCTTGAACACGGAGGAATGTAAAAAATTTAAAGAAAACCTCCTTTATATCTATGAGTTAACGTTTCACGTGTCCTTTTTTACATGTGTAGGTTCTTGTTCTAAATTTTTTATAAAAATATCCCACAGGATAAAATTACGTTAAAAATAATCATTTTCTGCTCTTATTAAAACACTACCCATTTGAAGGGGTTAACCACTACTGATGGGTCATATTTATCCCACAGTTATTGGCTATCAGTGACTGTTGTCGAAAACAAAAAAAGGATTTTTGTGTAGAACGGGAATATTTTGAAGGTTGAAATTAATGGAGTCATAATGGTTTCAAATGCCAGTCCCAATGGGTTTACTATACAGGGTGTTTCCCACTAGGAGCTCAATAGAGAAGGCGGTAATAGTACTCACCTAGATGAACCAAAAATTGTATTGCAGGGGGGGGGGCTATATCAACCGTTTAGGAGTTTCAGGGTGATTAAGAAGAAAAAGCCAGTTTTTCACAAAACACCCTGTATCTTAAAAACTACAAGGCGTACGGTCATAGTTAAGAGCTCATTGTATGCAGAACTTCATGGCCAACGACTGCTTAACCAGCCCCATTACCCTCTCATATCAAGAATTATGGTTGTCTAAACTAAAAATTTCGGATATTCTTACCTCTTATTATTTTTGCAAAAAAGGTCGTTAACATAGCTTTTTTTTTTTATAAAAACTGTAAACAGTAGACTCTCCTCTTTAAGTCGACCTATTACACCCTATGTGTTAACTGTACAATACCTTTTTATTAAAATGAATTTGTTCTCTAGTTTTAAATGACCGTTATCTCTAAAAGGTTTCATCAGAAACATGTCCAATGGGTATGCAGAATCACCAAGCAGATGCATAAATGCTGGTAAATCGTTGTCTTCGCTGGAAAGATTTTGAAATATGGAGCTTGAACGCCAGAGACACGCGTCATGACATGATCCAGGAGTGCCAACAAATATATTTGTAAAGAGCATATCACGGTCACAAATTCCCTGCAATTTGATGGAGTGAATGCCTTTTCTGCTGTAATAACTTATTGCGGGTCATTCTTCGGTGCAATAATTGGTATTTCCGTCCCGTCAATTACTTACTCCAATTACTCCTGGGAAAGCTTTCTCACTCAACAATGCAAAGAAATAGGAAACTTGTGTATAGTTTGTAGGCCATTTTATATATGTTCTGCTTTTTTCTGACAATAAGTGGCACACTTCTAAAAAAAATCGGTGAGCAGTACTTTGGGCTACGTCAAACCTATCAGCAATTCCTCTAAACCATTCCTGGTTCGAAAGTGTCCATAATGTTATATAAGCAACCTTTTTAATAAAGGTAGGTTGTTTCTCTCCCTATGGTGATTGCGGATGATCTCCTGAAACTTATACTGAGAATAGCTGCTAAGTTTTCCACTCCATTACGACTTATACACGACATATACACGAAAATAGGATTGACATATATCTGGTTGATATCTTTCAATCTAAAATGAGCCGGTAATAAAACTTTTACTTTAAATTACATTAACTTAATACCGTTGACATATACATGTTTACTTTGGGAATTTTCCTTCTTTCCGGTAGCATTTCTAAAATTATTTTACGTCTTTTTACCTGCTACTTCCACGATTATAATTTTTAACAAAAATATCCATTACACGCTCTTCGATTAAAATGTTTTAACGTCGGTTGTTGGTGTGCGGGTAGTCAGGAGATTGTCCAGGGCCGTTTTCCGACGTTGCTAGTTTCAGCGCGCTGTTGTAGCTCTGCGGTTCGGGCGGGCTACGTAATACACACTGCTTAGTCTACACTCACTCACTCACTAATAATACCTTATAACTACGCGGCGTATGTGCGGGGTAGGAGCGTGCGCTCACTATTCCTTAGCCAACACGATTAAAGTGGGAAACACAATTGCACCGTTTCGATCCGATACGTACAAATGTCAAATTTGCTTATATGCGACGAGCGTGTAATTGGACACATTCGCCGAAATGGATCAAAACGGATCGAATCGAAACGGAGTAGTTGAGCAAATTTCAACTTTTACGGATGACATAACCTAGAAAAATTACCCGTACAATGTTTGTGTATAACTCAAGATGGATGAAGAAGTTTTTATTGAAGAAATTAAAGAAATATGAAGAGCTTTATGACAAAGGCAACAAATTTTACATGGATGTAAAAAGAAAAGACAAAATCTGGAAAAATTTCAATGAGAAATTTAAAACTGATGGTAATTTTGAACGGAACAATTGTGCTCATGCACGTAACGGATCGAATAGAATCGAATCGAATTGAATCGGAACGGCGGAATTCTGTTTGGCACTTAAAATGCGCTTGTCGTCAGGAGTAGCCAACACGGTACGGGGACGGAATCTATATTCGTGCGCTCACTACTCTTCTTATCAACACGATTAACGTGCGCTTATCGGCAGTGTAGCCTACACGGGGGTACGGGACGGTGTGCGTGCGCTTACTAATTCTCCGGCCAGCACGATTAACGTGCGCTTGCCGTTGAACAAGTCAACATGACTTGCGGATACGACTTGGACGGGAGATGTGTCTGGTCGAGCTGCTGGGAGGCAACTAACCAATCTTTCGGTGCCGACTGACTTTTATAGCCAGTCTTCTGGTAGTCCACTGGTGGGGGTCAACTCTTCTTACTTTTGAGTTGTCTTCTCGCGGTCGGATATTTCACTGGTCGGTGGCTGTGCTTTCGACTTGTGTCTGCTACGATGCTCGGTGATCGACTGAGTGATTTCATTACTGGCTGCCGGCTATTTATAGGCAGGCTGGCTAATGGCGTCGGGTGTAGAATGTTCCCTTCTACTATCACGCCACCAGCACGGGACACTACTGAGCTGCTGATTAGCAATATGCTCTTCTCTCGGCGGCTGTCTTATCTTGCTGCCTAATTGTTGCTAGACGCTCATTTTCGGTAGTGTCTAGCTAGAATATATGTAACTTCGTTACAATGTTAATACTTATAATAATCGTTCAAAAGTATTTCTTTTTTATAACCCATTCCACTAATTCCTTCGGAAATGTCAAAAAGTGCGGACAATACTCATTCTCGTTCCGGCCTGATAAAAGAAATACGCCTATTGTGAAAGGTAAAACGTAAGCAGGCTTTTTTAATTTTTTTTCGTGTAAATTTACGCATAATTAAAACTGAGATATAATAACAATGGATTAAGCCATCCTATCCAAATCCCATAGTCAATATGACACAAATTTTAGTTAAAATCTGTTTGTCTCCTTCAAGCACAAAATGTATGTTGAACTGTAACCAATTTTGGAAACAGTAGGTACGGCTGTATTAAATGGAATATATTAGAATTGACATAAAAATTCATAATATATAATATTAAAAATTAGTTTTTGTGTTAATTGAAACAAGTTTAACTTCCTAGACAATTTTTTTGTAATCCAATATTATTTTACAACATCTTTAGGATTTCCAATCGAAAAATATTAATAAATTATGGATCGGTGTACAAAATTGTACGAAATAAAGGGTTTTCACAGCCTATTCAAAATTTTTGCCATTTTTGAAGCAAGAACGCTCAATTCATTCTTTTTATACATATGTCAGTGATAAATACATAATGTCAATTGCGCCTCTATACCAAATTTTGACCATAAATTGGAAAATGACTTGTTATCTGCAGAAAATAGTCTTGTATAAACCACGACAATTTATCAAGATAATTTTCAGTGCGTGACCCCAGTAAAATTGTAAGGATTGTATACCTTCCTTTCGTTGTGATACACCATTTAAAATAATTCATATGAAAACATTCAATATGTGTACACTGAGAGAAAACATATTAAAATCTAGCAGAAACGTAATAACTTCAAATATTTTTCAACATGAAAAGCAGCTATATTTGACTGTATTTAATTTAAAAGTGAACTTTTTTGCAGATGAAATGTCAAGAGAAGTGCTTTTAATTTAAAACTATAAATTTTAAAAACAATGTATGCATTATCGATATAAAAGTACTCTCTTTTAATATTTCATTCTTAAAAACGATACATTCACTATTGAGTTAAAAGCGAACGTTTTTAGAACTTCAGTTAAAAAAATTTGTGAACTTTTAATTTAAAAGTGAACTTTTTGGAATACTTAAAGTTTAGCATTTGCTAAATCTTCCACATTTATGATTTCACAAATTTCACTAATATTTATTTAATTAAAAAAAGATAATGATTTAATGGGGAAAGTGATGTACTAAGTCTGTACTAAATATATAATCTGTATTTAAAAAACCAATTTTGCTTTTTAAGATATAACATTTATTATTAATGACCCTATTTGCTTCAGATACAACTTCTTTTCTACATTAGAAAACTAGAATTAGCTATTTATATATGTATATTTGTGCCACGCAATTTCGTCGCATTAGGATTTGAAGATGATGTCTTTTAAATGGTTACCTCCAGAGTTGATGCATATTTCAGCCCTATTTATGACATTTTCCATAACTTGCCGTAACACTTACTGCGATATGTTCCTTATTTCTTGATGAATGTTTTCTTTTAGGGCTGCGAGAGTTTGTGGCTTGTTCACATACACCAGTGATTTCAAATAACCCCAAAAAATGAAGTCTGGACTGGTCAGATGGGGTGATCTTGCAGGCCAAGGAAAATCGACAAAACGAGAGATAACACGGCCTGGAAAAGTGTCCCTTACTAAGTCCGTAGTGTCGCGTGCTGTGTGTGCCGTGGCGCTGTCTTGTTGGAACCAAATGTGCTCCATCAATGAGCTCCTTATGAGCAATCAGATGAACGTACTGATGAAATTTATTCGCGTTTGAATCAAAACCGGGGAACAAATAATTTATTTACTTATTCACAGATAGTGTACATGAGATATTGCATCTCTTTCACATATTTAGAAATATATTCTATGCTTCTCTTTTGTGCATTTCACAATATTAGATGAACACTTCGATGAGTACATAATTAATGTCACGATTAGCTTATTAATGAGCATATCAATGCGTGTCACGATGAGCGTATAATGAGAATGTCAGTGAGTGTCACGATGAGCTTATTAATGAGCATATCAATGAGTGCCACGATGAGCTTATTAATGAGCATATCAATGAATGTCATGATGAGTTCATAAATGAGAATCTGATTTTACGATTGATTTCATATATTTTTCCGAATTCAAACTCCGGTTGCAAATCAATCTCTGAGAGGCTGAAGCGTAAGGATTTTGGCATAACTTCTTGTTCAGCATATGGGCGATAGTTTTTTTTTGGGGAAAAGAAATCAAAAAATTTATTTAAAATAAATAATTTAAAAACTTAAATAAATAAATCACACAAATCAATTCAAATTTTCCTAGAAATGTCATCTGACACGGTGATGACAAAAATAAATATTTATTTATTGCTGGTTTAGTATATAGGGAGCAGTTTCATGAAATCCAATGAGCCCTTCGATGAGAATTAATGAATGCTCATCAGACGGCTCATCGAGACTTAATTTTGTATATGTTTCTTCATGAATTGCAAACACCTTGAAACTTTTCAGTCACATTAGTATTGGTTTACATAATAACTGCCCTAGTAGAAATTGCTCACAGTTATACCTTGTCTCCTGCCCCGCAAGGGGCAGTTATTATGTAAACCAATACTAATTTGACTGAAAAGTATCAAGGTGTGTGCAATTCATAAAGAAATATATAGAAAATTAAGTCCCGGTGAGCCTCCTGATGAGCATTCATTAAATCTCATCGAAGGGCTCATTGGATAGCATGAAACTGCTCCCTATATACAAAACCAGCAATTAATAAATATTTATTATTGTCATCACCTTGTCAGATGACATTTCTACTAGGAAAATTCGAATTGATTTTTGTGATTTATTTATTTATTTAAGTTTTTAAATTAATTTTTTGATTTGTTTTCCGCGGCAAGACTGTCGCCGGTATGCTGAAAAAGACGTTATGCCCAAATTGATTAAGGCCTAACCGTCTTAGAGTTTGAATTCGGAAAAAAATATGAAATCAATCGTAAATGCAGATTATCATTTATGAATTCATCATGAGACTCATTGACATGCTCATTAATAAGCTCATCGTAACACTCATTATGTACTCATCGGAGTGCTCATCTATAATTGTAAAATGCACAAAAGAGAAGCAAAGTATGCATTTCGAAATAAGTGAAAGAGATGCAATATCTCATGTACACTATCTGTGAATAAGTAAATAAATGAGTTTTTTCCCGGTTTTGATTCAAACGCGAATAAATTTCATTAGTACGTTCATCTGATTGCTCATGATGAGCTCATTGATGAGCTCATCATGATATGTCTACCAGGGTGCCCCTTGCGGGGCAGGAGACAATGTAAAATTGTGAGCAATTTCTACTAGGGTAGGGTTATCTCTACTTCCACAATTATATTTTATTTTGAATTAATATATTTGTTTGAAGTAGCTGTTGCAAGTAGCTGGAGGTCTATTTTTCTTTTTTCAAAATATGAGATAAAACTTATTTTTACGCAGTGGCGCCTTTTTTAATATCCTCGCTCTCTTAAATGTTTAAACCTAGATACACCTCTGGTCTAGAGTTCAGGATCATCTTCATTGGCGTATACTATCTTCGCTACTCTTGTTTCAGTACGAAGCCGATCAGTTTTTGTGGTGAATTGTAACTGTAGATTAGAAGTGGGTAGTCTACATACAATAATCCTGTCCGAAAAAAACAATGACTTTCTTCCGGAGAAGTACTAATCCATTTCGATTCCTCGACCATCATTTACAATAAAGAAGGTCCTTTGTATGTGTGTGGTGGGATATTTCTGGAAAATACGTTATGAATTCCTTGAATTTAGTCCCATCATTACAGTGACAGTTTATTGTGAACAACTTGAGCAAAAGAAACAAGAGCTCATAAAAAAACGATCTGTTTTGGTCAATAACAAAAAAAGGATCCCTCAACACGATTACTCAGGGCGCCACACTGCAAAAAATAACACAGGAAAAAATAACTGAGCTTGGATTGGAACTTCTTTTTTTAATTTATCCACCCTATTCACCGGATATCGCGCTATCGGATTACCACCTTTTCAGATCGTTAGAGCATACATTAAGAGGTAAAAAATTTAATAATGTTAGAGAAGTGAAAACGCACTTGGAAAATTTTTCAATGATAAATCGAAGGACTTTGTTTTTAAAAGTGGCAATTGAACAACTTTCGCTGGCAAAAAGTATTAGAAAATTATGGAAATTATTTTGTTGATTAATATTTAAGTTTTTTTTAAACAAATAAATATTTTTCGCCGGCAAAAAAAAAAATTATTACTTTTCAGTCCCCCTAATATAAATATATGTAAGTAGAGTCAAGCCCAAAGTTCTTCTGGAACTCTTTTGCACATATCAGACTTTTAGCCTGCTGCATCTTGGAAGAAAAAATAGTTACGGGAATATACTGCTCGAAAGAGTTTATATAATGGCACTTTTCCATTTGTATTCTGGCCATATCCATTGACTTGATTCGTAAATTCCGAAGAAAAACAACTTACCCTTAGTGGTCTATGTTTGTTAATTGAAGTTTCATTCCGATTGAAAATCCACGTTTCATCCGTAAAACAATCCAGTCTTGAAAGCACGTTCTACAGATTTGTAAAAAAGGTTTGTACATTAAGTTTGTTGATTGAACTCACCCTACCTGAATTGCAGGCTTCGGGTGAATGAAAGGACAAACGCTCCTCATGGTGGCTTCGAAGGTTTTAACATTCATTAATTTGCAGCCATTTTCATTACATGCCACTTTTTGTTGAATGGAATCTCGTCTATATATATAGATATATATCGATACGAACACATTAAGGCCATCTTTTTGCAGTTACCTAAAAAAACAGAATTTTTCTAGGTTTCCACCGCCATCGCTTGAGAGCTGGACACAACTTGTGTGACATTTTCAAAATATCGATTTATTTTTTATTTTTCTATAGTCTATACATTTAAGAATAACATACTAAAATTTCAAGTGTGTATCTCAAATATTTTTTGAACCACAACCTACTAAAGAGCGGCTTCTCCTTGGTCAGAAACGTGCGTAAGCTGAGGGGCCATATCTGAGTTATTGTTCGGGCTCTGCTGGCATCGTAAATATTATAATAGCATTAGGGATACTGCTCTCGACCTCTAGGTATACAGATATGTAAAAATTGGATATGCCAGTCAAACCTGTCGTACATTGCCTTGAATAGCAAATTAGCTCTAGGTATGAATTGGTACTCTGATAACTTTGAAACTTCGTAAGTCAAAAAAAGCATTTTTCGAAATTTAAGATATGGTACAACATCCGGAAAATAGGTGTTGCTGGCAAGGCCTCACATAAATGTGATATTGATCCTGAAAGTTTAATCCAACATTACCTTTCAACTAATACAATCGGGTGTTTTCCGAGTGTGCCAACTGAAATCACACCTAACAGTCATCAGTATGAGGGTTTCGCATTTCGTTACGTTGATAGTTCCGAGGTTTTAGCGGCATTATACAAGGTCAAATCTACAGCTGCTGGTAACGATATGTTGCCCCTAGGTTTATCAAAATAATTGCACCCTTCATAGCTCATATTCTTGCTCATACATATATTTAATTATTGTATTATGGTTTCCCAGTTTCCTACTTCATGGAAGAAAGCCCTCATTGTCCCCATTCCTAAACAACGTAATCCTAACGGTGTTAACGACTACCGACCAATCAGTCTTCTGTGCTTCTTTAGTAAAGTCTTTAAAAGGGTTATATATAATCAAGCAAACGGATTTGTCGAACATAACAATCTCTTATCTCCATGGCAGTCGGGTTTTCGGCGACGGCACAGCTCTGAGACCGCTTAGTTAAAGGTTTGCTCAAATATCAACGAGTCTCTGGACTCTGATGAGCTGTCTGTCATGGTTTTGCTTGATTTCAGTAAAGCGTTTGATTCAGTCAACCATAGCCGTCTATTATTCAAGCTGCAAACATATTTAAATTTTTCCTCTACAGCTATTAATCTGTTCAAAAGTTTTCTCTCTGTGAGACAGCAGGTAGTTAGGGCTCAAGACTTATTATCCACATTCTTAACATAAGTTGTGGTGTACCCGAAGGCTCAATTCTCGGACCTTTTTTGTTCAGTCTGTACAACAATGATCTTCCCTCTATTGCTATGAACTCCTCCATTCATCTCTATGCAGACGATGTACAGATTTACCTAAGTAGACCTATAGGATAACAAAAAGATTGTATATTTCGGATCAATGAAGATCTACAGCGAATACATGAGTGGTCTCTTGAAAATAAACTTCTACTTAATACTAAGAAGTCAATCTGTATGCCCATTTATAGAACAAGTATTGATTCAACTGAATTGCCTGCTGTCTCACTTAACAACGCTGCCTTCGACAACTACGGAGCAGTGCATATCTGTTATCGGTTGAGATGCGCCTGAAATTGGTGCGAACGCTTATCATACCATTCTTCACCTATGGAACCATACTTTTCTCGAAAATGGATTCAAGTTGCAATCGAAAACTCAGTGTCGCTTTTAATGATTCTGTTCGTTTTATATACCAACTGCCTCGTAATGCACATGTGTCTATGTATCGAAACTCAATTTTGGGACACCCCTTAGATACTCATCTTGCTCATCATGACCTATTTTTTCTTCACAAGTTAATCTACAACAAATGCCCTGAATATCTTTATACCAAACTCCAATTTTTACGCTCGCATAGAAACCTAAACTTGCTTTTTCCTCGTTACAGGTCAGAATATGGTGAACGTTCTTACTTTGTCCAAATTCCGCGCAAGTGGATTTCGCTACCAACTGGATATCAAAACACAAGGTCCAGAAGGGCTTTTCTTAATTTATTAAATTCTCAAAATTTGGGTTGAAAGTACATACACAGCAGTATTTAATCTTTGTTTGTCTATCTGTTAAGTTTTTATCTCTACTCTCCTAATTGGTACTACTTATTTACATATCTGCACTATTTATTTTATTTTATTTGATTTTTCTTATTGGTTTACCTACCTATATATATTTTCTGTACGTCAAGAAGATATTGTAATCTTTGTGCAGTTTAACCACTTAATAAATAATTTATAAATTTACGAATTTATGATATTTATTAAATGATATCAATACTTTTATTTTTCGACGCTTTTTTCTCAAAACGACAGTTTTCGAATTTGCTGCAGTTCTAACTCGAATACAAATCATCCGATCGACTTGAATCCTGTTTTAGCGTCTTTAGTATTTGTTTCTTCATACTGTGAACCTCAAGTTTTTCAATTGGATAAAAAATGTCAATTTGCCATGCAATTTGGGACTTTTTTTCAAAACTCCACCAGTTTGTTGGTTTTTAATTTTTTTTTCACAATCCTGCATCACTGTACCATGACCTTCTAGTTTAACAGACTTTTTAGATTTTTTGATTTCATGCACTTTGCAGGCCGCAATCCCTGCAGCAGTGGGAGAGTTTTTTTTTAGACTCGGGAGACGGCGCATAACTCGCTGAAAATTAAATATTTTCATATAAAAATATTACTGTGTATACATATTGAATACACAAATAATATCTTTGAAATTTCAATACATTCGTTGCAATACTTTTTTTTCAATAAATTTCCGAAAATCACCTTTTTTTTGGGCAGTCACACTAGTTGTGCTCCTTAATTGTCAATTCGCGTAGTGTATCCTTAATAACGTTCTGATAAGCCTGGACTGTAAGGAAGATCAACCATAAATTTCAGATGCTCAAGAATCCGAGATGCGTTGTGTGATGGTTACCATAGACCTGAGATGCAGCCTGGATAGAGGGGAAGTGGCTGTTCTTGTAATGCTAGATTTTACCAAAGCTCTCGATTGTGTTTATAATTTTAAGCTAATTAATAAACTATCATCGAATTTTGGTTTTTCCCCATTCGCTATTAATTTAGTTTCCCCTCTGGACGATCTCAGCATGTTCGCATTAATGAAATGTTCTCTGAAATGCTTCCTTTGTCTTCCGGTATACCTCAGGGTTCTGTTCTGGGTCCGCTATTATTTAGCTTATTTATTAATGAGCTGACAGATGCCGTACGCTATACTAACGTTCACTTATATGCCGACAATGTTCAATTATGGCTGGGCAGTAAATAACGATTTTATGATTAATCCAGACAAGTCTCAATGCCTTGTGATGCACCATGACTCCTTTCCCCCGTCTTTCTCGACGGTAATGTGTTACCCTATGTTGAGCAGGCTACAAATTTTGGTATAAAGATCAATTTAAGATTGAGATGTTGTGATCACATATGTATCTTTCCTGATTGGCAAAATTTATGGTGCATTGCGGTGATTATGGCTTTCTGCCAAGATTTTAAGCTGCAGTATCAAACTGAAACTCGTCCCTGGCCATACCCCACGTTTCCAATGGAAGTCTTATTTATCCACTTCTCGATTCATGTTGCCGTCGCAGAATTAATGTTGCCTTTAACGACTGCATTAGATTTGTTTTCGGTCTTCGCCGGTTTGATCACATCTCCCCGTTCAGTACAGATCTTCTCGGCTGTTCCTTAGATTCACATCTCAGGCACAAGGTACTTGTCTTTTTTTATACTTAAGTTAGTGCGCACGGGAGTCCCGGATTATTTGGCTGCCTACATTTCTTTCCTTCAATCGTCGCGGCACCGTAAAATTTTGATCATACGATTTAATAGGCGAGTATTGGAAGTCTGTTTCGCAAATAGAGTGAGGAGTGCGGGTACAGTTCGGTTGGAGAGTTCAGAACACTGCTTTACTCCCATATACCTTAGTGGTGGTGGAATTGCTTCTAATGATTAGTAGGTAATTTTAGTTATTTTATTTTATAATTTTTTTTCCTCTTTATTTTGTTTTGTAATTTTTATTATAACTATCATTTTTATTGTTATATCGATTGAACTCTGTTTTTTGATTTGTAACTCACGCTTTTCTCTTTTTATTTTTCAATTTGTAATGTACTTTAAAAAATTAATAATCTTGTGTACTTCCGAAAATAAAATGAAATGAATGAATGAATGGTGTCTTGTCCTGATGGAGAATAATTCGTTCTCAAAGGCTATAGGTTGTGACCGTATACGACGGATCTTCTGGCGGAATTGTGGCAACATGTCCCGTTCATCCAAAGAATATGGGAACTACTTTCTTGATTGAAAACAAAAAATTCTTTTACAAGCGACAAATATTTGCAAAAGAGAGCGCTTTGTATCGGCAGGAACCGTATATTCATCAGTACGGTTTGGTTCTTGCCTGCTGTATACGCCAATGTGAAGAGCCAAGCTGATCTCATGCACTTAAAATAATTTTTAAGTGTAAATTATATATGAGGCGAAATACTAAGTAGATTTACTTGAATACCTAGCAAGATTATCCCTATACGGGACTAGCATTTCATATAGAGTTTGGCTATGAATTAAATTCATAGCGAATTTAGTCAATGTTAATTGCCTAATTTTGCTGCCAAATCCGAAGGTCGAGAATTGAGCAAAAAAAAAACTTTTACAGGCGAAAATCTTCAACGAAATTTCCTTTTCAAAGATCTTACGATTGTAAAATAGAGTTTTTTCAGGTCACTTCATATTGACCAAATTCGATATGAATTTATTTCATAACAAAACTCTCTAATACCATAGACACACATGTGGTATTGATGCCATTGTATTCGAAAACTACGTGGTATACTAGGTGTGTGCCTTCACATACTAGTTGGATATTAGCTGAAGTACGTGGTATACCGTGAACGTACCGACTACTGAAACACAACAATTTTTGCTGGTATCCTGATATTCAAACCTAGTAGAGACAGTTTTCTATTGATACCACTGCCATTTTACATAGCGGGAAAAAGTTACATCAAAATTTTGCATTTTTTTGACAAGCCATTTTTAATGCTACCTATCAAAAATTTGTGTTAATAATGGAGAGTGCAAGTTTTTATAAAAGGAGAAAAATTTTATCGAGCAGCGAGACCGCAAAAGTAATCGAATTGTGGCGAAGCAAATTACATCGTTTTCCCAATATTATGAATTTTGAAAGATAAAAAAATATAGCATAAATATTATAATTCAAAGCTAGGGATTGATTACCTTTGTCCACACCCTCCGATTGGCTCTCCATGAATTAATTACAATATACAATTTTCTATAAAGCGCTGCTCGTCTTTTACTCCAAATTGCTGATAAATTTAGATGCGCGTTTGACCTCTCCAGCAATTTTTTTAATAATAAATTATTCATATAATGTAATTAATTTATTTTGTGACATTTTTACAACAAACTTCTACTTTGGCTTTTCAGTGAGAGCCAATGTCGAACTATACAACAAACAAAAGTGTGTCGGGGGTCGGCTATACTACGTTGAATAGCTTTGACCTGGTATCAATGGCGTGATATCAATACCATATGTGTGTCCCCCAGTATTAACTATTTTCTTGCCAAACTTATTGAACCACCGTTCTAAGGTAGCCAATGATGGTGCTTTTCCGTTTTTAGTTTTCCTTTTGTGAACACTATTTTCAAGTCAATCCGTCTGTAAAATCCATGTTATTCCATTTGAATCCATCAAAATACCTTGGGTTACCGAAAAAACCAAATACATCCGTTTCTTTTGATTTGCTAAAACATTAGCGTCAACGAATTTAAAGATAATTTTCCAAAAGCGACATCTTGTAGGAAATAGCTTGACCGCAAATTTTAATTAGCAACCCCCGTATAAGCTATTACCGATTCTACCAACCTTTTTAAATTCAGTCAAAAACTCTTCACACTCGCCGGTAGTTTGAGCTTAGTCTCCACGATTCTTATTTATAATCTTATCTCAATTCACGCATCCAACTAGTCCAGAATCCTCTAACTATAATTAGATTTCACAGGGCGCTAAGTTTTGTGAAAAAACTGAAAAGAAATAGAAAGAAAGGGAAGTGTAAATAATTCCATTTGTTCTTATAAAATGGTACAGGAAACAAACATAGAAAGAAACAACACGCCACAAAGTTTAAAGTTAAATCAAACTTAGTGGCGCCACAAAGTGGTGTGGCTGACATTGGATCAAGCTATATATGCAAACCATTGATTAAAAATTATTTTGTGGCGCGTAAAAAAACGCGTGGCGCTCATTGTATTTAGGGCTGGATACTTTTAAGCCGACCTATATAGACTGTACTCTAAAAAAGATGAAACATCGGAGCACAGTTTCTACGAATGCGAGTCAATTGCACAAAACAAATATTAAGTGTTATGATTACACGTTCTAAAGCTCACTGTGGACTTTGAACAAATTTCCTTCAACTTCTCTTTCTGCTATTCCTTGGAAGAGTAGGACTACTGGACGAACTATTTATATAGGAAAGCGGTACACATTGAGCCAATAAAGAGTTGCAGTGAAAAGTCCAATCACTTCGCTAACCAGCTTAATCTACAAATCTAAATCTAGTATCCGTAGATAGGGCAAAATAATTTACTTTCCCCGTCTTCTTTATGACCTTGGTTAAAAGGAGGGTTTTATCTGATCATGCACTTTCTAGATTTCGCCCACTTTTTTAGAAATGAGATTCTTTTGAGGTTTATTTTGAAATCGTGAAGTTGAGTCAGTTTTTATTGTCCTGTAGGTTGAGTTTTGAAATGTTAATGTCCCTCATGTTGAAAATTTCACAGAATCTTATTAAACTTTGCTCTGGCAATGTCGCGAATGGAAATATATTTAAACTGAAAACCACTTTAATTATTTTAAATAGATATTCGGAGCCTTACAAGAACCATGTCTATTCAATTGCCATTTACAATTGATCTGATTTTCTTTCAAGTAGGTATTCTTCTTTTTTCGAAAATAAACTCGAATACATTGAATGATGACCCCAAAGATTGAGTAAAAAAACTAATTTTAGATATAATAAATAAAAAAATATATTTAAGGATTTTTCAATTCAACAGAATTTAACATTATTTTCTAGTTCTGATATTCTTTGATTGGATGAGTTCTAATATATTCTAGAGCTCGGGCAATTAGTGGTGGAATTTGTGGAACATGAGATCCAGATGGTTGGTATCCATTTTCATCGGCAGTGTATTGCAAGAATACATGTTCTCCTTCAGGTGATGTCCAATCAGCTGATCCTCTGGCATACTGTCCACCAACTCCATTTTCATTAGCTGTAATTCCATTTCCAGTTTCATAAGCATATTGGTATGTGCCATCCGGACTGATATCGAAAGATTTGCTAATTATTGGAATTTCATGGCCTTGGGCTGGTTGGTGTCTGCCTTGAGCCATTGCAGTAGCAATAATAGCGAAAAGAATAATCTAAAAAAATGCAATTAGAGAAAATGAAAATTTGTTAAAATTTTATAAATTGTGAAAATTTAACTTAAATAAAGAACAGCAAAAATAAATAAATAAATAAAACAACTACTTACGGCGAATTTCATGTTGACTGAGTTTTTGATTTGTTTATTCTACGCAGTGTGCAAAGTATGTGATGCTGTTACAAAAAATCAGTCGCCTATTTATACCGCAACGGTAGGTGTGAAATTTTTGCGATCACTGTGATTCACTGAAGGTTATACATTTTAATCCACCTCTTTTGAGATAAAATTTTGTCGTCGTCGCATTCGTCGTTGTCGTCGTCTTCGATCGCCATTTTCGCCGCATCATTTGTATAAAAATAAATTAAAGCACCTGTGATCGATCTTAAAGCGCATAATTTTAAAGGTCACCAACTCATATGGTCAAAAGATAATGCAGGTTAGTATATCATTCGTGTAATATGCGCAGGGTTAGTAGTTAACTTACGAGCTCATTCATATCGCGTTGATATCAAATAAAATTCAAATCCGATTCAAAGTAGAGCAGACAAACTTAAGTTGAATGTGAAAAAATCTATAAGGGAAATAAAAATAAAGAAAGTCTTCAGATTTATTTATATAGATGCTATATGCGGCCGTGATATTTGGATAATTGATGTGTTGAAAAATCTGTAAAATTTTGATTAAGATTGTAAATCAGTTATAAATTAGTTTATATATGATGATAATTTGTGTCAACTAAGTATTTCGCCCAGACGTCCGAGAGAATTGAATATAGTTTTGTGTTTTATATGAGTCATTTTACTTAATATGGCTGAAGGAAACGGAAAACACGAATTAAAAATTATTTAAGGCGATATACAGAGATTTTACAATCAATTTATCGCCTATTCAAGACAACTAATTACTGATTTTAATTATTAATTTATTACTTTTTGTTGTTTCAAATGACTTCATTTTGATGTTGGATTGTTTTGTTTTTTTTTTTTTGTTATATGAGTTTCTTGAGTGTGTGTAGGCATTTATGGTATTTATCCTGTTCTATTTTGATTCTTTTAATTTATCAATGGAAGTTACATATTCCTCCTAAATTCTTTCAAGGACATAGTGGGCGGAAACCGTGGTTATTTATTAGATTATGATTGATTCAATCACTTAAGTTGATTTTGTTTCTAACAAATTGAAAAATAAAAACAGTTAATCTTTATCCAAAAGTTTTATTTAAATTAAATATCACATAGCTATATGTAGTAAATAATTTGCGACATTTGTTTTCTTTATCTACATTAATCTTTTTTTGAAAGATTAACAGGCCTGCCATGGTACTTTATTCCTCTAAGATTTTGGAGATTACTCGCTTGAGCTGTTGCTCCAAATGCTTAATTTTTTGGTCCATTAGTTTCATCATCAAATGTCCTTAAGTGAAAAATCCAAAGGATTTAAATCAGGATTTCTAGCAAAAAATCAATCAATTTGTCTGTATACCAGTTTTGAACAATATTCGGAGTATGCAAAGGGATGCCTGCGTCCCATTGAAAGCAGTAGTAATTGTCTCCAAATGATTGGCGACAGCTTTAAAATAGAACTGCTTAAAGAACTTCATTTTTGTATTTTAGTAGGTACTCAAAGTTAACGTTGACCTCATTTTCTATAAAACTACAAAAGAGGGTTGCCTATTTTGCAGAAACCTCTACAAACGAGTAAGTAAGTAAGTAAGTAACGAGTAAGAATGCAGTTCGTTATCTGGGCACATAGACTTCATTTTTGGAAACATTCGCGGTTCTTGTGGCGTCACTTTCGTTCCGAACTGTACATTCGACAGATTGCATTTTTATATTTTCTGTAAATAAATTTCATTTAAAATACCTTGAGATACATTGCTGACGACCCAAGGGAGCTTTAGCTAGGTAGACGTTTGAAAAGTTTCTAATGAAAAATGTAAAAACAAATATTGATTAATTGTATAAATGTGAACCCGAGAACAATGTTCTCAGTAATTGTTAATTAGAGAAGGCATTAGCATCAACTGCATTATTCAATTTCAATAAAATACAGAAGATTGATCCGTTAATGCAATTTAGTCTTTTAATGCTTCTCGCAATTAAATAAATTTTATTTCAGCCGTCTCATACATTTAGGCCTTGAGATTCTGTCAAATCTTCATTATCAAAGTCTCTGGACGTGCTACTAATAATCACAACACCACGCCTACTGAAGACGTCGTAGCGTAGGCATAGGGTCGTCTTGACTTGAGTTAACTTGAGATCACATAGACAGCTACTGTTATCACCGCCGAGTAGTTCTTGGGACAATACGAATGAACTATAGCACTGAAGATCTGATAAGCATTGGTATAAAAACCATTCCTCAAGGATGCGACGTAGTACGTACTTCATATGCGCCCGGGTTGTCATTGGGACTAGTGTTGGGCGTAATCAACTATATTTGTAATTAGATTAATAATCATGATTAACTCAATCATGATTACAAATAAATCATGATTATATCGAGTGATCTTAAGAAAATGTAATCGTAATCATAATTACATGATTAAATTTTTTTTGATTACAAATGAAGCTTTTCTGTGATCGTAAGAATTTTTATTTCCAGAAAACTCTTAAGACATTGTTGTATTATGTATTAATTGAAGTCAGTGTAAGGAATGTATTGATAGAGACTCGCACATATCTTAATAACTTAAATTTGAGGATCTTGATTGTGTGTGAAAAATGATAGCGAAAAATATTACAGTTCTGGGGTGTATAAGAAAGTCGTTGAGCACGGAAAATGCAATAATGCTTTTTAACGCTTTGATTTTGCCACACTTTTCATATTGCTCCACATTATTATATGCTAGTTCGAATGAAGGGCAGAATGCAACTGTTATAAAGAATAATGCAATGTGAGTTATACTAAAATCTAGCATATATACTCCAGTTACAATTTTAAAACTCTTGCAAATTTGTAATCATGATTAATCGCCAAAAATGATTACTTTTCTGATTAATATTATCATTCTGTAATCATGATTACAGATTGTAATCGTAATCATAATCATTAATCATCAATCAGATTGCATTTTACCCAACACTGATTGGGACGACCGAGCAACGAATTAACTGTTCAGTGGCTCGAACTGACGCTCATCGATGAGTCTAGTCTATACATTGTCTCTCCATCCAACCTCTTATTGGTACAGAGGACATTACTTCTAGTCCAATTAAAGTTTTTACTTTTCTTGAACTAATTGTCCTCAGGCATCTGGACTGGCAGACTTAGGACAACTACAACCCACTGTGAGCCTAAGTAAAGTGAAGATTACATTAGGCAAGTCAACTTTAGTCAAGACAGCCTCTCAGGTCCTAGACGCTCCCTGCGTTAAGTCCTTTGCAGAGACGTCGTTCATAAGACGCCCTTGAATAAATACCCTCAAGACATTTTATCAATTTTCACTGGGGATAATTACCTTCAATGAAGTTTTTTGAATGTGTTAGCTGTTTCTTCAACCGAAAATGCTATCAGTAAATTCTTACTGATCACACATGTTGTGCATTATTTGTTTGCTCTATGACGAATAAAAGCTTTCTTTCAGAAATTACAAACGAATCCCCAGCGTTGCTGTTACCTGTCGTAAGTAACTCATTTCTCCTTCCATAATTCAACTTTTAGTAAGACTCTGTGCCAAGGTATTTTCTGAGTATTAAATGTGCAAAAGCTTTCCTGATTACCGAATTTGCAGCTAGTTTTCTTATCGAACAGATTATTCTTCTTCTATACACTTCATGGTTTTTTTTAACATATTGTCATTTTATTTCTGACGTAGATGCAGCTGTTACATATTCCATTCATATCGAATCTAAGAAGTTCAAGGTCTTTATAGTTTAAAATGATCAATCACACTTCGTACTCAAATTGTTACCGATAAACAGCTTGTCCATAGCAGAAAATTTTGTACTCTTAGGTTTTTAATGGCGTTTTCGACTTGACTTGTAGGAAGACAAATCGCTGCAAGAAATATTTACACCTGCACTAAAATTGACGTTCCCAATACATCTAAATTAGAATGTATATGCGTTATCTTAATTGTATCCCCACAATTAATTTCTCCTGCTAGCTATCCGATTTCGTATACAATCACTTTGGAGATGCTGTGGACTATGTAATGGATCTGGCAGTGGATACTGATGAAATCTTAATCTTTGGTGATTTGATTTTGTTGGACGTGCAATGGATCTCCTCCTAAGAAGATTTCTTCTTAATTCTTCCTATCACCTAGTTGATGGCACTAATTCCTTCGTTAATTCTTTGACTGCATCTGGATTTTATGAGGTAAACGCTGTTAGATACTATCAGGACAGGATTTTGCGTCTTGTGTATACTACATATGCTTCAATATGGGCAGTTAGTCTTTGTTATACATTATTGATTCCTTTACATTTTTATCATCTCATTCGGGACATAATTGTCAACAGTCGAATACATGCCTACGTTTAAGTTTAGAAAAGCTGATAGTAATTTGGTAAGGTATAAGATTACTGGCTGTAATCTCAAGCCTTTCCTAACTTGAAGGGCGGATCATAACCTGTATAGTGGTCCATTGCCGTCACTTTGTGCCAATATGATTAAGCCCAAACGGAGTTACCAGTCTCGTTTAAGGATCTTCATGAAGATCCGATGGGAGTACCCATGGCCTTATGGTCATGGACTACGAAGCCATACCAATTCGGTAGCCAACATTGCTAACGTGGTACCACGGGGTTGACAAGCCATAGTGCAACTATAGTAGTGCTATTCACCTCAACACGGAGTAGACCCCTTGATGGGACCATCACTTTAGTTGTGGTGACCCATATGCGTGCAGAGTGTCTGAGTCATGCTTGACTGGATATTCTTCTTTGAACAGAGAAGTATGTCCTTTGTATAATTGCATACTACGGCACAAGAACTAGATATCGCATGCAGTACCAAAAAAGTGTACAAAATTTATATGGCTTGGTGGTCCATTCCGGAATGGACCACAACATTTGAAATGATGTATACGTCGAGTGATTCATATTTTTTCGTATCTCAAGTGTTGAGGAAGTCGATCAAATGTATACAAAACAGCTGTTTATAAAAAGATTTACTTTCGGCACGCTCTAAAACATGTTATGGTCCATTCCAGAATGAACTACCCATTTCACAATCTGTATATTCTGCTCTGGTATGCCACGCGACATCTAATTCTTGTACCATCTATGATACTACCTAACAAAACGGTACATTAATTGCTAATAATACCGTTTACCAATCCACAGATATCCGATATGCAATTACCATCCCACTACAGGTATGTGCTTACAAACATTAGTTTATGTGCCACTACAGATTTCGGAATGAAAATACAACAATTTTAGAACTCTTGCAAATTTGTAATATATAAATGTAATTATGTAATCATGATTACGGTTACGCCAAAAATGATTACTTTTCTGATTAATATTATCAATTTGTAATCATGATTACAGATTACATATTGTAATCGTAATCATTAATCATCAATCAGATTGCATTTTACCCAACACTGATTACTCCTATTGGCGGTGTAAAATTTCTCTCGACTTTGCCTATATAAGTTTTCCATAGAACCATAAGGCAAACTCACAAATTAAAAAAAAACATCCGGTTTAGAAACATTTAATTTTTGGTAGTAAAAATACAAATTGTGACCAATTTTCGTGTGTTAAACATAGTAAAATTCACACTCCTTGAAGTACCTTCTATAACATGATGATCATCTAAAGACATCACACATAACCTTTGTAATTTAAGGGCAACCCTATTCAAATGAATTTCTGATTCTCTCTCTCTCTACTGTAGAATTTCTTCTAGATGAAAGAATACACCTCTTGAAAATTGAATACCTCCTTAACTTTTTGTGAATTTCTTCCAAGTAACTGAATCTTACACACACTTTTCCTCCATTACTTCATGTAATGAACTTTAAGTTTGGGTGAAACTTTAAATGAGTGCAGTCCATTTCCTCTTAAGTTCTTAATATCTAAGCCTCTCATAGTATTCCAAAAACCCTCATAACTGCCTTGAATTATATGTCTCAATTCAAGTCTTTTAGAAGCTCTCCAGGGCAAAAACTTTCCAAGGCAATATTTGCTATACAGTCCAGTTCTCCGGAATAGAGTGCCGAAAATTACTTTCTTGTCCATGAAAGCTTGGGATAAAGTCTTTTTTTACAAAAAAGAAAATGTGGAAAAACTAGCTCAAGCGAGGCAACGGTTCTTCAGTCATCAGCCTCGCATAAATGATGCTTTTCACAGTGTTGTGTGCTGTATGAATCCAAGTTTATTATATGATATATATATATATGTAATATACAAACATTTATACATATATGTTTGTATAACTACACCCTCTACCGTTGTCGGTCCCCTTTTAAATGAAAACGATGGTCGGCATCCAACTTATCTCTGGCATACATCGCCAACAAACAGATTTTAATGAGGAATCCTTCACACTGGATTGCTCGCATAATACACAAAATAGGACAATTCATCAGCAAACTTGACACAACTCCTTTAGTAAAATATTGTATATGCATGCATGCATACATGCATACATACATATATACATATGTACAAGCATAATTACCAGCAAAACGTACAGAGGGGTTACAAATTTGTACGCGAATGTTTATGTCATTCCTATGTGTACCTATGTACTACATATCAATGTTTTGTGGGTCTGATTTAATTTATTCATGAATAAATTATGAAAATTTTTTAATTTCGCAACTATCAACCAGAGAAGTGTATGAAGATATTTTTGCTTGCTATAGCCATGTTATTTATTTTTCTGATCTAATTATTATTAATTAATTAGCTTTGAATCACAAGTTGAAAGGAATGAATAGCACAAAACGTACTGGGAGATGTCTTGATAATCGAGAATATAGTTTACTGGACTCTTTTTGATTTCAATAAAATTCTAATGCCGCATTCGCAATGCAGAATGGAATAGAGTAGCATAGAGTTGTAACTGGCATCCTTTTTTTAGCACGCAGTAGTGTATATGGCCATCTCTGTTTGGCTCAGAGTAGCGCAGAGTGGGGCTGCATGAAAATTGATTCTATTCTGATTTCACGCTGCGATTTCTGAAGGCTTACAAACTGAAATATGAACTACTGGCATGTAGATGGCGTGGAAAAAGCTCCATACTTCTTTTTATCGTAACTTTAACTAACATGTTTCAATGTTATTTTCTGATTTAAAATTTTTATGAATGAATACTAATAAAAAATTAAGAGGTATTTTTTGCAAACTTCATGAATTAAAAACCATAAAAAGGTACGTTAATTTTTAGCTAGTTTCGAAGCAATCTGATGGTGCAACGATAGTTGTTTTTTTTTTGTTGATTTGCCGTTGCTATGACATTTTGTTATGTTAATTTCAAAGTTCGAATTTCATTCTGCGCTGTATTGTGAACAGCTTCGCTCTAGACTCACAGCTCACAGCCCACATGGTTGGCGAATCCTGGAATGAGATAAAAACCGAGACTTTAGAAAACTCAATAGTATCAGCAGGCTTCAGTTCAAATTATGAGAATTGGCATATATCTAAACATGATGTTTATAGTAAAGAATTCTGCGAGGTACGGACTACTTCAAACGAAACAGTACTTGATTTTATACTTTTAATGCTTGTTTTAACTATATTTATAGATTTTGTTTCGAAAAAAATGAAAGCAGCAAATAGTATCACGAAATGTCATTGCGTTTTAGTGATACTATTAAGCGATATCCGTTATTTAATCTGAAAACAACTGTAATTAATTTAAATATTTGGAACCTTGCCATGATTATCTTTCAAGTATTCTTCTTTTTACGAAAATATACTCCGAAACAATGAATGTACACCTCCACCCCAAATATTGAGTAAAAAAACTAATTTTAGATATAATAAATAAAAAAATATATTTAAGGATTTTTCAATTCAACAGAATTTAACATTATTTTCTAGTTCTGATATTCTTTGATTGGATGAGTTCTAATATATTCTAGAGCTCGGGCAATTAGTGGTGGAATTTGTGGAACATGAGATCCAGATGGTTGGTATCCATTTTCATCGGCAGTGTATTGCAAGAATACATGTTCTCCTTCAGGTGATGTCCAATCAGCTGATCCTCTGGCATACTGTCCACCAACTCCATTTTCATTAGCTGTAATTCCATTTCCAGTTTCATAAGCATATTGGTATGTGCCATCCGGACTGATATCGAAAGATTTGCTAATTATTGGAATTTCATGGCCTTGGGCTGGTTGGTGTCTGCCTTGAGCCATTGCAGTAGCAATAATAGCGAAAAGAATTATCTAAAAAAATGCAATTAGAGAAAATGAAAATTTGTTAAAATTTTATAAATTGTGAAAATTTAACTTAAATAAAGAACAGCAAAAATAAATAAATAAATAAAACAACTACTTACGGCGAATTTCATGTTGACTGAGTTTTTGATTTGTTTATTCTACGCAGTGTGCAAAGTATGTGATGCTGTTACAAAAAATCAGTCGCCTATTTATACCGCGACGGTAGGTGTGAAATTTTGCGATCACTGTGATTCACTGAAGGTTATACATTTTAATCCACATCTTTTGAGAGGTGAGGTTAGTTAACCTGAAAATCATAAAATAACCGATTGGTTGCTCCGTAATAGCTTGGTGAAAATGTTCAAATGTATGCAAAATCATTATATGTGAACTTGTTACAGTTTATATTTTTATTGCCGAAAATATAACCTTCAGCAAGAAAAAGTAAAAATGCTCCTTCATAATAAGTATATTCCTCCGCCAATGATTTTTTTTTCAAATTGCACAATGTTTACATATTCGTATACGAGAGGCGTGAAAACCGTTAATTAAGGGGAGCTGATAACTTCGTTGGAATTAGTTTGCAGAACTGACCTTTGGACAGCACCGTGTAAAAGGCCAATAGCAGAATTGCCTGATGTAGAGCACACGAAATCGTAACACCTAGGACGACCTAGATATGACTTCTCTGAAAAGGGTAAACTAAATCTTATTCATAAATAATGAGTGCATGAATAAAGGGCTGCATGCAGGATGAATCGTCCTTTTATTATATAAAACTCTTCGTTTTATCTCCAACTGATTCTCCTTGTCTGTTTTACAAACGTTATTATGTGTATGATTAATGTCTGAATAATCCAAAAAGATAAACAATGAAATCCTTTTCCTGAACTGAATATGTAATTGACTGACTTAAGACTAAATTTCTTTATTTTTATTTGTTGTATATCAAAATCGCAGCCTATACACTAAGTGGACGTCAAGCCGGATCGGGTGATAGGCAAAATCATAGTAGTTACCAGAAAAATGTAAAAAAAGACATTTCTTTTGTTTTCGAGAAAATGTACACCCTATGATGGTTTTTTAGCTCCTATTGCTACAAATCTTTACTTTTTTCAATTTTATTTTTCTTATGTTATCCCGAATAGTGCTTATGTAACCTGTTGCTTTAAACTCTAAGCCAGCTGCTCCAGCTTGGAGGAAAATTTCACATTTTCCCGAACCAAGAACCAATCAATCAACTTTAACTGACTGCACTGAAAAAAAACAAATGTACTACGCCAGTTTGGCAAATAACTTTAAAAGTTGGCGCATTTAATAAGGATTCTAAAATGGTATAACACTTGCAGTACTGCATGGGTACCTGTAGCGCTGCACAGATACCTGTGAATCTGATCTGATACTACAAGTACAGGTATATTGTTGTACCTGCACTTGCAGCCACAGGTAAATAACGTATTCTTACCTGTACTGCAGCTGCAGGTACAAGTACTCAAGTTATGAACAAGTACACTTAATATGGCGTTGCTTACCTGTGGCCGCAAGTGCAGGTGCAACAATATACCTGCACTTGTAGTATCAGATCAGAATGATAGGTACCTGCGCAGGGCCACAATACTCTGCTTCAAACAAAAATGTAATGAAAGACAATGTTGTGCATTGAAAGAAATGGATATGTTTCTTGGGGTAGCAAATCTGCGGGGATTGGCTTATTACAAACAAGTATAAATAGAGGTTCGGCCTTCTCACATTTAATGGAAGAGTACTAATCTGGACAGTATACAGTACAACAAATAAATTCATACAAAAAAGTTTGTGCAAATTGTACTTGAGGATAAACGCTGACATTACCACGATGTTTTTTAAACTATAGCTACATGCGATTTAATATTACAACCAAAAAGGAAAAATACGAAACCCCACTAAAGGAGAAATAAGGGAGATTGAATGTCGTGTGTAAAAATGTCAGAATTGCGTAAACTCTGACGTTAATAACTTGAGAGCAACTTAGGATCAATGGTATTTATATCGAGCTTAGTTTTATGCACGATCTCTGACCCCCTTATTCCCCCTTTAACGAGGTCTGGCTTTAACTCGTTAACTATGAAAACTCTTATCGATGTATGTTTTTTTTTTCTATTGTAACATGATTCAATTCGTTTACATATCTACAGCTATGCGGGTAAGATTTGATGTGCATTGAAGGAAAAGGCGGTGCTAATTCCAATTGTTTTAGACTATGGTCCTCTATTAAATTTCGTGGCTAACGGAAAGTGATTTATGGTTAAGTAATGATTTATTGGTCATTAAAATTTCTAGTTATTTTTGGATAAGCGTGTTAATAGTATTTTCACATTTGAATATTTTGTGTTCGATTTTTTTCTTTTTTTTTGTGTTTATATAAAGCAGTGCGAGATCACATAAAAATGGATAACGTGTGAAAATTTACATCCGACCAGACTATTTTGGGGAAGCTACAGCAAGGTATGTATGAAAAACAACAACTCCTAATGTGGAATCCTTTTTGTCTGCGTGATCACGATATATCTGTTATCGGGGAGACAATGGTAGCATTGGAGTAAATCGCTCAATAATTCACTAAAAAGTAGTTTAAATCCACACACAAATTTCAAAATGCCTACTCTTTCTCCACCTTTTTGTTTATTACCAAGTCACAAGTACAGTTACTTGTTTATCTGTATTACCTGCTCTACCAGTTATCTGTCCATGCAGATATACCTGCTCATTTATACTTGCAGTTACAGGTTAAGTTATTATATTTGAACTGTGCAGATACAGGTAAAGCAGTTCAATCAAAGGCACTGTACCTGCAGGTCAAGTACTACTTGTAAAACATGTATCTGTGCAGTACTCTGTGCTACATCATTTCTTAGATTACGGAAAAAAAAAATTTTCTTCAAGAAACCCAGTTTCGAAAAATTTCTTTTTACCTACTAAAATTATTCTAGTATACCCAAAGCTTGTCGCAAGAGCGTAACTTTAAGATTCTAGTTTGAGTGAGACAGAGAGTCATTACATGAAGTGTAAGCGAGACAGTTAGAGATGCTAACTTTTTCTTAAATTTAGGACAAATCTTCCTTAACTTTAAAATTAAATAGCAATTATTTGGATGCTAAGATTTATTATTTACAAAAGATATTCAAACAGCCTTCCTTTAGCTGCAATACAAGTTCGACATCTTCTAAAAAAAAAATCAAGTTATTAGACAGGCAAATCTTCCGTTGTTGCTTCCGTAATTCTGGAGCTCATATTTTTTTAAAACTCGGTGAGCTACTTAAGTCTTCTTCAACTGCGTGAAGTACTACGTCCTCGTAAGGTAAGGAACTTCTTCCTTCACAATGTACTTGGTTTGGAAGTCGGCCCTCTCATTCCGAGTGCTCTGATCACGGATTTCTTTTAACTTTATTCACTTTCAGAGTACCTACTCTGAGCGCTCTGAACGTGTATTTCTATTATTGCTTATAGTGCACTAACAAATCGTAGGTAGACCTCTGAGCATTTAGAGCAACCAGTTAGTAATACCAATAGAGCGTAAAAAATTCTATTGAAAATTTCAATACTTTTTTAAATTCCATAGTTTCTTCCCTTCCTTCACCCGTTATTTGTTTTTATAACTTTATTATTATTATTTTTATATTTTTATAAAGAATCTTGTATACCCAATTGATATTTCACAAATCACAATTGTTGCCAATAAAAAGCAAAAAACAAACAGAACGCACAGAGCACTCTGGATTTGTATTTATTTTTCAGAGCGCTCTGAACGTTCTTAAAAATCTGTTCGATCTACAGAGCAGAAAAAAGATACACGCCCAGAGTAACGAAGTATCATCATCCGGGCTGTCAAGTGCGTGTGACGGTATGCGAATCGATTCTTAAAAAGGGAAAAATAAAATGATAATATTTATGTAAATTTATTCAACTGGATCCATTTAAAATGTTGCAATAAGAATAATATGAGTTTCTTACATTGAATCTGTTAGTTTAAACTTCATTTCAGGGAAATCAGTTCGAATCAAAACAAAGTGCCACGAAACTTTTATCGATAAAAAATGTAAAATAAGACTGAAATACTTTTAAGTATAAGTACTCTTAATTGATTATTTAATATTTATTTTTATTTATTCTATAGTGAAATTAGTTTGTGGAAATGATAATTTTATCAAATAGAAGGCAAATTTGCAATGCATCATAACGAAGTGTAAAAAGTGGGATTAGTGGCAAATTAAAATGTGGAATACAATTCTAATAATTTTCCCTCAATTTATTTTTATGTTTAGAATGTAAAATGGTACTTATTTTAAGATTTTAAATGGATCCAGTAGAATAAATTTACATAAATATTAAACTTTATATTTTTCACTTTTTAAGAAACGCGTCATGCGAACCGACAACACAGAAAATGGCAATAGTCATACCACAGACAGCATAAACTAGAAGAATTTATGTGGCATAATAGAGAGAGAGAGAGATAGAGAGAATGTATATAGGTTTTTATTAGATGGCTCGTTTTAATTCGACCGCTTTCTTGTGAGGTTTTCACATCTAGATGTAAGTTGTCTCAGGTCATACCTTGTTAATCTGTATACTGTGTACGCAGATGACATAATATTGAATTCCATAGAAAAATCCAAATGTTTTTCTCCCCATCATGCTTCTCTCAGCATGAATTTTGTTCTGCAAAATCAAGTATACCTACTTTTCTGCAGGACTTATTTATACATATATAAGTGGACAGTGGTAATGAGTTTTTTACTCTTTCGAGACCCGTACAAAATACGAGTCTACAGGCAATTCTCAACCTACTGCATATGAGCAGAGAAAATTAAAAAACAAGTACCGAGGTACTGTCATTTTCTGGCCTAAGACCGAAGACCAAAAATTCCATTAAGAAATTTTTGGGAGTATAGTACTGTGTGTAAAGTGTTTCGATCAGCAGTAACAGGGCGATCTCATCAGGACAGCAATGAACCCTGAAACTGCCTGCTGTCTACACTACAGTGAACTCAGATGCCAATAAGTTGCTGGTGGATATATATAAACTTATTTAAAAATCTATATGTGAATCATTATACCGTAGATGAAATCTGTTATATGGTATACTAAGTTTCCAGCAAATGCCCAACCGTAGAGGGTTTACTATCACCTAAGATGCAAGTCACCTTCATAAGGTATATAACAAGAAAGTCACATGGTATTAGGATAAAAAGCACCCAAAATCACAAAACCCCCCTACCGTCCACACCGTGCATTTTCCGGCTCTCGTCCCATACAATTTATTTTTCGAAATTGAGTGAGGAATCCGGGGTATAAAGAAAATGTGGTACGTACGGGACACCCTGTATACCTCCAAAAATATTAAAAAACCTTCAAAAGAGAAAAAAACCAAAAAACTAAAAACAAAAAATTATGAATAATTTTAACCCTTCAGTCTTACTTGGCCACCCTGTATAAACTAACAATGATGTTCCAATTTCATGCTATTCCCGTCTTGATTGGCAGATTCGTCAAGTTCTGCAAAATAAACCAATCTCAAATTTTAAAACTGATGGTAGTGGGGAGGGGAAAATTTGAAGAACCATATGCATATGGATTTAATTAGGATCTCAGTTATGAAATTTTAGGGGTTGTGATTCGGAACATGTGATTTGATGAAAAAACTGTTGACCTCTTCAATCAAAGTGGCGGCCTTAGTGATGAAGCCATGTTTAATTTTGTATATGTATAGTAATGAAATCTCTGGAAAATTTGGTATCAATTTTATTTTTATCCTGGAGTAAGCAAACGTCGCACCCACCCATCTTGCACAAACCTTAATTAGAACCAATTCTCCAATGAAAATGATATGCACTCATTCCATTGAGATTGCCTAAAGCCTCACACATCTTAACTCGACGATCAATAAAAACCATATCAATGTTTTGTTGATAGCCGTAAATTTCGTGAGTCTTCTTCCTGAATCTCTAAAGAATAAAATTCAATTGGATTGCCTATTCAATTTGATATAATAACTACGTACATCCTTAAACTGGAACCTGTACAGAATACATCGAAAAGGAAAACTCAGAATCGTTTTAACAGACCCCGTATCAAATGTGAAATGAAATTAGCTCGAAATATATTTTACGAAACATATCGCGTTAGTAAATTGAGTCTTCTGCGGAGCTATTTGGATGAATTCTTCATATCAATATCATAGCATGTCTCAGATAAATAGGAACACATATAGTAAAGAGAATTCAACAAAACCACCAGACTACATTGTTACATGAAGAAAGTCCTGTTGACAGATGATAGTACAAGATTTTACGGGATCTTCAAGCTAACGATGATTTGTGATCTGGAGAAGAGTCGTGATCATGCGTAATATCCCGGTGTCGATCACCAGTCCATAGAACCAAGATAGCGCCATATTATTAGTACAAGAAGCATCCATCCCGCATATTTATGAACATTGACATTTTATTCTGTGTCATTTGAACCTCAAAAAAATTTAAAACTGCCAACCTGCTCAGTCGGTAGTGAAATCTTTACTTAACTCTCGCTACTTAACCCAGGTTAAAAGTTGTAAAAGGTTATGCGATAAAATTGTGCATCAAATTGGAAGAGAATGTCATCAAGAAATGCATTTACGATAAAAATTTACTTGAACGAGTAGGTCAATTTCGGGGGTCTGTAAATCGTAGGCGGAACTTTGTATTGCGAAAAGGGTTTTAATTTAATGTGTGTTTTTTTTTTTTGTATGTGATAATTAGTGAGAGTCATGTAACCAAGCAGAGGAAAAATAAACCTAAATATGATGATTCGAAAAATTCTTCACGCGCATTCACCTCAGTAATTTATTGTTGTATTTTAAATGCAGTGTGTTTTTTTTATTTATTTATTTGATGATTTTATAAGGCAATAATATTAACCGGTATCTATTTTGAATGCAATGTGCTCATGTTTTGCATAATTTTGAATAAAAGGATTGTGATGTAAAATTACAATCTGAGATAGTAATTAGTCGCACTTTGTACATAATTTGGACTCCTGATGGGTAGACACAATATCTCACTTACTATAATGTACTGATATACGCTACTGCTTTTATTGGCGAAAATTTAATGCTTTTATAAGTTCAACTAAATATTAATGTATATCTTAAAATCCGCCGTTTTTTTTCTGGATAGTTGGGAGACCATGTTAAAATTTTACTCTATGCCTTAGATTCCGTCGTGTAGGGGAGGCTGGGGCATAGTGACGAATGAATATTATCTGTAATCAGCTTTATGCTAAGCTCGCGCTATGATACCCAGAATGCAGGGTTAAGTATTGCCAACAGATGATCAAAAATTTTTTCACGTTAGCCAAGTGCCACAATAGGCCACTGATATTCTAATTTGCTGATGTGCTGATTATCAGCAGCACTTATATCTTAATAAGACACGCTACATTGTAAGAGGTAGTGATATACTGATGTGATACTGATATGATACTGATCTGCTGATAATCCGCAAGTGATTTGCATGTAGCTGATTTTTACTGACATCAGTCGATATTTTATTTCCGAACTAATTAAGACGGGTTAGTTTAAAATATTAAAAATGGATGAACGAAGTTTTGTTTCACAATTAGTGCCGAGTGTTGAAATACGAAGGCACCTGTGGGAATCAACTTATGCAGACTATTGCAACAGGGATAAATTTGAAAAATCTTGGAGAGAAATTTTGTGGAAAATTGTAAAAGATGGTATGCTTTCTTGTGGATTTTTTTTATTGAATAAAACGCCGTACTGACGAGTATTAGGGTTTTCTGCCAATACGAAACGCTTCTTCCAATCAATTCTTGAAGTTCACATTTGCAATTGACAATCTTCGTTACATACATAAGTCATTCATTGGACACCCAAGCAGAAAATTAAAAGTTATTTTGATTTTTGCATGTCCGTCTGTCCGTACATCCGTGCGCACGATAACTAGAGAGCTGAAATTTTGTACGCACACTTTAAAAAAAAAATTTGTAAAATGAAGTTCGAAAATCAAACAAATTGAGCAACTCCTTCCTGGGGTTGCCATACAAAAATTTCGTTTTCTACTATATATTTGGACACTGCCTGAGAGCGCGTTGACATAGAGAGTTGAAATTGGGTATATGGTGTTTTCATAGTAATTGCAAATATTATTTCAAAAATGGAATAAATAATTCTTTGTGTTGTCATATAAAAGTTTAGTTTACGGATACTGTGAAAACGATCAGTTCTAAACATTTTTATTGTACTAAAAACTTATGCGGAATATGAAATCCTATAAAATTGGTTATAATCATTTTTTTCTGTCCGACGCACAGTTCTAGAAATATACGCGAAAAACCACTTTAAAAATAACAATTGCTCATTTCAAATGGACATTCATCTAGGGTATTACAAAATTTGTTCTTATATCAATTCTAGCGTTTTTACTTGTTTTTAATTAAGGCCTGGAAAATTTTTTTCAACGAGATACCGCGAGTCGGATTGCACCTACATCTATAGGTACGCAGTATCGGGGCCCTCTTGAACCACAACGTATTAAAATAATTAAATTGAGCTCAGGGTTATTTATTCATTCATCAAATTGTACTTAAGTATTACCCATTCAAAATTTAATTTAGTAAAATTAAATTAAAACCATTTTTGTTTACTTTTTTTGTTTTAATCCGCGAATTTGTAGCTATTTTGAGAGAAGTGTACAATCTTTAAAATTCAGTGAAGATATTGAGGTAAATTTAATTTATTTTGTTAGAAGAAGTAAAGCAAAATAAAATAAAAAAAATAATTTAAATGACAAAACAATTTCATTTCGTAACGGAGACTATCAATTTTATTATAAATTTATTAGTCTTCGCCTCTCTCTTTAAATGTTTTCGGTATAAATTTAATTAATGTCATCTACTGCAGTTTTTTATTTTTTTTTTTTTTATTATTTTCTTTTGTTTAGGACGTATAATAAAAAGATGCGAGGAATACTGAAATTGTGAAATTTACATTTACATGCATGTCAAATGGTTAAAAAAAAGAAAAATCTTACATCAAAATTAATACTCACCAAAAGCTATGGTTAACAATCAACGCAGATAAAAATTTTGTACAGCATAAAACATGCCATCGATAAAATTTCCATTTTGTATAGGCACACGTTAGAATCGATTTTTATTGTGGGGCCTAATTATAGCTCTCTAATTTATCTAGGAGTCTCCGTTTTCTATGGGAAGAAATGTAGTAATTACTAAGAATTGATTGAGCTTGACTATGATCTTATAGCATACTATTGGCTTCCATGTTTCACCTTCTTTTTCAGATGCCTGTCAGCGTGCACAAGATTCTTTGCCATGGAAAGACTATTCTTATTTCATGTATTCTTCCGATTCTTCCGAAAATGGCTGAAAAAGGTCATTTCCAAAAGATAATTGCCTACTTTCTGGCACTTGTTGAACTTTTTCAGCCATTTTCGCTGGAGATGCTTAAGAAAAAGTGCAAAAAACGCAGAAAGGGTTACATTTTCGGTACAGAGTGTGATAGGTCATTTTAAAACTAAGCTTTTGGGCTCTTTAAATTCAAGATGAAAAATTAATATTGAGGACGTGCTTTTTGATAAAAATAGTAGTTAAATGAAAAAAAACGAGTAAAATTCCAAAAATTTTAACTTTGTTGAGCCAAAACGTAAAGGGTGAGGAAAACAATTTATAGACCATTGCAAAGGTTCAACGATTATTTATCTACAAAAGTTTAAATCATCATCATCATTGGGTGTAACTTTCAGAAGTTACGGGGTGATCTATAAAAACATACCCAAATATCTTGACTCGTTATCTCGGAAACCGTTACGATCTGCCCCCCCCCCCCCCAATACAATTTTTTTTCTATTCGGGTGCCAGACCACATACGGGACATCCTGTATATGTAAGTATATTTTATCATTCAGACGATTCAAATAAATTGATTAATTATTATAATAATTATTGTGGTTTTCTTCTTGAATATATCAAATAAATAAGAATTATGTGAATAATTAGGAATTTCATTAGTAGGAACCAACGAAATTAATAATTATTTAGCTGCAATAATTAAGTCCCTCTATATTGTGAAAATATTACACTGTGCGCTGGTAAGATTGCATCTATAAAAAGCTGTGCACTTATAATTGCAAGCAATTAAGTGCAAAGTTCTCGTACAGTGAGTGAAAAGGGAAGTCATTTAAGAAGAATGTCGCAAATTGATTAATTCCACACATATTGAAAATCCGAATATGTTTTAAAGAGGTTTAGCTAAAAAGTTGAAAATCCAGAAGACGACCATCCAAAATACTCTCACTAAATTTGGGCAATGTTGTAGTGTTCAGCGAAAGGCCGGGTCGGGAGGGAACTCAGGTTCGGTAGACCAAAAATTGGCCAAAGAAGTGGTAGACAACTTTAGGACGTGCCCCACCTTAAAATTTTTTTTCTTTAAATTCATTTTTCAAATAACAATAACAATTTAATGTAAAGTAGGAATTTAAAAAAATTATAAATTTTTCTTTTTTCGGGAAAATTCTCTACCATCCCTTTTAATGCGGGACGTAATGCTTTGCACAGTAGAAACTGGTATTAATTTTGTAACCTTATTCCACTTTTTTTCTGAATTCTTTTATCCCTTTGGCTTCCTTGGTAGTCATTCTTAGTTTTGTCTTTATAATTGCCCAATACCTCTCAATCGGCCGTAGTTCAGGGCAGTTGGGCGGAACCATTCTAAAGTGCTTGGAGAATAATGACAAGAAAAGCCAAATCTGGCCAGAATATTGTTGGACCCTTGTGTTGTCGGATAAACGGTAAAAGGATGTTCTCCAAACATTCTGTCTTATAATTATGTCCTTTCATAGTAGACGATGATGTGATGTTCGGTTTTGACCTTTTACCGCACTGACAGATTGCTTGCCAAATCATAAACTTGTTTTATATATTTGTTCGACATTACCACGTTTATCACTACTATAAAATTGACTACGTGATAGGCACTGGAAATTTACTTGGCAATATGTTTGTATGTAATCACCGAGAATTATGCAGGCGTCGTGATTGTTCAGCAGGAAAGAATAACATTTTCGACTGCGGCTAATTTCCTTATCCTGTTGCATGATGAAGCACTTCTATTTTCTTCCGCACAATTTCTTTTCTCACTTGATCTTCACTCGAAGGCATTTTGAAGTAAACTGAATGCATCGTCCTACCATTTTGTGAGCAATACTGCCAAGTAATCGTTTGTTTACACGGAAATATTTTTTAACGAAAACCAAAAGCGTAGCTGATTTTCAAACTGGAGACAATTTAAAGTGGGACACATCTTAAACGAAATCCTAATATGTCGATGAGAGATGTGGCTAATATGGCATGAGCATCATCTGCTACGGTCTATCGAATTAAAATAAGAGAAAGCTTACGAAGTTTTCCATGTTCACAAAACACTGGACAGAACATCAGAAAAAAACCAAGTTGCAAAATCAAGGAGTGGGATTTTGTATGAAAATTTCCTAACGAAATTCGACTGGTGCGTTATGGATGATGAAACTTAATTGAAAGCGAACTTCACCTAGCTTCGAGGGCAGGAATTTTATGTGACTAAAAGGATCGGCGACGAAGATCCCAAGTTTAAGAATGGTCGGTGCACCAAATTTTCCGGTAAATACTTAATTTGGCAAGAATATTTACGTGTGGCCAGAAATCATCACCTTTCGTGACCACAGGGCACAATCAACACCAATGTGTCTTGTGTCTTCATAAGCGCCTTCTTCTATTCTTCAGAAAGCATGATGCATCAGGTTTTACAGTCATTTGGTAGTTCTACCTGGAAAGTTTTCCAGGAGTTTTGAAAATTGGTATTATTATAGATTTCGATGTGCTTTTTCCGAATTTTCATTTTGCCACCTCGCATCTTTATAGCCCACACCGCCAGCCATATTGAAAAAATGGCGCCCAAAAATAGTTCTTGTGAAATATCTCCTTTCCGACTCATTTTACGATGAAAATAGTTATGTACTAAATTAAACTAGAGAACATTTCCTATAATTTCGGTATTTATACATTTTTTTTTTATTTTTTATTTTTTTGTAAAATGAATGGTTTGAGCGCCGCAAAGCCTACTCCAACACGAATTCAATTTAATCGTTCTTATAACCATATTTCGGTTCGAAATTCATTTGCATAAAACGATTGCAGCCGTTTTTACGATAATCACCTTTTTATGATTCATAATTTCATTAATTGATGTTGCAGAGGAAATGAGGCATTGGAAAGCGGTTGCACGTGGTAGGTAAGAATTGTTTTAAGTTCAATTTTTGCTATGCTATTTCGTATGGTCGCCCATCTGTGCAAGTTTGAGTTTTGAAGTAGTTCTTCATTTCTAGAACGGTTCGTCGGACAGGAAAAATTATGGAAGCCAATTTTATAGGATTTTATATCCTGAAGAGCTTTTAAGTACAATAACAATGTTTAGGACTGATTGTTTTCACAGTATCCGTAAAAAACCTAAATTTTTATATGGCAGCACCAAGGAGGGGTTGTCCAATTTAGTCCATTTCTGAAGCCTTTTTACTGTTCTTATGAAATTTCAGCCATCTACGTCGACGCGTTCTCTGGCAGTGTTCGAATATACAGGGTGTCCCAGGCTAATATGACTATATTTTGCTAAATGATTGCTATCGTCGAGTTACAGGATGATTAGTAAAATATGCTCTTTTTTCATTAAACACCCTATATCTTCAAAAGTGCACGATCTATTTTAAGACGGCATTGTATGTAGTACTATAAGGTCTTTCCTATGAATGTTAAACCACCCCCTAGCCATCCTTACTACAGAGTTATGACACTTCAATTGAATATTTCGGTTTTTAAATTTTGTTTATTTTTTTATTTTTCCGTTTTTTTCATTAAATGCCCTCACTAGCATACACTTTTTTTTTACAAAATTACGAAAGCCCACAGTTTCGTCTTTAATTTAACTTATTACAATGTTCTATCAGTGACGGTAAAAGAGTTATTAGTTTATAACCTACTCAGGTCGCAGATAATTTGTTCCCTGAGTAACTGAAAAGACGTCATTTAAAAAAACATCTCGTCTAATTTCGGTATGACCTGAATAGGTTAAGAGTTAATAACTCCTTAACCGTCACAGATAGAACATAAGTGTAATAGGTTGAATTAAAGAGGAGACCCTGGGCTTTCGGAATTTTATAACAAAAATATATGTCAGTGTGGGCATTTCTAAAAAATAACGGAAAAAACAAAACAAAAAACAAAATTTAAAAACCGAAATTTTGAATTTGGAGCGCCATAACTCTGGAGTGGGGATGACTACGGAGCTGATTTAACATTCATAGGCAAGACCTTAACCCTTTAACTACAGACGCCCGCTAGAAGTCTAATTCTTTTATATCATTGCCATCGTAAGCTATTCAGATCTTGTTTTTGCGTAGCTTCCTAGTTTTTAGTTATCTACCGACTGATGATGAGGTGAGTGCGATTATTTCTGTTGTTATTGTGGAAATTTGTATATAGCGTCCGTGGGACCGCGCGTCTATGGTTACGTAAGAAGTTTTGTTTATAAGCAGTGCCCCTTTTTTAGTGAAATTCCGATCCTAGTGCACGAAAAGAATAAAGCGAAGTGGTACAGATTTTGAGAAAAGGGTGTCTAGAATTTCTGACAGCCTCATTATGACATATCAGATTTTGAAATTTATAGAATCTATAGAAATGTATGGAGAAAAAGCTGTGGCCGACAATTTTTAATGTTATTTTTTGAATTTTAGACGGAATGAATTCTAATTCAATGAAACTAATGAATGTTTCTTATATTTTTTATTATTTTGTTTCCTCTATTTCTCTATATTTAAACCATTATAATTCTTATGAACTTTTGAGGTAGGTATACTGGTATTATGTGAAAATTTACTAAATAAAAGCTAAAAAGTTAAATTAAGTTAAGTCATTTTGAGCTCCCATTTGGTGATAAAACACATTTAAATTTCAATATTTTGTTTATATAATGCATTTTTAAGTCAATTTAAGGCTGAATCGTTGTCCTAAATTGGACAGCTCGGTGCACAATTCGCAAGATATGACGAGGCATTAAGATTTTTGAATAAATCGCCAATTGATTAATGGAATATTTATTTAAACACCTAAGGCAACAAAATAACGTTATCTAATTTCTACATTTGTCCCCCAATTTTTATTGAAAATGATTTAAAAATGAAGATTCATTGATTTTTTGTAATTTCTCTGGTTTGCGAAACGGGTCTACTCAAATTTGAACTAAATTAAATAAATAAATTTTTAAGCTTTTTGAAGATAATAAGCAGCAAATAACGTTTTCCGATTTTTAAAATTCTAATTATTTTTATGAAACTTTGATGCCATAGATTGCTTCCTTAATAGGTAAAATGCAGGTAAAGCAATTTATTGCGTGAAATTGTCATTATTGTAAGTAGAATTTTAAAAATCGAAAAACGCTATTCTGCTTATTAAGTTCAAAGAGCTTATGTTAAAAATTTATTTAATTTAGTTCAAATTTGTGGCAGTCCCGCTCCGCAAACCAGAGAAATTAAGAAAAATCATCGACAGGTAGTAGGTAATATAAATAGTAGGTAATGTAAATATTATGACCAAGGCACATAATACTAACTTGAATAATTATGATTATAATTATGGGCTTATTCAAAATTAATTCTCTCAGCTTCTAAGCGCTCAATTTAAAACGACAAAAATTTTGTTGATAAATATGGTAATAATTATTCGAAAAACACCAACGCACTTTTAAAACGATTGCATGTATATAAAAAAAATAATAATTTAAAATTTTTTTATATTATTCTTTCGCCTGCCAATTAGAAGCTTGACATTAATTTAAATATGATTTAATCGTTCTGAAATTAAGGAAAATGCATTTATTTGAGTTTTTTTCAGTAACTATGGAAATAAATTAATTATAAATAAATCATGCAATTTTTCTATTCATTCCTTTAATATATGGCAGCCAGGTTTTGTTAAATAAATATGGCGCATATTACATCTCTCGACCTAAAAGTTAATTTCACTTAAAATTTTTCCTTATACGACGACTTTCCTGGATGGCAAGGCGAAATAACAAAAATTTTCGACTTTGTGTCTTCAAAGGCAATGAGAATTTTTTCCTATAAAGAAATTTCGATTTAAAATAGGGCATTTCGCCCTGAATTATGGGCGCATTAAGTAGGTAAAAGAGATTGAAAGAATTGAATTGATTATACTAACTTCTATATTTTATTTACATTTTAAGAATAATAAATCGTTCTCCAGGGCCTCACTCTGTGTGTGTATGTGTGAATGTGTGTTCGTAATTCTGGGAGAGTGTTACTCTCTACGTCGACGCGTTTTCAAGCAGGGCCCAAATATTTAGTAAAACACGAAATTTTTGTATGGCAACTCTACAAAGGAGTTGCCCGATTCGTCCCATTCTCGAACTTAAATTTACGTTTTTTTAAAAAAAAAGCCTACATATGTATGTACAACATTGCAGCTCTCTACGTCGACATGGTAGGCAGTGTCCAAATATATAGTGAAAAACTAAAGTTTTGTATAGCAACACCAGGAAGGGTAACCCGATTTAGTCCATTTTTAAAATTTTATTTACCATTGCTATGGAAACACCACGTACTAAATTTTGTGTATGGCAACCATACGAAGGAATTTCCCAATTTGTCCCATATTTGTACTTAATTTACACTTGTTTAAAAAAAAGTTTTGTGTGGCAACATCAAGAACGGATCGCCCGATTTCGACCATTTTTGTAATTTGATTTACCTGCAAAGTCTTATTGCATTAAATTCTACAATAACGGTTTAATTGAAATCCCACCAGTAACTTTAAATAATGTTTCATTGCCTATTGTAAATAAAGTTAAAACGCTTGGAGTTGTCTTGAATCAACACATGAAATGTTGTGATTACATTAAAGCCATGGTCAGCAAAGTTTATGCAGGGCTCCGATGTCTATGGCTGTCATCGGGTCTGCTGTCTCTTAGCATGCGCTTACAATTAATTAAAGCTTTAATCTTGCCCCACTTCACCTATGGCAGAAATGTGTTTTCCAAGCTGGATAGCATCTGTGCCAGGAAAGTCACAGTAGCATTCAACGACTGTATTCGGTTTGTTTTTGGACTGCGAAGATTTGATCACGTTTCGCCTTTCCTTTCGCATTTGCTCGGATGCTCCTTGGCCACGTATTTGAAAAGGCGAGCTTTGGTTTTCTTACATTCTCTTCTTAGCTCGAACAAACCAGGGTACTTACGCGAATTATTTCTATTTACAACGTCACAACGTAACAGGAACATATTGATTCCATGATTTCATAAGCCTGCATGGAAGGTTCTTATCTTGTTCAAGCAACTCGTTTATGGAATAATCTTCCGTTGAATGTTCAGAGTGTTGGCACTGTCGGCGCGTTTAAGAGATGCATTGATACACACATAATTTAACACTATTATTTTCTTTATTTTCTAGTAGTCTCGTAGTACAATTTTTTTAACTGAATTTAACTTCCTCTTTAATTAATAAGAATTTGCTTGAACTTCCTTTAAATTCTTAATTCTTATTTTAAGTAGCTACTTTTCTAGCACCACTTTATATAACGTACAAGAAGAGATGTGATCTCTTGTGTACAATAACCGCAAATAAATATATTATTATTATTATTATTTTCATGAATACACCATGTGCCAAATTTTAGTCAACCTTTTATCTGACAGTGCCCAAAGATATTTTTGGATGGCAACCCTACGAAATAGTTGCCCGATTTGTCCTATTTTGGAGTCTAAATTTACATTATTTTTAAAAACGCCTTGCATACGATTTGAGCTATCCAAATATATAGTGAAAAACCAAAATTTTGTATGGCAACACCAGGAAGGGGTTGCCCGATTTGTCTCATTTTCGAATATAATTTTACTTTTTTCAGTCCGTGTACAAAACTTCAGCTCTCTAAGTGTACTCGTGTCAGACAGTGTCCAAATATATATTAAAAAACGAAATATTTGTATAGCAACTCTACGAAAGGAATTGCCCGACTTAGTTCATTTTTGAACATGTATTTTAAATTTCAGCTTTCCACATCTAAACGTTGTCAGGCAGTTTTTTACGTCTCCACAACAGTGTCCAAAATTATCCTATTATCTCTCAAGCTGAAACCAACCAAACACATTAACAAAATTTCATTGAAATCGGTTGGGCGGTGACACTGGATTTTTATATATTAAGATTTAAATTTGACCTCAAAGTTAAGTAAAATTTAGGTAAAAAGTAACGAATTTAGGAAATTTTCCTCATTTATTTCCCTATTTTTTCTCATTTCTATGAGGTAAATTAAGAAGGAATTATTACGTAATTTTTCTCTAATAAAATTAACTACAAAGTCAAAATTAAGAAAGTTCATGACGATGAAAAATTTAATTTTTTTTTACATAATTATCATCCTTAAAGTGTTTAGAACACGAGGCTAAAAGGGTATTTTCATATCTAAAGTATTTTAGAATTCACAGCCTGTTGAGAGCGGAACCGTCCGCCGGCTAGAAAACAGGTAGCTGAGGCGCTCGGAGTGCGCTTGCTGAGGATACATTTTCTCGCTACCTGTGGTACCCTCATAAATTTCGGGAAACCGTTAACCTTCAGATTCAGCATAATCAGTTCTTGAAGGAAGAAGAAGGGCCACTGTATGGTGCTGGAATAGCTGGAGTAAGCTGCCAAAGATTTTTTATAACGTTGAACTTTATATGAGTTTTTCTGGGAACAACATTTTCCAGCGCGCTCTACAGCTTCAACGCATGAACCGATTCAGATGAATCTTTGCGCAATTGAATTGAAAGGAAATTCAATTTGCGGGGCTATCAGGAAGCAATTTTTGCCAAAAATTTATTTAGAAATAGTTTTTTCATCCGTTGATATTTTATTGACAAATATTGAAATTCTTTTGCTATTTATTATTTAGGCAACACAAAAACAAAAAGCTAAATAATTAAATAAGTAGAATCACACCAGACTGGGTACCTCAATGCTTTCGCGGACTGAAGCTTGGCCACCTTCGAAGCTCGTACTAATACTTTTTTTTTTTTTACCGTCGGTGTCACCGGGCTTTATCCCACGAAGCAGGTATCCCTGGAAAATATAGCACAATATCACATATTCAGGTACACATGCTCTGGACATTGGTCCTAGAGCGTAGACTCCATATCACGCGCACTGGATTATCACATAATAACAAATAATTAGGCGACGGCGTGGACATACACGATAAACAATAAACCCCATTCATGAAGTCCACGAATCTATTTCTACTTTATACGGCTTATTTCGCAAAGTGAACTAAAAGCAAAATACTACGCTCACGCCAGTTAGTAAAAGCGTTCCACTCAGCCCATTCATTCATTCCATTTAGTACATAATACCAGAGCTAGACTCTTGGTTGGGGTACCGAAAATGTGTAGAACATTTTCAGTTCCCCTCCTATAATCAGCTTCGAGTGGAACTTAGCTTTGGGCCACTGGATCGCCAGCTGATCACCTTGAACTCGAGTCAGAGATCAAGTTCTACTTTATTGCTGACCTACTTTCCGCTGTACAGCTGATCAACATTTCTGTCGCAATATTGCTTTGTTTAAGCTTTGCAATATTGTTGCCTACCAAGCCTCCCTTATTATAAGTACTGGCGAATATTGTAACAATATTCTGATAACAGATATAAAAGTAAATATATAGGAGTAAATATTATGCCGACGGATTGGCCTTTCAATATTAATTCACTCTTTATTTATAACACACATGGGTGTCGTTGTCCTGTGTATACTTTTAAGATTAATCTAACATATATAAGTAAAAAAGCTAGAATTTGTCTTAACACCAATTCTTATGAAACCCTAGATGAATGCCCGTATGTAATTATTTCGTATGGTCACTCATTTGTGCAAGTTTGATTTTTGAAATTGTTTTTCGCATATATTTCTAGAGCGGCCCGTGGGACAGTAAAATGATTATAACCAATTTCGAAGGATTTCATATTGTGAAGATCTTTTCAGTACAACAAAAACGTCTAGGATTGATCGTTTTGACAGTATACTTAAAAAAAACCTAAATTTTTGTATGGCAACACCATAAAATGTTTGCCCGATTTAGTCCGGTTTTGAAATGTATTATGAAAACATCATATAGCAAATTTCAACTCTCCAGGACAACGATTTATTTGATTTCGATAATTAAATTGAATTTTGATAAATATGATTTAGTGTTTTTAAATAATCTTTGCGCAATTGAAAGGAAATTCAATTTGCGGGGCTATCAGAAGCAATTTTTGCCAAAAATTTATTTAGAAATGGTTTTTTCATCCGTTGAAGCAAAAAAAAAAAACAGGACAAAAAATGTGGAGCGCCCCGCGCAGACTAAGACTGCACGGTTTTATTTGAAGGGTGCTGGAGCCGCCATTTTGGGTTTTTTTTTATATAAATAAAGTTGAATTTACTCTCCATTGATAGAAAAATAAAATACGTTAAAACCCATTTCCAAAAATATTTATGTAATGTTAAAAAAAAATTCCAAATTTCATGCATTTTTCATGCCTCTTGACGGTAACCTCCCCTTAAACGAGAGTGGCCTTTCGTTTAATCTGTCGATCGACCATCGATGATAGGAAATTCAATCTCCAATGTTACTTGGGCTAAAGATTTCATAGGGTATAAAAATTTTACCTTAAAAACCGTTGCATGAAGGTACATAGACACATGTCCTTAAACAAATTAAATGGAACATAAAATTTCTAAATTTTATAAAGAAAGAAAGGCTGCAGTTATCATGTATTTTAGCTAAAAATCGGTTAATTTGATATCCTAGAGTGTAGACGGTGTAGGTGTTTTCATTTTAAATTTAAAGTATCTTCATAAGGTGTATAATAAGAAAGGTGAAGGGTGTTAAAGGGAAAGAATACTCAAAACCATTAACTCTAACTCCGTTTCTACCGTCGACAAAACTACTCTGTACCAACGTACACAAAACAAATCGATATTTTAAGAAAGAATAAAAAAATTATCAGGAAGAATATCGTAACATGGAAAAAATTAATTTCTACGCCATTATTAAACTCCTGACAAAGCAAGGAAAACAGCTTCCCTAGTGATTCTCGAATAAATATAATAGCGGCGAGTATCATGACCTTATTAAATTAAGCCACAGACAGTCGGTCACCAAGGAGAGCTTGAAGCAATTTCTGTGGAAATTGTTGAAAAATTATAGCTGAAAGATGCTCATCTGAAGAAGAGAATTAATTAGTAAAAATGGTTGGGGTAGCATATATGTATATTTTGTCACAGACATCCTGGCATTTCAGAGTTGAGCAGAAAATTTGTATCAAGAAATTCTCACACCATAATTCAGAGACAAGAGAGCATGTAGTAGCATCAGATTCCGATGAAATGGAAGAGTCTGTGGAGTAACATATAGACTACCGTCTAAGATGTTTAAGGTTTATCCTTCGATCAGAAATCTGATAATTATCTAACTTCTTGCATCCTTTGAGGGATATAATGGCGAAAATGTTTGCTGCTGTGCGCTGCGCTATAGCTTTAAATTCACTCCATGATGTCCCAGTAGTAGCGGCATCTGTGAAGATTTCAATAGAGAGATTGCTTATGGCAATGGCTTATTCATTCCATTTTCTTCAGTCAGGTCCCACGGTATCTGCAGTGTAAAATTTATCTAATTCTAGACGCCGAAATTCTAACGAATTTCCACAGTAAAGTTGTGATGGGTGACGGGTTGTGAGTGATTGGTTTAGGTTGATTGGTTAATGTTATGGGATACAAAATGCTGATTCAAATCATATGCTCATGGTTGAATGTGTGGTTTTTGGTTTTCCCAAAATTATCGACAAGATGACATACTAAGAAAGATAGTAAGTACATAAAACCGTGGGTGGCTTCAATGGGATGATATTTTCGCTTATAAGTGCGATTTCAACGTATTCTGTGAAAATGAACTTGAAGTAGTAGCTGCATGAACTCTTACCACCCAAATTTGTTAGAAAAATGCAAAGATGGGAGGAAAGCAGACTTCAAACCCTCATTTTTTGTAAAGTACTAAATAATTTCAGCCATGAAATGAAAACTGTTACAAAAACTTTGAAGATAATTAGTTAGGTGAAACCATCTAGTATACAGAGTTTCCCATATGTCGTGTTACACCTGAAGGCTATGGATAGATAATGCTTAGAGAAAACAAAAATTACATATGAGGGGAGTTCCAAACGAACAGTTTCCGAGCTATAGGAACGCTGGATATGTTCAAGAAAAAGTGCAAAAAACGCAGAAATTGTTACATTTTGGATATTTGGATACAGAGCGTACAGAGTCATTTTAAAGCGAAGCTTTGGGGCTTCTTAAATCCCATATGAAAAATTGGTGTTGATGACGTCTTTTTTGATAAAAATAGTAGTTAAATACAAAAATCGAGTTAAAATTTCGAAATTTTAAATTTATTGAGCAATAACCTCAAAACAGAAAATAAGAGGGAAAAACTTACAGATCATTGGAAAAGTCCAACGATTTATCAATCAAATTTGATATTGTCATCAGAGGGTGTAAAGTTCAGAATTTACAGGGTGATATATGTATAAAAATAACCTAAATATATTTAAGCCGGTTATCTTGCGGAAACTGTTACGATCCCCCTTCTTCCATACAAATTTTTACATGTCTAAGCATGACCTATCCTTGGCCTTCGAGTAAAACATCAACCATATACAAGACACCCTGTAGATATGATAGGAATAAAATTGTAATAGCAAAATGCAGGAATGTGTTTAGAGCTCTGCTCCAAACATCTATCAAATCAAAATTTCATGCGAACCATTTATTAGAATCATTGAGCATACGTTGAAACTACCGATTACTCGATCTTACGTTGTAGCTATCGTGCGCCCTGATCGATTTTCTTAAATGTGAAGCTAATCGATTATTACATTGATAGTATTTTCAACAGAACTAAGAAACAATAGGTTTTGACGTATATACTCAGTAAACTAATTTTTGACTCTTTCTTGTAATTCTTTGAAAAAGTTTTACAGGGGCTTACATATTATTTGGAATAACAAAAAACAAAAAAAGAAGTATGCCAAAAATCAATCAGCAAAATTTTTTTTTCTATTTTTCTCAAATTTTTGATTTTTTTTCATTTTTTCATTTCTTTTTTTTTGTTCTATTTTTTCATTTGTTTTTCAAGTCACTCAATTTCGCTATTTGGGACCTGTTGATGAGTCAAAACCAAGACTTGAAACTTGTCACCAAAAATCAAATGAGGTGTGTGATGAAATAACAAATTAAAATTTTTTTTAGCTTTTGCTATCTACCAGAGAATCCAAATAAATTCCTTCTTGAACAAATATACGAATATATTTTTCTTAACAGATACCTTCTGAAAAGAAAAACAATCCTGAAAACAAAGCATACAATTTTTAATAAACTTATCACCCAACACCTCCACACCTCCCTTTCACTCGTACATTAAATGCACTAGCCATACAGATCAGTATCCATATCAATTTATTGATGAGCTAATAGATGAGTTGGTGAAGAAACTCATCGAAGCGCTCAGTATAAAAGCTTGAATAAAAAGTTATGTTAGTGAAGATAAAAGCCCCGCCCGCACTGGTACTAAAATTTTGTAAACAGATGAGCGTTGACAACCAGGGAGGTGCGCAGTATCATATAGTGTGGGGGACATGCATGGCGTTGTAAAAGAACGGTGTGCAGGTGTGTGCATAAAGTAACAAACGCAATTGGAACGAAGTGGAATGGCCTGAAAATTGAGGACCGGGTTGAAGGATTTAATAGAAAAGGCGGTATGCCGAAATTATCTGGAGCGATAGACGGGGTTTTAATAAATATAGATGCACCATGTGTATATGAACAATCATTTGCTGATCGTCACGGAAACCATTCATTAAACTGTATGGCAGTATGTGGCCCCAATTTACAGTTTTATTATGTAAGTGCAAATTGGCCCGGCAGCGTCCATGATGCAAGACTTTTAAGGGACCATCTCAGTGTAACCGGCCACAAAATTGTCAATTTCAGCGACTTTTTTTTCTTGGATGGTTAGGAGGGGGATCGGGTTGATTTTTTTTTTAAGAATAAGACCACTCTTTAGCAATACAAAAAAAATTCATTACTTTTTATTTATTTTTACTTGTTGTTAATAATTATTTTAGAAAGCGAGTTGAAAAAATGGGGGCAATCGGTTGTGGCCGCAGTTTGCATCTGAAAGAAAAAAATCAAATTAATTATTAATCTGTAGGGATAAAATGGCGACGGCTTGAGGAAAAAGTACGAAATTTAGCCCTGTTGTTTATCGTGTGAAAAAAAAATAGATAGGTTAAAAAAAAAATGAAGTAAAGAAAATTCCGTAAAAATTTCAAATCGATAGGTTGAAAACTCTCTATCTGAGAGTTGAATCCGTTTGTAAAAAGGGCATTTCGTGAAAAACGCGTTTAAAGAATGAGTACTTCTCGAGCCTTTTCGGTCTTGCGTCACAGATTCTGCAGACGTACGTCTATCCATTCTGAATAACAACACGAAATTGTCGAATTTGACCACTCTATTTCGGTTATAGAAGAGCAGGTAAGAGCCCTAGGTATAAGGTATAGGGATGTGCCGTTACGAACGGAACAAAAGAAATGTCGGTTGAACGGTTGAACGGCCCATCCGCGCATCGCCTTACGCTCCAATCTCTTTTTCTAAGAAAAGTTGTAGCGACCGTAATAATGTGAATTTTAATCTGAAAATGTGACAGAACACGCACAACTATATGTACTTCAAGATGAGATTTTTAAAAAAAATTACACTGATGGTCCCTTAAGGAAGTTTGCTTTGTTTTCAAATATGGAAACAGGTTTGAGACCTTTTCCTAATTCCGTTATTCTTGGTGACTTTGCATACCTTTTAAAAGAATGGCTAATTCCCCCAGCAGCTGACAATTTGAACGACAGTGTGGCCACAAAAATACGCGCCGCTTAATAGAAAATGCTTTTGGAATTTTAAAGGAAAAGTTTTCATGCCTCAATAATTTACGAGTGAATCTGTGAATGCTGTGTCACATTACATAACATGGCGAAAAAAGAAACGTCATTAAATGAACTGGAATCTTTCGTATCCGAAGATGTAGACCTAGTGAGTGAATCGAGTGATGAACAAAATGGTTTTGATTCCAGCGATTTAGTTATATCGACAAATTACAGTTCTTCACCTACAGCTCGTCAAAGAATGGAGTTGTTATTGAACTATTTCCGCTGTTAAATTAAAAATTAAACAATTACAATTTTCTGGGTGAATAAAGAAAAATAATACATTAAGTATAAAAAAAAAATAATAATAAAATAATGGGGTTAGTACCTACCAACTAAAATCAAAGGAGTGTTCATTATCAATTTCGGACTCGTCATGATCGTTAGGCGTTTCTTCTTGTTGTTGAGAAAGAAACTCGTTTGTAAGTTTGGAAGTTTCAAACTGAAGACATTGGAGTTTCATTTTGTATCTCGCTGATAATAAAATTTCTTTATTGAGTTCCAAACATTCCACCTTTAGCTCTCGTTTTTCCTTTTTTTTAAATCATGCTGAGCTTAACTTTGCATGAGAACGCTTTCGAGAGCTTGGAATTGCTTTATAACTGATGTAATAATAATAGAAAAAAAAATTACAGTGGGGAGCGTTAGGTTACTGGAAAAAAATATATTTACCGTACCGGATACAGTATTTTCTTCGTTGTTGCTTCGGCCTATATTGGGAAGATTTGCAATATTTGCTTCATCATTTGCAAATTGTCTTGCAGATAGATTAGTTGAAGCCACAGGTGTTGAAGTAGATTCTTGGTAAGGTGAATCATCAAGACCTAAACCAACAACAACTTCCGATTCTCTACCCAATATATACAAAACTACGTCATTTATTTTGTTTAATTTGATGAACGATCCACCAGCTGTGCCTATCCTCTTTCCATTGTTGACTTTGCTCTAACGAAGTTTAAGCATGTCAATAAATAAGTAGATATATACAACGTTAGCAATGTTATAAGAATAATATACTCCGTGTGTATATATTTACTCCGCTTATTGGAAATAGTTCCTGGTTTTGTCGCCTAATCTCACGGACACATGCAATGCTTGTACGTTTTTAAAACAATTTGTTGTACAGTGAAGATTAGGCAACAAAATCAGTTTCTCTAGAGAAAAAAATCTATGTGGAACGTATTATACATAATATATGATTATACACTGCAACATGACGAAACTACTTAAACGCTGCATTTATCGCATTTGATATCATAAACGAATAGTTACACTTTATTAAAAATATATATGTCCATGACTTATTTGACGGCACTAAGGTCAAACTCTTAGCAAACTTAAATATTTTCTTCCACTTTTCACATTTGCCTGATTTAGATAATTTATCCGAAAAACCACCAAACAGAATTTGCTTATATTCGCGAATTTTGACAATTTTTTTTCTTCGGCAGCTGTAAGTGGCATTTTCCTCGAATTAAACTGTTTACAAAATGAAATGTACCCTACCTAAAACAACATACACTACCGATGCAGTTCAACGCAAGCGATGGTGTTTCAAGTATAAAAGTACGATTGAACTTTTTTTTTATTCATCGAGTGCCTATTATACAGGGTGTCCCACATAACGTGTTCCCTGGGCATTTTTGTCGAAAATCTGCGGAGATATCGAAAAAGTCCTAATAATAAAAATTAGGCATCTTTAGTCAAGGTAACCTCTAGCATAGCCAAAGTCCTTGAAAAAGGAATTGGAAAAGGATATATTAAAAAAATGTCCTTTTCGTGATTTGCAGTTATTCAATGTAGCCAAAGCGCATGATACAAACAAACAAGGTATGGCCAAGTTTTCTGTCAATTGGGTGCTTACGTCATAGGATGACAAAAGTCATTCAGTCGTGCGATCTGTTATTGTCTCAAGTTGTGATTATTTATTTCACAAAGCTAAAATTTCATATTATTTCACAACAGTTTGTGATATATATAATAAAATTAAAAGTGTGAATCTCAAAAACTGGTCAACAATCGGACAACTTCTTATAGCGAATTATTTTCTGAGACACCGCGTTAACACTGGCACCGAATCTGCCGACTCAGAAAGAATTCAATATTAATTTTGAGTATTTATGGACAGTAGCCCGTTGCTTAAAAGTTTACCTGCGCGGCGCCCTGTTTGACAATGGCACCACCACGACGTTCTGATCTATTGGAGAACTGAGAGCAAGAGTAGCCAGGAGAATACCTTAAATAAATGTAATGGGTAGGTATTTTTGATTGCTTCTTAGTTATAATATGTACGTGCATTTTCTCGTGTTTAATTGAGCAGCATTGAACGATGCAAAACTGGACTCAGAATTATTTGCATAATGTTATTACGGCTTCAGGACAGATGCCTAGGCATAATGATGAATACAGGATAGATGTTTATGCGTAATGATAAATACAGATCAGGTCAGTTGTTTTTTTTTTTTTTTTTTTATATTATTAAGCCAAGCTCAGGGGATACCCTATGATGCAAAGCACAGCATGGCAGGAAGGAGATAGGGAAAGGATTAGGGGATGTGAGGAGAGTGGCGGAGGTGCCGATGTGTGTCGCCCTTAAACTTCCGCAGATTGTATGCCGGAGGAAAAACAGAAGATGGTAAGCTGTTCCACATTCGCACTGTTCGGGATAAAAAAGCATCTCGGAATTTTACTGTACGGCCGAAAGTAATTTGAAGGGTTAAAGGATGTGCGCGGTTTGCAGCGCGAGTATTGCGTGCAGGAATCATTCTACAAGGGATTAGACTAGATATTTCATCAGAACATTGACCATGCATATAGCGATAAAGGAGCGAAAGGCATCCAACATTGCGGCGGTGCTCGAGTGAGTCGATATGACAAGTTATTGCCAAATCGCCAATGAGCTTGAAGGCTCTCTTTTGGACAATATCCAATGAAGCTAAGGCTGTGCGACCAGCCCCGGCCCATATATGGGAGTTGTATTCCATTCTAGGTCTAATGTAGGACTTGTAGAGGAGCGCTAGATTTGACGGGCTGAAATATTTCTTACACCTTTTCAGAAATCCAAGACATTTCGATGCTTCTTTGGCAACAGAGAAGATGTGATCTGTCCAGTTTAACTTACTGGAAATATTAATGCCAAGAATGCTTAGTGACGGTGATTCAGAAATTAATGCTCCATCAAAAGAAACGGGTGTGGTTAAGTTATGATCTTGTTTTAATGAGATGAGACAGCTTTGAGTCTTAGATGCATTGAATTCGACGCGATTCGCTTTGCCCCAAGCGAGGATACTGTTAAGATCGTTATTCAATGATCTAGTCATGCAATCTCGTTTAACACATGCGGCATTCCCCCTGGATTCCGCAAGAGTGTCAAAGGAGTAAGCGAAATCAAGAGTACTGTCATCTGCGAAACTATGGATGGGATTGAAAGTAAGGGAAAGAAGATCATTAATGAAAACTAAAAAGAGAGTTGGAGAGATAACAGAGCCTTGAGGCACACCGGCATTTATGGGATGCGGTTCAGATGTAACGCCATCTAATACAACACGTATTTGGCGACTAGATAGGAAACTTTCAATCCATAATAGAAGAGGAGGGGAGAGACCAAGTGCTTTAAGTTTGGCTAAAAGGGCTGGATGCCAGACTCTATCAAAGGCTTTTGAAATATCTAGAGCAACGATTTTAGACTCACCAAAATTGTGAAGACTACGGTTCCAACGTTCCGTAAGAAAGGTCAGCAAGTCTCCAGATGAGCGTCCAGCTCGGAAGCCATATTGGCGATCGTTGATGAGATGATTAGTTTCTAGATACTTCATTAATTTTGAGTTAATGATAGATTCAAAAACCTTTGAAAGAATCGAAGTGATGGCAATTGGTCGATAATTTGAGGGATCGCTACCCTCTCCTTTCTTAGGAATAGGCTGAACGTGAGCTAGCTTCCAAGCAGTTGGAAATTTTCCTGTCGAATAAGACAAGTAGAAGAGTTTGCGCAGAGGTTTAGCCAAGGATGAGGCGCAGCTTTTAATTAACAGGGGCGAAAAACCATCAGGACCTGCGGCTTTGGAGACGTTGATATCCTTAAGGACCCTGAACACATCCCTCGTACGAACGTGTATTGGCTCTTGTACACATTCACACGGGCGATGCAAAACAGGTGTTTGTGAAGTTGGTGGAAGACGAGAATTTGAAGCGAATCTAGCAGCTAAAATATTAGCTTTATCCAGGGAGTCAACAATCAATTCTCCATTATTAAGTAGTGAAGGTATAGAGGAACTGGTGAAATTGTTCCTGATGGTTTTGACCAGGGACCAGAAACCTTTGCTACCTTTGCGGCTTGTCAAGATTCTTTGTCTAATATTCTGGTCAAAAAGAAATTTTTCTCTCTGGATAATGGACTTGCAGGTGTTCCGTGCAGTCTTGTAGACTTGTTTCATTTCCGGACATGGATGCAATTGATAGGCGCGAAAAGCAGACTCTTTCGCTTTTATAGCTTGGTTACACTTATCGTTAAACCAGGAGCGATCATGCTGTTGTTGAGACCTGCTGTAAGAATACGGAATGTATTCACGCATGCCAAGATTTAGTATGTTACTAAATTGTAATGTGCATTCATCAACATCCCTCGAAGCAAAACAAACCGACCAATCAATTTCTTTAAGATACTTATTGAGACTTTCCCAATCAGCATTCTTATAGTGCCAAAGAAGCCTACTTGTAGGTGGAGCAGTTGGGCGGCACAGGTTTGAGGTGGTAAATTGAGCCGTGATTAAACAATGGTCTGAATTTCCAAGAGGGGAACCGACTGAAATGGAATATTTGTCAGGATGAGATGTTAGAAACAAGTCGGGTAAATTAGCTTTATCTCCAGCTGCATCAGGAATTCGCGTTGGTGCATCCACTAGCTGTTGCAAATTAAATGATTCACAGAAGAGTTCAACGAAACGGCCCGCAGGACTTGTGGTAGAAGAATGTCTGAGCCACGGTATATTATGAACATTAAAATCGCCTGCCAGGACGATTTCGGAAGAGGGGGAAACAGAAAGCAAATGATCAATATTGTTGGAGATATTGTCAAATACGGATACCGTGTCGTCATCAGACATATTTGGGCTGCGATAAAGGAAACAGAAGTATATGATGTGCTTGTGAAGTTTGAACCTAATCCAGATATAATTAAACTCTGGATTAGCAGAAGGAAAATCTTGAAGAATAGTAAAGGCCACAACATTCCTAATATATACTGCGATCCCTCTATGCTGAGAAAAAAGAGGCACGAAGCTGTAACCAGGGACGTGATACTGATTAATATCAGCATCAGAAACGACCTTGGTTTCACTTAGCGCAAGAATTGCCGGATTTTTTGAGTTAAGGTGGCAGTACACCGAAAACCGATTTGCTCTTAATCCGCGAATGTTGCAGAAATCTAAAATAAAATTCTGCATGCTGAAGGCAAAAACAAAAAAGCAAAAAAGAAAAAAAGCGACACACAACAACACAAAAATTTGGGCGCCACCAGCCGCAGTCAACGACACAGCGAGGTAAAAAAAAACAACAATAGTGTTATGCCTATTGCTGCTTTCAACACCTCAGACTGTGCAGTTCAATGACCACAGCTGGGGACACCCGTATTGCTGATCAGTGACAAGTGCTAATGCATTTGCACTGATCACAGATGAAGAGAAGGAAAGGAAACGTTACCGTGCTGCTGGCTTATAGAATGTTGATAGGGCATAGAAGAGCCCTTCACTTGGCGGATAAAATTTATTTTGTTTATTTATTAATTTATCGGTCGCGTCGGAATTTAAATAATTATAGTAATTAATTTATATGAGAAACTATCGAATCTAATACCGTAGGCAGACGGGCAAATTCAATGATCATTCGTTCGTAATTGAATTTTTCAAAAATCGATTAACCATTGAATTTTAATTTTAATTATTAAAAATGTGCTGTCAATTACATACAAAAATTGACAGGACTTTCGTTTTAATCAACACAACCTTGGGTAAGTTGATTTTTCAAAAAATCAATTACGTCTGCCTAGGAAATCACCAGATTTAAGAAAAATATAAAATTGTCCAAAAATTGTTATATAATTTTAAATTAACATGCAAATCCAATTGGGTTAATATGAGATATTATAAATTATGATCAGAAATAGGTGAAAGTAATTGTCGGATGTATAGTTTGTTCGATTCAGCCACTGACATGTATATAAATGGACTGCTTGTTGAACCAAAAATGCATGAAAGCAAATGGCACCACTTTCATATTCCTGTCTCTTTCCGTGAGAGCATACTTTCCCACTGAACTGTAACGATTAGGAACGAGTAACTGCTTGTAAAAATCCTTGTAAAAAACACTTCCTTCGACACATAATTAAAATTTAACGATAAAAATAATCCCAAATACTTTTATGGTAAATTCGGTAAATCCCACTGACATGCATATACGTAAATTCCCAAATAATTTAAATATAACGCCGGTTTACGACAGTTGGTAGCATTGACAGTGAGAGCATACTTTCTGAAATCAAAATTGGTGCCACATGAAACAGGAGATCAAGCAGTCCATTTATATATATGTCAGTGGATTCAGCATACAAATTATTACGCATTCTTTAAATTACTTATTACAGATGAATTTTTTCATGTGTAATGAAGATTACAATTGACTTCGGTTTACAATATGCAACAAGCAGCACTTTTCCGGTGATAGTTATATACAGTTAAATTCTCTGATGATCAATAACAAGCCAAATTTATAAAGTTTTAAACTTCCAAACTCAACCAGCAATCTTTTTTCTGTGCACTGACAGATACAAATATTTTGATATTTTACAAAATAATTGACATGCTTTGACAAATGACTTTTGTGTCCACATGACGTAGTAACCCAAAAAGTTCCTCTCGAATCGGCCATACCTTCTTATCTTTGTATCATGGCCAAAATGCATCCTCAGAAAGGACGAAAAGAACCAATCCGAAGATATGTGTGGCTTTTGTTTTTAAATGTTGACCATACGAAAAGTGAGCCCGCTTATGTTTGGTACTTTTGGTAATAGCACTTCGATGATATCTGTGTGCATTTTCGAGAAAAATGGCAAAGGAACACGGTACATAGAGTACAATTTCAGGCCTTATATCTCGCTAATAAGGGGTTAAACTGGAATTTTCAATATAAAACTTTCGTATTAGTTTTATTCGCGGAATTCAAAAATGTAATCTAAATGTATCCTTAATGAAGACAAAAAGGACATTTTTTAATATATCCTTTTCCAAGTCCTTTTTCAAGGACTTTGGCTAAGCCAGAGGATACCTTGACTAAAGATGCGTAACTTTTATTATTAGGACTTTTTCGATATCCCGCACATTTTCGAGAAAAATGGCTAGGGAAAATATGTCAGTGATGTTAGTTGTCAAACTACTTTAGCCATTTGTTCGGTACATCCACCAATACGATCATTTTTATATTTTGTCCATGTTATAATGATTGAGATGAATCACTTTAAGGTTGCATATTTAATGTCCGTTGTTTAATTATTAATTTTTACCAATTCCGTTATATTGAGTCCTGAAATGCATAAAATTCTCGATTTTCTGTTGATTTGAATGTATCCTTTTATGATTCTTTTTCTGGATACCTACTTAAGATATTGCATGTCCGAGTCCAAATTAGTAACAAGTTTAAAACATACCGATTTATATGGAAAATGTTGATTGAATCTACAAGTCTAGGGAAATTTAAATTTCCTACAAATAGATGAATAATTTTTGTGGTACATAATCTACAAGCAGGTACTAATAGAACAAGAATATTAGTACAAGTGTTGTAAGACTTGTACACTTGTAGTTTTGTGGAATGGAGCCCAGCTGGAAGTAAAAAATATGTATATATATATGTATGTGTATACTATACCGTGTTGAAAAATAATTATAACCATTATAAAAACGTCCAGAACTATAATAAAAATCTTCCACGTGTTTGACCGTGAATCCAACCAAGCAGGAAGGAAAAAGTTCAGAAGCATTTTCCCAGCTCAGTAAATTGAAATAACGAAAGTCGAACGTGACTGGAACTTAACTGCGCCGTAAACAAACGGAAAATACATTCAAATGTAGAAAGGATGTAATCAAATAAAGGATACAGACGACTCTCACAAGTTTATTTTAAAGCAAATTCAATCTTAAGAAGATTAAAGCCTTGCAAATTCATTAGAGACTCTCAACCCGCCGAACGCAATTCAAAACCGATGTACTAGTACGTATACCTTATCTAATATCTATATACGCTTTTAAGGCATAGTATAACGGCATAAGGTATGTCAAGCAGCAGGAGGAAACGATGAGAAAGGAAAGACAATGGAATTTGCTGTTTTCCGTAGAAAACGTAGATATACCGACCTACATAAAAATCAATAACTTAGACATTTGGTATGGTTTCAAAATATTCGTTGTTGTTGTTGCTTTTGTTGTATACGAGAGAGATAGAGATGGAGTGATATGGAGAAAGAAAGAAAGAGTGTTAGAGAGAGAGGAAGGGAACGAGAAAAATAAAGCCACCCTCCTTCTGCATAAAACTATATGATTCTATTGCAAAAGGGAATTTAGGATGGGGTATGCAGAGGGTCGTCTCATTTGCCCTCTTAATAAGGAAGAGAATTCCCCTGTATAACGGCAACTGGAACGTAATAGCGAAAGAAGTTTCACGTGAATAGCGTTATTTCGTTATTATATTGAAAATCCCATGCAGGTTTGTACACCGATATATATATACATATATATGGAATGTAGTAGGTATATATGACACCATTAAAGCAACAACCTCGCTCCATGTAGCTGTTTTTACGTATGATTGTATGAATGTGTACCAGGAACACTGTATGTTGATAAATATTATGAACAGGGATATATTTAGTTTATATAGAGGAATAGGTATACTTACTTTCTCGTTTTTTTTTTTCGTTTTAGAAAACGTGTAATTCCATCCGTACACCACCTAGGTTTAAAGAACGAAATAAGTCAGTACGAACGATACGGCACACGAGTGTTGCCACTGTCTACAAAATTTAACGATCGCAATAAAAAAAAAAACAAAAAACACCGTAGCAGTAGCAATATAGCTACTAAGAAAGATAGTCTAGCTCGACTCTTAAAATTTAGTATTAAGGGGGATGTGAAATTACACTACTGTGAGAAGAAATACTACACCTACTTATAGGTATGTCTGTAGCCCTGTCCTGTGGAATGATGTAGTGACATAACCAGGGAATGTTAAACCTGACATTTTAACGCGGTCCTACAAACCATTATTCTTGCATTCTTGCAATAGTTTCGAGCTGCTTTTCTTAAATGGAATTTTATGTGAGAAATTCAGATGACTTAGAAGCAAAGTTTACGTATTTTAGTATAGTTGTGGTCCTTTTTTTTTACAACTTAATACGGTTACAGATAAGGAAACATCTACATTTTTTATGTAAGTAATAAAATTAAGATGTCTGGGCTTTATAATAAATGATAATATAATTCTAAATCTGTGTTGATCAAATTTTTGCCACCGTATTTCCTTTCTCTTCTATAGTTCGATTCAAAGTCCTTATATTAGAAGAGATGATGATTTGACGACAATTCTGTTCACTATTGTTTCTTTATTTTTTTTTCATTTCGTTCCTCTTTTTTTATTTCTCAGTTCGTTTCCACCATCATTCGGAGGCTTATTTCATTTTTGCGAATTTTTGTCAGTATGGATACTTTAAAACCTTTTGGATTTGCTGTTGTGGAGTTTTTTCTACTTTTTTTTTAATAAACCAGAATAGGCCTGAAAAAAGTTTTGGTTTCTTCATTCGGTTCTTTAGCTAAAATTTTATAAATTCTGGCGTCAATTTTGTTGTTACTGCTCATTAGGGTGGCCTAAAAAACAAAAGTGTTAAAATGTCTAAGTGCTCATTCAGAATTTGTTAGTTAATATAATTTTAAGCTTCTATGCAAAATTTCAGTGAAATTCATCATTGTTTAGAGGTCGCTCAAATCGAAAATAGTGTTTTTTTGGCTATTTTGTACAACAGCTGTCATAATTTTTTAATTTAGCAATATTTTTTATTGATTATTTTTTTAACTTAGCTATGAACTTATTGCGGTAAAAGTTGTTTTAGAAAATTAAATTAATCTATTTTTTAAAAAAAAATTCAAAACAAAAATTCGGACCCTGTACACCATTTTTTTTTAACTTCGTCTCAATTTTTTTATTAGAAAGAGTGGCACGCGGGTATAGTTTTTCTACTATAAAATTATTTACAATCGATTATGTTTCTAGCGATTATAACTTAAGGGGAGCATGTAGTGTATGAACTGTTCTCAAAATGCGATTATCGAAAGTGAAGCATTTTTATAAATTACAAAAAATATGTGTCGGCCCATAAAAATATAGACTTTTTCACTGTAACAAAATGATTTATACAAAAAACAAGAGAAAAAATTACAATTGGTTTTCAGACCAATAATAATGTACCCTAGATAAACATAAAAATTAAATAAAGTGAAGAAACCCCTAAAAAAACTTGCCCGATTTAGTTCATTTTTAAAATTTAATTTGCTATTTTTATGAAAACGTTGTCTACAAAATTTCAGCTATCTTCAGCCGTGTACAAAATTTGAGCTCTCCACGGCGATGCGTTCTCGGACAGTGTAAAAATATATAGTGGAAATCCAAAGTTTTGTATGGCAACACCAAAAAAGATTTGTCCGATTTAGTACATTTTTGAAATTTTATTTACTATTATTATGAAAATACAAAGTACCAAATTTCAGTTCTCTACGTCAACGCGCTCTCAGACAGTATCCTAAAACCTAAAACCAAAATTTTGTATGGCAACCCTACGAAGGAGTTACCCGAAATTAAATCTACTTTTTTTTTTAATTCGGCATTCTAAGCGAACGCGTTCTCGAGTTATCGTGCGGACGGACTGACCGGCAAACAGAGAGACAGACGGACGGACAGACAGACAGTCAGACGGACAGGCAGAGAGACAAACAAACGGACAGGCGGACATACAAAAATCAAAATAATTTTTAATATTAAACGTGGGTGTCCAATCCAATAATTGGAAAAGAAAATGTCATTAGTACAAAGTCGGGACAACTTTGCAATTTGTAAAAATGCTTCATTTTCGAAAATCACATTTTGAGAACAGTTCATGCACTATATGCCCCCCTTATGTTATGGTTGTTTGAAAGATAATTCCTTACAAAAAAATTGACACGAAGTCAAAAAATTGGAGTTTCGGTTCCGAATTTGAAAAATTTATAAAAAATAGAAGAATTTAATTTTCTAAAACGAATTTTTAGCAATGAGTTCATAGCTAAGTTTAAAAAATAATGAAGAAAAAATATTGTCAAGTTAAAAAGTAATATGACAGAAAATGTTGAAATAGTTTTCCTGAAAGTCCAAAATAGCCAAAAAACACGATTTTCGATTTGAGCGACATCTAAAAATTAATGAATTTCACTGAAATTTTGTATAGAAGCTTAAAATTATATTAGCTAACAAATTCTGAATGAGCAATTTAGACATTTTAACAGTTTTTTAAATACATACATTTTTGGATCACCTTACTACTCATAGTTGAATCTTTTAAAAACAATGGTCCTTCGTAATGCAACTATCTTTAATTGCATCATTTTTGGGATATATTTGCATGTGTGGACCATGAAATTACATACGGGCATTCATCTAGGGTATCATAAGAAGTGGTCTATTCTAGCTTTTTTACTTGTTATATACTTAAATTACTACAAATGGACTGCCAATCATCGCAAGAGGGTTCCTTTCTTTAAAAATAAAAAAACAATTAATTGGCACATCTCTAACTAAGGACTGTTTCAGAAAATACTGCACCACAATAAAACACCAGTTTGGATATCATTTAAAATTATTTTTATATCCGTTTTATTTTCTTAATTCATTAGAATAGTACAATAATAGAACAATTATTAAAATTATGTATTTATACGTTTTCTGGAATATAACCTCACTTTCCTCTTAACACCTTTCATTAATTTTTGCGAAGTTTCTGGCAACACTTTTCTACTGGCAGAAATCCATAAATTCTTGAAATGTGGTAATGAGGTTGCACATTTGCCTTCTTTACGCAATATATTCTTTACCAGAGCCCAGTATCTTTCTATAGGCCTGAGTGCTGTCGTATTGGTTAGATTGTCACTTTTCGGGACAACGGTAACGCAGTTCGTTTGCAAGCCATTTCAAGGTTGTAGAAGCATAGTGGGCTGTTGCAAGATCTGGCCAGAATAGTGCTGATGCAGTATGATGTTTAATTAAGGGCAGCAGCCTTTTTTTTGCAAACACTCCTTTATATAAATTTCAGAATTTATGGTGCCTTCATAAAAAAAGGGTCTGCTTCGTTGGACACACTGGCATATTGCTTGCCAAACCATTACTTTTTTCCAAATTTTTCATGTAGAATGACTTTCTTCATCTTGAACATTCCTCTTGTCGATAGCATTATAGAATTGAGGACCTGGCAAAGTTTTAAAATCATATTTAAAGTGGGATTCATCATCCATAATCAAGCAATCTTCTGGACTGGCTAGCAAACGTTTATACAAATTTCTTGCTCTTTTAATTGATGTCTTTTGCGACACAGTCTTTTTTGTAAAGTTTTGTATGTCTTCACATTATTTCTGTTCTTAATTCTTTGCACAGTTGCTGCACTTGTTTTTTCACTTTTTTGGCAATATCTCGCACTGACATACACTTGTTTCTGCATATGCACTGTAGTTCTTTTCTTTCTAAATTTTTATCAGTTGTTCCTTTTGGTCTTCCTCTTTCTGATTTCTGTTCAAAACTTTGACACTCAAGGTATTTTTTAACTGTCCTACTCACAGTCCATCGCGATACTTTATGTTCTTTTGCTATAACAGAATGAGATTTATCCCGATTTTCTAAAAACTTTTGCAAAATTGCTTGACGCACTAACAACTGTTTTGAACTTATTTTGCTGACTAATTTCACAAGTGGAAGCAAAGCTCACAGATATTGAAACTAGACAGAGGGCAAAGTTATTTCCCACTAGCAACTGTTCAACACAAGTATGTAACTGCATGGTGTAGAGTCACCACAAAAAGTGGTGCAGTGTTTTCTGAAAGAGTCCTTATTTTAGAAAAAAGCTGAAGCTATCGACTATATTCGAAGTGTACCAAGCTGCGAAGATCTGGAAAGAATCGAAATTTAGAATATTCTAAGGATTGGAAGACTCGAAATCGAATTGAAGATTCCAACAACCATTTATTAGATTATTCCAAATTTCGAAGGACTAAAATGTCATTTAATGTGTAAATTTTTACTGTTCAGTAAAAAAAATTCAGGAAAAAATTGCAATAACAATGCTACGAGCACATTCTTCCGCGGGTTTCATCTGATTTATCAATTGTAATCTTTTTTTGAAATTATTTTAAAGCTTGCATAAAACTATCAATTTTTACTCTATTTTTGTTTACTTTTATAAACATTTGATAATATCAAAACTATGCCGTTGATGATTTTTAAATGAAACTGTTTGCTGTGTATTTTTACATTCATTATGATTGAAAGCTACAAACATTTTTGGATAAACAATTTTAACTACATTCAAGGAAATTTATGAATTTGAACTCGTGATGAGAGTAAAAAAAATGGATAGCTAAACGACTACCTTAACTTCGTAAAACATGAACATAAGCTAGAAAGGACAAACAAACAAAAAAAGGATCTATTTATGCACTTCCAATTGTTGCTCCATTTTCTTTTTTCGATTTCATTGCAACTCTGCGCGCGACATATTCACCCCATTCAAATCCACTTTATTTTGCCTGCTCAGAATTATATTTGTGATGGTGTGCGCGATGGAGAAAAGGAAATTACCATATCCCTCTAGTTAACTTGCAAATGAGTGAAAATTCCCAAGTGCTTTAAATGTGTAGAGGATGAGAATTGTGAACTCTTTGATGTGCTACAAAACTTTCTGTAAAACCAAAGAATAAATCAAGAAATTTCCTTGGAAAGTATTGCGTGTTTGCATAAATAATTCATTTCAAACTGGAATTTTCGATTTCGGGTTGTACCTCAGATTTCGATTTTTTTTTGTTTTTTTTTTTTTTATAAAAAGCTTCTTACCCCAACTTGCAGTATGTTTCCAGTTTCATAAAGCGCTAATAAATGGGTTACCTGGCCGAATCTATAATATAATATACAAGCCAAGATCTAGCTGTGGTTGTGTAAGATCATACAATAGAATTGGTGGTATAAGTGTTTAACAGTAAGCTAATAACGGAATTAACCGAAAAACATTAAGGTAAAAAAAATCTGTCACCGGTGGAATTCAGTAGTTAACCCGACACTATCAATTTAACATAGCTTCTTTGATAATTTCTCCTATAATAGTGTGAACTTTTCCAAGGTTCTTCATTCAAAAACCTACGTCGTTCATCCTATGTAGCACTAGTTGGCATGTCTTTTACATTTCATTCAATTTCAAGTTGAAAACCAAAAATAAAAATTATAAAAAACAAAAAAAAATAATGAAAATCACAAAATAAATGTTACGACTAAGAACAAAACTATACTTGTGATTTAAATCTCGAAGACTTAAACATATTTTTCACGTCTATCAGCTCTGCCCACAGTGGCAATCAGTTGGCTGCTTCTCATATATCAGCTGGTAATCCGATATGAGATATCTCATCTAACACCAATACCAACTTCTTCTACTTTCGTGGAGTCGACTACAATGAGCTTGTGGATGCTGTGAATTCAATTAAATCTGAGACAGCTGGACCTGATAATCTTCCACCTAGGCTCATTAAGCTTTTATTTCCCCTTATTGGTAAATTCTTTTTGCATATAGTGAACTCATCATGCTTTATATCATCCCGTTTTCCAGCTACCTGGAAGATGGCAACAGTCCTTCCTATTGCAAAGAATTCTTCTCCTGAAACTCCAGGTGACTTCCGCCCGTGTTTCATATCCAAAGTCTTAGAAAAGCTATTATATAAGCAGATAGTCGAATTCGTCGAGGCCAATAATTTTCTTGCAGGTTGTCAATCGGGCTTCCGACGTTTGCACAGCTGTGAGACTGCAGTTCTGAAGCTGACCTCTGATTTGAGAAAGTCTTTGGATCAGGACAAGTTCAGTGTTTTGGTACTTCTGGACTTCTCGAAAGCTTTCGCCAGTATGGACCATCGTATCGTTCTCCAGAAACTTGATACTTCTTTTAATTTTAGTAGTTCTGCCATCGCTCTGGTAAAGGATTTCTTGGCAGACCGCAGCCAACGGATGCATATTGATAATAATTCATCTTCTGCACTGCCTTTACTTTGTGGGGTGCCTCAAGGTTCAATTCTGGGACCTTTGTTATTCAGCTTATTTCTCAATGATCTGCCAGATCTAGTTCAAGATGTACAGATTCACTTATATGCCGATGATGTACAGCTCTACTTAAGCCAACCGATCGATCTTCTTGAAGACTGTATTGAACGTATAAATTGTGATTTGGAAAGAATTAACACCTGGGCCAAATGTAATCGCTTGATACTGAATCCTGCAAAGTCTCATTGCATTAAATTCTACAATAACGGTTTAATTGAAATCCCACCAGTGACTTTAAATAATGTTTCGCTGCCTATTGTAAATAAAGTTAAAACGCTTGGAGTTGTGTTGAATCAACACATGAAATGTTGTGATTATATTAAAGCCATGGTCAGCAAAGTTTATTCAGGGCTCCGATGTCTATGGCTTTCATCGTGTCTGCTGTCTGTTAGCATGAGCTTACAATTAATTAAAGCTTTAATCTTGCCCCACTTCACCTGTGGCAGAAATGTGTTTCCCAAGCTGGATAGCATCTGTGCCAGGAAAGTCATTTAACGACTGTATTCGGTTTGTTTTTGGACTGCGAAGATTTGATCACGTTTCGCCTTTCCTTTCGCGTTTGCTCGGATGCTCCTTGGCCACTTATTTGAAGAGGCTTTTCTTATATTCTCTTCTTAGCTCGAACAAACCAGTGTACTTATAGGAATAAATTGATTCCACGATTTCATAAGTCCTGGATGGAAGGCTCTTATCTTGTTCAAGCAGCTCGTTTATGGAATAATCTTCCGTTGAATGTTCAGAGTGTTGGCACGTCGTCGCGTTTAAGAGATGCATTGATACACACATAATTTAACACTAATTTTCTTTATTTTCGGTGAACTGATATGCGGGGCGCGCATTATCGTGCAAAATCAACACACCACTGTGGAACATTCCTGGACGGAGTTAACGGACAGTGACACTAGTATGTGTCGGAACTCGATCTCCGGTCTTCGTCGAGCAATGGTATAATGATTGAAGCGTTTGTGTTGTCATCTGTTACTGTTACAGTGGACGGGCGCCCCGCGCGCGGATCATCTTCGATACTTGTTCGACCTTCTCGAAACTTCGTGTGCAATCTCTGTACTGTGCTGCGATTTACATACAGTAAAACCTTCCAAACACTTCTTTTAACGCGGCTTGAATTTCGGGCACTTTTTTACCGCGCACCGTTTCGATGCGAATATACGCACGTTGTTCTATTGCTGAAAGTTAACCCGACGGATTGTTGTAGTTGTTTTTTCGAGTTTTTGGCAATTTCTCCTTCAAACTATTCTCATTAGCATATGATATCAACCTGTTCTTAAAGGTGAAACTAAACGGCGAGAGACTTTAGCCTCCAAAGACTACTTTCTTGCTCTCTAGAGACCCAGAGATTCATTTATATACTTTGGTTGGAGACGCAAAAATATTCTTAAAGAGACCAGATATCTAAAGACGTTTTTGACCTCCGGTCTCGCGTCGAGTTTTTCAAACCAAACTGGTCTCCATGTTCGATCCCCGGTCTCCGAAGTTTGCTAATTTTTATTCTCCAGGTCTCCGGAGACTAATTGTGTATTCTGCTCTATTAACTAGTTAACTGTGGAGTGAGTTTGACAAAGATTTTTGTTTATTTTTATTTTATTTATTATATGGTCATTCCATAGAAATGTAACAAAATTTTCACTTTCCCAATGTTCTTCTAATTATCACAGAAGCATGATCTTTAGATTATTTCAGGGATAAATAACGCTTTTTATGAGAAAAACTTAAGGATAATAAAAATTCAAACATATCCTTTATTCTTAAATATCTCAAAATACATCCTTTTAATTTTTCCAATTTATTTAAATAAATAAAAATAATCTTGTTAGTAAATTATTAAAACCTTAAGTTGGGATAGTAATGGGTTTAAGGAAGCCGAGTTTTTTCATCAATAGAGGTCTAGTTATTTTTGAAAAAAAAAAATCACACAAATTTCTTGTATTACCCCTTATCCCGTACAATTTTTACACCAAGGATATATTTTTTACAAGCTGGTTTTTCACTTTTCGCATAACTTAAAAAATTAATAACTTTTTAGATAATTTTTTCTAACCATTAACTCGGCAAACGGTGCTTACGAGCGCACATTTTCCGCATCATTTAGGATCTTGATTCCTGAGGATTCTTTTGGAGCTGTGATGTCTCTGAATATTTGGCCTCCTAATTCGATTGTGCGAGAATTTGTTCCTAGAGCTCGGACTAAAGCAGTTTCGTCGTCCAAAAACTTCTCTCAAGGAGATTTCGTTCTACTATGCGAACGTAACATGGACTCCGATCTAAGACTACCCAGATATTTGTGTCATCTGCGAGTGTAAGCTTTGAACTAGTTTGCTTGTCCGAAACATAGCTGTGTGGAATGTGTCGATGCTGACCTTTTCGGACCCGAGATTCAGATCTTTCGTCGGAATCGTCATTTGGGCATGCGGGATGGTCCTATTGGTGGAGGTGCTCTGTGTGCGGATCAGCGAGGTATTCTGTGTTCACTGATTGATTTGGACGGGGTGAAAGATCGTGAAATTCTGGTGGTAGCTCTAAGGGTTCGGCTTAAGAATGTATTTGTTTTCAACGTGGATATTCCTCCAGGTTCGCCTCCCTCTACTTACGATTCGTTTACTTCATCTATCGACAGGATTACTGATACTATGTAGCCCTCGGATGATATTCTGGTTTTCGGGAACTTTAATATGCCGACTGTCTCATGGCAATGCAATTCTGATGGGGAAAGCTTTCGTCCAGCTTATCTGTCTGCTCTTCAGCACTTTTCCGCTTCATTGACAGCACTGTTTCTGCAGGTCTCTTCCAATGCAGTGGCGTTTCAAATCACTCAGGGAGATTTCTTGACTTGGTGTTCTCTTCGAATTATTATGGTACTACGGCTAAGAAATGTTTAACGCCTTTGCTTCCAGAGTCTATTCACCATTCAGCAGTTCAAGCTGTTATTTGTTTTGATCCAATATCTGACGATTACTACTTTAATTTTGTTAAGGCTGACTATTTTAGAATTGACTATTGGCTGTCTAGTCATAACTGGAGTAATATATTTAAAGAAGGAGATACCGATAATGCTGTTAAGTTATTTTACGACTCTATATTTCTCTGTTTTTTTGCAGAACGTACCAATTTCTAGATCTAGGATTAAAAGTCTTAATCAGCCATGGTTTAATGCATCAATACGCCATTTTAAGAATTTGAAAACTAAAGAGATTTTGTTTTTCGAGGAGCGACGAGGACTATCTGGTTCATGGCTGCTTCCGAGGTTTCTTATAAGTTATAAATATCTAAATTAAAGACTTCTTTGCTGGATAGGCTTAAACAGTTCTGGTCCTTTGTTAATTCTAAACGCAAGTCTGATGGATTCCTCTTATCCTTATCTTTTGGTGATGCTGACTGTGCTCATTTCACAATTATTGCCCATCTATTTTCTGATTTTTTTTTTAATCTGCCTTTAGTGATTCCAACTGTGATATTAGTTTTAGCGAATTTATTCACTTGACGATGCTTCCTTCGACTTCTTTTGGATTGAAGGATCTTATTTTTAACGATGCCATGATTTCGCATTTGGTGCATAGCTTTTTGCCTGGCCCAGATGGCATCCCATCTTCTTTGTTGTAGAAATGCAGCATTCCGCATATCTCCATCTAATGTCATTTATTTAAATTCTCCTGTCTATCTGGCGTCTTTTCTAAGTTATGGAAACACTCCTTAATTTTTGCACATCATAAAAAGAGGAACAGATTTGACATAACTAATTATAGACCAGGAGGGTGATTCAGATCTTTTGTCGTACTTGAATGTCAAAATAATCGACTAAATGAAATGAACTTTTATACTGATTTTTTCGTGTTTTTATTCAGTTCAGCAAGCCTTGCATGTCGTAGAATGAACTGAAAATGACACTTCACATTACACATTCAAAATAATACTTCGAATTTAAGCACTTGTAATGCTCTAATTAGGTGTAGAATTTCCATTTACCAGTGTAAAATTTTTTTCACAACCTCTGGGAGCAGTTGACTAATTTGTCGTATATTTAGTCGTGTTTTTTGACGTTTGTTCATCGAAAAGTAAGTAAGTCAACATCTGCCAACTTATTGAAATTTCATAATCGCTTTATGTCTGGCATTAATGCAGGAAAACAAGTTGACTGTACCTATACTGACTTTAGTAAGGCATTCGACAGGATTAGCCATTTACAAGATTACTTTGCTGGATTTTTGTCATCGGGTTCTCCATGTGTTTTTTGTACTTTTTCTTAACATCTTCAGCTGAAATGGTTAAAAAAAACTCAATAAGTGCCAGAAAGTAGGCAATTATTTTTTGGAAATGACCTTTTTCAGTCATTTTTGCTGGATATGCTTAAGAAAAAGTGCATACATACCTAAATATCTTAAAGTCCCGTTATCTCCGAAACCGTTATAATCCAGCCGCCCCCCCCCCCCCCCCCCCCCGACCCATAAAATTTTATTTGTTCGCCTAAGAATGACCTATCCGTAGCTAGCCTTCGGATATGACACCACTTACAGGACTCCCTGTGTAGTGAAAAAACGAAAGTATTGTATGGCAACACCAAGAAGGGGTAGCCCGATTTAGTCTATGCTTGAACTTATATTTGTAATTTTTATGGAAACACCGTGTACAAAATTTAAGCTTTCCATGTCGTCGCTGTTTTAGGCAGTGTATAGTGAAAATCAAAGTTTTGTTTGGCAACACCAAGAAAGGTTTCCGCCGATTCCAATTTTTCTTTGCCGAAAATCCTTATTCGGGACGATTACGAACATTTACAAAAAAACATGCCAAATTGGTCCAGCCGTTCTCAAGTGATGCGATTACCAACAAACAGCTTTCCTACGATCCTGGAAGAATTAAGGAGTGCTCACTATTTCTTCCAATTGCCTTTATTTCACTATTAGCATATCTGCAGAAGAGAGTTTTCCTTTCTCCGAATGGTTTTTAATGGGCACAAAAAGATCTTTCTTCTTTTGCATCTATTTCAGTCCTGTTAATGCTAAAAAAAAAACATATATGCTGATTGCTTAGCATTTATTCTAACTCACTGGCATTTTCACTTAACCATATACCGAATACAAGATGTACAGATAATCCTGGGATTTTCTCTGGGCTTACAGATTGTAAGTGTAAATAGACAAAACATACCTCCTATAAGTACTACCTACTCTTCATAACTGAATCTATCCTGTGATTATGATTAAAGTTTTGAGCTTCAAAATAACATTTCTCTCTCACACAAGCTAAGTAAAAAAAAAACAAAAATGAAACATCCCCCTAACTTTCCTGTTCCAAAAAAAAAAAAAAAAAATAGCCGCCAAATAGTGAAAAACTTTCGAAATCATTTTCCAAAAAGAGAAAATTGAATGGCTGCAGGTGAACTAATCAACGAAAGACATGCTTCCTTTCATATCATAAGCACACAGCACCTACATACCTCGCTCGAAATTAGCATTCAGAATAAATTCGTTTTGCGTTGTTTGCAGAAGCATCTCACATGTCAAAGTTTGCTGATGAGAGTTGACAAAGTTTTTCCTAGAAAAGTTTTTACGACTTGATGATAAGAAATTGGGGTCCAATCGTTTGGATCCTTCCAACCAAAGCATATAGACAGCATCGAATAAGTAGGAGGACACATCTATGAAACTGTAATTCGCCCAAAGGCGTATATATACAAATCTCACACACAGAATTATTCATTTCAATGTGTACCACAAATTTACAATTTCGTTTTTGCTCATTTCATTTGCCATATCTTTTCTCCCTGCCCTGCCACCGATTCAGCACCCGACACGTCTTAAAGTTGTTCTTAATATTTAAGTGTTTAGATTTTTTTCTTTTTACATGTTTTACTTAATTCTCAGCTCGCGTAAAATCCATCCCTCCTTGCCCGACGACGGGCCGGCCGATCGGCTTAGGTTTGCTCCGTGCATCAAAACCATTGGCATTGCTTTTATATCCTTGTGGCTCCTTCCAAAAGTCATCAAATTTGTGTTGCGAGGAGCTTTTAATCCGAAGATATGTTCCCTTGTAAATTTCGATCGCTCTGCGGGTGTAATTAATTGGAAGACTTTTGGTATAATTTTCCCCGGATGGAATACAAAACAGTTAAGTTTCATCCAAGGGATCTCAAGGATATTCTTGCTTTACGCGCGATTTTATTTCTGGCTTTAATTAAGAAATATATTGACCAAGAAGAATTTTTCAATTAAATGGGACACAAAAGTCAACGAATTGATCTCGTTATCTATCCATGGTGTGGGTCAATGCGGATATACGCTTTAATGTTTGGCCTGGTGCCGGATAAACACCCTGAAATGAGGTGAACGCCAAATTTAGCGAAAAATTCAATCGTATTCATCGCTGGTTGGGTTGTTTTGCCTTCTCTTTTTGGCAGACGAAACTGGGAAGGTCAGCGATTCTCTGGCGCCACAACTTCCTACATAGCCAACACAGACCAATGTATGTAGTACCATTACTTATACATCTCTATATATATATATATACATAGATTACGCAGAGAAACGCAAACATATATTTCGTGTGGGGTAGGTGCCCTTAGCCGCTGATTTCGTTGTGGCATGCAATGTAACCATTCGGTTGTTGTTAAGATAGGCTCAACTCAGGGTGGAATTGATTATGTTTGCATGGAGCAAACGTCGTCAAGGGTATACGGCGGATAGATGCTTCCCTCGCGTTAAAACGAAACAGCTAAGCCGTAAAACCGGTATCATTTTGCATTTGTAAAAAGTAACTGAATGGTTTTTTAATGCCTCCACCTTCTCCCTTTTCATTATTTTTATAACTTATGGGTTGGGTTCTATTGTTTGGTCGGTTTAATGCTTTCGGTAACCCCAAGTATCATTTTGGCTAATGTATGACATTTTGTGTCTTTTAACGACTGCCTAAATGTGTCGAGATGGCTCAGTGGTTGCTATTTAATCAATCAAGCAAGGAATTCAGGGATCATAAGATGCGATAAGATGCTTGTGAATTTTACATCTTCAGTCGATGTCCTGACACTAAAAACTGAAAAATTCAAAATTTTGGCATGGGTGTGTGATGACATTATCTTACTGTACCTATATGTTTGTAAGATAAAGGAATATCTAAAGCTATAGGGAAGATAGTTTTCTTTACAGTAATCAATAAAATTTCATTTTTTGTTCTAAGTTTATCGAAAAACAATTTCTTGGACACGAGATCTTTTCAACAAATTATTAGTATTTGACGTAAAAACTTTGCAATACAGCATAGTTATAACTAGTTAGAAATCTTCCACGCTCGCCTTCTCAATATTCATAATGAAAAAAACGTGTTTTAATGGATATGTCCAAGCAGGCAAACTATCTCGGATATGAATGGCCTTGTCAAAATTCTTGCCAATACCCAGGAACACCTCTGGAGTGAAAACCCCATGATCCAAGGTAGTTCAGTCTCAGTCGATTTTCACGTCTGATATGTCTGCTGAGATTAGCCTAAGATAAAAACATTTATAGCGACTGCATTTATAATTTCATCGGCAAACTTACTGTGATATTTCAGATAGCATGAGTTGGGGTTTATGCAAAAACTTCGCGGTTCTTATCTGATAGGCTGTCATAGTCTTTGTACACAATTTTCAATACCTGACTTGAAAATAAAATCGAGTTAAGAGCAGGCTGGTCGTTTTGTCTTCCACTTTTAAGGAGGGAGATAAAAAGATTTCACGTAGGCCCGTAGATTTAAAAGCCGAGGAGTTTGAAATCGTCTATTTGACATTGTAAGGTCGGGTCGTGTATTGCCACGAGTAGTCAGGAGAATGCCCATGGTTATAATCCCACGACCGACGTTGAAAAAGAAATCAGAGCACCGTGAATGTTCTTATTTGAATTCAACTTTTATTTTGTCTCTTCTTAGCTATAACTGTATACAAAGGTTGCCCTATTCTATTATTAACTACACCGCTATATTACAGTTTGTTTGATGTATTTGTACTAATATTATCCCAGCGGGGAAATGGATGCAACACCACATCACAGCCGTATTGCATCCTTGGGCATGCATCATTAACCCATTTCTGCACCGAATTTTACACATGATATCCTAGTGAGGGTATGATGTCTTTCAGAAGGAGTAAATGTCGAAGAAAGCGTCGGTGAATAATCTTCGATGAAAACGTCAATGAAATGTTCCCGACGAAAACTTGAAAGGATAATGATCGATGAGAATGTCAAAGAATAATCATTGTTGAAAACGTCAATGAATTAAAATTCGATAGAAAAGAATTTTTAATAATTGGTTATTGCTATACCAGGAAAATAGTATTTTGAAAATAAAAAAATATCTTTCAAACAATTAAACGTATATTTCACATGATCTGAAGATAATTAACAAAAACAAAATTAAGGAGATAATGCAACAAATTTAATATCTAATAGGATATTTAAAGTAGTACTTTATTGCAAAAACAAACAAACAAACAAAATACATAGCGTAAGATCACTGCACACGAACCAGTAACCCAAATATTCGTATTACTAAAGAAAATCACTTTTTTATCACACGCACTTTTTAATTTTCACTCGTACTCAAGCCAACTTGAACTCAAAAACACCTGAAATTTTGACTTGCATCAACGTTTACGCAGATGACTCATCAAAGAAATATCAACAACAAGAGAATAAAAAAACGTGTACGTACAAACACCCCGATCGCAACATGATTTGAACTTCAAAGCCCGGCTTAGCTCCTTTTCTGCAGGAAATGTACACATATTTTTCAGTGATACTGATTTCCTCGACGAATTCCTGTATACCTACTTTCATTCAAGATCCTGTTCCCGCTGGGATATGAATCTACTTGTATATATACTAACGGAGGGAATTCGGATACGTTGGATCACGCAAGAAGCGAGAATACTTCGTAGCGCACTAGAAGGATTTTGGTAACGTCGGACCACGCAAGAAGCGAGAATACGTCGTAGTGTGAACACGGGAGGAAATTGTGTAACGTCGGACCACGCAAGAAGCGAGAATACGTCTTTGCGCTAGTACACGGAAGATGTGCACGGTCAAGTTGCTGGGAGGCAACTGACGAGCTCTGCACTGATCTATGGCGTATTTATATGTCGGCGGCGTTTAGCTCGCTCAGCGGTGGCACTGGTAACGACTGCTAAGTTCAGTCCACGATCGACTGAGTTTCTCGGTAATTTCCCTGATATGGACTGGAAATTCTGGTCGGTGCCGCAGTTGATTGATGTCTCTATTCACTTCTCTGGTGCCGCCTTATTGATATGGTCTGTAACACTGTGGTGCCGTGTGCAGTAGTTGTGGTATGGTATGCCCCTCTATTCGTTATGTCGTCATTCCACTGTAAGTGAACACGAATAGCTGGGATGATTTACTCGGTGGGGAAAAATCGTATGAAAAATCGTATATAGATATGGAGAGGCCAGTATATGACAAGGTGTACGTTGCTGTGAGCAATGTAAGCATTTACGACAGCGACCATCCGTTTCGTTAGAGCATTCCGCTTACCAGCTGGTACACGAAAAGCATTAACTTTCTCAACGAATTTAACAAAGTCCTGCCTTTTCATTTCCTGGTAAGGTTTTTATATAGTTACTCTGTGTATGGTAGTACTTTTTCAAATCTTCCTATTTACTAAAACTAACGTTCCAACATGGTTGATTACACAGGTTGGTCCAAAAGTAATGAACCTAACAGTTTTGTTTACCTTTTTATTTGACGTTCAAGCTTATGTCAGATTGTGTGGTATGGATCTATTCAAACAAAGTATCAAGTGGGTTAATCGTCGCAAGGTAGACTGGCTGCCTCAGAAAGCTAGTAGAGAATAAATTGCATAATCTTACGGTATAAGACAAAACAACAATAAATTCCCAAGTAGCTCTAATTAAACATGTCAGAAAGTATATTACGACAGTACTACATGACGGTCTATCGTTGACATCACCCATATTCTTAGAATACGTGATATTAGATCAATCACCAGAAAACTTACGACTTCTCCTTCTCCTCTCTCCCTCCACACCTTTCCTTTCTGCCTTCTTCTTTCTTCTCTATTTTCTCTATAATTTTTGCTTAATTTTTTATTCGTTCTCCTTCCCTTAATCGACTCTCCCCTCCTTTATTTTTCCTTTCTCCTTCCACTCCTTTCCTTTCTCCCTTCTCCTTCCACTCCTTTCCTTACTCCCTTCTCCTTCCTTCTCTATTCTCTCTATAATTTTCATTTAATTTTTTATTCGTCTATATATAGTTTTACACACTCGTCATGTTCTGATCGAATCGTGTTCCCAAATACGGTTTCTGATCTGCCAAGCAAAATTTCAGAATACGACACCAACACAAAATCACAAAATCTTGCAGACGGCACATTATAAACTGGGTAACCTTCTATATCTCACAAACATAGAATAGCATTGATTTCACAAATTACATTGTTTGTTCTGTTTGGGATTTCATTCGAGTTCCAAATTCCGAACATCTCGAAAAAAATAATCCTTGATTTATTTATTCGTAAATTGACATCTTCCTTTTTAACCCCAAAATTCGATAGTTATGCTACCAAGGTAACAGAAGTGGCCTCTGTAGCTCAGTTAGTAAGCTCACTGACTATCATACCAGGAGTTGTGGGTTCGAATCCTCCTCGACAAAACTAGTCTTGGCGCTGTGTTTTCCTATCTAATTTCCTTTTGACTTTTATACCTTTTTTACCTGCTTTTACTTAACAGATTAGCACAATGTGCCTCTTTGGTTTCTGTGTTTGGAATCTTTTATCACCCTGCCACGAAGCAGAAAAGTAAAGAAGGTAACAAAACCTGTTTACTCAAATATCCTATTTATTATATGTATTCAATTATTTTAATTTCTGTTTAAGAACTTTTTCCTTCTGACTAATGAGCGCTGCGCTGTTTGTTAAAAAAAAAACTTTCAAATAACATTAGAAAACATAAAAATACAGAAATAACAGAATTTTCTATGAAAACCAACAAATGTTAATGCACACTTTTCAAATTTAAATAAAAATGTTTCTTTTTGTAATTGGTGTCCTTGGGGGAAACTACGAAAAGTAAAAAAAAAAAACACAAATTCTGAAAAATGCAACTTGAGCTTTTGAAGTCACACAGAATTATGAAATTATAGAGTAGCTAGCGAGTAGTAGGGAACTTTTTACATTGCACGCCCCCATTTCGCGACCAAAAAATTTAAATATTTTCTCGGATTACAAGTATACATGACTCCCACGAGGCACCTCTCCAGTTTTATTAATATTCTCACCAAATCCACAAAGTGCTTTTTAACAACTCTTGCAGTGCTGTTCATAAATCAACAGAACCCATTATGAGAGTAATTATTGTTGACACGAATGGAATGTTTCAAGTGTGCGTATGTTAATATTGCGGACGTGGAAGTTACGCCGCACCGCCACTATGGCAACACTATTTTAAGATCCTTTACAATACCACCGCGCACACATCCTCTGGAATTTAAGAGTCCATTAATTATGTTGGAAGGTTTTAAGTATGTTTTCATCCCTGTAGGAGATTGCAACATTTTGTTCGTTTGTCTGTTTTGTCATTACCTCTCTCGCAGTTTTGCACTTTTTTTTTTATGTAATTAATTACGAAGCAATTTGTGTTTAGGATATAATTAAAAATTTCTTTCTCTTTTCAGATTATGGTTCGGACTAGATTTCCGGTCGGTAAGTTTGTCAAAAATTTTTTTTTCAACAATTATACTAGTAAAACATAAAAGCAAGTGTTTCACTGCACTGAAGATATTGTAGAGTTGCGAAAATATACATAGTTATGGGATGATGGGGTGTTTTGTTACGTAAGCTGTGCACTTTATTTTAGGGAACGATACTGAATCTTAACTTCCAATTTTTAAGGACTGTTCAGGAAATATTTGTACTATTTCATACAGATGACCTTAACTGAATGCAACGAAACGTTTATAACCGAGTTATTTCTATAACTAAGCTTTTTTTTTTTAAATAGAACAAAGGCACCAGAAAGTATACCCTTTGCAGTATTGTACGAATTTTGCTGAAAAGGAAGTAGGGTAATACTATTGACACACAGCTGGTATAGATACCATAGTTCGGATATTACAGATATCATAGTACATGCATAAACCACTTATGTGTCGTTGCATACCATCATAATACAAGCTTAGTAAACTAATACGAGGCTTGTATAAATACTTGGGTTTTTTTTTCATGGTGTACGGAGCTTTTTAATGATTTCAGCACCGCTTACAAGTAGTGACAAATTTATCTCATGACTTTTTTTCAAGTACGCCTTTTCGAGGATATTCACTAGTTTATGAAATGTGCCAAGTTGACACTAAAAATATTTCGGACGAATTCTTGAAAAGCAAAACTTACTCTGTGTTTTAAAAGCTGTCAAATGAAACTATAATGCGATGTGTCACCTAACATTGTACAGCGAATACAATGGTATCCAACTATGGTACCTATACTCCCTGTGTGTCAAAGGTATAAGTGGCAGATCGCATAATAGTCTCATTTGACAGCTTTTAAAAGTTCAAGAAAAGCAGTATTCTTACAAAATGTCTGCTACTGTCTAATTTTATAATATCCCAAAAAGGCCGACTTGAACAAAAAGTCATAAACTAGATAATTTTGTCACTACCTAAAAATGGCGCTGAAATCATTAAAAAGTTCCGCACACCATGGTAAAACGCAAGCATTTATACTAACGTCGGTCGGGTCGTACCTTTGCTCAGCTTGTATTATATTATATTGGTATGCAACAATATATTCGTGGTTTATGTGTACTATGGTATCTGTACTAGATGTATGTCGCAGGTATAAGGGAATGAATTGATAGCTATTCAAAATTCAGTTTCAGTTTTACGTAAGTCAACTTAAGTAGAACTAATATGCATGATGAATATATGTCTAGCAGAGGAACCCGTAGGTCGAGCACTAGAATCAGTGAAGAGGATTCTTCATGTACTGGTCTGCAATCTGGCAAATCTCAGATGGGGAGAACTGACTTCAAGACAACTTTGGCCCGAGGTTTATTCTGTGAAGATTAAATAGGCTGAGGAGGAACCGTAATGATGTGCGAAAACTTACTGCAGTTATTACGGGGCACTGCCTCTTTTGCAAACATGCAGAGTGCATGTAAGCCCATACAATGACTTCTGCAGAAGCTGTATGAACGAGGAAGAGGTTGAGAGTGTTCAGAACCTGCTGTTCGAATGCCCTAACCTTGATAGGCGTAGGAGGAATACGTGCAAAGTGGTAATAAGTTTTTACTCTTCCCAGACCCGTACAAAATACGAGTCTACAGGCAATTCTCAACGTACTGCATATGAGCAGAGAAAATTAAAAAACAAGAACCGAGGTACTGTCAGTTTCTGGCCTAAAGCCGAAGACCAAAAATTCCAGAAAGAAATTTTTGGGAGCATAGGTACTGTGTGTAAAATGTTTCGATCAGCAGCAACAGGGCGATCTCATCAGGACAGCAATAAACACTGAAACTAGGAAGAATACGTTTGGTAGCTACGTTTTCTGAGAACTGGGAGAATTAGCAGACAAAGAATTTGGGGACCTGGTACGCAGCACAGCACAGCGTAGGACAGGGTAACATCGGTTGAAGCAATATGCGGTCGAGAGGCTTTCAGCAATAGAAGTTTCATGTTGACTTTTTTTTGCGGCTTTTGCAAATTGATTTGTAATCCAATTGTGTTTTTTTTTTGTGTTTGTTATTTGTCGAGACTTCTGATTTATCTGTATTGCCAAATGAGGGGCAAGTATCATATAAGTGCTATAGCATTGGCTTAACCTGGTCACGAACCAAGTGTGAGCTAAGACAACCGACTACCGCTCCGAAAATAGTGAAATTTTGCTCTGGATCGCACCCCCGGTGAAACAACGAAGTGCATAAAAACGGAAAATTGTGATAAATGAGTAAAGTGTTCTGAAAGCATAATTTTTTCTTGTGTAACAATGACACAGTCATAGTTCTATTGGTTTCCATCAAAAAGCGTCTAAGAAGTCGTTGTATCATTGGCGCAAATTCATCTCATTATTGGAACGACAACGTTCGATTCGTCTCTCATTATTGGAACAACAGCACCCGATTTGTTAATCGGGCTGTGGCAGTAAATGAATGTGTCAAAGAATCAATAAAGTCGTAAATGATAAATACTATGTCAAATTATTATCATCTCTTCTGGAATAACAATTTTATAAAACGTTCATAAAACGTCTTAACTTCCAATAAAAAGAGAATTTAGTAGAACAATGACGCAATTAACGATTGCTCCTTCCTTTTATAGTTTGGGGTGGGGATATTATATTAAGTAAATGAAAAAAAGTATTAACCCAAGTACGAAGTACCCGATTTCTGGGAATTGTACTTTTTGCACTTAGGTCATTGTCCAACGGGAAGTGTGGTCTATACCTACTAAGAGTCTATTCAGAGCAACACGCTATAGTGACTATAATGTTCCTTAAACACCGGGCTTTCGAGTACCCGATTCTTATCCGAGTACCCGGGTTTCACAGGTAAGAGTCGAGTAAACTGGGTTGTCGATTCATTAGAATCGGGTATTGCAGTCAGAGCAGCCAAAAAGTAACTTTTTTCCCCTCGCTTTTGATAGAAAAATGTGTTCAGAGCGGACGCTATAGTCATTATTGAAGTCAGTTTTCTTGATAGTACTCGGGACTTCTATCAAAATAGTAGTCACTTTCGTGTTGGCATGTGTAACTTGTCAAGAACATGTAAAATTGAAAGTAAATAAGTAAATAAAACTAAAATGAATGTAAAGAAGAAAATTATTTTATTGCTGTTTATAGTTTTATTTATTGAAGTTTCAATTTACCAATTTATGGGCAAAAACAAAACTGACTTTGTTTTCTGACCGTATATATCATGTACCTACACACACACATATGAATACTTTCTTTCAAAACACTTTTTTTTTTCTTTTTCTCGTTCAGACCACCCAAGTTGCCTTTTACGCTATCGTCAAATTCACACAGTCACTTCAAAACGCTTTCGAAGTCACTATAGCGTGTTGCTCTGAACAGACTCTAAAGAAAAAATAATAAAAAAAAACAATCCGTCCTAGTTTATGCATTTTTCACCGAACTGGTTCCAGTGTAGTGTTCTATTTTTTTTTACTCCTTCTTGGGTGGACCTGGCCACTAAACCAGGGTGCCTTGCGCAACGCTTTGTAATTTTCAAATACATACATATTGATTGATATGATTTATTAATTTTGGCTTGTTCTATATATTTCAAATGGTGTCTGTTAAACACAATAAATGTGCAAACTAATTGATTGGTTGTTCCTTTTATATTTGACACACAGTGGCGTATTTCAAACTTCACTAAATGTCAAACCGATTTAGTGGTGTTGACATTTGTTTTCTATATTTGTCAAAGTTAATGTTTAATCATACTAAAATTGTTTACTGACTTTTTCTTCCTTATCTGTCAAAACTTATTTGTTTTACCTCTAATTCTCATTTAATTCATGTCGAAACCGTGCATTTCCAAGATTATTGACATCCCCGCATTTCTGTTTACTCTGTTTTCTCGGGTGAATAACATTTACTTCCTATTTGAGATAGGTCAGAGTGGTGGATTCGCAAGATCATTGAGATTCTAAGTCTAAGCACAAGTCAAGCAAAGGCTCGTACTTCGTAATGCTACGTGTGGGCTGCTCTTTATAAAATCGGCTTGCATGGTTCATTTGGTACGAACTAGGTGTCGCGCGGAATGGTAGGAATGAATTAGGGGCTCCCTATAGTTCAGTGTATAGTGCTGACATAACATGACACGGAACAGCTGATAGAATTGTTAAGGTTCGATCTGATGTTGTTTACCTTAACGACAAGTCTCCTGTATTGGAGATAGGAAAATCTATTGTTTAGCAAAAGCTGAAGGTGGAAATTCAGCGGCTGAAGCACTTTTCGCTTTCAGTAAAGGGGCAATACCCGATGGAATTGAAGTGGTCAGTTGTCGACGAAAACCTTACTGAACCAATTCGAATCATAAAAATCCGTCTATCGAACGCTCTTCACTGGATGGCAAAAATGGAGAAGTACTGGCAGCGGATTCGAATCAAATTCTACATAATAGAATTGGTATGTTTATAAAATGAATGAAAAGAAAAACTATCTAAGTTTACCTATATGTTCTATCTTAAATTGACGCAATTTTCAAATTTTTTTTTCTTAATTTTCTTCACAATAGCAATGTGTATAAGGCGTTTCGTATCAACAGGAACCAATACTCTTCAGTACGGCCAGTTCCTGCTGATACGAAACGGCTTACACACATTGCTATCTGCGTCAACTGCAGGCAGGCATTGCAATTTTTTAAAAATTGTTAATTTTTTTGTAAAAATCTTCACGACTTTTCTCTTTTTTTTCACAATCTTTCATAAGTCATAAGTCTTTGTAGTCATCCAGTCTGTTTTGAAATTGTACAACCTTTTTTTTTTTCAAAACTGTAATAATTTAATCCGATGTAATCAGTTCAATATCAAAAGTAGGTACACCTTATATAAAAATATCTCTACCTACCTACCTACAAGAAAAGCAATTTGTTTCAAAGTTTACGGCCAACACAAATCTCCCTTCTAATTCATTAGCATATTCTCGTGCATATGAATCAGCCTCGTTGGAAAGTATTTCCATAGAATGCCTCCTTGTGAAAACAACCGATCGATTGTAGACAATGTGGCACCAATTTTCCTCTATTCCTTCGCTTCATATATCCATAAGCAAGCAAGCAGCAAGCAGGCACTAGTTACAATAACGCTAAATTATTGTCCCACCTCCTTCATAATATAGCGACAGACGTCTTTGACTCATTTAGCTTTAGGAGAGTCAAGCAATAGAACCAAATAAGATACAAAAAAAAAATAAAAAAAAAACGACGACGACAAACACAAGAAATGTTTTTCACGGTTGATACATCAAAAGTGTATACTCACTGGGGAAAAGTTCCAATTCAAGTTTTCTCATTTACTTTAGTCTAAAGAGTTTCCATCGTAATAGATCTGCTTTGGATTGCGGCGCGGTGGTGCGGTAGTGTGGCAAGAATGTCCAATTTTAGATACTCCAATTGAGATAGACAAAAGAAAGAAAAATTCGCGATTGCAGTTTTGATAAAATCTTCTTCAGAAATGTTAATTCCTTCAATTTCACTGATTGTGACATCATCGTTACTTGATTCTCTTCGTTTATCCTTAGTTAGTAGAGACAAGCGTAACGAAAGTACTCAGCAACTCTTATTAAAGATTTCTTTTTTATTTATTTATTGTCAGCAACCCCAATATTATCTACGATGACAAGAAATCGTCTATGAACTTACTGCAGAGAGAAAATTAAATTTTTCTCGCTTAATTCTTCTTTATATAATGATGTCAGGCACTGAGCAAAATAAACACTTTAACCTTTCACAGCCTCTAAGGCTTTCTAATAAATCTATTCGTGCCTCCTCTATGGGCGGCTGAAATGATTCCAACCCCCATGTTGTCGGCGGCATCAGCAAGACGACGACACTGTGTCAACTTTATGTAAATTTTAAACATCATTTTATGTTGAAGTCAACACCTTAATGATAAACCGTTCCGGATGGGGGTTTCTTTTTATACATATGTTGTACATATGGATGTACATAAAAGTACATACTATGTAACAACAACAACATCATCTCTTCTCTCTCTTCTATCACTAATGGAATTACCTGCAGCAACAAGGAGGACATAAAGCTCGCGCCCTTTAGATCGAAATTTTATACAAAATGTGTTGAGATCAGGCCGCAGGCGAACCGCATTCTATAAAATAATTTTGAAGGGCTCGATTGACTAAAACAAAAGGACTCACTTATGAGAATACTTTGGCATTCAATGTGGAAAGTGGAACAACCTCTGAAGTTGGGATTCCCATTATAAATAGCAAACCTAGCAAGGGAAAAGCGAAGTAAAGAGTTAAGTGGAGAGGTTCGTTTTGATTCTATACATATATAACGAGGACGAACAAATTGTGATGTTTTTTTTTTCTTTTCTGTAAAACTTCATTGTTCTGATGGCAACCTTATCTTTTATTAGTTGTGAAAGCTTTTAACTTTTTGTGGTAGAATTTCCTAGAGTTTTTAAATATAAGTCTACATGCACAGCCCCTTAATTAACCTGAAATTTTGCTGCCAACGAAATGTTATATAAATGTCATATAGAGGTGGAACTGTTCTGCACCATGCTGTTTACAGAAACTCTGCTCCATAATTTGTCATTGTGAAAAGATGGATAGATTAATTTAAACGTTATCGTACCAGAAAAAAAAATTGAAAAAGTTCACCACATAACCTTAGATGACCGGCGAATTAAGATTTGAAAAATATTAGAGGCTGTGGGCACTTCAAATGAACACTCTCGTCCTATAACTAGTAATTACATGAAGAATTTAAAATGCCGCGCTTGCTCATTCTGGACCAAAAACGCATTCGATTAAACAGTTTTCAAGGATATGTTAGAATTTATTCAGTATGTAGTTTGGCCTTGGGAGTTATTAGAAATTTCCCTAAGTTAATCCCCGGGATATCCCACAAATACCCTCTATGTGGGAACATTCTCAGTATTTTACAGACAAATACATACGGGATGTGCAGGACAATTTTGGGACAAACATGGAAAACTCGTTTTGCTGCCTTCCAGAATTTATTTCGGTATTTTTCTCTGATTCTCGTTGTCCGCGTGGTTCTCTTGTGAAAGCAGTAATTTGTTGCTTGGTGCGCTTCCGTGTGTCGTGGTTGGAGAACAAAAACAGAACAACACAATATGTAGTGAAAGTAGCCATATGAAAGCTGCGTTGTTTAAACCACCTACAGCTGATTTTTTAGTAATTTTGTCATAGGAATTCAATTTGCCTGTGTTAAAAATGTTGGATTTATGTTTTGTTCAAGTGCATACACCTCTTACATATACTTTCCAGCCATTATTTATTTATTTATTTATTTTTTTATAAAAATGCCTACCCATAAAAAAAAATCTTACTATCCCACAGAAAATCTCAAACAATATCCTCAGATATTCCCTAGTACATCCTGCCAACAAATTAGGAGATCCGTAAGACGTTCTCTGTACGCTTGCAGCAGGAATTTTAAATGTTTAAATGCGTTAACTGTGCCTAAGTACAACCGCAGATAATCCTGTGGAAAGGCCATGGGATCTACCATGCATATCCCAACCCCGGACATTCATCACTCCCAGGGATGTCCTAAGTTGTTAACTGGGACCGGATGGGATTCCCCACGAACAACAATTTATATATCCTACCAGGATTTCCCAGTAACATACCATGGACACATTTGTGCTGTGTGAGCTATACTCTAGATCAGTGATTGCGAACCTTTTTGAGAAGTGGGTTAAATTTTGTTCATTATGTTTTTTTTAGTACTTGTTCGTTGGTCACTGGCGTCACTTGGAAAGCGAGAAGGGGAGGATGGTTCTCACTTTCAAAATCCTCTAATAATGTGCCTTTTTATTTTAAAACTTTTATTTTTGCAAGTGAAGAGCAAAAAATAAAGGTCGCCGTCAAAAATTTATATAAATGGGAGATTCCATGAATATCACATCAGGTGACACCATGCCCAGTCGGGAGTCGCTCCTGCACTGACTACGAATTCATTTCAAAGTTTATTTTTATTGGTAAATTTTACAAAATTCATTGAAAAAAACGAGTTTTTACGCGAATATGTGGACCCATAGGTAGCATAGGTACATGTCCATGGAGTGAGTTATTTGTACATTTTTAGATAGATTTGGCAGATTTCTTTTCAAAATTTGGTGTGTATATGTTCATTTCGATAGCGCGCATCTTCTGGGCAAGTATTCGCGGGGTAGTTTGCTCCCCAGTGGGGCGGGAAGATAAAGTTTTGAAATGCTTTTGTTTATATCTTCTGAACCAAGAGCCGTAGAGAATTCATTGATATCTTAAATGAAAGCTGCTGTTCTAGGATACAGATGGTATTATTTCGGGTTGCTGGATGGCAAGAGGACGGAGTGGGAGGCAGTCAAAAATATCAATTTTTCGTCCCATACATATGCAAAAAACTGTGAGCGCAAAGGCTCCTACACCAACCAATCGATTGCATCATCCTGAAAACCCTTTCTAGATAATTATAGCATGGATGGACTAGGCTATTTTTTATTTCGATCCGGGTGAAGGTTGAGGGAAATTAGATTTTGGTTTTACAATAATAAATAACTCAACATTTGACATCGGACCATAGGGGTGCGGGTACTCAAACTTCTTCTCAGAAAAAAATATATTTGAATCTGTACTAGATTTGCCAAAATGTACTAGAACAAAATTTGACACCCCCCCCCCCCCGGGCGCAGTATATTGATTTTTTTAAAACTGTAGCATTCTTTATTTTGCTCTTTTTACGATCTCCATACTCACTTTTTAGTACTTCCATTCTGAAACCGATGTCACTGTTCGGCTCAGCAAATTATCAATAACTTTTAGGGTGAGGGTTAATTTTGAAGTATTTTTTTTATTACTACATATAACTTTTTGTGATTACATTATAAATTATAGTTGGACGAATTCAGTGGCTCTCAACATTGTACAAAAAGAAAGTTTTTCAAGAAAATATTTATTTACATTTATTAGTGCTAGATATAAAAATATAATACAAAAAAAATAAATAAGTATAAGTTAAATCTTATCATATAAACTTGCTTGAAATTTTAAAAAATTAATCTGTTAATTCAACAGTTTCTGCTTTGCTCTGGATAAATGAATAATTTTAGACTTAGATTCCGAATTTGTTTTTGTCACATTATTACTTTTATACATATAACACTATATGTTTATATATACACTTTAGGTAAATAATAGCAATAATTGAATTTTTGATAATTGCACATAATTAGGAGTAATCGAGAAAAACAAAATTGTTTATGAGGGAAAATATGATAAGTTCATAAAGAGATAATAGGAAAATAGTATGTATATATTTCTTTTTATATTTTTATTTTGAAGCTAAAAGCCTTATCTATATAAGTACAAAAAATTGTAATGGTCTTTGGCGTCGTTTTTGAGATATGAAGTTTTAAAGCTACCATATACCCAAAGTAACCTGTATTTGAGCACTGCACTGAGGGGAATGTATTGTTTTTTTTTTTCTACTGGGGACGTCTAGGACTTTTTCTTACATTTTTATTTTGAAGCTAGAGGGCTTATTTATCTATGTACAGAAAATGTCAATGATATTCGGCTTTGAGATATAAATTTTTAAAGTCACATAGGCGGCGATACTTTATTTGAATCTATCTAGTGTCGCCGCACATGTGCGGCCATACTGCTCAAAGGGTTAAAAGAACATTAATATTATTTGGTACAGAATCCCACAAATTTAATATAATACTTTCAAATTTTAGTGTGGGTTCATTATTATCTGCAGTCTGCACTACTTTCAGACTTTTTTCCTTCTACTTCGGAACACAAGTTTTCAAATTTACTTTTCCACACTATGCTGCTTTGAAATTCAACTACTTCCATTTCAAAATCATGAATGCCTATAGCCACATAAATTGAATTAAGATAAGATAAAATAAGATAATAATTTATTAGTACAAATAATACTTTTATATAAGCATAGTTCCTAAGTTACATACCAATTCCTTAAACAGCTCTATCCCCAGATACTCAATTTTTTCACCATCAATTTCTAAGTGGTCATTATACGTACTATTTATGGTCATAAATTTAGTTTTTTTAACATTTAATTTCACTTTATTCTTTCTTAGCCATTCACTTAATTCATTTAAATCCATTCTTAAATCGTTACTGATTCTTTCTACATCCTTACCAATTACAAACACCAACGCATCATGAGCAAAAAGTCTAATTTTTGAATGCCTCAACGCTTCTTAATGTCGTTTATATATACCAAGAACAATAATGTACCCAGCACTGATCCTTGTGGTACTCCCAATTTTATTTCAACTGCTTCGGAAAGCATGCCATTAACTCTTGTTCTCTGTCATCTTCCCTCTAAATAGTTCCGAAACCAACTGTACTCCTTGGGCTGTATACCATATTTTTGAAGCTTTGATAGAAGCGTTTGTCTGTCTATAGTCTCGAACGCTCTCTTAAAATCTAAGAATACTGCTAGAATAGCGTTACCTTCTTCCATTTCTTCTTTCCATTCCGTCACTACCCAATTTAATGCTGTCTCGCAATTGTGTTGCTTTGTAATCCCTGATTGTTCCTTAGGTATATTTCTAGTTGGATTTGTGCTGCTTTTTCCAAAATCTTCTCACATAGTGGTAGCGTATTAACTGGTCTGAATTCTTCACATTTCTTCGTATTTTTTACCTTATAATTGATATTTCTACTGATTCCTTCCAAGCGTCGGGAAATTCTCCGTTTTAAATGGATAGGTATAAAATAAAGTGAAATGTATTTTCCAAACTCTTAAATTGATTAAATCTCTCCTCAAAAGCATATTTTATTTCCTGAATAATTAAATATTTTTTAATTGCATTTTCTTGAACTTCACCCTTATGATATTTTTGACCTCATACATGCTATGTGAACACAGGTGCAGTGATACGATAGAAAATCAGCTAGCCAATATCCAATTGGAAATATATTTTTTTTAATTAATTCGACATAGCATATACATAGTATATTATATATTATGTATATATTATTTTGATATTTTCGATTGTCTGTTCTCTCTTTTATGATAAAAAAATAAGTTTATAAAAATCAACGCATGGTTGGGTCACTTAAAAAGCCTGCGTGGGTCAACGTCTGACCCGCGGGTCATGGGTTCGCCACCACTGCCCTAGATCATTGGTCGGCAGAGCGCACCTCGCGAGTCGCATGCGGCTCTTTAGCGATTTGAGTACGGCTCGGCTAGTCGGCCACAAATCGGTTTTGACAAGCAGATGCCGTCAACCGGGTATCGGTCGGGCTGACGTAGCACGCTTTTAAATATGAGGGAAGCTTTTCTATGGAGATATCAGGAATTCAGAAATATGTAGAATAGCGAGGGTTAGTCTTTGTTAAAAAACCACATTCTTAAATATAACGGCATTAGATCTGGATTTATTTTTATAGCAGTTGAAAATATTCAGAAGGATCTTTCAAAAATATGTTATAGGTAGTTTTACTGTATAAAAAAAAATTGTGCTTAGGTACTGTAGTTTCCTAAAACATTGAATAAAATTTATGAATTTCGTACTCATAAATTTTTTATGAGACTTTTCCCTTTCATATCTTTGTTCGAAACAATTTAAAAATTACTTTTAAGCGAGATTTAAGTACCTACTTCAGAGTCTTTACAATAAAAACCACCAGTCAAAATCTAGAAAATATAAAAAGCACAAATTAGTAATAAAGTGCAGTTTTTGACTCCAATGAACCACTGTGTGGCAGTGAAATATTGTTGAGTTTCTAAACGTAATTCGGGCTGTATTCTTTTAACCTCCGATTTAGCAGTTTTTTACAAATGGAGCACTACCAATCGTCTTCGTTTTCTTCCTTTGCATGCTAATAAATGCAATGACTTTTGCACGTAAAAGGTACCCTCATTTGTTTATCTACATTCTACACATACGGACGGAAAGTTATTATCTAGACATGACCAAACTATGAATTTAAATGTTATTCTGAACTGTCATTTTTCCTTTGAGGAACAAATTGATTTCGCTATTAGACGGGCTAGTTTATCTTTTATCATATTCAAAAGATCATAGATGCTATTGGGAAAAGTCTGAATACTACTTTAAAATGCTATCAAGTTTCCGAATTCCTTTTAATAATTGAATCCTTTCCACAAGATTTTTTTTTTTTAATAAAGTCTTAATCCAAAAACTACTCTGGTCGGACACAGAATAATTCGCCGTTGTGTATATGTATTAAATATGTACATATGTATATGAATGAAGAGGATACTATGTAGCACCGAATAAAATATATACAGAGGGTAAATAAAGTGCACTTCCCTTCTGGATGGGTACATCTTAAGCTTATTCTTGTCAAAATATCTGTTCTCGAAACGGCTTATTGCTCCTTTCATTTCATTTTACTGTTACGACATACACTTCGGATGGCATATGAAGGGAATATAATATACACGGAAACATCCATCCTGTACATATGAGAACAACGCAGAAAAGTAATAATAATGAGATATATACGAGCGTGTATTATACGCGAGCAAACGAGACACCCTGTAATCAAATTGGCCGCATAAAATTCAAATAAGGCCCAGCTCCTCAGCAAATTTGAATATTATTTCTGTAAGCCTGGATGATTTCATGTCTTCCATAACGTGTTCTCTTCTCTCTTTTTTTTTTGTTTTTTTACTCTTACGTCCTTTTGTGCCGACAATTGAGAATAAAATTTTCGATATGGAAAAAGACTGTAGAAGTTTTGAATTCAATTTGGAAATGTTTTTTTTTTAATTTCAAAGTGGCATTTTTTGTTGCCTTAAACGAAAATATTATGAGTTTTGTTGGTGTACATATTATAAAATTACTTTTAAAAATATATTTCGAATATAAGATAAGGCAGGACTTCTATGTACGGTGTCCTGGTTTAAAATGCTAATCTACTAAAGAGTGATTTCCTAGTTTATTTTAAGAATAATGGAAGGATGGGAGTAGTGGTCTATCTGCAATATCTCCTGAGATATAGCGTATTAAAAGAAATAGTGTTCGCATATCACCTAGGCAGGCCTACCCTTGTAGAAATTGCTCACAGTTTTACCTTGTTTCTTGCCCCACAACTGGCAGTTGAAAAGTATCAAGGTGTTTTGCAATTCATGAAGAAACATATAGAAAGTTAAGTTCCGATGAGCCTTCCGATTGACACTTATTAAATTCTCATTGAAGGACTGATTAGCTGCGTTTTTTTGTCTCTGATCTGATCAGGTTCAATTTTATGTACGTAAAACAACAAAAAATCTGTGATCCACTGTTGTTGGTTTACGTACATAAAATTCACCCGGATCAGATCAGAGAGATAAAAATATGCAGTTATTGGATATCATCTCGCTATATACTAAACCAGCAATAAATAAATATTTATTTCTTGTCATCACTATGTCAGATGACATTTCTACTAGGAAAATGTGAATTGATTTTTTTGATTTATCGACTTCTAATTTAAATTTTTAAATTATTGATCTTAAATTAAATTGTTGATTTGTTTTTCCACGAAAGGCTGTCGCCCATATGTTGAGCAAGACATGCCTAAATCCTTAGGCCTCATCGTCTCAAAGTTCGATTTGCAACCAAAATTTGAATTCGGAAAAATATATGAAATTAGTCATAAAATCAGATTCTCATTTATGACACTCATTGACATGCTCATTAACAAGCTCATCGTAACACTCATTAACATGGTCATTAATAAGCTCATCGTAGCACTCATTGACATGCTCATTAATAAGCTCATCGTAACACACATTATGTAACTTCATCCAAGTGCGCATCTAATATTGTAAAATGCACAAAAGAGGAGTAAAGTATACATTTCTAAATAAGTGAAAGAGATGCAATATCTGTGGATAAGTAAATAAATGTAGCTTTTCCCGGTTTTGATTCAAACGCGAAAAAATTTCATCAGAACGTTCATTGATGAGCTCATCATCATTTGTCTACCAGGGTACAGCATACAAATTTTGTTTGTTAACAGGTAGTTGTCAAACATTTCGGTGGTAGACAAATCATGATCATCACTAATGACCTCCTCATTAGTAATCAGATGAACGTCCTGATGAAATTGCCAATTAGTGTCATGATGAGTTCATAAATGTGAATCTGATTTTACAATTGATTTCATATATTTTTCCGATTTCAAACTCTAGTTGCAAATCAAATTCTGAGGCGCTGAGGCGTAAGGATTTGGGCATTAACGTCTTGTTCAGCATATGGACGACAGTTTTTCCGCGGAAAAACAAGTCAATAAATAATTTAAAAATTTAAATAAATAAATCACAAAAATAAATTCAAATTTTCCTAGTAGAAATGTCATCTGACACGGTGATAACAAGAATAAATATTTATTTATTGCTGGTTTAGTATGTACGAAGCAGTTTCATAATATCCAATTAGCCCTTTGATGCGATTTAATGAATGCTCATCAGGAGGCTCATCGGGACTTAATTTTCTATATGTTTTATTATAAATTGCAGACACCTAGATCAAATTAGTATTGGCTTTCATAATAACTGCCCCCTTGCGGAGCAAGAGACAAAGTAAAAACTGAGCAGTTTCTACCAGTGTTATTATGATATTTATATGTATGTAGTTACCCTAAATATTGATCCCCCCCCCCCCCCCCCCCCCAGAAATATGTATGTGCCCTCAAAGTCGATTTTTTTTTTATTATTCGTCACTAAATATATAGGAAAAAAGCATTTTTTCTAAAAATTATCTAAATTTTTTAAATGGCTTAGATTGATTCGTCTTAACTCTACCTAAAAGACGCCCACACTTAGTTTTTTACTCAGGTGTTACTATTTTTCAGGTACAGAACAGCTCAGGAAAGTACTTGGTTGCTTTTTTAGTCACTCTACATTTAATAAGTATACAACTTTTGTTTATCAATCATTCATATGCAAAACAAACTTCAAAAAAACATTAAAAAAAACTCAGGTGCCGTGAAAATTTATGTTTAACTTGGTGGTTGCCAATATTCTTTGCTTCTACGATCTCTATTTGTTCGTGGTTCTTCGTGTACCGAATTTTGTCGACTATATACCTAATATCTAATTTTTATTTATTTTGTTGCCATGGTAGCAATATAGGACTCCCACCTTCGTCGAAGTCAGTGATATTTTCTTTGAGCGTTGATAGAAGGTGTATTGGTACTCAATTTTATCATCTCCAATAGAACAGGTGCGCTGGTGGAGCAGCAACGACTGAGTTATCAGTTTCGTCTGTTTTAACCAGTTCATTTTGAAGTTATTAATTGAACAAAGGAGCCTTGTCATAACTTTCTACATAGAGGATGCCGACTTCATGTTATTCGCAACTGGATAATACTTTCTATCGCTTTGGATGTTTAATCTTCTTCCCATGACAAATCTTATCTTGTTTCTTGTTACTATCCTTTGAAGTCAGCACTTGAAAAAGCTCAAAGTGAGAAGGAATCATCGTAAAACCTGAATAAGCAGTTTCCTTTAATTCTTATTTTTTGTATGAATTGTATGATTTGGCATACAAAAACTGTTTTTTTTTTTTAAAGATATAAGTTTCTCCTCCATTTTCCGTTCTAAATACATGAAAAATCAACTTAACAGATTGGTATGATACAAGGTATATAGAAGACAAGGTATTAAAATTTCGACACATTGCAGCTGATAGCCTGTGACGTAATTCTGTGACTAATGTATGTACATATTTATAGGAAAGACAGAGAGAGGAGGGAGAGTATTGTGTTCTCTGCAGCGTACTTTCCTATACATTTCACGATATTACGTCACCCAATGGTGGAACATGTTCGTAATGGGAATACCTTGTATTCTATATACCTTGGGTATGACACAAGGTATAAAGAATACATGTATTCTCATTAAAATGTTGACACGTCCTGTTACGTAATTATGTACGCTAACGATATACATCTATATAGAAAAGACAGAGAGAGGGGAGAGGGAGAGAGTATTGTGTTCTCTGTACCGTACTTTCCTATACATTTCGTGTCATTTTGTACGCTAATAAGTCCGCTAATGGCGGAACGTGGCTCGTAATGAGAATACCTTGGGTATGACATCAATATCCATGCTGCCCATGTAGACAGCAACAGCAAACCAATGTCGATTCCAATGGGACTTCAGTGCAACACCAGTGTTTCACTGTTCTAGCAGTGTAGCATTGAAAAAGTTCGATGGAACAACTTTTATAGCAGGAGTGCAATACTAGGTTTGCATTGAACTCCCCTACGTTGTCCTGGTTTTTTTATCGGTGTTACAAATACATATTCAAGTTGAATGTCATCTGATGCGCTGTCAAAGTGGGTTGTCATGATTATTTGTGAGTTTTTTGAGTTAAATGAATTAAAAAATTTTGTTTGGATTATTTGCATAAGTTTTAACAAGGAATTTGTTTCTATATATCAACGAGGAACATTTATAGTGTTTCACAGTTTCTTATATACAGAAATATATTGGATGGGTTTCAGTGATCCACTGCCAGAAAAAGTGCAACACTGAATTGGTTCCATCGAAATCGACATTAGAATTTGGGATGACTTGGCAGCATGATGTTTGTACTGTTTTCAGTCAATCAGCTAATCGCTCAAGACCAATGAAAATAATTTGCTGTCGTGACAAACAAACTAATTCAGGCTTAAGTGTTTCCGTTGCCCGGAGACACATTTACTTTTTTCTCCTGATCATTTACTTCCGATCGGTTTTGTCACTGTTAGCTTACAATTCAGCAAGAAAACTTGAAAAATACGTGCCTCTCGAACGATTCCAATACGCTGTCAAAAAGTTTTTCCAGATCTGCGTTCGCGGAATGAAGGAGGCTTTGAATCTTGCTTTCATATTACCGCTGCTTCTCTCGTTCAACAGTTCCATTAAATCGTCAATAATCGGAGGAAATGGTGTTGGAAGTAAAACAGTGCTGAATTTTCTACCCTCAACTATCTTCTTCCATTTAGTTAGGATTGAGCAGCATAAGCCCTTCAAAACACTGAAAAACACCGCATTTAATGGTAGTAGTATATATGTATGTAGATATATGTGTTAGAAGTATAGTGAGGTGAAAGGGAAAGGGAATGTGATGCGAACTTTTGCACTAAAGGGCATTTGAACAAGTAGCAGGAATTGAAACCAATCCTTGAAGATCCAAACACTCTTTGATCGGTTATGACGGTTTCCTAGTGTGCTATGTTCTTATGCTCCATTATTCAAACCTTCTCCTTATCTGTGCGTCAATAGTTGTTATCGGTCCTTACCCAAAGCTTGTATTTCAATCTCTTGAATCTTCTCATTTTGCTATTCTAGGTGATAAGCCCGCAATACAGCTATCTTAATAATGGGGCTGCCGTCTGTAATTTATTACGAAAAATGCACCATGTTTTGGGACAAGCTTGGTTATATCAATAATGGTCTTTGGTTCATTTCTTTGTTCATCCGTGAGCAAATGATTTTTCTTTCACCCATAGGTGATGCAATATTTTTTTTTATAGGGTATAATATAAAAGAGGAGAAGGTATAAAAGTCGAAAAAATAAGGTATGAGGAAAAGCGCAGGATCGTCTGGAGGTGGGATAAAATCTCACGACTCCTGGGATGATAATCAGCGGGCTTACAAGCTTTGCTATCGATACTTTCGAAGCCATTTTGCTTTGCCTTGAGTTTAGTTTTAGTCAGTTATCAACCAGTGCATTTTTTTTAAGGCGTTATGAAGGATATACAAAATTCTAGTGGGCTGAAATCTACATAAACATATTAGAGGCGGATGACTTTTTGGCAATCTCAAAGTTTGTAAGAATTTTTCCAGAATGGATAAATAAGACGTTGAAAAGTTCAGGCATGAATTAACATTTGTACAAAGCGACGATATACAGGGTGTCCCACGTAACACGATCTCTGGGCATTTTTCTCGAAAATGTTCGGAGATATCGAAAAAGTCCTAATAATAAAAGTTACGTATCATTATCCTTTGGCATAGCAAAAGTCCTTGAAATGGGACTTGGAAAAGGATATATTAAAAAAAATGTCCTTTTAGTCCATATTAAGGATACATTTAGATCACATTTTTGAATTCCGAAAATAAAATGAAAGTGTTATATTGAAAATTCTAGTTTATCCCGTTATTATCGAGACGGTCTCAAATTGTACTCCATGTACCCGTGCTCCTTTGCCATTTTTCTCGCAAATGCACAGAGATATCATCGAAGTGCTAGTAACCAAAAGTTACCTATTATAAGCCGGGCTATCTCATGTTATAGTAAACATATAAAAAAAAGGCACACAAAAAAGGATGTCTTCGGTTATGACCATTTCGTCCGTACTGAGGATACATTTTGACTACATTGAATAACTGCAAATCAAATTAGAAAGAAAGTGGTACACCTACTGAAAATTCTTTGCAAAAAGAAGGTGAGTCTTTACAGATATGTAATATGTTGTCATAATTCCTGAGATAAAAGTTACGAGCCAGCTTTTCGACCCCACTCAATTTACAGGTAATTTACATTATCTAATTTTTATATTAATGTAAATTTCTGAAGCATAAGTAAAATATATCGTAGATACATGTTCAGGTAAAAAATTTATGAGAAAGGAGATAAAAAAAAGAAGGAATTTGCTGTGATGTGCAAAACCTTCGATATCTCCGAACATTTTCGAGAAAAATGCCCAGAGGTCACGTTACGTGAGACACCCTGTAGGTATAAATTATCAGCACCATGAAAATTGTCCATATCATTGTTAGTAACTGTAGATACAGGATATACAATCTAAGTAAATTTTGGCAAAACTCCTCTACAGTAGTGTGAGTTAAAAACGTATAAAAGATATATTTTGTTGTTGTCTTTTGCCCCATATGCTGCACGGAATACTAAGAGAAGAAAGAATTCTGACCGAATTCGTTTAGAGTAGAAAAGTATTTATGGAGAAATGTATGTTTGATATTACTATGCACTTATTCCCTTTGTTTGCTCTCCCTACACTGTTGGGATAAGACCATATATTATCGATTTTATTATGTGCAATTTCTTGAAAAATAGAAATTTAAAATTCAACTCACGTCCCACAACTTGCTGGGTTTCATAAATGCACAATACACTCCTAGGATTATTTTAGGTAATGTTCCTTTTTTTTTTTTAAATACCCAAATCAGAAGTCAAAAGTCATCGATATTCGACCTATACTATTGTAAGAGTGCACAATAGCTGCATATATGTAGATATATCTATATACATATAGCGCATGTAACAGCCTGGAATTTTTTTGTATCAAGAGCTGAGAAAATGCTATTTTGGATGTAGTAAGTGAAATCACTATTACTTGTAGGTTTCATGTTTCCAAGAGTAGATATTCGAGCCGCACTTGAATTGCTGTCAGTCAATCTGAAGAGCGTGGGCAAAGAAAAATATCTTAACCTCAATTGATAAAAAATAATGTCAATGGAGATTCGTTGCAGCCAGCATCGCAGAGAATATATGTAGCAGAATCCTCAATCAGTGAAGAAGGATCGGATTTCCATAGTGTTTAAAAAGTATCTATATTACTGCTACCACTACACTTCTAACGGAAAACAATGCATGGAAAAATTGAGCTTTTTAAGTATAAGTCCTGATCATATTTTGAGAGACTGAATTGTTCGGTACACCACTACTATGTATGTGACCCTATGGGTCTCCTATAAAAAAATACTAAATAAGTTGATTTTCTGATAGAATACAAATAAAAGAACACACATATTATGTGGTTTGGGAATTTTTCTGGGAACATTCATTCTTCTATAAATGGTTGCACCCATACATATAAGAGAGGTTGGGTGTGTTTGTTCATCTGTATACGAAATGCAAGCATTCATTTCCGGCGAACCAATTTCACTACTATTACTACTGCTACCAAGTCAAATATTAATTAGTTCGTGGTCGTTTACCATTTCCGTTTGAATTCGTTGAGACAAATAGGAAATTTAATTTCAGAACCAACATGATTTACAATTTCTGGTCGCGTTCAGTGTTTCGCATATTATTATTTGCATAAAACTGATGTAAATTCACCTCTAAACCGTAATCAGAGCCAGGCGCTGAGAATATATTTCGACCTAAATTTCATCACCATAATTTATTTGTGTGCGGATGTATGTAACTTAGAAGTCAGCTGCATTTTACTGCTAATTTCATTATAAATTTTGAGCTTGGTGCAATATGAACGTAATCTTTTTTGGTAATTCACGAGGAGATTAAAAAAGTTATTAATATTTATATACATTTATTTTAAAAACGTTTCGGCTTATGATGTGGCTATCTTCAGCGGGAGATTTTTTTTTAATACATACAAAAAATAATGGTTTTCAAGACTCTAAAAGCGCAATGAAGATTAGTTCGCTTATTTATTTATGTTAAGTTATATGTGATTGTGAAATTGCTTGTTGCTAATTCATCTCGTGGCAGTTATTAGGTTTTTATCTAGAATATCGCCAGAATTGCAGATGTGCCCTCAGAAATTTTAAAATCAAAGTTTGGAACTGCTGTTGGGGGGGGGGGGGGGGTCATGGGCATATTTTTGTGAGAAGTAAAGGCAACTGCATTCTCAGTTCCTCTTCCTCTGTTAAACTTCAATGATAGAAATATTGTCCGCGGGCATTTTGCGGCATTTAAGCAAACACATATACACAAAATATAACTTACTTCTTGCATAACATTTTGGTCTAGAGATTCTCTGAGAGAAATTCATATTTTTAGCGCTAGATCTATTTTTATTAGTTACCATACTGACACATACTTGTTTTTTTCTGGCATCAACAACAGATTTCTCCAAATTTAGTGAGCCTTGAGTTGGAATTATGATTGTTTATTCCATTGATAGCGAGTTATCTGCTCCTTCAGATATCTCTAAAGTATTCCAGGAGTAAAGCAGATACAGCGAACGATTTATACCACGTTTACATGCAGAGTTGAAAGATTGAGTCGAGACTGAGTTGAGTTTTCGACTTATGTATTTGAGTACGTAGGGGTTGAAAGATGGAATTGAGAACGGGTCCAAATATAGTTGAAGTGACAGCTATACTTACATAAAATATCATCTACGGGTTTTTTTGTAATAGATCTTATAAAAGTTATAAAATTTGTTTATATACGCATAATTATCTCACAATAAATATAACCTAACAAAAGGTTCGAATTCTACCGTGACACGGTCCTACTCTATCCTCATACCTAGTTTCCTGTCAACTTCTATAGATTGAAAGCTTCTCCTGCGTAGTAGGTTAGCACAATGGACTGCCTTAGCATCCATGCTTAGGATCTTTGCCCCGAAACAAAACAAAAAAGATCCCAGGTGATAGCTGTCAACTCGATAACTCAATCTGCGTTAATAGGTGGTCGAATCCAGTCAACCCATTTTTAATTTGACTCGCGTATACAGGTTACACACGGGTAGAACCATGTTTCAGCCCTGTACGTGAAAATGGCATTAGAAGTTACTGGCTTACAAAGGCAAAGAAATGCGATATTACTAGTAGGTTTGATACGTTTTACTTTAAAGGCATCGTATATGGTTTCTTAACGGACATTCATGCCTCGGTATGATAACTTCCACCTTGAATTCCGTTGATGATAAGAGGACAGAGCTTCTATCTCTACAGGTAAGGTGGGGGAGACTAAAATGAAGGAAAGAAGAATCAAAAAAATGTAAAAGGAACTTTCAACTATAGTTCATTGGTACCAGCACAATATCAATCCTTTCGTTGTCTGAATCTCACCGCTTGGATATCTACGTCTAGATATGAGTTTTGAGCTTCATCAGTGTTCATAAACTGTCAAGGCCTTGACTCTACTGACAAGAAATTATTCACTGTATAAGCCCATGAAGATGCTGGGATGATATCTTACTCAGTGATTCCACTTACCACTTAAAATTTTACGTCTAATAAGAACATTTATCACAAAATAGACGAATTTCTCTGTCTTCATCTCACATTTTCACATCTACTTCTATCAATTCTGTGAACGGATTTATGGGAGTTGACAAATGAAGAAATGTCGGGGGGGGGGGGCGATTCTTGAATAAAGAATGGTTTTTACGAATTCAGTAAATAACAAGTGGTTGATAACGAATCGAACTCCCCCTGCGTATCCTTGAAACTCATCGTTATAAAGTCGAAGTGGTGAACAAGTTTTTCAACATAACGAGTGTGGTGAGACTAAATTTGCCAATTTACAAAACAAATGTTTAAGTTAATTAAAAAAGTGTTTCTTGTGCTTAGTATTAAGGGAGAATGCGCATTTAAGACCCAACACCTCCAGACATGAGAGATTTATTAACGATGCATTATGATAATTTGAAAATTTTTTATTAGCAATGTTTATTTCTATCTAGCAGGAGAAAGCTGGGAGGAGGCGGTGAAAGTTTGATCTAGTACATTTTGGAAAATCTAGTACAGTACTGAAATCCTTAAGTCCTGAGAAAAAGTTTAAGTACCCACACTCCTATACTCAGACGCTTAAATAGCTATTTATTTATAGTCATCCCCATACCAAAGAATAACTAAATAAAAGAAAGGACACAGAAGAGTGTACCGATTGTTTTCCATTTAAATGTACACGGCGAGAAAAAGAAGGAAGGAAGAGAAAAAAATAAAAAAAAAATCAAACACTCTTTGAACATTTTACGAATAAGACAAAAAATGTGAATGCGAAGATTACATGCAACGAAATGGAATGGAAAATGAATTATTTTCGTAAATATGAGAGAATGGGCGGAGTTTTCTGATTTTACGCTCATAAAATGCTCCCGCTCTTTTATGAAAACACGAATTTCAGGAATTGTCCCAATGTTTTTCGCAGAATTCCAATGTTTGTTACGTGAACAGCACTTTTTCTGTTTAGATTTGTTTTGCTCAAGTGGGGGAATCTCTTGCTGGTTTCTGGGAATTTTATTTGACAGAAATTTTACATCTCCTTTTAGTGCGTTGTTCATTGCGAAATTTATCTTTTTCTTGCCAAATGGAGGTAGGGTTAACCAATGTACATTATTATGAATAGTTCGAAATAATTTTGAAGGTATTCAAGAAGATTTTATCATTCGGGTAATCCTACGTTTTCTCAATTTTTGTTTTGAGCTCGTTGTCTTAGTCGCACTACAATAATGTATAGCCAAGTTCTTTTCCCCCATTCATGCAAAAGACAAAAGTATATGAGATTACCTCTTTCAGTCTAAAAAACACGGAAAATTTCCAATTTTGTTCGCCTCTGTCTCTACTTATATTTATCTATACTTTGCCCCATACTCAATTTTTTAGTATTTCCCTCTTTTTTATTCGAACTGAGGTACTAGATTTTTCGCACATTAGATCGACTCTAACTCGGTAGGGCTATGTCCGATCGGAAAACGAGTTTCACTGTTCGCCTCAGCTTATTGCCAGCTACAATTAGTTGAAGAAAATTTTTCTCTGCATTCTTTTATGGTACAGGGTAGGAGACCCGGCGTGGGGGGGGGGGGGTGCTTTCAATACCGCATGTTGCATATCGAATTGAAGGTCTCGCCGAGTAATATCGGGTGGTATATATTTTTCCCGATTCAGATAACTTTCTTGGGACGTTTTTGCCGCCGGAAAACCTATTTTCATACACTTGGGTCACATACATCTCGGCTACTACATTTCGCATATCTTTTTGCAGTTCTTTCTTCCATCACCATTAGTGCTCTGTTGTGAACATTTTTCACGACTCACCAATTCCGTGCAATCATGAGAAGTAGAAAAGTCCATTTTTTCACACAAGTTAGTCGTTCAAGCTACATCCGATCGCCAAAGTTTTCCCCGCTGAATTGAACTAAACATAAAATATCTTCAGTGTATCATAATGCATCGTTTAAGACATCTCTCATGTCTGGAGGTGTCGAGCCTAAAATTGTATGAAAAGTGGGCACTCCCCGGTGCTTTAAAATTTAATTTGTATATTGTTGCTTTTAGAAAATGGTTAGGTAAATTAAAAATAGAATGCGTCCATTTATAACAGAATTAGTAATTAGGAAAATATAACGAAGATTTTTCTCGGTAGGTCACGTGGCTCAGTTGTTAAAATATAGGCATTAGATGGTAAAAGCCCGAGTGTCACTCGCAAATAATTACTTTTTCCTTCTTCAACTAAGTTAGTGTTTCTTTTATTTTCGAAATGATTAAAGAAGTTATATAAGCCGGTACATATGTACAATTCCATGGTAGGGTATACCTTATCTACCTACAAAAAATAAATTCATATTTTTGTCACTACGCGTACATCTTTTCTTCTCCCTTTTTCAACCGTAGAATACCTACTAGATGATTCACTTTTCGTTTATCATAAAGAATGGTTGAACCTATTCGTTAAATAACGAAGAGCTTGCGCTCAGTATATAGCGCATTCGAATTTCAAGAATACCATATGTGTCGATTTCGAATGGCTTTAATAGCATAACAAATATGGAATACCTGCCTTCGTTATTCAAGAATAGGACCTCGGGGCAGTTAGTAAAAGTCCCTTGAATCATAATTCTGCAGACAGGTAGCTCTTAGAAAATGAAAACATATTTTTTCCAGCAATTTTCAATATTTCGCAAATAGCCTGAGCTTTTACTGTTCTAATGACTATAATTCTAACTGCTAGAAAAATATCATACTCTATCGTACCTATCAAAAGAACTAAGTAATCTCATCAATACGCTCATCATATTAAAAGCTTTAATAAATCCTTAATGCTGCATATATTGAAAATTTGCATATCGAATTTTCATCTGCTTTATCAAATCTCATCCCAAATTGAGGTCAATGGATGCAATGACCGCACATATTTTCCCCCTTATTAAATTTCAATTTCAATCATATCATCACACACGATATTTTTCAATATGTACTTATAAAAAAATAAAAATAGTTGGATTTGAAATTTGATATTATTGTGGTACTATCTGGCAATTTGGTGTATATGAATTGTTACAACTTTAGCCTAAACACAGTCACACAATCCTTAGCTCGATAACGAGCCCGTTTATGTATCCCCGGATTCATATACCTAAACGAATCGATTTAGCAGGTCTTTTTATGGGATATACAAATGTGTGCATATCCATATGTATTTCATATCCTGCAATTTTACGGGCTCATAAATTTATTCGTCAGTAAAAATGAATGCGCATTCAAAAATATTGAGCCCTTCTTGCAAGTGTTCCGACAGTAGGCCTGGCCGGGCCACTAAGAGACTTGAAAGGAAATCAAAAATTTAAGTGATCCTAACTCCGGTTCAAGTCGATGTAAAACACTTTTTCGCACATCAGCATAAACGTATAAAATATAAATAATATAAAATCGCTCCCCGATGATCCATTTATCCCAGAATATCCCGTTGAAATTGCTGGAAAATTGTTTACGAATTAGGGAACATAACATTAAAAGTGTTGGGCGGCATGCGGTTATCCGGAGAGAAACGGTGATAAGAACTAGACTGAATGGGGCTGCCATTATTTTTAATGTGAGGCTTTCTCTATGGATCATTCCGACTTTCTGGTAATTCAGGATTCGTCTGAGATTTGTAATTACTGCAGGCTTAAGTTTTTATGTAAGCGTCATTAAACTTGAAGCAATTAAGTGTATGTAAGTCTTTTGTCTTGTAACTTTTGAGCCTTAGATTATCTCATAAAACTCATCAACTTTTCTAATTAACACGGTTATATTTTTGATAATATTTTGCGGATAAGCGCAGCAAAGTGGCCATTTAAACAGGTTATCATGTCTATTCTATGTATATATGTACGTCTGGCTGTCTGGCTGTCTAAACAAAAAGCACGCAAAATTTAATTACTTATTCATTTTTTATACCTTAATCGATGGTTCTGGGCAAAGTTTTCCCATCAGAAACAGCCAACGATTTAATTCTACCACCGCATATCTAGTTGGGCCATTTTTCCAACACTCCCCCTTTATTAAACCGCTTTTTAACTTTAGGTTATTGCGAAACTTTTTATATTTTGTGGGATAGACGTTGGTTTTAAATTTTTTTTTTTTTTTAAACTTAGAAAGTGTTGAATTTTCGAATTTGCTTAAATATTGTAAGTCAGAAGACCTAAAAAAAAAAATTATAATTACATAGTCAGAGAAGGATGTAAATAATTGAAACTATTTTGGAAATGAATTCAGCATGACATGACATGAGCTCTGTTTTTCTAAGGAGTTGGAGCTCTTTTGTTTTTCCGCCAGAAGTGTCGATAAACTTTTTTGCCTGACGAAGTTCTTGTAGCCTTTCCCAATACAGGGATTTTTCTTTATTCTCCTAATCGTTTAGGGCAGCTCTGTGGTAACTCTATGAAGTGCCACAAAATGACTCTGGTCCGACAAACTGAGTTTCGACTCCTCTTTTGGCTAGGCCATCAACAAGTTCATTGCCTATGTCCAGGTACCCACATGAGGATAACTTTGTTTCTCCTTGATAAGTTTTTGAGCGTTTGTAGACATTCCCAGACTATCCCTGATTTGACAGTGTAGGACTTTAAGGCCTTGAAGGCAGCTTGACTGTCCAAGAGGATATTAATGGTTGAGTCATTTATGGCTCTTAAAGTAGTTATTGGCACATTCTGCTACGGCCAATACTTCGGCTTGAATACGGTAGTGGTAAAGCCCAGAGCCTTTGATATATGGCATTTGGTGTCGTATGCGCCCAGTCCGACTCCATTGTTCGTTTTTGAACCGTCTGTATACCACACCATCGATCCTTGTTGGAAGGGTTGTTTAGTGGAACGCCATTGCTGTTGGTCTCCCAGAATCACTTGGAATGGTCTTATAAAATCCACCCTGGGTGTGATTATATCAGAAATTGTCGTCATTTTCTTGAAGCATATCTGTTTCAAGATACTCAAATGACCAACCAGATCCCCTGGCTTTAACTGTTTCTGCTTTTGCACTCTAATAGCACTGGAGATCGATTCCTTTTTCACCTGCAAATGTAGGGGTGGAAGGTTTAGTGAGGCTTCCATGGCTGGTGTAGGACAAGTTCCCATGGCATAGGAGCGGTAGTATTCAATCGAATTTGATCTGTTTACTATCATATGAAAAAAACAGTAAAATGGCTTCAGCCTTTTTTGATTACCATACGAGGGCCGCATAGGTGACCATGGGTCTAAAAACCGTGGTGTACATCCAGTAAGTACATCATTTTTGGCTTCACACCGCCGTGTTCTGCCAAAGAAGCGACGACACGTTTAGAGAGATCGTACTGCTCTATCCGTTACTTTCTTATCTATAGTTACCCCCAGATATTTGACTTCGTCTGTAAATATCAATTTCGTGTTATCAAGAAGAGGAGCCATTAGTGAAAGCTTCGATCTTCTTGTAAACGGAACGATAACCGTCCTATTGGGATTTATGCTAAGGCCTTTCTTTAAACAGCATGTACGGACTTTGGAGAGGGCATTTCGCATGAGGTCGGATATGACTTGATCATGCTTGCGCCTTATTGTGACTACTAAGTAATCCGCGTAGCCTTGTACATTAAAACCCGAACTGGTCAGTTTCTCTAGCGGATCATCAATCACGATCGACCACAGGAGTGGAGAGAGAGTTCCTCGTTGTGGACAGCCTTTTGCTGTGGTGATCGTGACTGAACTGCTCCCTAGAGTTGTGGTTATCCTCCCGCTTCTAAGCATGGAGTATATCCAGTTTATCGTGGAGGGTTGAAATCCTTTATCCTCGGCAGCTGATTTAATTGCATCGAAGGAGGTGTTATCGAAGACTCCTTCTATGTCCGCAAGTGCACTTAAGGCCACCTCTTTGCTTCAAGAGTTTTTTCGAGGTCTTTGACTAATGTGTGAATGGCAGTCTTGATAGACTTGCCAGGTTGATAAGCGGACTGCTTAGAATGAAGTGGTGTTTTAATCAGAATTTCACTTCGAATAGGTAAGTCTAGGATTTTTTTCATGGACTTAAGTAAGAATGAGGAGAGACTGATGGGTCGGAACGATTTGGCTAGACAACTAGCTCTTTTTCCTGCTTTGGGTATAAATACCACCCTGACGTCTCTCCATCATTGGGGAATGTAACCCTAGAGCGTGACTGGCTCGAAAAAAATGTTGTAGTGGAAGGAGTATTTCTTCAACACCTTGCTGTAGTAGGACTGGGAAGATGCCGTCCCCTCCAGCAGACTTAAAGGGCTGAAATTTGCCAATGGCCCATCTAACCTCGTTAGGAGTGAAGATTCTAGCCGCAAGGCTCTTGCTCCTGTTAGAGACCCTGTTCTTCTCCACCTCAATTGGGTCTGGAGCAACTTGAGATGTGCGCATTGGTGCATGATGTTTTTAGGAGACCATATACCCGCATATTTTTTATAAATTATTCCATCTATCGAGCCCACATACCTCTTAAATGTTAAATGTTCACTTGTATGTTTACTGTTGGAAGATTTTTACCAATTATTCCTAAACATTTTAGATCTTGACAATACATCTCCTTGAACGAAATGTTCTACATTTAGTTTTTGCTTTTCCATTTGCCATCCATTCTATAGTAGACAAGAATCAGTTTGAAATATCGAGTGCCATACAATTTACAGGCACACACTGGTCCATCTAGTACATGGACAGGTAGTCGTAAGTAGTAGTGGAAGTAGTTCATCAGTCTATTATTACATGACCAAATCCTCATTTACCCAAGAGATGCAATCCTCGATGAGACCAATTATACTAGATCTATACAATTGGACTCATCAACCTAGAGGCGCAGATTAGAATACTTAACTTTAGCAAATGTATCATTTATAAACATAGAAAAATACAGGGGCCCAAGAAATGGACCCCTGAGGTACACCAGATACCACTGGTAGAAAGGAGGAATGAAACTATTTGCAAAAGCTGCTTATGATTTTTTGCTCAAGTAGTCATAAATTAACTTTGCAGAATGTGAAGAGAGCTTAAAGTTCCTTTTAAGTTTCCTCTCATGTAAAGAAGTCTATGATTAACGGTATCAAAGGCCTTGGAGTAATCTAAACGAACTTCATCTTTATCGGCAACACGCGCAATATCATTGCTCACTTTAAATAGAGCAGATGTACAGCTAGCTATGCCCTGGTCGAAAACCTGATGGATACTTGTGCAAAAGGCCATTCAAAAATAAATAATGAGAAATATGTAAATGCATAATTTTCTCCATTACTTTAGAGTGAAATGGTAATACACTTATACATAAGCCGAAATTCACTACAATGTGAGCTGGTGTTTTTAGTCACTGGAATTATTTTATCAACCTGCTACAAATAGTAAAATACGAATTGCAAATTTGTGTGCGTGTGGGGAGAATATAGGGCAAGCGCATCTTAATGAATCCAGGGTTAAGATTATCAGCACCAATCGCACAGGACTTGATGCTATTTGTTACAGCAAAAAATATATTCATTTGTGTCTCGAGAGAAATTAAAAATTCGGGCTGAAGAAAAATAATTATGAGTTTCGTAAGATTGAGATATAGACGCATCAACTGTATCATCTACACAGGACAGAAGAAATTCATAATTTAAGTATGTATAAGAACACCTTTTTTTTACAGTTACTTAAGTATAACATGTTTGGTATCAAATGAAAATATTTGAAGGTAGGTACTAGATCGGCATACAATAATTTTCCATCTAAAAAACTTCGTAACAGAATTAATTTTTCCTTCTGAAATTCCACATTTTTGCTCATGCTATTGCATTTTCGTCATATTCTTTCTGTTCTGTTTTCATTAACATTCCAATACTAAATTTTTTCTGACAGTATATAAAAATGTCTTCGTATTACTTAACGTTATTTTGCAATCGTAATTGTAAATAAAAAAAAACCTTACCAAAATAAAATTAAAAATGGAAAATAAAATAACACTGATTAACCAATTTTAAAATTTTTTTTTAATCCGAATTGACTTGAACTGATTCTTAAAGACGGCCTCTACAGAATTATTTGTACCATTCCTAGTCATAAGCAACAAAATTAGAGATTACTCTTTAAGAATTTTTTATATATATTTGTTCAAGAAGGCATTTTTCTTGGATTCTCCGGTATATAGCAAAAGCTAACATATTTTTTTTGTATTTGTTATTCCATCACACCACCCATTTGATTTTGGGTGACAACTTTCAAGTCTTGGTTTAGACTCAACAACAGGTCCAAAATAGCGAAATTGAGTGACTTGAAAAACAAATGAAAAAATGGAAAAAACCAAAAAATTGAGAAAAACAGAAAAAAAACGTTTCTTAAAAAAATTTAAAAACCAGATTCTTTCGCAACGAATCGAACCTGTGTACGCCCGCAGTGGGCTTGACGCGTTTACGGCAGGCAGAAAACCAAGCCGTACCGATGAGTGTAAGGTTTTCTGCTAATATGAAACGCTTCTTCTTCCTTTTTCTTTTTTCAGCCAACCGCGGGCGTACACAGGTTAGATTCGTTTCGAATGAATCTGGTTTTTAAATTTTTTTAATAAATTTTTTTTTCTATTTTTCTCAATTTTTTTCATTTTTTCATTTCTTTTCTTTGTTCTATTTTTCATTTGTTTTTCAAGTCACTCAATTTCGCTATTTTTGACCTCTTGATGAATCAAAACCAAGACTTGAAACTAGTCACCAAAAATCAAATGTGTTGTGTGATGGAATAATAAAAAAAACTTTTTTTAGCTTTTGCTATATACCAAGGAATGCAAAAAAATGCCTGCTTGAACAAAAATAGTTATAAGGTAAAGTTAGTTCGGATTTCTTAGATACTAATGAAAGCAAATTCATGAAATATTTACGTACATTTATTCGTTAATGAAAATATTTTTGTGTTGTTGTTTTTCTTTTATAAATTACATCTACAGCTTCCCTCTTTAAAGTTCAACAGTAATCTGCTAGCATAATGGGATTCCACTTGCCCTGGTAACCCTTTTCCATAGCCGAAATATCTTGATGGAACCGTTCTCCAGGTAATGATCTACTTGATCTGTCCATATTATTGGTGCCAAATAATATTCTTGATCATTGATGCGCTTTTTAGTTATATAAATATTTAGCACAACTTCTACAAAAGAGTTGTGGAACCCATGACTTTTCTTGGTGCCTTACAGATATTCCGAAATATAAGTATTTTGTATAGTTCACATAGTACAGGAACTATAGTTTTCTCGTTATCCATAGGAGTAAATGTAGCACAAACATAATAAAAATTAAGACATTTTGAGTATTTTTGTAAGCACTACAAATTTTATAGAAGTAATGGTTAAAATTATTTTTTTTACAGAGATTAGTCGAAAATGAAAAAAACACATTTTTTAAGATTCGCTAGATGCTCACATCTAACTAAGGCCCGAATTATAATTACGACTTCGACTTGATTTTAAGTCGAAGTCGACACTGAGGTGAAATTTGTAATTAAATTACGACTTACCCAAATAGTAAATGCAATTCCTGTTTCTGTCATTTTGTATTTGACTTTTGCTTGAATTGCGTATTCAGAATGGATTTTTATGATGAACTTCAATTATTTTTATTAATTTGTGGTGTATACAAGACTTTTATAAATTTGTTTGTGATTTCAGGACGATATGGGTACGGGAGATATTCGATAAACACGAAGGGGGTTTTTAACCCAGACATTTAGTGAAATAAAATGTAGAGATGAGCCGCAATTTTTCAGGGATGTTACAATTTTATCTCTATCTAATTAAATCTATCAATCGAAATCCCTCCATGGTATTTTCGTTCATATCTTTATCCTGATTTTCTTTTTCTATCAGAATTGTGAACGAATCTATTTCGCTATAATCCTCAATATTTGGGCTGGCATTCATTTTACCGGCTTCATATCTTTCTTCATTTATATTAGCAAAATTTACTTTTAGGGGTCGACACAAGTTCTTTGTAATTTGTGAAAATGCTTCACCTTCAAAAATCGCATTTTGAAAACAATTCATTCATAAATTAATAGTAGTAATAATTTTAGTCTCTAGAAAGATAATCGATTGTAGATTAAGTTATAGTAGAAAAAGTATACCCGCGCGTCAATTTTCCTTACAAAGAAATTGAAGCAAATTCAAAAAATTGGTAGGTACACACTATATAATCTGACAACTCACTACACCTCATCACTTTTCGTTCAGTTTTCTAAATTACATACATATATTCAAAAAACAACTCTTCAAAACTTTAAGAAGTTCCATTTTTGTTTTTTTTTTAATTCACATTTCACAAATTTGCACATTTATAGGATTATTTCCTTTTCATATACTTACAGAAATTTACATACCTAACAATATTCAGTTTTCTTTTCTTTATTCTGTAATTATTGGCCCGAGTTTTGCTAATACGTCCCATCATTAAAAAATAGTTACTCACAATTCATTACCTACATATAACCAGAATATAACTGTCAAAAAATCGCTCGCCTCAAAAGCAAAAATATCAAATTACCAATGATAAAAATTAAAATATTCCGGGAAATCTACACACATGCATATACCTATTGCGGAAAATGGCGGCACACACTCTCCGAGCATGCAGCTACAGCCCGCTAAGCCTTCAAAACAAATGAAAGCCTTCCAAACGCACATTACTCCATCTGACGATGATAAAATGAATTGAAAACGCCAAATTGTATGCAAAATATATAAAAACAAGAAATGTTTGCCATTACCATTGTTAACATTATTGCCATTATTTCCTTTATAATTGCACTAAAGAATTTAAGTTTTTCAAAATAAACAGAAAATGGTTCGATCTTTGTTACAAATTGAACTTTCTTTGAAATAATATCATAATTTTGGTAGTTATTCGTCTCTGAAAATAGCAGCTTTCAAACGAAAATATATTAGTAACCAAACCTCGTTTACTGCTTTTCTTTCCTTCACTGCCCCTTGGGGATAGTTCCCATAACCACGGCTGCGTTGTCGCAGGTATAAGAATCTGAAAGGTTGTGGTTAATTGCGGAAATAAAGAGCTAGAGTAAGCTAAAGAGATGAAAGCTTGAAACAGGGTTATCTTCTATGGTAACGCTTTACAATCATCTGAATGTAATTGTGGTGCTTATCCCCTATGAATAGCACGTACAACCGTTGTTGTCTTGATCTGCTTTTCTTCAATAAATAACGTGTCCGGGGTAGGATATCAAGAAAGGTTCTGGATTGGACCTCGTAGGAAATTACACCCCTTTGAAGTAGGAGGTCGAGGAATGTTCTTGGCTGGACCTCTTCAGAGATTATGCTTCTTGAAGTAGGCAAGTCAAAGCACGTTCCTGGACAGGATCTTCACGGAGGTTCTGTCAGCTAGACGTTAGACCTTATTGGAAGTAGAGGTTAGGAAATAATAAAGTTTTTAAATAATGAAAAATTTATTAAGAAAATATTCTTCGGCTTTCGTTATAAACTTTATTCAACTGTTATTTTTGGATAAATAAACTACGTAGGATACTTCCTTAGCTGTGCAAGCTCTACGGTGAACAATCTTAAACTGATTTACTTTATGATCTGGTCTACATAGCTAGGATGTTTGCTTCTGTGAGAATAAATTGATCACAACTGACTTAAGAAACTAACATTGTTTCCATTTTCGCTTTCTTATGCCTACTTACAAAAACTTAAAAAAGAATGCATTTATGCTGCACAAAGTAGAAATTAGGGAACAGACGAATTTAGAAGCGTCCCCAATGTTCATACAGCGGTTAAATATTTAGAGTGCATTTTGCATTCAAGTTTGCTCGCGTCGCCACATATCTTCCATTCTCAAGTACAAATTTATCTATTTGAAGTACCATTATTATGTTTTGATGTACCAAACTTTGCAAATTTCATGAATTTTAGAGTTTTCTAAAACTAATTAAATACATATAAAACCTCGAAATCTTTATTTTTGACACGTCATTACCTCAGTTTATGCTTTTTCTCTAACTATGTGCAATTTTTATCATGACAGTACGCACAGATTTGCAACACATTTGTACTAACTTTTCTTTTTAGGATTTCAGTGGTAGCCCCCCTTAAAGGCTGTACGAGTGGGGGCGTACCACAATTTACTCTGCTATTGCAGTTAATTAGGCCGAAACTAATGAAGAATTCAAGAAGAAAAGCTATTGATCCAGAATGTAGATTGCTTCTTACTCTCATGTAATTATTTCATGATATTATTGCACCAGACAGTATTTCAAAATAATTGCACTTATCTGGCTCATAGAGCCCCAAGACAAATTTTATCTTGGACATTTAAAATGGCTGTTTGCACTGTGAAAAATATGTGACAGCCTGTGGGAGGAATTATCTGCTATTTATGTGTCGCAACCTAATGAAGACGAATGGAGACGCATAACTGACGACTTTTATACTTTGAGCGGAATGCCTAATTGCGTAGGAGCCATTGATGGGAAACACATTAATACATATTAAATGTCCTCCGAATGCTGGGTTTCGAATATTTTAATTATAAAAGACATCACAACCTAATCCTTTTAGCTGCTTGTGACATAAACTTATGTTTCACAGCAATTGACATTGGTGCATACGGAAGCCAAGTGATGGAGGAGTTTTCGCAAACAGTGTTTTCGGAAAGCAGGTTTTAAATGACACACTACCACTCCCAAAGGATTAGAATTTTCCAGGCTCAAATATAATGTTTCCGCATTATTTCATCGCAGATAGTGTTTTTCCACTAAAGACGAACTAAATTCGTCCTTTTCCCAGAAGGGGATTGCAGACTGATGAAGAGCATTTTAATACCAGACTTTCAAAGGCTCGAAGGCTTATTGAATACTCTTTCGATGTCTTAACCAGCAAATGGCGTATATTATTTACCAATATAAATTGTTATCCCGATAACGTCGCCAAAATACTGAAAGAAGTAGTTTTACTGCACAATTTCTGCAAAATGAATTACAGCGCTTGCTGTCCGATGAGTTATGTTGATCATTTAGAGATCGGAATCATAGTACAGGGTCTTTGGCGGCAAGAAATTCAACTACTAAGACCTTTTAACCAATATACTGAAATGAATGCGTCGAAAGAAGCTTTTCGGTTAAAAGATGTTTTAAAAAATTATTGAATTAGAAATTAAAGCATGAAATATTAAAATAAAAATATATCCCAAATTCAGTCTTCTTTAATTCACACCTTCAATCACAGCTTATTCTACGACAGCTTTAATCACATCTGATTCTAATTTAAAAATGAAAAAGTAAATTATTTTATTATTAACTATGGGAAGCATTTGCGAAAAAACAAAATTTATGACATTTCACACTAATTAGTGCTTTTAAAATTCATTATTATTGCAATGAGCTTCGCCATTGCTTAGGTTGGTCTCTTCGATTTGAACAGAGAGTGAATGGGGAAAATAAATTGATGGGGCTCCTTCCTTCACTGTTGCCACGACATCCGAAAATTCACTTCCAGCTTTTGCAAGGATAGTTTTTTTAGCTTTTCCTCTCTTTGGGCCTGGTTTTGTTGGTGTATAAGATTGAAAATCGTTGTATGAAGCCAATGAATCGTCGATATCATGGCATATTAACAGGTAAACATTCTTCAATGATGTTATCAAAAAAAATTCTCAGGTTCCTCTAAAATACTTTCAGCCGTGTGTGTTCTATTAAAAATGTTATTTTGTATAACATTGACACATAAATTGAACAATATATTTATTAGCTTACTTTCTTGGCTCCAGACTACAATAATCTAAAAATTTTAGCTGGTCATCAAATCGGCACACGATGTCGCAATTAGCTTCACTCCCTAAGGGCGCTTTTTTATTTTTATTTTTTTTTCAATCCTATATTTGTCGCGCAGACTTCTTCATATCTTTTGGGCCCTTTCAGCTAAAATAAACAATTTTGTATACATATGTAACGCTACGAAAGAATTCAAATAAACAACGCTTACCAGTAATATTTAGCGACTCGCTAATTTTCTTCCACACTTTTTCCTTAACGTGGACATTTTTCTATGTTAGGAAAATTGCTAAGTTTGATAGGAGAATATTTAGTTGGCGCAAAGCCGCCATGCAATGCCATAACAAAAATTACTGTCAGAGGCAAATGAATTTAATAAAATTCTTTCCTTTAAAATTTCTACTACTGCAATACAAATTTTCGAGTGCATTGGAAATTGTAAGATGTTTGACTCTCCTCCTGCAGTTTATTTTTCGTAGCTCGTAGGGCACATAGTGAGTGATGTGATCACTGCTTGATTTACTCGGCTCAATTCGTAGAAATATGAAAAAGGAATACGGGAGCAGGTCTGCCCATGCTTCTATATTGCAGCCTATTTCTGGTATCATGTTTACATACAGAGTTGAAAGACTGAGTCGACATTGAGTTGAGTTTTCGACTCCTGTTTCTGAGCACGCAGGGTTAAGAGATTGAGTTGGAAACGGGTGCAAAAATAGTTGAAGTGACAGTTAAACATAACATCTTATTTATGGTATCTTTGTGATGGAGCAATAAAAGTTATAAATTTTGTTTAGATAAAGAAAATAAACTCACAATAAATACACAACCTAACAAAACTTTTGCGTAAAGAGCAAACAAAATAAATCCCAACTGTTAGCTGCCAACTCGACTACTCAATCCGCGTTTATAGGACATCCTTTTGACTCGACTACGCCAGCCAAGCGCGGTCGAGTCGAGGAGTCGAATCGACCCAAATTCAACTAAAGCCGCGTATACATGGAGTTGAGCCCGAGTTGAACCATGGTTCAATTCTGCATGTAAAGATGATATGGGACTTCTGTGATTGAATCGAAGTTGGTCGCAGCCAACACCAACTTTGCAATTTGAGCAAAGCTTAGTTTCAGTCGCAGTCGAAGTTGCAATTGTACATATCTTGCCACATGCATTTACCATTTGGGCAAAGTCGTAGTCGACTGATCAGTCGTTATTTGTAAGGCGTGAATTACAATTACGACTGATCAGTCGACTACGACTTTGTACAAATTTGGAATTTTCAAAGTTGGCGTCAAAATTTATAATCTGTATCTTATACTGGGGACAGACTTGTGGTTTCGATATTGAGATATTGATATTGCAATTATATAATATTGCAATATAAAATTTCAGAGACTCGCTTGGCGTTTACGATACTGAGAAATTAATTTGAGAGCTTACATTTGATTTATCATTTAATTTGTCACTTAACTTAAGAAAGTTTCGCTCACGTACAAAATGCGAGCAAATATTATGAAATTACTTGTCTATATAGAAAATAAAAAAGAAATAGACATTTCAACCAGCTTGACAAATGTCAGAAAAAGTTACGACCAACATTGCAGTATAATATTCAACTCTAAAAGGTTCATGTATTAACTGATTATGGTTTATAACTAGGGTCATATTGCAATAAACTCTGTATACCCCGAAATTTTTCGCAATTTCAATATTGAGTTCCAATTCTCTACATACTGAGTGTACACCTATTGTATACCGAGTTGTTTTTCAGTATATAGAGACACTTACCGTATAGTCCAAACTGCAATATTGAAACCGCAAGTCTGTCTCTGGTATTACTTACAACGCTTTGTGAGTGCGTGTGTGGCCGCAACTGTGTCAGCGTGCGTTTTTAAGTTGAGATCGCGTTGTTTTGTTAATATCTCGTTTCCTTTTGAAGCTACGAGAAATTCTTCATAAGCCCTTTCTTAATCTCGAAAATTTCTACAATTTTCTATAGATCTTTTTTGTAGATTTAATATTTTTCGATTTATAGCGTGTAAATTGTATAAATTAATGGTTCGGACGTACCGAATAGTCTTTCAAGCAAACTCTTTCCAATACTACCATTGAACAGTTTCGATTGAGTTCTTTTAATGTGGCTTTCCCATAAGACTTGAGGCCTATTCCACATCACATATTAACGATAGTGTTTCGTGTTTGTTTGGATGGTATTGGACGACAATATTTTCAATTTCTTCACGTCGTACCATCAAGTCCCACCTGTGAGTTGTAAGCTCTTGATCTTCCATTCCATGCACACTACATATGTATTTTGTGAACAGTAGCTTTAATATTTTGATTTGGGAAAAGGACACAGCATCTCCCGTGAAATGATCAGAGGGTGGTTACGTTTTTGTTTTGTCAATTTCTGATCGAATATCCTTTCGGATAATATTGGAGGCTTCTCCAATGATGCATATCCTTTCTTCTGTATAATCTTATTTATTTATATACTAACATTAGTTACAATTTCTTAAGTCTAGGCCTAGTTCATCTCGCAACTCATATATATGGCCCACGGCCATTATAGACCATATCAGAAACCTCAAATTTTCCTTATCTTTTCTGTTGCTGTAAAAATTTTGCGAAAGTTGTTTTGTAGTTGATATTTCGGAACAGGTTTGTTTTGACTTTCCTAGGAACTCTGCATTAAAATTAGAAATGTCAGAAAGTTTTACGATGCGCTCATATTTGTTGTTGTTGAGACTCTCTCCATGATGCTCAAAACCGTTTCCGGAACCTTTTTACTTTCTTTTATTATTCGCATTGCTTGCATTTTATGAAAAGCTTCACTTATTATTTTATAGCAGACAAAACAATAATTTTTGAAATTTTTGAAAACTAACAAAATTAATCATACTCTTCAATTGACTCGGTGAATTTTGTTGCTCTTTTAGTATTCCTTTAAACATTTTATCGGGGTATCTTTTATAAAATGTTAAACCTCTTTTCCTCTAATCTAACACTACGTTACCACTGTCTATCACTATACGAATTGCTGCTTTCTCCAACGTTCGCAAATGGGACCAATCGGGTAACTCCGTCGTTTTTCACTATGTAGGTATTTGGGCACTGCCGGATAATGCGTTGACGTAGAGAGCTGAATTTTGTACATGGTGTTTTCATAGCAATGGTAATTCAAAAAGGGACTAACTCCTTCTTTTTGCTGCCATACAAAACTTTGGTTTTTCACTATATATTTGGAAACTGCCTGAGAACGCGTCGACGTGGTGAGCTCAAATTTGTACACGGCGTTTTCATAAAAAATGGCATTCAAGTTCAAAAATGGAGCAAATCGGGAAACCTCTTCTTGGCGTTTCAATACAAAACTTGGATTTTTCACTATATATTTGCACACTGCTTAAGAACGCGTCAACGTAGAGAATTGAATTTTTGTACACAGCCTTTTCTTAAAAATAGTAAAAAAAAAATTAGCTAAATCGGGCTAAATAACTTTTATCAACTCATAAACCCCTAACTAAAAGCTTTGTGTCTGAGGCCCTGAGAGTGCCGTTCGTGACGAAAGAGTTTCAGGGTAGTAAACGTGGATGGATTCACATGGGGTATTTTGATTTAGAATGAGTGAATGTGAAGCTTTCCGATGGGGTAAAATGTTCTTACGTTTTGAGGTTTTGGGGTGGGGTACTAACTACCACCATTGGTGTTGTCCAATATGCGCTGTGTGGGGTATGAGTCGAGAGTCAAGAGTGGTGAGTCGAGATTCGAGAGCAAAGTTAAAAAAAGTTAAAAAAAAATAAAAAAAAAATTAAAGAAACTTAAAAAAATCGTGTTGAATCGTGATTCGAGAGGCGAGAGTCGAGAGTATATAGAACTTATAATTAAAAAGTAAAAAATAAAATACATTAAAAATCTTTTAAAATTAATAACTTTCGTAAATAAATTGCACTAAAAAGTAAAAAATAATTTGTTAAAAGTTTGGACATCCATAACTAATCACTATTTTCTAACTGCAACTCATGTCCAAACTTTTAAGATTTAATCTGAGTTGTTCTTGTGTAGGTATATCACTGAAAAAGAAAAAATTTATTTATTTTAAAGGTTTTTTAATGTATTTTATTACTTATAAAATAGTCACCCATTGCGAAGAACTTTTTGCTGGAGAAAACAGCAATGGCTAGCCATTTAAAACAAAAACCCACTAATATTTTACGCAGAAAAACAAAAAAATTACCAAAAGATCGCACTATAAATCGAAAAATATTAATTCTAAGGAAAATATTTTTTTGATAAGAATTGTTAAGGATTTCAACATATATAAAATTCTTTTTCGAAAATTTGAATTCTTGACCTGTTATCATCGGATGCATTTGTAATTTATAGAAGCCAATGACCGATTTTAATGGAAGCAACAACGTCAAAATTTTTTTTCATAACAAAAAATAAAAATGGAAGTTTGTTTTTTAAGGAGTGTTTCAACCACTAAAACGGTTTTGAGCTTTCTTAAGAGTTGGAGAGAAACAATAAAGTATGTTTTCCTTGTTAATTGTGGGAGGTGTGCCTTGTCCTTAACCTACTAATTTGATGTTGACTCAATTGTAGATTCGTTATCACTCCCGGAATACTTGAAATTCGATCGATGAAAGAATTCAATGGGATTTGTGTTCCATTCATATTGATACTGACTAAGTGATTGTAGGAAAGCACCGAGAGTATTTGGTTGATTAGTCAAACTCAAAAACTAAGGAAACAGTCAAACAATTTAATTTTAACTGCTGCCATATATACTTACCTATTATCTCTTATCTTAGAAAAGGATTTATATCATCATACTGCATATATTCAATCCTTTGTAAATAAAAACAAATATAAATTACTAAAGGGGCCTTCTCAAAGCAAATTAACCAACATCAAGCCCCCCAAATAACAGAATAACACAATTTACCCCTAGACTGGGTACCTACATACCTACAAATCCTCCATTATTTATTCTCCAACTAGGCGTATAAATTAGATTTTTAAGGGAAGTAAATACCTGAAGAGACGTGCACGACGAGAAAACAAAAGCACAAAAAAACGAGTAGAAATCTCATTACCACAAAGAAAATCCTTTCACGTAAAAATATGATTCAGTTGAGAAGCGCGATGGGATGCCCCTCCGGGCTCACCCCTTTTCTACCCATTTTCTTCTTACAACGACCACAACTTGATCATCTTATGTTCCAGTCAATTTCAAACACAATATACACCGTGCCATATCGCATCCTGTTAGTCTTAGCTGTAAATATGTACATACGTATGTACCTACGTAAGAATGTTCATATTCTGCCAGGGTACATTTTATACTACAACCGGAGCTCCCGAAGGAACCGGTAAAGAATTTAGTACGACAATACACTACAACTGCAACAGCACTACGAGCAGCAACTGCAAAAGGAGGTGGAGGAGGAGGGAGCAGTATATGCACTTCAATTTATGATCCTGGATAGCAGGTACGTGCGCTCTTCCACCTGCATAGGTAGCTCTTTTCCCATGGGAGAAAAATATTTCCAATTAAAATAAATTTTTGCGGTAATTAGAGTCGAGATAACAAACTTTGTATTCCACTCCTGATTTAGTGCCGCATTATATCACAATTTCATCTACTAGTGTTCGAGCCCTATGCTCTAGGAGGGCTCTCAATTGGGCGCTGGTATTAGAAAGTGATTTATATCTGTGCAAATGGGATACCGGTAGAATAGGTAACCAGGTCGAAAGAAACAATTTTAAGAGGATAACGGACCCATAATTTGCTTCCACAAAATTTACCGTCAACTTGATATTGTGTGCGTTGAGTGTATCCTGAAAATTCAAAAGGTTCAACAATTTTAAATGCTTTTGAGGGTGTTTTATAGGCGTCGTCGTAGGGAATGTTACTGATTAAATGGGAGGACAGTTTCTATAATTGGGAACCCTAAAATTCGTATCTAAGCCGACTGGATTATTCCTTGTAAGGTCTCATAAGGTAAAGGGACATGCTTTTTATCTAAATGTCTTCACCTAATTTAAGTTTTTTTTTATCGTCTAATTTCAGTTGTCTTCGTGAACGGTTGAAGATCGATACGAACGTACGGAGATCGATAGTGGATTCATGAATGATGTGCTTCATATTTTGAGATTGTAACCAATTTTTAGTGTCAGTTTTATACCCTCTAGAGATGATGAAACTATAGGCTACACTAAGTTTGTCATTCCGGTTGTAACGCATAGAAATAATGATGGTAGAGCAAAATGAATGTGACACCCACGTTCACTTAGGAGCTGAACTTTCGCAAATGGTTATTTTAAAAAAATTGTAGGTTTAAGCTCGAAAATGGTACAAATCGGGCAACTCCTTCGTAAAGTTGCCATACATATTCCTTTTTTCATTATTTATTTGGACACTGCCTGAGAATGCGTCAACCTAGAGTGCTGAAATCTTGTACACGGCGTTTTCATATTGTAAAATAGTAAATATAATTTCATCATCGTTTCTTCTGAAGACTTTGGAGAGGTTGTTGGAGGCGTCCATGGACAGTCTGCTTAGGAGAAGCGAGATTTCTAGATTCTGGATCACAGCATGCTTACTTAAAGGTAAACCGGTTGATACTATGCTACATATCGTAGTATAGGAACCATTGAAAAATACATCGAGAAAAAAGAATATACCATAGGTGCATTCCTTGATATCGAGCGAGCCTTTAACAATGTTAATTTAGAGGCCATCCAGGATGTCTTGACTGGCCTAGGAGTTGAATCCTATATATGTAGATGGATTAACTCAATGCTCAGTAACCGCCTAATAATGGTAGAACTTGGTAACAGTAAAGTTAGCAGGAAGATATCTAGAGTTGACTCAACAAGTACTTTCATCCCGACTGTGGTTAATCGTATCCTCATCTCTTTACAAAGGGAGAGTATAAAAGCGGTAGCATATGCTGATGACTTAGTCATCCTGGTCTCGGGGAAATTTTTACCGACCATCAGTGAGCTACCTCAAAGAGCATTACAAAAGCTTCTTAATTGGGCTATAAGTTTCGGCTTAAGGCTTAGTCCAGCAAAGGTCCAATTAGTCCTTTTTACACGGAGGAGAGTTATTCCGACTTTCATACTTCAAAAACTGGGTGATATTACCCTTGATTTTAAAACTGAAATCAAATACCTAGGAATGTTACTAGATTCCAAATTAAATTGGAGAATAAATGTGAATAAGCGCGTTGAAAATGCGGCTATTGCACTGTATGCCTGCAAGAAAACTTTTGGAAAACAATGGGAATTACACCCTCGTGTTTTGCACTGGATGTACACTGCTATTGTAAGACCAATCCTTACATATGGGGTTCTGCTTTGTTGAAATGCTCTTGAAAGAGCGACGCACCTAAAAAATCTTACTAAAATAAATTCCTAGTAGAGAGGAGTAGGAGGGCAAATGCGTTATTTTTTATAGTTAAATAAGATAAAATAATAAAAAATTTGCGAAATATAGTGACATGGTTACAGCTTACATGTATGTATACTTAGAATATAGAGAGAATATAGAGAGTACAGGAAGTGTGATAAGCCAAATTTAGCGTAGTCAAATTCTGGTTGTGTTAGTATCTGTTGCCGCTTTAGTGAAGAAAGCTCAGTAAAGCCGCGTAGTAGAATCAATATAGAGAGCGGAGCAACAAGATATATGGTTGAAAATATTGCATTTGCTCCCACTGAAAATATTCTTATTCGATGTCACTACGCCAACATACCCTGGGAGTTTCTCAGCTGTCATAAACGTAGACAAATCTCGGTGGATGAAGGAATTTTTCGGTATTTCAAATCAAATTTATTAGAAAGAAAATTTGTACAAAATAAGCCATAGCCTTTTAAAAAGTACTTAGCATGAAAATTTAGGAATTATAAAAATAACCGCAAGAAAAATATGAATAAAAGGAATACATATGTATATAAAAACTAAAATAAATTGATGTAAAAAAAGAAAAAGAAAATAAGTAAAAAACGAGTTTTCAAACAAAACTGAGGCCAAGCCGCATGAAAAAGTAGAAAATAAACTTTTCTTCACACACAGAGGTGGACTCAGATTTTCTGATTGGGACATTTCTCTTGAATATTCCTTCTCTTCATGAATCAAATCACTTATTACCTCTGATTGATCATACTGAAATATATCGGTGATTGTCAGCGAATAAAATCTGAGTCCACCTCTGTGTGTGAAGAAAAGTTTATTTCCTACTTTTTCATGCGGCTTGGCCTCAGTTTTGTTTGAAAACTCGTTTTTTACTTATTTTATTTTCTGCCTTTTTCACGTTAACTAAATTGTTATTACGTGCTGCATGGAGATATTTTAAAACAATTTTTAAGTCATGTTTGGTGCCGATCCGAAACACAAATTTTTCGAGTATCAAATCGTTGATGTACTGCAACGGTTTTCTGAACTTCAAATTATGTTTTAAACAGCGCTTTTTAGCTGTATTCCAACTTGATCCCATATAACAGACGTTTCCTATTACTATGATTTTTTTTTTAAAATTTACATGAATTTTCCTCGATTTTTCATGATTGTTGAAGAGAAAGTATTGATGCCAGTAGGACGGAAAAAAATGTTTCCGCATAGCTTATAAAACTTTGTCGGAAAATTTTCCGGAAATTCTAGAAAAATTGGAAAATTATGCACTTTTCCTGAAACAGATTTATCACTAATCATATCGATGAAAATTTGTCCGATGATTTCCCCGCTTTTCCGGGTTTTCCACAAAAGCAACTTTATGCAACTCATTTCGCTCTACAACTTTGTCTTAGGTTGCAAAACGCTCAAACGCTTCCTTGGTCTGAAAAACTCCGGAAAAGCGTTTTACATGAATTTTCCTCGATTTTTTCTGCAAGTTTTCACCATTGTCGGAGAGAAAGTAATGATGCCAGTTGATAGGGAACTTGATCCTGCATAATTTAGAAAACTTTTTTCCGGAAAAGTCGGAAAATTCCGGAAAATTTTTCGGAAATTTCGGAAAACTCTGCATTTTTCCTGAAACGGATTTAACACTAATCAAATTTGTACCAAATTTTCAAATGATTTTCCCGATTTTCCGGGTTTTCCATGGATATTCCCGGTTCAAATTTTGATAGATTCAATTGTCACGCGACATGAACCTGTGTGGCAAATTTCAGCTCGCTGTGATGACGAAAAGTGGGTCTACGAGAGAGTCGAAAATACTAAAGAAATATATAAATAGACAAATTCGTGTACGAGTTAAAGGGAATGGCCTCAAAAAAGATTAAATTGCTAAGTCATAAATACAAAAGAAAGATATACAGAAATAACAATTCTAAAGAAAGTAAAATAATAACATTGCATGCACAACCAACAGCATGCCTAAAAAAATTTTTTTGGGCGACGCCAGAGCACAAAGGTAACAAGCCCGACTCATGATTTTTAATTGAGACACGTTGCTTGCAATCGGAGAGAAAATTAAAGATGAGTTTCGCTGCTCTATGGCTAAAATTATACTCAGTTCGGACCTTTCCACAGAGTAAGAAATGGTTTACCGTATCGAAAGCCTTTGAAAAGTCTAATAATGTGAGAACAGTGAGCATATCAGAGTCGATATTCTCTTTTATGTCATCGGTAAGAGCCGTCATACAACTATGCTTTGCACGAAAACCCGACTGCCATTCACACATAAGAGAATTGCCCTCCATAAATCCCAACATTTGTTCCCGCATAAGATATTCCATCACTTTAGATAAAAAGGGAAGAATGCTAATAGGTCGGTAATCTTTAGGAGAGGATCCACTGGCCTTTTTTGGAATAGGGATAACGCGCGCGACTTTCCAGGCTCCTGGGAAATAAGAAGTAGTTAAGCAAGGGTTAACGATATGAGTGTCGGTATCAAGTCTGGACCAGTGGCAAGCGACCTAATAGAAGTTATGGCTTATTTACTTCAAGTTCGTCAACGCAGCGAAAACAAAGCCAGCCTCATGATCAAGACTTGGGGATAAGAACGAGAAGGACAATCTTGCATTGGTATTAATATTACTGGCGGAAACAAAAAACTGATTTAAAATGTTCGGATCCAGATCACAGTTTACGTGTTTAATTTTACCGACTCCAATCTGGTTTAGATTACTCCAGAGTACATTGGAGGGTAGATTAGGATTTAGCTTTTTCGCGTAAAACTTTCTTTTGGCATTTTTGATATGACTGCTAGTAGCATTCCGTAAAATACGAATGCGTTCATAATAGATATCTGATCCCGTTGATTTCCAGCGCACATAAGCTTTGTTTCTATTGAAAATAAGTGTATAAATATCCCTGGAAACCAGGGTGCAGAGATGCGTAAAACATTCCGCTGATGAATGGGAACATGGTTATCGAAAGCGCTTTGAATATATTCACCGAATAATTGTATCTTGTGATCGATTGAGGACTCACAGTAAATAAAACTCCAGTCAGTGTTTGATATATTTTGCCGTAGAAAAGGTAGGTTGATAGAGTGGAAATCTCTATAGAACACAATCTCATTGGAATTCATTCTAGGAGTATTTAAGTCATATATCAAGAAGAGTAGATCATGATCAGAGAAACCTGCAAGTGATAATTGATTGGGAAAAAGAGCCAGACTCGGATTCTTAACAATGAAATCAAGTAAAGATGGACTATATCCTGAAAAGTATATAGGGAGACTATTTAATATATGGTGGTCAAAATCAATTAACGATGACGTGAGTGCATTAGACTGATTCGAACTAAGGAGCAAGTTTATGTTGAAATCACCAGTAATAATAACGTTCGGATAGCTGGCACTTAATGTTTGCAAGAAGTGAATGAGATCTAAATAATACGGGTTTGAAGGTTTCTTATAGACGCAGCCCATCAAACATCTGTCGTCACCATTAAGAATGTCAAGGAATATATACTCAACACCCAATCCAGAAGATATGGCAGCAACTCTAGTAGCAATACCCTCACGCACAAAAGTCGCCACACCACCTCCCCGTTTATTCAAGCGATCATTTCGGAACAATCGATAAGCCAAAATTCCAACCTCTAGTGATGTTATTTCGGGCTTCAATCAGGTCTCAGATATACAAATAATATCTACCAAGGATCTGTTGAACATCATGCTAATCTCATCAAATTTATTAACCATTCTTCTTGAATTCAGGTAGCAAAGCCGTAAACCTACCCGTTGAGCACACAAAACATTTAGCATGAGATGCGTCATATGTTCCTCGTCAACACCGCCCGAGTGACTCATTTAAGCAGCAATCCAGATATGGATGGCATCCAGGGAAAAAAAGCGTACATACATTAACACTAGTCGAAGGAAAACACATGCTGTAAGTCGCCGCAATATATCTTAAACTAGAAAATATAGATAATTGTAAGCTAAATTTGAAAACTAAAAAATAATAAGGAGACAAAAACAAATCAAACAAGAGAAAAACCTATAATTGGTCTAAGACCAATTCTTATGATACCCTAGATGAATGCCCGTAAGAAATTTCGTGTGGGCACCCATTTGAGATTTTTTGCGTTGGTTTCTCGCATATATTTCTAGAACGGCTCGTCGGACAGAAAAAATTATTATAACCAATTTTATAGGATTTCTTATTCTGAAGAAGTTTTTAGTACAATAAAAATGTGTAGGACTGATCGTTTTCAGAGTATATGTAAAAAATAAAAATGTTTATATGGCAACACCAAGAAGGGGTTGCCCGATTTAGTCCATTTTTGAAATTAATTTTCTTTGCTATTACTATGAAAACACAATGTACCAAATTTCAGCTTTCTATGTCGACGTGTTCTCACGTAGTGTCCAAATATATCGTGGAAAACGAAATTTTTGTATGGCAACCCCACGAAGGAGTTGCCCGATTTGCCTCTTTTCGAACTTAATTTTACTTTTTTTTTAATGTCCGTGTACAAAATTTCAGCTTTTTAGGTGAACGCGTTCTCGAGTTATCGTGCGCACGGACGGACAGACGGACATGCAAAAATCAAAATAACTTTTAATTTTATGCGGGGGATCCAATCCATTTTGCTCTACCATCATTATTTCTGTGCGTTACAAACGGAATGGCAAACTTAGTATAACCCTATAGATTTCATCTAGGGTATAAAAATGAAAAAATATACAAACAAGACAGTTTATAGAAGAAAAAAACAAAGAAAAAAATTATTACAGAAAAAGAAGGAAAATAATAACCAAATATATGCATCAAAATGAATCATCTTAGAAACTTGTCATACTGCCTCCATCGTTTTTGTTATGTGTTTTTAATTTAATTTAATATAAAAAGGTGTATAAAGTACACAAAATAATATTTTATAACTATACTTGCCTAAAAAATGAATTCCCACGTCTTACCTTGGTGTTGTTGTGGCAAATTTTCACCGAACATTTCATTCTGAAAATACATGGACATCGCTTAAAAATTTATCACCATAATACCAACAGATAATTCCTTACACTCTTTACTTTATTTTGCACTAATTTTTAAATGAAATATCTTTCACTTTTCACAAGTTTTAAATTAGATACAAATTGTTGCAAATTAGGAAACTTCGTTTGGCAGCTGAAAATACATTTGTCCCTTTCTTCACGGGACCTTGAAAAAATCCACCCTCATGCAAACGAATTGTACAGGTATCAACACTTCCTGTTGTCTCTATATTCTAAGTATGTATAGCAGAAGCTATCGTTATTCGACGTCAATTAAGTTGGGACCGCCATTTCATGGTAAAGTTAATGTCTGAATCCGCCCTTGGGGACTATATTGTATTCGAGAAGATAAAGCCCATTATTTCTACTTTTATAAGATATGAACTAAATAAAAATATCTACACGCATAAAATATTTATTTACTTATAATATTTAAAGAGTACAACTAAAAGTATAACAATGCTCAGAAACTATTGATCTAAATTCCGTGATTTTTCCTCCAACACAGGCTCTTTCTCACCCACAGAAGATTCAGCCTTTAAGCAACCACTTTGCGAACAATTCGAATTGCCAGGATTTTGTCCATTCCTTTCAGGACAGTTCATCGTTTGAATCTTATCAATAGCTTTCAGTACTTCCATCCGAAATAATAGTTTTTCCCTGTTTGTGAATTTTTTTACTGTCGGAATTAATGAGTTAAAAAATGAATGATCCTCATCTGATGATGGCCGAATGCTTCTAGAATCATCTCGTAAAATGTCAAGTAATTTATCTTCAAAAGTTGTATGTTTTCGAGTTTTCTTTTCATGTCTTCTTTTCCTTAGACTCTTGGAAGAATGATGTTTTTTAGAAGGTTTTTCATTTCTTTCGTGTGAGTTCATTAGATTAGAATAATCGGCATCATCAGAAGGACCCTTAACGCTGCCATAATTCGATTCTTCAGTTCCAAGCCGCATACTACCGTAATCAATTTCATCCGGTGTTATTTCTTGACTTGTTCTAAATGGAAGAACATAGCTTAACTAAAGTTTTAGATTCAATTAATTTATTTTTATTCTATGTATACCTTCGTAGCCCCAATTCCGGTATTAAAAACTCTAAGTTATCATAATAAATGTATTTTCGTTTTTTTCGTGCTAAAGATCCTGTTTTATCGTTTCTTTGGGCCTTGATCTCTTTCACAAAGGCATCTCGTACGTTTCTCCATTTTTTTTGTAATTCAGTATCTGTAAATAAATAATTATTGTATTTTTTTTTTGTGTTTTAAGAACTCAAAGATGACTTATCGGCGCAATCATAACTTTTACTAAGGTTGAAGACGAACGAATATTCTGTAACTTTTGTAGCTACAAGCTTCGTTCTAAAGAGTTTAGCTATAACTCGTCTACTGGAAAACTGGACGAAACGATAGTATGACTCTTGTCAAATCACGAAATATCACAATATTGGCTTAAGCTACATGTATACAATTCCAAAATACTAATTTTGATTCGTTTTGTCATCTCTCCGTTATGCGTGGGGTGTGAGATACCCAATATATTCTCTTCTTATAGTATCAGGCTAATATAGGGGCCAACTGAATGAAATTATATTGGCATATACGGAGCAAGGTTCAAGGTTGCATTGGCAACCTCACAAAGAAACTACAGCTAAGCGAATGGAAGGGAACCAGGGGTGATTCGGATCTTTTGTCGTAGCTTAGGCATAAATTTTAGTCACACAGCAATTTCATACCAAAACGATCAAAATTTTCAGTTTTTGGACTCGACCCCCTCTGATTTTGTTGAAACTTTCAGACTTAGTTAAGTAAAGTATTAAAAAATATGGGACTCGTTATTTTTTTTTTAGCCTGCTGTCCTCAGGTTTTGGATACAGGGTGACGCAAATTTTAACGTTTTCACTGTAGACGTGTTTTTTTAATTTGCTGATTACTTGGGATCGAGTTATTCGACTCTTTCGTACGATATTTCAAATGAATTAAATGGTACTCAAAGGTACACAATTTTATACCTGTAAATGACAATAGTGTTAGTGTTAAAGAATAAAACAGAACTAATATTATAATGTTTTTTAAACACATATTTCATTAAGTACCTATCTAAAACGAATAACAAAAAAACTTTTTTTTGGAGGAAATTGATATGAAATTTTGCAGAGACCCTAAACTGAGAGCTGAACATCCACAAATTTTTGATATAAGTATTAATATTAGAGCATTTAAAAAAAATGTCTTTTAGGGGGGCTTTCTCTTCCGGAGAGGGTCAAAAATCCAAAATTAATAAAAATTGTGTTTTTTTTTATCTCTTTTTAATTTGTTTGGAAAACTCCATTTAATACCTTTGATTTGAAATATCGCACGAAAGAATCGAATAACCCGATCCCAAGTAATCAGCAAATTAAAAAACACGTTCACAATGAAAACATTAAAATTTGAGTCACCTTGTAGCCAAGATCGGCAGGCTAAACAAAAGAATACGGGTTCAATATTTTTTAATACTTAACTAATTCTGAAAGTTTCATCGTACTCGGAGGTAGTCGGGTCCAATGGTTTTGGTATGGAATTGCTGCATATATTTTGACACCTCAAATTTGTCGTACTTTTATACCACAAAATAAACTAAACATACAACATAGTAACTCAAACTTATGTCTAGACTTACAAAACTACAAAGCTAAGAAAGATCAAGGAAAACAATAATTTAAGTAGAAAGAACTATAACTATAACTATACAGTTTTATGAAAAGATTTAAAGACCCCGGAATGTTACCTTTAATTTGACTATGCACATGTACCTACCTAAATGCTACCGTTATTGAGATGTTCCCGTTTTTATGGTGCATAATTTCATTAATTTTTGCTAATAATAATAATAGAAATCGCGCCTAATTTTATGCAATTCCACGCAAATTAGCAAAATTAATGAAATTATGCATCATAAAAACGGGAACATCTCAAAAACGGTAGCATTTAGGTAGGTACATGTGCATAGTCAAATTAAAGATACATTTGGGGTCTTTAAATCTTTTCATAAAACTGTATAGTTATCATGCATTTTGGCGGGAAAATCGTTAAAATTGAAAAAGAAATTGTTAAATTTTCCAATTTTTTTACTTTGACGTCCTATAACTGCCGACGAAAAGGGGGTAGATAGGTGGTTGGGTATTTGTTGGAAATAGTAGAGGGTTTACTATCACCTGAGATGCAAGTCACCTTCATAGGGTGTATAACAAGAAAGTTACATGGTATTAGGATAAAAAGAACCGAAAATCAAAAAACGCCCCTACCGTCCACACCGTGCATTTTCCGGCTCTCCTCCCATACAATTTATTTCTCGAAATTGAGTGAGGAATTCAGGGTATAAAGGAAATGCGGTGCGTCTGGGACACCCTGTATATGTACCTAATCATAGAATTAAATGCAGTTAAAAGCATCCTCCAGCAAACAGAATCAAGCCTGATATAGATCTCACACTCATAAATTATCCAATAGTGTGCGCACTAAATGCAATCTGGTTTCAGTAGCTGTAAAGAAGCTATTATTACAAAGTACCCCAAGATTGCGAACCGATTGAACATATGGAATTGTGCTATTATTAAGAATGATCGAAGGGAAGTACGACGTGTCAGTAGAAGTCCTGTAAATAACCAAATCTTTCGATTTCGCTGGATTAATGAGGAGATTATTTAGGATGTTCCACTGGTGGATTCTCTCGGGGGCTTCATTCAGGCAGCTAACACCATCCTCAATTAAACCAATAGGCCTTGAGAGATACGCCTGCACATCATCTGCAAGCAGGTGTCCTTAGCACAGGTAAAAATATCATTTATGAACATAGAAAAGAATAATGGACCCAGGCTTGATCCCTGAGGAATCCCAAATACAACAGAAAGTGGAGATGGATACCTATCAGCTGAAAATACCATTTGTGCACGGTAAGAATAGACAAATTTCGTAGCCTGCAACTAGAATTGAAAATTATCTACAAGTTTCTTGCAAAGCAGTGAGTGATCAACAGTATCAAAGGCCTTGGAAATATCGAGAAAAATTAACCCCGTGAATTTTTCTTCATCAATAGCACCTTCAGTAAAGCAGAGGTACAACTATGGTTGAGTCGAAAGCCAGACTGACAATCATGTAACAAGTTGTGGGCAGCAACGTATTCAGATATTTGAAGAAAAATTACTTTTTCAAATATTTTGGAGTGAAAGGGAATAATACTAATCTGACGATAGTCAGTGTGAGGATGGTGATTGGTATAACCTTTGAAAGTTTCCAGTAAAAACTGGCATCTCATAATGCATGTATTGCAAAAATGAGCGAGAGGTGCAAAAAGAATACACGCCTAAAAGTACGACAAATTAGTCAACTGCTTCCGAGGTTATGACAAAAATGTTATACTGTAGTAAATGGATATTCTACACCTAATTAGAGCAATACAAGACGTGCTTAAATTCGAAATAATATTTTGAGTTTCTAATGTGAAGTGTCATTTTCAGTTCATTCTACGTCATGCAAGGCGTGCTGAACTGAAAAAAAAACACGAAAAAAGGACGGCGGTGATTCTGATCTTTTGTCGTACTTTAATGTCAGAATATACGTCCAAATGAAATGAACTTTTCTAATGTTTTTTTCCTGTTTTTATTCAGTTCAGCAAGCCTTGAATTACGTAGAATGAACTGAAAATGACACTTCACATTACAAATTCAAAATAGCATTTCGAATTTAAACACTTGTATTGCTCTAACTAGATGTAGAATATCTATTTATCACAGTATAAAATTGTTGTTACAACCTCGAAAGCAGTTGACTAATTTGTCGTACTTTTAGACGTATATTTATTCATTGGAAATTCATTGTAGTTTATTTTGTGGTTGATGAAAAGCAATGAATCAAAATGAATACGGTGAATATAAAAGTACGACAAATTTGAGGTGAAATGTCAAAATATACGCCTAAGCTACGACAAGAGATCAGAATCACCACCTTGGACTAAAAACGATTTTATTATCTAAAAAAACAGAATAAATACTGCCGTATGAAGCTTAGATATAACTGGGATTACAACTCATCCAGAATGTCCAATTTTTGAAATGGATGAGTAATAAAAGGCAACAGCGTATATGGGTAAAGAGTATGCGATATCTCAATTTTCAATTCTTCAAAGTTGAATTTCAGCGTGGTGTAAGCTGTGTGTTTTGATAGACTTCGTTACAATATTCGTAAAGGCCCACTAATATTTGCAATGAATCAAGAGGATTGATTTTTCATTTATAGCCGAGTTGACGACTTAGGCGCAACTCAAAATATGTCTACTATTACTGCAGCCCGAATTCGATCTCCGCTGGCAAAATAACCTTATTAAAAAACAAAACAGATCAGACTTTATTTGTAGTATCAAATACATAATAAGGTATGTGAATATAATATAAAAAAAGTGCTATTATCTTGCAATGTCTTGTATTCAATACATCGGTATTAAAGCTTAGATTATGAAAAAAATTATTGATTTGCAGTAAAAGATTACATAAAAACAAAGCCTTAGTTAATTTTTACTTCATGTGCAGCAATATACCCACCATGTGGAGTTGGCATTAACCCACGGGCATATTGCTAGCACGTTATGATCATATTGTCAGCATCTGAACTTTTTACTTTCTTATTTTTACCTAATGTACTAATTATATTCAAAATAATTATTTCACTTGCAAGAGATCATTTTTTTTATAATTTCATTTTATGGCCATACTACCAATACCGTGTTGGCAATATGGCCATTTACACTTTTTTTTTTCAAAATTAGGTAAAAAATATTTCAAAATAATTTTCCGCGACAATTATAATTTTTTTTTTTTTTTGGTTCTAAATCTGTTGTACTTTATTATGATATATAATTGCCGTTTCTTACATCTTCATTCTAATGTTTAAAAAAACAAATCCCTTAAGTATAGTTCACACAAGCGAAGTTACTGTCCCAAGTAGCCTCGTTTTCAGTCCCTCACCTCCTCTTGACATACCCATCAGTTTACATGCGCCAGTACGAAAACGAGTTCCACTCACTTCAACTTTTTAGCGAAGTGGAACATGAGAAATAGTCAAATTGAGTACATTTTCTGCAACTGGCACATTTTTTGATTTAAGCAGTCTTTAATAATATCAGCTGGTGTGGAACTTGTAAAATGTCAACACATTTATGTTTGCAATTTTATACGGAGGGAGTGCTTTTTATTTTTCAGTAAGAAATTTCGTAAATTTAAAAGATAATTATGTAAGCAAAAATATTATTCCTTAGCAATCACTATGCCAGGAACGTACTCGCACTTCCTTTTTTCTTAGAATTTTTGCTCCGAAATTGCCCTTAATTACATTGCTGCACAATTTCTCAATATGTAATTTTTCACTTGAAACCATTTTCTCTAAAAAATAAATATCTTCACATTTCACAAGTTCCACGCCAGATCATATTATAAATGACTACACACATCAAAACGTGTACCAATTGCAGAAAATACACACAATTTGACTATTTCTCAGGTTCCACTTCGCTAAAAAGTTGAAGTGAGTGGAACTCGTTTTCGTACTGGCGCAAGTAAACTGATGGGTATGTCAAGAGGAGGTGAGGGACTGAAAACGAGGCTACTTGGGACAGTAACTTCGCTTGTGTGAACTATACTTTAGGGTGGACATATTGTATTCACTTACCTTACTACATTTTATTATGATCGATCTCGATCTGAGTGTCGTCAGTTCTGAATAAATTTCTTTATTCCCTCAACTTCTAGAAAAGTCGTGCAATGTACCAAAGGACATTTTCGTATGTTTTAGTTTGTCGCTATGATAAAAACACACACAAGACAACATCTAACGGTATGGGATGCAGTTCTCTAACCCCCTCACCTTACGTACCATCCCATTCTCAACTTCTTCTATCAATATCTATCCAAAAGTTATAAAACTCACTATGGAATACCCTATAAAAGGACAAGAGTTGTGAGAATTCTAGAAGCCTCCCTCATTCACCGCGATCAAAATATTTTTTTATTGTTAACCTGGCAATATTCTCAGGTAATTTCTATATTCCTAATAAAGTGTAGTAGTTGACTGAAGTACACTTCTGAAAGCTGCCCTAAATGGAGTTGTCTTCACTGGGAAAATGGGAACATGTGTTCATTGCCTCTATACAGTAATGGAAAGTGATCGATCTTCAATTATGCAAAATATTTATGACAATCAGAACGGCCCATTTTCGTCATTTAGATGTATAATTATTACGGCAATGTCACGCCGTGAATAGATAATATTTCAGCTCTCTTCCTAAACACCTTCTCAAGCAGTGCCTCCGTCATCAAGTTCATAGGAAACGAGGTGATTGTGGTTATCTAGGCAAACAAAAAATTGTATTTCAAAGAGGGAGCGGGGGGGGGGGGGGGGGTCATCTCAACTGTTTCGGAGTTACATGGTGAGGAAGAAAGTATGCTAGATTTTCACAAAACAACCTAAATTACAGGGTGTACGGTCACCGTTTATTTCATTGCATGAAGAACCTCATACATAGCCTTTCCAACAACTGCTCAACCATCCCCGTACTCTTCACCCCTCCGGAGTTGTGCGGTATAAAAAAAATTTTGGATGCTCTTACTTGTTTTACTTTGATCTTCTTTTTTTTTCCAAAATGCTATTAACATAACTTTTTTTTATAAAAACGGGAAAATTTTTTCACTAAGGACCCTCCTATTTAAATTGACATATTACACCTATATGTCCTAACTGTAGGCATTAAAGAATTTTTAGCTCATAGCCTATTCAGGTCAAAACGAAATTAGACGACATTTTTTTGTAAATTACGTATTTTCAGTCACTAAAGTCTGGTTGTTCATTTAGCGGATAACTTTTATATAGAAATTCTACGGTTGCTAAATATTTAGCCAAATCGCTGGGGAAAGTAGTATTATATTTTATAAACTAAAATCTTGCTTGGTTTTGACAAGTAGATGGCAGTAATTTACACAATCATATATTTGCTTCAGAATTTATCCTCTCAATACCTTTTTTCCACGCAAAAAATTTGAAATTTTGATTTTTGAAATTGAATGAATGTGGAATAAAAGAGTGGCAGTGTCTTTTCATTATTATTTTTTTTGCTAAAAAATCCGTCTCCATTTAAACTATTGTCTTGAAAATAAATTAAAAAAGTAAGAATAAATATAATTTTCCTTAATATTTCGGGATTAGGTAATCGCGATAGCAGTCGGAAAGATCACGAAATACTATCACAAATGCACGACAGCTGATTATCAAAAGCAGCCACCTATAGTTCAAAACAATGAAACATTTTAGCCGTAAAAATAGTTCGATTGCTGCTAAATATTTATCCGCTAAATGAACACAAATACCGGGATTAAGGGAACAAATTATCTTGAAGCTGAATAGGTTAAGGCTGGATTTATGGCGTAAATTGGACAGTTCGGAGCACAATTTGCAAGGTGGGTCGGGGCGTCAAAATTTTTGAATAAATCACAAATTGATTAATGGAATATTTATTTAAACACCCAAGCCAACAAAATAACGTGTTCTAATTTTAAAATTTGTACTCCAATTTTTATTGAAACTGATTAGTAATGAAAATTCAATGATTTTTTTATATTGTTTTTTGTTCTGTGGAAGAGGTTGCCACAAATTTGAACTGAATTAAATAAATTCATAACATAAACTTTTTGAAGTTAATAAGAAGAAAATAACGTTTTTGCGATTTTTAAAATTCCACTTATTTTTACGTAAATTTGACGCGACGTAATAAATTGCTTTACCTGCATTTTACCCATTACGAAAACCAATCGATTGCATCAAATTTTCATAATAATTTTTGAAATTTTATAAATCCGAAAACGTTATTTTCTGTTTATTAACTTCAAAAAGCTTATGCTAAAAATTTATTTATTTATTTAATTGTTTGATTGAGACCATCATAACTCCGTAGGGGGAGTACCGAGCTGGTTGAGCAGTCGTTGGAGAGATCATGAGATCCTTCATATAATGAGTTCTTAACGGTCCCTGTACTTTTTATAATAAGGGGTGTTTTGTGACAAACTAGCGTATTTTCTTAAGCGCCCAGGAATTGCGAAACAGTTCACATCCCCCCCCCCCCCCCCCACTGCTAAACAAATCCTTATCTAGGTGAATGTTATCACCTCCTGCCCTATGTTTGGACCTCCATGGCGAAACAACGCTGTAAAGCAGGGGTGTCAAACTCGCGGCCCGCAACGAAAACTTTTGCGGCCCGGCCAATATAGCGGCACACAATAATACATAATAAATAAAAACTGTGAAAGCGCAGATTACATGCAAAGAAACAGAATGGAAAATGACTCATTTCCGTAAATAAATGAAAAGCGGAGTTGTCAGATTTTACTCTCATAAGGAGAGCTTAGGTTGAAAAAACAACAGCTAATATTTAGTAGAGTATTGCAAGAAAGTGAAGCGGCGGTACATGCAAGCTACGTCTTGTCCGAGTTGATAGCTAAACACTCGAAGCCTTTTACTGAAGGTGATTTCATCAATAAATGCCTAATTAAAGCTGGAGAAATTGTTTGTCCTGAAAATTTGAAGGCTTTCCAAACAATTTCTTTGGCTCGAAATACAGTTGCGGAGAGATTTACTGACTTGGCCGCCAATTTAAGTGATCAGATCAAAGCAAAATCATCAAGTTTCGAAAGTTTTTCCATTGCCTGTGACGAGAGTACGGACATTAGTGGCATAGCTCAATTAGCTGTGTTTCTTCGTGCTTGCGACACGGATTTTAACATTTTTGAGGAATTATTGGAACTAATACCGATGCGTGGTACTACTACAGGACAAGATATATTTAATTGTGTTTTTGAACTTCTGGAAAAATACAATCTACCTCTGTTAAAATTAAATTCTGTAGCTACAGATGGCGCTCCTTCAATGACCGGAAAAAACAACGGCTTCGTAGCATTACTACGAAAAAAACTAAGTGAAATTCACGGCTCAAAAATTCACATACGCATTGTATTATACATCAAGAAGTACTATGCACGAAGGTAATAAACATGGAGAATGTTTTGTCATATATAAAAAAAGTTATAAATTTTATAAGATCTGGAGGCTTAAATCAGCGACAATTCACTGCTTTCCTAAGTGAGTTAGATAGCGCATATTCAGGTTTGTCCTACTATACCGAGATACGTTGGTTATTTTGCTCCAAGATTCTCAAACCATTCTGGGATTTGAAAGAAGAAGTAAGTCAGTTTTTAAAACCTAAAAATCAAGACACAAGCTTGTTTTCCGATCCAATATGGTTGCAAGATTTATCTTTCATGGTTGATATAACCAAACACTCAACCGATTTTAATTTATCGTTACAAAGAAAAGATCAGATCATTACGAACATATTTGACATAATTAAAGCATTCAAATGTAAGCTAGTTCTTTGGGAAAAGCAACTGAAAAATGAAGATTTATCGCACTTCCCGACGTGCAACATGAACGAATTATACTGCATCGTATCAAAAATATGCAGAAAAAATTTCAAATCTTAGAACTGAGTTTGAAACAAGATTTAAAGATTTTAATTCTTTGGAAGACAAATTTTGTTTGTTTTCTTCGATTTTCTTAATAAATATAGACTAAGTACCCAGTGATATGCAAATGGAGGTGATCGAGATTCAGTGCGACTCAAATTTGACGGCAAAATTTATTGAGGTCGGTGTGCCTGAATTTTACAAATATTTACCAGCCAGATTTGAAAATACTCGAAAATTCGTATATGAAATTATTTCCATGTTTGGAAGTACTTATCGGTGCGATGCAGTTATTTTCAGTTATGAAAGGAAATAAGTCTCCTGTTAGAAACAGTATTAATGACGCCCATCTTGGGTCTGTGTTGAAAGTAATCACTGCGAACAAAATTTCTCCCGAAATAGGAAAGATAGTAGCAGAGAAGAGATGTCAAGTGTCAGGACGTAAACATTAAATTTTTTTTTTTTTTTTTATATATGTTTATTATAATATATTATTCAAAATAAACCTACGTTTTTCTGAATATTGATTTTTCTTTTGCGGCCCACCTAAAGATAAAACTTGTTTGTTTGGCCCAACTTAGCCTTTGAGTTTGACATCCTTGCTGTAAAGTGAAGCGAGGTTGGGATCCGAACTGGATCCCTTGAACGTAGGCCACAACGAAGCCCATTGCTCATCATTGCTAATAAGTCCCAACCGAATGCTCTAATAAAATTCAAAATTGGCCCCAAGTCTCCTTCTTGCAGTTCTTGAGGAGGTGTGACCCAAGGAATCTGTAACGTTTTCCTAAGAGAGCCGGGCGGTGACAAAGAAAATTCGTCACCGTTTCGGATTCCGCTCCGCATCCTCTGCATATCGGATTGTCAACAAGTCCCATCCTGTGTAGGTGAGTGCCCAGTGAAAATTGACACCAGAGTTTACAGGGTTTGTATGGCTATACTGTATATAAGAGTTTCCGGATCTACAAACTTGATCCTACTTTTTTTATGAAATTTTTCTATACAAAATTTCTACTTATTTAGGTCAAAACCTTCTTAAGCTATTTAGCAGACAAAAGGAAAGATACATAGACGGATACTAACAAGAAAAAATCAAAAAGCCTTTTTATATTATACGTAAATGTCCCACATTCATTTTGCCTTTACAAAAGGAATGACAAGTTCAGTACCTATAATCTATGATTCAATTTAGGGAATAAAAATGTCTTTATTATAAATAGTGACACAGACAACTGTTGGGCACTATTACAAAAGTTAGGACGAATTTAAAAACCAAGCTAAAATATCTTTTGAACAATTTTTTTAAACAATTAAAAAAAAAAAAAAGAGAAATCAAAAGTTTCGGCATTGCTAAGTCCCGTGACACACGATGATACATACTCGAGACTAGACACAACGTAAAACCGGTTTTTGTATCGAGTGTGTATCCGCCCATGGTACACGTAGTTTATACACGGTTGATACACGTTCTTGAGGCAGCAAAGAAAAATCATTATTTCCATATGTTCTATACGCACACAAACCGAATACATGCATACATATGTAATAAAACACTCGTGTATCATCCGAGTCTAACCCTCGGCTCCAAATTGAGGTATACACGAAAATGTTCTAAAATAGTGCTAAGGAAACCAGTTTTTAGTACGGTGTATCGCGTGCGTATCATCATGTGTCACCGGACTAACTTTTGAAACAAATTTGTCTCTTACGAATTATAAAGACGGCACTCGGTAGCCCTATTAAAATCGCAATTCTCGCTAAGTAAACACGTTTTCAAAGTTATCGTGTTGAAAAACAGACAAAAAAAAAAAAAGAATTCCATGATTTTCTGTAGGTTTCAGAAATATGCTTAACAAAAAGTTTTAGGAAATTTTTATCAAACCTGACATGAAGATTAAAATTACTGCGCTGCTACATTTACGAGATCGCATCATGATGCTATCCGGTTTTTGTATGAATATTTTAACCGCAATAAAAACGGAGTATACCTATACATACCTACTTTGTTATATACATACATACATACATACTTATGAAATTGTCAGACAAAATTTTGTTTTCAAAATTCAATAGCAAGTTGAAATGCAATTTATAAAACAAAAACAGGGAAAATTTCACTCACCAATTTTAGTTTTTCTATTCCCATCGAAAGTATTCCACTCGGGATACATTACCAAGGCAATGTCTTCCCATAATCGTTGTTTAGAGTTTCTATCGTACGGCCTGGTTATTTTCTTCCAGATTCCTTCTCTTTCTTGAACTGCTTTTATAAATTTTTCCGTGTCGAACATATTCTTCCGTCTTCACTTACACGAAATCTACTGATCGGTCGTCGTCGGCTGATGACGCTAAACTGAGCTACCTGAGCCGCACCTCACCTCACATCACGATCACCACGCCATAGTACAACAGCATTTACAAAGGTAAGTATGTCCATGTATAAGTAGAAAGCACACCAGCGATTATATTACCGCGTCCACTCTCCCGCCCGTAGATAATTACACTAACACCATTTCATGTTTCACATGCGGTTTGCGGTTGACTACGATCACGATCATCGCACCGGAAGAACGACCGCAGCGGGTCGTCGGCGTCACATGACGCACCATCACTATACATTCAGACTTAATTCTCATTTAATGGTGGATGGCTGCTGGCGATTCGACTTAATATTTTTTTGGCTTAGCTCGTAATTTTAGTCATGCTGTCATGCGTGCTACTAATTATCTTTTAAATAAAGAAATGATGGCGACCGACGCGACGTACGACGGTAGTTTGTATCCGTAAAAACTAAATTCTATGGGCCTTGTGCATATCTATGTAGTTATGGATTGCAATGATCGTATAAAGTAGACGTTAAGCGAAAGTTTTTGTTTATATAAATTTTATTAAATCATCCGTATCTATGCGAGATAAAAAGCTACTTAATGATCACTTCAAGTATTTAACTAATAATTACTCCCTAGATGGAGGCACAGGGCAAGTGTATTGAGTTTTGGCTCAATTCTGTAATGAAGTAATTGGTGGAAAATTACATATATAAATTTTATAATTGCTACGGCAAAATTTATACAATTTAATGTCACAATTTACGTTCGTTTAATTAATTTAAAGATGGATGGGATAATTCGGAAAGTTATTGTTGCGTCACTGATGATTGATGATATTTAGAATATTCTTTTCAATCCAATTCAATTTATTCATATAGGTATAGCTAGTAAAGCACAATTGAGCTACAAAATTACTCTTACATATATGTGTTCAAGCTCAAACTAAATAAGCAAAGCAGGGGAAAAAATAAGAAAGTAGAGGCAATTTATCTATTACTATTTACTAGAAAAATTACAAATAATAATTAGGCTACAAAAAATACCTTAACTTTTATTTTATTTATTTATTTAGTGCAGCCTAATACATAATTCAAATTCTATATGTAATGTATAAGCTAATAATCTAGGCTAACCGCTCACAAAAGCCGTGTGCGAGGGTTGTGACTAACTTATTACTAATTTTCTACTTACTAATATTATAAAATAAAATGAAATAAAATAAAATTTTAAAAATATTACATAAATAATACATCTAAGCTATACTATAGTATGCAATGCAACCAATTCATTCAATTCAAAAATTATATATATTATGTATAATACCTGAGAGAAAGTAAGCATAATTCAAAATCTCTAAATTAAAAAACTAATTGAAATTTTAATAAAGACATCTTGGTTGTTAAATACACAGTTTTTCAACACAGTTTTATAATTGGATACATTTAGAGTCTCTTTTACTTCTGCAGGTAAGGCATTATAAAATTGTAGACCTAAAATACTACTATGTCTATCTGTAATACATTTACTAGTTCTAGGGATTTCTAAAGGTTGCAACATCTGCCTGCGTGTACGAAAATTCGTTTGGAAAATAGTGAACTTTGATAAATTTGTGTATACTAATTTTAATAGGGTAAATATATATAATTGTCTTACAGTCATTACCTTAAATTCATTTTATGCTTGTGTGGTGGAGTAGTATTTAGATTACTTTAAGCAAATCTTAATTATTTTGCTTTGAAGATTTGATAATGGTTTTATCAAGACAGTATATGTAGCTCCGCAACTAAGGATTACATACTGAATGCCTGACTGTATTAATAAACCATTCTCAAAAGATCAAATTTTAAGATATTTCGCAATAGGAGTATTTTATATATTGTTTTCCCCAGCCGCTTACATAAGCTCAGTATTTGTTTTTCCCACTTATGCTTCTGATCTATAAGAACACCTAAATATTTCACTTCACTCACGCAGACATTACCCTGCAACTCTATCTTAAGATAACGTTTGAATGTGCATTTTCATGCCCAAATTTTACGAAACATGTTTTATTTAGGTTCAAAGCTAACTTGTGACATATCAACCAACCATACACTGATTTAATGCCTCTTTGCGCTAGTGATAAAGTAAGGGACCAATTTTCTCCACTAAATAACAAGACTGTGTCATCTGCAAACGCTACAATATGCTCCCTTCTTGACTGTTCGAATAATTTAACACACTCATTTATGTATATTAGATAGAGGATTGGACCCAAAACCGTACCCTGTGGAACCCCACACTTAATACGAAGAGGATCACTTGTTACCTGGCTAATTCTGACTGCCTGTATTCTGTTGGTAAGATAGGAATGAAAAAACGAAAGAGAAGTACCTGTAATCCCTATAAATGTTAGTTTCTGTAATAGGAGTTCATGATTAACCGTATCAAAAGCCTTTTTCAGATCCAAGAATATCGCGATAACTTTCTCCTTTTTATCAACTGCCGAGTTTATAAAATTGGTAACATCGTAGATTGCATCACTTGTGCTACATTTATTTTTAAAACCATACTGATTACTTGCAATGATGTTGTATTGGTCCAGATAATCAACCAACCTAGTCTTAATGCATTTCTCAAAAATCTTCGTGATATTAGAAATTAGCAATATCGGTCTATAGTTATCTGGATCACGTTTGTCATTTACCCTGTGTATTGGTACAATGATGGCATGTTTAAATTTACATGGAAATATGCCCTGAGTTAGACATAGGTTCAATGAGTACGCTAATGGAGGAGCTATATAATGTGCTACAATTTTTTAAATTCTAAGCTTATCGATACCTGGCGCTTTATCGATCTTTAACTGAGCTATGATAGAGTAGTTCTTCAGAAGATATGGAACTAAACGTAAAGGTCATCATAGGATTAGTTTGAGAAACAGCAGATCTATTTTGGATTCCTCTACTCGCAGCGGTAACAGAATTTGAAATCTACTCTCCCACACCAATGAAATGTTCATTAAGTCTAGCAGAAATTAAATATGGATCAGTTAAATCAGTACCATCACTCCCTTTGATTTCTGCTATCATTTTACTAGGCTTATTTTTCAGTGTTATTTCGTTAATTTTGTTCCATACTTTCTTCGGATCATTTATAACTTTTGATATTTCATTTCGATAGAATTGTTCTTTAGAGACTCTAATAATGGAGTTAAGCTTATTCCTGTATCGTTTATATTGCAGACTGACATAAACATTGTAGGGCTGTTGTCTACAAATCTTAGCTAACTTTTTCCTTTTTCGTATAGAAATCATTATATCCTTTGTTACCCATGGTTTCATTGGCCTAAGATTAGAACTGTAGTTACTTTCCGTCACTTCAGTAACCTCTATTAAGATTTTTTTTCAGTTTTTCATAAAACTGAACCTGATGCCAGTCTTCATTATGAATAATCTCAACCAACCGTTTCGTATTGATAAAAGAACTAGAAGAAATCTGTGGATACTTGTTGAATTCTGCGGATACATGGCTATCGTAACATTTGTTTGCTAATATACTGAAATGATCAGTTATATCGGTGTCATATATAGCTGGGCAAAATAGAAAACTTTTACTTGATTTAAAAAACATATGATCAATTCATGACATCCTTCCACCTACAGCTCGAGTTGCATCCGTCAAGAATTTATCAAAGCTGTATTTTGTTATTACATCTAAGTAATCATTAGAGGTAGATGAAGACCTATTTTCTAAGATATTTATGTTTATGTCACCAACTATAAGCTGCGTTTCACTGTCAAATTTTGCTAAGTAGTCATCAAGGGAGTTAATGAAATTTATGGGTTGAAAGCTTGGGGATCTATATACAGGGTGTCCCAGACGTACCGCATTTCCTTTATACCCCGGATTCCTCACACAATTTCGAGAAATAAATTGTATGGTAGGAGAGCCAGAAAATGCACGATGTGGCGGTAGGGAGGGTTTACTATTTTTAGTACTGTTTCCACTTTACACCCTATAAATTACTTGATATACACCCCATCAAGGCGAAATTTATCTCAGGTGATAGCAAACCGTCTATGCTTTGCAATGAATGCCCAACCAGCCCTTCAATATTAAGTTGTAGTACGTCAAAATCCAAAAACTGGAAAAATGTCCTATTTTTTCAAATTTTAACGATTTTTCCCCCAAAATGTACGATAACTAGTTTATTTACATTATTTAGAAACCCCGGAATGTTACCTTTAATTTGACTATGCACATGTACCTACACAAATGCAATGTAAATAAACTGTATAGTTATCGTACATTTTGGCAGAAAAATCGTTAAAATTTGAAAAAAAATAGGACTTTTTTCCAATTTTTGGACTTTGACGTACTACAACTTAAGATTGAAGATGACAGTAGGGCTGGTTGGGCATTCATTGCAAAGCAGAGACGGTTTGCTATCACGTCTGGGACACCCCGTATAGCTGTCATGATAATTCTTTCGTTATTTTCCAAGCATAATTCCAAGCAGAGCGCATTTGCTTCAATTAGTCCACAGTTAGAAATTTTGGTTGCGATACTATTTTTCACATAAATAACCACTCCATCGCACTTATTGTATAAATTAGGCTTATTAAACATGGTATAACGATTTAAATTAAAGCAGTAACTATAGTAAATTCATGTAATTTATGAAAAAAAAATAAACTCAAAACTCAGCGAGCATATTAAAGAAAGGCGCCACTGCATAAAAATATTTTTTTTTTATTTAAAAAAAAAAAAGGCTCCTAGCAGTAGTTAAAATATAAGTAATTCATATTTTTGATTAAATGGAAGCATAACAAAAATCTATTATTTCAAAATAAAATTAATATAAGTTACGTATGCACTTATGAATTATTAACAAATGAGGCCACTACAGCAGCTTCCTTCATCTAGGTTTCATTCCTGCAAAATTATCTATAACCATTTTATAATCCACTTCAGTAGCCAACTGTCTTTCAATGGAGAGTAAACTTAACTCAGACAATCTGTGTTCATACATTATTGATCGCAGGTAGGAGTTAATGAGTTTCAATCTGCAGTTCTTTCAGATCGCCCGTATCTGCACTACTTATTGGTAAAGTCAATTTTTTTATATAAAATCGAGAGGTTAGGCTAATAGAGCACATGTCTTTGATCTCAGTTGAAAAGATTCCTTTTATCCTTTAGTCAAATGAAATTTTTGTAATACGTAAACGTCCTTTTTGCAAAGGTCTTTAGGGGAAGTCAATAGAATAAAGTAGAATCTGTCATTGAATCTGCTTTAAGTAGCGAATCACTGCGAAAGGTAGGTAGGTATACAATTCTTACAATTTTACTGGTGTCGTGAACTGACAATTATTTTGATAAATCGCCGTGGTCGTCATAACTTTCTATGTATAATATAATTGATATATTTATTTCTCGCAAAACAATTTTAAATTTTAACCAATCCCAATTATATAAACAGAAATTTTTTCCATCTGTTGAATAGAGAATTTTTTGAAGAAAATGCACAAAAGCGAAAATGTGGTAATAAAATTATTTCTATTCCCAATTTCTGTTTTCGGAAATGTCGTATACCGAAAAAATTTCCATAAAGGTGCCTAAAAAAAAATATTCTATATTCATAAACATCAGCCAAATGCGAGTCGGACTCGCGCACGAAGGTTTCCTTACCATCAGAGCTGGGCAATATTTAAGTAAAAAAAGACTTAAGTACTACTTAAAGTACATTTTCGTTACTTAAAACTTATTACCCAATACTTTTGAAATGCCCCTACTTAGTACTTGAACATAAGTACTAGCGTCTATTTACTTGTACTTAAGACTTAGTTTTGTACTTAAGTACCAAGATTTTTACTTAGTATTTCTGAGTTTATTAAGTACCTACAAATATCTAACACTTCGAAGATAAACAAACACAATCTCTATCGCAACTCCTTTTTTGTTGAGTTTTAAAACACGCAAAGAACTGTCAAAGCATGTGCCGCACTCACGCGTCAAGGCAGAACTTTAGAGAAACTAATAACATACAAACAAGACTGAGCAAGTAGAACAAAAACCAGTAACGTCTCGCTCGAATATAAAATCGACGATGCCTCGACTTGATGACATAACCAAGGGTAAGCAAGCAATTCCTCGCTCCAATATAAAAGCAACGATGCCTCGACCTGATGTAGGGAAGGAAATTTTTCTTAGAAATTTACTGGAAATTTTTTCCTTAGCATTTTGTGCATTATTGGAGGCGACAATGGGTGCTTGGGCGGACAATGAGAGGTGAAAGTTTTACTCTACGTGCAGCGCCGAAAACTATAAAAAACTATAAATAGTAGCCACTGGTTATACATATTATAGCTTTCAAAAGGTATATATTTATTAATATCTATTAACTGAACTTTATAAACTTCATTATATTACTGCCAACGTACAAAGATTCTAAAAAAGTACTTTTTATAGACTTGTACTTAGTTACAAGTACTTTTCATACATGCGGTACTTGTACTTACGCTGAAGTACTCAGGCGTTACGTACTTGTACTTGTACTTAAGTACTTTTTCTTTGGTACTTGCCCAGCTCTGCTTACTATCGTACAAAAATCAACACTACTAGGTATGTACTTTTTATTTATTTTTTCAAATGAGAGTAGGCGTCATTTGAAAAAAAATGCCTGCTTATGATAATAATAATGAATGAGAATAAAACGAGGAAAAAAACACCGAAAAAATCACGTTTCTTGCATGGCGGCCCCTTCAATTTTTAATTTAATTTAATTTTTATTATTTGTGTTTATAGCGGCAATAGAAATAGAAATGCACTGTGAAAATTTCAACTGTCTACCTTTTACGGTTCATGAGATACAGCCTGGTAACAGATAGACAGGCGGACGGACGGAGAGACATCGGAGCCTTAGTATTAGGGTTACCCTTTGGATACGGAACCCTAAAAATGAGTAGCAAACCGAATAAATCCAACTTTTTTTGGGGTGCTACTGGCCGCTAAGCGTATAAAATTTCTGAAGAAAAATTTTCAGGAAAATTCGCATAAAAAAACTTATTTTAAATAAAGCCCAACTATGTGAGTCCCCATCTTTCCGATGTGGATTTCTTTTCCATGAAGTGGATGCAATTTGTAGGAGAGGAAAACTAAAAACAGTCAAACTTTCGTTGTAAAGTTTGCTACTTTATATTACATATTAGTGATGGGGAAAATTAGTCGAATGACTAAAAACATCGATGTTTTTATAACCGATTAGCCGATATTTTTAGTCGATTATTTTCGTGCGATTTTTCTTACACATCGATTAATTTATCTTCTGTTTTTCGTTTTTTTTAATATTAAAAAAAAAATCTCATTATTTTTCTCATTCCTATTTCCCAGTTTCTACTTTCATAGCAGCACTTATATTTACCGTCATCAAAACGACGGTTGCGGTTTTAGAAGCACTATAGGTATTGTGTGCAGGCACGCACAAAAAAAAAACTCCACAGCCGCAATAGTTTTTGTAAAATTGTAATTGTAACACGACATGTTTTTCTACTGTTTGTGCATCTAGGAATTGTGACAAATGGTATGTTATCGTGGTGTTATCGAGATTATTAATATCTTTATTAAATTTGGCAGCTTTTATGCTGTTATTTTTGGCAATCAGCTAAAGAAGTTCCATTAAGACTGGTATACTTGAAACGTAATGGCAAATTGTTAATAATTGCTAAAAAACTTTTAAGTCTCATAATAAGAGTTTCAATAAATTTTTTTATTTTAAAGTTAATTATAACTGTTCCGAAGACTTAAATAAATAAAAGTCTTCGGTAACAGTTATAATTAACTTTAAAATAAAAACAAGTAAAAAAGCTAATACTGGTCTACGGGCAATTCTTATGAAACCCTAGATGAATGTCCGTATGAAATTTCATATGGGTACCCATTTGAGCAATTTTGATTTTTGCAGTGTTTTTTCGCATATATTTCTAGAACGGTTCGTCGGACAGAAAAAATGATTATAGCCAATTTTATAGGATTTCATATTCTGAAGAAGTTTTTAGTACAATAAAAATGTCTTGAACTGATCGTTTTCACAGTATACGTAAAAAAACTAAATTTTTATATGACAACACCAAGAAGGAGTTGCCCGATTTAGTCCATTTTAAAAATGCTATTTCTCAGGCAGTGTTCAAATATATAGCGGAAAACGAAATTTTTGTATGGCAACCCCACGAAGGAGTTGCCCGATTTGTCTCATTTTCGAACTTAATTTTACTTTTTTTTTTAAAGTCCGTGTACAAAATTTCAACTCCCTAAGTGTACGCGTTCTCGAGTTATCGTGCGCACAGACGGACGGACGGACGGACGGACATGCAAAAATCAAAAACTTTTAATATTATGCGTGGGTGTCCAATCCTTTTTGCTCTACGATCATTATTTCGAGGTGTTACAAACGGAATGACAAACTTAGTATACCCTATAATAGATTTCATATAGGGTATAAAAACTTACTGAAACTCTTATTATGAGACCTCATTTAATACAGTTCAAAATAGGGGCCTTTAAGCTCATTTGGCGATGTGGAAATTATTTGTTGTATCGACTCACTCGAGCACCGCCGCCGTAATGTCGTGTTGTTTTTTATCCGAAACTGTGCTAATGTGCAGCAGTTTACCATCTTTTTATATTTCCTCTATCAAAAAATAATCATCTTCATAGGATGTATAACAACAAATCTACGGTGTGTTTTGTAAAAACCTAGCATATTTCTTTAATCGCTCATAACTCCGAAACTATTGCGATACCCTTTTCCCCGCTATCTAATTTTTGGTTTTACTATGTAAGTACTATCATCTCCTTTTCTTTGGACCACTGAGACGGAAACAGTCTGTATAACAGGTATCCTGTTTGACCCACGAATGATTGGCCACGTAGTTAAGTTATGAGAACATGCGTTAACTTAATATGATTTAATTTGTGGATTTACGTGGATCAATCACATGGCTGTGAATTCGTCACTATTTTGTAATTTTCCTAATATGCGGATATCCGGATACCCCGGGTCTGCGGGCTATCCGATTCCTGAAACCGAGAATCAAATACCAAGATTTGCAAGAGTAAAAGATCTGTGATAGATCCATTATGAGACTTAAATAAATAAAAGTCTTCTATAACTATTATAACTGAGTGTAAAATATAAAAGTCCCGGTCAGACAGTTATCGAAAAATTGAAAAGAGAGACTTTTATCATGGGACTTAAATGAATAAAATTCTTTGGTAGCAATTATGAACTGACAGAAATTAATAAAAGTTTCCTAAAACTGTTATACTGAGACTAAAAAATTAAACGTCTTATGGGAGGTTTTATGAAGAGACTTTTATTAATAAAATTCTGTGATAACTCTTAGAATTGAGTTAAAAGTACAAAAGTCTGTGAAGACTGTTATTATGAAACTTTAAAAAATCAAAACAAAGTCTTTTGGGACTCCTATTATAAGACTTAAATAAATAAAAGCCTTCGGTAACAGTTATGAATGTCTAAAAAAAAATACATTTAATAAAAAACTATTATCTTATGACTTAAAAAAAAAGGTAAATTTTAACTATCATTTCAAGATTTTTTTCAAAAAGTCCCATAACATTTACAGTCCCCAGATGTGATGTTATCGACATGTGTTTTGAGAAATAGAACGTTCTAATAACGTTACAATTTTTAGGTAAGCATATTTCTGTAATACAACCAAAGGAATCTGGGTCGTAATTACAGTTACAGTGCTAGTTTATGGGTCTAGAACTTTCGCTTATTGTGTGACAATAGTAATACCACAAATAAGTAAAATACAGATAACCATCCACCGTACTTCAAACTGACACCAATTATTGCGGCTAACCGACAAACATGTGCTTAAAGCTTTTCTCTCACAAGCCATCTACCAAACTCTCATTTTTCGAGAGAGATGAGATAAAATTGGATACAAAAGCGGAGGGCTGTGAGAGAGTTCAAAAACAATCAAGGTAACCATTGAGGCGCTGTATCGTAAGCGTTGCCCCCGGAATAATTTCAAAGAGACATGTTTCTCGCATAGAATCTCTCGCAAAAGCTTCAAAGCTCTTTTTCGAAACAATGTGCTTTCTATTTCAGTTGTTGACTGAACGTCACTGATCCCCATAAGGTCTGGACATCTGGGTTTATCTGTGGTAATACTATATTGAAATTTGAAATTTTTACTGAATTAAAAAGATTGTGTCAAAGTTCATTAGCCATTTTTTTTTTAATATATAATACCTATATGAAAAAATTTGCAACGGTAAATATTTATATTATTTTTTCAAAATGAAGTCTAATTATAAAATTGATTTTTATGATAAGAAATTATGTAATGTCGCCAGTTATATTTGCCTTTGAAATTGCTTTTAAGAATAAAATTGAAAAAATTCTGTAGTGTCGAATTTCAACATTATAAAAACATCGTGCAATGTAATTACATATTTTATAAAATACATACTATATTTATAAAATAGATACATATTTTACAAAATAAAAAAGTATACATAATATTTTAAATCTCTTCGGTGTTTTAAAAGTCTCAGGAATAATCCACCGTGTATCTGACCGTGTATAGTATACATATGTACACATATGAATATTTTCTTTAATATTGCCTTTTTTCGCTTTTTCTTGTTCAGGGCAACCAAGTTGCTTTCTACGCTATCGTCAATCGCTCACAGCGTTACTTCAAAACGCTTTCGAAGTCACTATAGCGTGTTGCTCTGAAAAGCTCATTTTACATAGGAGAAACGACTAAATTTAGTCGATTCATCGAAAAAATTTTGCCGATTGATTTTTTTAGTCTTCGAATTTTTTCTGCAATTAGTCGAATTAGTCGATTCATCGATACGCTTTCAAATTTTCCCTATCATTAATACATATACCAGCAAACAATTTCTCGAAGTTTTGCTTTCGCGAAGAATTCTCGAGGACGTAAAGAGTAGGAAAGAAATAGTTTCCAAAGTAAATAAAATCCATCATTTGAGAATACTTCGCTTTTCCAATATGAACTCGAAGTTTTGACTTAAAAAATTTTCCTGATTTGATTTTTCGATAATCTTTCATTTTAACTAAATACACTCGAAGTTTACCTACTCTGAAGAGTCAATTAGAAACTAAAAGTTCTGAGAATTTATTCTGTTGCGAAATTCATGCACATTTCGGAAAATTCTTTCATTTCTGACTGACTCTCGACGATAGTGGTGTTTTTTGTCAGAGGTTAAATGATATTATTTTTGTCAGCGAAAATCATGCTATCTCCGTCAAAGCCAACAACAATTTCCTTTAATTTTACTTCAAGAAAATGATAAATGAAATCATTATGAAGATATTTTGGCTAAGGTGTGTAACAAGTAATACTAGTTGACCCGTTTCGATATCGATTCAACTCGAGTATTTAAGGGTATTGTATCCAACCAAAATACATTCAAAAAGTTCGAGATAATTTCGATAGAACGACTCGGAATCGAATCGTTTTTACGATTCGGTATAGCGTCTGGTATTATTTTACCAAACATGTCATACAAAAATTCTACAGCATCGCAAGGCCGTTTTGCGGCAAATACTGTTTAAATTATGACGAAATAAATATGCGTTGTTTTTAGAATTATACTTAAGTATATTAGAAATAAATTGCTTCACACGAAAATCAGAGATTTAGTATATTTATACTTAAATTCGTAGAATATGAATTTCGTTGGTAGAACCCCCCATATTTTCTCGAAATACATAAAACAATTTTTTTTTTTTTTTTAAACACTTTATACACAAAAATAACAGGCAAACATAATTCCTCGAAAAGTAGATATGTCACTGGCGGCATTGATAACGGCTCATCGACAACGAAAAAAATCAAAATTATTTAGATTCAGTATGACCGTGGCTCTCGCGCATTCAATGAATATTAAAATTTATTGATAAATAAATAATGAAATTGCGGAGATTAAAAAAAAAAAGAGAAAAAAACGAGGTTTTGTTCGCTGTTTTTGGCAAAAAAAAAATAGTAAAAATTTAAATTTTAATACGGTTATGGAATGTGCTAAATATATGTATAGAATATGTGGTTAAAATTTCATAACAATCGGTTCGATGGTTCCGGAGAAGTCACCGCCGCTGACCGAAAAAACGTTGTTTTGAGAAAAACGAATTTGAATTTTTTTTAAAGAAAAGCGAAAACTGATGTTACTGTAGCTATTCAAACGTTTCAAGGTACCTCTTCACTTGTCAAATTTACCAGTAATGATTCAATTCTAAGAAAAAGAACAAGCAGCTATTTGAATGAATAAAGGCACGGACAGCGAATTAGACAAAAGGCAGGTCGGGCGAGCACGCTCAGGTAGTAAAGGTAACAAGCTAAAAGTAACAGAATAACATAGATAGACTGCTCCGATAGTTTTAAAAATTTTACAAAATACTTTTAGATATGTAAATGTAAAAAATGTAAAAAAAAAGAAGAAATAATTTTTTGAAAATTATAAAACAGAATGATCCCTTAACTAAAAAAAATGAGTCATTTCGTTCTGGGCGTTGTCGATTATCTGAAAACTTTTTACAACTTTTTATTTAATTTGCTTTTTAAAGTACTGCCTTCAGGCGCTTTTCTATGTCATCCATGCTTGCTGATGGATATAAGGCAAGAGCCGCTTCTGTAATAAAACAATTATATTAAATGATTGACAATATTTAACTTCTATTTTCAAATACCTTTGAAAACGGAGACAATTGAAAATTTCGCCCCAGTCCAATCCATGCGAGAAATTCTTAACAACTTTGTCCGTCATCAAGTTCTTAAAAAATCTCTTGGGGAATGGTCGGCTCTGACTACTCTCCAAGAGTTGAAAAAAATGCTTTCTACAAAATAAAATAATATAAAAATTTTCATTGTTAAGAAAATTTCCATGCTTACCAATCATTCGGCAGCTTTCACTTCCATTTTCACCTTATTTTCAAGACTTATGTAATCTTCTTTTGAAATTGTAGGCAAATTGTGCGACGTGTGAGGCGGTATTGTAACCATAAGAATACCATTACCGTAAGACTTTAACGATATGTGGCTAGAGTGGTTATCCAGTACTAGAAGAACTGGGTTGTCTATCCAAGCATTAAAATATATTCTGAAGTGTTTAAGCCAGTCGATAAATAATTCCTCGTTGATTCACCCGTTCTTTGAGCAGGTATATTTCGCCTCAGTTATGCCACCTTTTTCAAGTAGAGTTGTCATTCGTTTTCGGGGTAAATGAAAAACGGTGGGATATATGTATATTCCTGAAGCGCTAAAAGAACAGATAACTGTTACGGTTTGACCGCGCTCACCAGAAGTAGCAGCATCAAGCTGTTACGTACCTTTTGAAGGTAACACTCGAGGATGTTTTTGCACATTGGTGATTCCTGTCTCATCCATATTGAAAATCCGATTATTTGGTAAGGAATATTTATCTTGAATTCTATAATAGCAATATTGTTATAAGATATTTTTAGCTCTGTCGGATTAAAAGCGGTTATTCTACGTACTCTCGGGCCTACGCAAACTAATTTCGGGATTTCGTCTTAAGAATAACCGAAACCAATCGGGATAAGCTAGTCCAGTATTTTTGAGTATTTTTGTTGAATGTGTTTTTTATATTATTTGTTTCTGCGAAACTGAAAGCCAATCTTCGAACATTTCGAGGAGTTAGCCCGTAAATGAATCTGGAAAGTGTAATTAAATGAATGGCCAACTCTTTCTCAACTGCCATTGTGAAGGTGGGTTTTTTTCCATACGAGGTGCCACAACAGAATCTGCTTTCAATTTATCCCGCAAAGTAGATTCAGGAATTCCAGGAATTCTGGCAGCACCTCTTATCGTACTTCCTTCTTTCACGCTTTTAATAACGAATTTTAAGTCTTCAATGCTCCAAGCACATTTTGTGGAGATCCTCTTGTAACTTCGAGGCATCTGTAGAATGTAGATATTTTAAATTTTGTACAATTCTCAAACATTCTTATCTGGGAAAATTCCGCGCACTGCGTAGTATTACCCCATACACAATGCGCGGAATAATCCCAAAAGCAAAGCAATATAAAATGATAAAACAAAAAGGTCTCCCAAGTCCTAACGAGTTGGAAAAATTGGGCTCTAAAGTCGCGCCCTGCACCCATTGAGCACTTAAGGACTGCTATTGTATATTAAAAGGGTTTATTTTATTTTATCGAATATACAGACCACATTTTACACATAATTTGTAAATTATGTTCACAAACCTGACATTCTGGAGGGGGACCGGGCCCGTTCGTCCCCCCTCTCGGTGCGCCCCTGCATAAAAACCACAACAAATTGGTAAATAAAAAGTTCTTCTTTTCGCAGTGCTGACAACTTAAAAATTTTCATCTGCGGCTTAACTAAGCCTCAGCTTACTGAGTACTGTGAAACCGAGTAGGCTTAAGTTTCACCGACATATTTTTCTCTTTCTCTTTTTTCTTCTAAACAAGAGAATGAAAAATTGGAAGTAAAAAAAAAGTAAAAATGATGTTTATATGAAGTTCAACAAACAAATGTAATGTAATTGCAAGAAATTTAATTACTATATTAAATTCGCATTATTCGCATTAATTATTACGCATTTCAATTGGTCATTCATTGATATGGTTTTCATAGTTTGTAGGGGAAAGAGACTTCAAGCAAAGTATAAATAAGTATAAGTAGAGACAGAGGCGAAAAAAATAGGAAATTTTTCGTGTTTTTCAAAATCCTATCAAACTATTCATAATAATGTACATCAGGTCACACTACCTTCCATTTTAAATAAAAAGATAAATTTAGCTTTGGCCCACATGCTGAAAGGAGATGTAAAGTTCTTCTCAAATAAAATTCTAATTTTTCCCGAAAATATCAGAGAATCCAGCATGAGTTCTCCCACTTATTCTCTTCATAGCAAAACGAATGTAAACAGAAAAACGTGCTGTTCAAATATCATGGGATTACACCAACAAATATTAGAATTCCTGCGAAAAACATTGGGACAACTCCGACCATTCTCTCTTGTTTACGAAAAACATTGGGAAAACTTCACCCATTCTCTCTTATTTACGAAAATAAATCATTTGCCACTCCGTTTCGTTGCATGTAATTTTCGCTTTCACATTTTTGTCTTATTCGTAAAATGTTCAAAGAGGGTTTGATTTTTTTTTCTCTTTTTTCTTCCTTTTCTCGCCGTGTGTATTTAAACGGAAAACAATCGGAACACTCTTCTGTGTCCTTTCTTTTAGTTATTTGTTTTTTGCTTCAAGCTTCAAAAGAAAACAACACCATGGCCTATAATAGAGAAGATAGAGTCTGAGACCAATAATATTATACATTAGATGAAAATAAAAGTTAAATAAAGTGAAAACCCATAGTTTTGTATGGCAACACCAAGAAGAGATTGCCCGAATTAGTAATTTTTTTCAATGTTATTTACTATTTTTATGATAACGTTGTGTACAAAATTTCAGCTCTCTACGTCGGCAAGTTTTCAGGTGGTGTTCAAATATAAGTATATAGTGAAAAGTTGAAATTTTGTATGGCAACACCAAAAAGGGTTGTCCGCTTTGGTCCATTTTTGAACTTGTATTTGCAATTTATATGAAAACTCCGTATTCAAAATTTGAGCTCACCACGTCGACACGTTCTTAGGCAGTGTCGAAATATGTAGTGAAAATACAAATTTTTGTATGGCAACACCAAGAAGGGGTTACCCGATGACTTAAATTTAATTTTCTTTTTTTAATGCCCGCGTATAAAATCTCAGCACTCTTAAGTCATCGCGTTCTCGAGTTATCGTGCGGACGAACAGACGGACATGAAAAAATCAAAATAACTTTTAATATCTTTCGTGGATGTCCAATCCATTTTGCTTTACCACCATTCTTTCTATGCTCTACAAACGGAATGACAAACAGAGCGCCATATGATTTCATTATCTAGTGTGTAAATTGAAAACACTGTAGAGTAACGAAAAGGAGGGTATACATTCCTATCCGATTACGCGAGTTAACTTAAATCGCAAAGGTAATGGAAACATTCTGGCTAGAAGCTATTGATGATTCGAGGTGATTGTACTGAAACAGAATTCCACAGTTTGATACCATAGACGCAAAATGGTCTAGCGCTTAATAATAATCTATGCAAGGGTGTTGCTAGTTTCAAAGCTCTTTGCAATCGAAGAGGTTGAAAATGTTTAAGATACTAGAATCATATTAGCAAACCTAGAAATATGATCGTACTTTCTACGGTCAAACCCAGGGGCAAGTAATTCGTGTATTCCACCATTTGTTGGTCTATATATACCTATTCTCCTTAGCGTTCATTTTTTTGTCGTGTGCCTTCATTAAAATCTGACGTATTCAACCATTCTCATGTATTCTAATGTATTCGCATGAATTTGCGTTTCTGTATATGTATTCTTTGGTACTATGTAAATTTTGATAAAAGTCATACACTGTCTCTTGATAAGAATTTTGTAAGCTACAAATCGTAGGCTTGAATCAAGCTGAACGGACACTCCTTAATTAATATGATAATTAAAGCAAGAAATAACTGAAGAAATCAAAATTTTAAATCTGCACTTTTTCAGAGCCAAGCGTGCGAAAACTTCTTTAGAGCAAAGGAATCGATGACTTCAACGTTCTTCACAGACGTTAAGTTTTTGTGGTTGTGGTCTACTACTCCTTTTTTTAGACCAGAGCCTGCTATAGGCTTTTCCACTTCATGATCGGATCCATAATCAAGAAGAATTCTCGTGAGAAACACCAATTCGCAAACCTCTAAATCTGAAAACTCCGCCCTTCTCATTTATTTACGATAATGAATCACTTGCCATTCTATTTCACAGTTTTTGTCTTTATTCGTAAAAAATTTAAAGAGAGCTTGATTTTTTTGTTATTTTTTATTCTTCTTTCTTTCCTTTTCTCGCCGTGTACAATTTAAATGTAAAACAGTCGGAAATCTCTCCTGAGTCCTATCTTGTTATTAGGTTATTTTTGACCATACAGATGTTGATCGATGGAGCGAGCCAGTCAGCCAATGATGGGAAAGTAGGAGAAACTAAATCTAGCCAAGTTTGTTGCACACGGCGCTACTGCTGGCCACGCATATAAAAAGGGGACCACTGCTGTCAGAATTCAGTCTTCGTCAAGAGCTCGACCAAACTGAAAGCTCAGCCCCGCCAATACGAAATATCTGACCAGTTGAAGACCAGCAGAAGTATGTCCAGTCCAGTCGAACCAGATCAGACTGTCAACATCACCTAGCTAGCTCTCGACTATCTGTCCCGTGCTGTTTCTGTCTTAGTTGTAATTTTACCAATCTATCAGTCGCCGTTTCTTTCTGTTTAAGATGTGCGTATGCTTTCATTTTGCTCTAGACAAGAATATTCGCACACTGAATTCTACCAACCTATTCGCCGCCATGCTGTTTCAGCCTAAGCTCTGAGTACGTTTTCGTATTGGTCAAGGCAAGAAGAATATCCTCACAGATTTAGGCAGCATTCATACCGGACGTCTTAATCATGCTTTAATGATTTTTCAGAGCCACTGATTAAATCATTTTGATTTACCGGTGTGAATGCAAAAAGGGATAGCGTAGAAATTTATGTGGCACTTTGTTTGAATCAAGACTGAACCATGATTAAAGCGACCGGTGTGAATTCAGCCTAAGATTAAGGCACACGATTTCAGCCCTACTCGCTTTATACATAGTAATAATTAATACCATTAAATTACATGACTGAATTATAGGTAAATGAGAATTAGATATTAAATTGGAATAGAATGGAATCACCATAAATTTGTTGAAAATAAAAATATAAATAAAAGAAATACGAAAAAGACCCAAACTTATTCCTAATCATATAAACATCGAGAAATTCGACCTTGGACTAATCAGAAGATAGAACCTATACGAAGGTTGTATCATGCTATTTTCTTACATTATATTTCTGTGCAACTTTCTTTGTAAGATCATTTCATTGCTATGCTCTGCTTTTATTACCTTTGCCTACCTTGAATCGGTGACACAAATTCAGTCCATTGGGCTCCCATTTAAGACGGATCCCTTAGTCTGTCTCTTTACCTGCTTACGTATGTTAATTGCAACCGTATCTGGAAGGTTATATATCCTACAGTATTTAACTTTTTTTTTCACCGAGAAATGTCACTTATGTTTGCACGTAAGTATACTTAACCACTTATAAAACAACATATGATGACCATCACTAATAATGTTACGATTAAAAAATACGAAAATGATTGTGATTTTGTCACCGGTTAATTAACATGCATCAGACCTAGAGCAAATATATTTCTCTTATTGACGTATGGTGTCCGTAATACGTGTTACATAATATGTAACATATTTCCTAAAAATTCCACTGTTAAAATTTTTCTAAAATTCCTTTAATCCCTGAGATAAGAATCATCTCATCAACAGAAATTTAGACTATTATAAATTTTTGTCTCTATTTCACCACTGAGAATAGAAAAGGCTGAGAGGTCAGTAACAGTATATAATATACTTACAAGCTCAAGGAGAAAGGACCCATCACAAAATATTTACAGTTTTTATCTTAATTTTACTGCGACTACTGAATTTCTGTTCTGTTGTTCGAAGAGCTCTGAAAAACATTCAAAATTAATGAAAAAAGCAACATCCCAGTGTTTGACGAAAAGACCTAAGAACGTAAATCCATTGAAAGTTGATACTTTTTCGTAAAAATATCTTGGTTGAATCGAGCAGCAGCAAACTTTCCCGGTCTGTCTAGGAAAAGTGGAAATTCTTTTATTTCCACATTCCACCTCATCTCCCAACCGCCCCACCCCTCCCCACTCTAAAAACATTACGGCAAGTATGAGTCACCAGTCACCGCTTTATGACTCATCGCCTGGCTGGTAAACTCATCTTGGAGAAACTAATGTATAGGTACAGATGTATGTATAATGCGTATGTATAAGTGCACAGCATTATAAGTATATATTTCAAATGAGAAATACTCAAAGATGTTGTTTACTCTTTTACTCTGTTATGGAGCAATCGCATTTATAGTATCGTCTTATCACCTTCCAATATTACAGTTTTCTTAAATTCCTAGTCCTGGTATAATATACCTAGGTATCAATGAATCGGTATGGACTTACACAGACACAAAGTGAGAGTTTCTCTCTCCCTCTCTATACATATAGCTTTTTCTCATTTAAAGTTTACACCACCCACTGCACTGGGAGCCGACAGCCGACCAACAAAAACAAACGAACAGCTTCTCTCAAAGAAAGAAAAAAGAAAGAAGAAGAAAATCAAAAACTTCGAAATTGGTCATTAAATTTTCAAAACTGCAACAGATTTCAGTAGAAATATGGATTTTTTTATAGAAAACCACACACAAATAATTGTTGAAGGACGAAGGACCATAAATCGTCTTAGTCATATGCCGGAATTTCCATCACATGATGAGGTGGCACACAAACGTTCCACTTTCCATCGAAAATCTCCAGCTGTCTATTATGGGACCAACAGCTGTAGTAGTGGTGTGATGCAAAAAATCCTTGGAACTTGGGACCAAAAGCTCTAAAGTCATTTTAAGTTGTCCTCAGTTACATTGCAGTGTCCTTTAGACTCAGTCACCGACACAACAGAGTGCAGGCTACTTGGTTTGAAAAAAAAAGTATCTAGCCTCGTCGTGTAATAATTTCGCTTAATTTGTTTTTATAAAATTGAACCGAGGTCTAAAACCATAAAAGTGCGGCAGGGCAGAAAGCTCTCATTCATGGAAAACAGCTCTCAGTGAGATATTCGATTTCCATTTTTGTTTTTTTTTTATATATATATAGTGTACATAGGTACTTCACCGTTCAGTGAAACTGACGTTGAACAGAACGCAACCAAACTTTATTGATCCTAAGCACCCTTCACAGTATTCGCTTACTTTATCCGCATATAAAGGCATTCGAATCCCGGATCCCTTTAACAGAGGGTGACACAGGTCTCCTTTTTATGTTAAACTGTGCTAAAAGTTTCGCCGATGCACCATTCAGAATATCCGTGTCGGTGTGCTATTTTTATGTGTCCTCCAAGTTACCGGTATCCGCTGATAGTGTTGTAGATGAAACGCGGTGTTAGATGGTCCGTCAGTCGTGATCTTGACAAATCGCGTTTCACCTTCGATGAATTCAATTTGTAGCCGGAGGATATCTTTGGTAAATTTTTTCGTGAGTCATTCATTTGAAATTTTGCATCATTAGTACGTGGAACTTTGATTCGTTTTCGCCGAATTATTATGAGAAATATATTATAAGTGAGGTGAGACAGTTAAAAATCCAAAGTGGCGTCTTCTCAGTCCGAAACCGTGAAATGTTCAACTGTTCTCATCTCATTGTGCATTATTGTGAACTCGATAAATAGTGCTCTGTTGGATGCTTTAATTCAATTGAACATTCTTACAACTGGTTTACTAATAACAATAAAATTAGCCACAGACGGACTATCAGCGATGGGACTGAAGAAGGCGAATTTGATTCTAGGTAAGAGTAACATGTTAATCGAAAAATCCTATTTTCTGCTGTTTTAAATATTTTCTTAATAAGTGCTTTGCTTAGATATCTATGTAATTGAGCAAAATTCATGTGACAAGATACCACCAACAAGCCTTGCAAAAACGAAAAATTTCTTGAAGCCATAAAAATCTGGCTGACTCTTGATAATCCTAAGCTGCTTTGAAATTTTACTCGCTGCCGCTTAGAGTAGCTTTTAAGCTAAAATTGCTTTAAAAGTTCTTGAAACAATGTTGGACGTGCATAATAGAAAGAACTAAGGAAGAAAGAAGAATTAAAAAAAAATTTTTTTTTTCCTCTTAGTAACCTTCCCTAACTGATTCCTGTTACTATTCCCAATTCTTTCAACCGGTAATAAGCTTTGATATTCCTGATGAATCAGCTCATCAGGAGTATTCATTACAAATATTATTCGCGAAAATATTAACACTGCTAACCATGTTGTAGTACAAAAAAAAAAGAGCTTAATTAAGGAAGAGGACATTTTGTGATCAGCTGATTTTGACAACTGATTCATTGGTTGGGTGGGTCGAACCGAATTATTATTTTTTTTTAATATAGAAACAACAACTGCCAGGTTCTTGCAGTCAACATCGATAATCGATTTATTGTTGAATAGACCTAAATGGAGGGATAGGTGGTTGATAGCTTGTACAAATTGTTTCCATTCACTTTAGAGTATAGTCATAAGGAATAAGGGCTTTGGCTTGGAATTTTCTTTACTATAGCTACGATCTAATAATTGTGAACTATTGAGCTATGCCCATGCATTGAATCTTTTACTGTAGCGCACAGAATAAAACTAGAAGGAAATACAAATTGCGTTGAAGATTTGCTGATAATATCATTTCTTAAAATATTATTTTCGAAAACGGGTTAGTAAGCGGTAAAAATATCAGAAATTGAGTAGATTTTTATATTCGGAAGAAGATAAACGGAGACTTAGGAAAGTTCTATTTCCAATTCAAAAATGCAAATATAAAAGATGTTAAGGTAATTTTTTTGTTTTGTTAACGGCTTACATTTGAAAAGCAAAAAAAAAATATATCCTTGATGTAAAAATTTGACTGGAAAACACAAGAATTCAACTTTAAGAATTGAACAACTAAAGCATTTGGCCATAAATCGTAACATTCTTGATAACGTTACAAAGGATGGAAGGTGCTGTTTTAAGTGCTTAAAGTCAGAAGCACATTCAAGCAAGCCTCAGGCCTGGCCTCACGCAGCCTTCCTTGCAGCTCGCCTCAAGGCTCGCCGCAGAGAAATGAAAACAAAATTATACCACCGGGCTCGGTGAAGTCATTGTAATTTTGATAGTACATCTGTTGATAGAAGTACCGTGTTGGAAATTTTGACAACGCCTCGAGGAAGCCTCGAAGCCTGGATGTGTTTCTGCCATCAGTTTCATTCTGCGATATTCTTCTTGAAAGGACTTATGAGCATTTAAGTGACTACACTTCCTTTGAAAAACGAAAAATGTTCAAACCGTTTGGAAAGGTGGGATTTTAAAGGAAAGGGAGGGGGATGTCGATCTAAAATAAAAATGTGATCAGGATTCTTCAAAGAATTCATTGGTATACCATTCTACTTATTTACCGAAAACTTCTACTACAATTAAAAAATGTTGATATCAGCACTCCTTTGACATCTTATTTCTGGTGTAAAATGAATTTATCCCTACGGCCTAGATGATGAAATACCCTATGATTTCTTCTATAGGACACCCACGCATAATATCGATAACTTAGGAGCCGAAATTTATCACATGGGCTTTTAAAAGAAATTTTAGGTTTAAATTCGTAAATGGTACAAATCGAGCAACTCCTTCATACAAAAAGGGGAATGCCCATTTTAGGCCCGACACCTTCAGCCATGAGAGATGTCTTAAACTTAAACGATGCATTGTGATAATCTGAACATATTTTATTAGCAATGCTTATTTCGATTAAGCTGGTTGAAGCCTGGAGGTAGTAAAAATTTGATCTGGTACATTTTGAAAAATCTAGTACAGAACCGAGTTCCTTACGTCCTGAGAGGAAGTTTGAGTACCCACACTCCTATACTCTGAGGCTTAAATAGTTGTTTATAAGGGGATGGTTACTTGTTTAGTATTACCCTCTTTATTCGAACTGAGGTACTAAATTTTTCGTATCTTATATCGGCTCTAACTCGGTCAGGCTTATGTCCGATCGGAAAACGGTTTTCACTGCTCACCTCAGCTCATTACCAGCTACAATTCAGAGAAGAAATGTTTTCTCTGCATACTTTTAAGGAGGGGGTAGGAGCCCCGGCAGGGTTGGTTCCAATACGGTATGTTGGATATCAAATTGAAGGTCTCGCTGAGTACTATCAGGTGATGTGCTTTTTTCCCGATTCAGAAAACTGTCTCGGGACGTTTTTTCTGCCAGAAAACCCATTTTCATGCACTTGGGTCACATACACCACAGCTACTACATTTCGAATATATTATTGCAGTTCTTTCTTCCATGGCCATTAATGCTTTGTTGTGAAAATTTTCATTTTCCTTGACTGAAAAATTCCGCGTAATCACGAGAAGTAGAAAAGTCCACATTTTTACCCAAGAGAGTCGCTCAAGCTATATCCGATCGCCAAAGCCTCCCCTGCTGATTTGAAATTAACACTGTTAATAAAATATGTTCAGAGTATTATAATGCATCATTTAAGACATCTGTCATGTCTGCAGGAGTCGGACCTAAAGTTGTATGAAAAGTGTGCATTCCTTTCGTTTTTCACTACACATTTGGACACTGCCTAAGAACTCGTCAACGTGGAGAGCTGAAATTTTGTACACAGTGTTTTCATAAAAATAGTAACTATTATTACAAAAATGGGCTAAATCTTCGCGTTTCTCACTGAGATCCATCACCTCCCTCAATATTACCATCCTAGCTCAGGACACCTTGCATACTCGTACTGTGAATTATGGCGAGTACATAGTACCTAATTAGTTTTTATAATACCTTTGTTACTAACTTATTGTGCACAAGGAAAGTGGTGGTTTTTACTATTGGTGGCACATGTATGTACCGGTTTTTCTTTTTAAATTGTTGACAACGCTGTCCCATAGTAATTTCTGTATATTTCTATAATAAGCCTTTAATTAAACATTCGTAAAATTTTTATTGATGTGCACATAAAACAATCTATACGAAGCTTCTAGGGAATTTTCTCATTCTTCTTTGTACAATTAAAATTACTTGTATTTAAATTAATAATGAAATAATTAAGAGTGAATTCTCTTTTGAGACTTGGTATAACCGCCGCTCAACCGAATATATCATTTCCCGGCTTTTTTATCGTACCACACCAGTAGGGAAGAAAAGAGCACGAGAATGGCAGATCCGGTGGCAGTGTTTACACCGAGCTGCAGAAAAGAATTCGCTATAAAAACACTAATTCATATAAAAGTAATTTTAGCAAAAATGTTTTTTCTATGTACATATTTAAGTACCTAAAACATATTTATTGGCTTTCAATAAGATTAGTAGCACATAACAAAATCCAAATACCGAAGATGTCAATAAAGTAAGGAAAAAAGAACCAATTTGTCTCATACGACCAGAAACTCCAGAAACTAATTAATTTGTTCTTCTTGAACACTTCTTAATTCTTATAGAAATAATTATATTAAAAGTAATTAAAAAATGTTCAATTACAATTACTTGTAAATAAAGTTTTTTTTTTTTGACTATGTCTGAGCAATAATACGACAAACTTAACTCTCAAACATTGTATAGGTACTCCATGGCAGACGCTAAGCAAAAACGTATTGTAAAGTTAGCACCGCAACTTCGCCTGATGTAGTTTAGAACTACCTCATGATTTGTCGTTAATTTGTCATGAAAACCATAAATTTTTCGTGTCCTATTTTTAAAGGAAACTAGATGTAGTGATAAGTTGCGTCAAGTTAGCACCGCAACTCACTAAAACAACTCGGCCAAAACTTATCGAATTGAAAAATTATACATCTGGGAATTTGTCGTTAATTTGTCGTGGAAACCAAAAATTTGTCGTGTGCTTTTTCTAAACGAAATTGGAATTTGTCGTTAATATGTCGCGGAACCCATAAATTTGCCGTGTTCTTTTTTTTAAAGGAAACTGGATGTGGTGATAAGTTGACGTCAAATTAGCACAGCAACTTACTGGAACTCAACTAAACCTTATCGGATTGGAAAATTTTACATCTTGGAATTTATCGTTAATTTGTCGTGAAAACCATAAATTTGTCTTGTCCTTTTGTCTAAAGAAAACTGGATGTGGTGCTAACTTAACGTCAACACATTCAGCTTCCTTTAGAAAAAAGGGCACAACAAATTTATGATTTTCACGATAAATTATGAGATAGTTCCGAACTACATCAGGTGAACTTGCGGTGCTAACTTTACGTACGTTAAATTAAAATAATGCTCAATAACTCCAATTATGTTACGAATTTAAAGTGCATTTCCATTTGAGACTCATTAAAAAACTTTTGAATATTCTGCGAATTCAATTCCGAAGACACGCATGTGTGTAATTAACTTACAGTATATGTTAAAATTATACAGTTCTAATCTAATGCTCTTGCATTTTAAGCACAGATAAAAAGAATAAAATAATCGCAGATAAAAGACAATATTTACGAAAATGTTTCCTAAATTACTCCAACACTCACCCTAAATAAATTCTTTGTAAATATAACAAATTCTGAAACCCCCCCAAAAACTTAATCATCCTTTTCATTTATCTATTTTTATTATGAACCTTAAATTAAATCCTAATGCATAGCATACTAAAAAAAAATGTTTTCTCTTCTTTTCAGGTAAGCGGAGATCTTTCTCTTGAATGTTGTCGGGGGAAATTTTGAGTCGAGCACCATTGAGCGTGGCACTATTACCGCCACCCTCATTGATAGAAGTTTGTAAAGCAATGGCGGCAATAGCCACACTCGCTAGCGCACAAAACATTGATGATGATGACATATTTTTGGGTAAGGATTAAGATAGATCCATTCGCCTGCCATAACATCTATGCAATATCCTATAAAATAATGTCAACAGATCCCCCACCATAATCTGCCTTTATTTTTTATTTAACTGTTATTAGTTGTAATTCCCATTCATTCTCCTTTCTATAACTTCCGATAAAGGCCTCCCTTTTGGCGTCTATCCATTTAAGAAATGTTGCGTGACTAACGCTTATTAGGACGAAGTGAAGACCACCTCTAATTTAATGCGTAATTAGCAAAAGGACCTTTCGCCAAAAACAACAGAATGACGTGTAAGTTATTGTAATATCAATGACGTACCCCGGGACGGAATTCATGAGAGAACCTAGGTTTTTAATATTTATCGCTGTTAGGACTTGTATTTTCGCAGTATGCTTCCGTAAATAGAACGAACACTGCGTTCTTTTTTTTTTTGTTTATTTATTCGATTTCGTGTTAGGCGTAATACCATTAACGAGGCTTCCACGATTGAAAATCAGATTTGAACTATACGTTTCTTTCGCAATGAGATTTTGGCTTGTATTACTTTTGATCCGAAAAATCTTAAGCAGGCCGCTCACACAAAAGACATAAATACTTAACTCGAGCGTTATGCAACTGCAGCAAAAAAGCATCACATACACTTTCCACATATACTTATCAATGAAGCAATTGCTTGGTGAAAAGAACTTGCTGTAAGTATGCTGCATGCATTTTCGTTTGAATACTGCATATACAGCTTTTAAGTCGAGCATTGTAGTAATGGCCGATATTTGGATGAGATCTTCATCGAACGACGACATAATAACAACTATTCATTTATAATTTAAGAAGGAGGAGTATCGGAATTGGTTTGCTATACAGCATATGCATGATATATAGTGTACAGAACATTTACGTCTTTGGTGAGCGGCCTTGCCTTTTTAATTGTAATTGTAGTCTAGAGGGTTCCCAGCGGGAACTGGAAGTGCTCATAGATGAATGCAAGAGCGCTTCTTTGGAAACTCGCAGCGCCTCCCCATGGTATCCTTGTTCATATAGTTTTAACGTGAGCATGTCCACAGAGGAGAACGCTCAGATGCAGATTATTAGGAAGCGCTCTTGAAGCGCTTGTAATGTAGCACTCTTGGAGCGCTTATAGGGAATACAGAGGAAATCAAGATTAGAGCTTGACTAAAAATTTCTGTTAATTTTCAATCTATACGAATTACAAGGGCATGTTTTTGCTAAATAAAAATTGCAATATTTTTCTTTTATATTATTAAAAACTTTAACCTTAACCGCACACTTCAACTTACTACTAAAGAATGAAAATTCTGCTGCACTTTCAAATGCATATGAGTCATATTTTCACAGCAAAAAAACAGATAGGTTATGAATAAGCCCAAAACTATGGCTATGGTAAAAGAGCACTTCGGAAAAGAGTGAAACTTATGGTGCACTTTCAAAAGCATGTGTGCATAGATGGCACAAAAATTAGATGTCGCATGGCATACTAGAACAGAGTATACTGATTATGAATTGGGTACTGTATTCTGGAATGGACCATAACATGTTTTAGAGTGTGCCGAAAGCAAATGTTTTTATAATAGCAATTTTGTATACATTTTATCGACTTCCTCAACACATTAGATACGAAAAAGTATGAATTACTCGACGTATACATCATTTCAAATGTTGTGCTCCATTCCGGAATGCACCACCCAACCATATAAATTTTGTATACTATTTTCGTACTGCATGCGACATCTAGTTCTTGTGCCATCTATGATATGAGTCATCTTTTCACAACAAAAATCGAATTACCGTAAACTCAGGGAAGAGATCTGCTTCCGCAAAGTTCCTTTGGCTATGGTAAAAGAGCGCTTTTGAAAAGATATTTTCTAGCTATGTTGTGTAAGCGCTTCCCCTGACAAGCGCTTTACATATTTAAAGTTGCGTTGCCATCCACGTCCTTCGTAGAGTTGCCTTACAAAATTTGAATTTATTATGTTTTTATAAGGCGGTTTACCTAGCGAGATGTAATTTTGCACGCAGTAATTGTATGAAAAACATAAGGGCAACGTCATAGATGAATAAAATCGGGCAACTTTTTCATAGTATTGCCATACAAAAGTTTTCACTTTTGAGAATGTGCGTTAAGCTGAGAGTGTATACCTATAATACGTTAATATTTAAAAAAAACAAGTAATTTCAGATAATCAGGCAACTTTATTTTAGTTTTTATATATTTTTACTTGAATTCTTCCAGACTGCGAAATGTCCACAAGTTTTGCGGATAGTAGAACAACTTATTACGGCGGCATCATACGGAGATACACGTAGTTGGATTAACTGCGAATATTCAAATAGCCAGATGCAAGCAGTAGTAGGAGAGACCGGAGCAAAGTATGATACTGGGGAAAAGCGAGGTAGTGCCCGTCCTACTAAAAGTAATGGTATCATACAAATACGTATATCGACTGCAAGTGGATTTCAGTCGACATGTATTCTCCGCGAGGACAGAACTTTGGGATGGGATACTTGTAAAGTTAACACGACTGCGTGCAGCTCAAAAACACTCTATCTAATGTAATTTTAATGAAAAATCTGCTTTTGTTTACTAAACCAACAACGGTTAAACACTTGAATGATGGTTATTTTAGCTTTATTTTGAATGCTAGAAATCTAAATACAAAGGATACTATCCATGTTTTATTTACTTAACTCATATGGGACAAAACAGGGTAGGCTAACCAGGGACAACTTGCGTTCTACAATTCGCCCCGAAGTTAAATTTGTTCTAGTGCGGACTTCAAATTTCGTCAAGTTTTTAAGTACACCAGTTGATCGCGGTCTCCCCTACATTTAAAAGATATGTATACAATGCATTTCTTCAACTTTAAATTATAGTTTTGACTTCCAGATGTGTCGTTTGTATGCAGGGTATTCGATAAACGTATAGAAGGTAGATATTCTGGTTGACATTCCGATTTTATATAGCAGATATTTGAGAATCTTCCATAATTGAGGAATCTGTACTTTGAGTTACGGTAAAGACTCGGCTGAAGTTCGATTATGTTTCTTCGTTCTTTTGTCAATAGTCTAGTCTGTAGTGAATAGTCTTTTCTGGTGGTTATTACAGTTGATGACTTTTTTGAACTTTCTATATTGGCAATTGCCGAACTTCTTCTTAGGCTTAGAGCACTCTATCCCAGTGTAGCTGGTTGATCTTTTCTATTTTACCCATTAAACTTATGCTAAGTGCCTTTAACAGAGAATTTTGCATTCTAATAACGCCCTAGCATAACTTATCAAGCCTTTTAATGCAATAATACTTTCGTTTATTATTAATAAGATAATAACCGTTAATCGACAAAAGTCATTAACTGGAATAACTGCTCAAGGCATGTTAATCAATGGCATTAAACATTCGATAATCGTATAATATATCTTCGGTGGACTATGCTTGCCAAGTCATGTGCACATTTTCGCGCGGTCTAAAAACTTGTTCTGCTGTCTTAATTCGAAATTACATCTCATAGCTTAAAAGGGTTTTGTTTTTACATTTTCGCGTTGCCTAACAAACTCTTTATTTTTTATTAATGTTGCTAATGATGAAGCTCAGGGGATACCCTATGATGCCATAGCACAGCCTTGGCAGGAAAGGAAATATTTGGCAATTTGTCTACTCCTCCAATAGCAATGAATGATATACCATTAGAAAGATCTCTTCATTTAGAAATTTATTAATTAGTCCGTTCGGAATTATAACGTCCTAAATGTGACCAATTACACGACAACCCAACCAGTAGCGTACCTAGGGGACGTGGAAGGGGGCGGGGGGAGGCTCGCACCGGGTGGCACACACTTAATGGCGGAATTTTTTTATATTTCTGTCTAAATTATTTAAAAATCAAAATAAATAATATATGTAATAATGTTGTAATCAAACAAAATCAATGATTACAATAAGTATCCAATTTAATAAAAATGCGTGCTGACCCCAGCGGTCCAACTCGACGTTAACATTTTTAAACTTAATTAGTGAAAAAAAAGAACGTGTGCAGTAAATTTGGAATTGGGGTGATGACTACATAAAGATACGTCGCTTGGTGGTAAAAATTAGAGGTGGATTATTTCTAGTCTACAGCAGACTGAAATTCATTGAAAATAATTTCAATGAATTTCTAAAATGCATTGAGAATGCAGAGAAATCGAACTTTTCGACCCAACGATCAGAGATGTCTCATCAGTATGGTTATCTCTGATCGTCTACCATAGAAAAATAGTAAAAATTAAAGCTGCTTAAGAAAGTACTTTTTAAAGCGGGATTCAGATTGAAAATTTTAAACGCGTAACTCGCTCAGCACGCAATGATTGGTAATATTAAATGTATGCTTGTTATATAGGGAGTTTTAGATTACCACCGCACGCGTTGCTCGCGACGTAAAAATTAAGCTAATTTCTACTTTAGTAAAGTAGTCGTAATTCAAACTGCCATATTTTAGATTGCAAATTGTTTTAATAACTTTTATCACTTACAGCTTTAGAAAACTCGTTTCTACACTAACCACAAATATCGATCTAAACAGGTGTATAACAAATACTTTCGTTAGTGCCATTGTTATTATTGCAAACCAGGGCCCTATATGTCATGGCCATCGCCAATAGGGAAGCAGGAACGCACTTGGTACCTCATAGTGGTTGAAGCAGAGTTAACTTAAGAGCAATTTAGGAAAGAAAAAGAGATTTCCGACTGTTTTTCATTTAAATGTTAATAAGTAGAAAAGTAAAGAAAAAGAAGAAAATTACAAAAAAAATCATATTCTCTTTGAATATTTTACGAATAAAGACAAAAAAAATGTGAAAGCTCAGCTTACATGCAGCGAAAAAGAGTATCAAATGATTATTTCTCGAAAATAAATAGAAGAGTAATTTTTAGATTTTAGTTTCATATTAGGTTTTGTGAAAGCGTGTTTTTACTGAAATATGAAGGGATGATGCCATCCCTTAAAGTTGTTGACCTTGACGAAGAACAGTTCCATATTGAAAGGAAAATATCCAGAATTTTATGTCTTGTACCTGCTCTACAAGAACAAGCAAAACATTGGAAAAACTGTCAACGGTCTCTTGAACTTATAATATTTATTGAAATATATAGGTTGAAAAACTCTGTTTCCAACATAGTAATACTGTTAGAATTTTTTTTAACAATAGCCATAGTGTCCCTAGTTATTAATGGAGCTTTTCCAAATTAAAACAAATTAAAAATTGTTATTTAAAATTGCGAAATTTAGTGATACTTTCTATAAAGACACAGATGAAAATGTCATATTCAAGACTTTTCTAATAAGAACTCAAGCAAAATAAATTTATAAATACGCTTACATTTTATGTATACAATCTGTTTAAACAAAAGATGTTCACTAATTATTATCAAACCATTCTTGATTTTGATTAGCTTAGAGAGGGCGGTAAATTGGGGACCGCCCCAAGTAGCAAAAGCTGTAAGTACGCCACTGAACACAACGCTTGTATTTTTTGATATTCCATCACACTTTTTAAAAAAAAACTGCTTATTCGACCTGCTTTACCACCTATTCACTTACCAAGCTGTCGCGCAGCAAACAGCTCGCACGCATTCCAGCAAACATTACGATTGGCCTACAAGTCGTTATGATTTCTTATTGCCACAACGAGCATTTTTATCGCTTACGTTTAACTTGACGAATGTAAATATTGCAACACATATGAATCGCGTAAGTGATTCATTTTATGATCGTTATGGCGATCAATATTCTTATACAGGGTGCTTCTGATCAAGATACCTTCCGGCATACCACGCGATTCCTTGAGGTAAGGTAAGCTGATCAAAATATTGTTCGACGTACCCCCCCCCCCCCCACCACCACCATCTAGAAACCTTCCTTTAGGAGTTGTGGCCAGTTGAAGATTTCGCCAATATTCGTGAGAATAAATGAGTATAACTTTTGAACCACGCTATAGATTTTGGTTAATGTTGGCTTATTACATAGCCAAGTATGGTAGCTGTCGAAAAGTATATTACTCTGTATTTTTTAATTAAGTATCTTTAAATAATTCTGAAATATTTCCAAAATTTTAATTTTTTTACACACAAAATTTTTTGAAATAAATAACGGATTTATGAAATTTGTGTGTAAAAAAAAATCAAAATTTTGGAAATATTTGAGAATTATTTAAAGATGCTCAATTAAAAAATACAGAGTAATATACTTTTCGACAGCTACCTACTATACTTGGCTATGTAATAAGCCAAAATTAACCAAAATCTATAGCGTGGTTCAAAAGTTATACTCATTTATTCTCACGAATATTGTTCAAGTGGCCACAACTCCTAAAAGAAGGTTTCTCAGGAAGGTGTGGGGGGGGGGGGATATGTGGAACAATTTTTTGATCAGCTTACCTCAAGGAATCGCGTGGTATACCGGAAGGTATCTTGATCTGAATCACCCTGTATATTTGGGTTTGTAATTTTTTCTGCTTTCACTGCTTTTTTACTCTACCGCACTTCAACAAATAACAACTACAAATGAGGCAACTTCTAAAGGGAGAGTACCTACTGAAATATTGTCGATAACGGTAAAGTTTCTTTGAAAATAGTTTATACAGGGTGTTTCCCACTAGGAGGTCAATAGAGTTGGAGGTGATGTACTCACCTAGACAAACAAGAAATTGTATGGCGGGGGGAGGGAGGCATGGGCATTTCCACCGTTTAGGAGTTACAGGGTAATTAAAAAAAAGCTAGTTTGTCAAAAATTACCCTGTATCTTAAAAACTTCATGGCATTTCCGTTAAATTACAGTTTTTATAAAAAAAAACAGATGTCAAAGTAAAAAAAAAGAGGTAAGAAATCCGAAATTTTTAGTTTAGACAATCGTAATTCGTGAAGGGAGAGGGTTATGGGGCTAGTTGAGCAGTCGTATGAAAGGCCATGAAGTTCTGCATACAATGAGCTCTTAACTGTGACCGTACGCCCTGTAGTTTTTAAGATACAGGTTGATTTGTGACAACTAGCTTTATTTCTTAATCACCCTGTAACTCCCAAACGTTTGATATCCCCCCCCCCCTCTGCCATAATGTGTTTTGTTTGTTTAGATGAGTATTATCACCTCCTGCTCTATTGACCTCCTAGTGGGAAAATCCCTGTATACACCACGCTCTCATCACATCTGGTACCAGAGATCTAGGCAATAAAAATGCAATAATTTGGCAATAAGAAAGCGATTCGTGGACAAATGTTAATGTTTCCGGGAATCTAATTGACTTTAATTCTCGAGCTATCGTCAAAACATCGCCATGGCTATAAAAGCGCAGCAAAATTTTTATTACCGTTTTTATCGCCACAATGTTTGCTGGGATCAGTGCAGTGGTCGCCCGCTATTGAATGTGTAAGGCACTGACAAATGAGATCAGTTTTCATCTCTTTTTGGTTTATGTACTTAATTCCGCTGAACTTCAAATATCAAGTTCTGTACAAAATCTATCATAGTTCAATGGATTCGACAAATGAATATATAAAATAGAAACAGATGGCAATACAATACATACTTGTAGTCCTATCTCTGTCCATCGAGGAGGTCGAGGGAGTCGAATAAGCAGTTTTTTTTTAAAGTGCTAAAGTTCATTGCTATAGAAGGGGTAGACCAATCTGTCCATTCTCCTTAAAAATTAAATCTATTCATTTTCCCCATAAGATCAGCAAGTTTAAGTTTATGATGCATCTCGATAGAAGCAAACATTTCTGTGAAAATTACGTGATCCTCCTATATTTCGTTGTCTGAAATACCTAAATATGACCGAAAATAGAATAACTTCTGACAACTAGCTTATGTAGATCAATATGGTTTGGATAGTTTCCTTGAAATAAATTAACTCAAAATTAGTTTTTAAAGTAGAAATCGAGTAATTTCTTTTTCATATTACATATCACAAAATTTTGATTTTTATGCCACTTCAAATAGCGATTGGTCTTTGAATAAATATCTTCAGGCGTTCTAAATTCAAAACGTGACAGAAAAAGGACAATTTCGACGATTTCGAAGTCCAGTAACGTTCATCTTCAAAAGTACATACGTAGGACATTTCTATATTATACTCATTAAAAGGAGAACTCTTCGCCCTTCCTCTCCAATCCCACTTACTCCCCTCTCTCCAGAGTAAAAGGATTATATTTTTTTCCACCATTAGAACATTTTATGGGTGCACATCACCTAATTATAACCAAATTACAAGTTAAAACCAGCCTGACCTAACCGGAGATACTTAACTTAGTTTATGGCGCTATTAACCACTAATTAGTGGTAGGTATCTATATACGTTCCGATAAGCCTGGAGAGGACCGTAAAACCAAACATATAACAAATCTAGGCTCACTAAAGTCACGACTTTGTCTGTCCAATCGAAAATCGTATTTTTTTTTTATAAGTGCAGTGCTCTGTGTGGCGGTGTTGGCAACTTTAATCTTCATTCCATTTGGCTCTGGTGAAATTAATGACTGTTGGAGGCTAAATAAATTGCCAGAGGGAGCAACCTCAATGTAGCCCAGTTTCTGTATGTGATGATGGGTGATTCCTCTTCCGTTCGGTCAATTAAGCAATTTTTTTCTACAATTCCAGTGACATTGAGAATTTTAGTTTTTTGTTTGGAAATTTCTCACTGCCAAGGAAAAAAATCGATTTAGGTGGAGGGGTGTTGGTGCATTTAAAAAATTTTAATTTGTATCGAGAATTGCAAGTAATTGAAAAGAATTATCTTTTTACTTCTGACTTTAGTCTTGAAATAAAATTTTTTGGATGTTTTAAAGTTTTTAAGCCACGCGATTGCCTCGTTTAAGTCCCTAGATTTTGATAAGGGGAATTTTATCTATTTATTCAATGTTCCTTTTGCTTTTTTGGGCTCGGTGCCGAAAATTAATAGAAAATTGTTAAAAACTGTTTTTAAAAATTTTCATATTTTCCTATGTACTTTCCGATGCATAAAAACAAAAACGCAGATGATACGGTTGCATTTTGGGCACAGATTATGATAGGTCATTTTGGAGAGAGCTTTTCGTTTTCTAGATCCCATATGTAAAGCTAAAGCAAGATCACGGCGCGGCGCTTTGCCTGCTGGTGAATTTTTCGTCGTAATATAAGAAGTGCTTTACTGCTCAACATGAGCAGGGTGAGTCTGTTGAGAAATGAAAAATTCGATCCCTCGTATAATCTTGGCAATCGAATAATTGAAGACATGTTCTGATTAGAGCTGAAAATTTGATCCAGATTTTCTAAAACTCGGATCTGCAAACTACCCGATTCCTGAAATCCGGATCCAGACTAAGCTAAAAAAGGTTCAAAATTTGAATTGCAATTTGGAGGGAATTTTAAACAGTTTTTGATTAGTCTGGATCCAATAGTTCGGATCCAGATCTGAATAGTTCGGATCCAGATCTGAATAGTTCGGATCCAGATCTGAATAGTTCGGATCCAGATCCGGATAGTTCGGATCCAGATCTGGATAGTTCGGAACCAGATCTGAATAGTTCGGATCCAGATCCGGATAGTTCGGATCCAGATCTGGATAGTTCGGATCCAGATCTGGATAGTTCGGATCCAGATCTGGATAGTTCGGATCCAGATCTGGATAGTTCGGATCCGGATACTAGGAGCCGAATTATCCGGATACCCGGATTTAAGGAATCGGATTCTAATTATTCCGAATAATCTGGATAGCATATTATCCAGATACTTTCAGCTCTAGTTCTAATACCTTTTACCTTTTGTGTTTTTGATGATTTCTAAAACGATTTTCTAAATACTTGCTTAGATTAGACATAATTGAATGTTCTGCGGTACCTTGAAAAGACTTCCGATATTACCCGCTTTCAATTTATAATCTTTGTATAGTTTAAAATATAATGCATGGATGGATGGATTGAAATCCGGGGGGGAAGACTCTGGAACTTAGGCCACAGCAAGACCCTTGTTCACCCTGTACACCTACAAGCTATAGCTGACAGCTCCCAGCCAGACGCACTAACAAAATTCAGAATTGGCTCCAACACTCCCTGCCTGCCTCATGCAGTTCCTCCAGATGTTGTGAGCTAAGGAGTTCGTAGTGCTTACCGGAGAGTGCCGGACAGTGATGTAAGGAGTGAGTCACGGTTACGGGTTTTTCTCCGCATCCTCTACATATAGGATCATCAATAAGTCTCATATTGTGCAGGTGACCCCTGAGAAAAGATTGCCCAGTGAAAATTGACACCAGTGCTCTCAGAGTTGGCTTGCTCAGTCCCAATGTCTTTTTCGTCAGATTTGGGCTAGATTTACCCCACAGTTCCTTAGTAGTTCTGCCCGTGGGATCATGCAGCCATAGCCGACTGTATTGGCCCAGGCCGAAATTGTAAACACAAGAATGTTTGGTGTACAGGAAGATTCCTATGAGGTTGCACAAATACGAGCGAGCTCATCCGCCATTTCGCTCCCGCTGATATCTCTGTGACCTGGCACCCACACAACGAGTACCCTGTTATAAAGCGAGAGGGAATTTAAGGTAGTTTTCCATTCCAGTACTAACTTGGAGGTTACAAAAGGTTTTGACAAGGCCTTTACAGCTGCTTGGCTGTCCGAGCAGATGTCAATCTCCTTGTTCGCCGTATCAGCGTTGAGGAGGTACCTTCCCGTTTCAAGAATAGCATTGACTTCAGCCTGGAAAAGTATGACGTGGTTTTCAAGGTTTAAGGCGATTTCCATACAAGCCTCCTCACAGAAAATACCTGCTCCGGTATTTTCTTCAGTTTTGGAGCCGTCTGTGTAAACAATAGGGTTTGTTAATGGTTGAAGCACGGAGTACGACGCCCAATCTGCCCTAGATGGAATTATTGATTATTGATAAAAATATAATTAGTGCGTCTTAAGTTTTTGGCATCAACATTATGTAAAGCGCTCAACGTCCTTATTGCTCTATGCAATAGTTTTCTAGTGCCGCTGGTAGATTTTTGCGTAAGACTGGGTTTGGAAATAAATGTGGTTAAAAGGGCGCTAATTATGGTATGCTTGTTTTCATGGGAATCGAATAAACTTTTAAAATTGTACAAGTATTGTAGAAGTTGAGCTGATTCGCCATTACTTTTGATAGCCTCGATGGCTCGTTAACTGTACAAAAATCACGCTATAAATCATGCATTAACATTCTTGAAACTTGTTATATGTGTCCTCAGTAAAGTATGGCTTTTCTCTATGCATACGTACCTACTACTTATCTTTTGAAACTAATAAACTTTCTCTTACTATTCTCCATATTTCTGATAGCTTTTTTATTGCTTTCCAGTAAAACTACCCTTTATTTGATGGAAAATATTCCTCCAGTACCTCAGATTCCTCGGGCTCACTTTTAAATATTTTTCCGTAAAGAAAAATCTGAAGGAATTGAAATAAAGCTGTATTGTGAGAGTGCAAGATCGGGAATGTCAATATATTTCCTATTTAAATTCCATAAATTGTTGATAGTACGCAAAGCCGTATGCGGTTGAGCCATCGTGTAAGATAACTCCTTTCATATTCACCAATATAGAACACTTGTTACAGAAAGACCCTTCTGATTCTACCAAACATAGAGTATACGGATTTGAAGTTCTTTATCAAAAAGGCTAGTACATATGTATCTCAAGGTTTATTACCTTCTCAGCCGTACGTGCAATGGACCGATAGTTAATCCAGATTAAGAGTTTAGATTAGGGTAAGCGCACGAGACAATATTCTAGGGACAATAAACATACAAATAGATTTTAAAGGGACCGCTTCGGAAAAAAAGTGGCGGTCAACGGAAACTATTTTATAACAGGCATTAAAAGCGATGTACGTAAGACGGCTCAATAACGTAATAACTAAAAAGTACTTTAGTGATAAAATATCAGCGGTAACTGGTAAGTAGAATGGAGACAGTAATATCACCATGTTGTAAAACGTATTGATTTTAGCGTAGTCTGTATAGACGTAAATTAAGTTGGGACCACCATTTCATGGTAGAAAAGTTTTGAATGCGTCAAAATTGAGGGCTCAATTAGGTCTAATTTATTGCCTCAATCATATCCTGTACGCGCTAATTTGGTTGGTGCCGATGCCTGCAATCAACCATTATACTATATGTTGTCTTCGGAAATCCGGTATATGATTGGAGTACGCCGATTCTACTTCTCGTGATTGCGCAGAATTGGTGAGTCGAGGGAAATTACTTTATATGAGAAAAATGTTCACAACAGAGCATGTAATTGCCATTAAGAAAGAACTGCAAAAATACATGCGAAATGTAATAGCTGGGGTGTATGTAACCAAAGTGTATAAAAACGGGTTTTCCGGAGGCACAAATTTCCCGAGAAAGTATTCTGAATCGAGAGAAAAAAAATACCACGCGATAGTACTTGGCGAGACCTTTAATTTGATATGCAACTTGCCGTATTGGAACCGCACCCTCCCCCTCTCACCCGGTACCTTCACCCACCCTAAAAGTATGTAGAGAAAAATTTTCTTCCGCGAATTGTAGTTGGTAATGAGCTGAGGTGAGCAGTGAAACCCGTTTTCTGATCGGACATAGGACTACCGAGTTAGAGGAGATCTAAGGTGCCAAAAATCTAGTACCTCAGTTCTAATAAAAAAGAGCTGAATACTAAAAAAGTGAGTATGGGGATGGATGTAACTAGCTATTAAAGCCTCCGACTATAGGAGTGTGGGTACTCAAGATTCTTCTCAGGATCTAAGGAATTCGATTCTGTACTAGATTTTCCCAAATGTACTAGATCAAACTTGACCCCCAGGCTACCGCCATCGAAATAAACATTGTTAATAAAATATGTTCAGATTATCATAATGCATCGTTTAAGACATCCCTCATGTCTGGAGGTATTGGGCCTAAAATGGGCATTCCCCTTTCGCCGACTCACCCAGTAATAGTTAACCGTTGTTCATGGTTTGTTAGCTGATATGTTGAGATTAGCAATAATACTATAGAAAAAAGTCCTTTACATTTCTATGGATAAGGCCTTACTACCTTCTATCAATACGGAAGGGTTTAAAGTATTCAATTAATTTCCAGTATTAATTGTTAATCACAGGTTTTAATGTTATTGAAAAACACAAATATATTATAATGTAATGTAGGCCCAAGCTCGATGGAGCATTTTGTTTTAAAATTTTTATATTCATATTTTCTTGGTCACGATTACTTTTTTACTTTCGGGGAAGAGACATTAAATTAAGGCTGGGTCTATGTTATAATTGGGACAACTCGATGCACAGTTAACAAGATGGGCGTGGCGTTAAGAGGAGTTTGAACATATCGCAAATTGATTAATGGAATATTTATTTACACACCTAAGGCAAATAATTAACGTTTTCTAATTTTTAAATTTGTCCCCCAATTTTTATTGAAAATGATTTAAAAATGAAAATTCAAAGATTTTTTTTTAATTATTTTTTTTTTTTTTAAATTAAATAAATTTTTAACATAAGCTTTTTGAAGTTAATAAGCAGAAAATAACGGTTTCCGATTTTTAAAATTCTACTTATTTTTGTGAGAATTTGATGCAATAAATTGCTTTCTTAATCGGTTATTTTCTGCTTACTAACTTCAAAAAGCTTATGTTAAAAATTTATTTAATTTAGTTCATATTTGTGGCAGCCCCGCTCCGCAAACCAGAGAAAGTTAAAAAAATCATTGAATTTTCATTTTTAAATCATTTTCAATAAAAATTGGGGACAAATTTAAAAATTAGAAAACGTAAATTTGTTGCCTTGGGTGTTTAAATAAATATTCCATTAATCAATTTGCGATTTATTCAAAAATCTTAACGCCACGCCCATCTTGTTAACTGTGCACCGAGTTCTCCCAATTATGACATAGACCCAGCCTTAACCGTAGTTATGCCCTAAAATATTATGCAGTGCTCACTATTGCAACAATACTATTTAAATTATTTTCAGCAGTGGTGGTCCTAACTTTTAATAAAGTTAGATTATCCATGGATTTTTTTTAAATATAGTCGGGCATTAAATTCGGGAATGTAGCATTAAATTCGGGGAAGTGGCATTAAATTAGCCCTAATTGAGCCCTAAATTTTAACATATTCAAAACTTTTCTACCATGAAATTGTGGTCCCAACTTAATTGACGTTCTGTATAGAGTTGAAGAATGGTCGGTAGTTGCTCTAAAGGATGCGGCGGCTGAGTTGGTCAGTATCGTTGTAAATGTAAATTATCCATTTTTCATCTTAGGTTACCAACTTATAGGCCAATCAATAGAGACATTTAAATTCGAAAATTTAATATTAATTACAAAAGTTTTGAAATTTTGATGGAATGTTTAGTGAGGTAAAATAAGTACACAAAAAAAAAACAGAAAAACAAAAGCTCTTACAACTTCCATAAAAAAATTCCAAAAGTCCTACAAACTTAACCCTATACGTGTTAATGGGTCAAATCAGCCCAATAGAATTTTATTCATTATTAATACATTTAACACATTTTATAGTGAAGAATGTTTTTTTTCATGCACTACATTGATTGCATCTATTGGAGTATTTCGTAATATTGGGTAACAGCGCGATTTCATTACTGACTTCGCTTCGGATATTCTTGGGCATGATTTTCGACGCTTTATCTCCTCATTGATTAGATAAAATCCCAGTTCTTTCAAGAAAATTCTTCTCTTGAACCGTTTATTTGATTGCCATCCTGGATTTATGTCTGTGCAAATGATGAATGTATTACAGGCTGATATATGTAATAGCTACGTTTAGGCCGTTGTTTCAGTTTAGTTCTGCATTAGTTCGACTTGCCATGTGAATGAATGGAGTTTATACCGAGAATGCGCTTGTAGTACTAAACTTGTGCTACACTCTTAGCAAGATTTGGCAGCATCATTTCCGTGGTAATTTTGTGAACAGATAAAAAAAAATTATATTTGTCAACTAACATGTTCGGTATTTCCCGAAAATTATGATATTTCTTACACATTTAAAAGTTTATATACTCTCTTATCCTTTGAACCCTACCCATCCCAGAAGAAACGTTAATCCTACCCTGGGGTCTCAGGTACCCCAACATATTTTGGTTTATTATTAATAAGTAACAGCAATTTAAGGAAATATTTTTATTTATTATAATAAGTAATTAAATCAGTAATACAAAAAATAGGTTACAATTTTTTAGACAAACATATTTGACATATGGCTTTTGTATGTTGGCCACATACGGGATTTCGACACATGCCACATGTGATCTTCGTTTTCCGGTCCTTTTCTCTGGCCATCTTCTTGTCTTCCTGAACACGCTGTACTTATGACGCAGTTGGTTCATTAAATCGACCCCACATTTATTTTTATTGTATTAATCCACCATCTATGGTATTTTGTTTTTAGCATCTGGATCAGTTGTTGTGTGCATTGTCGATAACAGAGTAACCACCCTCTTCTGTTTAGATTTTGGCGGCAGACAGTATGGCAAAAGAGACGAAATGTTTCGGAGCAGAGTCCTTGCCTAAATAGACAACAGCTCGAATCATGTAAGAAGTTTTGGAATCATATAACATGATTATTTCTATTCCATATTTGTCAGGTTTACTTGGAATGTACATTTTGAAAACACACCTGTCTCTAAATCCACGAAACATTTCATCTACCGTACAGCAATCAGACGGGCTATATATATCATTAGAAACGTTGACGATGTGACCAAAAAGGTCTCTTATTAGTGCCAGTCTATCATTCTCTCGGCGTTCTTCTCTCGTGGAATAATCATCGAATCTCAAGCAGTTTGTTAGAAACTCAAATATGGCTTCAGTCATTGTAGCACGAAAATAACCAATGCCTGAGTTTTTACCAAAAAGTTCTTTGGTAATCACATGATTCATATTGAGAACTCCAGTCAAATAATAAAGCCGAAACAAAGCTTCAATTTCTATCACATTTGTATCTTTAGCAAAAGACGGGCGAATATTATCAGAAGTTGATGGGCTTTCCTCTTCTTCTGTATTCTGTACAGGCCTATCCCGTTTGTATTTTTCTCTTTGTCTAGTAATTTCAGCATTAGTGTTTCTGACTATTTCGTCTAATTTTTCTTTCGTGAAAAGAGACTCCATGCGTCCTTTTCTGGTGTTATGTGTTGGGATACGCCTTGAGGTCCCTGAGGTTGCTGTACAATGTTTCTTTGCCGAGTCCTAGATCTCGCAGGTTTTACGCCAGCCCACCTGTATTCGTCTTTGCCTTGTAGACGATTTAGAACACTCAAAACATGGAGGAATTGTCCTGAAGTGAATTAGATAGAGGTAAGTCGTCTTCTGAAGAGAATTCAGCTGTGTCCACGTTAACTACAGACTTCAAAAGTGCGGATAACTGCACGAAAATCTTCAATGATGCCATCCTCTTCGTTGTCACTGCCTAAGTCGGGGGCTGCGACGTTAGTTGTCTCTTCATCATCAGAATCAATATGGTGCAACCAGTGCTCATCTGCTCATCCATTTTCTCCATAATTGTATCTTCTATAGTAGAACAATAAAGTAACAAAGTCTAATGACAGAAACACAGAAAACATTGAGGATAATTCCGTGTTTGTAGACATGTTTCTACTACACAATCATAATTATAAGATAATATTAGGAATAAAACTCACCAATGTGGATATTGTGCTCAAAACCTCACTTTTCGTCATTAATTTCACAAGAAACTCCAACTGGAAAATATTACGTTGTTACTACCCTGGGGTCTTACGAACCCCAAAACATCTATAACTCCGTTCACACTCGTCCTAAGAGTGACTGACGATATTTGAACATACCATATCTAGGAGCGTGGGTGTGTTCGTTTCATAGTTTGTAAAATAATTACAACATTTTAGGCACCGAGGTTTCTGAGACCCCGGGGTAGTGTTTGAGGGTTACTTACAAAAATGTATTTGAATCTTAGTGGAAAAATTTAATCGTTTACCTAATTGAGGTTATAAATTTGCATAGCATTTGACATAGATTTGATATAGATCACTATAAATGTTGTACCAGAACTTCAAATTCTGCATATAAGCTATACTAAAGTAGTGGTGTGTTTATATTAGAAGAAAAATTCACTAAAGTAAATTGGTTTATTCTTGAGATTTACAACTTGAAATGGAAGGATCAACTTATTTTTCCGAACTGTTCGGGCTATTGTAAGCTTCCGACATAAAAGTTCAACTCCTAGTCGCGGTCTCGTCTTTCATTTCTATCTATACGATCGTCGAGCGCAATACTCGTGTAATATTCCCCAATCACAGTAAACTCATCGCACCTCTAAAAATAAGTCTTCCCTCCTTGTCGTAACAACAATTTTCTAATGACTCACCATGTGAACGGTAAACACCTGCTAGGAGCAGCAATCCAATATAGGCTTGCATGGAAATTTGATCGAACGATATCCAATCCTCTCCGAATGGTCATATACTCCTGAAACTTTTGAGCGTGTTCGTTGTCCTATTATAAAGTAGTGAACAAGAATTTGGAGAAATCAAACCTACAAATAACTTACCTGGCTACTCATTGTTCACCAATGTTTTACAATACTATTTCACGTTCAAAACAATACTATAACCATTTCCATAAATATGTATATATTGGGCAAATTTGATCCAATAACACCAATAAAAACCCGTTTATTCCAAGAAGTATGGAAACGTCACTAAATTAGGGGCTCAAACTTATGAATTACTACAAGTCAGATTCATATGGAGTTACACACAATTTTGACCCATATATGTACACAGGACAAGGATTAACCCAATCTTTATTTGATATTGTCCACAATGTGTAAACTTTGAAAGTCATTCCGTCCGCGCAATATCATTTTTTATTGCATAATAATGCTTCTATTAGCAATGAATATTAAAAGAATTACAAAAGTGCTGCAAAACGGTCGAATAGCTGTTGCAACTTACCTCAACACCTGTACCCATTTGCAATTTTTTATGTTGCTCGCAACAAATGTTTTTTTTCAATCGATAGAGCAATAATTGCTTTTTTTCGTTGCCATCTTTCAGAATAAAAAAATTATAAAAGTTCTGAAATTGAGTTGCAACTTTCAAATCGTCGTTGGTCATAATCTGCTAAGCTTACAATCTGAAACAAGGTTCCCAACCTAAAACAAAAGCGGAAAAAATGATCAATAATTTGTATTTTACAGTTTACATAGTCCTTCGTATGTCCTAATCCATCAGAATATAAATTTGCAAAAGTGTTGCAAATGCAGACAAATGTGTGCAGACAAATATATGTCTACAAAGTTAGCCCAGCCTTTTTCGAAATTTTCAAAAACTGTTCTCGAATTGTGTTGCGTTGTGCCGCAAAGAAATATCAAAAAATTCAAAAATTAAATTTTTTATGATAAAAATAAAAAAAATTTAAAAAAAAGTTAGCGCAGCCATTTTCGAAATTGTGAAAAATGAAGGGTGTGCTGGATTGTGCTCGAATTTTGTTGCGTTGTGCCGCAGAGAAAAATTTTTTTTTTTTCACAAATTAAACTTTTTATGAGGAAAATATAATATTCAAAGAAAGTTAGCCGAGCCATTTTAAAAATTTTGAAAAATAAAGGGTGTGCTGGATTGTGCTCGACCTGTGCTGCATTGTGCCGCAAAGAAAAATCAAAAAATTCAAAAATTCAATTTTTTGTGATGAAAATAAAAAAATTTTAAAAAAAGTTAGCGCAGATATTTTCGAAATTTGCAAAAATGAAGGGTTTGCTGGATTCTGCTCGACTTGTGCTGCATTGTGCCGCAAAGAGAAATCAAAAAATTCCTAAAAATTAAATTTCTTATGATGAAAATAAAAAAAAATTTACAAAAAGTTAGCGCAGCCATTTTCGAAATTTGGAAAATTGAAGGGTGTGCTGGATTGTGCTCAACTTGCGCTACGTTGTGCCTTAAATAAAAATATTTCGTTTTAAAAAATTACGCTTTTTACGAGACATTTTAGAAAAAAAAAGTTAGTCGAGCGATTTTTTTTTTATTGCGTATAACTTATATATACTACGTTCTACCGTAAGGAAAGGGTAAGAATGTCGGGAATAACACTTTATGAAACATTTTTCTTTGTGGCACAATGCAGCACAAGTCGAGCACAATCCAGCACACCCTTTATTTTTCAAAATTTCGAAAATGGCAGGGCTAAATTTTTTTTGAAAATTTTATTTTCCTCATAAAAAGTTTAATTTGTGAAAAAAAAAAATTTTCTTTTCGGCGCAACGCAACACAATTCGAGCACAAGCTTTATTTTTGAAATTTTCAAAAAAGGCTGGGCTAACTTTATAGACATGACAAATATATTAAACATATGCATGTTTACGCGTGACGTTTTACAACCACCTACACAACTTCATAAAAATATTGCAAAACTTTTCCCTTTTTCGAAATTTCAAAACTTTTGTAATTAATGTGAATTGATTGTCTTTATTGATTGGTGTATTATCCAAAATCGATTCCAAGCGATGCCACCGTAGTTGCGACAATTCGAAGGCTGTCCGCAAACTTTATTTTACTTAGCTCATGTGATACCCGCATGTATTTTTTATACCTTTTTCGAACTCGTATAAAATACAATAAAGCAAATTCACTTTATCCACTGACATATTTGCTTGCCTCTAATTCATATAAAAATGATGATTGTCAAAGCATGTCTTTTTTTTTTTAGTGTACCTACCCTAAACAATCCCGATAATTTTCATATATTTTTCCTACAATTCGAAAGAACGTTCCCATTCCGGTTAACATTATAAAATCCAATTTAAGTCGATCCAAAAAGTAAATTCTGCTAATTAATTAACTCTCGTGTATTAAATCTTAGTTTCATTTATTACAAACGACTTAAAATTAATTTGTAAAAACTATGCAGATTGTAATGTTTCTAGACAATAATAGATGGCGCACAGATTGAAGGTGCTTGAAAAGAGAATTAATCGTTATACAAATGAAAAAAAAACCCGAACATATCATTAGCTTTTTTGAGGTCAATTTCATGAATTTAAGAACTTTAGACAGTTAATTTTGGAATCCCATTTGTCTAATCCATTTCTAAAATATCTGTGGAAAATACAGTATAGATATGACGTGATATCTCTTTCACTTTTCTCAGCACGTTCGAGCAATATTATCTTTATGCCAAACATATTTTCTTCATATTTGGCAATCATTTTCTACCTATAGGTAGCAACAGCTACAATGTAGCTACTACTACCAACACGTCATTACTATCTTACAAGAACTCAATTTTGAAGTGTTATAATTATTTCTGGTAATTTCTGAAAGTATAAAATGTGGAAGTCTCGGCGTGTATAAATCATTCAAGGGATAGGTACGTAAAAGCAAGCACTCAGATTGCCTTCCATCTTGCAGTTAGTATATATACAGGATGGATAATGTAAAAAGACGATGGTCGATCCCTTATAGCTCCGTTTTAAAAGCAATTTTCCAGCTCCTAACTTATTCACGATTTAATTCGCTTTAAAAAGTTTGACCAAATCAGGAAAATTTCCGACGCCACTCACTCACTATATATGTAGGTACAGAGCAATCCCTGTGTATTTATGTAATGTATATGCCTACTATATTATATTGTAGAGGTGTTTTACAAAAGTTACCGTGTTCCGTATACGCGCGTAGCGTGTGGATCTTACTCACATAAAAAGCAGTCATTAATGGATAGGCGCCAGACAACTTGCCTCCTTCACAACACGCGGTCCCATACAAACGCGCAACACATTAAATGGTTTCCTCCTGAAATACAATTTTCCTGACTTCATGTTTTTCCATCCTCATTCCCCAGTGGTCGTCCTCTCCCCACACGTCATTTCACTTTGTTTATTGTTTCGATATTCGCCTCACTTTGTGTTGTACAACCTACCTAACCTCTCTAAAAATCCGTATGGTATCGTGCCGAGTCTAAAACTTATCGTCTGCATGTCTAAATCTAAGGCCCCGAGCCCATAGCGACCCAACCAGCCCAACCTTCTAAATTCCTGTGTAGAGCACATGAAGAATTATAGCGGCCCAAACCCTAATTTTTCGAGAGGAAAAAACATGTAGATGTCGAGCACCTTTTACCGGTAAGTTCATGGGTCGGGGACCCCGGAGTGGAGGCATATAAAACGCGACTAACAGATTTAAAAAAGTTAAGAGCATACCTTTGCCTTTGTATTACTGGCCTATTTCACAAGACATGAAAAAGAAGAAGAAAGATGACTCTCAAATTATATAGCATAGGTAGGAGGAGGATCGAAATGAATACAAAAAAAAAAAAGAGGAAGAGGCGCGTTTGTTTCACATAAAACTTAAATCGCTGAATGGGAAAATTCAGGATTTTCTGCTGCAAAACTTTTACCTCCGTGTTGTTGCGGTGGACCACATTTTATATAATAGGGTTTGTGTAGTCTGGTTTGGAAGGGGGGGGGGGGGGGCTGGTGGTATTAGAATTCTTACGCTTTTTGAAATCGAGCTTTGATTTATGGCTTCCGGGGATAAAATAAATGCAATGCTAAGTACTTTATGCATAGAGTTTCGAAATTGTACTAATGCAGCAAACATTCAGACATTTCATGACACACTTTCCCAGGAATAATAGCAAAATGTTCGTCCGCTTTTAATCATTTTCTGTCAGAATTCAGAAACGATTGAAATGTGAAATTGAAATGAAGGTAGAAGCTATGAAATGCAACTCGGAATAGGAATATTATGATAAATTATATGAAAAAGTACAAAAGGGATGAGAAATTTTACGGGGGGAACTGTATATTCTGAACATAGATCTTTTTTTTTTTACTTTTTACTTTTGATAAATGCTATTCACTTTCTATGTACAAAATGTGGTAAAATAAGACATTTAACCAATGCAGATTAGCTAAAAGCCACAACAAGTAAAACCCCCATAGAATTTCGTGAGCGAAGCATAGATATGACCGCAACATTTAAAATCCGAACCTAATGAAATCTGCAATATCAATTATCAACAGAATTCAATGGATATTTATTAAAGCATACTCGTGGAATATGAAAAGCGTCAAAGCCAGGAGCATGAAAAAATGAAACAAATTTGTACACAAACCAATTTTCTCAAGTTACTCCAAATAATATATCTAACTAGCAACGTAATCGAGGTTAGAGGTAACATTGCTTAGCTCTCCTAAATAGCTAACGTAACAGGGTAAAGGTTTATGCTCAACTATTATAGTGATGCAATCTCAAGCGAAAATGCTGAGCACGCGGGACGTCCGAATTAGGTCACAACTGAAAAGTTGTTGTTGGATTACTGTCGAGTAAAGATAGCTTGGATGGTAAAGATCTAAAGCGAATGTGCTTTCCATGTCCTATATAAACATTTTGGCATGAGAAAGCTATATCAATAATTTGAGCGCCACGTTTGCTTATTTACACTTATCCACAAATGGAATCGCGAAGTCATTCCGAGGTAGTATTTGGACCTATTCAAACATAACCGAAATGAGCTTTTATGGAGTTATGTAACCGTTGATGAAACGTGGATCTATCATTATTTCCTGAAAAATGTGCTTCGAGAAAGGCAAATACGGTTTTAAGGACCGGGGAAGGACGTAGTCATAATTTTCTGGTATTCGCGTTGCATAATCTTTATCGATTATCTGAAAAAGGGAAAAATGTTCACAGGGAAGAATTATGCATATTTGTTGAATTGATTGATAGAAAAGCGGCCTCATTTAAAACACAAAGTTCCCTTCAACCACGATAATGCAGCAGCTTATAAGTCTGCAATTACCATATGCAAAATGGTTCGAAAGACCTTATAAAAAGGTTCTAGAGGAAAACCTGAAATATAAAGACAGTTCAAAGTTGAAAACAAAGAAAAATATTTGAAGTTCACCGATGAAGATCACATGATTAAGAGATTAAGTCTCGGACTCTTCTCCGCAACCCCAACAGACAGGATCAGCAACAAGCCCTATTTTGCGTAGGTGATCTCTGAGATGAGAGTGCCCAGTAAGAACTGACATCAGGGTTCTCAGGGTTGGCTTGTTTAACCCCAGTAGTTTTTTTGTTGTTTCTTTTGGGTTAGGTCTGCCCCACAGCTACTTTGTAGTTCTACCTGAAGGATCATCTAACCAACGGCGACTGTGTGGTGTTTTGATTTGGTGCGATCCCAATTGTAGAGGAGGATGCCTCCGAGGTTGCATCAAAACGATCAAGTTCGGCCGCCTTTTCATTTCCCCTAATATCACTATGATCTGACACCCAAAGTACCAGTACCCTGTTGTTCCGAGAATGGGCGCTCAGGGTGGATTTACATTCCAATACAAGTTTGAAGTTGTAAACGGTTTTGACAAGGCCTTGACAGCCACCTGACTGTCCGAGCAGATTGCAATCTCCTTGTTCTCAATGTCTGAGTTAAGGAGATGCCTTCCCACTTCAAGGATGGCCTTGACTTCCGCCTGGAAAACTGTGACATAGCTTTCAAGGTGTATGTCGATTTCCATATGATGATCCTCGCAGAAAACGCCTGCTCCGGTGTTTTCTTCCGATTTGGAACCATCTGTTTATATGATAGAGTTTGTTGATGGCTGAAGCACGGAATATAATTCCCATTCTGCCTTATTTGGAATTTTTGTTTAAAAATTGCTTTTCAGCATATTCTCGAGGAAGTGATCGCTGTTCCTGTCGATTTCAGGTACGATGGACTGCAGGATGGATTCATTTGGGACTAAGATTCAACCTTAGCGCAGCGATATACACCCCCTTCTTGACATGTATATGCATGGGTTGTACTTTGAGGATGACCTCAAGAGCCCCAGAGCTGGTTGATTTGAGAGCGCCGCTTACAGTAAGTAGGCACAATCTTTGGATTTTCTCGAATATCTTCATTGCCTTCCCCCACACCACAGAACCGAAGGTTCTAAGAGCTGTATTCGCTCTGTCCTCAAGGTGTGGCTTCCAGCTTAATTTTTTGTCTAATATAATACCTAGATATTTTATCCTGTCCTTCAGTTCCAAACGTATGGAGCCAATAAGGGGTAGGCTCAATCTGGGAATGTTTATGAAAAAGCAAAGATCTGGTTTCAATGGGTTGACGCGAAATACGAAATTCGAAATGTGACCAGTCAGATTGCGTTCTGCATCAGTCTACAGAGCTCAGATTCTTAGCTACCAGTGACTAGGATCACCAGGTAGCCTGCGTAATATACGGCCTTGTATCCCATCCGGGTGAGTATAAGCAAAAGATCATCCATAATGAGCGTCCACAATAAAGGTAATAGAATACTGCGTTGAGAGTTGCCCCTTTGGATGTTTTTTACTCTGCTTACCCCGCCCAGTTCGGCCAAGACAGTTCTATTGTTCAACAAGTGTGCGAATCCAGGACTGATTCACTTCATGTTTTGTTAGCGTTTCATTGAACTTATGTAGAACAACATTATTAAAGGCACCTTCTACTACTATGAAAACAGCTAGCGTAGATTGTTTAAAGAAGAAGCCCTTTTCGATTGAGTGGATAATCTCGTGGAGAGCCATCTCAACAGACCTTCCCTTTAAGTGCACGTGCTGGCGTTGTGACAATCTGTTTCTGGAAAGGGAGCCCCTTAATTTCCAGTCGCAGGTGCGTTCTAGTGCTTTGAGTAGGAAAGTAGTCAAACTTATTGGCCTATATGCCTTATCAGTTGAGGAGTTCACCCGGCCTGTCTTGGGAATAATCACAATGCGGAGCTCTTGCCACAGCTTCGGTGTGTATCCCATTTTGATACATGCCCTGAAAAGAAGGGTTAGATTGCTGTTCAAAGAGTCCCCCGAGTTTGGAAGAAGGACTGGAAAAATGCCGTCCTTACCTGGGTGGTACTTGAATGGTTGCATTAAACTTAGTCGTGTTATTTGGGGCTAACAAAAACAACTCTTTCAGAGTTTCAAATTACAAATTATTTCAAATTGCTTCAAATTGGTATAATGTTCTCTCGTTTAATTATTTTCACAATATATTTCAAAATTGTAGATTATTTTAATTAAATTATCTATCATAAAATTCAAGAAAAAACTTCGTCTCGCTAAGACAGACAAAACAGACTATAGGTATATTATTTTTTACGCATTTTGTTTTCTTGTTTTTTTCTTCCCAGATATGCCGGGAGAAATTTTAGATGGTAAAACTTAAGGAAATCTTGTGTTTTGGTTTAATTTGTTCTAAGAATACAAAATAAATTTATTTAAGTAATAATATTCGGATAGTTTGTTGGAAAACAGGTGTCCTATATATGTATAGGTCGTTCGGCATATACACGGGTCCCGATGATTTAAAAAAATATATATACAGGGTGTCCCGTATGTGGTCTGGCACCCCGAAGGCTACGGATAGGTCATGCTTAGACAAACAAAAAATTGTATGGTTGGGGGGAGGGAAATCGTAACGGCTTCCGAGATAACGGGACTCTTAAGATATTTGGGTAAGTTTTTATAGATCACCCTGTAACTTCTGAACGTTATACGCTATGATAATAGACAATCGTTGGACCTTTCCAATGGTCTACACAATTTTCAATCAACCTTTCCGTTTTGAAGTTATGGCTCAACAAAATTAAAATTTCGGAATTTTTATTTAACTTCTATTTTTATCAAAAAACACCTCATCAATATCAATTTTTCATATTGAATTTAAAAAGCACAAAATCCTTGCTTTAAAATTACCTATCAAACTCTGTACCGAAAATGTACCCCTTTCTCCGTGTTTGCACTTTATCTTAAGCAAATCCATCGAAAATGGCTGAAAAAGTTCAATAAGTGCCAGAAAGTAGGCAATTATCTTTTTCAGCCACTTTCGCTGGAGATGTTTAAGAAAAAGTGCAAAAAACGCAGAAAGGATTACATTTTGGGTACAGAGTGAGATAAGTCATTTTGAAGCTAAGCTTTTGGGACTTTTAAATTCAATATGAAAAATTGATATTGATGACGTGTTTTTTGATAAAAATAGTAGTTAAATAAAAAAACGAGTAAAAATTACGAAATTTTAGCTTTGTTGAGCTGAGCCATAACTTCAAAACGGAAAGGTTGATTGAAAAAATTTATAGACCATTGGAAAAGTCGAACGATTATCTATCTACCAAATTGTCATCATAGGGTGTAACGTTCAGGAGTTACAGGGTATCTATAAAAACATAACCAAATATCTTAATGTCCCGTTATCTCAGAAACCATTACGATTTCCCTCCCCCCACCCATACAATTTTTTGTTTGTCTAAGCATGACCTATCCGTAGCTTTGGGTGCCAGACTACATACGGGACACGCTGTATACATAATTTATTTATATTTTTATTTTCTATTATTTTTTTAAATGAATTAAATTCATAACAATTTAAGAGCAAATTCGTTATAAATTAGTAACTGATTGAAAAAATTATAGTATTAGTTTTTGGTGTGGTACTCAATAAAACATTTTCTGTGTAACCCAATGTTGTATTTGTGGCACCACGTTGTACATTTGGCAAGACAGTAAGCGCACGTGTCTGCTTCATTTGGACCTCGACCAAATAATACACTATCAAAACGAGCATCAATACCATAAGATGATGATCTAATGTTCGAAGTAGTTTGTTTCTTTCCAGCAAATGAACCCAAGTTGTTTTGCACCATACGTCTTCGAAAGGCCAACTGTTGCAGCTTACCGCCACTTTTCTTATGCAGCTGCCAGGCATTTTGTGCTGCGGAATCAATCATCTGAGCAAAACTGCAGAAGTACCATTTTTTTCCCGCGGATGTTGCAGCGATATAAGCTAATATTTTGATCCGCCCGATCAACACCCCCCATGTACTTGTTGTAAGCATGGATAGTGTTCGGCTGACTAATATAAATATTTTTTTGTTTACTTTGAGAATACCTTCGACATGAATGCTCTGGAAATACTTTCACAGAATTTGATGCCATAGCTACTACATTATTCTTATGCCATTTTAAAGCAACTATACCATCATCTGTTGATTCGTATTCGTAATAGCCTCTATTTTTCTTCTGCCTGAGCTTTCTTACAATTAAATTGGAATTGGGTATACGATTATCGCTTATAGTGCCCGTTCTTTTCACACCCTTTCTTTTCAGCTCATCCAACAAGGGGATTCCGGTAAAAAAGTTATCGAAAAATAGATGATATGGCTGTTTTGCTTTGCCATGCCTTCCAAAATATCGAATCATGGCTTCATCTACACTATGATATTCTGCATGCGGAGCATGTTCCAAAAATCGCTTGTTCAATTCAACAAATAGTAGCCTTACCTTAGCAAATTCATCATTTTTGTTTATTGTTAAGTTATCACAAAAATGGATATGGAATAATATAAATTCAAACCGATCCCTGTTCATAGCTTCTGATACTAGATCTTTGTGAGAATCTCTTTCGCGTTCCCAATACATTCTACGTCTAGAAACACTAATATATCCGCTAAATAGAAGAATACCAATTAATACTTGGATTTCGGAAAAAGTTATCCGTTCGAAGTTTCCTACTCTTTCTGAGGCGTATTTATTTGTGTAAAAAACAATTTTGCTAACTAGTTCTTCATCGAAAACGACTGAAAACAATTCCAGCGGACTTAAGTTATTATAAGCAATATTGACGTCTGCCCAACTCTCGAAATTTGGATCTATATCCAGTGACCGCCAATGGTATTTTTTGGTTATTTTACTTCTTTTCGCTCGATAACGATTTGCGAGAACAGACAACGGAATATTATCGTCACTGTCATAATGACTATTACTTGATGGCATTCGAACTACTAACTCAGCTTCAGCAACAAGTTGTCGCCCAGGAAGATTAGAGAGACCGAAATATTCTTCATCTCCTTCGTCCTCATCTGTCACGTAGTCTGTGGCGTTAACGGGAGGTAAAACGTTTATCACAATTTCCTCTCGTGAATTTTCAAAATCATTTCCGTCCCCTTCTAGTTCTTCAATAATATCATTCATTGTCATTGGTCTATGAAATAAAAATAAAAATTTTCTCCGTGCATTTGCCGAACGTCCTACATGTAGGACACTTAAGTTTACAAACAAACAAAAGACACAAAATAACAAAAAGGTTACAAAACTCTTTTAATTTATTACTTGGCACATTTGTAAACACAATGTAATTAAAATTAGGTTTCGAACTCGGCATATCTGGGTTAATAAATTCGCCTACTCAAAATATTTTTGGATATCCTGCAAAATACTTTCGAAATTTCATTTTCGAAAACCTGAAGACAGATGCCTCACAGAGAGCAACGTCGAAAATAAGCCCAATTTCGTGTGCGTCGTTTCATGTCGCCACATAGTCTAAATAGATAACATGCTCCTCTGGACTTCTTGGTCAAGAAATACTAATTTTGCTTCCTCTTAATCCTCATAATACTTTGCTTATTATTGGTTGTATACTAGCTCTCTTAGAACTGTCAACGGGATTAAATTCTTTCTGTTCATCCTTCAATTAATCCTGCCTTATTCTTAAAACAATTCTTAATAGCTGTTGGTTCAATGTCCGTAAATAAATGTAATCCAGAAGATTAATGTAACCTTCACGATGATTATTTTCTAAAAAAGCTATTAATCCTTTTTCTATGCAGCTTTGCGTTCTGGTTTTTGACTAAATACAAAAGGTGTAATTTCGAAACAGAATTATTTGGCACATATTTCAGCTGGATACATTTAAATTCAGCTACAATTTCTTTTGGATGCGAAGTGAAATTATCGTTGTTGACGAAAAATAAATTTTTTTTTTCATTTTTGCAGGAAACACACGATTCACTCATTGAAAATTTTATTACTCTTCAAAAACTGGTAATGACTTAGTTCTGTTAAGAGGAGTTAGTACAGCGAGCCTGTAGGCAATAAAATTTACTATACGTAGGTTTGTGTCCTAAAAGTGAGAAAATTCATATAAAATTAGCCTAGACCAAAAGCACATTAGAGACATCTAGCGTAAAAGACAGAAACCCAACATGCAATCATTTAAGACGAAAAATGACAATTTTTAGTTCAAAGAAATTGAAAATTTTCAACGAGAATTAACTCTCCTAAAATTTTGTTTGCACATAATTGTTAAATATACTATTTTGCTTTGTATTTCAATCACTTTCAACGAAATATTGCAATTTCTAGGCGGTGAAATATCGGGAGAAAAAACAAGTGCTATTAGAGTCAAATAATTAAAAAAAACGTCGCTTAAATGAAAAAACTAAACGTTATTTGCTAGATCTAGGCTTTATCTTCCCAAAATAGTCACAATGTAAAGAAATGAGAATACCTACTAACAGGAATTTGATTTAAAAAACTTCAGTTTTTACCATTTTTTACAAGTTTCCGTACTTATCTCCATGCCAATACACTTTTTTTAATTTTTGCCGACGTTATTTACTAGACGTCTTCGTTACATATATAAATCATTATTCTGCTACAAATAGTTTGCCAGAAATTCGCATTGAAAAATGTATGAAACTTGCAAATCTTGGTACTGACTCCTCTTAAGGTATCATTTAGTTTAACACTCTTACCGATTATTAGCAATTTTAGCTTATGACTGCCAATTACATTTGTATCAATGTTCCACGTTTCTTACTCTTTTTTCTCCCAAAACATTTTTAATTTTTATATGCAAAAATCTTATTTGGCAGTAATTTGAAAAATAATCTCATCTAAGTATATATTTTACATTCTATTACAATACTTGTAGGTTCTTATAAGTTGAAGAAGAGTGTAAGTTTTTCAAAATAAACACCTTAATAGAAGCGTTCCTCTCGCAATATTTTTTCCTTCTTCAGTCTGAACTCCAGATAGCCTCTCCATTTGATTCTATTTTATCCGTTCGTATCCGAGATTTTTCCTCAAATTTCTGTATCGTATATTTTAGCTACAGCTAACTATGCTCCGCAGTTGCTATTTCAATAATGGGGCTGACATCTATCGCTGATTAGGAAAAGTTCCACCATATTGGGGAGCGTTTTGGTGTTCATTCCAGATGTGTTCGGGCAAAACCCTCAGGAAATACTTCCAAGCCATGATAAAATAGACTCTCACATTAAAATATGCTAGCCTCGGTTCTAACATTCTAAAAAATGTACAGTGTCTTATGTAAAACTGACAAAAGTTTCATTTGAATAGGTCCTGTGCCCTAAACTACTATTCATACAGAAAAATGGTTTTCTGATAATCTTAAGTTTGTTTTTTGATCACGCTAACCCTAATTATTTAAAAACTTTATCTTAACCGAATGACTACGATTCCCCAAACAAATACTCTCACCTGAGTAATAATTTCCAAATGTTCCATGGTGAATTCGAAAGAATCTGCTTGCAGATGCACACATACAACTAAGCTGGAAGTATCAAGAGCAAGGTGGTATATGTAGTAAGGAGCCAAGTTTAAAATTACTGGAAGACTGTATGGATAGTAGTTTAGGGGGCTCTATAGCATACATAAAATCAATATCTAGTCACTTTTTCATAAATATCAATATAATTCATTTTAAAGAATCCGACCAGCATGCCAGCCAGCACTTATGGATGTCTGTTTCATGGCTTAGGAAGTATTTCTCAAGGATTTTGGTTCAGATTGACGTCTTATCCTTAGTTTGTGGTGAAATCCTTTTACAACTTACAAATGTTCTGAAAAATATGATATTTATCAGTATACATGTATAATATTGTGTCCTCTTATTACATTTTGTACAGAAAACGGGCTGCTGAGCTATGAAAATCCAAATTACCACATGGATCCACAAAGAATTGAACGAAACTCTCACTTATACGAAGAAATTCTGTCGGAGTTACATCAACAACAAAGTTCCTTGAAGTCGACAAAACCTCACATTGTCAGTAATCGAAAAGATTATGCTCGAATCGATATCGGATCGATGGGGGTCGATTTAAAAGAAAATTTCAGGTAAATAGAATAAATAATTTTTTTTTCTTGTAGTCATATTTTTCTTTTTTTAACAAATAGTAAAAATTATTCAATTATCCTTTAGTGCATCAGAAAAGCAATTGCTCTTTGATTCATCACCCTCTGAATCGAAGACGAAATCAGATCAAAAGCCTGAAAAGGATGACAATTCGAAACTAAAAGATGCTAACGAAGGTGTACCCATCAAATACATTTCTGGTAATCTAAACTCTGAAGATTTGTATGCATTACCCAATAAGAGGTCCCATAAAGACGATGGTAAAATTGGTGAAGTTGCGCCCGAGGATGATATTGAGGAAGACGGTGATGATGAGGAGAAGGGCAAAAAAGAAGAAATCGAGGGCATCGAAGACAAAGATGCTAATAAGGATCTACCACCCGGATGGGAGAAACATGAAGGTAATGTCAACCAATTGAGATTATCTTTTAAATAGGATGCTGATTTTGTGCTTTTTTTTATTCTTTTTTATTCATCCCTCTCCTTTAGACAATGATGGGCCATACTATTGGCATATAAAATCAGGTACAATACAAAGAGAACCACCGACCTGGGCGAAATGTATGAAGGAGCCAAAAACTCCTGTTTCATCGACAAATCCAGCATTTGTAACAACACGCAGTCCAAATAACAATTCATTTCAATCATTTTATGCAACGAGAGATGGCCAAGGAAATAGATTACAGGTAAGAAGAACATTTTACCGAATTCCATAAATATCTGAGAAATGTTTATACAAGGTGTGATCAAAAAATATGGTGAATGGTTTTATTACATCAAATTTAAATTAATTTCTTTTAATGTACTCTCCTTGGCTAACGATGCACTTATCTCAACATTGATTCCTTGATTGGAAGCATTTCTGGAAGGATTCTTCCGGAGAGGCTTACAGCTGCTCTGTTGTGGCCCTCTAAATGTCGAAAAGGGTATCAAAACGTTTTCCTTTTAGTGCAGTTTTAATTTTTGGGAAAACCCAGAAGTCGCATGGTGCTAAAGCCGGAGAGTACGGTGGATGTGAACAGACAATAATTTCTTTTTGTCAAAAACTCGCGAAACAGAAGCGTGGTGTGGCACGGGGCGTTATTGTGATGTAAGATGAAGCCATTGAACCAATTTTCTGGCTTTGCGCAGACGCATGCGAGATGTTCAGTTCTTCCGTAAGCTCTCGAATAGTCAATCGCCTGTTTGAACGAATCCGTTTTGCTACTTTTTGTACAATTTCGTGTGTTTTTAATATCGAAGGATGTCCTGACCGGTGCTCGAATTCAACATGGCCGGATTTAGGGAAGGGCTACCGGGGCTCTAGCGCGGAGCCTCCACAATAGAGGGGCCTCCACAACCCGCAATAGAATTATCTAACTACACAGACGAAATACATCCATTTTCATCCACAAACCTCGACAAATATTTTTAATAATATTACATTATTATAAATATTTTCGGAGGTTACCCTTATTTCGGTTCTGATAATATTGATGATACCAATACGAATGTATTTTGCATAAGTAGTTATAAGTACGCAAATAATTATTTTTTGAAACAATTGAATTCAATCGTTTATTCACATACCTTTTATTGCATAAAAGAAATGATATGGAAATAATGATTTTTTTAATAATTAAAGAATATCAATTAATTGGATATTATTATTTATTTTTATTCATCATTCTATAATGAGAAGAAGATAATCGCGACGAGGAATCGAACACTGAATGCCTGTTTATGCTTGCGTATACTTTATACCCGTTTTTCACCGAATTCTCCATTTTCCCCGAATTCTCAGTTTTTCCCCGTTTTCGTCTTTTCTAGTTTATTTTATTTTGTCTTTTTATTATTTTTTCGTGCAATAAATTATTTAAACAATTTAAAAAAATGTATAACCTATTTTAAAAATAATTAGGGGCCTCCACTCCTTTGTTGCCCCAGGGCCTCCACACTTCTAAATCCGGCCCTGGACTTCAACCGACTCATATCCGCTTTTAAATCCCTCATACCACTTAGGACAGTCTTCAGAGTCAACACATTATCGCCATACACTGATTTTAAAAATCTATGAGCTTCTTTTGCACTTTTTTGCAACACAAAGCTAAATATTAATACTTTGTTCGAAATGCACGATGTGCGACTGACGCGGTAGACATAACCTCACTGTTCTTACTCTGGAAGACGACTGACAAGTCACAACTTTTTCAAACTTTCCACTGACTTTCTCAAAGAATCAGGCCATCAGACGGATAACTTCAAATGGATATAGCGTCAGCAGTTGCTGCTATAAAAATTCATTCACCGTATATTTTTATCACAGCTCGTATGTACCAAAAAAGTATACAAAATTTATATGGCTGGGAATGGCTCCCGAATGGACCACAACATTTGAAATGATGTAAGTATTCATACTTTTTCGTATTTGAAGTGTTGAGGAAGTCGATCAAATGTATACAAAACTGCTATTATAAAAACATTTGCTTTCGGCACGCTCTAACTAAACCATGGTATGGTCCATTCCAGAATGCACTATCCATACTCTGCTCTAGTATGCCATGCGACATCTTGTTCTTGTGCCATCTATGATATGTTGAACCTGTCAACTGAGCAAAAGGTTCTCTGAGAATTCACAAAGGTCGAGTTTCATTGAGTATATGATGCGGAAGGTGATAATGCGGTCTATGTAGGATCAGCCTATTCTGAGATAAGCTTATGTCCTTTTAAGTAATCAGTTTTACTTCATGCTAGTATATTATATAGAAAAGACAATAGACAGAATGCCCTGAAGTTGTTCCAATCACCCTCTTATTATGATATTTCTCATCTTTCGAAATGTAAAGGCAATTCAAATTCTCTCAATTATTGGTTGGATGTTTAAAATTTTTTTAGCAATTAGTTCTAGTCATTTAGTTGACTATTTAAATTGCTTTTTGAAATCCTCTCGAGTGTTTTTACAAAGCTATTTTTTTTTATTTTTATTTGTACTCTTGTTTCTAGCATTCACTTTATCTTTTCCTATAGTCAATTCTGAAATTTTCTGTCGCGGGCGTTACGTTAATAATATTATTCCTGATATCGCTTTGATATTCGAGCTTTTGTCAGCTGTCATTTCAGATATAATGAGGCTTATCTAAACCATCCAAGGTGGTTTAACTTGATTTCGCTAAGTCACATGGTGATTGTGTTAGCTAATTTGATCCAATAGAGAATAGAGATTCTTACATTCGATAATTCGATTTTTTTCTTTTAACGAAAATTGCATCCGTGCAATGTTTATTTGTCCATTCATATGTAGTTATAGGGGGCTTTCAGGAACTGAATAGAGCTACTTGCTCTCATACGGCCCTAATGATAATATAATTCCATTTTTTGATGAAAAGTTCTAACTGCTTAGAAAAGCTCGTTTTTCCTATTTCCACAGGAGTAGGTAGGTACCTACATATGCGATATTACGAGAAGTGTTTGATATGATTTGCTATTATAATCGCAAGTTAACTACTCTTCTATGAGATTTTTTTTAGCGATTGGTGTCCTAATAGCTTTTTGAAAATTAATATTCTGTAATTTCTCGAAGGATATTTTGGGAGACAACATTAGTTTGGCAAATCGGATTTTAGGATTTTTTACTATAATACCTTCCGTCTAATCCTCCGTGAAGGTGTACATAAATGTTCTTTCTTTAATGTGAGGACATCTTTTAATGCTCTGATATATGTTTTCAGCAACTCTGATGGGATCTTATATACTCCTACAATCTTACCATTGGCTAGGATTTACAGATTATTACTGCTCTTGCTATATCTTTCTTCTAGACGCTTTATATACATAGGTCTTATTCAGGACGTTGAAAACGTGAATCTTTTACCTTGGTGGACAATCTTCTATCCTGGTTTTTATACCATATTTTTTAGCAGAATGCTTTTCCTAATATTGTTTGGTTATTTTCTGTACAGCATTCTACCATTGCCACTAATTATTCACTTGCCTGAAAAGTCCCTGTAAGATTAGTTGTGTTTCTTTTACAGTTTACGGTAACTCTGTGAATCACTGTTGAGTTAATAATATTTTTATGTTTATTTTTTTATTTTTTTTACATAGCTTGCTTGCGATATCCATTGTACCTCGGCTTATTTATATTTAATCTAACCTAGGCTAACTATTCGGAGATTATTCCACCTCCACCAAACTACGTGTGGAATCTCAATCCCAGAATGGTTCTGAACTTTATCAACATTATTCGTTGTTTCTCCATCGATGACTGACAGCTAAATAATTTTTTTTACATTCCTAGTTCGTTCATCTGATGATATTCATGTCAATTTGGGTAACTTCTTATGTTAGAAGAAGAAGAACAACAACAACTGAATAACGTTCATATTTTTTATTCGTAATCGTACAGCTATAATATTCTTGAATACTGATGATCAGGTAATGAGACTAGATCTCATTTCCTTGCTGGGTATTATGACCACACTGTTCTTATGTGTAGTGTATCAATGGATAACCACAAGTAGTATTCTCCATCTAACCCATACTCATGATGTTGTGTTGGATTATCTCTCTAGAAACTCCATCCAACCAGAGCTCTCACGTTCCGTTGGCCGAATCTTATCTTGTACGAAAGCAAGGGTCTCCAATTCTGAGGCTGTTGGTAATCTAAACCGCAGCTAATCTACTTGAGGAGGATACGAGCACTCGACATTTGGCAAACTCCGACCCAACCTGTTCAAGTTGCATTAAGATATTTCCGTTGGAGACGTATTCGATCAGTGCCTCCTCTATTATCCCTCCTTTCTGATTCTTCTCTTTAATTACTCCATTCAAAAAGGTATAAAATCCATTTAACGGTTATAAGGCGTTATTTATAAATCCATTTTAAAAATATTTCAATAAAAATTTATAATCCTTCTCTTCTAATCTCCGAAAAAAAAACGTTTATCTAAAACTAAACCTCATTTGGTTCTCTTATATTACAGGAAAGTCAAAGCTTATCAGTAACACGAAGTAACACTAGTTCAGCATTGGATCAAGAGGAAGACAGGCGAAGACGTGAGGATATATCATACAAGTAAGTGCATAGCTGCCATCCACATAACATTGTGTAACAATTGAATTTCCTTCCTCCTCATATCCTTGAAAAATAAGAATAAATGAAATGGAAATTTTCAGACGTCGCAGTTATCCTCTTAAATCTGAATCAGACAGACCAATTCGATTTGCAGTACGTTCCCTTGGCTGGGTAGAGATAGCCGAGGAGGACTTAACACCAGAGAGGTCTTCAAAAGCAGTTAACAAATGCATCGTAGATTTATCTTTAGGACGAAACGATTTATTGGACGTTGTCGGTAGATGGGGCGATGTAATACCACAAACAATTTCATATATTCTCTTAGATATCTATTGATTTTGGTTTTTGCCACAGGGGAAGGATTTATTCATGGATTTGGATGAAGGTGCTTTAAAATTAATTGATCCAGAAAATTTGACAATATTAAATACGCAACCAATTCATACAATACGTGTTTGGGGTGTTGGTCGTGACAATGGAAGGTTCGTATTTTGTTGATTTTGATATTTCGGTAAAGAGTCAGTTCTTAGAAAAACTTATAAAATTTTGCTTTGTTCATTATTTGTGCTGCCTCTGATTTTATTCCCTGTATACATAGGGAGAGGTTAGTATTACTTAGATCTAGTCTTTAGTAATGTATAAATAACTGTAATATTACTATGAATTTTTCATTAACTTCTGCATGATTATTATTCAATAAGTTTGAACTTTCAATATTCTCATTTGAATTTACAGAGAGTCTTAGCACTGACCTAGGTCTTCTTTTATTTTTGAAATTAATAGAATTAGAGTCAGTTTAATTTATAGGTTGTAGCGAAAAAATTTCAGAAACAGATGAAATGTGAAGCATTATGCTTATGGTAACATTTCAAACTAACTACAGTTCGGTTGTGATGTTTTTCCAAGTATGATTCCATGACGAATACTCAGTCTGAAGGTTTACCATTAACTTTATGACTTTAAAGCTCCACTTTGTTGACAATCTCTCATAAAACCCATTGATTGTAGAATTGTAGGTTATTAGTTTCCTATATGAGCCCCCTGAGATTTTACTTAAAAAAAAAGAGATCAACAATCAAGTTAAATCCAACCTGTGGGGTTTTAAAAGTGAGATTTTGTCATTACCTGCTTTCTATAGATTACACTATTTTCTTCCCGCCTTAATGTACACATCAACAGCGTTATTTAAACCTTCAATTTTGGAAGTTCATCAAACTAAGGACTCAGAAGATCGTTTTCCACTCCTTTATATTTCTTGAAAGTATAATCGTAGGTAGTCATGTGCTAGCAGCTTCCAGGGTTGGCCAGCTTTAACCCTTCCGGTACGGAATAGACCAATGTAGAAACGCTTTGTAGGATAGGACCGGAGTAGAAGTAACATGTTGCTTTAGACGGTCAATTTTTCGTGCATTTCTTTATACATAACTTTCCGTGGAGGGGATGCTGTTTTTTTAGATGTATTTGTGATGCTTGGGAGAAAAAGATAGAAAAGAATTTTGCGGGAGGGTGAGGAGATGAAAGGTACTCCATAGGTTTTATCTAGAATGGGGCGCCTGGGGGTATCAAATTAAAGGGGGAGGAGATTGTAATGAAGTTCTTTTGATCCTGTAAACTTAATACGGACGTTTTTACCGTTAAAAATTGCTTTTTTGGCACTTGGACGACACCTGGTGACGACCAATGAAACCACACGGACCTGATATTTCCAGAAATCGAGTTCTTTTGATCCTGTAAACTTAATCGGACGTCTTTACCGCTAAAAAATCCTTTTTTGGCACTTGGGTCATTTACACCCGGACGTCACCTGATGACGGCCAATGAAACCGCATGGACCGGGAATTACCAGAAACAGCATTCCACATATCCATTTTATCGTATAAAATTTATTTTAGCCAATTCCGTTACTTTCTTCAAATTCTATAAGCGTTTAAGTTCGACAAGTCTCTGAGCGCATAATGCCCCCATAGACCATAATGAACAAATTTTTGAGGGCGCATATATTCGGCAATAGGCCAAAATGACCTTATTTTTTCTGACGGCATATATGCACCTATAGTATCGAAAGTGCTAAATTCTGTCCATAATCAGAATGGATTCGAATGATTTCTCTACTTTTATCTTAACACACTTCTTGTAGCTACACATTTACAAAATATATTCAAACGCAAAAGATGGAACATTGTTTCCGATTCCACAGTATGCGTTGAAACAAGTGGTTTGTTACTACTCAAACAGATGTACAATGGGTGCCACATCTTTTCCCAAATGCTTTCTTGTGAGCGTAACATGCTTCGGATGCATTTTCACACATTCCCCAATGTTAGCTCTCCAATTCATATCAGGCTTGAGCTTTCAGTACAAGGCTACTAACGCCCGAGCAGATTAAGCATATCAGTTACTTTTCTTTGTGTGAATTTACAAATCAGTCTGCATGTCTTTTCCAAATCACAGGCAGTTCTACATGTGGTGCCAAGACTAACTAGATGTGTCACCGATGTAAACGTGCTCCTAACTAAAGCCCATCTTCAATTCATCTTTCCAATAAGTTCAGAATAATATTGACTAATGGTATAACTTCAATTTTTAACAAATCTGTTAGCCTTATAGATGGGGAGCTGGCGACAAAAATACTTACGTCATTTCATAAACTGCCCTTCCATCTCTAAATTAACATCGTTGGCAATTGATTCGGAATTCTACATGGCTTCCAGTAATTGAGGGTGCTGCAAAACGCCTGCGAAGGCTTGAAAAATTCGGTTGAAAACATAGAGAGTTCACTGAAATTGGTGACAGATGGCAATAAATACGTGCGAAGATGTATCTAACTTATGTCATACCATAAGGGATTATATAAAAATAAATATTTACACAAAGTCATCAAAATTCCATATACCGAAGGCCAGAAGAATTTCTTGAGCCAAACACGCTGGCGGACAACTACAAAGAACGATAAATTCGCGCATCATACAAATCGCCAATCTATTTTTTATACTTTTCAACCGAACTACGCACGATGGCTGGTTAAATATAATGATAATTTCATTAAGGTTGAGGATACCCACCAAGGATTGAAAGCACTTTTAGAGCAAGCTTGCTTTGGAGTAAGTAAAACGGACTGACAATCCGTTCTCGAGACAACCTGTAGACTAAACTTTGTAACATATTATATACGCCGATGCGGCATGACGGTTAACAGTGTTACCCCTGATGATGATGACGCTCTCTCACGTATACGACGAAAGCGATAAAAACCGCAAGATATTACTACTGATCTGAAGCTACATTCAAATAATAAAAAAATCTATAATCATCTTCAAAACTTCATACACTATGAACAGAAATATTAACCCATTTAAACCAAATTTAGAGACTTTAGTTTTGCATAATGTTGCTACAGGAAGAGCAGCTTCAGATTGGTATACAGAATTTTGATGAGTTTGTGTAAATATTTACTTTTATGGTATGACGTATGTTAGATATATTTTCGCACGTCTTAATTGCTACCAAATTGTCTGCCATTGAACATGAAATATAATTCTCTGTTGCCACATCAAAAAGCGCCGCAGCGCTCTTCATTAATGGAAACTAGACAGACTTTCAAATCAATTATCAAGAAAGTTAAGAGAGTATGATAAGACGGAAAATTTTGTTTATAAAATGATGTAAGTATTTTTTTCGTCAGCTCTTAGTCTACTACTAGTAAGGACGAGCTCATAGTATATATCTGCCGTTGTTTTCAACATTGACATATGCATGTATACTTCTCTACTCTACGGGTCCTCAGCGCATCACATACTCTGATTCCACTATTGGAGATCTCAGTGCCGAGAAAAGAGGCCGTAACAATTTCGCAATGATACCCAGTAGATATACCCGCAATTGTTAGGCTTTTTTCTCTTCTTTTCCTTAGAACCTACTGCAGCTCTTATAAACTGATGCAACCCATGTGCTAATTGCTTGAAATTTTTGAAAAATAATATGCATATATCTTCCGCAAAACTGACAATGGATTGTTCTGCCTTGTCCTTAGAGCATACAGTACAAATATGTTCCCGGTATAAGAGTCACAACTACATTCTAAGAGTCTCGCTGTAATACACAATGGACTCACAAAACATTTACATTTCCTTTATGCCCAACCTAAACTTTGCCTAATCTTCAATATGTCTACTAAATTTTACTCTACTAAAGAACTCCTGCTCCTTTTACCTGTCTATGTAAGATTACCAAGAGAGTCTTTCTAACAAAGCTGCTCTATAATAAAATACATGTATACGTGTGATGCTATTTGTGTGCGAATTATTGGTCGACGTTGGTTATAATGACTTCTGAACCACGTGACAAACTTCCATTTCGCCTAAGCTTGCTCTATAACAAACTTTGGGATTAGTTATGCTATGGTCTCAAGCCTTGTGTACAATTTTTTGTGTACGATAAACTCTAAAGGATAGTAAATCTTTCCGATCTAAAGTTACACTGAGAGTCATTTAAAGTTTCTTTTACGGAAATTTTAAGTCACCCAGGTAATTAAAATTTATGAGACAAATTTTGGTTACTGAGTGTCTCAAAACAAACTTTCTTGTTCAAATTCTTACATCAATTATATACCTACCTTTATCTTGTATGGATAAGAATCCTTTTTGGTTGTGAAATATATTGCAGTCATACTTTCGTACACGAACTATTTATGCATATGTATTGCTCATGCCAGAACTTAGTTATTGTAGTTAAATTACTTGAAGCGCAGTCTACTCTAGGTGTGACATGCTCTCTCATTTAGCCGTTATAATTAGACTAATTTCGACAAATGATTTGAATAACCAAAATTTACTAACTATATAAATTAATATTTTTGCATTAATTAGTTCTAGTTCTGTACCCAAGAGGTATTTTTTGTAACTCTCCAGAAGATTAGATTAACTATTAATATTTGTATTTTTTTTTTATTTAATATACGAGGGTTGTCGAAAAGTCACTTCAATTATTGAAGTGACTAACACGTGGGACAGTTAATTCGAAATCGAAAACAAATTCCTCCTCTTGGCTATAGTCGACTCTAATTAGGAGACTAAACGAATTTCATCTCTTCGATCAGCTAAAACAATAGAAAACTAAGAAATAACGATAAGGGCAGAGATTGACCGATTATAATTCCACAATCCACATTTATGTATTTCAGTGTTGCAACTGTTGCCAAGTCCTTAGTATACCTCGTGGTGGTAACCAACTACTTTTAATGTTGGGCTAAATATTGAGTGCTCGTCTCTCAGAATAACCTAAACTGGTATGAACTGACAAACCTCAGAACAGAACTGACGACCCTAATTTGACGATTATACGACCGCGGCCTAGATTTAGAGATTTTAGGAATCTGCGGACGAACGATAAAATGGAAGTACACCCACCCAACTCTATTTTACACGGTAGATACATTCCTTAGAAATTCGTATAAGAAAACGTGTAAAATGATAAGTTTCTTATAGTCAAATAAGGGTTACGTTTCATGTAATCCGAAAACCGTGTAAGATGAAATAAAATACTATATTTAGTTTAAAAACCGTGTTAAATATTTTATTGTATTTATGTAAGTTAGTTACAAAATTATTCGTTGCTTTTTGATAATAAGCTCAATTGAAGTCGACCACAGTCGCTCTCATCACTAGAGAGATGTGGATATTTCTCAAGCTCTTTATTAGAAACTTTCGTCCAGTAATACTATTTTGACTGCTTTTTGAAAGGTCTTGCGCTTTCGACATTTTTATTACAAAATCTTCTATACGCAGTTGAACTTTTGTTTTTTTAAGTTCTTTATACAATTCTTGATAACGAATTCCTTTGACACGACTGAATGTCTTTTCAGACACGGGTCGACACCCCATGTGAACTCAACCATTTTTTAATAAACTATGTATTAATGGGTGTCAGTATTTTTGATAAGTTCGGAACAAATTTCCGATAATAAGCGCGCTCAAAAAAAGATTGGATTTGACGAACAGGATTAGGTTTTTGGGAAATTCTGCACTACTTCTATTAACGGTTTACCACATTTTACCCCTTGTTCTGAACAAATATGGACCAGATACACTTTAAGAGCTGACACTTTTAAAGGCTGCAACTTTGGGTTGTGATCTCTGAAACACTGAAAAACTTTTCTTAATTTGCTGTTATGTCGTGCAAGTTATTATCGAATATTACATCGTCAAGATACACGTAGCATTTATTTCCTTGAAGTCCTGTCAGGCATTGGAAAAAGGGGTGGGGGGGAGGCGTTTTTAAACCGAATTACAAAGGTTTATAATGAAATTTACTGAAATTGGTACCAGACGCCGTTTTTTCCGTCTCTTTTTGGTCGATTAATACTTGATGGTACCCGTTAGCTAAGTCTAATGCTGTAAAGCGTGAATGACCCAAGCGATCTAAAGTGTCCTCAAACCGGGAAAGGGGATACGAAAAGCGGATACAGTCTTTAAATCTGCTAAGTCTACACATAGCCGATACTTTCATTTACCGGTATCATATATTCCTTTCTTAGGAATTAGAAGTACAGGGAAATGAAATGAATTGTCACTAGGATCGATGATATCATCCTCGAGTAGTTTTTTGAGTTGTTCCTGGCACTCTTCTGAATGAGCATATTTGGATCAATTTTTAAAAACAGATTCACCGTAAATTTGCCTAATGTTAGACCCTCGCCAATTAAACTAACAGTTGGGTAATATATTTCGCCCTCTTCCTCGTTATCGCTAATATGAGCCTCTTTAAAATATACATATCTTATAACTTCAGGAACAAAGAATTCTTCAAACCATTTCGTAAATAGGCATTCTATCATACAGGCCGTTTTATTGTCCCTCCAATATTACTGGCAAAGCATATGACCTTAATGATCGATTGATTAAAAAAGGTTTTATAATTTTGTTGTCACCAGAAGCGTTGGTATACAATAGCAAAGTTGCAAGATCTTTAGTAACTTTTCAACTCACTTGCAATTTTTTCCGATTTTCCTGACAGGCTTTTTTTCCACAATAGACTCGACAGGCTTTTTTTCCACAATAGACTCGTTTCATCGGCATTGAAAATTTGGACGCGCGTATAACCCCATCTTCGATTATTTTGGCTAATTTTAACGGAATGCTCTTAGAAACCTCTTCATCTGTTGATGCAATTTCTCCTAACTACTACATTATAGCAGTGCTGTATAATTTTTTAGTGTGATAAAAACGCGAATTTTTTTAATACATTGGTATCAAAGACTTTAAATTCGTATAAAAAAAAGAGTTGGATATAGTAGTAAAATAATTTAGCCGATATAACATCACAGTTATGAAACTCAACAAAGCTAGATGGTATGATGTGGGAGAATATAACTTCTTATGTGAAAGATTTTTCTTGTGATCTGATAAAGATTTAACAGAACAACATAGCGATGGTTGTCACATAAAATTCAATAAAAAAACCACATATAATGCAATTAGTTAGTTATCAGATTACGAAATAGGACCATCCTGCATTGTTACGTTCCCACTGAAGAGTTTGAGGAGATTGAAATGCTCAAATCAGTCCAGACAACACCGCTTTTGAAGGCGTCATCGAAGGAAAAGGCACCAGAATACCAACCAACATAACTCCTACTGCACAAGATGGATTATAAAGTCTTTCAAATCTGAATTATGCTGATGATATCTGCTTATTGCCCCAATAATACCAGGATCTTAACAACATCATTATTGAAAATATTGGACCAGAAAGTAGTTTAATTGGCCTAAGCCTTAATCGGAAAATAGCTAGATGATTATGGTGATCTCGATTTTTAACGAGGAAATTTCTTCACCCTACTTAAAATTTTCTCGCGATTTTTTTTATATTATCTAGTCCATTCTAATACATACTATCTGGGTCTAGACTTGGAAACTGATCAACTAAATAAGAAATACATCTGTCTGCAGTATGAAATTCTATAAATACAAAACTCCGGCTATTCTTATCCAATTTTAAATTACTGCTAGCACAATTAGGAAACGAATAAGTTCACACAAGCTGTGTTACGCCACTTACAGATGTTTGTAAATAGAAACCGACTTTCTTATAGAACTTTGGAGGCGCTCGGTCCAGGACGGGATAGATGACGAAATACACTCGATGCGCTAATGACAATATCGTTAAACATGATCTTGGTTGGAATCCACAAGGAATTCATCGCGTCATGTTAAGACACCCAGGGCCAGCTAAAGAAGAATGGTATTGCAAGAAGCAGTAATAACTGGAAGCTTTTGAAAAGAACTGTAGGCTGCCACATAAAACGAAGTCCATAGAGATACTATTTTTGCCTTTTGCCATTCAAGATGCTTGATGATGATGACGATGTCGTTGGCGGAGAGCTCATGATACGGCGACCAAAAGCTTCGCAGTCTCAGTGATCATGTTCGGTTCAAAGTGAAAAATTTCATTGCTTTTGAATATGATATCTCAGGCAGGGACAAAATAATCACAGCTGGTTGCAAACCTTAGATCTGGCCTAGTAAATGTGAGAAGTAGTGTTCCCCTTTGTTGTCAGCACGTGATAAATCACTTCGCTTCATTTAGCTCTGGAATTTTTCTCCCAGTATGGCGATTTAATTTACTCCTCCCAAAGGCAAATTTGTTTCGAAATATGAAATCTTTAGGGCTATAAACTGAGATTTGGCTCCTTCTTTTATAAGATGGTCTTAGTTTTTAGTGCCCTGACAATCCTCGTAGAAATTTATATGAAAATTAATATTTTACCAATAAGTGCACGAATAATTCAATTTTTTACTACATACAATAACAAAAAACTGAGCAAACTTTCAATTTAATAAATATCTCCTCTCAGGGACTTCGCTTATGTTGCTCGTGATAGGTTAACAAGAATTCACATGTGTCATGTATTTCGATGTGATACTGCTGCCAGAACAATTGCAAACACATTAAGGTAAAACCTCTAAGGATAACTATTTTCTAATCAGAAGTTAACTAATCAGAAATTTCCCTCAGGGATATATGCAAAAGAATAATGATTGAAAGATCTCTGCAGTTGGATGCTAACAGCAGTTGCAGTAATTCAACTAACGGTCGAGGTGCCATACGTCCAACAGATTTACCAACAGAGAACAGAAAATGGGCAAGACATCGTAAGTTTTGCATTTCTTAAATCAATTTTTCTAGCTGTATGCTGGAATTTATAAAATTTTCTAATTTTACTTTTATTCTTCGTAATTCAGCGCAATCCTTTCCAACGCCAATGGAAGAACCAAAGAAGGTCTTAAAAGCTCAGTATTTAGGGTCGAAAGAAGTTGGTAATCCGACTGGTATGGAGGTGATTAATACTGCAGTGGAGAATGTTCTCAGAGACAGTAAATCTGAACAGTGGGAAAATGTTAATGTTTCGGTGGCGCCCAGTATGATTAGTGTACATAGTTCGGGGGTAAGGAAAAAATTATAATAATCACAGACGTAGTTATATGGATGCATTAAATTGATAATTTAATTACCCACAGGAGGAAGCAAGACTTATTACGGAATGCAGAGTCAGATACTTGAGTTTTCTAGGTATTGGAAAAAATGTTAAAAATTGTGCATTTATTATGCATACAGCACAAGACAAATTCGTGGCTCATGTATTCCACTGTGAACCGTCCAGCGGTGCTTTATGTAAAACTATTGAAGCCGCATGTAAAGTAAGTGGATAAAATTATTGAAAATGTTAACTTGATATTAGATATGTAAATAAGTGTATAGGTATTTGCCTTACCTTCACTGCGACCTGGAATTTTTGTTTGTGAGTTTTCAATTTACTCCCAGTGCAATTTTGGACTGTTATGAAGATAAGAACCTTCCTAGGATTAAGTTTCCACTCATCAGTTGGGGAAAGGACTGCTTGTTGTTGTTGGAGTGGTCTGTCTCATTTCCCCTGCTATGCACGTACACCTAGGTCTCTTGTTGAGATTACTGGATGTGATCTAAGCCCTCCCAGCCAATTTTATGATACCGTAAAGAACACTGGTCTAAGAAGAGCTCTGATTTTCTATGACGAAGAAATTCTTCCTATTTTTCATCACATATTATGAATTTATTTGCCTGGCATTGCTTATTCCAGTATAGGCATTCTTGTTCTTTTTCCCAGATTCAGCTCTATGATGACATTCGTTAAAATGTCATGCCATAAATGAATCTGTCGCGTAATAAACCCCCCTCTGCAATTTTATTGCGTTTGTGACATTCTTGTCTCATTATAAACATGAATATAGTTTTGTTTTTCCTTGCTAAGAACACTGGCAAAATTTGCAACTTATACTTGGAAAATTTGGTAACTTTTTATGTGAAAAACTTCAAAATTCGCAAATATATCAAAACATAGGATGGCCATTACAAATATCACGATCGTACAAAATTTCTTGGTTGTGAGCTCAACCTGACTTCGGTTAGGACTTGACGTGCTCCACGACTGAGTAGGAGTAGAACTGGTCTTAGCTTAATCTTTGGTCTTCCTAGTCCATACCGCCATTGACTCCACTAGAATCGCAGCATTCTAACAGTATTGCTCTGATGATCAAATTCTGAACTGCGGGGCTTTTATTTATGTAAATACTTTAGAAAATCTCAAAATATCATAAAACTCATCAATAATAAGCATATTTATATTTTTCAGTTACGTTATCAAAAGTGTTTAGATGCACATCCGGAAAACCGTTTATCCTCCGATTCGAATACTCCCAGTAAAGGATTGGGTGCAACAATAAAAAATTTTATGAATTCCTTAACAATGAAAAAGGATAAGGCGAGTTCCTGAGAAAGAGCCAAATCTCTGCAGGTAATTCTCATGAGTTTCATTTGGAATTTAATAAATAGTTAAAATTAGTAATACTTTTTACAAAAAAAAAAAAAAACACACAAAAAACAGGAATTATGGCCACTTCCTACAGAGCGTGAAGTAATTCCACATAGGCACCTACAATCGCCTCTTACTTACAAAAAGAACTTCACTCATCCTCATAGTCCGTAACAGTTGCTTCAACAGCCTCAGAGGCCGCATAAAAAGAAGATAAGTAAATTTATAAATGAAATGACGTAGGTAATTAATGATTAGGCTCAGCTGATAGAGATTTAAAAACAAATTTTAAATAGTTTCTGTTTTAGTTAGTTACCTATATGTATGTAGTGCACTCCTATGTACACCTAACATAGAGAAGCAACTTTACGACTAACTTACTGTCAGAGTTCACTTGTTGCTTTTTCGTTTTTTTTATTTTTTTATTGATTATAAATAATAAAACACTGTTTTTTTTTTATAGAAGGCATGAACTTAAGTAGTAAATAGAAGACGTTACGAAAAGAAAAAGGGAATTACATTAATCGGAAGACTTTGTTTTTTTGTTGCTCTCGCTTTTGAAAAGAAAGTAACAACATCTTATAAACGATAACATAACAAGGCAGTAACGCTAATAAACTTCTGCCGAGGTGGTTTTTTATGCAGTTATTAAACCAATAATAATTGTACCGTTCGACTTGGGACAACTAGTTGCCTTATACAGAAAATTGGAGTTGGCCTTGTCAAAGGCAACTTCATTATCCGTATAAACGTCTATAGAGTTAACGACCAGCAATCGAATGGTTAATTATCGTAGCAGTGACGCGCTTAAAGATATCTTTAACAAAATGCGGCGGCATCAATTTTGAAATTCCACTGCACAGTTACCATATAATGTTCGAGGTAATGAAACATGAAGTTTCAAACGCACCGACCATGTCAGACTAAAGAATTTCCATTGGTTTTACAATAGTGTGATCTTAACACGCATGACTTGGACTGCGAATAATGAGCTTAGCTTCATATGGAAATCTCTCCAAGTCAATTCCGCTAAGATTCCTACATCTGGTATTCCATCTCTATTTGGTCAGCTCCCAAAGAAGCAAGAACTCATAGGACGCAAGTACAATGCCTGTAGTCTTCGGATGATAGCTCGTAGGTCCCATTCAAGAAAATTTGTTTTGTAGAAGTAATGAGCTCCAACAGCTGTTCATTTAAGCGATTGATGTGAACTTACGCAAACATTGAGTTATTATCTTAGTCGCACATTCACTTCAATCTGAGTGATCAAAATGCCAACCATTCCGCCTATCTTACATAGCAAAAAGAATATAACCTTCTTGAGTAGTATCCCTGCGAGCCCTTTTTATGTATGTACAATAGCTACTGTATAGTTACCTCTTCTTTGGGAAGTCTTAGACGTAGGTATGGAGAATTAAATTCGAAAAATGATGCTGTACCTTTTAAATGCTTATTGTTGAAGGTACACTTGAATTATCTATTACAGAGGGTTTTCCTGGGATTTTTGTCTTTGTTCGTCAGAGTTATCAAACTCAACACGTTTGCTTCTTAAGGATTCAGCACAAAGTTTACGTATATCGCGTAAAAATATCGAAAACAAAAACGATAAATGAGAAATAGTCGCTCTTTATGGTTCGAGCTACTGGGCTTATTGTTGTTTAGAGAAATGAAAGTATATTCTAGTCGAAACAATTTTTTACACACAATATATTATTCATGATTGTGCTCTAGCTAAAAATCTGTTTAGTTTGCGTCTGTTATTACACATTTCGCGCCAGGTCTTTCTGACTAGAGGAAGCTCGATCCTAGAATTTCACTTTTGACTCCAATAGCAGAGTTTTCAATAGTTTCGCGACTCCTTGGAGAGTTAATAGCCGTAATACCACTATGGCCGTAATATTGGTAAAATTGAAAAGAGATATTATTATTATGTGTGGGACACATGTATCATATCTGTGGATGCCGTTTGCTTTAATTCTATGTATGTTTAAGAAATCTGTTATGTTTAATCCAAAAAAGAGCAGTTAAAATAAAAATTATGCATTTGATTTTCTTGTGCATAATTGAAAAATTTTGTAAAACAAAAGTTTTTTATTGATCCTACAACTCTCGATCCTTCTTCTCAAAAACGTCTTGAATATTGCTCTAATTATCTTACTAGTTTTTAAATACCCCATTTTGAATTTCAAAACGACTGCGACAACTTTCTTCATGAACTCATCTGATCAAATTTAAATTCTAGCACTCTTCTGTACATAGGTTCTTCTCATAGTACGTATGTATTCATACAGTAGAACAGCTCTGTCAAAACTGTCAGTTGAGTAGGATGCTTCTATAATGCTTCTTTCAACAGTTTTTAACTAACACACTAGTCAATTTATAATACAAAGTTTCCTATGTAAATCTAAAGTAGAAGAAAGGGAACTTATGGTATGCATAAACTTGTACTAAAAGGAAAGGGGCGAAATGTCAAGCAGAACTCTTTCTGTTCCACTTCCCATGTCATTCGGCTTGGTAGAACTGTCAAACAGTCACAAACATTATTACAGCCATTTTTCATGTTACACTGTCCATTACATCTTTATGAACGAACCCCACTTTAAGGCCAAACAGTTGTTTAGTTTGTGGAACAATACATTTGTAATGGCCGGTTTCAAGTACATATAACTTTTGAAATATGTACGTTCGTTTAATAACAAAAATTATAATATTTGGGCAAAATAGATATTTAGCAATAATTTCCTATGTGTTTCATAGCAAAATCTGAGGCGTAAGCCTTAGAGTTGACGGGCTTAAGTTAAACTTGCCTTAAGCCGGTGATATCACTTAAGCCTTGACTGCGAAACCGAAATATTTATTAAGCTTTGGCTTCAGTACTTTGCCGAAATGTGTACTTACATAAAACTAATGCTTCTTCCCGTAGATTGTGCAACTAGCTACTGTTCGCCCATTTACTTCCGTATCATAGCTATGGTTAAGCTAAGACTTAAATGGACTTAAAAATGGAATATGTATTTGATTCAGAAGACATGAGTGGCGAGGAAATGCACAATTTAATATCTCAAAGTGTCAAGCGAGAAAAAATTATAAAAAGGCGCCCACAACATTTCGATGCATGGGATGGCATCCCTTTTTATATTCGGTTTAGGTTGTCGAAACATTCTGCAACAATGCGCCTGTTTAGACCGTGCCATTTAGGACTAGTGTTTCGTAAGTCGACTTTCGTAGAACTAACATGCGTAGTATGTAGTCCTACTTTAATCTGGTTACTGATGCGGTATTGACCTAAAAAATTAGTATTGAACGTAGACATAAACCTCACATATGGAAGTGTTTTCAATCTTATTCATTAATAGAGAGAATTTTTATTTAATTTTAATGAAAATGAGTGAAATTAAGAAGGAATAAAATGCGAACGTAGAAGAAACTATTCCGGATGATAAAAAATTTAGAAATTTTTAAATTTTCTTCTATGCTCCATTCTCTTCTCTAGTGCATGAGATGTACAAACAAACTCAAAATATTATTGCTCATTTTCTCGTGAAGTAGTGGGCGGATCTGACAATTTGATAACTGTCAATGGTTTAATACGAGCAGACTAAACGGCTCAGGCGGATTAGTACTGCGTAACACTAGTCCTAAATAGCTTCGATCTAAACGAACTCAATGATTCTGGATTTGGTATCCTTCCAGATAAAAATCCAAATAAAATAAGTTCTTCTTCTTTTCGCTTAGTGTTTAATTGCAATTTTCCTTTAAAAAATCACAATTAACGTATTGCTGATAACTTAAAAAATTTTCATTTGCCGTTTAACTAAGCCTCAGATTACAGAGTACTGTGAAGCCGAGTAGGCTTAACCTCGGGGCTTAAGCCACACCCGTGACTTAGCACATATGTAACTCTACGTTGACTCCCATTTTCAGAATTTCCTATTTACCAATGTCTTAGAGCGGGTAGCGTGTATAAGTTTACGTTAATTGTAAGAACTATTTGGGGTATTTTAAGAACGAAATGTTTTACCGTAATTAATATAAATTTTACGTAGGTTATGTTAGAGTGGCGGTCATCGCAAAAGCATGTACGATCAGCTACACTTAGAGCATCTATGGTCCATTGTGATTATTGCAACTATGCCTGGAAAAGATATCTAAGAGCTAGGGGGTGCGATGAAATGAACCTTATCAGGGCCCCAAATCTTTGCCTGCCAATTCCCCCAGTTCGCAGAATAAATAGCTACCAATCGCATTCCTCCTACGTTTAGAAAGGTTAGGGCATTAGCACAGCAGGTGCAGAGCGCTTTTAACCTCTTCCTTTCCATACAGTATATTCTGAAGAAGTCTTTGTATGGAGTTCGCATGCGCTTGCATGTTTGCCAAGGCCAGCTTACAGGCCTGTACATCTAGAATGCTCTTCACTGATTTTAGTTTAGGGGACGACCTATGGGTTCCTCCCGTTAGACATAGAATCATAGCAGAACACTTTTTGGACAGAGCATCCGCTGCCTCGTTTCTAGGTATGTCGCTGTGACCAGGCACCCAACAGAGAAGAACTCTGTGGTTTACAACAGTAGTTGGGTAGGCGGTATTCTTGTATTTGAGGCAGTGCAGTGCTAAGTACACTTCGGCTCTCCTACTCCCACATCCATTTTCGAACTGTCCGTAAAAACACATATATCATAGCCACTTTTTCTAAGTCTAGTCTTTGAACAATGTAATCCGTAGCTCCCCGTATACAGTCTCCAGGAAAGATCTTCAGTATTCTGCTGCTGTGTCCAAGGCCTGCTGTTATCCAGCATCCCAACTCTTTAAGTCTTAGTGCACTTTTTGCAGGTATACATTTCCCAAGGATGTCGAGTTGCAAGAGCCAGAGCATAATCTCCATTGCTGCCGTTGATTTTGTTCGAAGAGCACCTAAATGCCTAAACAGGCAGCTATCTGTATTTTAGTATGACTTTTCAGGTGCGTCGCTTTCTCAAGAGCATTTCACAACACCAAGACTTCATACGTGAGTGTAAGTCTTACGATAGCAGTGTACATCCAGTGCACGATGCGAAAGTGTATTCCCCATCTTTTTCCAAAAGTTTTCTGGCAGGCATACAGTGCAAAGGCCGCCTTCTTGAAAGTGAATGTACTCCTCCTTGTGGAGTATACCTTTAGACACTCTCCTGCTAACCTTATTGCTACCAAGTTGTGCGTTTATCGGGCATTGAGCATTGAGTTAATCCATCTACATATATAGGATCTAACTCCTAAACCAGTCAGGGCATCCTGGATGGCGTCTAATCCAATATTATTAAAGGATCCCTCGATATCAACAAATCCACCTATAGTGTATTCTTTTTCTCAACTGATTTTTCTATGATTCCTACTATACGTCATATAGCGCAATTTCAACCGATTTACCTTTTAAGTATATGCATGCTGTGATCTTGAAATCTCACTTGCCCTATGCAGGCATGGACGCGGCCAACAATTTTACGTAAAAAAAAAAAAATTTGTGAAGAAAGAGCAAAGCAAAGCACAAAAATTCTCCTAAATCTCGTCCGAATTACACACAACAAATCTAAACGAAATTTACAGCGTCATTTTTTAAATAAAATTCATCGGCGTTACACTTCTTTTTCTTTTGTCAATGACAAACGAAAAGCATGGTAAATTGAATTTTTATTGATGATTGTTCATGCCTTCGTAAAATACGAAATAAAGCCATATATAAGATTATTTTACTTATCATAATTTGAAATTTTCTGTTTGTTTTTCTTTAATAACACACACATTTCCATGCGTTAACACAAGCAACATTAAAAAGAGAGAAAAAAAGGAATCACAAAAAACAACAAACAAACAAACAAAAGAAAACAAAAAATTTAACATTAGAGTTAGCGCAATATTGCGACATATCTTCTTTCATATAGCGTACATATATAAATTATTACGATGATTTTCAAAGGAAAACAAAAAACAACAAAGGAAATATCGTTCTCTATCACATAAAAACCATATACATACATACATACCTATATATATATATATATCTATATAGCAAAAGGAAATTAATAGTATTATAGGCATAAAATAAAAATATGTTAACGTAAAAAAATGCTAAATTGTATTAAATGCATTGGCGCAGGCGTCTTTTGCTTATTTTTTAATGAAATTGTGAATATTACTAAGAAGAAAACCATGTGAAAAGAAGATGTATTAACGAATTTGGACATGCGGTAATAATTACTCTGATTGTGTGAGTATATACACACACATATTGTAAACCTTCATACATATATTTTAGGGTGCATATATAGAACATTTACATTTTTTCGTTTTTAATTTTGTATTTTGTTTTTATTTATCTGAGTTTTAGTAAATTATATTATCTTTTATTAGCTTTAATATTTTCAACATAAGTATTTAAAGTCACATTCTCAATTGCCACTATCGAACTTATCACTAATCTTAAGTATAGTTTTTGTGTCAAACACATACTCCTACATACACAATACACTCACACATAGAACAGAGTAAGGAGATAACTAAATCTATTTAGAGTAAAAAAAAAAAACAATTTTTAAATGTAATAACGCTGCCTTGAATTAGATGAAACAAAAATAAAACCTAATTTCTTATTAAACTTAGAGAGGGGAAGATGATAAAGTAAAAATATAAAATAAAAAACAAACCAAAGGAACCAAACTCTTGATAGGCGACTATCAACAGAGAATTCTCTAAAAAAATTCGATTCAATTTTGATGTGCAAATTGATATTAGAGTAGAATGTAGTGTAAAACGCGCTAAATTTATGTGTATATTTACTAAGAGAGAACAAATCTGGCCAATCAAAGTGGTATATTTGTATATTCGCGAGTGTTACTTTGTAATTGAAAAATAAGGAGCACACGTTATTTATTATAAAACAAATTTATTGCTGGGCTTTTTGCGATGTTTACAATCTATAACAAAAAAAAACACTATAACAAAAAAAAAAACAATTCTACAAAATTTATAAATCGACGTGAAATGATGTTTTGATGTATGACAAAACGGAAAGAACTGCTTCGTTTAATAATACATATTCACAAAATATTTTATGTTGACAACTTTAATTGATGCGCAATTGTGAAAGAAACGATTTTATTTTTGGTTTTGTTGTTTCATTACTTAACACATGCCTAGTTCCGTACAAATGTTTTAAAAGTAGCTTACTGGAAATGTTAGAAAATGTACAGTACTACACTTTTAGATATTACATTCCATGCTATTGCAAACCGTGCAATTTGGTTGCAAAAATCAATTAAAAAACCTTAAAAATAGATCACATTTTTTTTACATAGTTTTGGTTTAGTTATATCAACTAACAATTTATTGTTGTCAAGAAGAACATTCAAATTCAAATTCAATCAAGTGAAACTTAAATAAATATGTAAATATGTGTACGTGTAGACAGTTCAGGGTTTCGTTGTTGTCCTGATGAGATCACACTGTGCTGCTGATCGAAACACACAGTTTACTCTCAAAATTTCTTCATGAAATTTTGATTTTCCGTCATAAGCCAAAAAACTGATAGTACTTCGGTACTTGTCATTTAATTTTCTGATTAATGCAGTAGGTTGAAAATTTGACTGTATGTTTAAACATTGTCACTAGAGTCTTTATTTACGGACATTTCTTGATCATTGTTGTCATCTCGAATTCTATTTGGTAGAAAAAATTGTAATCACTAAAAACATTTGCATAATTGGCGTTGGAGAATGGAGTTCTTTTATTTTCCTCAGTGTTTAAAACTTTAAAATGTTCAAATATGAACTTAAACAAGCTTTAAATTTTTTTAAAGCTTTTTATGTGAGACAATAAAGGATCTATCTCCATAGAATGAAGCTTCAATATCTTTGCCAAGTCAACGCCTTATTTTAGATTAAAGAAGGACATACATATTTGAATTAGACTTTTCAGGAAAATTCTTTGCATCTTTAATTTCCAATGATATTTTCATTAACCAGCTACAGTCAACGTAGGCTCATGGAACAATTTCTCTAGGTCTTATTTCTTAAAATTGACAAATCCATCTTCACATATCTAATGAGCAATATTAAGAGTCTGATTGAGTTGAGTTTTCCCGAAAAAATCTTTGCTGAAAAATCTGAGGGAGTGTATATACCGTCTTCTAGCATTCCAGATTTTTTTCCATGCTTAAGTCGTTTTTGCATAATTATTTTAAACAGTTTTCAAATGTTATAGAAGATTTGATTCAAGCGTAGCGGACAGAATCAAATCTTCATATTGAGATGACTTGTGACTTGTGAAATAAAATTTTAAAACTTGAATTTTCTATTGTGTATTATAGTTGTTTTCGACCTTCTGAATAAAGCAGTTTTCAAACACACTTGCTGATGTCATTCAAGCTATTTTGATTAGCTTGCCAATAAACATTATCGACATTTTTCAATGATCGAAAAGTGAAAGAGCTAATTATAAGCATCAGGCTATAACATAAGAATTCCTGATGTATTATTGCACATTACGATGGTAATTTTTTGTTTATCTACTTTGAATCTAGAAACAGACTTTTGGGTTTTTGGAATATATAATAAGGTCCGAGATTTTTTTAATACAACTTCATTTGAGCGTCCTAATTTCTTTAAATGTTTATATATTTTCAGACATTTCTGATTGATAGTAACTCCATCTAAAGAAAACCGGTTATAAGTGCAATTACAAGAGATACTTCCATTTTGACACAAAACTATGCTACTAAGCTCAAAAGAGTGATATGACTTATTCCCTTACTCCACACACGACCAGATTTTAATCAAAAATCAGAGCTACTTCATTCAGATTATCTGGTTTTTCTATATGAAAATTCATATTTTAAATTCAAAAAGTTATTTAAAAGATAAAAGAAAAATTGCTGTGCATCCAATCAATAAAAGGAAAATTTTCGGTGAATTTCATAACTTGTTCAGTGAAATCAAGCAACACCGTGAGAGATTTTATGCATATTTCCGGATGACAAAGTACATTTTATATAATATTGAGAGTAAAATAAGAAAAAACCATTCACCAATGCAGTATCCCCAATTACACCTTGAGAGTCTTGCCATAACGAATAGGCTCAATAAATAAGCCTACCAATAGCCATATCGTCGAATATTTGCTAAAATAACAACTCTCAAAATGTCCCTCACCACACTGCACAAGCCGTTTCAGACGATTGATATCAAAAATGTTGATGTCCCA